>WQNJ02000545.1:3852000-5136000 GCA_016584745.2 Phylloscopus trochilus trochilus
CAGGTCCCAGCTGAACCACAGGGGCAGTCACAGCCAGCAGCAGTTGCCCCTGTGGACACAAAGAAATCTAAGGTGAAAACAGCAAACCCAGATAATAAGAATAAGAAATGAGGGCCCTCACAACCTGCAGGGGAATCACATGTTCAGATCATCACCGAGTCCCTGTCGTATGAAAGCCTCCGTAACCTGCAAAAAGATAATGTACAACGGGGATGTGAGGCTTACACAGCCTGGCTACTTCAGGTCTGGGACCTCATGGGTACTGGGGTGCAATTAGATAGTGGTGAGGCAAGGAATTTGGGACCCTTGACTCAGGACTCAGGTATAAATCAGGTATTTGTAAGAGAGCCAGGACCCCTTTCCCTTTGGGAGCAGCTTTTAATGAGTGTGAGAGAGAGATTCATCCACAAAGAAAGAATGCAAGAGCACCACCATAGAATGCGCTGGAAAACTCTGGAGGAAGGGATCCAACAGCTGAGGGAAGTGGCGGTGCTGGAGGTACTTTTTGGGAGGAGTGGACAGCATGATAATGACCCTGACAAGGTTAAATACACAGGGCAGATGTTGTGGAATCTGGCAAATCTAGGACCATCTCAGTACACCACCTTTATTGCAACAATTAATGCTGAGGACAATCGAGAGACAGTGGGGTCTGTTGCCAATAAGCTTAGGAATTATGAGAGTATGATTAATGGCCCGATGCAGGCTCATATCTCTGCTGTGGTTAAAGAACTCGAAGAGGAGATAAGGGGGGTGAGGGAGGAGATGAGGACCAACAGTTCCAGTGTGGCACCAGTGCGAGTCACAGGCCCCAGAGTTAGAGCCCAACGACCTCCATCCAGCTCAAGTGAGAGGGTACACCCCAAGAGCTGACCTGTGGTTTTATCTGCATGACCATGGGGTAGACATGGGAGTGTGGGATGGGAAACCCACTTGTGTCCTGGCAGCACGGGTGCGTGAGCTCAAGGAGAGGAACACTCACCAAGGGGGTTCCACAAAAATGAAAGTAGCCTCAGCCTCCTATAACCAAGCTGCCAAAGTGGTGTCGAATCCCCTTGAAGGAACCTCTAGTATGTATGCTCAGGGAGGGAATAACCAGTGCTAGAGGGGCCCTGCCTCTAGCCAGGTAGAGGAAAGGGACAATCGGATCTATTGGACTGTGTGGATCCGATGGCCTGGCACATCTGACCCACAAAAATACACGGCTTTGGTTGACACTGGTGCCCAATGTACCCTGATGCCATCAGGGTATGTAGGAACAGAACCCGTTTCTGTTTCTGGGGTGACAGGAGGGCCCCAGCAGCTGACTGTAGTGGAGGCTGAAATGAGTTTAACTGGGAATGGGTGGCAAAAACACCCCATTGTGACTGGCCCAGAGGCCCCGTGCATCCTTGGCATAGATTTTCTCAGAAATGGATATTTCAAAGACCCAAAAGGATATCGTTGGGCTTTTGGAGTAGCTGCTGTAGAGACGGAAGAGATCAAACAACTGAATACCTTGCCTGGTCTCTCAGATGACCCTTCTGCTGTGGGACTGCTAAGAGTTGAAGAACAACAAGTACCAATTGCCACAGCAACAGTGCACCGTCGGCAGTACCGCACCGACAGAGACTCAGTGACCCCAATCCATGAGATGATTCGTAAACTGGAGAGCCAAGGGGTGGTCAGTAAGGCTCATTCACCTTTCAACAGCCCCATCTGGCCTGTGCGTAAGCCCAGTGGGGAATGGAGACTGACAGTGGATTACCGTGGTCTGAATGAGGTCACGCCACCACTGAGTGCTGCTGTGCCAGACATGTTGGAGCTGCAGTACAAGCTGGAGTCCAAGGCAGCAAAGTGGTACGCGACCATCGACATTGCCAATGCCTTCTTCTCCATTCCTGTGGCAGCAGAGTGCAGGCTCCAGTTTGCTTTCACCTGGAGGGGTGTGCAGTACACCTGGAATCGACTGCCCCAGGGGTGGAAGCACAGAGTCCCACAATCTGCCATAGACTGATCCAGGATGCACTGGAAAAGGGTGAGGCTCCAAATCATCTGCAGTACATCGATGACATCATTGTGTGGGGGAACACAGCAGTTGAAGTCTTTGAGAAAGGAGAGAAGATCATCCAAATTCTCCTGGAAGCTGGTTTTGCCATTAAAAAGAGCAAAGTCAAGGGACCTGCCTGAGAGATCCAGTTCCTGGGAGTGAAGTGGCAAGATGGACGGCGTCAGATTCCCACTGAGGTCATCAATAAGATCACCGCCATGTCCCCACCGACCAGCAGGAAGGAAACACAAGCTTTCCTAGGGGCCATTGGCTTTTGGAGGATGCACATCCCTGAGTCAGATTGTGAGCCCTCTCTACCTGGTTACCCGCAAGAAGAACGATTTCCACTGGGGTCCTGAACAGCAGCAAGCCTTTGCCCAGAACAAGCAGGAGATCGCTCATGCAGTAGCCCTTGGCCCAGTGAGGACAGGACCAGATGTGAAGAATGTGCTCTACTCTGCAGCCGGGAGCCATGGCCTGTCCTGGATCCTGTGGCAGAAGGTACCTGGTGAGACTCGAGGCCGGCCACTGGGATTCTGGAGCTGAAGCTACAGAGGGTCTGAAGCCAATTACACTCCCACAGAGAAGGAGATCTTGGCCGCCTATGAAGGAGTTCAAGCTGCCTCAGAGGTGATTGGCACTGAAGCAGAACTCCTCCTGGCACCCCGACTACTGGTGCTGGGGTGGATGTTTAAAGGAAAGGTTCCCTTCACCCACCATGCCACCGATGCCACATGGAGCAAATGGATCGCCCTCATCACTCAACGCGCCCATATTGGTAACCGAATTGCCTTGGGATTTTGGAAGTAATCACCAACTGGCCAGAAGCTGAGAACTTCAGTCTCACTGACGAAGAAGAACAAGAGCAAGTAACCCGGGCTGAAGAAGCTCCACCATACAACCAACTGCCAGCAGAAGAAACACGCTACGCTCTTTTCACTGACGGTTCCTGTCGCATCGTAGGGATGAACCGGAAGTGGAAAGCAGCCGTATGGAGCCCCACACGACAGGTTGCACACGCCACTGAAGGAGAAGGTGGGTCAAGCCAGCTTGCTGAACTCAAAGCTGTTCAATTGGCCCTGGACATTGGTGAAAGAGAGAAGTGGCCAAAGCTCTACCTCTACACTGATTCGTGGACGGTAGCTAATGCTCTGTGGGGCTGGCTGGAGAGGTGGAAAAAGACCAACTGGCAGCACAGGGGAAAACCAGTCTGGGCTGCTGATGAGTGGAAGGACATTGCCATCAGGGTAGGGAAACTACCTGTGAAAGTCTGTCATGTGGATGCCCATGTCCCCAAGAGTCGGGCTAATGAGAAGCACCAGAACAATGAGCAAGTAGATCAAGCTGCGAGGATAAAGGTGTCCAAAATAGACTTAAATTGGCAACACAAGGGAGAGTTGTTCCTAGCTCAGTGGGCCCATGATGCCTCAAGTCATCAGGGCAGAGATGCCACCTATAAGTGGGCACGAGACCGAGGGGTGGATCTAACCATGGACAGTATTTCTCAGGTTATCCAGGACTGTGAGACGTGTGCTGCCATCAAGCAGGCCAAGCGGGTGAAGCCCCTCTAGTCTGGTGGACCGTGGTCCAAATATAAGTATGGGGAGGCCTGGCAGATTGATTACATCACACTGCCCCAAACCCACCAAGGCAAACACTACGTGCTGACCATGGTGGAAGCCACCACTGGGTGGCTGGAGACCTACCCTGTGCCTCATGCCACTGCCTGGAACACCATCCTGGGCCTGGAAAAACAAGTCCTGTGGAGACATGGCACCCCTGAGAGAATCGAGTCAGACAATGGGATCCATTTCAAGAACAGCCTCATAAACACCTGGGCTAAAGAACACAGCATAGAATGGATATATCACATCCCTTATCATGCACCAGCTGCCAGGAAAGTTGAACGGTGCAATGGACTGCTTAAGACCACCCTGAAGGCACTTGGCGGGGGGACCTTCAAAAATTGGGAAGTGAACTTAGCAAAGGCTACCTGCATGGTCAACACCCGAGGCTCCATCAATCGAGCTGGTCCTGCCCAGTCTGCCCCTTTGCACACAGTGGATGGAGATAAAGTCCCTGTGGTACACATGAGAGGTATCTTAGGAAAGACTGTTTGGGTAAACTCCACCTTGGGCAAAGGTGAACCCACCCGTGGGATTATTTTTGCTCAAGGACCTGGTTACACTTGGTGGGTAATGCAGAAAGATGGAAAAACCAGTTGTGTACCACAGGAAAACCTAATCCTAAGTGAGAATTGAGTGTGAGGGTTCATTCTGTATAGCAGAGTTTATTAATTTAGGTATGATGCAGATGATAATAGGATAAGGGGTGGATAATGTCCTGGGTTGTGGAGCCAAATATGTGTATTCTATTTCCATCTGTTGGAGAGAGGCCTGACGCCTTCTAATAATGGGCCATTAGCACCCCCCCAGGCTATACCCCTGCCCCCAGAGCGGTGCATCTGCATTTCTATCTTCCTATTGTGAGATGCATCACATCCCCCTGGCAGTGGGGGGGACAGGCAGTTTTGCTGTCTGCATAAATGGAGACACAGAGACAGGAAAGCGGCTGGCTTCACCCGATTTCCTGGGAGGAAGACTGGAGACCTTCTCATCCACTGGACCCTTTCCTATCACCACTGGACTCCTTTTACCACCACTGGACCCTCTTCCCCCCCCACCACTGGATCCCTTTTACCATCACTGGACCCGTTTTTCTACAGGATCATCTCTACTCCAACAGAATCATGTCTGCCACTTCAGAAGGACTTACTTTTGGACTGCTTTCCCTGCACCCTGAATCACAGGGTGTCAGATTGTAGCTCTGACTCTGTCAGGGTTTTCCAAAATTGTTGTTTATTTGTTTGTTTGCTTGTTTGGTTGGGTGGTTTCATTTCATTAATACATTTGTATTGTTAATATTCCTAGTAAAGGACTGTTATTCCTATCCCCAAAAAATCTTTGCCTGAGAGCCCTTGATTGCAAAATTATAATTTGGCGGGATGTGAGGGGTTTACAGTCTCCATTCTAGGGCAACCCCAGTTTCTCTGGCAGAAACCTGTCTTTCCAAACCAAGACAGAGACGCAGACTCGTCCTGACGTTCAGAAGGAGGCATAGGCTCGTCCTGTTTCACTGCATATTTGGTATTGGACCCAGGTGGGGTCACAACATCTGTCTTTTTATGAACTTCCAGCAAGGCTTGGCATACAAGAAGTAACTTAGTTACAGTCTCATCTCTGTTAACAGAAACAGCATGATACAATTTCCAATTAACTCTATCCCAGAAATCAAAAGTGAAGACACTCTTTGAGTTTATAGCTTGAAAGTTTGTAGTCACCCAGATCAGCAAGTTTTTCAGTTCATCTTTCTGGGCATTTATATGAGATTTATCTTTTAAAAGAGTATCAAGCCAGTTAAAAACGTCCCATTCCTGTGTGGATGTATGTTGCCCCATTTTAAAGTCCCCCAGATATCCTTGTCAACTTACTCTCTCTGAAGTCCATGGCGAGAAGCAGCAGTTCTTTGATTTCAAGAGAGAATCCTAATTTGTTAATGCTGGGACTTCCAACGCTGGTGATCCACAGTCCATGAGGGAGCCTGAGCTCATTCCTCACACCAGGGGCACCAGTTTGTGACGGTGCGGGCAGGAATGAGACGGGACTGCTGTGGTAGCTATTCTCTTTAATGAAGCATCAGTCTCATCACAAAAGTAAAGGCAAAAGCAGCAGCTCACAGCACCCATGTAGCAGCCAGCAGCAGCAGAAGCCAGCAGCCCGCAGCAGCCCCAAACTTCTCTGTTACAAAGCATCTTAAGGACTTTTCAGCCAATAGTAGATTACTAAAACTTACAGACAGTTGTTTTAACCAATCCATTATAGCACACATACATCTATTTCAAACAATAGTCATTTGTAAGCTTTTCTATTAACAATACACAATACCCTTATTAAGCTTAAGACCTTCTACTATCTTGTCAAACCTATACTTTCTGCAGTGCTGATTTATTCAAGCCAAACCTAAAACTCAACCCTTGTTTTCCATGTCCTTGTTCGCTATACAATATATACTACTGTATCTTTTCTGGTTGCAAACTTTTCTCAGTTGCTACAAATTCTGAGATCTCAGCTTTTTCTGTTTAAGGCCTGCTTTTTCAGCTCCTAAAGATCCTTTTTTGCTTTTAGTGTTTCCCACAGCTGGCCAGCCCTGCCTCCACTGCCACGCGGGCCTGGGGCGGGGGCAGTTGCAGCCGCGGCAGGAGGGGGGAGGTAGGTGGGGGGAAAGAGCAAGCATGGGACCGGAAAAAACGGACTGGCAGGAAAGCCGGGATCTCAAAACCATTTTTAGGAGCTCCCGGGATGGCGCGACCACTTCCTTCCCGGGCAGGGAACGAGGGATATGGAAAGACGGGGGCAAAGGAGGACACAGGACGGCAGGAGGACGGTAGTGCACCTGCATCACGTCTGGATGGTTTCTGACCTTGTCCTGCCTTCAGGGAAAGGGGGATTGGGCTGGAGAGGGGCATGGGGTGACAGAGAGAAGGTAGTGTCTTGGTTTGGAAAGACAGGTATCTGCCAGGGAAAGCTGGAGTTTCCCTTAGAATGGAGAATGTAAACTTTTCACTCTCTCCAAATTTTGCAATTAAGGGCTTTCAGGCAAAGATTTGGGAATAGGAATAACAGTTCTTTACTAGGAATATTAACAAATGTAGTAGTAAAACAAACAACAACCAAACAAACAACAATCTTAGAAACTTTGACAGAGTCAGAGCTACAACCCGACACCCTGTTGGTCAGGGTGCTGGAAGCAGTCCAAAAGTAAGTCTTCCTGGAGTGGCAGATGTGGTTCTGTTAGAGTAGAGATGATTTTGTAGAAAAAGGATCAAGTGATGGTAAGAAGAGTCCAGTCTTTTTCCAGGAATCCAGTGGAGCCAGATACCTGTGTTCCTACGTTTCAGTTTTTATCTAGGTAGGAATGGTTGGCTCCCCTTGCTGGGTGGAGCATCTCACAATGGGATGATGGAAAGTGGATGTATAACTTGGGGATGTCTGCTTTGGGGATGTCTGCTTGGGGATGTGTTAATGGCCCATTAGCAGAAAATATCCTCTTGGAGGGAGAACGGGTGGTGAAAGAGATAAGAAACACTGCCCCACTTGGTTTTAACAGTTGGCCCATTATCAGAAGGCATCCTCCCCCCCTCCTCCTAGAGTTACAAGAGAAAAAGAAAAAAACATCTCCCCAGCTGTGTTCAACAGATGAAATAGAATACACATTTTTGGTTCCATAACCCAAGACAGGTAGCAACTCCATGCCGTCCTGGCAGTTTTCACTCCTTGCTGCACTCTTAGGAACAAAGGGTAAGGAAAGAGGCAGCTTCACAGAAACTGAAAAAGGTGAGGTTTCACAGGAGGGAGGACCACTGATCTAGGGCGCTGACACTTTGCATGCAATTGTCCATAATCGTCCATAGTTGTCCATAAGTAGCCACCAGGGCTTTATCATCCATAAGCTGCAGCAAATGTGTCAGGAGAACTGGTGAGAGTCCCAGCGTGATCCTCTTTGCAGGCACACCAGCCGCTTGTAGCTCTTAGAACTCCCTCCCATGAAGAATGAGAAGACTTGTGATGGTAGATGTTAGTCTCACCTCTCGGTCCCAGTAAGCCAGTCCCCTTACTGGGTATTTCCCTCCCTGTAAGCCTTTTATCCCCACGTTTTTAAGGTCACTCTCAACCTGGTCTCCAGCCATAGTACTCTGGAGTCTTCCTTTTTAAGATGGGGGTCCCATAGGGGATGACTTACGGGGTGTGAGTCGTGCTGTCCTCACTGGCTGCCTGCATTCTCCACCATTTGTTGCAGCGAGATGCAACAGTGATCATCGTGTCCAGGGAGGTTCAGCCGCTGGCAGTGAAACAGATGGGACAAGTCTCTTCCTTAAGCTCAAGAATCCATTTTATTTTCCCCACCCCAGGCCGAGGAGGGGAGGAGCATGAGGAGAGAGATCATGTGGTTTTTCTCAGTTCTATAGTGTCTCAAGTTCCTGGGTGGTACAGGGGGCAGGGCAGGGGGCAATTGGCCATAGGCAAAACAGAAACTGGACAACAGGCCCCCATAACCAATGGGGCAATAGGGAAAGGGGATACCATTGGGGGGAGGGGGGGCACTGATGGGCTTGAGAAACCCAGAGAGAAGATTACACAACAAAAGTTCAACTTCCCATGTCTATAACAATGGTGTGGTGGTGTCCCTGCATGGAGTGCCTCCCACAGGTCAGGGAGCAGATTTGGGGAAGTGCCAGAGCATCTGGCACTCCTGGGAACTCCTGGGCCCACACCTCTGAAAGGCGGGGGCCAGGGTTACAGGCCTGATTACAGGGGCTCCTTCCAACAGCCTGCTGAGGGAAATGCCTTGGGAAAGCACCAGAGCAGCTGGGTGGCAGGAACAAGGCGGCTGCCTGGGGGCTGCTTACGGCCTTTACACCCAATTCCTAAGGGCTTCCCACCCACCAGCCCAGCCCCTCAGGGGCCTCCTGTCCCCATGGGGCCTCCTGCCACCCACTCCCTCACACATCCCCCTGGTGACTTCCCACTGCCTTGTCCTGTCAGGCCCTCCGCAGCCCCTCATCCCTTCATAGCCTCCCACTGCCCCGTCCCCTCAGGGTCTGGCCCGGCCAACCTGCCCGGCAGCAGCGGCGCAGCCCCACAGGAGCTGCAGAGGTACCTGCTCAAGAGGCACCTCAGAGCCCTCAGCAATCCAGCTGGGAACACACGGGCAGGAGGACACAGATTGCAGTTCCTGGCTGGCACAGGGGTTGTGGCCATCTCCAGGCACTGGCCTTGCAGGGATCCACACAGCTCCAGCCCCTGCCCACCGGCTGTCGGCAGAAGCACCAAGGGCCCAGGAGCTTCTGCCCATTTTCCCTGCAAGACTGCACACCTGGGCAGCTTGCTGAGCACAAGCACAAGCACCCTTTTCCCTCTCTTCCCCTATGCCCTGCATACTCTAGGAAGCAAAAGAAATCTCCTAGCAGTCTGAGCATTATAACACATCCTTTATTTATACACTGAAGAAAAATGAAAAGAATAAAAGAACCATCTAGAAGAAAAAGAAAATCCCTGCTGGCTCAGGTGGCCCCAGCAGACAGAGTGTCCCAGATCAGCTCCCTGCAGAGCTCCAGCAGTGCAGACAGCTGAGGCCCGACAGTCGAGGCCGTCTCATCCATGCCCTGCGCAGCCGATATTGCAGGTTCTCCAACATGGAATATGGAGAGCTGTCAAAAGCCTGGAGGATGTAAGATGTTTGAACTGCCAGGCTACTGATGGCAGGGCTGCTGTCTTCTGCTATGTCTTCAAGGGCTGGAAAAGAAAGGAAAAGAGCCACGGTCAGATCGCGGACCTGCAGGCACCCGAGGAGAGCCCCTGAGCCAGGGCCACCCCATCCCCCTCTTGCCGTGGCCAGGAGGGAGCAGGGACCAACGGGATCAGCCCACAGCTGCTGGACACGAATCCCCGACGTGTCCCTGAAACCTCTGTGTGCTCGGCCCACGCCAGCCCTGGTCCGCACAGGGAGCAGAGCCCTCCGCAGCCAGGCCAGGGTTTTCAGCTCCCCCACGCCAGCCCCCAGCTGACAGCCCGCTGCCCTCACTCACCTTTGTAGATCAGCTGGAGCTGTTCCCGCTGTCTCCTCAAGCTCTGCCCGGCGACCCCTGGGAACACAGAGCCTGTCACGGCCCCAGCGGCACAGCTCCCTGCCGGCCAGGGGCGCTGCCAGCCCTGTGGCCACACGGCCTCCTGCCCCGGCAGGGCTCAGCCCGGGCCCTTGCCGCAGGCTGCCGCCCAAGGGCACGGCTGCCAGAGGGCGGCCGGCAGCAGCCCCGAGGGCAGGCGGGGCTCCACGGTGCCGGGCCCGGATGGCGCTGCCGGGGCAGCAGCCGGGGCTGGGGCCGAGCTGCGCCGGGCGGGGGAGGGAGCCCGGGCCCGTGGCTCACCCATGAACCTGACGGCCGCCTCTCGCAGGGACTCCTGTGGGCTCTCCAGGTATAGCAGGGCCTGGCGCAGGTGCTCGGCCGCTCGGCTCTTGTCCTCTGCCAGCTGGAGAGAGCGGCAGGAGGGAAGGGTTGGCGCGGCCTCAGCCCCTCGGCCGGGCTCTCGCTGTGCCCAGCCCTGGCCTCCCCTGCCCGCACAGCCCTGGGGCCCGGCCAGCAGCCGCTGGCGCCGGGCTCCCTCTGGAGGGGGCAGAGAGCCGGGTGCTGCCCGGGGAGCCGCTTTGCCGCCCCTCCCTGCAGCCCCGCCGGGCCGGGGCTCCATCGGCTCCTGGCTCGGGGCCACAGGAGCCTGGAGAAGAGACCTCGCAGCCCAGGGAAGGGAGCAGCGTGTGGGGCGCAGGCTGGCGCCCCTGGGTGCAGCACTGGGCAGGGTCACAGCTGCCAGCCCCACGCACTGAGCACTGTGGTCAGGGGGTTTCTCCCGGCTGAGGCTGGGACTTAATGGCCGTTCTTACCAGGCACTTGCTGAACTTCCACAGCTTCTTCTTCTTCACTATTTTTTCAAGGTCCATCCTTCTCAGGAACGTGGCCACACAAAGCAGAGTTTCCCAAGAGGCCTGGAGAGCAGCAGATAACGCAGAGATGTCACCACAGCCCAAGGTACAGAACGCCCGTCTCTGTGCCAAGGCCTGGAGGAGGCATCAGCCCGTGAGGCACCAGGGCAGGAGGCAGGCAAGCACCCTCCCAGGGGGGACACAGCAGCAGCTCAGGAGTCCTCACCTCTGCCACGTGCTGGTTCTCGTCATGGCAATGGAAAAACAGTGGAAGCAGGCTCTGGCGTGCGTGTGTCTTCAGGGCCTTTTTTTCCATTTCCACTAGAACAGTCACCAATGTTCGGAAGAGATATATGGACAGCACCTGCGCCTGGCTATTCCGCTGTATGAAAGGAAGTAAAAAAGGACCTCAGCCTTGGCTGCCTGGTGCACAGGTGGGCACGAGCCTGCAAATCCACATGGCACACAGGGTCTGGGCAGCACCCAGTGGCCGTGGCTGAGGGCACAGAGCCTTACATGGTCGAAGAGTGGTAGGAGCGCCTCAACCAGCTGCAGGGCAATGGGGCTGGGTATCAGCATGCTGCTGTCCAAGACTATTAAGCTGAGTAGCATCACTGTCATTTTGACTATCTCTCCATCTGGGTCCCGCAGGAGCTCCACGAGACTTTCAGTCAGGCTCAACATTTTTCCAGTCTGTGTGGGACACAAGTCTGTGAAACACCACCCTGCTGCCACAGGGCCCAAAGGCCATGGGCCTTTCCCAAAGCACTCGGGCAGCTGAACAGGGAGGCAGGAGAGCTGGCAGCAGCTGCCTCAGCACCTGAAGCTCAGCCCAGCCCAAGCGACTGCGTTGCCCAGCCCCACGCTGCCCGCACGGCTTCAGCCGCTGCCCCCTTCTCACCATTGAGGGATCATCAATGAGCACAAGGAGTGCCCTTAGTGCCAGGTAACACCTCTCCCTGCTCTCACTACGCAGGTGCCTTGACAAGATTTTCAGGACTCTGTTACAACCACGTTCACTGAAGTCCACACAATCTAGAACCTGAAAGGCACAGGACACTGACTCAGGACCCGGCCTGCAGGAGCCCAGAACTGCACAGGGCCAGGCCCAGGCAGCAGCAGCACAGGGCACGGGCACCATCCCAGGCAGCTGTGGCTATGAGAGGGCAGAGAGCTGGGAGGCAGCTCAGCCAGGCAGCGCTGGCCTTCAGGCTCACCTCCACAAGGAACGCCAGGGCGGGCAGATCCCAGCGTGGCTCCTGTGTGCTGAGCGGGCAGATCAGGTAGCGAATGATCTGGGAACAAAAGGGTATGGAGAAACAGGACATCTCCCTGGCAAGAGAAGAAGGAAGCAAGACTGTGAGCCAGGGGCAAACATCCCCCGTGACTGACTCACAGGGGTCTGTTCTTTCCATACCACCCTGCAAGGGGCCCTGAGCCATCTGAGAGGTGGCGCCTTCTGGGCTCCCTCCTCTCCCAGATTTTCCAGTCCTTTTGGCAGACCCTCGGTGACAAGGCCATCTGGCCCACAGACAGGGACTGCATGGGACAACTTGAGCAGAGGGCACAAATGCCAGAGGAAGTGGAGAGAAGGGTGTCTCACCTGGCCAGCAGACCCACGGCATAGTGGTGGGTTTCAGCACAGAGCAGTGTGTCCCAGCCACGCTTGCGTTCCATTGCCACCACCACATGTTCACATTGGACAAAGCAGAGCAGGGACTTCAGGGTCTGCACTGCAAACCTGTGCAGAGCAAAGCCCAGGTGATGCTGGCAGCACTGGCTCCTGCCCTGGGGATGTGGCAGGCACAGGAGGACTGGGGTGGAGCACCTGTTGGGGCTGATGGCAAGGCCGTGTTGTTCCTGGCATGCCTTCCAGAAGGTATCAACCTCCTCTGATGTATCCAAAGTGCTGAAGAGCACTTGGAAGAGCAGATGCACAAAGAGGCGGGGGAAATGCACCGTCACCATGTGTGGGACACAGGGCATCTGGAGGATCTTCCACACCACCACAGTTGCCTGCAAAGGACAAAGCACCCCGAGACAGCGCTCAGTGCCGAGGTGTCGGTGTGGCAGGGCCCGAGCGTGGCAGGGAGAGGCCAGGGGAGACACAGGGGGAGCACTGGGCCTGGTGCCCCTGAAGCTGCCCCTAGGCCAGGTTTCCTCCCAGTGCCTGATGCAGGGAGATGCAGTGGGGGAAGGAGGATGGAGAGCTGCTGGAGAGGCAGCAGTGGGGTGAGCCAAGTGCAGCTCCAGAAACTCACAGCCAGGGCAAAGACACGGCTTTCGTCCCCATCTGAGGTGCACGTGCTGTGCACTGGCCAGTCCTCCAGCACATCAAAGAGTTTCAGCAGCACCAGCGCTGCAGTCCTGGGCGAGCACATGATCGTCTTCCACATGGTCACAGCAGCTCTGTGGGGTCAGAACTCTGTCTCAGGGGGGTCTTGAACACAGCACCATGGCCTGGGCAGCAGCGGGGAGCTGAGCTGGCTGCCAGCTCTGCCTCTGCCCGCTGCTCCTTGCCAGCAGCACCCAGGCAGCTCAGCCTTGTGAGGACAGGCCTCTGAAAGGCAAGGAGGGAGCCTGGCAGCAGGCTCTGGGCCTGACATGGCAGGCCTGGGAGAAGGAGCAGCCAGAGGACCCTGGAATTCTCCTTTGGTCAGACTCCTGAGACAGGCTGTACAGGGTGATGGGCTGGGGAGCCCTGAGCCCTCTGGGCAGGTGGGCCCCATACCTGTCACACGATGGGGCCACACGCAGGAGAGTCATCACCACATCAGCGGGCTGTGCCTCCGTGAGATCCAGCAGGGCCCTGTCCAGCCTGTGCTCAGCAGAGTCATTGGCCATGAGCCACTGGTGGATGTACCTCACCATAGCAGGCACCTGGAGGAGGCACATGGAGACTTGGGAAGCTGCCAGAGGGAGTCATGTCCCCAGCTTCCCCAGAGAGGTGCTTCCCTTGCCACCACACTGCAATGGCCTCAAAGCCCTACAGGAAAAGCAGGCTTGGCTTGGGAGGCCAAGCAATTCCTGGGAGGATCAAACCCTGGTCACAGAGTCACAGGTCACCCTGCTTACTTGCTCTGGCCTGGAAAATCCCTCCTCTACAAGCATATCCAGCAGGGCAGCACTGGTCTTGGTATTGAGGAGGTGTGAGTATCCTGTGACCCCAGTGCTCATGCCACTGGTCTCTTCCTCCCGCATGCTCCTGATGAATTTTCTGACCAGCTGTAGCAGAAGGGCAGGAAGCCAGGGATGTTCCATGGAGTGCTCCAAGCGCAGTGCTGGGCTGAGCAGTGCCAGCAGGCCCAGCCCAGGTGGGGATGGCTGCAGGTACCTGCGCTGTTCTGTGGAAGCGGCCACGGGCAGGCTCCTGCTCCTGTGTGCGGTCCATGGCTGCATCTGGCAAAGAGCGAGCGCAGCCAGAGCTGAGGGGCTGCGGGAGAGGCCGGAGAACAGAGCCCAGCCCTGCGCTCCGCAGGCAGGGACAGCCCTGGGATGCCCCAGGGGATGGAGCACGGCCACTGCGGGGTTCAGCCCCGACCCCTTTTCTGTCCTGTCCAGGGGTGTGTCCCAAGGGGATGCAATGGGAATGCGATCAGATGCAGTGAGGCCCAGCTGGCCACAGGCACCAGCTCTGCCACTCACCCTCCTGCAGTGGCTGGAACTGCTCCACCTCTTCTGTTTCCTCTACTGGGGCAGCTCCAGGGCCTTCTTCCTCCTCCTCTATCACCCAGGCCAGCTTGGGCACCTTCGGGGGTCTCTTCTCCATGTCAGTGACTGGATTTATGGCTGCTTGCAGGAGAGATGCCTCGGAAAACCTCCAAGTCAGGAAGTCCTGCAGTTGTGCCTGGAAGGCACCTGCAGGACTGAAGTGCTGGGAAGAGTACAGGACAGCAAGCCCTGCACTCTGGTCTCCAGGGCTCCTGCCACCAGGACGGGAGACTCCTCATCAATAATTCTGCTGTGGCCTCAAGGCCACTGGCGGCAGGGATGGGAGATGCCTTGGAAAAAACTCCGGGACACCAATTCCCACCGTCTGCTCTCAAGGGCACCTACAGAAAGGAAGCCTTGGGTAGGCCACGGGTCACCAAGTTCTGTGGTCTGGCCTCGAGGTCACCTGCAGGAATTACACCTTGGAAAAGCTCCGGTTCAGAATGAGTGCGCTGTGAGGGGGCTCCTCACGACACCGCTCTCTCCCGTCCTGTCCCGTCGCGTGCTCCGAGCACTGAGGCGTGGCTGCGTCACCGCCAGCACCTCTGTCACCACGTGTCACAAAGGGCCCTTTGACACCCTGTCCCATTCCCTCCCACGGTGACCATGCCGCACCGTGTCACAAAGGGCCCTTGCACACACACCCAAAGTGGCCCGGGTTGGAAGGAATCCCTGGCCCCAAGTGTCTCAGACAGCCCGACAGGATCTTTAGGAACGGCTCAAACCATCAGCAAACGCTGCTCTGCGGGCTCAGGCAGCAGAAGGAGCCCCCAGGGCTGCCGACGCAGCCGCAGCGGGAAGGGCACGGGGCCTTCCACAGGAGCTGGCACGGCCTCCTTGGGACACGTCCCGGCCGCTGGCCATCCTAAACCCATGGGTGTGACACAGACAGGGAACGTGTGGGCCAGGGCACGAATGCTGCTCTGAGCCCTGGGGCCTGAGGAGCACTGAAATCAGCCGCTGTGGCAGAGTCCCCACCCAAGCACACCTGCCACTGCCACCCCCTGAGCCCGGGCAGCGCTGGTGTCATCTGCTGCCCCAGAGACCTGTGCCCTGGTGGGGGCTTCACTGCCAAGAGGGAGCCAAAGCCAACATGCATTGGGGGCTGTGCTCTTTCTCCCAGGGCTGTTGACAGCAGTACCTGGAGCTGCTGCTGGCAACTCTTGGTATCTCTTAGATGAGGTTGCTCCTTCGTGGAATTTTTGTTATGGAAGGGATTGGCAGCAGCATCAGCTGCTGAGTTTCCCAGGACGATTCGATTGTACAGAGACACTGTGAAGTTGCCTTGTGCTTTTCTGACTTTCTTGCATTCTGGAAAAGAAAGGATCTGCCCAGCTTCTGCTATTCTCTGCTCCAGTTCTGTGTGTCTCTTTATGGCCATTCATGTCCAAACACTAGGGCATCCCTGCTAAACACAGCAATTTATGGCCACAAACTTGGAGGTCCCAGTGGACATGGATGAAGGGAGACACATGGTGAAGTGCAGAGGATTGGGATAACTCTGGGAGGAGAAGCTGTTTGCTGTTTGCTGTCTCTGATTATGGTGCCAGTGGCCTGAAGGAGTACCCAAGCACTGGAAGCAGACAGGCACAATTTCGAGCCACGGGCCCGGGCTCCCTCTCTGGCCCACCACAGCTCGGCCCCAGCCCCGGCTGCTGCCCCGGCAGCGCCATCCGGGCCCGGCGCCGTGGAGCCCCGCCTGCCCTCGGGGCTGCTGCCGCCCTCTGCTCCCTTCTGACCGTGGCAAGAGCTGGTTGGGGTGGCCCTGGCAGGAATGTCTCCCTGAGTTCCTTCAGATCTGGGCTCTGACTCTGGCAATGCTCCTCTCCCTTCCAGCCCTTCAGGCATTAAGGAGAGATGACAGCCCTTCCCAGACAAACATCGGAGTTCAACCGATATTCAGCAGAAGAGCTGCAGAACTACATTTATCTGCTGGCTTAGAAGAACCATTGTTCCTAAAAGTCATAAAGATACCATGGAAGAGGAGACCGCCTAGAGACCAGAGGAGAGCGGCTGAAGCTCCAGGCTCAGCTGAGCTTCTGAGAAGCTCCCATAGCTCCTGCCTTCTCCCTCCCTGTTGAGAGCTCCCTTCCCACCATCCCTCAGACCCTGCCTAGCTCATCCCTTTGCTTCACCTTTCATTAATTAACAGTGTGGCTTCTTCACTTTTCCTGCATCTCTGTGGAGTTGAAGTGGTGCAAATCTGGAGTGCTGGGACACACGGGCCCCTGCTGCTGTTCTCTTCTGCACCATGTTTTGTGCAAAGGTGCAGAGGAACGAGGGCAGATCAGGCCAGAAAGAGTCCTGTCCTTAAGGTCCCGTCCCACTGTGGAGTTAAAATTCTTGCTGAGCATCCTGAAGACCCTGGATTTTGGAAGGGTCAACCTGAGTATGCTCTGAACCCAGCTGTTAGGGATTCCATGGCAAGCATCCACGGAGGGCAAAGGAACTTGGAATGCTGGAAGTTTTCAAAAATAGCTTCCTGAAAGCACAGCAATGCTCCATCCATGCACAGGGTCAGGAAGAGGGCAGAACCAGAGACCATCAGGGCTAACAGGGAGCTTTGGCTCTGCCTAAGGGCAAGTGAAGCAGCAGCACGGTGGCCGAGACTCGGACACACGGCCGTGCCAGTGCCCGGAGCACCGTCAGGCAGTGCTGGGATCCCGGGTGCAGTTCTGGTCCCCAGAGCTGAGGAATCGCAGCCCCTGCCTCAGACCCAGTCAGAAAGCCAAGCAAGTGAGACCAGAGGGATGGCTCCCTTCCAGTCTCTCTTGGGCATGGCCACAAACACAGCCCCTGCTTCTCCTTCCTCTGCCTGTGTTTGGGGCGTGCAGATGGCAGTGCCATCAGAAGGTTGTGCTCTGTGTTCCAAAGGCTGCTGAGAGTGGCATGAGAAGTGCTGCGTGCACAGCAGAGTCCTGGAAGGTGCTGGCAAGAGCATCCTGTGGGAACAGGGCTCTGGTCTCTGGCCAGGAACAGCCTGGTTTGCTGCTGTGACCTCAGGCAGGAGGTGAGGCAGGCGAGGAGGCAGCAGGCAGCTTGTGTTTGTAAAGGGCCTGGGGCTGCACTTCTGAACCTCCACCTGGAAACACACTTGGGGGAATACGAGCTAGAGCTGGAGTGCCTGTGCTGAAAGGACCAGAAAGAATTCAGCCTTGCCAGGGTTTCTTAAGAGTGCATTGGTGCTTTGAGCTACACTTTTGGGGAAAGGCCTCTGGGGGAAAGGGGCTTGCTTCTCAAGGAATTTGCTTCACAGGGATCTCCCAGTGACATAGGTGCAAGTGTCCCCCTTTGTCTCTCTGTGGTCCTTTCAGTCCTTGGGGCTCATTGCACTTGGCAGAGGGGCAGGGCAAGGGAGAAAGCTGTGAAGAGCAGGTTTGGAATCCACCTGGACCTGTGGAGACCAAGCAGAGCACCTGCAGCAGGGTGTGTTACCCCACTTTGGACAGAGGTGTGAGCAGCAGCATCTCTGTCCAACTGCAATCCCCAAAGCTCTCTTTGAGAGCTGTGAATGAAAAGGCCTTTACACACACACTTTTCACATCTTACCTGTCTGCCCTGTTTCAGCTCTTAGCATTTGCCTCTTGCTTGCTGGAAGCTGCTGTGGCCCAGAGGGCCAGCACAGAGCTGAGCTGTGTGGGCCAGGCAGCGTGGAGGGTCTTGGCTGATCTTGGTGTGTCCCTGGCCTCAGAACAGGCATGGAAGGTTTGCCTCCCAAGGCATCCTGCTCATTGGCTCTTCCTGTGCATTTTGGAGAGAACAAGGTGGGCATTTCTGGCAGCTGGGCATTAGCAGCCTTTCAAATGGGACGTGTTATGGAGCAGGCCCAGCTGAGATACCCTGAGGGCAGCCCAGCGCTCCTTGCTCCTCTCTGCTGACATGTGAGCATTGTCTGGTTTTGGGATGCCCCTGGCTGTGTCAGGGGATGCTACAGGGACACCAGACAGCTGGTCCTGTCCCGCTGGGTCCCAGCAGTGCCTCGCAGCAGTCCTGTATCCATGTCAGGATGCTGGCCAGGAGAGGTCCTGGAAGCTGAGGTAGCTGATTTCAAACTTGCCCAGGTGCCTACAGGTGAAGGCCAATGGTGTTCCCTCAGGATATAGCAATCCTGAGGGTTCTCCCTAATTCAAAGAAATCAGCAGACAAATGCATTGTCCACCAAAAGCTCTTTTATTTAACTGTCGGGAGGGTAGGGCTCTGCACTCCCCTAAAATACTTCTTGGCTGTGTATAGATTTCACTGGGTCAAATGAAGGGTCACTTCTGTCAAATGAAGGCCTTGTTTCATTACTAAATGTGCTTGATGCCACTCACTCCTAGTGGCACCAGTTGCTTCCCTGTGGAATGCTCTACCTCCCTGGAGAGTAAAAAGGAAGCTGGAATTCTATCAAAAATACTATCCATCTTTACCCTGCTGAGGTGATTGGATAGGCAGGGGGTTAGAAATGCATTGTGTCAGATTCCTAGACTTGAAGACTGATATCCACGCTCTGGCCAGGAAGTGTCTCAGGGCACAAAAGCAGCTCTTGTCTTTCCCATGGCTTCCCTGCACAGGGCTGATTCTGTACTGGCCCTTAGGTCTTCTGGTAGGTTATGTCTAAAGCTTTTTACCAAGTCACTCTCCTGTCAAGTTAGGCTTTTTCTTATTCTAACTGCTGCTAACTGCTTATGTGTATCTGTGCTAAGTACTTGTTTACTTATGTAAATCACTAGTGCTTACTTCTGTCAAATGAAGGCCTTGTTTCATTACTAAATGTGCTTGATGCCACCCACTCCTAGTGGCACCAGTTGCTTTCCTGTGGAATGCTCTACCTCCCCGGAGAGTAAAAAGGAAGCTGGAGAAAGAGCTTGCCAGGCTGCTCTCGATCCTTTACCGAGAGTCCTGGTTAAGTGGAGAAGTCCGAGCTGAGGGCAAATGTGCAAATGTAGCAGCCGTGCACAGGAAGGGTCGGTGGCAAGGATGATCCAGGAATCATAGGCCTGGCAGCCTGAGCTTGCTACTGGGGAAGGCTATGGGCCTGTGTCTTGGTTTGGAAAGACAGGTATCTGACAGGGAAAGCTGGAGTTTCCCTTAGAATGGGGAATGTAAACCCCTCACCCCTGCCAAATTATAATTTTACAATTAAGGGCTTTCAGGCAAAGATTTGGGAATAGGAGTAACAGTTCTTTACTAGGAATACAAATGTAGTAGGAAAAGAAACAAAACCACCCAACCAAACCAGCAAATAAACAACGATTTTGGAAAACCCTTGACAGAGTCAGAGCTACAACCTGACACCCTGTTGGTCAGGGTGTTGGAAGCAGTCCCGAAGTGAGTCCTCCTGGAGTGGCAGAGGTGGTTCTGGTGGAGTAGAGATGATCCTGTAGAACAAGGGTCCAGGTAGTGATGAGAAGGGGCCCAGTCTTCCTCCAGGAATCGGGTGAAGCTGGATGCCTTCTCATTCCTGTGGCTCAGTTTTATCCAGGTAGGAATGGTTGGCTCCTCCCACTGGGTGGAGCATCTCACTATAGGATGATGTCATGTGGATGTATTGCTTTCGGGAGGGTATAGTTTGGGGAGGTGTTAATGGCCCATTAACAGACAGCTATCCCCCTGGAGGGAAGACTGGTGGTGAAACAGATAAGAAACAATGCCCTACAGTTGGTCCATTGACAAAAGGCACCTGCCCTACTCTTCCCAGAGTAAAGAAGAATAGTACTTTCAGGAGATGAAAATAGAATACACATTTTTGTTTTCCATAACCCAGGACAGCCTGATATTTCTGGGTCTGAGAGATTTTAGCCTGCTAGGAGCTGCTAGTTTTTCCCAAGGAAAAGTTTCTCAAGAAAGCTTCTTCTCAAAACAATCTTGGTAAACAACTATCCTTTCTCCAATCTTTCTCCGGGTGGCGTTTTACTGTTTCTCTAATTTAACCAATGGGACTAGAGAGGTGTCTTCCCCATTCACCAATCATGTCAAGTCTGTATCAGAACACCTTATAAAAGGTAGAAAGAATTAGACAATAAAGCTTTTTTTTTCTATGCTCTTTGCCTTCTGAAATATTGGGAGTCTCTCATCTTTCTTTCATGTCCTACAGTGACAGAAGGTCTTGGAGCAGATGCTCCTGAGTGCCATCCCATGGCACATGCAGGGAACAGGGGGTCTGCTGGAGGGTGGGAAAACTCCGCAGATGGATGGGGACAGCTGTGGGTGCTGGTGGGGTGTTGAGGTGGGATTGGTGTTGCTGGGTGTGTTGGGAAGGAGTTGTCTGGACGGTGAGAGGTCTAGGCTGGAATTGGAGTCAGTTTGAAGGCAGCATCATGTTCCGACAAACAGCTTTGGTTATGGAGGGCAGAAGGAATAGCTGTGACTTTTTGTGTTAGTGGTCCTGATTCTCCTGCAAGGAAGAGGGGAGAGCTGTATTTTATTGGCCCCTTAGATATCTGTACCAGGGGTAGGATTAGCCCTTTTGCAATCTACTCAATTGTTTGGGCTGCTTCTGTAACACTGAATGGACTTTTATTCCTTGAGATCTTTTATTCCTTAAGAGACTTAGGTTATTATCATCCCTTCATAGAAAAATGTCTGAAACCAAAGAATGGCCCTTTTTGGCCTCTGTGAAGTGATATGCTTTATCAAGTGACGCTCAGTGGATGACATAAAGGCAAATGAGTTGCTGCTTTGAGATAGGAAGGAAACATCCAAATCTTTCACATTCTCATGCCATTCCCATTCATTTATGAGGTTTGCAACTTTTTGGAATACCTTCAGTTGAGTAACGGGAAGTAAAGCTTTGATGAATTCAGATAAAAGCCAGATCCTTCTGTGCCTTGGCTGCAAGGATGATTTTGGTCTACACGAAATAACTCCAATGAGAAAACAATCCCAGCATGGAAGAACAGCTTTTGACAGAGACCAAGAGTTGCAAGAAGTAGCTTCAGGTTCTCCTGCCAACAGGAAGGAGCACAGCCCCCAATGCATGTTGGCTTTGACAGCTCTGTGAAAATGAAGCCCCCCAGGGCACAGTCTCTGGGGCAGGAGAGATGACACCAGCGCTGCCCGGGCTCAGGGGGTGGCAGTGGCAGGTGTGCTTGGGTGGGGACTCTGCCACACCTGCTGATTTCAGTGCTCCCCAGGCCCCAGGGCTCAGAGCAGCATTCGTGCCCTGGCCCACACGTTCCCTGTCTGTGTCACACCCATGGGTTTAGGATGGCCAGCGGCCGGGACGTGTCCCAAGGAGGCCGTGCCAGCTCCTGTGGAAGGCCCCGTGCCCTTCCCGCTGCGGCTGCGTCGGCAGCCCTGGGGGCTCCTTCTGCTGCCTGAGCCCGCAGAGCAGCGTTTGCTGATGGTTTGAGCCGTTCCTAAAGATCCTGTCGGGCTGTCTGAGACACTTGGGGCCAGGGATTCCTTCCAACCCGGGCCACTTTGGGTGTGTGTGCAAGGGCCCTTTGTGACACGGTGCGGCATGGTCACCGTGGGAGGGAATGGGACAGGGTGTCAAAGGGCCCTTTGTGACACGTGGTGACAGAGGTGCTGGCGGTGACGCTGCCACGCCTCAGTGCTCGGAGCACGCGACGGGACAGGACGGGAGAGAGCGGTGTCGTGAGGAGCCCCCTCACAGCGCACTCGTTTCTGTCTCACCCGGAGCTTTTCTGAGCCCTTATTCCCGCAGGTGCCTTTGCGGCAAGACTGTGGGATTTGCTGACCACAATCCTTGGCCAGGAGTCTCCTGTCCTTGTGGCAGGAGCCCTGGAGACCAGAGTGCAGGGCTTGCTGTCCTGTACTCTTCCCAGCACTTCAGTCCTGCAGGTGTCTTCCAGGCACAATTGCAGGACTTCCTGACTCGGAGGTTTTCCGAGGCATCTCTCCTGCAAGCAGCCATAAATCCAGTCCCTGACATGGAGAAGAGACCCCCGAGAGTGCCCAAGCTGGCCTGGGTGGAGGAGGAGGAAGAAGGCCCTGGAGCTGCCCCAGCAGAGGAAACAGAAGAGGTGGAGCTGCTCCAGCCGCTGCAGGAGGGTGAGTGGCAGAGCTGGGCCTCAGGGCTGATGCCTGCAGGCAGCTGGGCCCCATTGCATCACATCCCATCCCATCCCCTCCCAACCCCTGGGGACATAACCCTGGACAGGATGGAAGAGAGTTGGAAAAGACCTGGAGAAGAGACCCCCGAGAGTGCCCAAGCTGGCCTGGGTGGAGGAGGAGGAAGAAGGCCCTGGAGCTGACCCAGAACAGGAGACTGAAGAGGTGGAGCTGCTCCAGCCGCTGCAGGAGGGTGAGTGGCCGAGCTGGGCCTCAGGGCTGGTGCCTGCAGCCAGCTGGGCCACATCCCTTCCCATCCCATCCCATCCCATCCCATCCCATCCCATCCCATCCCATCCCATCCCATCCCATCCCATCCCATCCCATCCCATCCCATCCCATCCCATCCCATCCCATCCCCTGGGGACACACCCCTGGACAGGACAGAAAAGGGGCCGGGGCTGAATCCCGCAGTGGCCGTGCTCCATCCCCTGGGGCATCCCAGGGCTGTCCCTGCCTGCGGAGCGCAGGGCTGGGCTCTGTTCTCCGGCCTCTCCCGCAGCCCCTCAGCTCTGGCTGCGCTCGCTCTTTGCCAGATGCAGCCATGGACCGCACACAGGAGCAGGAGCCTGCCCGTGGCCGCTTCCAGGGAACAGCGCAGGTACCTGCAGCCATCCCCACCTGGGCTGGGCCTGCTGGCACTGCTCAGCCCAGCACTGCGCTTGGAGCACTCCATGGAACATCCCTGGCTTCCTGCCCTTTGTTTTTCTGCTGGACTTCCAAATTCATCAAGTGCATTTGGCAGGAAGAGACCAGCACCATCAGCACTGGATACATGGAAAACCATGGCGTCTACACCACCAACACCAGTGCTGCCAGGCTGGATTTGATTTTGGAGGATGGTGTTTCCAGTCCAGAGCAAGTAAGCAGCCTCTGGCCAGGGTTTGATCCTCCAGGAATTGCTTGGCCTCCCAAGCCAAGCCTGCTTTCCCTGTAGGGCTTTGAGGCCATTGCAGTGTGGTGGCAAGGGGAGCACCTCTCTGGGGAAGCTGGGGACATGACTCCCTCTGGCAGCTTCCCAAGTCTCCGTGTGCCTCCTCCAGGTGCCTGCCATGGTGAGGTACATCCACCAGTGGCTCATGGCCAATGACTCTGCTGAGCACAGGCTGGACAGGGCCCTGCTGGATCTCACGGAGGCACAGCCCGCTGATGTGGTGATGACTCTCCTGCGTGTGGCCCCATCGTGTGACAGGTATGGGGCCCACCTGCCCAGAGGGCTCAGGGCTCCCCAGCCCATCACCCTGTACAGCCTGTCCCAGGAGTCTGACCAAAGGAGAATTCCAGGGCCCTCTGGGTCCTTCCTCTCCCAGGCCTGCCATGTCAGGCCCAGAGTCTGCTGCCAGGCTCCCTCCTTGCCTTTCAGAGGCCTGTCCTCACAAGGCTGAGCTGCCTGGGTGCTGCTGGCAAGGAGCAGTGGGCAGAGGCAGAGCTGGCAGCCAGCTCAGCTCCCCGCTGCTGCCCAGGCCATGGTGCTGTGTTCAAGACCCCCCTGAGACTGAGTTCTGACCCCACAGAGCCGCTGTGACCATGTGGAAGACAATCATGTGCTCGCCCCAGACTGCAGAGCTGGTGCTGCTGAAACTCTTTGATGTGCTGGAGGACTGGCCAGTGCACAGCACGTGCACCTCAGATGGGGACGAAAGCCGTGTCTTTGCCCTGGCTGTGAGTTTCTGGAGCTGCACTTGGCTCACCCCACTGCTGCCTCTCCAGCAGCTCTCCATCCTCCTTCCCCCACTGCATCTCCCTGCCTCAGGCACTGGGAGGAAACCTGGCCTTGGGGCAGCTTCAGGGGCACCAGGCCCAGTGCTCCCCCTGTGTCTCCCCTGGCCTCTCCCTGCCACGCTCGGGCCCTGCCACACGGACACCTCGGCACTGAGCGCTGTCTCGGGGTGCTTTGTCCTTTGCAGGCAACTGTGGTGGTGTGGAAGATCCTCCAGGAGTCCTGTGTCCCACACATGGTGACGGTGCATTTCCCCCGCCTCTTTGTGCATCTGCTCTACCAAGTGTTCTTCAGCACTCTGGATACATCAGAGGAGGTTGATACCTTCTGGAAGGCATGCCAGGAACAACACGGCCTTGCCATCAGCCCCAACAGGTGCTCCACCCCAGTCCTCCTGTGCCTGCCACATCCCCAGGGCAGGAGCCAGTGCTGCCAGCATCACCTGGGCTTTGCTCTGCACAGGTTTGCAGTGCAGACCCTGAAGTCCCTGCTCTGCTTTCTCCAATGTGAACATGTGGTGGTGGCAATGGAACGCAAGCGTGGCTGGCACACACTGCTCTGTCCTGACACCCAGAACTACGCTGTGGGTCTGCTGGCCAGGTGAGACCCCCTTCTCCCCACTGCCTCTGGCATTTGTGTCCTGTGCTCAGGGTGCCGCACACAGTCTCCGTGGTCATAGGCCAGAGGGGCTTGTCACCAAGAAACACTAAGCAGACTGGAAAATCTGGGAGAGTAGGGAGCCCAAGAGCAGCCACCTCCCAATGGGCTCTGGTCCCCTTACAGCATGGTTGGGAAAGACCAGAGCTCTGTGAGTCAGTCCTGGAAGCGGTTTGCCACCCTGGCTCACAGTCTTGCTTCCTTTTTCCTCCTGCCAGAGAATTGCGCTGTTTATCCATACGCTTGTGTTTTGGGATTGCATTCTACCTGCTCCATCTGCTCAGCAAAGAGATGCCATTCTGGGATTTTGCTGTCCTGGCGTTCCTTGTGGAGGTGAGCCTGAAGGCCAGCGCTGCCTGGCTGAGCTGCCTCCCAGCTCTCTGCCCTCTCATCGGGCACCTGCTTGGGACGGTGCCCGTGCCCTGTGCTGCTGCTGCCTGGGCCTGGCCCTGTGCAGTTCTGGGCTCCTGCAGGCCGGGTCCTGAGTCAGTGCCCTGGGCCTTTCAGGTTCCAGATTGCCTGTACTTGAGTGAATGCAGTGACACTGTTCTGGAGATCATGTCAAGGAACCTACTGTGCGAGTGCAGGGAGCGGCGTCGCTTGGCACTCAGAGGCCTCATGGTGCTCAGCAAGGATCTCATGATTGTGAGAAGGGAGCAGTGGCTTAAGCCCTGTGGGCAGAGTGGGGCTGGGGAAAGCAGTCGCTTGGGTTTGGCTTAGTTCTCCCAGCTCTCTTGCCTCCCAGTTCAGCTGCCCAAGTGCTTCAGGACAGGCCTTTGGTCTCTGTTCCCTGCGGCAGCAGGCTGAGAGTTTCACAGTCCTGTCTTCCACACAGGCCCAAAAGATGTGGAACCTGACTGAAAGCCTTGTGGAGCTCCTGCAGGAAAATGATAGCCACATCGTCAGGATGACCCTCATTCTACTCAAGTCTTTGTTCCTGCACAATGATGCCCTGCTACCCACCACGGTTGCCCTGAGGCTGGCTGAGGCACTCCAGACGCTCTTTGACCACGTAAGGCTCTGTGCCCTGAGCCACGGCCACTGGGTGCTGCCCGAACACTTTGTGCCCTGTGGGTTTCTAGGCCAGTGCACAGCTAGGCTGAAAGCAGACAATGATGTCTTTTTTCCTTCCTTTCATGCAGGATGAGAGCCAGGTGCAGCTGTGTGCTATGTTTCTATTTCAAGAGATGATGTATTTATTAACAAAAGAGGGAAGAAAGGCCCTGAAGTCACAAGTGCGCCACAGCCTTCTCCCACTCTCCTTCCACTGCCATGACCAGAACCAGCAGGTGGTTATGGTGAGGACGTGTGAGCTGCAGCTTCCCACTGGGAGGGGGCTCGGCTTCCTCCTGCCCTGGAGCCTTTCAGGCTGTAGCCTCTTCCAGGCCTTGGCACAGAGACACTCCTGTGCCCTGAACTGTGGGACCAGCTCTGGGTCTCTGCTGCTCTCCAGGCCTCCCGGAAAACACTGCTTAGTGCGGCCAAGTTCCTGAAGAGGAGGGATCTTGAGCAGTTGCTGCAGGTGGATCAGACATGGAGGTTCGGTGAGGGCCTGGTAAGGACGGCCTGGGAAGCCCAACCTCAGCCGGGAGAAACCCCCTGACCACAGTGCTCAGTGCGTGGGGCTGGCAGCTGTGACCCTGCCCAGTGCTGCACCCAGGGGCGCCAGCCTGCGCCCCACACGCTGCTCCCTTCCCTGGGCTGCGAGGTCTCTTCTCCAGGCTCCTGTGGCCCCGAGCCAGGAGCCGATGGAGCCCCGGCCCGGCGGGGCTGCAGGGCGGGGCGGCAAAGCGGCTCCCAGGGCAGCACCCGGCTCTCTGCCCTCTCCAGAGGGAGCCCGGCGCCAGCGGCTGCTGGCCGGGCCCCAGGGCTGTGCGGGCAGGGGAGGCCGGGGCTGGGCACAGCGAGAGCCCGGCCAAGGGGCTGAGGCCGCGCCAACCCTTCCCTCCTGCCGCTCTCTCCAGCTGGCAGAGGACAAGAGCCGAGCGGCCGAGCACCTGCACCGGGCCCTGCCGTACCTGGAGAGCCCACAGGAGCCCCTGCGAGAGGCGGCCATCAGGTTCATGGGTGAGCCACGGGCCCGGGCTCCCTCCCCCGCCCGGCGCAGCTCGGCCCCAGCCCCGGCTGCTGCCCCGGCAGCGCCATCCGGGCCCGGCGCCGTGGAGCCCCGCCTGCCCTCGGGGCTGCTGCCGGCCGCCCTCTGGCAGCCGTGCCCTTGGGCGGCAGCCTGCGGCAAGGGCCCGGGCTGAGCCCTGCCGGGGCAGGAGGCCGTGTGGCCACAGGGCTGGCAGCGCCCCTGGCCGGCAGGGAGCTGTGCCGCTGGGGCCGTGACAGGCTCTGTGTTCCCAGGGATCGCCGGGCGGAGCCTTAGGGGACAGAAGGAAGAGCTCCAGCTCATCTGTGAGGGTGAGTGAGGCTAGCAGGCTATCCAAAGGGGGCTGGCGGGGAGGGCCCTGGCCTGGCTGTGGAGGGCTCTGCTCCCTGTGCAGTCCAGGGCTGGCGTGGGCAGAGCACACAGAGGTTTCAGGGATACGTGGGGAATTCGTGTCCGGCAGCGGTGGGCTGATCCCGTTGGTCCCTCCTGGCCATGGCAAGAGGGGGCCGGGCTCCCAGGCAGGGGGCTCTCCTTGGGTGCCTGCAGCTCAGGGATCTGTGGTTCTGTTCCTTTCTCTTCCAGCCCTTGAAGACATGGCCGATGACCGCAGCCCTGCCATCAGAAACCTGGCAACTGAAACAGCATTCGTCCTACGGACAGTACAGAGAGCGCCGTATTCCATCTTTCAGAAGCTGCGAGATCAGTTCCGCAGGGCATGTAAGAAAGGGCCTCATCAGTGTGACAGTGCCTGGCTGTGCTGCTGGCGCTCTGCGGAGAGCTGATCTGGAAGGCTTTGTATTTGCTGGGGTCACAAGACCCAGTGGGGATTTTTCTTTTCTTTCATATTGTTCATCTTGTTGTTTTTCTGTAGTATGAAAATAAAGAATGTGTTATAACAGACGGAGTACCAGGATCTTTTTTTTTTGCTGCCCAGGCTGTGCAGGGCATAGGGGAAGAGGGGGAAAAGGCTGCTTCTGCTCAGCAAGCTGCCCAGGCGTGCAGTCTTGCAGGGAAAATGGGCAGAAGCTCCTGGGCCCTTGGTGCTTCTGCCGACAGAGCGGGTGGGCAGGGGCCAGAGCTGTGTGGATCCCTGCAATGCCAGCGCCTGGAGATGGCCACAACCCCTGTGCCAGCCAGGAACCAAAATCTGTGTCCTCCTGCCCGTGTGTTGCTGTAGCAGCGTTTGGCAGCAGCGATCATCGTGTCCAGGGAGGTTCAGCCGCCAGCAGGGAAGCAAAGGAGACAAGTCTCTTTCTTAAGCTCGAGAATGCATTTTTATTTCCCCCACCCCAAAGCAGGGAGGAGGTGAGGTCGATGAGGGTGATCGTGGTTTTTCTCAGTTCTATAGTGTCTCAGGTTCATGGGTGGTACAGGGGGCAGGGCAGGGGGCAACTGACCATAGGGAAGACAGAAACTGGACACCAGGCCCCTACAGCCAACGGGGAAATAGGGAAAGGGGATACCATGGGGGAGTGACAGGCTTGAGAAAGGCAGGGAGAAGATTACACCATGTTTGCAGGGAACTATGGGGGAGAAGCCTTTGGTACATCTGGGAGGGGTTGCTTTTCCAGGGCAAGGAAATTCCTTGAATGGTACAAGGGACTCCACATGTTGCTGGCTGGATTGCTGAGGGCTCTGGGGTGCCTCTCGATCAGTAGGTGGGGTATTACAATTTGGCCCACAGAAAAGGGAATTGGGAAAGGCACCATTCAGGGAGAGGATCAAAAAAGAACCAATCAACGGGGGTAAAAAACCAGGAACTGGGGAACTAACCAAAGAGGAGTAACAGGTTACCATAATGTTGCAAAGGATGATGGATTTGACACACTTTGCTCACTAGAAGCTCAAAGCAAGTCTCTTAGAGAGGCTTCTTAGGGGGTGATCATTACAACTTGGATTCAGTCATACGGCTGCACATTCTCCATGGGAGAGCAGTATCTTTAGTGGATGGCCCTGGGGCCACCACAGATAGGCAGAATCCCTGCCCAAGCACACCTGCAACCCCTTGAGACCTCTCAGCACTGGTGTCATCTCCTGCCCCAGAGACCTGTGCCCTGGGGAGGGCCTTCTCTGGCAGAGAGCAGACAAAGCCAACGTGCATTGGGGGTTGTTCTCCTTCTTCAGGGGCTGTTGGCAGCAGCAGCTGGAGAGACTGCTGGCAACTCTTGGTCTCTGTCAGCTGATGTTGCTCCTTCCTGGAGTTTTTGTTATGGAAGGGATTGGCAGTAGCACCAGAACACCATCAGCTGTTGTGTTTCCCAGGACGATTAGATCGTACAGAGACACGGTGAAGTTTCCTTCTGCTTTTCTGACTGCCTCTCTTGCATTCTGGAAAAGAAAGAATCTGTCCAGCTTCCGATGTTCAGCGCTCCAGTCGCTACATTTCTGCATGTGGCAGCTCATGTCCAAAGACAACTGCGTTCCTGCTGAGCATGGCAATGGATGGCAGCAAACAGGGGGGTGCCCCTGTGAACATCGAGGCAGGCACGTGGGGAAGTGCAGAGGATAAGGATAACTCTGAGAGGAGAAGCTGTTTGCTGTCTCTGATTATGGTGCTGATGCCTAAAAACTAGGCAAGAAAACAGTATGCCATAGGATAAGGCTTATAGAACAGGTATTTGTTTATTTTCTGCTGGGAGTGAAGGGCATTGCTCCACCACAAAGTCACTCGTCCATCCTTTAGCTTTTATATGTTTTTTACTTAATGTGCGCATTACACTTTCCTAACCTTCAATTTGCAATGTATTTTCTAATCACATGATGATGTGGTTTTGAAAGACTGCTTCTTTAGTGAATTTATTTCATTTTGTAGTCTTACTAAGGCATCTGTTGTTGAATTAGCAATCAATTCTGTTTCAACTGAGATGTTTGCAATTGCCTTTTCCAGTTGTGCAATTCCTAAATTTGGGAGCAACACCCTAACACCAAAGTGTGAAACCTAGTCCTGTATCGCACCTGCGGGTTATTGGGTGTTGTCTCCGTGAGTCTGTTCTTCCATAGTCCTCGAATAGTACCTGTCATTTCATTAGTTTGATTTATAACCTGGAACTGAGGGATAAGGTATCCCATGGTACATGGGCCACTCCAGTGTCTTAGTTTGAAAGACAGGTGTCTGCTGGGGAGGGGCAGAGCCTCCCTTGGCGTGGAGAATTCCAACACCCTCCCTCCAGATTATTATAATTTAGAAAAGTAAGTGGGCTCTCAGGCAAGGCTGTGGGCATAGGAATAACAGTTCTTTACTAGTATGTTTAACAAGGCAAACAAACAACAACAACACAGCACTACCAACAAAATAGAACCGGGAATCTTAAGGGGCTTAGCTTCACCAAGCCCAGGGTGGTCTGATCTCGGTGCTCCCGCAGGACTTTGAGAGCACCAAGCTGGAACAGTGGAAAATCCCAGGCTGGTGGATGAGATATTTCAGAAGCTCTGCTGGTGATAGCTGGAAGGGCAGGGATGTCCCAGCAGGGCAGGGCTGTGTGGGGGTACAGCGTGGCAACAAGAGCCAAAGTGCCAAAGAAGTGGCAGCGGTGGGACAGGGCAGGCCCAGCTCCAGCAGGGCAAGGGGAGGCGAGCTCAGAATTCCTGGGCACACAAGCAGATGATGGTAGATTTCCCAGGACCGGGCTTGGTGGTGACAGTGAACTCCTCCTGCAGCAAGCAACAGCCTGGCCGTCCTCTCTCTGATATCGAGAGCAAGAGACAGCGTAGCTGCCCCCACCTCACTCCTTTACTTGCCCCCAAACCTCACAGTATCTTTTCCCCTCTGAGCAAAAACTCACAGAGACCAAAAGGTGTAGCCTGGTGCTAGACCCTCCTTTGGCCACTTCTTTGTTCCCCTCAAGCACGTGTAGGTACTCAGTAGTTAGATTCCTGGCAATTTAAAAAATTCTGTAAGAAAAAAAAAAGCAACCCCCAACATCCAGTTACCTGGTAATTGTTTTCATGCTATTCCATTCCCACAAAGCCACCAAGATGCGTCAGGAAGATCGCAGCAGTATTAATTCTCACAGACTCGTTTCCGCTATCTTCATCAAAAAGACAGTTTCTCCACGTTGGCTGAGTGAGGTTGACCCACCCAGTTGTGTTCCCAGAAATGTTGCTGAGATTTGTTTCTGAGTTGTTCAGGCCTGTGGAGACTGCTAAGGCAGTCAGTGTTAATATAAACACACTCCCCTGGGGAGTAGGCAGACAATAATACAAACACATTCCCCTGGAGAGAGAGCAGCCAACCCGAGACAGGAATTTACTGATTGTTCACTCTATGCCTTTCCTATCTTCTAACCTTAAAGGGTATTGCTTTCTGACTACTGGCCCAACTCTTCTCTGTAGCTTGATTTTAATAGGGTCTGCTGGTTTTGATTTTCCTGGGCTATCAGCATTCCAATACTCTTAGCTACACCTGATGCAATATTTGTTCCAAAGAGTTATTATTGTTCGTTGGTCTTGTGTCCATTGTCAGTCCTAATGCTAAAATCAGTTTGCCTTCAAGTACCCTCGATTTCATTTTTCTTTTTCTAAACTGAATTCTAAATGTCACTTCTAAATTTTCAAGCAAAGCCCTGCCTAGCAGAGATTTTGGTGAGTTAGGTAAAGAAAGAAACTGGCGTATTCCCATTTTCCTCTTGATTTTCCACTGAAGTGGTTTCAGGAAGAATGCATTTTCTGAGTGGCCAGTGGCCCCTATTACGTGAAGCTATTTTTCCATTTAGGTATCAAGGCTTGATTCAAGACTGAAAATGTGGCTCCAGATTTATTAAAAATTCAACTGCTTTATCATTCTTTAGCTGTATTTTAACCAGTGGGTCTACTAGGGTAAGATCTGCCAGTCTTGGGCATTTAATATCCTCTAGGGTGGCTACAACAGTTTTGTGTACTTGGTCTGCTAACTCTGCTCATTGGTGTTTGCAGGGTCCTCCTTTCTTACAATATGCACACTGGTTCAGCCCCAGCTTAGTCTGCGGCCGCTTTGAACTTCCTCTGCCGCTGGTATTTTTGCCCCTGCCTCTGCCTCGTTCATGCCCACATCCTCTCCCCTGGTGCTTGAGCCAGAGCTGCCACTATGGTTGTAGTGACTTGTGGGGTTTTGCCTGTCTTTAGTACTGTGCACCTTCTAATGCCTTTAAATCTCTATTGACAGGCTCTTTCAGCTTCTGAAGTTTCCGCCTGATCCCGGGGCTCGATTGCCCGAACATCAGGGGAAAGAACTGCTGCTTTCCCACATCCAGCGGAGGATCTAGGGCTGTGTATTTACACACAGCTGCCCGCAGCCTGTCCACAAAGTCAGTGCGTGACTCATGCTGTCCCTGTTTAACATTATATATTACTAACCAATTTATTGCTTTTGGAATGGGATGTTTTAATTCAAATTTGACTGCTTTCTGGTATCTAGTCAACATTGCATAGTTGCCTGCATCATTCAGGTCCCACAAAGGATTTCCAATAGGAAACAACTGGTCCACTGTACCTTGCAAGGCTCCACTAGCAATTTGTCCCTGCACATGTGCTCTGGCCGTCTTGATCACCTATCCGCTCTTTTTCTGTTTTTGTTAGCTCTGTGTAAGACAGGGTCCCCGAGTTCCTCATCTGCCTCATGACCATCGCCAAGGACGGAGACTGAAGACTCCAAAAGGACTGGGACCGAAACCTGTGAGCCCAAAGCGGGATCTCTGGCCTGGCTGAGGTGGGATGTCTGCCAACCACCGCCTGCAGGTGCGCTCGTTGGATTGATGCATCCCCGTGGGAAGCCGGTGGGAACAACGGGCACGCCACGGTGGACTGCTGTCGAACTGGTTTTGGACTGGTTTGTCCTGTACTCGCCCCGTACCTGTTCCCTGAGTGGACAATTGCTGTACACACGGACATTTGCTCTAAGCGTTGGAGCGCTTTGTCCCGTTTAAACGCACCTCCTGATGGTCTCCCCACCTTCTGGCCACCTGCCTGTCGCTTCAGAAAGGACTATCAAGAGACCCCTCAAGATGACCTGAATTCGAGATCTCCCCATGGAAGAAGACTATGTCTATTGCTCAGCCTGCACCACGAGGACTCCGTCTCTCCGTGGTAGCTGTACCCCTTCTCTCTCTCCCTCTTTATCTCTCTCTCTCCTCTCTCTCCCTCTATTGCATATAGTGCTGTGTGCACTTAATAAAGTGTACTGCTGTTGAGAGCAAATTGTTGTTGTCCCTTGCTGTGTCTTTTGCGCTCTGAGATCACTCGAACCATCACGATTCCTGCCTGCATTAGTGGCTTGTGACACTCCCTCAACCTGAAATCACCTCCATCTGGGTTCTAATTCTTGATTATTAACTCAATCCTTTTTGCTACTTTGCTAGGGTTTTCTCTATGATCTTTAACTTTTTCCTGCCAGCTATTTCAGGTCACTAGTAGAAAAGGAGATCTTCACCCATACAGCTTCTCCTGCGTGACCCACAACTTGCCTTAAGGGAGTGACTAAAGGCAAAGATTTTTTGGTTTTATTCCTTGTACTTGTTGTCACTGGGCTCCCTGAACTTGTCCCCTCACCAGCATTATTCCTCTCATTCTCACTACCCTTCAGGTTTAATTGTGGGGAGGAGTGGCTGGTGGAGGGGCCGTGTAGAACTGGCCTGGGGTAACTTGGCTGTAAATCTTGGACATCTCTAACACTGCATCTTCCTCGTGCTTTTTTGCCAATTTCAAACATCTCGGCCCTTTACTACGTGCTGAACAACGTCTCTTTATTTTCTGCCTGTGATCTCTTTCCAAAGTCAGGACCAAAGGATCCCAAGGAGGCCGTGCCAGCTCCTGTGGAAGGCCCCGTGCCCTTCCCGCTGCGGCTGCGTCGGCAGCCCTGGGGGCTCCTTCTGCTGCCCTGAGCCCGCAGAGCAGCGTTTGCTGATGGTTTGAGCCGTTCCTAAAGATCCTGTCGGGCTGTCTGAGACACTTGGGGCCAGGGATTCCTTCCAACCCGGGCCACTTTGGGTGTGTGTGCAAGGGCCCTTTGTGACACGGTGCGGCATGGTCACCGTGGGAGGGAATGGGACAGGGTGTCAAAGGGCCCTTTGTGACACGTGGTGACAGAGGTGCTGGCGGTGACGCAGCCACGCCTCAGTGCTCGGAGCACGCGACGGGACAGGACGGGAGAGAGCGGTGTCGTGAGGAGCCCCCTCACAGCGCACTCGTTTCTGTCTCACCCGGAGCTTTTCTGAGCCGTGATTCCCGCAGGTGCCTTTGAGGCAAGACTGTGGGATTTGCTGACCCCAATCCTTGGCCAGGAGTCTCCTGTCCTTGTGGCAGGAGCCCTGGAGACCAGAGTGCAGGGCTTGCTGTCCTGTACTCTTCCCAGCACTTCAGTCCTGCAGGTGCCTTCCAGGCACAACTGCAGGACTTCCTGACTCGGAGGTTTTCCGAGGCATCTCTCCTGCAAGCAGCCATAAATCCAGCTGCTGACATGAAGCAGAAACCCCCGAAGGTGCCCAAGCTGGCCTGGGTGGAGGAGGGGGAAGGAGGCCCTGGAGTTTCCCCAGAACATGGGACTGAAGAGGTGGAGCAGTTCCAGCCGCTGCAGGAGGGTGAGTGGCAGAGCTGGGCAGCAGGGCTGATGCCTGCAGCCAGCTGGGCCCCATTGCATCCCATCCCATCCCCTCCCATCCCCTCCCATCCCCTGAGGCTATGCCCATGGACAGGATGGAAGAGAGTTGGAATAGACATGGAGAAGAGACCCCCGAGAGTGCCCAAGCTGGCCTGGGTGGAAGAAGAGGACGAAGGCCCTGGAGCCACCCCAGAACAGGAGACTGAAGAGGTGGAGCTGCTCCAGCCGCTGCAGGAAGGTGAGTGGCAAAGCTGGGCCACAGGGCCAGTGCCTGCAGCCAGCTGGGCCACATCCCATCCCATTGCATCCCATCCCATCCCCTGAGGCTATGCCCATGGACAGGATGGAAGAGAGTTGGAATAGACATGGAGAAGAGACCCCCAAGGGTGCCCAAGCTGGCCTGGGTGGAGGAGGAGGAAGAAGGCCCTGGAGCTGCCCCAGCACAGGAAACAGAAGAGGTGGAGCTGCTCCAGCCGCTGCAGGAGGGTGAGTGGCCGAGCTGGGCCTCAGGGCTGGTGCCTGCAGCCAGCTGGGCCACATCCCTTCCCATCCCATCCCATCCCATCCCACCCCATCCCATCCCATCCCATCCCATCCCATCCCATCCCATCCCATCCCATCCCATCCCATCCCCTGGGGACACACCCCTGGACAGGACAGAAAAGGGGCCGGGGCTGAACCCCGCAGTGGCCGTGCTCCATCCCCTGGGGCATCCCAGGGCTGTCCCTGCCTGCGGAGCGCAGGGCTGGGCTCTGTTCTCCGGCCTCTCCCGCAGCCCCTCAGCTCTGGCTGCGCTCGCTCTTTGCCAGATGCAGCCATGGACCGCACACAGGAGCAGGAGCCTGCCCGTGGCCGCTTCCACAGAACAGCGCAGGTACCTGCAGCCATCCCCACCTGGGCTGGGCCTGCTGGCACTGCTCAGCCCAGCACTGCGCTTGGAGCACTCCATGGAACATCCCTGGCTTCCTGCCCTTTGTTTTCCTGCCGGACTTCCAAATTCATCAAGTGCATTTGGCAGGAAGAGACCAGCACCATCAGCACTGGATACATGGAAAACCATGGCGTCTACACCACCAACACCAGTGCTGCCAGGCTGGATTTGATTTTGGAGGATGGTGTTTCCAGTCCAGAGCAAGTAAGCAGCCTGTGGCCAGGGTTTGATCCTCCAGGAATTGCTTGGCCTCCCAAGCCAAGCCTGCTTTCCCTGTAGGGCTTTGAGGCCATTGCAGTGTGGTGGCAAGGGAAGCACCTCTCTGGGGAAGCTGGGGACATGACTCCCTCTGGCAGCTTCCCAAGTCTCCGTGTGCCTCCTCCAGGTGCCTGCCATGGTGAGGTACATCCACCAGTGGTTCATGGCCAATGACTCTGCTGAGCACAGGCTGTTCAGGGCCCTGCTGGATCTCACGGAGGCACAGCCCGCTGATGTGGTGATGACTCTCCTGCGTGTGGCCCCATCGTGTGACAGGTATGGGGCTCACCTGCCCAGAGGGCTCAGGGTTCCCCAGCCCATCACCCTGTTCAGCCTGTCTCAGGAGTCTGTTGGACATGGTTTAATACTGGCTAAATGCCAAGGTACCTAATAAAGTTGTTCACTCAGCGTTTTCTGCTTTTGTTGGGCAGAGGAGAGGGGAAAAAAATTAATGAAGGTTCATGAGTTGAGATGAGACCTGGGGGAAAAATGGTCTTAAGGGTAAAACATGTTCAACTTTAATTTTACAAGGTAAATATATTATTAATAGAGTCAGAGGAGGATAGTGAGAAGTGAAATAAGCCTTTTAAACATTTTTTTTCCCCCCAGCCCATCCCTCTTTCCCACCAACAGTGCAGGGAGACAGGGTATGGAGCTTTTTGTCAGGTCGTCACTCGAGATCTTTTTCTGTTTGCTCAGGCAGAGGAGTCTTTTCTCAGCTATGCACTGGGGTCCCTTCCCTGGGCAAACAGTCTTCCCAAAACTGCTGTGCCGTGGGTCGCTCATCCATGGGGTGCAGTCCTCTACGGAAAGGCTGCTCTAGTTTGGAAACAAGGGCTCTCTGTATCTCCTGAAGCAGGGGCCTTTCTCTATTTGGGTCTCCCACAGAATCACAGCTTTCTCTGGCATCCACCCACTCCGGCATGAGCAATTCTCTCATGGGCTGCAAGTGGATTTCTGCATCCCCTGTGGACCTCATGGACTACAGGGGGAAAGCCTGCTTCGCCATAGTCCTCACCACAGTCTGCAGAGGAATCTCAGCTCTAGTGCTTGGAGCACTTTCTCCCACTCCTTTTCCACTCCCCTTGGTGCTGCCCTGTTGTTTTCCCTCACATGTCTTCTCTGTCATCTTCTCTGGCTAGAAGAAAAACTGGTGCCCGTAGGTACTACTGCCAGCAAGTTCCACCAATTCAAAGACTTTTCCAGGATCTCACAGCACCGAGAGGTTGATCTTGTCTAGGTTCTGCACTGGGGAATTGCTTGCCATGTTTTTGTCACCAGCCAGGCGGCCACATTGCTGCTGTGCGAGCACTGGTGTTTACAACCTCTCCAACTGGGCCAGCAGCATGTCCCTGTTAACAGCCATTAGAGAGTAGATCTGTCAGATATGGTGAAAGCTTCTAGCAACTTCTCACAGAAGCTGCTTCTGTGACCCTCCCCTGCTACCAAAATCCAGGTTCTGCCACATCAAAACACTGATAAACAGAGAGTTCCAGAGCCCTCTGGCTCCTTCCTCTCCCTGCCCTGCCATGTCAGGCCCAGAGCCCGCTGCCAGGCTCCCTCCTTGCCTTTCAGAGGCCTGTCCTTACAGGGCTGAGCTGCCTGGGTGCTGCTGGCAAGGAGCAGTGGGCAGAGGCAGAGCTGGCAGCCAGCTCAGCTCCCCGCTGCTGCCCAGGCCATGGTGCTGTGTTCAAGACCCCCCTGAGACAGAGTTCTGACCCCACAGAGCCGCTGTGACCATGTGGAAGACGATCCTGTGCTCGCCCAGGACTGCAGAGGTAGCACTGCTGCTACTCTTTGATGTGCTGGAGGACTGGCCAGAGCAGAGCATGTGCACCTCAGATGGGGACGAAAGCCGTGTCTTTGCCCTGGCTGTGAGTTTCTGGAGCTGGACTTGGCTCACCCCACTGCTGCCTCTCCAGCAGCTCTCCATCCTCCTTCCCCCACTGCATCTCCCTGCCTCAGGCCCTGGGAGGAAACCTGGCCTTGGGGCAGCTTCAGGGGCACCAGGCCCAGTGCTCCCCCTGTGTCTCCCCTGGCCTCTCCCTGCCACGCTCGGGCCCTGCCACACGGACACCTCGGCACTGAGCGCTGTCTCGGGGTGCTTTGTCCTTTGCAGGCAACTGTGGTGGTGTGGAAGATCCTCCAGGAGTCCTGTGTCCCACACATGGTGACGGTGCATTTCCCCCGCCTCTTTGTGCATCTGCTCTACCAAGTGTTCTTCAGCACTCTGGATACATCAGAGGAGGTTGATACCTTCTGGAAGGCATGCCAGGAACAACACGGCCTTGCCATCAGCCCCAACAGGTGCTCCACCCCAGTCCTCCTGTGCCTGCCACATCCCCAGGGCAGGAGCCAGTGCTGCCAGCATCACCTGGGCTTTGCTCTGCACAGGTTTGCAGTGCAGACCCTGAAGTCCCTGCTCTGCTTTCTCCAATGTGAACATGTGGTGGTGGCAATGGATCACAAGCATGGCTGGCACACACTGCTCTGTCCTGACACCCAGCACTATGCTGTGGGTCTGCTGGCCAGGTGAGACCCCCTTCTCTCCACCTCCTCTGGCATTTGTGCCCTGTGCTCAGGTTGTCCCACATAGTCCTTGTGGTCATGGGCTAGAGAACTTTATTACCAAGGGACAGCCAAGGAGACTGGAAGAGGGTGGGAGAGTGTGCCAAGGAGCAGCTGCCTTCCAAAGGGCTCAGGTCCCCTTGCAGGATGCTGGGGAATAACCAGACCTCTGTGAGTCAGTCCAGGCAGACGTTTCCCACTTGGCTCATTGTCTTGGTTCCTTTTTCCACTTCCAGCGAGATGTGCTGTGCATCCATACCCTTGTGTTCCAGTATTGCATTCTACCTGCTTTGGCTGCTCAGCAGCAGGCAATCACGCTGGGATCTGCCCGCCCTGGCGTTCCTTGTGGAGGTGAGCCTGAAGGCCAGCGCTGCCTGGCTGAGCTGCCTCCCAGCTCTCTGCCCTCTCATAGCCACAGCTGCCTGGGATGGTGCCCGTGCCCTGTGCTGCTGCTGCCTGGGCCCAGCCTGGTGCGGTTCTGTGCTGCTGTCACTGCCCTGGGCCTTTCAGGTTCTAGATTGCCTGGACTTGAGTGAATGCAGTGACAGCATCATGGAGATCATGTCAAGGAATCTACAGAGCAAGTGCAGGGAGAGGCATCGCCTGGCACTCAGGGCGCTCCTTGTGCTCATTGAGGATTCCTCTGTGGTGAGAAGGGAGCAGCAGCTGAAGCCGTGCAAGCAGCGTGCGGCTGGGGAAAGCAGCCACTTGGGCTTGGGCTGGGCTTCTGGAGCTGAGGCAGCTGCTGCCAGTTCTCCTGTCTCCCAGTTCAGCTGCCCGAGTGCTTTGGGACAGGCCTTTGGCCTCTGGGCCCTGTGGCAGCAGGGTGGCATTAAAAAGATGTGTGTTCCACTCAGGCCAAACAACTGTGCAGCCTGACTGAAAATCTCGTGGATCTCCTGCGGGACACAGATGCACATGTGGTTGGAATGACAGTCATGGTACTCAGCTTTATATTAGTGGACTACGGGATGCTGATATCCAGCCCCATTGCCCTGCAGCTGGCTGAGGCGCTCCTGCGTCTCTTTGACCACGTAAGGCTCTGTGCCCCCAGCCACGGCCACTGGGTGCTGCCCAGACACTTGGTGCCCTGCACATTTTCAGGCCTGCACCCAGCTGAGCTCCCAGCAGCCGATGAAGAGGTCTTTTTTTCTTCCTTTCATACAGGACCATAGCCATGTGCAGCTCCTCTCCATGATGCTCTTTAAAGAAATGCAGGATTTTTTTGTGGAAGAAGGAAAAAAGCCTTTCAAGATACTTGTGCGTCAGAGCCTGGTCCCACTCTTCTTTCACTGCCACGATGAGAACCAGCGTGTGGCAGAGGTGAGGACTTGTGGGCTGCTGCTGTGTCCCCCCTGGGAGGGGGCTTGGCTGCCTCCTGCCCTGGCATCCTGTGGGCTGCAGCTTCCTCCAGGCCTTGGCATAGGGACATGGGTCCTGTGCCTTGGGCTGTGGTGCCACCTGTGTGTCTCTGCTGCTCTCCAGGCCTCTTGGGAAACACTGCTTTGTGTGGTCAAGTTCCTAAAGAGGAGGGATCTTAAAAAACTGGTGAGGAAGAAGAAGCTGTGGAAGTTCAGCGAGTGCCTGGTAAGAACGGCCATTAAGTCCCAGCCTCAGCCGGGAGAAACCCCCTGACCACAGTGCTCAGTGCGTGGGGCTGGCAGCTGTGACCCTGCCCAGTGCTGCACCCAGGGGCGCCAGCCTGCGCCCCACACGCTGCTCCCTTCCCTGGGCTGCGAGGTCTCTTCTCCAGGCTCCTGTGGCCCCGAGCCAGGTGCTGATGGAGCCCCAGCCCAGCAGAGTTGCAGGGCGGGGCGGCAAAGCGGCTCCCCGGGCAGCACCCGGCTCTCTGCCCCCTCCAGAGGGAGCCCGGCGCCAGCGGCTGCTGGCCGGGCCCCAGGGCTGTGCGGGCAGGGGAGGCCGGGGCTGGGCACAGCGAGAGCCCGGCCGAGGGGCTGAGGCCGCGCCAACCCTTCCCTCCTGCCGCTCTCTGCAGCTGGCAGAGGACAAGAGCCGAGCGGCCGAGCACCTGCGCCAGGCCCTGCCGTACCTGGAGAGCCCACAGGAGCCCCTGCGAGAGGCGGCCATCAGGTTCATGGGTGAGCCACGGGCCCGGGCTCCCTCCCCCGCCCGGCGCAGCTCGGCCCCAGCCCCGGCTGCTGCCCCGGCAGCGCCATCCGGGCCCGGCGCCGTGGAGCCCCGCCTGCCCTCGGGGCTGCTGCCGGCCGCCCTCTGGCAGCCGTGCCCTTGGGCGGCAGCCTGCGGCAAGGGCCCGGGCTGAGCCCTGCCGGGGCAGGAGGCCGTGTGGCCACAGGGCTGGCAGCGCCCCTGGCCGGCAGGGAGCTGTGCCGCTGGGGCCGTGACAGGCTCTGTGTTCCCAGGGGTCGCCGGGGAGCACTTGAGGGGACAGAAGGAAGAGCTGCATCTCATCTGTGAGGGTGAGTGACGGCAGCGGCCGCTCAGTGGGGGCTGGTGGGGGGAGCCCTAAGCCCTGGCCTGGCTGCGGAGGGCTCTGCTCCCTGTGCGGACCAGGGCTGGCGTGGGCCGAGCACACAGAGGTTTCAGGGACACGTCGGGGATTCGTGTCCAGCAGCTGTGGGCTGATCCCGTTGGTCCCTGCTCCCTCCTGGCCACGGCAAGAGGGGGATGGGATGGCCCTGGCTCAGGGGCTCTCCTCGGGTGCCTGCAGGTCCGGGATCTGAGCGTGGCTCTGTTCCTTTCTCTTTCAGCCCTGGAAGACATGGCAGATGACAGCAACCTCGCTATCGGAAACATGGCTATTGAAACATTCTACTTCCTCCAGGAAGTAGACAGATCTCGATATTCCATCTTCGAGAACCTGCAAGATCAGCTGCACAGGGCATGGAAGACACGGCCTCGACTGTTGGGCCTCGGCCGGCTGCGCTGCCTGAGCTCTGCAGGGAGCTGATCTGGGAGGCTCTGTCTGCTTGGGGCCACCTGAGCCAGCGGGGATTTTCTTTTTCTTCTAGATGGTTCTTTTCTTCTTTTCGTTTTTCTTTAGTATATAAATATACTAAATATATTAATATATATTTATATTATATTAATATAAATATATATTTATATTACATTAATAATAATTTATATTAATATATAAATATATAAATATTTGTATATATAGTATATAAATATACTAATTTATACTATGTATAAATATACTGAATATGTTATAATATACAGACTGTGAGGAGATTTCTTTTGGTGCCCAGGGTGCGCAGGGCATAGGGGAAGAGGGGGAAAAGGGTGCTTGTGCTTGTGCCAGCAAGCTGCCCAGGTGTGCAGTCTTGCAGGGAAAATGGCCAGAAGCCTCTGGTCCTTTGTTTGTTCTGCTGAAGCCTTAATGCTGCAGACAAGGTTGGCGTGCAGGGGCCGGAGCTGTGTGCATCCCTGTGAGACTGCTGTCTGGAGATGGCTACAACCCCCTTCCCAGCCAGGAACTGCAATCTGTGTCCTTCTGCCCGTGTGTTGCTGGCTGGATTGCTCCTAAAATTGCCCTAAAGTAGCTCTTGATCTTGATCCTCTGCAGCTCCTGTGGGGCTGTGCCACTGCTGCCGGGCAGGTTGGCCGGGCCAGACCCTGAGGGGACGGGGCAGTGGGAGGCTGTGAAGAGATGAGGGGCTGCGGAGGCCCTGACAGGACAAGGCAGTGGGAAGGCACCAGGGGGATGTGTGAGGGAGTGGGTGGCAGGAGGCTCTATGGGGACAGGGGTCCCCTGAGGGGCTGGGCTGGTGGGTGGGAAGCTCTTAGGAATTGGGTGTCAGAGGCCATAAGCAGGCCCCAGGCAGCTGCCTTGACACCCGGCTGCTCTGGCACTTCCCCAAATCGTCTCCCAGGCCTGTGGCAGAAGCCCTGGAGGCTGGGCCTCAGCAGGAGGGATGGGGACACCCCCAAGGTGCCCAGGCTGGGCTGCCTGGGGACAGGGAGGGCAAGGCCCACCTGCTGGTGGACAGGGGACAAGGTAGTGGCAAGTCAGATAACCTGAGATTTTACTCCCAAAATGTTTTTTTCTTTCTCCTAAAATTTACATCAGATCCTGTCACAAAATTATCTCGATGTGCCCTCTAGAAATTACCTCAGACTTTTCTTCAAAAGTATTTTTGTCCCTTAGAGATCACCTCCAATTTATCCACCAAAATGTCCACATGTACTCCACAGATTACTTCAGATTTCATTTTTCTCACAGTCCAGTGGTTACCTCAACCTCCAACTGTTGATTCTATGCCCTACAGGTGACACCAGGCTATTCCAGCATTCCTGTGCTCTCCCTCTAAGTTACTCCATGTTTACCCCTCACCAAGTGAAACACTCCCTAGTCCTGTGACAATACTGCCCCATCCTTGTGGTAATACAGCTAGCAAGCAGGACTCCAAGGACTGCTGAACTCATTACAGAAGTGGATGTGCTAGAGGGCCAACAGCCCTGGCAAGTCGAGGCAGGACCCTGAAGGAGGGAGAGATAAAGGTGTGCTCGGCATGCAAGACTGTAGAGGCCTGTGCAGTCTGCGCTAGCCCATAGCTGAGCAACGTTACTAAGAAACATTGATATGGTTGTTCTGGTTGTTCTTGCTTAAGGAAGTAGTTATTTATAGCTCATGCTGGAAAGGTCTCTAAACGAGCCGTGTTTTGAATAAACTCGACTTCATTGATGCAAACCCCATCTCCTCAGTGGCCCGACACATCCTCCCCCGCCTGTATCAGCGCAGGGCGGCCCCGGGGCACCTCCCACACCGCTTCTGCAAGGCGGCCCGGCGCCTCGCCCACAGGGCCGGGCACAGCGGGTTCGAGTTCCCGCCCCGCGGCTGAGGGCACCGGCGGGGCGGGGCCGCCCGCGCCTGGGCGGGAAAGGCCCCCCTGCGGCGGGGAGCGGGCGGCGGCGGCGCAGCGGGGACTCGCCCGGCCCTCCCCGTCCCGTGTCCCTCAGGGCGCGCCCACGTCCCCTCAGCGGCCCCGGCGGCCCTGGAGCGAGACATGCGGCACGCCTGTCGCCCCCTCAAGTGATGCTCGCGTTCCCTCAGCGATGCCACCTACCCTGAGGGACACAAGCGACACCCGCCTCCCCTCAGTGACCCCCATGTCACCTCAGTGGAATCCAGAGCACCTGCCACCCACTTCCCCCTCAGGGACGCTCATATGCCCTCAGTGGCATGCAGGGCACCTGCATGCCATTCAGAGACCTTCATGATGTCTCAGCGACAACAGGGCATCCTCAGGGAAGCTGGAGGCACTTATGTCAGGAAAATTAATCCCCCAAAACCAGAGGCTTATGTCCAAGAGGGAGACAGAGGAGTCCTGTTACTTTATTGGAATAAAGGGAGAGACCATGGGGCCTTCCGCTGAGGTGTCTCAAAGTTTTAGAGGATGCAGCCTCCTTTTTGTCCTTATTTCACGGTCGTGTTTCCCTCTCTCTTTCCCCGTTGCCTGAGGTATTTCAGAGGTACAGGCTTCCCAAATTGCCTAATACAGACCCCCTTCTAAAGTATGCCCCCCTTTTTCTTTTCCTATGCAATTGATGGTTCCACCCATTGCTTCTTTCATCTCTCAAGTAGCTAGCTTTACCCACAGTTTGTTTGTAAAGACAAAGCTCTCCCAATCCTTTCACCTGCAAACCTGCTCTAGGAACCTAATACACACTCAGTGACACACATGTGCCCTCGGTGTTGCTTGGGGCACCCACCTTTCCCTCAGTGACTCTCCTGTCCCACCAGCAAATCAAGGGGCAGCAGCCAGCCCCTCAGGGACTCAGCCCCAGCACAGCAGGTGATGCAGGCCAGGGGCCAGCAGCAGGCAGAAAGCCTCCAGGGCTGGGGAAAAGGCTCTGCCCTGCTTACAGCATGGGCTGAGGGCCGGGAGAGCTCTGTTTCTGTCCTCAGGTTTTGGAGGCAGGGTCTTTCACCCTCCTTAGAGGGCTGCTCCTCTCTCCAGGCAGCCAAAGGAGCACGAGAGCAAAAGGCCAAGGACAGCAAAGCGAAGACCCAGCCCTGAACACAGGGAGGCCGCCCAGCACAAAGACAGCCACGGCACCCTGAAGGTGCCCACTGCACTCTCATGGATCCCTGCCCTGGGAATGCCAGGAATGCCCTTGGCCCACAGGGCTTTTCTGTGGCCCCACTTGGGCTCAAAGCTGCTGCTCTTCTCACTTGCTCCTGCCTAAAGCCACAGAGCTCGGCCTCCCCCACGGCAACAAGAACGAGACTCAACAGCCAGGCAGTCGAGCTCAAGGCCTAAGGCTGAGGGGCCGGGGCCCGAGTCCCGAGGACAGGGAGGGTCCAGGCCCAGCCCCACAACTCCTGGGCCCACACCTCTGAAAGGCGGGGGCAAGGGTTACAGGCCTGATTACAGGGACTCCTTCCAACAGCCTGCTGAGGGAAATGCCTTGGGAAAGCACCAGAGCAGCTGGGTGGCAGGAACAAGGCGGCTGCCTGGGGGCTGCTTACGGCCTTTACACCCAATACCTAAGGGCTTCCCACCCACCAGCCCAGCCCCTCAGGGGCCTCCTGTCCCCATGGGGCCTCCTGCCACCCACTCCCTCACACATCCCCCTGGTGACTTCCCACTGCCTTGTCCTGTCAGGGCCTCCGCAGCCCCTCATCCCTTCATAGCCTCCCACTGCCCCGTCCCTCCAGGGTCTGACCCGGCCAACCTGCCCGGCAGCAGCGGCGCAGCCCCATAGGAGCTGCAGAGGTACCTGCTCAAGAGGCACCTCAGAGCCCTCAGCAATCCAGCTGGGAACACACGGGCAGGAGGACACAGATTTTGGTTCCTGGCTGGCACAGGGGTTGTGGCCATCTCCAGGCACTGGCCTTGCAGGGATCCACACAGCTCCAGCCCCTGCCCACCGGCTGTCGGCAGAAGCACCAAGGGCCCAGGAGCTTCTGCCCATTTTCCCTGCAAGACTGCACACCTGGGCAGCTTGCTGAGCACAAGCACAAGCACCCTTTTCCCCCTCTTCCCCTATGCCCTGTGCACCCTGGGCACCAAAAGAAAGATCCTGGTAATCTGTGTATTATAACACATCCTATATTTATATACTAAAGAGAAAGAAAAAGAAGAAAAGAACCATCTTGAAGGAAAAGAAAATCCCCGCTGGCTCAGGTGGCCCCAGCAGACAGAGCCTCCCAGATCAGCTGTAAGCACAGCTTCAGCAGGAGAGCCTGGCACGGCCCGACAGACGAGGCCGTGTCTTCCATGCTCTGCGCAGGCGATCTCGCAGCCTCTGGAACATGGAGGTTGGAGCCTCCTCTAGTGCCTTGAGAAGACACAAAGTTTCAAAAGCCATGTTTCCGATAGGGAGGCTGCTGTCATCTGCCATGTCTTCCAGGGCTGAAAGAGAAAGGAACAGAGCCACGCTCAGATCCCGGACCTGCAGGCACCCGAGGAGAGCCCCTGAGCCAGGGCCATCCCATCCCCCTCTTGCCGTGGCCAGGAGGGAGCAGGGACCAACGGGATCAGCCCACAGCTGCTGGACACGAATCCCCGACGTGTCCCTGAAACCTCTGTGTGCTCGGCCCACGCCAGCCCTGGTCCGCACAGGGAGCAGAGCCCTCCGCAGCCAGGCCAGGGTTTTCAGCTCCCCCACGCCAGCCCCCGGCTGACAGCCCGCTGCCCTCACTCACCTTTGTAGATCAGCTGGAGCTGTTCCCGCTGTCCCCTCAAGTGCTCCCCGGCGACCCCTGGGAACACAGAGCCTGTCACGGCCCCAGCGGCACAGCTCCCTGCCGGCCAGGGGCGCTGCCAGCCCTGTGGCCACACGGCCTCCTGCCCCGGCAGGACTCAGCCCGGGCCCTTGCCGCAGGCTGCCGCCCAAGGGCACGGCTGCCAGAGGGCGGCCGGCAGCAGCCCCGAGGGCAGGCGGGGCTCCACGGCGCCGGGCCCGGATGGCGCTGCCGGGGCAGCAGCCGGGGCTGGGGCCGAGCTGCGCCGGGCGGGGGAGGGAGCCCGGGCCCGTGGCTCACCCATGAACCTGATGGCCGCCTCTCGCAGGGGCTCCTGTGGGCTCTCCAGGTACGGCAGGGCCTGGCGCAGGTGCTCGGCCGCTCGGCTCTTGTCCTCTGCCAGCTGCAGAGAGCGGCAGGAGGGAAGGGTTGGCGCGGCCTCAGCCCCTCGGCCGGGCTCTCGCTGTGCCCAGCCCCGGCCTCCCCTGCCCGCACAGCCCTGGGGCCCGGCCAGCAGCCGCTGGCGCCGGGCTCCCTCTGGAGGGGGCAGAGAGCCGGGTGCTGCCCGGGGAGCCGCTTTGCCGCCCCGCCCTGCAGCCCCGCCGGGCCGGGGCTCCATCGGCTCCTGGCTCGGGGCCACAGGAGCCTGGAGAAGAGACCTCGCAGCCCAGGGAAGGGAGCAGCGTGTGGGGCGCAGGCTGGCGCCCCTGGGTGCAGCACTGGGCAGGGTCACAGCTGCCAGCCCCACGCACTGAGCACTGTGGTCAGGGGGTTTCTCCCGGCTGAGGTTGGGCTTCCTAGGCCGTCCTTACCAGACAGTCGCCGAACTTATAGAGTTTCTCCTGCTTTACCAGCTTTTTGATATCCCTCCTCTTGAGGAACTTGGCCGCGCTTAGCAGCGTTTTCCGGGAGGCCTGGAGAGCAGCAGAAATACATAGATGGTGCCACAGCCCAGGGCACAGGACCTGCATCCACCTGCCAAGGCCTGGAGCAGGCTCCAGCCCATGACACACCAGAGCAGGAGGCAGCCGAGCCCCCTCCCAGGGGGGCACACCAGCAGCCCATGAGTCCTCACCTGTGCCACAGGCTGGTTCTCATCGTGGCAGTGGAAGAACAGAGGAAGGAGGCTGTGGCGCACAGGTGTCTTCCAAGGCTTTTTTCCCTCTTCCACTAAATGCATCGTATCTTGGAAGAGCATTATGGAGAGCAGCTGCACCTGGCTATCATCCTGTATGAAAGGAATGACAACAGATCTCAGCATTGGCTGCTCCAGCTCCATCTCAGCACATGCCTGAAAACCTACCGGGTACAAAGTTTCCAGGCAGCAGCCAGTGGCCATGGCTGGGGTTACAGAGCCTTACATGGTCAATGAGTGGCAGGAGCGCCTCGGCCAACTGCAGGGAGATGGGGCTTGATATCAAGATGTCTTTTTGCAGGAACATAAAGCTGATTATGATAAGTGTCAATCTAACTGTCCCTGCATTCTTGTCCCGCAGTAGGTCCACGAGGCTTTCAGTCAGGGTCCACATTTTTTCACTCTGTGAGGAACAAGTCTGTGAAACACCACCCTGGTGCACTCAGGCAGCTGAACAGGGAGGCAGGAGAGCTGGCAGCAGCTGCCTCAGCACGTGAAGCTCAGCCCAGCCCAAGCGACTGCGTTGCCCAGCCCCACGCTGCCCGCACGGCTTCAGCCGCTGCCCCCTTCTCACCATCGAGGGATGGTCAATGAGCTCGAGAAGGGCCCTGAGCGCCAGGCGTCGCCTCTCGCTGCACTCACTCTGCAGGTACCTTGATGACACCTCCAGAACTGTGTCTCCACATTCACTGGAGTCCATGCACTCCAGGATCTGAAAGGCACAGGGCAGTGACACAGGACCTGGCCAGCAACAGCCCAGAAGCGCACTGGGCCGGGCCCAGGCAGCAGCAGCACAGGGCACGGGCACCATCCCAGGCAGCTGTGGCTATGAGAGGGCAGAGAGCTGGGAGGCAGCTCAGCCAGGCAGCGCTGGCCTTCAGGCTCACCTCCACAAGGAACGCCAGGGCGGGCAGATCCCAGCGTGGCTCCTGTGTGCTGAGCAGCCAGAGGAAGTGGAATGCAATCCTTGACCCCAACCCTAGAGGAGCATGGCGCATCTCCCTGGCAGGGCAAAAAAGGGACCAGGACCCTGAGCAAACCTCTCCCAGGACAGGCTCACAATGGTCTCCTCCTTTCCCACCACCCTGGGATAGGAGCTGGGCCTTTTGGCTGGCGCCGCCTTCTAGGCTCTCTCTTCTCCGTGCCTTTTCTGATCTTCTTGGCCCCACGGGAACTTCGAGGGGCAAGCCAAGCACAGGGTACAAATGCCAGAGGAGGTGGAGAGAAGGGGGTCTCACCTGGCCAGCAGACCCACAGCATAGTGCTGGGTGTCAGGACAGAGCAGTGTGTGCCAGCCACGCTTGTGATCCATTGCCATCACCACATGTTCACATTGGAGAAAGCAGAGAAGGGACTTCAGGGTCTGCACTGCAAACCTGTGCAGAGCAAAGCCCAGGTGATGCTGGCAGCACTGGCTCCTGCCCTGGGGATGTGGCAGGCACAGGAGGACTGGGGTGGAGCACCTGTTGGGGCTGATGGCAAGGCCGTGTTGTTCCTGGCATGCCTTCCAGAAGGTATCAACCTCCTCTGATGTATCCAGAGTGCTGAAGAACACTTGGAAGAGCAGATGGACAAAGAGGCGGGGGAAATGCACCGTCACCATGTGTGGGACACAGGACTCCTGGAGGATCTTCCACACCACCACAGTTGCCTGCAAAGGACAAAGCACCCCGAGACAGCGCTCAGTGCCGAGGTGTCCGTGTGGCAGGGCCCGAGCGTGGCAGGGAGAGGCCAGGGGAGACACAGGGGGAGCACTGGGCCTGGTGCCCCTGAAGCTGCCCCAAGGCCAGGTTTCCTCCCAGTGCCTGAGGCAGGGAGATGCAGTGGGGGAAGGAGGATGGAGAGCTGCTGGAGAGGCAGCAGTGGGGTGAGCCAAGTGCAGCTCCAGAAACTCACAGCCAGGGCAAAGACACGGCTTTCGTCCCCATCTGAGGTGCACGTGCTGTGCACTGGCCAGTCCTCCAGCACATCAAAGAGTTTCAGCAGCACCAGCGCTGCAGTCCTGGGCGAGCACATGATCGTCTTCCACATGGTCACAGCAGCTCTGTGGGGTCAGAACTCTGTCTCAGGGGGGTCTTGAACACAGCACCATGGCCTGGGCAGCAGCGGGGAGCTGAACTGGCTGCCAGCTCTGCCTCTGCCCACTGCTCCTTGCCAGCAGCACCCAGGCAGCTCAGCCTTGTGAGGACAGGCCTCTGAAAGGCAAGGAGGGAGCACGGCAGCAGGCTCTGGGCCTGACATGGCAGGCCTGGGAGAGGAAGGACCCAGAGGGCCCTGGAATTGTCCTTTGGTCAGACTCCTGGGACAGGCTGTACAGGGTGATGGGCTGGGGAACCCTGAGCCCTCTGGGCAGGTGAGCCCCATACCTGTCACACGATGGGGCCACACGCAGGAGAGTCATCACCACATCAGCGGGCTGTGCCTCCGTGAGATCCAGCAGGGCCCTGTCCAGTCTGTGCTCAGCAGAGTCATTGGCCATGAGCCACTGGTGGATGTACCTCACCATGGCAGGCACCTGGAGGAGGCACACGGAGACTTGGGAAGCTGCCAGAGGGAGTCACGTCCCCAGCTTCCCCAGAGAGGTGCTTCCCTTGCCACTACACTGCAATGGCCTCAAAGCCCTACAGGGAAAGCAGGCTTGGCTTGGGAGGCCAAGCAATTCCTGGAGGATCAAACCCTGGCCAGAGGCTGCTTACTTGCTCTGGACGGGAAACACCATCCTCCAAAATCAAATCCAGCCTGGCAGCACTGGTGTTGGTGGTGTAGACGCCATGGTTTTCCATGTATCCAGTGCTGATGGTGCTGGTCTCTTCCTGCCAAATGCACTTGATGAATTTGGAAGTCCAGCAGGAAAACAAAGGGCAGGAAGCCAGGGATGTTCCATGGAGCGCTCCAAGCGCAGTGCTGGGCTGAGCAGTGCCAGCAGGCCCAGCCCAGGTGGGGATGGCTGCAGGTACCTGCGCTGTTCTGTGGAAGCGGCCACGGGCAGGCTCCTGCTCCTGTGTGCGGTCCATGGCTGCATCTGGCAAAGAGCGAGCGCAGCCAGAGCTGAGGGGCTGCGGGAGAGGCCGGAGAACAGAGCCCAGCCCTGCGCTCCGCAGGCAGGGACAGCCCTGGGATGCCCCAGGGGATGGAGCACGGCCACTGCGGGGTTCAGCCCCGGCCCCTTTTCCATCCTGTCCAGGGGTGTGTCCCCAGGGGATGGGATGGGATGGGATGGGATGGGATGGGATGGGATGGGATGGGATGGGATGGGATGGGATGGGGTGGGATGGGATGGGATGGGATGGGAAGGGATGTGGCCCAGCTGGCTGCAGGCACCAGCCCTGAGGCCCAGCTCGGCCACTCACCCTCCTGCAGCGGCTGGAGCAGCTCCACCTCTTCTGTTTCCTGTGCTGGGGCACCTCCAGGGCCTTCTTCCTCCTCCTCCACCCAGGCCAGCTTGGGCACCCTTGGCGGTTTCTTCTCCATGTCTATTCCAACTCTCTTCCATCCTGTCCATGGGCATAGCCTCAGGGGATGGGATGGGATGCAATGGGATGGGATGTGGCCCAGCTGGCTGCAGGCACTGGCCCTGTGGCCCAGCTTTGCCACTCACCTTCCTGCAGCGGCTGGAGCAGCTCCACCTCTTCAGTCTCCTGTTCTGGGTCAGCTCCAGGGCCTTCTTCCTCCTCCTCCACCCAGGCCAGCTTGGGCACTCTCGGGGGTCTCTTCTCCACGTCTTTGCCAAGTCTCTTCCATCCTGTCCAGGGTTATGTCCCCAGGGGTTGCGAGGGGAGGGGATGGGATGTGATGCAATGGGGCCCAGCTGCCTGCAGGCATCAGCCCTGCTGCCCAGCTCTGCCACTCACCCTCCTGCAGTGGCTGGAGCAGCTCCACCTCTTCTGTTTCCTCTGCTGGGGCAGCTCCAGGGCCTTCTTCCTCCTCCTCCTCCACCCAGGCCAGCTTGGGCACTCTTGGGGGTCTCTTCTCCATGTCAGTGACTGGATTTATGGTTCTTGCAGGAGAGATGCCTCGGAAAACCTCCGAGTCAGGAAGTCCTGCAGTTGTGCCTGGAAGGCACCTGCAGGACTGAAGTGCTGGGAAGAGTACAGGACAGCAAGCCCTGCACTCTGGTCTCCAGGGCTCCTGCCACAAGGACAGGAGACTCCTGGCCAAGGATTGTGGTCAGCAAATCCCACAGTCTTGCCGCAAAGGCACCTGCGGGAATAACGGCTCAGAAAAGCTCCGGGTGAGACAGAAACGAGTGCGCTGTGAGGGGGCTCCTCACGACACCGCTCTCTCCCGTCCTGTCCCGTCGTGTGCTCCGAGCACTGAGGCGTGGCTGCGTCACCGCCAGCACCTCTGTCACCACGTGTCACAAAGGGCCCTTTGACACCCTGTCCCATTCCCTCCCACGGTGACCATGCCGCACCGTGTCACAAAGGGCCCTTGCACACACACCCAAAGTGGCCCGGGTTGGAAGGAATCCCTGGCCCCAAGTCTCTCAGACAGCCCGACAGGATCTTTAGGAACGGCTCAAACCATCAGCAAACGCTGCTCTGCGGGCTCAGGCAGCAGAAGGAGCCCCCAGGGCTGCCGACGCAGCCGCAGCGGGAAGGGCACGGGGCCTTCCACAGGAGCTGGCACGGCCTCCTTGAGACACGTCCCGGCCGCTGGCCATCCTAAACCCATGGGTGTGACACAGACAGGGAACGTGTGGGCCAGGGCACGAATACTGCTCTGAGCCCTGGGGCCTGAGGAGCACTGAAATCAGCCGCTGTGGCAGAGTCCCCACCCAAGCAGACCTGCCACTGCCAACCCCTGAGCCCGGGCAGCGCTGGTGTCATCTGCTGCCCCAGAGACCTGTGCCCTTGGGGGGGCTTCACTGCCAAGAGGGAGCCAAAGCCAACATGCATTGGGGGCTGTGCTCTTTCTCCCAGGGCTGTTGATAGCAGCACCTGGAGCTGCTGCTGGCAACTCTTGGTATCTCTTAGATGAGGTTGCTCCTTCGTGGAATTTTTGTTATGGAAGGGATTGGCAGCAGCATCAGCTGCTGAGTTTCCCAGGACGATTAGATTGTACAGAGACACTGTGAAGTTGCCTTGTGCTTTTCTGACTTTCTTGCATTCTGGAAAAGAAAGGATCTGCCCAGCTTCTGCTATTCTCTGCTCCAGTTCTCTGTGTCTCTTTATGGCCATTCATGTCCAAACACAAGGGCATCCCTTCTGAGCACAGCAATTTACGGCCACAAACTTGGAAGTCCCAGTGGACATGGATGCAGGGAGACACATGGTGAAGTGCAGAGGATTGGGATAACTCTGGGAGGAGAAGCTGTTTGCTGTCTCTGATTATGGTGTCAGTGGCCTAAAGGAGCACTGGAAGCAGAAAGGTGCAATTTTGAGCCACGGGCCCGGGCTCCCTCCCCGCCCGGCGCAGCTCGGCCCCAGCCCCGGCTGCTGCCCCGGCAGCGCCATCCGGGCCCGGCGCCGTGGAGCCCCGCCTGCCCTCGGGGCTGCTGCTGGCCGCCCTCTGGCAGCCGTGCCCTTGGGCGGCAGCCTGCGGCAAGGGCCCGGGCTGAGCCCTGCCGGGGCAGGAGGCCGTGTGGCCACAGGGCTGGCAGCGCCGCTGGCCGGCAGGGAGCTGTGCCGCTGGGGCCGTGACAGGCTCTGTGTTCCCAGGGATGGCTGGGGAGCACCTGAGGGGAAAGAAGGGAGAGCCAGTGCCTGGAGCACTGTCAGGCAGTGCTGGGATCCCGGGTGCAGTTCTGGTCCCCAGAGCCAAGGAATCGCAGCCCCTGCCTCAGACCCAGTCAGAAAGCCAAGCAAGTGAGACCAGAGGGATGGCTCCCTTCCAGTCTCTCTTGGGCATGGCTGCAAACCAGCCCCTGCTTCTCCTTCCTCTGCCTGTGTTTGGGGTGTGCTGATGGCAGAGCCAGCCAGGCTGTGCTCTGTGTTCCAAAGGCTCCCTCACACATCCCCCTGGTGATTTCCCACTGCCTTGTCCTGTCAGGGCCTCCGCAGCCCCTCATCCCTTCATAGCCTCCCACGGCCCCGTCCCTCCAGGGTCTGGCCCGGCCAACCTGCCTGGCAGCAGCGGCGCAGCCCCACAGGAGCTGCAGAGGTACCTGCTCAAGAGGCACCTCAGAGCCCTCAGCAATCCAGCTGGGAACACACGGGCAGGAGGACACAGATTTTGGTTCCTGGCTGGCACAGGGGTTGTGGCCATCTCCAGGCACTGGCCTTGCAGGGATCCACACAGCTCCAGCCCCTGCCCACCGGCTGTCGGCAGAAGCACCAAGGGCCCAGGAGCTTCTGCCCATTTTCCCTGCAAGACTGCACGCCTGGGCAGCTTGCTGAGCACAAGCACAAGCACAAGCACAAGCACCCTTTTCCCTCTCTTCCCCTATGCCCTGTGCACCCTGGGCACCAAAAGAAAGATCCTGGTAATCTGTGTATTATAACACATCCTATATTTATATACTAAAGAGAAAGAAAAAGAAGAAAAGAACAATCTTGAAGGAAAAGAAAATCCCCGCTGGCTCAGGTGGCCCCAGCAGACAGAGCCTCCCAGATCAGCTGTAAGCACAGCTTCAGCAGGAGAGCCTGGCACGGCCCGACAGACGAGGCCGTGTCTTCCATGCTCTGCGCAGGCGATCTCGCAGCCTCTGGAACATGGAGGTTGGAGCCTCCTCTAGTGCCTTGAGAAGACACAAAGTTTCAAAAGCCAAGTTTCCGATAGCGAGGCTGCTGTCATCTGCCATGTCTTCCAGGGCTGAAAGAGAAAGGAACAGAGCCACGCTCAGATCCCGGACCTGCAGGCACCCGAGGAGAGCCCCTGAGCCAGGGCCATCCCATCCCCCTCTTGCCGTGGCCAGGAGGGAGCAGGGACCAACGGGATCAGCCCACAGCTGCTGGACACGAATCCCCGACGTGTCCCTGAAACCTCTGTGTGCTCGGCCCACGCCAGCCCTGGTCCGCACAGGGAGCAGAGCCCTCCGCAGCCAGGCCAGGGTTTTCAGCTCCCCCACGCCAGCCCCCGGCTGACAGCCCGCTGCCCTCACTCACCTTTGTAGATCAGCTGGAGCTGTTCCCGCTGTCCCCTCAAGTGCTCCCCGGCGACCCCTGGGAACACAGAGCCTGTCACGGCCCCAGCGGCACAGCTCCCTGCCGGCCAGCGGCGCTGCCAGCCCTGTGGCCACACGGCCTCCTGCCCCGGCAGGGCTCAGCCCGGGCCCTTGCCGCAGGCTGCCGCCCAAGGGCACGGCTGCCAGAGGGCGGCCGGCAGCAGCCCCGAGGGCAGGCGGGGCTCCACGGCGCCGGGCCCGGATGGCGCTGCCGGGGCAGCAGCCGGGGCTGGGGCCGAGCTGCGCCGGGCGGGGGAGGGAGCCCGGGCCCGTGGCTCACCCATGAACCTGACGGCCGCCTCTCGCAGGGGCTCCTGTGGGTGCTGCAGGTACGGCAGGGCCTGGCGCAGGTGCTCGGCCGCTCGGCTCTTGTCCTCTGCCAGCTGGAGAGAGCGGCAGGAGGGAAGGGTTGGCGCGGCCTCAGCCCCTCGGCCGGGCTCTCGCTGTGCCCAGCCCCGGCCTCCCCTGCCCGCACAGCCCTGGGGCCCGGCCAGCAGCCGCTGGCGCCGGGCTCCCTCTGGAGGGGGCAGAGAGCCGGGTGCTGCCCGGGGAGCCGCTTTGCCGCCCCGCCCTGCAGCCCCGCCGGGCCGGGGCTCCATCGGCTCCTGGCTCGGGGCCACAGGAGCCTGGAGAAGAGACCTCGCAGCCCAGGGAAGGGAGCAGCGTGTGGGGCGCAGGCTGGCGCCCCTGGGTGCAGCACTGGGCAGGGTCACAGCTGCCAGCCCCACGCACTGAGCACTGTGGTCAGGGGGTTTCTCCCGGCTGAGGTTGGGCTTCCCAGGCCGTCCTTACCAGACACTCGCCGAACTTATAGAGTTTCTCCTGCTTTAAGAGCTTTTTAAGATCCCTCCTCTTGAGGAACTTGGCCGCGCTTAGCAGCGTTTTCCGGGAGGCCTGGAGAGACCAAGAAATACATAGATGGTGCCACAGCCCAGGGCACAGGACCTGCATCCACCTGCCAAGGCCTGGAGCAGGCTCCAGCCCATGACACACCAGAGCAGGAGGCAGCCGAGCCCCCTCCCAGGGGGGCACACCAGCAGCCCATGATCCTCACCTGTGCCACAGGCTGGTTCTCATTGTGGCAGTGGAAGAACAGAGGAAGGAGGCTGTGGCGCACAGGTGTCTTCAAAGGCTTTTTTCCCTCTTCCACTAAATGCATCGTATCTTGGAAGAGCATTATGGAGAGCAGCTGCACCTGGCTATCATCCTGTATGAAAGGAATGACAACAGATCTCAGCATTGGCTGCTCCAGCTCCATCTCAGCACATGCCTGAAAACCTACCGGGTACAAAGTTTCCAGGCAGCAGCCAGTGGCCATGGCTGGGGTTACAGAGCCTTACATGGTCAATGAGTGGCAGGAGCGCCTCGGCCAACTGCAGGGAGATGGGGCTTGATATCAAGATGTCTTTTTGCAGGAACATAAAGCTGATTATGATAAGTGTCAATCTAACTGTCCCTGCATTCTTGTCCCGCAGTAGGTCCACGAGGCTTTCAGTCAGGGTCCACATTTTTTCACTCTGTGAGGAACAAGTCTGTGAAACACCACCCTGGTGCACTCAGGCAGCTGAACAGGGAGGCAGGAGAGCTGGCAGCAGCTGCCTCAGCACGTGAAGCTCAGCCCAGCCCAAGCGACTGCGTTGCCCAGCCCCACGCTGCCCGCACGGCTTCAGCCGCTGCCCCCTTCTCACCATCGAGGGATGGTCAATGAGCTCGAGAAGGGCCCTGAGCGCCAGGCGTCGCCTCTCGCTGCACTCACTCTGCAGGTACCTTGATGACACCTCCAGAACTGTGTCTCCACATTCACTGGAGTCCATGCACTCCAGGATCTGAAAGGCACAGGGCAGTGACACAGGACCTGGCCAGCAACAGCCCAGAAGCGCACTGGGCCGGGCCCAGGCAGCAGCAGCACAGGGCACGGGCACCATCCCAGGCAGCTGTGGCTATGAGAGGGCAGAGAGCTGGGAGGCAGCTCAGCCAGGCAGCGCTGGCCTTCAGGCTCACCTCCACAAGGAACGCCAGGGCGGGCAGATCCCAGCGTGGCTCCTGTGTGCTGAGCAGCCAGAGGAAGTGGAATGCAATCCTTGACCCCAACCCTAGAGGAGCATGGCGCATCTCCCTGGCAGGGCAAAAAAGGGACCAGGACCCTGAGCAAACCTCCCCCAGGACAGGCTCACAATGGTCTCCTCCTTTCCCACCACCCTGGGATAGGAGCTGGGCCTTTTGGCTGGCGCCGCCTTCTAGGCTCTCTCTTCTCCGTGCCTTTTCTGATCTTCTTGGCCCCACGGGAACTTCGAGGGGCAAGCCAAGCACAGGGTACAAATGCCAGAGGAGGTGGAGAGAAGGGGGTCTCACCTGGCCAGCAGACCCACAGCATAGTGCTGGGTGTCAGGACAGAGCAGTGTGTGCCAGCCACGCTTGTGATCCATTGCCATCACCACATGTTCACATTGGAGAAAGCAGAGAAGGGACTTCAGGGTCTGCACTGCAAACCTGTGCAGAGCAAAGCCCAGGTGATGCTGGCAGCACTGGCTCCTGCCCTGGGGATGTGGCAGGCACAGGAGGACTGGGGTGGAGCACCTGTTGGGGCTGATGGCAAGGCCGTGTTGTTCCTGGCATGCCTTCCAGAAGGTATCAACCTCCTCTGATGTATCCAGAGTGCTGAAGAACACTTGGAAGAGCAGATGGACAAAGAGGCGGGGGAAATGCACCGTCACCATGTGTGGGACACAGGACTCCTGGAGGATCTTCCACACCACCACAGTTGCCTGCAAAGGACAAAGCACCCCGAGACAGCGCTCAGTGCCGAGGTGTCCGTGTGGCAGGGCCCGAGCGTGGCAGGGAGAGGCCAGGGGAGACACAGGGGGAGCACTGGGCCTGGTGCCCCTGAAGCTGCCCCAAGGCCAGGTTTCCTCCCAGTGCCTGAGGCAGGGAGATGCAGTGGGGGAAGGAGGATGGAGAGCTGCTGGAGAGGCAGCAGTGGGGTGAGCCAAGTGCAGCTCCAGAAACTCACAGCCAGGGCAAAGACACGGCTTTCGTCCCCATCTGAGGTGCACGTGCTGTGCACTGGCCAGTCCTCCAGCACATCAAAGAGTTTCAGCAGCACCAGCGCTGCAGTCCTGGGCGAGCACATGATCGTCTTCCACATGGTCACAGCAGCTCTGTGGGGTCAGAACTCTGTCTCAGGGGGGTCTTGAACACAGCACCATGGCCTGGGCAGCAGCGGGGAGCTGAGCTGGCTGCCAGCTCTGCCTCTGCCCACTGCTCCTTGCCAGCAGCACCCAGGCAGCTCAGCCTTGTGAGGACAGGCCTCTGAAAGGCAAGGAGGGAGCACGGCAGCAGGCTCTGGGCCTGACATGGCAGGCCTGGGAGAGGAAGGACCCAGAGGGCCCTGGAATTCTCCTTTGGTCAGACTCCTGAGACAGGCTGTACAGGGTGATGGACTGGGGAACCCTGAGCCCTCTGGGCAGGTGGGCCCCATACCTGTCACACGATGGGGCCACACGCAGGAGAGTCATCACCACATCAGCGGGCTGTGCCTCCGTGAGATCCAGCAGGGCCCTGTCCAGTCTGTGCTCAGCAGAGTCATTGGCCATGAGCCACTGGTGGATGTACCTCACCATGGCAGGCACCTGGAGGAGGCACACGGAGACTTGGGAAGCTGCCAGAGGGAGTCACGTCCCCAGCTTCCCCAGAGAGGTGCTTCCCTTGCCACCACACTGCAATGGCCTCAAAGCCCTACAGGGAAAGCAGGCTTGGCTTGGGAGGCCAAGCAATTCCTGGAGGATCAAACCCTGGCCAGAGGCTGCTTACTTGCTCTGGACGGGAAACACCATCCTCCAAAATCAAATCCAGCCTGGCAGCACTGGTGTTGGTGGTGTAGACGCCATGGTTTTCCATGTATCCAGTGCTGATGGTGCTGGTCTCTTCCTGCCAAATGCACTTGATGAATTTGGAAGTCCAGCAGGAAAACAAAGGGCAGGAAGCCAGGGATGTTCCATGGAGTGCTCCAAGCACAGTGCTGGGCTGAGCAGTGCCAGCAGGCCCAGCCCAGGTGGGGATGGCTGCAGGTACCTGCGCTGTTCTGTGGAAGCGGCCACGGGCAGGCTCCTGCTCCTGTGTGCGGTCCATGGCTGCATCTGGCAAAGAGCGAGCGCAGCCAGAGCTGAGGGGCTGCGGGAGAGGCCGGAGAACAGAGCCCAGCCCTGCGCTCCGCAGGCAGGGACAGCCCTGGGATGCCCCAGGGGATGGAGCACGGCCACTGCGGGGTTCAGCCCCGGCCCCTTTTCCATCATGTCCAGGGGTGTGTCCCCAGGGGATGGGATGGGATGGGATGGGATGGGATGGGATGGGATGGGATGGGATGGGATGGGATGGGATGGGATGGGATGGGATGGGATGGGATGGGGTGGGATGGGATGGGATGGGATGGGAAGGGATGTGGCCCAGCTGGCTGCAGGCACCAGCCCTGAGGCCCAGCTCGGCCACTCACCCTCCTGCAGCGGCTGGAGCAGCTCCACCTCTTCTGTTTCCTGTGCTGGGGCACCTCCAGGGCCTTCTTCCTCCTCCTCCACCCAGGCCAGCTTGGGCACCCTTGGCGGTTTCTTCTCCATGTCTATTCCAACTCTCTTCCATCCTGTCCATGGGCATAGCCTCAGGGGATGGGATGGGATGCAATGGGATGGGATGTGGCCCAGCTGGCTGCAGGCACTGGCCCTGTGGCCCAGCTTTGCCACTCACCTTCCTGCAGCGGCTGGAGCAGCTCCACCTCTTCAGTCTCCTGTTCTGGGTCAGCTCCAGGGCCTTCTTCCTCCTCCTCCACCCAGGCCAGCTTGGGCACTCTCGGGGGTCTCTTCTCCACGTCTTTGCCAAGTCTCTTCCATCCTGTCCAGGGTTATGTCCCCAGGGGTTGCGAGGGGAGGGGATGGGATGTGATGCAATGGGGCCCAGCTGCCTGCAGGCATCAGCCCTGCTGCCCAGCTCTGCCACTCACCCTCCTGCAGTGGCTGGAGCAGCTCCACCTCTTCTGTTTCCTCTGCTGGGGCAGCTCCAGGGCCTTCTTCCTCCTCCTCCTCCACCCAGGCCAGCTTGGGCACTCTTGGGGGTCTCTTCTCCATGTCAGTGACTGGATTTATGGTTCTTGCAGGAGAGATGCCTCGGAAAACCTCCGAGTCAGGAAGTCCTGCAGTTGTGCCTGGAAGGCACCTGCAGGACTGAAGTGCTGGGAAGAGTACAGGACAGCAAGCCCTGCACTCTGGTCTCCAGGGCTCCTGCCACAAGGACAGGAGACTCCTGGCCAAGGATTGTGGTCAGCAAATCCCACAGTCTTGCCGCAAAGGCACCTGCGGGAATAACGGCTCAGAAAAGCTCCGGGTGAGACAGAAACAAGTGCGCTGTGAGGGGGCTCCTCACGACACCGCTCTCTCCCGTCCTGTCCCGTCGCGTGCTCCGAGCACTGAGGCGTGGCTGCGTCACCGCCAGCACCTCTGTCACCACGTGTCACAAAGGGCCCTTTGACACCCTGTCCCATTCCCTCCCACGGTGACCATGCCGCACCGTGTCACAAAGGGCCCTTGCACACACACCCAAAGTGGCCCGGGTTGGAAGGAATCCCTGGCCCCAAGTCTCTCAGACAGCCCGACAGGATCTTTAGGAACGGCTCAAACCATCAGCAAACGCTGCTCTGCGGGCTCAGGCAGCAGAAGGAGCCCCCAGGGCTGCCGACGCAGCCGCAGCGGGAAGGGCACGGGGCCTTCCACAGGAGCTGGCACGGCCTCCTTGAGACACGTCCCGGCCGCTGGCCATCCTAAACCCATGGGTGTGACACAGACAGGGAACGTGTGGGCCAGGGCACGAATACTGCTCTGAGCCCTGGGGCCTGAGGAGCACTGAAATCAGCCGCTGTGGCAGAGTCCCCACCCAAGCAGACCTGCCACTGCCAACCCCTGAGCCCGGGCAGCGCTGGTGTCATCTGCTGCCCCAGAGACCTGTGCCCTTGGGGGGGCTTCACTGCCAAGAGGGAGCCAAAGCCAACATGCATTGGGGGCTGTGCTCTTTCTCCCAGGGCTGTTGATAGCAGCACCTGGAGCTGCTGCTGGCAACTCTTGGTATCTCTTAGATGAGGTTGCTCCTTCGTGGAATTTTTGTTATGGAAGGGATTGGCAGCAGCATCAGCTGCTGAGTTTCCCAGGACGATTAGATTGTACAGAGACACTGTGAAGTTGCCTTGTGCTTTTCTGACTTTCTTGCATTCTGGAAAAGAAAGGATCTGCCCAGCTTCTGCTATTCTCTGCTCCAGTTCTCTGTGTCTCTTTATGGCCATTCATGTCCAAACACAAGGGCATCCCTTCTGAGCACAGCAATTTACGGCCACAAACTTGGAAGTCCCAGTGGACATGGATGCAGGGAGACACATGGTGAAGTGCAGAGGATTGGGATAACTCTGGGAGGAGAAGCTGTTTGCTGTCTCTGATTATGGTGTCAGTGGCCTAAAGGAGCACTGGAAGCAGAAAGGTGCAATTTTGAGCCACGGGCCCGGGCTCCCTCCCCGCCCGGCGCAGCTCGGCCCCAGCCCCGGCTGCTGCCCCGGCAGCGCCATCCGGGCCCGGCGCCGTGGAGCCCCGCCTGCCCTCGGGGCTGCTGCCGGCCGCCCTCTGGCAGCCGTGCCCTTGGGCGGCAGCCTGCGGCAAGGGCCCGGGCTGAGCCCTGCCGGGGCAGGAGGCCGTGTGGCCACAGGGCTGGCAGCGCCGCTGGCCGGCAGGGAGCTGTGCCGCTGGGGCCGTGACAGGCTCTGTGTTCCCAGGGATCGCCGGTGAGCACCTGAGAGGAAAGAAGGGAGAGCCAGTGCCTGGAGCACTGTCAGGCAGTGCTGGGATCCCGGGTGCAGTTCTGGTCCCCAGAGCCAAGGAATCGCAGCCCCTGCCTCAGACCCAGTCAGAAAGCCAAGCAAGTGAGACCAGAGGGATGGCTCCCTTCCAGTCTCTCTTGGGCATGGCTGCAAACCAGCCCCTGCTTCTCCTTCCTCTGCCTGTGTTTGGGGTGTGCTGATGGCAGAGCCAGCCAGGCTGTGCTCTGTGTTCCAAAGGCTCCCTCACACATCCCCCTGGTGATTTCCCACTGCCTTGTCCTGTCAGGGCCTCCGCAGCCCCTCATCCCTTCAGAGCCTCCCACGGCCCCGTCCCTCCAGGGTCTGGCCCGGCCAACCTGCCTGGCAGCAGCGGCGCAGCCCCACAGGAGCTGCAGAGGTACCTGCTCAAGAGGCACCTCAGAGCCCTCAGCAATCCAGCTGGGAACACACGGGCAGGAGGACACAGATTGCAGTTCCTGGCTGGCACAGGGGTTGTGGCCATCTCCAGGCACTGGCCTTGCAGGGATCCACACAGCTCCAGCCCCTGCCCACCGGCTGTCGGCAGAAGCACCAAGGGCCCAGGAGCTTCTGCCCATTTTCCCTGCAAGACTGCACGCCTGGGCAGCTTGCTGAGCACAAGCAGAAGCACAAGCACAAGCACCCTTTTCCCTCTCTTCCCCTATGCCCTGTGCACCCTGGGCACCAAAAGAAAGATCCTGGTAATCTGTGTATTATAACACATCCTATATTTATATACTAAAGAGAAAGAAAAAGAAGAAAAGAACAATCTTGAAGGAAAAGAAAATCCCCGCTGGCTCAGGTGGCCCCAGCAGACAGAGCCTCCCAGATCAGCTGTAAGCACAGCTTCAGCAGGAGAGCCTGGCACGGCCCGACAGACGAGGCCGTGTCTTCCATGCTCTGCGCAGGCGATCTCGCAGCCTCTGGAACATGGAGGTTGGAGCCTCCTCTAGTGCCTTGAGAAGACACAAAGTTTCAAAAGCCAAGTTTCCGATAGCGAGGCTGCTGTCATCTGCCATGTCTTCCAGGGCTGAAAGAGAAAGGAACAGAGCCACGCTCAGATCCCGGACCTGCAGGCACCCGAGGAGAGCCCCTGAGCCAGGGCCATCCCATCCCCCTCTTGCCGTGGCCAGGAGGGAGCAGGGACCAACGGGATCAGCCCACAGCTGCTGGACACGAATCCCCGACGTGTCCCTGAAACCTCTGTGTGCTCGGCCCACGCCAGCCCTGGTCCGCACAGGGAGCAGAGCCCTCCGCAGCCAGGCCAGGGTTTTCAGCTCCCCCACGCCAGCCCCCGGCTGACAGCCCGCTGCCCTCACTCACCTTTGTAGATCAGCTGGAGCTGTTCCCGCTGTCCCCTCAAGTGCTCCCCGGCGACCCCTGGGAACACAGAGCCTGTCACGGCCCCAGCGGCACAGCTCCCTGCCGGCCAGCGGCGCTGCCAGCCCTGTGGCCACACGGCCTCCTGCCCCGGCAGGGCTCAGCCCGGGCCCTTGCCGCAGGCTGCCGCCCAAGGGCACGGCTGCCAGAGGGCGGCCGGCAGCAGCCCCGAGGGCAGGCGGGGCTCCACGGCGCCGGGCCCGGATGGCGCTGCCGGGGCAGCAGCCGGGGCTGGGGCCGAGCTGCGCCGGGCGGGGGAGGGAGCCCGGGCCCGTGGCTCACCCATGAACCTGATGGCCGCCTCTCGCAGGGGCTCCTGTGGGTGCTGCAGGTACGGCAGGGCCTGGCGCAGGTGCTCGGCCGCTCGGCTCTTGTCCTCTGCCAGCTGGAGAGAGCGGCAGGAGGGAAGGGTTGGCGCGGCCTCAGCCCCTCGGCCGGGCTCTCGCTGTGCCCAGCCCCGGCCTCCCCTGCCCGCACAGCCCTGGGGCCCGGCCAGCAGCCGCTGGCGCCGGGCTCCCTCTGGAGGGGGCAGAGAGCCGGGTGCTGCCCGGGGAGCCGCTTTGCCGCCCCGCCCTGCAGCCCCGCCGGGCCGGGGCTCCATCGGCTCCTGGCTCGGGGCCACAGGAGCCTGGAGAAGAGACCTCGCAGCCCAGGGAAGGGAGCAGCGTGTGGGGCGCAGGCTGGCGCCCCTGGGTGCAGCACTGGGCAGGGTCACAGCTGCCAGCCCCACGCACTGAGCACTGTGGTCAGGGGGTTTCTCCCGGCTGAGGTTGGGCTTCCCAGGCCGTCCTTACCAGACACTCGCCGAACTTATAGAGTTTCTCCTGCTTTAAGAGCTTTTTAAGATCCCTCCTCTTGAGGAACTTGGCCGCGCTTAGCAGCGTTTTCCGGGAGGCCTGGAGAGACCAAGAAATACATAGATGGTGCCACAGCCCAGGGCACAGGACCTGCATCCACCTGCCAAGGCCTGGAGCAGGCTCCAGCCCATGACACACCAGAGCAGGAGGCAGCCGAGCCCCCTCCCAGGGGGGCACACCAGCAGCCCATGATCCTCACCTGTGCCACAGGCTGGTTCTCATCGTGGCAGTGGAAGAACAGAGGAAGGAGGCTGTGGCGCACAGGTGTCTTCAAAGGCTTTTTTCCCTCTTCCACTAAACGCATCATATCTTGGAAGAGCATTATGGAGAGCAGCTGCACCTGGCTATCATCCTGTATGAAAGGAATGACAACAGATCTCAGCATTGGCTGCTCCAGCTCCATCTCAGCACATGCCTGAAAACCTACCGGGTACAAAGTTTCCAGGCAGCAGCCAGTGGCCATGGCTGGGGTTACAGAGCCTTACATGGTCAATGAGTGGCAGGAGCGCCTCGGCCAACTGCAGGGAGATGGGGCTTGATATCAAGATGTCTTTTTGCAGGACTATAAAGCTGAGTATGATAAGTGTCAATCTAACTGTCTCTGCATTCTTCTCCTGCAGTAGGTCCACGAGGCTTTCAGTCAGGGTCCACATTTTTTCACTCTGTGAGGAACAAGTCTGTGAAACACCACCCTGGTGCACTCAGGCAGCTGAACAGGGAGGCAGGAGAGCTGGCAGCAGCTGCCTCAGCACCTGAAGCTCAGCCCAGCCCAAGCGACTGCGTTGCCCAGCCCCACGCTGCCCGCACGGCTTCAGCCGCTGCCCCCTTCTCACCATCGAGGGATGGTCAATGAGCTCGAGAAGGGCCCTGAGCGCCAGGCGTCGCCTCTCGCTGCACTCACTCTGCAGGTACCTTGATGACACCTCCAGAACTGTGTCTCCACATTCACTGGAGTCCATGCACTCCAGGATCTGAAAGGCACAGGGCAGTGACACAGGACCTGGCCAGCAACAGCCCAGAAGCGCACTGGGCCGGGCCCAGGCAGCAGCAGCACAGGGCACGGGCACCATCCCAGGCAGCTGTGGCTATGAGAGGGCAGAGAGCTGGGAGAAGGCAGCTCAGCCAGGCAGCGCTGGCCTTCAGGCTCACCTCCACAAGGAACGCCAGGGCGGGCAGATCCCAGCGTGGCTCCTGTGTGCTGAGCAGCCAGAGGAAGTGGAATGCAATCCTTGAGCCCAACCCTAGAGGAGCATGGCGCATCTCCCTGGCAGGGCAAAAAAGGGACCAGGACCCTGAGCAAACCTCTCCCAGGACAGGCTCACAAAGGTCTGCTCCTTTCCCACCACCCTGGGATAGGAGCTGGGCCTTTTGGCTGGCGCCACCTTCTAGGCTCTCTCTTCTCCGCGCCTTTTCTGATCTTCTTGGCCCCACGGGAACTTCGAGGGGCAAGCCAAGCACAGGGCACAAATGCCAGAGGAGGTGGAGAGAAGGGGGTCTCACCTGGCCAGCAGACCCACAGCATAGTGCTGGGTGTCAGCACAGAGCAGTGTGTCCCAGCCACGCTTGTGATCCATTGCCACCACCACATGTTCACATTGGAGAAAGCAGAGCAGGGACTTCAGGGTCTGCACTGCAAACCTGTGCAGAGCAAAGCCCAGGTGATGCTGGCAGCACTGGCTCCTGCCCTGGGGATGTGGCAGGCACAGGAGGACTGGGGTGGAGCACCTGTTGGGGCTGATGGCAAGGCCGTGTTGTTCCGGGCATGCCTTCCAGAAGGTATCAACCTCCTCTGATGTATCCAGAGTGCTGAAGAACACTTGGAAGAGCAGATGGACAAAGAGGCGGGGGAAATGCACCGTCAGCATGTGTGGGACACAGGACTCCTGGAGGATCTTCCACACCACCACAGTTGCCTGCAAAGGACAAAGCACCCCGAGACAGCGCTCAGTGCCGAGGTGTCCGTGTGGCAGGGCCCGAGCGTGGCAGGGAGAGGCCAGGGGAGACACAGGGGGAGCACTGGGCCTGGTGCCCCTGAAGCTGCCCCAAGGCCAGGTTTCCTCCCAGTGCCTGAGGCAGCGAGATGCAGTGGGGAAAGGAGGATGGAGAGCTGCTGGAGAGGCAGCAGTGGGGTGAGCCAAGTGCAGCTCCAGAAACTCACAGCCAGGGCAAAGACACGGCTTTCGTCCCCATCTGAGGTGCACGTGCTGTGCACTGGCCAGTCCTCCAGCACATCAAAGAGTTTCAGCAGCACCAGCGCTGCAGTCCTGGGCGAGCACAGGATCGTCTTCCACATGGTCACAGCGGCTCTGGGGGTCAGAACTCTGTCTCAGGGGGGTCTTGAACACAGCACCATGGCCTGGGCAGCAGCGGGGAGCTGAGCTGGCTGCCAGCTCTGCCTCTGCCCACTGCTCCTTGCCAGCAGCACCTAGGCAGCTCAGCCCTGTGAGGACAGGCCTCTGAAAGGCAAGGAGGGAGCCTGGCAGCAGGCTCTGGGCCTGACATGGCAGGCCTGGGAGAGGAAGGACCCAGAGGGCCCTGGAATTCTCCTTTGGTCAGACTCCTGGGACAGGCTGTACAGGGTGATGGACTGGGGAACCCTGAGCCCTCTGGGCAGGTGGGCCCCATACCTGTCACACGATGGGGCCACACGCAGGAGAGTCATCACCACATCAGCGGGCTGTGCCTCCGTGAGATCCAGCAGGGCCCTGAACAGCCTGTGCTCAGCAGAGTCATTGGCCATGAACCACTGGTGGATGTACCTCACCATGGCAGGCACCTGGAGGAGGCACAGGGAGACTTGGGAAGCTGCCAGAGGGAGTCATGTCCCCAGTTTCCCCAGAGAGGTGCTTCCCTTGCCACCACACTGCAATGGCCTCAAAGCCCTACAGGGAAAGCAGGCTTGGCTTGGGAGGCCAAGCAATTCCTGGAGGATCAAACCCTGGCCAGAGGCTGCTTACTTGCTCTGGACTGGAAACACCATCCTCCAAAATCAAATCCAGCCTGGCAGCACTGGTGTTGGTGGTGTAGACGCCATGGTTTTCCATGTATCCAGTGCTGATGGTGCTGGTCTCTTCCTGCCAAATGCACTTGATGAATTTGGAAGTCCAGCAGGAAAACAAAGGGCAGGAAGCCAGGGATGTTCCATGGAGTGCTCCAAGCGCAGTGCTGGGCTGAGCAGTGCCAGCAGGCCCAGCCCAGGTGGGGATGGCTGCAGGTACCTGCGCTGTTCTGTGGAAGCGGCCACGGGCAGGCTCCTGCTCCTGTGTGCGGTCCATGGCTGCATCTGGCAAAGAGCGAGCGCAGCCAGAGCTGAGGGGCTGCGGGAGAGGCCGGAGAACAGAGCCCAGCCCTGCGCTCCGCAGGCAGGGACAGCCCTGGGATGCCCCAGGGGATGGAGCACGGCCACTGCGGGGTTCAGCCCCGGCCCCTTTTCTGTCCTGTCCAGGGGTGTGTCCCCAGGGGATGGGATGGGATGGGATGGGATGGGATGGGATGGGATGGGATGGGATGGGATGGGATGGGATGGGAAGGGATGTGGCCCAGCTGGCTGCAGGCACCAGCCCTGAGGCCCAGCTCGGCCACTCACCCTCCTGCAGCGGCTGGAGCAGCTCCACCTCTTCTGTTTCCTCTGCTGGGTCAGCTCCAGGGCCTTCTTCCTCCTCCTCCACCCAGGCCAGCTTGGGCACCCTTGGGGGTCTCTTCTCCATGTCTATTCCAACTCTCTTCCATCCTGTCCATGGGCATAGCCTCAGGGGATGGGATGGGATGCAATGGGATGGGATGTGGCCCAGCTGGCTGCAGGCACTGGCCCTGTGGCCCAGCTTTGCCACTCACCTTCCTGCAGCGGCTGGAGCAGCTCCACCTCTTCAGTCTCCTGTTCTGGGTCAGCTCCAGGGCCTTCTTCCTCCTCCTCCACCCAGGCCAGCTTGGGCACTCTCGGGGGTCTCTTCTCCAGGTCTTTTCCAACTCTCTTCCATCCTGTCCAGGGTTATGCCCCCAGGGGTTGCGAGGGGAGGGGATGGGATGCAATGGGGCCCAGCTGCCTGCAGGCACCAGCCCGGAGGCCCAGCTCTGCCACTCACCCTCCTGCAGCGGCTGGAGCAGCTCCACCTCTTCTGTTTCCTCTGCTGGGGCAGCTCCAGGGCCTTCTTCCTCCTCCTCCACCCAGGCCAGCTTGGGCACTCTCGGGGGTCTCTTCTCCATGTCAGTGACTGGATTTATGGCTGCTTGCAGGAGAGATGCCTCGGAAAACCTCCGAGTCAGGAAGTCCTGCAGTTGTGCCTGGAAGGCACCTGCAGGACTGAAGTGCTGGGAAGAGTACAGGACAGCAAGCCCTGCACTCTGGTCTCCAGGGCTCCTGCCACAAGGACAGGAGACTCCTGGCCAAGGATTGTGGTCAGCAAATCCCACAGTCTTGCCGCAAAGGCACCTGCGGGAATAACGGCTCAGAAAAGCTCCGGGTGAGACAGAAACGAGTGCGCTGTGAGGGGGCTCCTCACGACACCGCTCTCTCCCGTCCTGTCCCGTCGCGTGCTCCGAGCACTGAGGCGTGGCTGCGTCACCGCCAGCACCTCTGTCACCACGTGTCACAAAGGGCCCTTTGACACCCTGTCCCATTCCCTCCCACGGTGACCATGCCGCACCGTGTCACAAAGGGCCCTTGCACACACACCCAAAGTGGCCCGGGTTGGAAGGAATCCCTGGCCCCAAGTCTCTCAGACAGCCCGACAGGATCTTTAGGAACGGCTCAAACCATCAGCAAACGCTGCTCTGCGGGCTCAGGCAGCAGAAGGAGCCCCCAGGGCTGCCGACGCAGCCGCAGCGGGAAGGGCACGGGGCCTTCCACAGGAGCTGGCACGGCCTCCTTGGGACACGTCCTGGCCGCTGGCCATCCTAAACCCATGGGTGTGACACAGACAGGGAACGTGTGGGCCAGGGCCCGAATACTGCTCTGAGCCCTGGGGCCTGAGGAGCACTGAAATCAGCCGCTGTGGCAGAGTCCCCACCCAAGCAGACCTGCCACTGCCACCCCCTGAGCCCGGGCAGCGCTGGTGTCATCTGCTGCCCCAGAGACCTGTGCCCTGGTGGGGGCTTCACTGCCAAGAGGGAGCCAAAGCCAACATGCATTGGGGGCTGTGCTCTTTCTCCCAGGGCTGTTGACAGCAGTACCTGGAGCTGCTGCTGGCAACTCTTGGTATCTCTTAGATGAGGTTGCTCCTTCGTGGAATTTTTGTTATGGAAGGGATTGGCAGCAGCATCAGCTGCTGAGATTCCCAGGACGATTAGATTGTACAGAGACACTGTGAAGTTGCCTTGTGCTTTTCTGACTTTCTTGCATTCTGGAAAAGAAAGGATCTGCCCAGCTTCTGCTATTCTCTGCTCCAGTTCTCTGTGTCTCTTTATGGCCATTCATGTCCAAACACAAGGGGGCATCCCTTATGAGCACAGCAATTTACGGCCACAAACTTGGAAGTCCCAGTGGACATGGATGCAGGGAGACACATGGTGAAGTGCAGAGGATTGGGATAACTCTGGGAGGAGAAGCTGTTTGCTGTCTCTGATTATGGTGTCAGTGGCCTAAAGGAGCACTGGAAGCAGAAAGGTGCAATTTTGAGCCACGGGCCCGGGCTCCCTCCCCCGCCCGGCGCAGCTCGGCCCCAGCCCCGGCTGCTGCCCCGGCAGCGCCATCCGGGCCCGGCGCCGTGGAGCCCCGCCTGCCCTCGGGGCTGCTGCCGGCCGCCCTCTGGCAGCCGTGCCCTTGGGCGGCAGCCTGCGGCAAGGGCCCGGGCTGAGCCCTGCCGGGGCAGGAGGCCGTGTGGCCACAGGGCTGGCAGCGCCGCTGGCCGGCAGGGAGCTGTGCCGCTGGGGCCGTGACAGGCTCTGTGTTCCCAGGGATCCCCGGGGAGCACCTGAGGGGAAAGAAGGGAGAGCCAGTGCCCGGAGCGCCGTCAGGCAGTGCTGGGATCCCGGGTGCAGTTCTGGTCCCCAGAGCCAAGGAATCGCAGCCCCTGCCTCAGACCCAGTCAGAAAGCCAAGCAAGTGAGACCAGAGGGATGGCTCCCTTCCAGTCTCTCTTGGGCATGGCTGCAAACCAGCCCCTGCTTCTCCTTCCTCTGCCTGTGTTTGGGGTGTGCTGATGGCAGAGCCAGCCAGGCTGTGCTCTGTGTTCCAAAGGCTCCCTCACACATCCCCCTGGTGCCTTCCCACTGCCTTGTCCTGTCAGGGCCTCCGCAGCCCCTCATCCCTTCAGAGCCTCCCACTGCCCCGTCCCCTCAGGGTCTGGCCCGGCCAACCTGCCCGGCAGCAGCGGCGCAGCCCCACAGGAGCTGCAGAGCTACCTGCTCAAGGGGCACCTCGGAGCCCTCAGCAATCCAGCTGGGAACACACGGGCAGGAGGACACAGATTGCAGTTCCTGGCTGGCACAGGGCTTGTGGCCATCTCCAGGCACTGGACTCACAGGGATTCCCACAGCTCCAGCCCCTGCCCACCGGCTGTCGGCAGAAGCACCAAGGGCCCAGGAGCTTCTGCCCATTTTCCCTGCAAGACTGCACACCTGGGCAGCTTGCTGAGCACAAGCACAAGCACCCTTTTCCCCCTCTTCCCCTATGCCCTGTGCACCCTGGGCACCAAAAGAAAGATCCTGGTAATCTGTGTATTATAACACATCCTATATTTATATACTAAAGAGAAAGAAAAAGAAGAAAAGAACCATCTTGAAGGAAAAGAAAATCCCTGCTGGCTCAGGTGGCCCCAGCAGACAGAGCCTCCCAGATCAGCTGTAAGCACAGCTTCAGCAGGAGAGCCTGGCACGGCCCGACAGACGAGGCCGTGTCTTCCATGCTCTGCGCAGGCGATCTCGCAGCCTCTGGAACATGGAGGTTGGAGCCTCCTCTAGTGCCTTGAGAAGACACAAAGTTTCAAAAGCCAGGTTTCCGATAGGGAGGCTGCTGTCATCTGCCATGTCTTCCAGGGCTGAAAGAGAAAGGAACAGAGCCACGCTCAGATCGCGGACCTGCAGGCACCCGAGGAGAGCCCCTGAGCCAGGGCCATCCCATCCCCCTCTTGCCGTGGCCAGGAGGGAGCAGGGACCAACGGGATCAGCCCACAGCTGCTGGACACGAATCCCCGACGTGTCCCTGAAATCTCTGTGTGCTCGGCCCACGCCAGCCCTGGTCCGCACAGGGAGCAGAGCCCTCCGCAGCCAGGCCAGGGTTTTCAGCTCCCCCACGCCAGCCCCCGGCTGACAGCCCGCTGCCCTCACTCACCTTTGTAGATCAGCTGGAGCTGTTCCCGCTGTCCCCTCAAGTGCTCCCCGGCGACCCCTGGGAACACAGAGCCTGTCACGGCCCCAGCGGCACAGCTCCCTGCCGGCCAGGGGCGCTGCCAGCCCTGTGGCCACACGGCCTCCTGCCCCGGCAGGGCTCAGCCCGGGCCCTTGCCGCAGGCTGCCGCCCAAGGGCACGGCTGCCAGAGGGCGGCCGGCAGCAGCCCCGAGGGCAGGCGGGGCTCCACGGCGCCGGGCCCGGATGGCGCTGCCGGGGCAGCAGCCGGGGCTGGGGCCGAGCTGCGCCGGGCGGGGGAGGGAGCCCGGGCCCGTGGCTCACCCATGAACCTGACGGCCGCCTCTCGCGGGGGCTCCTGTGGGCTCTCCAGGTACGGCAGGGCCTGGCGCAGGTGCTCGGCCGCTCGGCTCTTGTCCTCTGCCAGCTGGAGAGAGCGGCAGGAGGGAAGGGTTGGCGCGGCCTCAGCCCCTCGGCCGGGCTCTCGCTGTGCCCAGCCCCGGCCTCCCCTGCCCGCACAGCCCTGGGGCCCGGCCAGCAGCCGCTGGCGCCGGGCTCCCTCTGGAGGGGGCAGAGAGCCGGGTGCTGCCCGGGGAGCCGCTTTGCCGCCCCGCCCTGCAGCCCCGCCGGGCCGGGGCTCCATCGGCTCCTGGCTCGGGGCCACAGGAGCCTGGAGAAGAGACCTCGCAGCCCAGGGAAGGGAGCAGCGTGTGGGGCGCAGGCTGGCGCCCCTGGGTGCAGCACTGGGCAGGGTCACAGCTGCCAGCCCCACGCACTGAGCACCGTGGTCAGGGGGTTTCTCCCAGCTGAGGTTGGGCTTCCCAGGCCGTCCTTACCAGACACTCGCCGAACTTATAGAGTTTCTCCTGCTTTACCAGCTTTTTGATATCCCTCCTCTTGAGGAAGTTGGCCGCGCTTAGCAGCGTTTTCCGGGAGGCCTGGAGAGACCAAGAAATACATAGATGGTGCCACAGCCCAGGGCACAGGACCTGCATCCACCTGCCAAGGCCTGGAGCAGGCTCCAGCCCATGACACACCAGAGCAGGAGGCAGCCGAGCCCCCTCCCAGGGGGGCACACCAGCAGCCCATGAGTCCTCACCTGTGCCACAGGCTGGTTCTCATCGTGGCAGTGGAAGAACAGAGGAAGGAGGCTGTGGCGCACAGGTGTCTTCAAAGGCTTTTTTCCCTCTTCCACTAAACGCATCATATCTTGGAAGAGCATTATGGAGAGCAGCTGCACCTGGCTATCATCCTGTATGAAAGGAATGACAACAGATCTCAGCATTGGCTGCTCCAGCTCCATCTCAGCACATGCCTGAAAACCAACCGGGTACAAAGTTTCCAGGCAGCAGGCAGTGGCCATGGCTGGGGTTACAGAGCCTTACATGGTCAATGAGTGGCAGGAGCGCCTCGGCCAACTGCAGGGAGATGGGGCTTGATATCAAGATGTCTTTTTGCAGGACTATAAAGCTGATTATGATAAGTGTCAGTCTAACTGTCTCTGCATTCTTCTCCTGCAGTAGGTCCACGAGGCTTTCAGTCAGGGTCCACATTTTTTCACTCTGTGAGGAACAAGTCTGTGAAACACCACCCTGGTGCACTCAGGCAGCTGAACAGGGAGGCAGGAGAGCTGGCAGCAGCTGCCTCAGCACCTGAAGCTCAGCCCAGCCCAAGCGACTGCGTTGCCCAGCCCCACGCTGCCCGCACGGCTTCAGCCGCTGCCCCCTTCTCACCATCGAGGGATGGTCAATGAGCTCGAGAAGGGCCCTGAGCGCCAGGCGTCGCCTCTCGCTGCACTCACTCTGCAGGTACCTTGATGACACCTCCAGAACTGTGTCTCCACATTCACTGGAGTCCATGCACTCCAGGATCTGAAAGGCACAGGGCAGTGACACAGGACCTGGCCAGCAACAGCCCAGAAGCGCACTGGGCCGGGCCCAGGCAGCAGCAGCACAGGGCACGGGCACCATCCCAGGCAGCTGTGGCTATGAGAGGGCAGAGAGCTGGGAGGCAGCTCAGCCAGGCAGCGCTGGCCTTCAGGCTCACCTCCACAAGGAACGCCAGGGCGGGCAGATCCCAGCGTGGCTCCTGTGTGCTGAGCAGCCAGAGGAAGTGGAATGCAATCCTTGAGCCCAACCCTAGAGGAGCATGGCGCATCTCCCTGGCAGGGCAAAAAAGGGACCAGGACCCTGAGCAAACCTCTCCCAGGACAGGCTCACAAAGGTCTGCTCCTTTCCCACCACCCTGGGATAGGAGCTGGGCCTTTTGGCTGGCGCCGCCTTCTAGGCTCTCTCTTCTCCGCGCCTTTTCTGATCTTCTTGGCCCCACGGGAACTTCGAGGGGCAAGCCAAGCACAGGGCACAAATGCCAGAGGAGGTGGAGAGAAGGGGGTCTCACCTGGCCAGCAGACCCACAGCATAGTGCTGGGTGTCAGCACAGAGCAGTGTGTGCCAGCCACGCTTGTGATCCATTGCCACCACCACATGTTCACATTGGAGAAAGCAGAGAAGGGACTTCAGGGTCTGCACTGCAAACCTGTGCAGAGCAAAGCCCAGGTGATGCTGGCAGCACTGGCTCCTGCCCTGGGGATGTGGCAGGCACAGGAGGACTGGGGTGGAGCACCTGTTGGGGCTGATGGCAAGGCCGTGTTGTTCCTGGCATGCCTTCCAGAAGGTATCAACCTCCTCTGATGTATCCAGAGTGCTGAAGAACACTTGGAAGAGCAGATGGACAAAGAGGCGGGGGAAATGCACCGTCAGCATGTGTGGGACACAGGACTCCTGGAGGATCTTCCACACCACCACAGTTGCCTGCAAAGGACAAAGCACCCCGAGACAGCGCTCAGTGCCGAGGTGTCCGTGTGGCAGGGCCCGAGCGTGGCAGGGAGAGGCCAGGGGAGACACAGGGGGAGCACTGGGCCTGGTGCCCCTGAAGCTGCCCCAAGGCCAGGTTTCCTCCCAGTGCCTGAGGCAGGGAGATGCAGTGGGGGAAGGAGGGTGGAGAGCTGCTGGAGAGGCAGCAGTGGGGTGAGCCAAGTGCAGCTCCAGAAACTCACAGCCAGGGCAAAGACACGGCTTTCATCCCCATCTGAGGTGCACGTGCTGTGCACTGGCCAGTCCTCCAGCACATCCAAGAGTTTCAGCAGCACCAGCGCTGCAGTCCTGGGCGAGCACAGGATTGTCTTCCACATGGTCACAGCAGCTCTGTGGGGTCAGAACTCTGTCTCAGGGGGGTCTCGAACACAGCAGCATGGCCTGGGCAGCAGCGGGGAGCTGAGCTAGCTGCCAGCTCTGCCTCTGCCCACTGCTCCTTGCCAGCAGCACCCAGGCAGCTCAGCCCTGTGAGGACAGGCCTCTGAAAGGCAAGGAGGGAGCATGGCAGCAGGCTCTGGGCCTGACATGGCAGGCCTGGGAGAAGGAGCAGCCAGAGGACCCTGGAATTCTCCTTTGGTCAGACTCCTGAGACAGGCTGTACAGGGTGATGGACTGGGGAACCCTGAGCCCTCTGGGCAGGTGGGCCCCATACCTGTCACACGATGGGGCCACACGCAGGAGAGTCATCACCACATCAGCGGGCTGTGCCTCCGTGAGATCCAGCAGGGCCCTGAACAGCCTGTGCTCAGCAGAGTCATTGGCCATGAGCCACTGGTGGATGTACCTCACCATGGCAGGCACCTGGAGGAGGCACAGGGAGACTTGGGAAGCTGCCAGAGGGAGTCATGTCCCCAGCTTCCCCAGAGAGGTGCTTCCCTTGCCACCACACTGCAATGGCCTCAAAGCCCTACAGGGAAAGCAGGCTTGGCTTGGGAGGCCAAGCAATTCCTGGAGGATCAAACCCTGGCCAGAGGCTGCTTACTTGCTCTGGACTGGAAACACCATCCTCCAAAATCAAATCCAGCCTGGCAGCACTGGTGTTGGTGGTGTAGACGCCATGGTTTTCCATGTATCCAGTGCTGATGGTGCTGGTCTCTTCCTGCCAAATGCACTTGATGAATTTGGAAGTCCAGCAGGAAAACAAAGGGCAGGAAGCCAGGGATGTTCCATGGAGTGCTCCAAGCGCAGTGCTGGGCTGAGCAGTGCCAGCAGACCCAGCCCAGGTGGGGATGGCTGCAGGTACCTGCGCTGTTCTCTGGAAGCGGCCACGGGCAGGCTCCTGCTCCTGTGTGCGGTCCATGGCTGCATCTGGCAAAGAGCGAGCGCAGCCAGAGCTGAGGGGCTGCGGGAGAGGCCGGAGAACAGAGCCCAGCCCTGCGCTCCGCAGGCAGGGACAGCCCTGGGATGCCCCAGGGGATGGAGCACGGCCACTGCGGGGTTCAGCCCCGGCCCCTTTTCTGTCCTGTCCAGGGGTGTGTCCCCAGGGGATGGGATGGGATGGGGTGGGATGGGATGGGATGGGATGGGATGGGATGGGATGGGATGTGGCCCAGCTGGCTGCAGGCACCAGCCCTGAGGCCCAGCTCTGCCACTCACCCTCCTGCAGCGGCTGGAGCAACTCCACCTCTTCTGTTTCCTCTGCTGGGGCAGCTCCAGGGCCTTCTTCCTCCTCCTCCACCCAGGCCAGCTTGGGCACCCTTGGGGGTCTCTTCTCCATGTCTATTCCAACTCTCTTCCATCCTGTCCATGGGCATAGCCTCAGGGGATGGGATGGGATGCAATGGGATGGAATGTGGCCCAGCTGGCTGCAGGCACTGGCCCTGTGGCCCAGCTTTGCCACTCACCCTCCTGCAGCGGCTGGAGCAGCTCCACCTCTTCAGTCTCCTGTTCTGGGTCAGCTCCAGGGCCTTCTTCCTCCTCCTCCACCCAGGCCAGCTTGGGCACTCTCGGGGGTCTCTTCTCCACGTCTTTTCCAACTGTCTTCCATCCTTTCCAGGGTTATGTCCCCAGGGGTTGCGAGGGGAGGGGATGGGATATGATGCAATGGGGCCCAGCTGCCTGCAGGCACCAGCCCTGAGGCCCAGCTTTGCCACTCACCCTCCTGCAGCGGCTGGAGCAGCTCCACCTCTTCAGTCTCCTGTTCTGGGTCAGCTCCAGGGCCTTCTTCCTCCTCCTCCACCCAGGCCAGCTTGGGCACTCTCGGGGGTCTCTTCTCCATGTCAGTGACTGGATTTATGGCTGCTTGCAGGAGAGATGCCTCGGAAAACCTCCGAGTCAGGAAGTCCTGCAGTTGTGCCTGGAAGGCACCTGCAGGACTGAAGTGCTGGGAATAGTACAGGACAGCAAGCCCTGCACTCTGGTCTCCAGGGCTCCTGCCACAAGGACAGGAGACTCCTGGCCAAGGATTGGGGTCAGCAAATCCCACAGTCTTGCCGCAAAGGCACCTGCGGGAATAACGGCTCAGAAAAGCTCCGGGTGAGACAGAAACGAGTGCGCTGTGAGGGGGCTCCTCACGACACCGCTCTCTCCCGTCCTGTCCCGTCGCGTGCTCCGAGCACTGAGGCGTGGCTGCGTCACCGCCAGCACCTCTGTCACCACGTGTCACAAAGGGCCCTTTGACACCCTGTCCCATTCCCTCCCACGGTGACCATGCCGCACCGTGTCACAAAGGGCCCTTGCACACACACCCAAAGTGGCCCGGGTTGGAAGGAATCCCTGGCCCCAAGTCTCTCAGACAGCCCGACAGGATCTTTAGGAACGGCTCAAACCATCAGCAAACGCTGCTCTGCGGGCTCAGGCAGCAGAAGGAGCCCCCAGGGCTGCCGACGCAGCCGCAGCGGGAAGGGCACGGGGCCTTCCACAGGAGCTGGCACGGCCTCCTTGGGACAGGTCCCGGCCGCTGGCCATCCTAAACCCATGGCTGTGACACAGACAGGGAACGTGTGGGCCAGGGCACGAATACTGCTCTGAGCCCTGGGGCCTGAGGAGCACTGAAATCAGCCGCTGTGGCAGAGTCCCCACCCAAGCAGACCTGCCACTGCCACCCCCTGAGCCCGGGCAGCGCTGGTGTCATCTGCTGCCCCAGAGACCTGTGCCCTGGTGGGGGCTTCACTGCCAAGAGGGAGCCAAAGCCAACATGCATTGGGGGCTGTGCTCTTTCTCCCAGGGCTGTTGACAACAGTACCTGGAGCTGCTGCTGGCAACTCTTGGTATCTCTTAGATGAGGTTGCTCCTTCGTGGAATTTTTGTTATGGAAGGGATTGGCAGCAGCATCAGCTGCTGAGTTTCCCAGGACGATTAGATTGTACAGAGACACTGTGAAGTTGCCTTGTGCTTTTCTGACTTTCTTGCATTCTGGAAAAGAAAGGATCTGCCCAGCTTCTGCTATTCTCTGCTCCAGTTCTCTGTGTCTCTTTATGGCCATTCATGTCCAAACACAAGGGCATCCCTTCTGAGCACAGCAATTTACGGCCACAAACTTGGAAGTCCCAGTGGACATGGATGCAGGGAGACACATGGTGAAGTGCAGAGGATTGGGATAACTCTGGGAGGAGAAGCTGTTTGCTGTCTCTGATTATGGTGTCAGTGGCCTAAAGGAGCACTGGAAGCAGAAAGGTGCAATTTTGAGCCACGGGCCCGGGCTCCCTCCCCGCCCGGCGCAGCTCGGCCCCAGCCCCGGCTGCTGCCCCGGCAGCGCCATCCGGGCCCGGCGCCGTGGAGCCCCGCCTGCCCTCGGGGCTGCTGCCGGCCGCCCTCTGGCAGCCGTGCCCTTGGGCGGCAGCCTGCGGCAAGGGCCCGGGCTGAGCCCTGCCGGGGCAGGAGGCCGTGTGGCCACAGGGCTGGCAGCGCCGCTGGCCGGCAGGGAGCTGTGCCGCTGGGGCCGTGACAGGCTCTGTGTTCCCAGGGATGGCTGGGGAGCACCTGAGGGGAAAGAAGGGAGAGCCAGTGCCCGGAGCGCCGTCAGGCAGTGCTGGGATCCCGGGTGCAGTTCTGGTCCCCAGAGCCAAGGAATCACAGCCCCTGCCTCAGACCCAGTCAGAAAGCCAAGCAAGTGAGACCAGAGGGATGGCTCCCTTCCGGTCTCTCTTGGGCATGGCTGCAAACCAGCCCCTGCTTCTCCTTCCTCTGCCTGTGTTTGGGGTGTGCTGATGGCAGAGCCAGCCAGGCTGTGCTCTGTGTTCCAAAGGCTCCCTCACACATCCCCCTGGTGACTTCCCACTGCCTTGTCCTGTCAGGGCCTCCGCAGCCCCTCATCCCTTCATAGCCTCCCACGGCCCCGTCTCCTCAGGGTCTGGCCCGGCCAACCTTCCCGGCAGCAGCGGCGCAGCCCCACAGGAGCTGCAGAGGTACCTGCTCAAGAGGCACCTCAGAGCCCTCAGCAATCCAGCTGGGAACACACGGGCAGGAGGACACAGATTGCAGTTCCTGGCTGGCACAGGGCTTGTGGCCATCTCCAGGCACTGGACTCACAGGGATTCCCACAGCTCCAGCCCCTGCCCACCGGCTGTCGGCAGAAGCACCAAGGGCCCAGGAGCTTCTGCCCATTTTCCCTGCAAGACTGCATGCCTGGGCAGCTTGCTGAGCACAAGCACAAGCACCCTTTTCCCTCTCTTCCCCTATGCCCTGTGCACCCTGGGCACCAAAAGAAAGATCCTGGTAATCTGTGTATTATAACACATCCTATATTTATATACTAAAGAGAAAGAAAAAGAAGAAAAGAACCATCTTGAAGAAAAGGAAAATCCCTGCTGGCTCAGGTGGCCCCAGCAGACAGAGCCTCCCAGATCAGCTGTAAGCACAGCTTCAGCAGGAGAGCCTGGCACGGCCTGACAGACGAGGCCGTGTCTTCCATGCTCTGCGCAGGCGATCTCGCAGCCTCTGGAACATGGAGGTTGGAGCCTCCTCTAGTGCCTTGAGAAGACACAAAGTTTCAAAAGCCAAGTTTCCGATAGCGAGGCTGCTGTCATCTGCCATGTCTTCCAGGGCTGAAAGAGAAAGGAACAGAGCCACGCTCAGATCCCGGACCTGCAGGCACCCGAGGAGAGCCCCTGAGCCAGGGCCATCCCATCCCCCTCTTGCCGTGGCCAGGAGGGAGCAGGGACCAACGGGATCAGCCCACAGCTGCTGGACACGAATCCCCGACGTGTCCCTGAAATCTCTGTGTGCTCGGCCCACGCCAGCCCTGGTCCGCACAGGGAGCAGAGCCCTCCACAACCAGGCCAGGGCCCTCCCCGCAAGCCCCCTTTGGATAGCCTGCTAGCCTCACTCACCCCACAGATGAGCTGGAGCTCTTCCCTCTGTCCCATCAAGCTTCGCCGGGCGATCCCTGGGAACACAGAGCCTGTCACGGCCCCAGCGGCACAGCTCCCTGCTGGCCAGCGGCGCTGCCAGCCCTGTGGCCACACGGCCTCCTGCCCCGGCAGGGCTCAGCCCGGGCCCTTGCCGCAGGCTGCCGCCCAAGGGCACGGCTGCCAGAGGGCGGCCGGCAGCAGCCCCGAGGGCAGGCGGGGCTCCACGGCGCCGGGCCCGGATGGCGCTGCCGGGGCAGCAGCCGGGGCTGGGGCCGAGCTGCGCTGGGCGGGGGAGGGAGCCCGGGCCCGTGGCTCACCCATGAACCTGATGGCTGTGTTGCCCGATCCGAAGAAATCACAAACAACCGAAGTCCTTTATGCGGTGCTTTATTGAGGGCCCGGGAGCCTGTGGACTAACGTCCAAAGACAGAACCCCATTCCACAGAAAAATTACAGTGTTTTTATATGTTTCTCTATATGATTTCTTCATCATAACAAATTTTTACTTCATTTTCACTCCTTGGTTCAATAATCTCTCTGACATTTAGTCTTCTCCAAAAGGTGCATTCCCTAGATAAATGGATACACTCCTTGAGATAAATGATTATCTCTTAGCTACACTGCTTACATTACAAAATCTGCTATAACAATTCATCTGCAGGTTACATGCAGCCTACGAAGCCTTAGCATGACTACTACTAATGTCAACTAATATCAACTATTAATGTTTGCTACTATCTAAATACAGTTTATTGAATGAAATGGCAACAGCCGCCTCTCGCAGGGGCTCCTGTGGGCTCTCCAGGTACGGCAGGGCCTGGCGCAGGTGCTCGGCCGCTCGGCTCCTGTCCTCTGCCAGCTGGAGAGAGCGGCAGGAGGGAAGGGTTGGCGCGGCCTCAGCCCCTCGGCCGGGCTCTCGCTGTGCCCAGCCCCGGCCTCCCCTGCCCGCACAGCCCTGGGGCCCGGCCAGCAGCCGCTGGCGCCGGGCTCCCTCTGGAGGGGGCAGAGAGCCGGGTGCTGCCCGGGGAGCCGCTTTGCCGCCCCGCCCTGCAGCCCCGCCGGGCCGGGGCTCCATCGGCTCCTGGCTCGGGGCCACAGGTCAATGAGTGGCAGGAGCGCCTCGGCCAACTGCAGGGAGATGGGGCTTGATATCAAGATGTCTTTTTGCAGGACTATAAAGCTGAGTATGATAAGTGTCAATCTAACTGTCCCTGCATTCTTGTCCCGCAGTAGGTCCACGAGGCTTTCAGTCAGGGTCCACATTTTTTCACTCTGTGAGGAACAAGTCTGTGAAACACCACCCTGGTGCACTCAGGCAGCTGAACAGGGAGGCAGGAGAGCTGGCAGCAGCTGCCTCAGCACCTGAAGCTCAGCCCAGCCCAAGCGACTGCGTTGCCCAGCCCCACGCTGCCCGCACGGCTTCAGCCGCTGCCCCCTTCTCACCATCGAGGGATGGTCAATGAGCTCGAGAAGGGCCCTGAGCGCCAGGTGTCGCCTCTCGCTGCACTCACTCTGCAGGTACCTTGATGACACCTCCAGAACTGTGTCTCCACATTCACTGGAGTCCATGCACTCCAGGATCTGAAAGGCACAGGGCAGTGACACAGGACCTGGCCAGCAACAGCCCAGAACCGCACTGGGCCGGGCCCAGGCAGCAGCAGCACAGGGCACGGGCACCATCCCAGGCAGCTGTGGCTATGAGAGGGCAGAGAGCTGGGAGGCAGCTCAGCCAGGCAGCGCTGGCCTTCAGGCTCACCTCCACAAGGAACGCCAGGGCGGGCAGATCCCAGCGTGGCTCCTGTGTGCTGAGCAGCCAGAGGAAGTGGAATGCAATCCTTGACCCCAACCCTAGAGGAGCATGGCGCATCTCCCTGGCAGGGCAAAAAAGGGACCAGGACCCTGAGCAAACCTCTCCCAGGACAGGCTCACAAAGGTCTGCTCCTTTCCCACCACCCTGGGATAGGAGCTGGGCCTTTTGGCTGGCGCCGCCTTCTAGGCTCTCTCTTCTCCGTGCCTTTTCTGATCTTCTTGGCCCCACGGGAACTTCGAGGGGCAAGCCAAGCACAGGGCACAAATGCCAGAGGAGGTGGAGAGAAGGGGGTCTCACCTGGCCAGCAGACCCACAGCATAGTGCTGGGTGTCAGCACAGAGCAGTGTGTGCCAGCCACGCTTGTGATCCATTGCCACCACCACATGTTCACATTGGAGAAAGCAGAGCAGGGACTTCAGGGTCTGCACTGCAAACCTGTGCAGAGCAAAGCCCAGGTGATGCTGGCAGCACTGGCTCCTGCCCTGGGGATGTGGCAGGCACAGGAGGACTGGGGTGGAGCACCTGTTGGGGCTGATGGCAAGGCCGTGTTGTTCCTGGCATGCCTTCCAGAAGGTATCAACCTCCTCTGATGTATCCAGAGTGCTGAAGAGCACTTGCAAGAGCAGATGCACAAAGAGGGGGGGGAAATGCACTGTCAGCATGTGTGGGACACAGGACTCCTGGAGCCCGGGCAGCGCTGGTGTCATCTGCTGCCCCAGAGACCTGTGCCTTGGGGGGGGGCTTCTCTGCCAAGAGGGAGCCAAAGCCAACATGCATTGGGGGCTGTGCTCTTTCTCCCAGGGCTGTTGGCAGTAGTTACAGTTGGCAACTGTACAGTTGTACAGCAGTTACAACTGTTGGCAGTTACAAATGTTGCAACTTTAATAACGTGGCCCTAAATCCAAAGGTGTTAAAAAGGAATGGCCAATCGTTTATTGTTATAAAATCGGCTACAGGAACAGGAGGCTGGGTAGTCCCAGCCTCTCACGGCAAGTCAGAGTAACAAAAAAAAACGTGCGCGCGGGCCACCCCTCAGGACAGTCCGATTCCTGTGAGCGAAGCGCCCCCCTGAGGGTGGTCAGTCCCTTTTAAAGCCTCAGTCCCCTCAGGGATTGGTCCGTTTTGGATCCTTTCCCGGATTGGTGTATTCTTCGGGCTCTCATTGGCTGTTAGCGGGGTGCTTTCCACACCAATCATTCCTTCCCGCCGTGTTTTGATTGGGTGGTCATGTTCCAATGAAGGCTCTGGGTGGTGCTCTCAGGTTTGAGTTGTTTGGGGGAAGGGTAGAAGATCCCCCTGCGCTTTGGTGTTGTCCCTTTAACTAGATTCGGGGAGGCAGCCGCACAGAACTCTCACAAACATCTTAACTAAACACTTGTAACCATATCTAACAACTAGTGAACAACATTACAACAGTGAATATCCCCAACAACTCAGAACTAGTTGCAAAATAAACACACTTTCAAGCAGAAAATGAAACATACAAGTAGTCAGTTTCAGTTTTCTTGTATCTATAACAGTAGCACCTGGAGCAACTGCTGGCAACTCTTGGTATCTCTTAGATGAGGTTGCTCCTTCATGGAATGATGATTTTCATGGAAAGGATTGGCAGTAGCACCAGGACACCATCAGCTGCTGAGTTTCCCAGGACGATCAGATTGTACAAAGATGCTGTGAAGTGTCCTTGTGCTTTTCTGACTGTCTTTCTTGCATTCTGGAAAAGAAAGAATCTGCCCAGCCTCTGATACTATATCCTCCAGTTCTGCATGTCTGTGGCCACTCATGTGCAAAGACAAGTGCATCCTGCCAAGCACAGCAATGGATGACCATAAACTTGGAGGTCTCAGTCAACATCAAGGCAGACATGTGGGGAAGTGCAGAGGATAGGGATAACTCTGGGAGGAGAAGCTGTTTGCTGTCTCTGATGATGGTGCCAGCAGCCTGAAGGAGTAGCCAAGCACTGGAAGCACCACAATATAAAAAGATATTCAGGCCTTAGACAGAATGTAAAGGAGGGCTGCCAGCATGTGGCAGGGTCTGGAGGGGAAGCCCTAGGTGCCGCTGAGGTGGCTTAGTCTGTTCAGCCTGGAGAAGAGGAGACTACAGGGTGTCATTGTGGTCTTCAACATCCTCCTGAGGGGAATCAGAGGGGCAGCTGCTGTTCTCTTCACTGTTGTACGCAGTGACAGAACTCGAGCAAAGGGCGGGGAGCTGGGTCAGGGCAGGTGTTGTTTCAGTATCGGGAAAAGGTTTTTCACCCAGAGCATGGTCAGGCACTGGGACAGGTTCCCCAGGGAAATGGTCACAGCACCATCAGCATCGTTGAGTTTGAGAAGTGTTTGAACAACATCGAGCAGTCACACGAGGTGTCAGACAGCATGTAAAAGTCAAGGGTTGTGAACTTTACATCAGCATATGCTCCTGAGTATTACTTTAGGCAGTGTTTGAAGAAAGTCATATCCTATCATACCCCAATTCCTTATAGCTTCTGTGGAATGTGTAATACTTTTGCTTACATTGTTGTTAGTACTATAAAAAAGAATTGCATGGAATTCGGCATACAATTTGTATGGAATTACATCTCACAGATGCAAGCTGCGACTAGTTGGAAGTGTTGCTCGACTAGGAGTGCCAATGACCTCCTAAAAATTGACATCAGGAACCTGGGCTGGAGACTTTGGTTTCCCATGGAAAAGGGCCACCGTTCGTGTCTAATGCTGTCTGCCTGGCGCTGGGTTTTTGCCTGCTAAAATTCCACTAAAATTCCATAAGAATGAGGATGTCTCCCAGATGCAATCTACCACCAGTTCGAAGTTTGTCTGTCCTTGTAGTGCTAAAGGCCTCCTACACACTGACATCAGGAACCTGGGCTGGAGACATTGGTTTTCCATGGAAAAAGGCCACCGTTCGTGTCTAATGCTGTCTGCCTGCCACTGGGCTTCTGCCTCCTAAAATTCCATAAAGAAGAGGATGTCCCCGAGATGGAATCTACCACCAGATGGAAGATTGTCTGCCCTTGTAGTGCCAAAGGTTTCCTAAAAACCAACATCAGGAACCTGGGCTGGAGACTTTGGTTTCCCATGGAAAAGGGCCACCGTTCGTGTCTAATGCTGTCTGCCTGCCACGGGAGTTCTGCCAGTTAAAATTCCATACAAATGAGGATATCTCCCAGATGAAATCTACCACCAGTTAGACGTTTGTCTGCCCTTGTAGTGCCAAAGGCCTCCTACACACTGACATCAGGAACCTGGGCTGGAGACCTTGGTTACCCATTTAAAAGGGCCACCTTTCGTGTCTAATGCTGCCTGCATGCCACTGGGGTTCTGCCTGCTAAAATTCCACTAAAATTCCATTCAAATTAGGATTTCTCCCAGATGCAATCTACAACCATATTGATGTTTGTCTGCCTTTGGAGTGCCAAAGACCTCCTAGAAAAGGACATCAGGAACCTTGGATGGAGACTTTGGTGTCTGCTCTGGGTTGTGGAGCCGGGTTTTGTGTATTCTATTTTCATTTGTTTGAAGACCTGACGCCTCATTGTAATAGGCCATTATCATCTTCCCAGCCTATGCCCTCCTCCCCAGAGCGGTGCATCTGCATTTCTATTACCCTATTGTAAGATACATCTCATCCCCTGGCAGTGTGGGGAGTGGGTTGGGGTAGGGGCTGGCAGTTTTTGCTGTCTGGATATTTGGAGACTCACAGACACAAGAGCAGTTAGTTGTTTATCCGATTTCCTGGGAGGAAGACCAGACCTCATCTCACCAACACTGGATTCCATCTCACCATCCCCGGACCCCCTCCTCATCATCACCAGACGCCCTCCTCACCACCCCTGGACCCGCTTTTCTACAGGATCATCTCTGCTCCTACAGAATCACGTCCGCCACTTCAGAAGGACTTACTTTTGGACAGCTTTCAACACCCTGAATCACAGGGTCAGGTTGTGGCTCTGACTCTGTCAGGGTTTTCCAAAATTGTTGTTTAATTGTTTATTTGCTTCTTTGGTTGGGTGGTTTTGTTTCCTATTACATTTGTATTGTTAATATTCCTAGCAAAGAACTGTTATTCCTATCCCCAACATCTTTGCCTGAGAGCCCTTGATTGCAAAATTATAATTTGGTGGGATGTGAGGGGTTTACAGTCTCCATTCTAGGGAAACCCCAGTTTCTCTGGCAGAAACCTGTCTTTCCAAACCAAGACAGATTTTGGCACCCAAGTGTGGGGCACCAGGGCACTGAGAGAGAGGAATAACAGTTCTTGGGTATAAAAAGATAAAAGCCCACTGGCCAGAATAATGTGGTCTAGCTTTCCCTGGTTTGGGTGGCACGTGGTTGTGGCTGTATTTCTGCCATTTGCTGGGCCCTATCTTAATATGGGCCCTACAACTAAGGCTACTGTGGCTGGCATCCAGTTTATTTTGTGGATTAATAAGGTGAGAAATTCATGGATTTTTAACTTCCTCTGGAAAGCAAGCATATGGATTCAGGGCTATCATACACTAACTCTGTGTTTCTGGGGTTACTTTAACAATGGTACCTATTGTGAGGAAATGGCACCTGGGGAATTTTTCTCCCAACCCTTCACACAGCTTTTTGGGTCCACCCCACCAGGTTTTGAAGGGTTCAAATCTCCTCTGAGTGCTAATGATATCATACAGTGGCTGGTGTTGCTGGTATGCCTGTTCTGTTTGGCATTCTGAGATAAGGGGAGATTGGCCTGGGTAAATGCCCTGATAAGTGCCCCAGAAAATAAGGATGCTGCCCAAGAGCCCACCCCTGCCCCACAGCCTGCCTCAGAGATAAACCACCCGGTTTGGGTGGGGGCTCTGATGAAGGAGATTCAGGAGAAGATGGGCCAGATGCTGAGGGAGTACATTTCCCCAGCTGTCGGGAAACCCTCCCCCTGCCCTGACAGAAGAGAGTCTGATATGGAACCCACAGACACTACAACTGCCCAGGTCCCAGCTGAACCACAGGGGCAGTCACAGCCAGCAGCAGTTGCCCCTGTGGAGACAAAGAAATCTAAGGTGAAAACAGCAAACCCAGATAATAAGAATAAGAAATGAGGGCCCTCACAACCTGCAGGGGAATCACATGTTCAGATCATCACTGAGTCCCTGTCGTATGAAAGCCTCCATAACCTGCAAAAAGATATTGTACGGCGGGGGCGTGAGGCTTACACAGCCTGGCTACTTCAGGTCTGGGACCTCATGGGTACTGGTGTGCAATTAGATAGTGGTGAGGCAAGGAATTTGGGACCCTTGACCCAGGACTCAGGTATAAATCAGGTATTTGTAAGGGAGCCAGGGCCCCTTTCCCTTTGGGAGTGGCTTTTAATGAGTGTGTGAGAGAGATTTATCCACAAAGAAAGAATGCAGGAGCACCACCATAGAATGCGCTGGAAAACTCTGGAGGAAGGGATCCAACAGCTGAGGGAAGTGGCGGTGCTGGAGGTACTTTTTGGGAGGAGTGGACAGCATGATAATGACCCTGACAAGGTTAAATGCACAGGGCAGATGTTGTGGAATCTGGCAAATCTGGGGCTGTCTCAGTACACCACCTTTATTGCAACAATTAATGCTGAGGACAATCGAGAGACAGTGGGGTCTGTTGCCAATAAGCTTAGGAATTATGAAAGTATGATCAATGGCCCGATGCAGGCTCATATCTCTGCTGTGGTTAAAGAACTCAAAGAGGAGCTAAGGGGGATGAGGGAGGAGATGAGGATGAACAGTCCCAGTGTGGCACCAGTGCGAGTCACAGGCCCCAAAGCTAGAGCCCAACGACCTCCATCCAGCTCAAGTGAGAGGGTACACCCCAAGAGCTGACCTGTGGTTTTACCTGCATGACCGTGGGGTAGACATGGGAGTGTGGGATGGGAAACCCACTTCTGTCCTGGCAGCACGGGTGTGTGAACTCAAGGAGAGGAACACTCACCAAGGGGGTTCCACAAAAATGAAAGTAGCCTCAGCCTCCTATAACCAAGCTGCCAAAGTGGTGTCGAATCCCCTTGAAGGAACCTCTAGTATGTATGCTCAGGGAGGGAATAACCAGTGCTAGAGGGGCCCTGCCTCTAGCCAGGTAGAGGAAAGGGATAATCGGATCTATTGGACTGTGTGGATCCGATGGCCTGGCACATCTGACCCACAAAAATATACAGCTTTGGTTGACACTGGTGCCCAATGTACCCTGATGCCATCAGGGTATGTAGGAGCAGAACCCATTTCTGTTTCTGGGGTGACAGGAGGGTCCCAGCAGCTGACTGTAGTGGAGGCTGAAGTGAGTTTAACTGGGAACGGGTGGCAGAAACACCCCATTGTGACTGGCCCAGAGGCCCCGTGCATCCTCGGCATAGACTATCTCAGAAATGGATATTTCAGAGACCCAAAAGGATATCGTTGGGCTTTTGGAGTAGCTGCTGTAGAGACGGAAGAGATCAAACAACTGAATACCTTGCCTGGTCTCTCAGATGACCCTTCTGCTGTGGGACTGCTGAGAGTTGAAGAACAACAAGTACCAATTGCCACAGCAACAGTGCACCACACTGACAGAGACTCTGTGACCCCGATCCATGAGATGATTCGTAAACTGGAGAGCCAAGGGGTGGTCAGCAAGGGTCATTCACCTTTTAACAGCCCCACTTGGCCTGTGTGTAAGCCCAGTGGAGAATGGAGACTGACAGTGGATTACCGTGGTCTGAATGAGGTCACGCCACCACTGAGCGCTGCTGTGCCAGACATGCTGGAGCTGCAGTACAAGCTGGAGTCCAAGGCAGCAAAGTGGTACGCGACCATCGACATTGCCAATGCTTTCTTCTCCATTCCTTTGGCAGCAGAGTGCAGGCCCCAGTTTGCTTTCACCTGGAGGGGTGTGCAGTACACCTGGAATCGACTGCCCCAGGGGTGGAAGCACAGTCCCACCATCTGCCATGGACTGATCCAGGCTGCACTGGAAAAGGGTGAGGCTCCAAATCATCTGCAGTACATTGATGACATCATTGTGTGGGGGAACATGGCAGTTGAAGTCTTTGAGAAAGGAGAGAAGATCATCCAGATTCTCCTAGAAGCTGGTTTTGCCATTAAAAAGAGCAAAGTCAAGGGACCTGCCCGAGAAATCCAGTTCCTGGGAGTGAAGTGGCAAGATGGACGGTGTCAGATTCCCACTGAGGTCATCAATAAGATCACCGCCATGTCCCCACCGACCAGCAGGAAGGAAACGCAAGCTTTCCGAGGGGCCATTGGCTTTTGGAGGATGCACATCCCTGAGTCAGATTGTGAGCCCTCTGTACCTGGTTACCCGCAAGAACAACGATTTCCACTGGGGCCCAGAACAGCAACATGCCTCTGCCCAGATCAAGCAGGAAATCGCACATGCAGTAGCCCTTGGCCCAGTCAGGACAGGACCAGAGGTAAAGAATGTGCTCTACTCTGCAGCCGGGAACAATGGCCTGTCCTGGAGCCTTTGGCAGAAGGTGCCTGGTGAGACTCGAGGCCGGCCACTGGGATTCTGGAGCCGAAGCTACAAAGGGTCTGAAGCCAATTACACTCCCACAGAGAAGGAGATCTTGGCCGCCTATGAAGGAGTTCAAGCCGCCTCAGAGGTGATTGGCACTGAAGCAGAACTCCTCCTGGCACCCCGACTACCGGTGCTGGGGTGGATGTTTAAAGGAAAGGTTCCCTTTACCCACCATGCCACCGATGCCACATGGAGCAAATGGATCGCCCTCATCACTCAACACGCCCGTATTGGTAACCCGAATCACCCTGGGATTTTGGAAGTAATTACCAACTGGCCAGAAGCTGAGAACTTCAGTCTCACTGACGAAGAGGAACAGGAGCAAGTAACCCGGGCTGAAGAAGCTCCACCATACAACCAACTGCCAGCAGAAGAAACACGCTACGCTCTTTTCACTGATGGTTCCTGTCGCATCGTAGGGATGAACTGGAAGTGGAAAGCAGCCGTATGGAGCCCCACACGACAGGTTGCACACGCCACTGAAGGAGAAGGTGGGTCAAGCCAACTCGCTGAACTCAAAGCTGTTCAATTGGCCCTGGACATTGCTGAAAAAGAGAAGTGGCCAAAGCTCTACCTCTACACTGATTCGTGGATGGTAGCTAATGCTCTGTGGGGCTGGCTGGAGAGGTGGAAAAAAGCCAACTGGCAGCACAGGGGAAAACCAGTCTGGGCTGCTGATGGGTGGATGGACATCGCCACCAGAGTAGGGAAACTCCTGTGAAAGTCTGTCATGTGGATGCCCATGTCCCCAAGAGTCAGGCTAATGAGAAGCACCAGAACAATGAGCAAGTAGATCAAGCTGCGAGGATAAAGGTGTCCAAAATAGACTTAAATTGGCAACACAAGGGAGAGTTGTTCCTAGCTCGGTGGGCCCATGATTCCTCAAGTCATCAGGGCAGAGATGCCACCTATAAGTGGGCACGAAACCGAGGGGTGGATCTAACCATGGACAGTATTTCACAGGTTATCCACGACTGCGAGACGTGTGCTGCCATCAAGCAGGCCAAGCGGGTGAAGCCCCTCTAGTCTGGTGGACCGTGGTCCAAATATAAGTATGGGGAGGCCTGGCAGATTGATTACATCACCCTGCCCCAAACCCACCAAGGCAAGCGCTACGTGCTGACCATGGTGGAAGCCACCACTGGGTGGCTCGAGACCTACCCTGTGCCTCGTGCCACCGCCCGGAACACCATCCTGGGCCTGGAAAAACAAGTCCTGTGGAGACATGGCACCCCTGAGAGAATCGAGTCAGACAATGGGATCCATTTCAAGAACAGCCTCATAAACACCTGGGCTAAAGAACACAGCATTGAATGGATATACCACATCCCTTATCATGCACCAGCTGCCAGGAAAGGTTACCGGTGCAATGGACTGCTTAAGACCACCCTGAAGGCACTTGGCGGGGGGACCTTCAAAAATTGGGAAGTGAACTTAGCAAAGGCCACCTGGATGGTCAACACCCGAGGCTCCATCAATCGACCTGGTCCTGCCCAGTCTACCCCTTTGCACACAGTGGATGGAGATAAAGTCCCTGTGGTACATATGAGAGGTATCTTAGGAAAGACTGTTTGGGTAAACTCCACCTTGGGCAAAGGTGAACCCACCCGTGGGATTATTTTTGCTCAAGGACCTGGTTACACCTGGTGGGTAATGCAGAAAGATGGGAAAACCAGTTGTGTACCACAGGAAAACCTAATCCTAAGTGAGAACTGAGTGTGAGGGTTCATTCTGTATAGCAGAGTTTATTAATTTAGGTATGATGCAGATGATAATAGAATAAGGGGTGGATAATGTCCTGGGTTGTGGAGCCAAATATGTGTATTCTATTTTCATCTGTTGGAGAGAGGCCTGACGCCTTCTAATAATGGGCCATTAGCACCCCCCCAGGCTATACCCCTGCCCCCAGAGCGGTGCATCTGCATTTCTATCTTCCTATTGTGAGATGCATCACATCCCCCTGGCAGTGGGAGGGACAGACAGTTTTGCTGTCTGCATAAATGGAGACACAGAGACAGGAAAGCGGCTGGCTTCACCCGATTTCCTGGGAGGAAGACTGGAGACCTTCTCATCCACTGGACCCTTTCCTATCACCACTGGACTCCTTTTACCACCACTGGACCCTCTTCCCCCCCCACCACTGGATCCCTTTTACCATCACTGGGCCCGTTTTTCTACAGGATCATCTCTACTCCAACAGAATCATGTCTGCCACTTCAGAAGGACTTACTGATTTATTAAAAATAGGAATATCGATCTAACACCGATATCCAACTGAGACGGACAAAAACTCTCTAACAGTTTGAAGTTAGAAAGTGTATGTTTATTACAGCGCTGGGCAGCATGTGGGATAGTTCCCCAAAGGCATACCGCACCTTACAGAAAATCACAAAGCTATTTTATTTACAGAACTGTTGAATATCTAAATTACAAATACATATTCATCACCTTGGTACATCCCATTCCCCGCTTTGTATGGTAATTAGCAAAAAACCAATTAAGCATGCGTAGTTTGTCCTTTGAAATGGGTCGGTGGTCTCATTTAAGAGGAGTGGGTTTAAAGTGAGGAAGTAAAATGACTCTTCATCGCTCTGAACTTTCTACCTTTTCAATGCAAATGGTGACAAATGATTGTTGGTAGAATTCCCATTTCCTTAGGTACAGTGACTTTCAATAAGTTTCAAGATTGGGGAGTCTCTGTAATTGTCCTGTGTCCCTAAACCTATTTATCAGGTTCTCTATTTATTGTTTCAAGCACAGCTAAGCAAACATAAGGTTGACAAGCAATCAGTTATTTGGAAAAAGTTAACTCAAGCCTAGTCTTCCTTAGCTAACTACAAAGCTCTTAATTAACTTCGACAACTATAAGGCTTATTTCTAACTAAAATCTTAATTTCTTTAAAATCCTATATTCTTTAAAATCTATGTCTCATTCCCCACTTCTTCTATGAGATGAGTAAATTCTTTTACTCAATATGTAGATTCTTCTTCATCTACCCAAGACATATGTCTAGTATCCCTCAAGACTAAACCATATGCCTTCGACAGTGAGGCTAAGGCTGCCATCCGTCGCAGCATCCTCCAATTCCAAACAAGTATTGCAATAGACAAAATTAGACTTATACTAACTAAAATGAGCAGTACAACAATGGGATGAACTAGAGCATTAAAAATGCCAGTTGCTGTGGGTGACCATCCAAAAAGCACGTCCCACCAATGATGAGACAGGTGTCCTTCAAACCGCTTAAAGACCTCCTTAATGGTGTCTGAGTCATGGTGTATCGTGATCAGAGTTTTTCTTCCTGCATCTCTAACTTCTCTCAAAATTCGTTTCAATTCATGATGCTCTAATAATTGGGCTACTAAAGTCAAATTCATTCCTATTGGCACAGGCACAATTTCTTGTACAGTAGCTAGATTGGCCTTTATATATTGATGTGATATTACAGGTGCCCGATAGAAAAAATCACATCCTTCAATCTTAACAAAATTACAAACACACAAATTGTATTGGGTCTCGTTTACCATTAAGTTGTCTATCATTATGGTGGGGCATGCGGTTCGGAGACAAGCACATCCTTGTCCTACATATACAAGCAGGGTTGTCTGATTGTCTGAATGCGTTTCAAAGTGGCAAATGCTCTGGTCCGTATCTAAACATGTGTCTTTATCCCCTTCTAGTGTCCCTTCACAGATGTACCCCAATTGTTTTTTCATTGAACAAGGCTCTAGATTAATTGTTTGCCACTTTCCTTCAATTTCTCGTGCCCACATCCTGTGTCCAGAAGGGTACAATACGGTCCCCTCATGGTTTAGTCCTAAAGGGACTATTGGGTGAATTAAGCTTATGGATGCATTGTGTATGGTTAAAACAAAAGCTGTTACTATGCTAGTTATGGGGTTGTAAGTAAAGTTAACTAAGACCCACCACGACTGGAGTTCTCTTTCCATGTCAGATGCATTATCCCAAACAATTTTGCGAATTTCAGCAGGAAACGTTCCTTCTCCACCTTCCCGTATAACTGCAGCAGCTACTGACTGCATCCATAGTTGTGCTTGAGTGCATCCAAGAGCTAATGAGATGTTTTCACTGGCTGTGCCAAGTGCATTAATTATCACCTCATGATCCCGTTCTTCTGTGCTCTCCCATTCTGGTAGTACTTTAGACAACTTCCAATGACTATTACCTAAAGCTAGTAAGGAGGATTGTAACGGCTGTTGTAATTTAACTTAATCACTCCCTACAGTAGTCAACTTATTCATTAACACTTCTGAATCTATTGTGTTTAGCACTCCCAACCCTGTCCCAAGTAACCCAGTAAAATCTCTCTTTCTCCTAAGGTTGGAGGGCATACGTTTTTGGAGCCAAGTAGTCCAATCCATAAAGGGATTTCTGAGAAATGGGGCACACTCTGGCCGAATGTCAGAGGCATTTACTTGCATTCCCATTTCTACTCGCTTCAAAGACCATTCTGGGTTAACCAATAGCCTTTGTATTCCTGTTTTCTTAATGGCGTAAGGCCCAATTTTGGTAATTACAGGGACAATGGGTTTCTCTTCTACTTCTGGGATAACTGGCTTCTCAGTGGGCATAACCCTCTTTGGCACCCTTGGTGTAGTCTTAACTTTATCCTCATGATACTCAGTGCACACTTGAGTAATGTTAAAATCAAGATCATACCCTTTGATTGCACATCCTTCTATTTTGAGCCTAAACTCAGGACACTGAATCAAGCATTTGTCACAACATTTAGAATTAATCCGGATGAGCTTCATGGGAGGATAGTAGGCTTCATGAAATCCATCCTGCACAAATGCATAGCTGCATCCCCAAACGTTTCTCCCTTCCCATAGTTTTGCATTCGTGACTTGTAATAGCAAGTTCAAGGCTCTGCGAGAATGGGGGTCATTGGCTGTTCCCTGGCACCGGTATATCCCAGTTACATTATACCTGCGTGGTACTGCGCTGGCTTTTGCTATGATTACAATAACTACAACACTTACAACTTTTTCTAACATATTTATAACTATTATCAGTCCATTTATTCACTGTTCCGAGTAAGTTTCAGCTTCAGTTCACTGTCGCCTGGTGCAGCCTTCCAGACTCCTTCAGGGGCCTTCTTCACTCTGGAATGATGAATCCAGGCTTTCTGTTCCTTGATCTTGATTGCAGTGAAGGTAGTAAGGAGCACTTGGAATGGCCCTTCCCACTGTGGTTCCAGGGTCTTTTCTGCAAAAGACTTAACATATACATAATCCGCAGGTTGTACATCATGTACTGGTCCATCCAATTCCCTGTTTTGAGCTCCAGCCACACATTTTTCAATCTCTTTCAGTTGTTTGTCCAGAGCTACCATATACCTGCGTAGGGTCTCCTCCCCTACTTGGGCAGGTGTTGCTCCCTCTTGAACTGCATAGGGCCTTCCATATAATATTTCAAAAGGGCTTAATTTTTCTTTTGTCCTTGGCTTTGTCTGAATTCTCAATAATGCCAATGGGAGAGCCTGAGGCCAAGGCAGATTTGCTTCCTGTCCCAATCTTACAATTTGTTGTTTAATTAAATAATTCATCTTTTCCACCTGGCCACTAGATTGAGGATGATATGGGGTATGCAGTTCCCAATCTATCCCCAGGTGGTGGCTAATTTGCTGTACAATTTTTGAAATGAAGTGAGGTCCCCTGTCAGAGGACATAGCGGCTGGAACTCCAAACCGGGGTATTATTTCTTGCAATAGAGCTTTGGTCACCTCTCGTGCTTTAGCTGTTCTAGTAGGGAAAGCCTCTGGCCATCCTGAAAAGGTATCAGTTAATACCAGGAGGTAACGATAACCCCCTTTTCTGGGTAATTCTGTGAAATCAATTTGCCACTGTTGCCCAGGCCCGCAGCCTTTTCCAATCTGACCAAGTTTTGGTTTTGGAGTGTTTTTAGGGTTAGTTCGGAGGCAAAGGCTACACTGACGAGTCACCTGTATCACTGTACCTTGCAATTTTCTGGCCATAATTCTTTCTCTCAAATAGTTATACAGGGCATCTATTCCCCAATGTGTTTTCTCATGTTCCTTTTGCACCAATGGCCATAACAAATAGGAAGGTACTACAAGTTTCCCTTCCTCTGTCACAGCCCACCCTTCTTGATTATACTTTGCTTTCTCTGCTCCAATAAGTTTCCTGTCCTTCTTATTGTACACTGGCTTACCTTCAATTGAAATTTTTCCATCTGGAATCAGTGTTGCTTCAACTGTTTCACTGGGTACCTCACCTTTGGCTGCGTCTTTTGCCTCTCTGTCCGCCAGCACATTTCCTTCTTCCAATTCAGAGCTCACCTTTTGATGTGCCTTGATGTGCATGATTGCTACCTTCTTGGGTAGCTGCACAGCGTCCAGCAGTCTCAGAATCTCCTGTGAATGTTTGATACTTTTTCCTTGCGAGTTTAACAGTCCCCTCTCCTTCCATATGGCTCCATGTGCATGGACTACTCCAAACGCATACCTTGAATCTGTATAGATATTAATTTCTTTCCCTTTCGCCAGCTCTAAGGCTCGGATTAAAGCGATTATCTCAGCTTTCTGGGCAGAGGTGTTAGTTGGCAATGGTCCAGACTCTATTACCTCTCTGCTTGTGGTAATTGCATACCCAGCATGTCTCTTTCCACTGACGACATAGCTGCTTCCATCAGTGAACCAGGTCTCAGCATCCTCAATCGGAGTGTCTTTCAAGTCTGGGCGACTGGAGTAGGTGGCTTCGATGGTCTCCAAGCAGTCATGAGTTACCGGTTCTCCCGTACTCCCGCTGAGGAAGGAAGCTGGGTTCACAATGTTAGTTACCACAATTTCAACGTCATCTTGTTCCACCAGTATAGCTTGGTACTTCAGGAATCTCTGTGGGGAGAGCCAATGCCCCCCTTTCGCCTCAAGGACTGCAGACACTGTGTGGGACACTAGCACAGTCATTTTCTGGCCTAAGGTAAATTTGCGTGCTTCTTGAATGTTTACTGCCACTGCTGCCACAGCTCGGAGGCATCCTGGCCATCCTTTGGCAGCTGTATCCAGTTGTTTGGAAAGGTAGGCCACTGCCCTTCGATATGGGCCTAGGTTTTGTGCTAGTATTCCCAAGGCAATTCCTTGCTTCTCATGGGAAAACAAAAAGAATGGTTTACTCACGTCTGGGAGTCCTAGGGCTGGAGCTGACATGAGGGCCTTCTTTAGCTGGTCGAAGGCCCGGGTAGCTTCTTTTGTCCACTGTAGTTCGCTGACCCCGTCCGTGATCAAGGCATATAAGGGTTTAACAAGCAATCCGTAATTATAAATCCACAGTCTACACCACCCCGTCATGCCTAAAAAGGTTCTCAGTTCTTTCACGGTTTGAGGCTTTGGGGTTTGGCATATTGCCTCTTTGCGATCCTGCCCCAAAGTTCTTTGTCCAGCACTCACCTCATAACCCAGATAAATAACTGTTTGCCTCACTAGCTGGGCTTTCTTCTGGGATACTCGGTACCCCTGCAAACCCAAGAAGTTCAGGAGACTCACCGTCCAGTCCACACAAGTCTCTTGGGTTCGGGTGGCTACCAGGAGGTCATCCACATATTGGAGCAGTTGTCCTTCTCCTGGTGGGGGTTCCCAAGACTCCAAATCCTTGGCTAGCTGCTCCCCAAATATCGTGGGTGAGCTTTTGAACCCTTGTGGCAAAACACACCATGTGAGCTGTGTTTTTCGTCCAGTTTTGGGATTTTCCCACTCAAATGCAAAGATTTTCTGGCTGGCTTCATGGAGAGGGAGGCAAAAGAAAGCATCTTTCAAATCTAAAACGGTAAACCAGGTTAATTCAGGTGTTAAGCGAGTTAGCAATGTATAAGGGTTGGCAACTACTGGATACATATCTTCAGTAACTTTGTTAACAGCTCTCAAATCCTGTACTAATCTATAGGACCCATCAGGTTTCCTAACTGGCAAAACAGGAGTGTTAAAGTTAGATTGACATTCTTTCAGCAGCCCTATTTGTAAAAAGTTCTCTATAATTGGACTGATCCCTTCTCTATCTTCTTTCTTCAAGGGATACTGTTTAACTCTCACTGCCTGTTCCCCTTCCTTAAGCTTGATTTCCACAGGTGACGCACTCTTTGCCCTACCTGGTATATTAGAAGCCCATACCCCAGGGAATACTTGATCCATTATTTTCTTAAAATTTTCTTCCTCGTTTTCAACTTTGATCTCTTTGGTTATTAACATTAAACTTAGCAACTCTACATACTGATGATCCTTTACCTCCAAACTAATTTTCCCATTTTTAAATATTATCTTTGCTTCCAGCTGCTCTAGGAGATCCCTGCCCAAAAGTGCAGATGGAGCATTTGGCATATACAAAAATCGGTGAATTCCCCATTGTTTTCCTAATTTGTATTTTAAGGGTTTACAGAAGTAAGCCCTTTCAGATTGGCCAGTTGCTCCTTTTACCATAGCATAGTCACTTGTTACAGGTATAAGGGCTTCATTCAACACTGAAAAGGTTGCTCCCGTGTCTATTAGAAATTCTACTTCCTTTTCTTGGTTCCCTAGCTTGACTACAACCAGAGGGTCCTCTAGGGTAGGGCCCTCCGGTCTTCTTCAATCCTCCTTTACATGGGCAATCACCCCTTCTTTCTGATCACTCTTTCTTTGTTCATTACCCCTCCTATTTTCTGGGCATTGGTTCTTCCAGTGCCCAAATTTCTTGCAGAAGGCACATTGATCCTTTCCCAGCCGGGGTGGTCCTTGCCTTGGAGGACCTTGTCCACGCCTTTCTTGTTTTCCTCTTTCCCCCTCTTGTACTACTGCTACCAGCTTTTTCATTCCTTGTTTGTATCCTTCTTCTCTGTTGCTAAAAACTCTCCATGCTTCATCCAACAGAGTCTCTAAGTCCCTGCTGTTTGGGCCTCGGATCTTCTGGAGCTTCCGCCTGATATCCCCTGTGGATTGTCCTAGAAATAAGTTTATTAGTTGTTGTATTCCTTCATCCGATCCGGGGTCCAGGGTAGTGTGACGCCGCATAGCATCCTGCAATTGATCTAAAAATTCAGAAGGTGTTTGAGAAGGACCTTGCTTGATAGCATATAAAGCTGACCAATTGATAGTTTTAGGAATTGCCCGTTCTACTCCTTTCACTATCAAATCCTGATACCTCTTAAGCTGTGCTAATTCATCTGGTTCATTAGGATCCCACCATGGGTTTTGAAGGGGAAATACATCTTTAACGTCTTCTTGTGTTGTTCTACAATCATCCTCAGCTAAATCTCTGGCTGTTTTTAAAACTAGCCGTTTCTCTGTTTCTGTTAGGGCATCCAATAATAATTGGAGATCCTCCCAGTCCGGGACATGCTGCTTGACTAAAAACTGCAGCCTTTTAGCAACCCCTACTGGGTCATTTCGATAGGTTTTAGCAGTCTTTTCCCAGGATTCTAAATCCATTGAGAAAAAGGGGACCTTAATTAGTCTTGGTTCTCCATCGGCATTTATAGCCTGCCTTAGGGGTGCTTGTATAACTTCTTTAGTTTGTTTCCTGGTTCTTGGTGGGAGGACCTTGGGACTTGGTGGGGGACCCCCAAGTTTAGTTTGCCTCCTGGTCCGTGTTGCTACTGGACTCGGTGGGAGAGGCTTAAAATCTGGTACAGGGGGCTCAGGCTCATCCCATTCACTATCACTACTAGGTAATGGTGGGTACAACTTTGACGGTTCCCTTGGGTCAGGAGTTAGTGGGGGAACGCTTGCCTCAGTTAATGAGGGTTCTGATTTTGTTTCATCGTCTTCTCCTTCTACTGCCACCCTCCCTCTGTTCTGTTTCCTAGAAGATGGAAGGAGTTTTTCTACTGTGTCTGCCTCCAAAATCTCTGCCTGATATACTTTGTTTGGGTGTGAACATCTTTGATTTATTGAGCATGTACTGCAGCACCTTTTGGGTTTCCCTTTGTTAGCTTTGTAATCCTTTTCAAGAGCCAGTACCAGGGGGTCAGATGGTGGTCTAATCCCGCAATCCCTTTGCCACTCAGGGTGGTTCCGTAGGGTGAAAAACATGTCAGCATAAGCTACTTCTGACCACTTTTGTTCACGCCGGAGGAAAAGCATCAACTGTAGTAAGATCTCATAGTCCAGTGTGCCATTTACTGGCCACTTTACACCCTCATCTAGCCTGTAGAGGGGCCACCACTGCGTGCAAAATTTAACAAGCTCTCTCTTAGTTTCTGTACCACCATAACCTACCAAATCTTTCCAATGTGTTAAAATGCACCCCAAAGGGCTCCCTTTAGGAATCTCTTTGCTCTCATTTGCCCCCATGCCTACTACTACCGTGTGTCACCCAACCAGTTATTAACAAAATATGTATCCTGGGTAGCTTTTTCCTTTTAAACAGCAAGATTCACAAGTCCTTTTCGGTGCTCTCCACCTGACCTGTTTAATCTACGGCTCTCGGCTAGCTACACAACAAAACACAATTCACAGGTTACGACAAATGACCCCCCTCAGGCAGGGGAATCCTTCCACACCAGGCTCTCGGTTCCTGCACCTCCTGTTTTTACAATTTTGTTAGCAAGCAAAGGAATAAAAGCAAGGTGTTAGCGAAAAAGTTAATGTTATTTCTAGGGTGTAGCTATACTTGTTGGTAAACAAAAACATGTAGTTATAGGTTTGGCTGCAACGTTCACTACACAAGGAAAAAACAGGGGGAAGCTCCTACAACTCCTTCTGCCGGTGCTGTGCCTCTGAGCACCAGCAGCTTTCAAACTAACAAAAACAAAAGGGTCCAAAATACTTCAAACACACTTGATCAAAAGTTTTAAAACAGCTCCTCCAAAAGTCTTTATGTTTTTCAATCAAAACACAACACAGATTTCTCGTTAACTTGAGACTGTGAAATCTAATTTCCCTAACTAGTTGCTGGGGAGACAAAAACAAATTGCTACCCCCATCACAAGCCCTTCTCACACAGCTCGCCTTTTCACACACAAAATAAACAACTTAAACACACAATCACTTCCTTTGCACAACAAAGCCAGTCAAAACTCTGTTGCTAACATCCTCCTTTTCAAATACACACATTCATATACTACTTAATTATTTCACAATGCAAGCACTTTAAAATCTTCCGCTTTTCCGGGAAGGTATGTCCCTTCTGTCTCTCAGCCAGTCAGACAGGGATTTCAAAATCCCCTGACACTTTTAACACACCAAGCCTCTAGCTTTGTTCACAAAGTATAACTAACACACTCCAAAACAAATAAACCAAGCATCTACACACAAACCCTCACAAACCCACAATACACATGGTGCACCACTAATTCTCCACAAATTAAACAAAAACTAATAAAACCACAAAACCACAATACACACACACCCCGTGCGCACTTGCGATTCCAGTTTCTACGGCCGACCCCACAAATTACAATTGGAGCCACTACGCTCCAAACCAGAACGGTACAGGCAGCTTTCGCTGCAGCCACAGCCCCTTCCTCACTTTGGGGCACAACTTACCAAACCAGTAAACCAGTAATACCAGGTTCCGCGGAACAACCCAGACAGGCACACGTTATGCACAGGGCGTCCCCTGCGTCTTACTAACTGCCCATATCACAGGTACCTCTTTTTGATTATAAACATACCTTTTGTTCGTAGTTCCAGCAAGCTCTGGTCTATCCCCGGGTGGACAGCAGGATCGCAGGAGTCCTCTCCCAGAAAATTCCGGGCGGGCCCAGAGGAGTCCCGTGGACCCCACTGGCCCCACGGCCAGAAAGAGCAGAAGTCCTGCCGCGGTCGCCAAAATGATTTATTAAAAATAGGAATATCGATCTAACACCGATATCCAACTGAGACGGACAAAAACTCTCTAACAGTTTGAAGTTAGAAAGTGTATGTTTATTACAGTGCTGGGCAGCATGTGGGATAGTTCCCCAAAGGCATACCGCACCTTACAGAAAATCACAAAGCTATTTTATTTACAAAACTGTTGAATATCTAAATTACAAATACATATTCATCACCTTGGTACATCCCATTCCCCGCTTTGTATGGTAATTAGCAAAAAACCAATTAAGCATGCGTAGTTTGTCCTTTGAAATGGGTCGGTGGTCTCATTTAAGAGGAGTGGGTTTAAAGTGAGGAAGTAAAATGACTCTTCATCGCTCTGAACTTTCTACCTTTTCAATGCAAATGGTGACAAATGATTGTTGGTAGAATTCCCATTTCCTTAGGTACAGTGACTTTCAATAAGTTTCAGGATTGGGGAGTCTCTGTAATTGTCCTGTGTCCCTAAACCTATTTATCAGGTTCTCTATTTATTGTTTCAAGCACAGCTAAGCAAACATAAGGTTGACAAGCAATCAGTTATTTGGAAAAAGTTAACTCAAGCCTAGTCTTCCTTAGCTAACTACAAAGCTCTTAATTAACTTCGACAACTATAAGGCTTATTTCTAACTAAAATCTTAATTTCTTTAAAATCCTATATTCTTTAAAATCTATGTCTCATTACTTTTGGACTGCTTTCAACACCCTGAATCACAGGGTGTCAGATTGTAGCTCTGACTCTGTCAGGGTTTTCCAAAATTGTTGTTTATTTGTTTGTTTGCTTGTTTGGTTGGGTGGTTTCATTTCCTATTACATTTGTATTGTTAATATTCCTAGTAAAGAACTGTTATTCCTATCCCCAAAAAATCTTTGCCTGAGAGCCCTTGATTGCAAAATTATAATTTGGCGGGATGTGAGGGGTTTACAGTCTCCATTCTAGGGCAACCCCAGTTTCTCTGGCAGAAACCTGTCTTTCCAAACCAAGACAGAGACGCAGACTCGTCCTGACGTTCAGAAGGAGGCATAGGCTCGTCCTGTTTCACTGCATATTTGGTATTGGACCCAGGTGGGGTCACAATATCTGTCTTTTTAAGAACTTCCAGCAAGGCTTGGCATACAAGAAGTAACTTAGTTACAGTCTCATCTCTGTTAACAGAAAGAGCATGATAAAATTTCCAATTAACTCTATCCCAGAAATCAAAAGTGAAGACACTCTTTGAGTTTATAGCTTGAAAGTTTGTAGTCACCCAGATCAGCAAGTTTTTCAGTTCATCTTTCTGGGCATTTATATGAGATTTATCTTTTAAAAGAGTATCAAGCCAGTTAAAAACGTCCCATTCCTGTGTGGATGTATGTTGCCCCATTTTAAAGTCCCCCAGATATCCTTGTCAACTTACTCTCTCTGAAGTCCATGGTGAGAAGCAGCAGTTCTTTGATTTCAAGAGAGAATCCTAATTTGTTAATGCTGGGACTTCCAACGCTGGTGATCCACAGTCCATGAGGGAGCCTGAGCTCATTCCTCACACCAGGGGCACCAGTTTGTGACGGTGCGGGCAGGAATGAGACGGGACTGCTGTGGTAGCTATTCTCTTTAATGAAGCATCAGTCTCATCACAAAAGTAAAGGCAAAAGCAGCAGCTCACAGCACCCATGTAGCAGCCAGCAGCAGCAGAAGCCAGCAGCCCGCAGCAGCCCCAAACTTCTCTGTTACAAAGCATCTTAAGGACTTTTCAGCCAATAGTAGATTACTAAAACTTACAGACAGTTGTTCTAACCAATCCATTATAGCACACATACATCTATTTCAAACAATAGTCATTTGTAAGCTTTTCTATTAACAATACACAATACCCTTATTAAGCTTAAGACCTTCTACTATCTTGTCAAACCTATACTTTCTGCAGTGCTGATTTATTCAAGCCAAACCTAAAACTCAACCCTTGTTTTCCATGTCCTTGTTCGCTATACAATATATACTACTGTATCTTTTCTGGTTGCAAACTTTTCTCAGTTGCTACAAATTCTGAGATCTCAGCTTTTTCTGTTTAAGGCCTGCTTTTTCAGCTCCTAAAGATCCTTTTTTGCTTTTAGTGTTTCCCACAGCTGGCCAGCCCTGCCTCCACTGCCACGCGGGCCTGGGGCGGGGGCAGTTGCAGCCGCGGCAGGAGGGGGGAGGTAGGTGGGGGGAAAGAGCAAGCATGGGATCGGAAAAGACGGACTGGCAGGAAAGACGGGATCTCAAAACCATTTTTAGGAGCTCCCGGGATGGCGCAACCACTTCCTTCCTGGGCAGGGTACGAGGGATATGGAAAGACGGGGGCGAAGGAGGACACAGGACGGCAGGAGGACGGTAGTGCACCTGCATCATGTCTGGATGGTTTCTGACCTTGTCCTGCCTTCAGGGAAAGGGGGATTGGGCTGGAGAGGGGCATGGGGTGACAGAGAGAAGGTAGTGTCTTGGTTTGGAAAGGCAGGTATCTGCCAGGGAAAGCTGGAGTTTCCCTTAGAATGGAGAATGTAAACTTTTCACTCTCTCCAAATTTTGCAATTAAGGGCTTTCAGGCAAAGATTTGGGAATAGGAATAACAGTTCTTTACTAGGAATATTAACAAATGTAGTAGTAAACAAACAACAACCAAACAAACAACAATCTTAGAAACTTTGACAGAGTCAGAGCTACAACCCGACACCCTGTTGGTCAGGGTGCTGGAAGCAGTCCAAAAGTAAGTCTTCCTGGAGTGGCAGATGTGGTTCTGTTAGAGTAGAGATGATTTTGTAGAAAAAGGATCCAGTGATGGTAAGAAGAGTCCAGTCTTTTTCCAGGAATCCAGTGGAGCCAGATACCTGTGTTCCTAGGTTTCAGTTTTTATCTAGGTAGGAATGGTTGGCGCCCCTTGCTGGGTGGAGCATCTCACAATGGGATGATGGAAAGTGGATGTATAGCTTGGGGATGTCTGCTTTGGGGATGTCTGCTTGGGGATGTGTTAATGGCCCATTAGCAGAAAATATCCTCTTGGAGGGAGAACGGGTGGTGAAAGAGATAAGAAACACTGCCCCACTTGGTTTTAACAGTTGGCCCATTATCAGAAGGCATCCACCCCCCCTCCTCCTAGAGTTACAAGAGAAAAAGAAAAAAACATCTCCCCAACTGCGTTCAACAGATGAAATAGAATACACATTTTTGGTTCCATAACCCAAGACAGGTAGCAACTCCATGCCGTCCTGGCAGTTTTCACTCCTTGCTGCACTCTTAGGAACAAAGGGTAAGGAAAGAGGCAGCTTCACAGAAACTGAAAAAGGTGAGGTTTCACAGGAGGGAGGACCACTGATCTAGGGCGCTGACACTTTGCATGCAATTGTCCATAATCGTCCATAGTTGTCCATGAGTAGCCACCAGGGCTTTATCATCCATAAGCTGCAGCAAATGTGTCAGGAGAACTGGTGAGAGTCCCAGCATGATCCTCTTTGCAGGCACACCAGCTGCTTGTAGCTCTTAGAACTCCCTCCCATGCAGAATGAGAAGACTTGTGATGGTAGATGTTAGTCTCACCTCTCGGTCCCAGTAAGCCAGTCCCCTTGCTGGGTATTTCCCTCCCTGTAAGCCTTTTATCCCCATGTTTTTAAGGTCACTCTCAACCTGGTCTCCAGCCATAGTACTCTGGAGTCTTCCTTTTTAAGATGGGGGTCCCATAGGGGATGACATATGGGGTGTCAGTCGTGCTGTCTTCACTGGCTGCCTGCATTCTCCACCATTTGTTGCAGCGTGATGCAACAGTGATCGTCGTGTCCAGGGAGGTTCAGCCACTGGCAGTGAAACAGATGGGACAAGTCTCTTCCTTAAGCTCAAGAATCCATTTTATTTTCCCCACCCCAGGCCGAGGAGGGGATGAGCATGAGGAGAGAGATCATGTGGTTTTTCTCAGTTCTATAGTGTCTCAAGTTCCTGGGTGGTACAGGGGGCAGGGCAGGGGGCAATTGGCCATAGGCAAAACAGAAACTGGACAACAGGCCCCCATAACCAATGGGGCAATAGGGAAAGGGGATACCATTGGGGGGAGGGGGGGCACTGATGGGCTTGAGAAACCCAGAGAGAAGATTACACAACAAAAGTTCAACTTCCCATGTCTATAACAATGGTGTGGTGGTGTCCCTGCATGGAGTGCCTCCCACAGGTCAGGGAGCAGATTTGGGGAAGTGCCAGAGCATCTGGCACTCCTGGGAACTCCTGGGCCCACACCTCTGAAAGGCAGGGGCCAGGGTTACAGGCCTGATTACAGGGGCTCCTTCCAACAGCCTGCTGAGGGAAATGCCTTGGGAAAGCACCAGAGCAGCTGGGTGGCAGGAACAAGGCGGCTGCCTGGGGGCTGCTTACGGCCTTTACACCCAATTCCTAAGGGCTTCCCACCCACCAGCCCAGCCCCTCAGGGGCCCCAGGTCCCCATGGGGCCTCCTGCCACCCACTCTCTCACACATCCCCCTGGTGCCTTCCCACTGCCTTGTCCTGTCAGGGCCTCTGCAGCCCCTCATCCCTTCATAGCCTCCCACGGCCCCGTCCCCTCAGGGTCTGGCCCGGCCAACCTTCCCGGCAGCAGCGGCGCAGCCCCACAGGAGCTGCAGAGGTACCTGCTCAAGGGGCACCTCGGAGCCCTCAGCAATCCAGCTGGGAACACACGGGCAGGAGGACACAGATTTTGGTTCCTGGCTGGCACAGGGGTTGTGGCCATCTCCAGGCACTGGCCTTGCAGGGATCCACACAGCTCCAGCCCCTGCCCACCGGCTGTCGGCAGAAGCACCAAGGGCCCAGGAGCTTCTGCCCATTTTCCCTGCAAGACTGCACGCCTGGGCAGCTTGCTGAGCACAAGCACAAGCACCCTTTTCCCTCTCTTCCCCTATGCCCTGCATACTCTAGGAAGCAAAAGAAATCTCCTAGCAGTCTGAGCATTATAACACATCCTTTATTTATACACTGAAGAAAAATGAAAAGAATAAAAGAACCATCTAGAAGAAAAAGAAAATCCCTGCCGGCTCAGGTGGCCCCAGCAGACAGAGTGTCCCAGATCAGCTCCCTGCAGAGCTCCAGCAGCGCAGACAGCTGAGGCCCGACAGTCGAGGCCGTCTCATCCATGCCCTGCGCAGCCGATATTGCAGGTTCTCCAACATGGAATATGGAGAGCTGTCAAAAGCCTGGAGGATGTAAGATGTTTGAACTGCCAGGCTACTGATGGCAGGGCTGCTGTCTTCTGCTATGTCTTCAAGGGCTGGAAAAGAAAGGAAAAGAGCCACGGTCAGATCCCGGACCTGCAGGCACCCGAGGAGAGCCCCTGAGCCAGGGCCATCCCATCCCCCTCTTGCCGTGGCCAGGAGGGAGCAGGGACCAACGGGATCAGCCCACAGCTGCTGGACACGAATCCCCGACGTGTCCCTGAAACCTCTGTGTGCTCGGCCCACGCCAGCCCTGGTCCGCACAGGGAGCAGAGCCCTCCGCAGCCAGGCCAGGGTTTTCAGCTCCCCAACGCCAGCCCCCGGCTGACAGCCCGCTGCCCTCACTCACCTTTGTAGATCAGCTGGAGCTGTTCCCGCTGTCCCCTCAAGTGCTCCCCGGCGACCCCTGGGAACACAGAGCCTGTCACGGCCCCAGCGGCACAGCTCCCTGCCGGCCAGGGGCGCTGCCAGCCCTGTGGCCACACGGCCTCCTGCCCCGGCAGGGCTCAGCCCGGGCCCTTGCCGCAGGCTGCCGCCCAAGGGCACGGCTGCCAGAGGGCGGCCGGCAGCAGCCCCGAGGGCAGGCGGGGCTCCACGGCGCCGGGCCCGGATGGCGCTGCCGGGGCAGCAGCCGGGGCTGGGGCCGAGCTGCGCCGGGCGGGGGAGGGAGCCCGGGCCCGTGGCTCACCCATGAACCTGATGGCCGCCTCTCGCAGGGACTCCTGTGGGCTCTCCAGGTATAGCAGGGCCTGGCGCAGGTGCTCGGCCGCTCGGTTCTTGTCCTCTGCCAGCTGGAGAGAGCGGCAGGAGGGAAGGGTTGGCGCGGCCTCAGCCCCTCGGCCGGGCTCTCGCTGTGCCCAGCCCCGGCCTCCCCTGCCCGCACAGCCCTGGGGCCCGGCCAGCAGCCGCTGGCGCCGGGCTCCCTCTGGAGGGGGCAGAGAGCCGGGTGCTGCCCGGGGAGCCGCTTTGCCGCCCCGCCCTGCAGCCCCGCCGGGCCGGGGCTCCATCGGCTCCTGGCTCGGGGCCACAGGAGCCTGGAGAAGAGACCTCGCAGCCCAGGGAAGGGAGCAGCGTGTGGGGCGCAGGCTGGCGCCCCTGGGTGCAGCACTGGGCAGGGTCACAGCTGCCAGCCCCACGCACTGAGCGCTGTGGTCAGGGGGTTTCTCCCGGCTGAGGCTGGGACTTAATGGCCGTTCTTACCAGGCACTTGCTGAACTTCCACAGCTTCTTCTTCCTCACTATTTTTTCAAGGTCCATCCTTCTCAGGAACGTGGCCACACAAAGCAGAGTTTCCCAAGAGGCCTGGAGGGCAGCAGATAACGCAGAGATGTCACCACAGCCCAAGGTACAGAACGCCCGTCTCTGTGCCAAGGCCTGGAGGAGGCATCAGCCCGTGAGGCTCCAGAGCAGGAGGCAGGCAAGCACCCTCCCAGGGGGACACAGCAGCAGCCCAGGAGTCCTAACCTCTGCCACGTGCTGGTTCTCGTCATGGCAATGGAAAAACAGTGGAAGCAGGCTCTGGCGTGCGTGTGTCTTCAGGGCCTTTTTTTCCATTTCCACTAGAACAGTCACCAATGTTCGGAAGAGATATATGGACAGCACCTGCGCCTGGCTATTCCGCTGTATGAAAGGAAGTAAAAAAGGACCTCAGCCTTGGCTGCCTGGTGCACAGGTGGGCACGAGCCTGCAAATCCACATGGCACACAGGGTCTGGGCAGCACCCAGTGGCCGTGGCTGAGGGCACAGAGCCTTACGTGGTCGAAGAGTGGTAGGAGTGCCTCAACCAGCTGCAGGGCATTGGGGCTGGGTATCAGCATGCTGCTGTCCAAGACTATTAAGCTGAGTAGCATCACTGTCATTTTGACTATCTCTCCGTCTGGGTCCCGCAGGAGCTCCACGAGACTTTCAGTCAAGCTCAACATTTTTCCAGTCTGTGTGGGACACAAGTCTGTGAAACACCACCCTGCTGCCACAGGGCCCAAAGGCCATGGGCCTTTCCCAAAGCACTCGGGCAGCTGAACAGGGAGGCAGGAGAGCTGGCAGCAGCTGCCTCAGAACCTGAAGCTCAGCCCAGCCCAAGCGACTGCGTTGCCCAGCCCCACGCTGCCCGCACGGCTTCAGCCGCTGCCCCCTTCTCACCATTGAGGGATCATCAATGAGCACAAGGAGTGCCCTTAGTGCCAGGTAACACCTCTCCCTGCTCTCACTACGCAGGTATCTTGACAAGATTTTCAGGACTCTGTTACGACCACGTTCACTGAAGTCCACACAATCTAGAACCTGAAAGGCACAGGACACTGACTCAGGACCTGGCCAGCAACAGCCCAGAAGCGCACTGGGCCGGGCCCAGGCAGCAGCAGCACAGGGCACGGGCACCATCCCAGGCAGCTGTGGCTATGAGAGGGCAGAGAGCTGGGAGGCAGCTCAGCCAGGCAGCGCTGGCCTTCAGGCTCACCTCCACAAGGAACGCCAGGGCGGGCAGATCCCAGCGTGGCTCCTGTGTGCTGAGCGGGCAGATCAGGTAGCGAATGATCTGGGAACAAAAGGGTATGGAGAAACAGGACATCTCCCTGGCAAGAGAAGAAGGAAGCTAGACTGTGAGCCAGGGGCAAACCTCCCCATGACTGACTCACAGAGGTCTGTTCTTTCACTACCACCCTGCAAGGGGCCCTGAGCCATCTGAGAGGTGGCTCCTTCTGGGCTCCCTCCTCTCCCAGATTTTCCAGTCCTTTTGGCAGACCCTCGGTGACAAGGCCATCTGGCCCACAGACAGGGACTGCATGGGACAACTTGAGCAGAGGGCACAAATGCCAGAGGAAGTGGAGAGAAGGGGGTCTCACCTGGCCAGCAGACCCATGGCATAGTGGTGGGTTTCAGCACAGAGCAGTGTGTCCCAGCCACGCTTGCGTTCCATTGCCACCACCACATGCTCACATTGGACAAAGCAGAGCAGGGACTTCAGGGTCTGCACTGCAAACCTGTGCAGAGCAAAGCCCAGGTGATGCTGGCAGCACTGGCTCCTGCCCTGGGGATGTGGCAGGCAAGGGAGGACTGGGGTGGAGCACCTGTTGGGGCTGATGGCAAGGCTGTGTTGTTCCTGGCATGCCTTCCAGAAGGTATCAACCTCCTCTGATGTATCCAAAGTGCTGAAGAGCACTTGGAAGAGCAGATGGACAAAGAGGCGGGGGAAATGCACCGTCACCATGTGTGGGACACAGGACTCCTGGAGGATCTTCCACACCACCACAGTTGCCTGCAAAGGACAAAGCACCCCGAGACAGCGCTCAGTGCCGAGGTGTCCGTGTGGCAGGGCCCGAGCGTGGCAGGGAGAGGCCAGGGGAGACACAGGGGGAGCACTGGGCCTGGTGCCCCTGAAGCTGCCCCTAGGCCAGGTTTCCTCCCAGTGCCTGAGGCAGGGAGATGCAGTGGGGGAAGGAGGGTGGAGAGCTGCTGGAGAGGCAGCAGTGGGGTGAGCCAAGTGCAGCTCCAGAAACTCACAGCCAGGGCAAAGACACGGCTTTCGTCCCCATCTGAGGTGCACGTGCTGTGCACTGGCCAGTCCTCCAGCACATCAAAGAGTTTCAGCAGCACCAGCTCTGCAGTCTTGGGCGAGCACAGGATCGTCTTCCACATGGTCACAGCGGCTCTGTGGGGTCAGAACTCTGTCTCAGGGGGGTCTTGAACACAGCACCATGGCCTGGGCAGCAGCGGGGAGCTGAGCTGGCTGCCAGCTCTGCCTCTGCCCACTGCCCCTTGCCAGCAGCACCCAGGCAGCTCAGCCCTGTGAGGACAGGCCTCTGAAAGGCAAGGAGGGAGCACGGCAGCAGGCTCTGGGCCTGACATGGCAGGCCTGGGAGAAGGAGCAGCCAGAGGGCCCTGGAATTCTCCTTTGGTCAGACTCCTGAGACAGGCTGTACAGGGTGATGGGCTGGGGAGCCCTGAGCCCTCTGGGCAGGTGGGCCCCATACCTGTCACACGATGGGGCCACACGCAGGAGAGTCATCACCACATCAGCGGGCTGTGCCTCCGTGAGATCCAGCAGGGCCCTGAACAGCCTGTGCTCAGCAGAGTCAGTGGCCATGAGCCACTGGTGGATGTACCTCACCATGGCAGGCACCTGGAGGAGGCACAGGGAGACTTGGGAAGCTGCCAGAGGGAGTCATGTCCCCAGCTTCCCCAGAGAGGTGCTTCCCTTGCCACCACACTGCAATGGCCTCAAAGCCCTACAGGAAAAGCAGGCTTGGCTTGGGAGGCCAAGCAATTCCTGGAAGGATCAAACCCTGGTCACAGAGTCACAGGTCACCCTGCTTACTTGCTCTGGCCTGGAAAATCCCTCCTCTACAAGCATATTCAGCAGGGCAGCACTGGTCTTGGTATTGAGGAGGTGTGAGTATCCTGTGACCCCAGTGCTCATGCCACTGGTCTCTTCCTCCCGCATGCTCCTGATGAATTTTCTGACCAGCTGTAGCAGAAGGGCAGGAAGCCAGGGATGTTCCATGGAGCGCTCCAAGCGCAGTGCTGGGCTGAGCAGTGCCAGCAGGCCCAGCCCAGGTGGGGATGGCTGCAGGTACCTGCGCTGTTCTGTGGAAGCGGCCACGGGCAGGCTCCTGCTCCTGTGTGCGGTCCATGGCTGCATCTGGCAAAGAGCGAGCGCAGCCAGAGCTGAGGGGCTGCGGGAGAGGCCGGAGAACAGAGCCCAGCCCTGCGCTCCGCAGGCAGGGACAGCCCTGGGATGCCCCAGGGGATGGAGCACGGCCACTGTGGGGTTCAGCCCCAGCCTCTTTTCTGTCCTGTCCAGGGGTGTGTCCCAAGGGGATGCAATGGGAATGCGATCAGATTCAGTGAGGCCCAGCTGGCCACAGGCACCAGCTCTGCCACTCACCCTCCTGTGGTGGCTGGAACTGCTCCACCTCTTCTGTTTCCTCTACTGGGGCAGCTCCAGGGCCTTCTTCCTCCTCCTCCACCCAGGCCAGCTTGGGCACCTTCGGGGGTCTCTTCTCCATGTCAGTGACTGGATTTATGGCTGCTTGCAGGAGAGATGCCTCGGAAAACCTCCAAGTCAGGAAGTCCTGCAGTTGTGCCTGGAAGGCACCTGCAGGACTGAAGTGCTGGGAAGAGTACAGGACAGCAAGCCCTGCACTCTGGTCTCGAGGGCTCCTGCCACCAGGACGGGAGACTCCTCATCAATAATTCTGCTGTGGCCTCAAGGCCACTGGCGGCAGGGATGGGAGATGCCTTGGAAAAAACTCCGGGACACCAATTCCCACCGTCTGCCCTCAAGGGCACCTACAGAAAGGAATCCTTGGGTAGGCCACGGATCACCAAGTTCTGTGGTCTGGCCTCGAGGTCACCTGCAGGAATTACACCTTGGAAAAGCTCCGGTTCAGAATGAGGGCGCTGTGAGGGGGCTCCTCACGACACCGCTCTCTCCCGTCCTGTCCCGTCGCGTGCTCCGAGCACTGAGGCGTGGCTGCGTCACCGCCAGCACCTCTGTCACCACGTGTCACAAAGGGCCCTTTGACACCCTGTCCCATTCCCTCCCACGGTGACCATGCCGCACCGTGTCACAAAGGGCCCTTGCACACACACCCAAAGTGGCCCGGGTTGGAAGGAATCCCTGGCCCCAAGTGTCTCAGACAGCCCGACAGGATCTTTAGGAACGGCTCAAACCATCAGCAAACGCTGCTCTGCGGGCTCAGGGCAGCAGAAGGAGCCCCCAGGGCTGCCGACGCAGCCGCAGCAGGAAGGGCACGGGGCCTTCCACAGGAGCTGGCACGGCCTCCTTGGGACACGTCCCGGCCGCTGGCCATCCTAAACCCATGGGTGTGACACAGACAGGGAACGTGTGGGCCAGGGCACGAATGCTGCTCTGAGCCCTGGGGCCTGAGGAGCACTGAAATCAGCCGCTGTGGCAGAGTCCCCACCCAAGCAGACCTGCCACTGCCACCCCCTGAGCCCGGGCAGCGCTGGTGTCATCTGCTGCCCCAGAGACCTGTGCCCTGGTGGGGGCTTCTCTGCCAAGAGGGAGCCAAAGCCAACATGCATTGGGGGCTGTGCTCTTTCTCCCAGGACTGTTGACAGCAGTACCTGGAGCTGCTGCTGGCAACTCTTGGTATCTCTTAGATGAGGTTGCTCCTTCGTGGAATTTTTGTTATGGAAGGGATTGGCAGCAGCATCAGCTGCTGAGTTTCCCAGGACGATTAGATTGTGCAGAGACACTGTGAAGTTGCTTTGTGCTTTTCTGACTTTCTTTCTTTCATTCTGGAACAGAAAGAATTGCCCAGCCTCTGCTATTCTCTGCTCCAGTTCTGCATGTCTTTTTATGGCCACTCATGTCCAAACACAAGGGCATCCCTGCTAAACACAGCAATTTACGGCCACAAACTTGGAGGTCCCAGTGGACATGGATGAAGGGAGACACATGGTGAAGTGCAGAGGATTGGGATAACTCTGGGAGGAGAAGCTGTTTGCTGTCTCTGATTATGGTGCCATTGGCCTAAAGGAGTACCCAAGCACTGGAAGCAGACAGGCACAATTTTGAGCCACCAGCCCGGGCTCCCTCTCTGGCCCACCACAGCTCGGCCCCAGCCCCGGCTGCTGCCCCGGCAGCGCCATCCGGGCCCGGCGCCGTGGAGCCCCGCCTGCCCTCGGGGCTGCTGCCGCCCTCTGCTCCCTTCTGACCGTGGCAAGAGCTGGTTGGGGTGGCCCTGGCAGGAATGTCTCCCTGAGTTCCTTCAGATCTGGGCTCTGACTCTGGCAATGCTCCTCTCCCTTCCAGCCCTTCAGGCATTAAGGAGAGATGACAGCCCTTCCCAGACAAACATCGGAGTTCAACCGATATTCAGCAGAAGAGCTGCAGAACTACATTTATCTGCTGGCTTAGAAGAACCATTGTTCCTAAAAGTCATAAAGATACCATGGAGTGAGACCGCCTAGAGACCAGAGGAGAGCGGCTGAAGCTCCAGGCTCAGCTGAGCTTCTGGGAAGCTCCCATAGCTCCTGCCTTCTCCCTCCCTGTTGAGAGCTCCCTTCCCACCATCCCTCAGACCCTGCCTAGCTCATCCCTTTGCTTCACCTTTCATTAATTAACAGTGTGGCTTCTTCACTTTTCCTGCATCTCTGTGGAGTTGAAGTGGTGCAAATCTGGAGTGCTGGGACACACGGGCCCCTGCTGCTGTTCTCTTCTGCACCATGTTTTGTGCAAAGACGCAGAGGAACGAGGGCAGATCAGGCCAGAAAGAGTCCTGTCCTTAAGGTCCCGTCCCACTGTGGAGTTAAAATTCTTGCTGAGCATCCTGAAGACCCTGGATTTTGGAAGGGTCAACCTGAGTATGCTCTGAACCCAGCTGTTAGGGATTCCATGGCAAGCATCCATGGAGGGCAAAGGAACTTGGAATGCTGGAAGTTTTCAAAAATAGCTTCCTGAAAGCACAGCAATGCTCCATCCATGCACAGGGTCAGGAAGAGGGCAGAACCAGAGACCATCAGGGCTAACAGGGAGCTTTGGCTCTGCCTAAGGGCAAGTGAAGCAGCAGCACGGTGGCCGAGACTCGGACACACGGCCGTGCCAGTGCCCGGAGCGCCGTCAGGCTGTGCCAGGATCCCAGGTGCAGTTCTGGTCCCCAGAGCTGAGGAATTGCAGCCCCTGCCTCAGACCCAGTCAGAAAGCCAAGCAAGTGAGACCAGAGGGATGGCTCCCTTCCAGTCTCTCTTGGGCATGGCCACAAACACAGCCCCTGCTTCTCCTTCCTCTGCCTGTGTTTGGGGCGTGCAGAGGGCAGTGCCATCAGAAGGTTGTGCTCTGTGTTCCAAAGGCTGCTGAGAGTGGCATGAGAAGTGCTGCGTGCACAGCAGAGTCCTGGAAGGTGCTGGCAAGAGCATCCTGTGGGAACAGGGCTCTGGTCTCTGGCCAGGAACAGCCTGGTTTTGCTGCTGTGACCTCAGGCAGGAGGTGAGGCAGGCGAGGAGGCAGCAGGCAGCTTGTGTTTGTAAAGGGCCTGGGGCTGCACTTCTGAACCTCCACCTGGAAACACACTTGGGGGAATACGAGCTAGAACTGGAGTGCCTGTTCTGAAAGGACCAGAAAGAATTCAGCCTTGCCAGGGTTTCTTAAGAGTGCATTGGTGCTTTGAGCTACACTTTTGGGGAAAGGCCTCTGGGGGAAAGGGGCTTGTTTCTCAAGGAAATTGCTTCACAGGGATCTCCCAGTGACATAGGTGCAAGTGTCCCCCTTTGTCTCTCTGTGGTCCTTTCAGTCCTTGGGGCTCATTGCACTTGGCAGAGGGGCAGGGCAAGGGAGAAAGCTGTGAAGAGCAGGTTTGGAATCCACCTGGACCTGTGGAGACCAAGCAGAGCACCTGCAGCAGGGTGTGTTACCCCACTTTGGACAGAGGTGTGAGCAGCAGCATCTCTGTCCAACTGCAATCCCCAAAGCTCTCTTTGAGAGCTGTGAATGAAAAGGCCTTTACACACACACTTTTCACATCTTACCTGTCTGCCCTGTTTCAACTCTTAGCATTTGCCTCTTGCTTGCTGGAAGCTGCTGTGGCCCAGAGGGCCAGCACAGAGCTGAGCTGCATGGGCCAGGCAGCGTGGAGAGTCTTGGCTGATCTTGGGGTGTCCCTGGCCTCAGAACAGGCATGGAAGGTTTGCCTCCCAAGGCATCCTGCTCATTGGCTCTTCCTGTGCATTTTGGAGAGAACAAGGTGGGCATTTCTGGCAGCTGGGCATTAGCAGCCTTTCAAATGGGACGTATTATAGAGCAGGTCCAGCTGAGATATCCTGAGGGCAGCCCAGCGCTCCTTGCTCCTCTCTGCTGACATGTGAGCATTGTCTGGTTTGGAGATGACCCTGGCTGTGTCAGGGGATGCTACAGGGACACCAGACAGCTGGTCCTGTCCCGCTGGGTCCCAGCAGTGCCTCGCAGCAGTCCTGTATCCATGTCAGGATGCTGGCCAGGAGAGGTCCTGGAAGCTGAGGTAGCTGATTTCAAACTTGCCCAGGTGCCTACAGGTGAAGGCCAATGGTGTTCCCTCAGGATATAGCAATCCTGAGGGTTCTCCCTAATTCAAAGAAATCAGCAGACAAATGCATTGTCCACCAAAAGCTCTTTTATTTAACTGTCGGGAGGGTAGGGCTCTGCACTCCCCTAAAATACTTCTTGGCTGTGTATAGATTTCACTGGGTCAAATGAAGGGTCACTTCTGTCAAATGAAGGCCTTGTTTCATTACTAAATGTGCTTGATGCCACTCACTCCTAGTGGCACCAGTTGCTTTCCTGTGGAATGCTCTACCTCCCCGGAGAGTAAAAAGGAAGCTGGAATTCTATCAAAAATACTATCCATCTTTACCCTGCTGAGGTGATTGGATAGGCAGGGGGTTAGAAATGCATTGTGTCAGATTCCTAGACTTGAAGACTGATATCCACGCTCTGGCCAGGAAGTGTCTCAGGGCACAAAAGCAGCTCTTGTCTTTCCCATGGCTTCCCTGCACAGGGCTGATTCTGTACTCGCCCTTAGGTCTTCTGGTAGGTTATGTCTAAAGCTTTTTACCAAGTCACTCTCCTGTCAAGTTAGGCTTTTTCTTATTCTAACTGCTGCTAACTGCTTATGTGTATCTGTGCTAAGTACTTGTTTACTTATGTAAATCACTAGTGCTTACTTCTGTCAAATGAAGGCCTTGTTTCATTACTAAATGTGCTTGATGCCACCCACTCCTAGTGGCACCAGTTGCTTTCCTGTGGAATGCTCTACCTCCCCGGAGAGTAAAAAGGAAGCTGGAGAAAGAGCTTGCCAGGCTGCTCTCGATCCTTTACCGAGAGTCCTGGTTAAGTGGAGCAGTCTGAGCTGAGGGCAAATGTGCAAATGTAGCAGCCATGCACAGGAAGGGTCGGTGGCAAGGATGATCCAGGAATCATAGGCCTGGCAGCCTGAGCTTGCTACCGGGGAAGGCTATGGGCCTGTGTCTTGGTTTGGAAAGACAGGTATCTGACAGGGAAAGCTGGAGTTTCCCTTAGAATGGGGAATGTAAACCCCTCACCCCTGCCGAATTATAATTTTACAATTAAGGGCTTTCAGGCAAAGATTTGGGAATAGGAATAACAGTTCTTTACTAGGAATACAAATGTAGTAGGAAAGAAACAAAACCACCCAACCAAACCAGCAAATAAACAACGATTTTGGAAAACCCTTGACAGAGTCAGAGCTACAACCTGACACCCTGTTGGTCAGGGTGTTGGAAGCAGTCCCAAAGTGAGTCCTCCTGGAGTGGCAGAGGTGGTTCTGGTGGAGTAGAGATGATCCTGTAGAACAAGGGTCCAGGTAGTGATGAGAAGGGGCCCAGTCTTCCTCCAGGAATCGGGTGAAGCTGGATGCCTTCTCATTCCTGTGGCTCAGTTTTATCCAGGTAGGAATGGTTGGCTCCTCCCACTGGGTGGAGCATCTCACTATAGGATGATGTCATGTGGATGTATTGCTTTCGGGAGGGTATAGTTTGGGGAGGTGTTAATGGCCCATTAACAGACAGCTATCCCCCTGGAGGGAAGACTGGTGGTGAAACAGATAAGAAACAATGCCCTACAGTTGGTCCATTGACAAAAGGCACCTGCCCTACTCTTCCCAGAGTAAAGAAGAATAGTACTTTCAGGAGATGAAAATAGAATACACATTTTTGTTTTCCATAACCCAGGACAGCCTGATATTTCTGGGTCTGAGAGATTTTAGCCTGCTAGGAGCTGCTAGTTTTTCCCAAGGAAAAGTTTCTCAAGAAAGCTTCTTCTCAAAACAATCTTGGTAAACAACTATCCTTTCTCCAATCTTTCTCCGGGTGGTGTTTTACTGTTTCTCTAATTTAACCAATGGGACTAGAGAGGTGTCTTCCCCATTCACCAATCATGTCAAGTCTGTATCAGAACACCTTATAAAAGGTAGAAAGAATTAGACAATAAAGCTTTTTTTTCTATGCTCTTTGCCTTCTGAAATATTGGGAGTCTCTCATCTTTCTTTCATGTCCTACAGTGACAGAAGGTCTTGGAGCAGATGCTCCTGAGTGCCATCCCATGGCACATGCAGGGAACAGGGGGTCTGCTGGAGGGTGGGAAAACTCCGCAGATGGGTGGGGACAGCTGTGGGTGCTGGTGGGGTGTTGAGGTGGGATTGGTGTTGCTGGGTGTGTTGGGAAGGAGTTGTCTGGAAGGTGAGAGGTCTAGGCTGGAATTGGAGTCAGTTTGAAGGCAGCATCATGTTCCGACAAACAGCTTTGGTTATGGAGGGCAGAAGGAATAGCTGTGACTTTTTGTGTTAGTGGTCCTGATTCTCCTGCAAGGAAGAGAGGAGAGCTGTATTTTATTGGCCCCTTAGATATCTGTACCAGGGGTAGGATTAGCCCTTTTGCAATCTACTCAATTGTTTGGGCTACTTCTGTAACACTGAATGGACTTTTATTCCTCGAGATCTTTTATTCCTTAAGAGACTTAGGTTATTATCATCCCTTCATAGAAAAATGTCTGAAACCAAAGAATGGGCCTTTTTGGCCTCTGTGAAGTGATATGCTTTATCAAGTGACGCTCAGTGGATGACATAAAGGCAAATGAGTTGCTGCTTTGAGATAGGAAGGAAACATACAAATCTTTCACATTCTCATGCCATTCCCATTCATTTATGAGGTTTGCAAATTTTTGGAATACCTTCAGTTGAGTAACGGGAAATAAAGCTTTGATGAATTCAGATAAAAGCCAGATCCTTCTGTGCCTTGGCTGCAAGGATGATTTTGGTCTACACGAAATAACTCCAATGAGAAAACAATCCCAGCATGGAAGAACAGCTTTTGACAGAGACCAAGAGTTGCAAGAAGGAGCTTCAGGTTCTCCTGCCAACAGGAAGGAGCACAGCCCCCAATGCATGTTGGCTTTGGCTCCCTCTTGGCAGTGAAGCCCCCACCAGGGCACAGGTCTCTGGGGCAGCAGATGACACCAGCGCTGCCCGGGCTCAGGGGGTGGCAGTGGCAGGTGTGCTTGGGTGGGGACTCTGCCACAGCGGCTGATTTCAGTGCTCCTCAGGCCCCAGGGCTCAGAGCAGCATTCGTGCCCTGGCCCGCACGTTCCCTGTCTGTGTCACACCCATGGGTTTAGGATGGCCAGCGGCCGGGACGTGTCCCAAGGAGGCCGTGCCAGCTCCTGTGGAAGGCCCCGTGCCCTTCCCGCTGCGGCTGCGTCGGCAGCCCTGGGGGCTCCTTCTGCTGCCCTGAGCCCGCAGAGCAGCGTTTGCTGATGGTTTGAGCCGTTCCTAAAGATCCTGTCGGGCTGTCTGAGACACTTGGGGCCAGGGATTCCTTCCAACCCGGGCCACTTTGGGTGTGTGTGCAAGGGCCCTTTGTGACACGGTGCGGCATGGTCACCGTGGGAGGGAATGGGACAGGGTGTCAAAGGGCCCTTTGTGACACGTGGTGACAGAGGTGCTGGCGGTGACGCAGCCACGCCTCAGTGCTCGCAGCACGCGACGGGACAGGACGGGAGAGAGCGGTGTCGTGAGGAGCCCCCCCACAGCGCACTCGTTTCTGTCTCACCCGGAGCTTTTCTGAGCCGTTATTCCCGCAGGTGCCTTTGCGGCAAGACTGTGGGATTTGCTGACCACAATCCTTGGCCAGGAGTCTCCTGTCCTTGTGGCAGGAGCCCTGGAGACCAGAGTGCAGGGCTTGCTGTCCTGTACTCTTCCCAGCACTTCAGTCCTGCAGGTGCCTTCCAGGCACAACTGCAAGACTTCCTGACTCAGAGGTTTTCCGAGGCATCTCTCCTGCAAGCAGCCATAAATCCAGTCACTGACATGGAGAAGAGACCCCCGAAGGTGCCCAAGCTGGCCTGGATGGAGGAGGAGGAAGAAGGCCCTGGAGCTGTCCCAGAACAGGAGACTGAAGAGGTGGAGCTGCTCCAGCCGCTGCAGGAAGGTGAGTGGCAGAGCTGGGCCTCAGGGCTGATGCCTGCAGGCAGCTGGGCCCCATTGCATCACATCCCATCCCCTCCCCTCCCATGCCCTGGGGACATAACCCTGGACAGGATGGAAGAGAGGTGGAAAAGACCTGGAGAAGAGACCCCCGAGAGTGCCCAAGCTGGCCTGGGTGGAGGAGGAGGAAGGCCGCCCTGGAGCTGACCCAGAACAGGAGACTGAAGAGGTGGAGCTGCTCCAGCCGCTGCAGGAAGGTGAGTGGCAAAGCTGGGCCTCAGGGCCAGTGCCTGCAGCCCGCTGGGCCACATCCCATCCCATTGCATCCCATCCCATCCCCTGAGGCTATGCCCATGGACAGGATTGAAGAGAGTTGGAATAGACATGGAGAAAAGACCGCCAAGGGTGCCCAAGCTGGCCTGGGTGGAGGAGGAGGAAGAAGGCCCTGGAGCTGCCCCAGCACAGGAAACAGAAGAGGTGGAGCTGCTCCAGCCGCTGCAGGAGGGTGAGTGGCCGAGCTGGGCCTCAGGGCTGGTGCCTGCAGCCAGCTGGGCCACATCCCTTCCCATCCCATCCCATCCCATCCCATCCCATCCCATCCCATCCCATCCCATCCCATCCCATCCCATCCCATCCCCTGGGGACACACCCCTGGACAGGACAGAAAAGGGGCTGGGGCTGAACCCCGCAGTGGCCGTGCTCCATCCCCTGGGGCATCCCAGGGCTGTCCCTGCCTGCGGAGCGCAGGGCTGGGCTCTGTTCTCCGGCCTCTCCCGCAGCCCCTCAGCTCTGGCTGCGCTCGCTCTTTGCCAGATGCAGCCATGGACCGCACACAGGAGCAGGAGCCTGCCCGTGGCCGCTTCCACAGAACAGCGCAGGTACCTGCAGCCATCCCCACCTGGGCTGGGCCTGCTGGCACTGCTCAGCCCAGCACTGCGCTTGGAGCGCTCCATGGAACATCCCTGGCTTCCTGCCCTTTGTTTTCCTGCCGGACTTCCAAATTCATCAAGTGCATTTGGCAGGAAGAGACCAGCACCATCAGCACTGGATACATGGAAAACCATGGCGTCTACACCACCAACACCAGTGCTGCCAGGCTGGATTTGATTTTGGAGGATGGTGTTTCCAGTCCAGAGCAAGTAAGCAGCCTCTGGCCAGGGTTTGATCCTCCAGGAATTGCTTGGCCTCCCAAGCCAAGCCTGCTTTCCCTGTAGGGCTTTAAGGCCATTGCAGTGTGGTGGCAAGGGAAGCACCTCTCTGGGAAAGCTGGGGACATGACTCCCTCTGGCAGCTTCCCAAGTCTCCGTGTGCCTCCTCCAGGTGCCTGCCATGGTGAGGTACATCCACCAGTGGCTCATGGCCACTGACTCTGCTGAGCACAGGCTGTTCAGGGCCCTGCTGGATCTCACGGAGGCACAGCCCGCTGATGTGGTGATGACTCTCCTGCGTGTGGCCCCATCGTGTGACAGGTATGGGGCCCACCTGCCCAGAGGGCTCAGGGTTCCCCAGTCCATCACCCTGTACAGCCTGTCCCAGGAGTCTGGCCAAAGGACAATTCCAGGGCCTTTTGGCTCCTTTCTTTCAGAGCCCTGCCATGTCAGGCCCAGAGCCTGCTGCCAGGCTCCCTCCTTACCTTTCAGAGGCCTGTCCTCACAGGGCTGAGCTGCCTAGGTGCTGCTGGCAAGGAGCAGTGGGCAGAGGCAGAGCTGGCAGCCAGCTCAGCTCCCCACTGCTGCCCAGGCCATGGTGCTGTGTTCAAGACCCCCCTGAGACAGAGTTCTGACCCCACAGAGCCGCTGTGACCATGTGGAAGACAATCCTGTGCTCGCCCAGGACTGCAGAGCTGGTGCTGCTGAAACTCTTTGATGTGCTGGAGGACTGGCCAGTGCACAGCACGTGCACCTCAGATGGGGACGAAAGCCGTGTCTTTGCCCTGGCTGTGAGTTTCTGGAGCTGGACTTGGCTCACCCCACTGCTGCCTCTCCAGCAGCTCTCCATCCTCCTTCCCCCACTGCATCTCCCTGCATCAGGCACTGGGAGGAAACCTGGCCTTGGGGCAGCTTCAGGGGCACCAGGCCCAGTGCTCCCCCTGTGTCTCCCCTGGCCTCTCCCTGCCACGCTCGGGCCCTGCCACACGGACACCTCGGCACTGAGCGCTGTCTCGGGGTGCTTTGTCCTTTGCAGGCAACTGTGGTGGTGTGGAAGATCCTCCAGGAGTCCTGTGTCCCACACATGCTGACGGTGCATTTCCCCCGCCTCTTTGTGCATCTGCTCTACCAAGTGTTCTTCAGCACTCTGGATACATCAGAGGAGGTTGATACCTTCTGGAAGGCATGCCAGGAACAACACGGCCTTGCCATCAGCCCCAACAGGTGCTCCACCCCAGTCCTCCTGTGCCTGCCACATCCCCAGGGCAGGAGCCAGTGCTGCCAGCATCACCTGGGCTTTGCTCTGCACAGGTTTGCAGTGCAGACCCTGAAGTCCCTGCTCTGCTTTCTCCAATGTGAACATGTGGTGGTGGCAATGGAACGCAAGCGTGGCTGGGACACACTGCTCTGTCCTGACACCCAGAACTACGCTGTGGGTCTGCTGGCCAGGTGAGACCCCCTTCTCCCCACTGCCTCTGGCATTTGTGCCCTGTGCTCAGGGTGCCCCACACAGTCTCCGTGGTCATGGGCCAGAGGGGCTTGTCACCAAGAAACACTAAGCAGACTGGAAAATCTGGGAGAGTAGGGAGCCCAAGAGCAGCCACCTCCCAATGGGCTCTGGTCCCCTTACAGCATGGTTGGGAAAGACCAGAGCTCTGTGAGTCAGTCCTGGAAGCGGTTTGCCACCCTGGCTCACAGTCTTGCTTCCTTTTTCCTCCTGTCAGAGAATTGCGCTGTTTATCCATACGCTTGTGTTTTGGGATTGCATTCTACCTGCTCCATCTGCTCAGCAAAGAGATGCCATTCTGGGATTTTGCTGTCCTGGCGTTCCTTGTGGAGGTGAGCCTGAAGGCCAGCGCTGCCTGGCTGAGCTGCCTCCCAGCTCTCTGCCCTCTCATCGGGCACCTGCTTGGGACGGTGCCCGTGCCCTGTGCTGCTGCTGCCTGGGCCTGGCCCTGTGCAGTTCTGGGCTCCTGCAGGCCGGGTCCTGAGTCAGTGCCCTGGGCCTTTCAGGTTCCAGATTGCCTGTACTTGAATGAATGCAGTGACACTGTTCTGGAGATCATGTCAAGGAACCTACTGTGCGAGTGCAGGGAGCGGCGTCGCTTGGCACTCAGAGGCCTCATGGTGCTCAGCAAGGATCTCGTGATTGTGAGAAGGGAGCAGTGGCTTAAGCCTTGTGGGCAGAGTGGGGCTGGGGAAAGCAGTCGCTTGGGTTTGGCTTAGTTCTCCCAGCTCTCTTGCCTCCCAGTTCAGCTGCCCAAGTGCTTCAGGACAGGCCTTTGGTCTCTGTTCCCTGCGGCAGCAGGCTGAGAGTTTCACAGTCCTGTCTTCCACACAGGCCCAAAAGATGTGGAACCTGACTGAAAGCCTTGTGGAGCTCCTGCAGGAAAATGATAGCCACATCGTCAGGATGACCCTCATTCTACTCAAGTCTTTGTTCCTGCACAATGATGCCCTGCTACCCACCACGGTTGCCCTGAGGCTGGCTGAGGCACTCCAGACGCTCTTTGACCACGTAAGGCTCTGTGCCCTGAGCCACGGCCACTGGGTGCTGCCCGAACACTTTGTGCCCTGTGGGTTTCTAGGCCAGTGCACAGCTAGGCTGAAAGCAGACAATGATGTCTTTTTTCCTTCCTTTCATACAGGATGAGAGCCAGGTGCAGCTGTGTGCTATGTTTCTATTTCAAGAGATGATGTATTTATTAACAAAAGAGGGAAGAAAGGCCCTGAAGTCACAAGTGCGCCACAGCCTTCTCCCACTCTCCTTCCACTGCCATGACCAGAACCAGCAGGTGGTTATGGTGAGGACTTGTGAGCTGCAGCTTCCCACTGGGAGGGGGCTTGGCTTCCTCCTGCCCTGGAGCCTTTCAGGCTGTAGCCTCTTCCAGGCCTTGGCACAGAGACACTCCTGTGCCCTGAACTGTGGGACCAGCTCTGGGTCTCTGCTGCTCTCCAGGCCTCCCGGAAAACACTGCTTAGTGCGGCCAAGTTCCTGAAGAGGAGGGATCTTGAGCAGTTGCTGCAGGTGGATCAGACATGGAGGTTCGGTGAGGGCCTGGTAAGGACGGCCTGGGAAGCCCAACCTCAGCCGGGAGAAACCCCCTGACCACAGTGCTCAGTGCGTGGGGCTGGCAGCTGTGACCCTGCCCAGTGCTGCACCCAGGGGCGCCAGCCTGCGCCCCACACGCTGCTCCCTTCCCTGGGCTGCGAGGTCTCTTCTCCAGGCTCCTGTGGCCCCGAGCCAGGAGCCGATGGAGCCCCGGCCCGGCGGGGCTGCAGGGCGGGGCGGCAAAGCGGCTCCCCGGGCAGCACCCGGCTCTCTGCCCCCTCCAGAGGGAGCCCGGCGCCAGCGGCTGCTGGCCGGGCCCGAGGGCCGTGCGGGCAGGGGAGGCCGGGGCTGGGCACAGCGAGAGCCCGGCCGAGGGGCTGAGGCCGCGCCAACCCTTCCCTCCTGCCGCTCTCTGCAGCTGGCAGAGGACAAGAGCCGAGCGGCCGAGCACCTGCGCCAGGCCCTGCCGTACCTGGAGAGCCCACAGGAGCCCCTGCGAGAGGCGGCCATCAGGTTCATGGGTGAGCCACGGGCCCGGGCTCCCTCCCCCGCCCGGCGCAGCTCGGCCCCAGCCCCGGCTGCTGCCCCGGCAGCGCCATCCGGGCCCGGCGCCGTGGAGCCCCGCCTGCCCTCGGGGCTGCTGCCGGCCGCCCTCTGGCAGCCGTGCCCTTGGGCGGCAGCCTGCGGCAAGGGCCCGGGCTGAGCCCTGCCGGGGCAGGAGGCCGTGTGGCCACAGGGCTGGCAGCGCCGCTGGCCGGCAGGGAGCTGTGCCGCTGGGGCCGTGACAGGCTCTGTGTTCCCAGGGATGGCCGGGCGGAGCCTTAGGGGACAGAAGGAAGAGCTGCAGCTCATCTGTGAGGGTGAGTGAGGCTAGCAGGCTATCCAAAGGGGGCTGGCGGGGAGGGCCCTGGCCTGGCTGTGGAGGGCTCTGCTCCCTGTGCAGTCCAGGGGTGGCGTGGGCCGAGCACACAGAGGTTTCAGGGATACGTGGGGAATTCATGTCCAGCAGCGGTGGGCTGATCCCTGCTCCCTCCTGGCCATGGCAAGAGGGGGCCGGGCTCCCAGGCAGGGGGCTCTCCTTGGGTGCCTGCAGCTCAGGGATCTGACTGTGGTTCTGTTCCTTTCTCTTCCAGCCCTTGAAGACATGGCCGATGACAGCAGCCCTGCCATCAGAAACCTGGCAACTGAAACAGCATTCGTCCTACGGACAGTACAGAGAGCGCCGTATTCCATCTTTCAGAAGCTGCGAGATCAGTTCCGCAGGGCATGTAAGAAAGGGCCTCATCAGTGTGACAGTGCCTGGCTGTGCTGCTGGCGCTCTGCGGAGAGCTGATCTGGAAGGCTTTGTATTTGCTGGGGTCACAAGACCCAGTGGGGATTTTTCTTTTCTTTAATATTGTTCATCTTGTTGTTTTTCTGTAGTATGAAAATAAAGAATGTGTTATAACAGACAGAGTACCAGGATCTTTTTTTTTTGCTGCCCAGGCTGTGCAGGGCATAGGGGAAGAGGGGGAAAAGGGTGCTTGTGCTCAGCAAGCTGCCCAGGTGTGCAGTCTTGCAGGGAAAATGGGCAGAAGCTCCTGGGCCCTTGGTGCTTCTGCCGACAGAGCGGGTGGGCAGGGGCCAGAGCTGTGTGGATCCCTGCAAGGCCAGCGCCTGGAGATGGCCACAACCCCTGTGCCAGCCAGGAACCAAAATCTGTGTCCTCCTGCCCGTGAGTTGCTGTAGCAGCGTTTGGCAGCAGCGATCATCGTGTCCAGGGAGGTTCAGCCGCCAGCAGGGAAGCAAAGGAGACAAGTCTCTTTCTTAAGCTCGAGAATGCATTTTTATTTCCCCCACCCCAAAGCAGGGAGGAGGTGAGGTCGGTGAGGGTGATCGTGGTTTTTCTCAGTTCTATAGTGTCTCAGGTTCATGGGAGGTACAGGGGGCAGGGCAGGGGGCAACTGACCATAGGGAAGACAGAAACTGGACACCAGGCCCCTACAGCCAACGGGGAAATAGGGAAAGGGGATACCATGGGGGAGTGACAGGCTTGAGAAAGGCAGGGAGAAGATTACACCATGTTTGCAGGGAACTATGGGGGAGAAGCCTTTGGTACATCTGGGAGGGGTTGCTTTTCCAGGGCAAGGAAATTCCTTGAATGGTACAAGGGATTCCACTGTTGTCGCTTATTCAGCCACCACCGTGGCGGCCTGGGTTGGGTGAATGACATGGCTTCCACAAGATTGTGTGGAGCTCGGGCTAATGACACAGCAGACAACAATGTGGTGGATCGTCAAAAGCATTTATTACGTAAAGCATAGAGTTTAAGTACTATCTGGGTCTCGCTACGTCATAGGGGTCTTACTACGTTTCCTGAGGGTAACGGAAAAATACTGGTATGCCTGTGGAGAGGGGTTTGTGTCCTTGAGATAGAGTTATCTCGGGGGTGGAATGTGCCTTGCCCTTTCCCGTGACAAACCGACTGTCTTCCGGACGCCCGTCCCTTTCGAATTCACATCTTCTCCACATCTCCCCCCCCTCTATCACAAAAAACGAGGTAGTTATACATATATATATATATAGGTTCTAAATGAGGTAGAAGGTTAGTATTTGGCAAAAGAAAGAAGGAGTTTGAAAACCTGAGTAAGTTTTTGCCAGGCAAGTTTGGAAAAGCTTGTGACTGGCAATATTCCCTGATTGATTCACAGCATTCCATGTTGGTCCATGAACAGAATGTTAGTCTGCTCTAGGCGAGCTCTAACAAATGAGACTATCTTGTTCAGCAGGCATGGTCCGAAAATAGCAGCTAAAAGTAGCATTGCCAATGGGCCTACTAAGGTGGAAATCAAAGTGGTTAACCATGGAGATTGGTTAAACCAGGATTCGAACCAGCCTTGCTGGGCTTCTCTATCTTTCTGTCTCTGAGCCAGTCTGTTTCGAAGTTCTGCCATGGAGTCTCTGACGACTCCAGTGTGGTCTGCGTAAAAGCAGCACTCCTTATTCAGGGCAGCGCACAGACCCCCTTGTTGCATGAACAGGAGATCTAGTCCGCGCCTGTTTTGCAGAACCACTTCTGAAAGTGAAGAGACTGACTTCTCCAGGTAGGAAATGGATTTCTCGATCCTCTGCAAGTCCTCATCTATGGTCATCTGCAGCTGAGACAGTCCTCGGTGCTGTGTCGCTAGGGCCGAGACACCTGTTGCCGTTCCAGCTGCTCCCAAGCCGAGCAGCATTGCGATGGTTATTCCTGTTATTATTTCTCTTTTGTGAAGCCGGCTGGGTTCTTCGAAAAGGTTGTATACCTCTTCATCGGAGTGGTACAGGACCCTAGGAACAATCAGAACTTGGACACAGAAGTCATTAGAATCATTGAACTTGGGAAGAAACACACAGGGACTTACTCCAGATCTCTGACAAACCCACATTGCAGATGAAGCTGGAACAACCCACTTATTGTTTTTTCTGTTGGGCTTTACAATTTTGGCGCAAACATTCCCTTTTCGCTTAGCCAGGGCTGCATTACCAAAACATCTGCCCTGACCTGAGACTTGACTCAGGGTAATACCTCTGCGGGGTGTATCCCACCTGCACTGATGTGGAGCGTCAGCTGTGGAGTAAGTGAATGAGGTGTTTACAGCAACTCCTTCATAAAATGGGGGTTGGACATCATAGCAAAGCCAACAGGAATTAGTTAGGTTAGGATTAGATTCATTTAGGGATAGAAAGGTAGCATCTAACATACGAAGGATTGGGTCTGGATCTGACTTGGCTGATCGGCCTATCTGGAAAGCTTTCTCATCGCTGATTGGGTCTTCGGTGACACTCGCGGGAAGGATTTTGGGGTAAGTTATGTTTTTCTCTGTCTGTGTGCTTTTAATCACCTTGTTGGGTCCAACCGCTCGGGGTGCCGATGGTTGGAGCCTGGTAATTTGCACATTCACCCACTCTCTCGACTTTTGAATGACCACTGTCCATGTTCTTCCCACTGTCCAGCTAAAATCATCGGGCTGCAAGACCGTCATGTTGTAGTATATACAAATTCGAAATTTGGGGATTTTATAGCTGTTTCGATAGGAACTTCCCTGTGAGAAAAGAGGCGGTTTGCAACCTGCCGGTGCCCATGAGAACTGTAGGAACTTATCGGGCGCTGGTGGGTCCCACCCAGGCCCTGACGGCCTGGCATCTGTAACGATGGTTTCACAGCCCCAGTACCCACAGTACCCCCACCCAGGGTAATTACAATAGCTTTTCCCCGGGTTTGAAGCTGGGCACCAGTAGGATAGATACATGTGTGGTGAGTGTGGAGACCTGGGAATTACCTTTGGTTGTTCTGGAAATAGATCTGTAAAACGGAGCACGAAAGATGGAGCGTTTGGTGTGGTGATGTCTCTGAGCACCTTACCGCTGGTAAGGTGTCTCATGACCCACCTGAACGGCTGATGTGGGTAGTAATCTGGGCTGGCTTGTCCTCTGGCAACAAGCCCCAATAACAAAATCACGCAGACATGTTGCTGATGTCTGGGTCTCACTCGCGTGGGTTTCTCTGCCGCTGTCTGACGTTTTGGTGGTGTGTCTCGTTCCTCTGGGAGGGGCATATATGCATTACGTGGTCGCCCCACCAGCATGTCCTGTAAACAGAAACTCACAATTCTCATTAGTCTCATCCTGCTCATTTGTGAAGATCAAGTTTAATTGATTTGAGAGGACACCACCTGATTTTCCCGTCCTTTTTGACAGCCGCATACCCTCGCCCTGCGAGCATCAACCTCCAGCCCCGTTCCCACTCACCCAGCTCGTTTTTAATTACAACCTGCGGGCCCTCCTCTATTGCTCTGGAGGCCCAGTGTTTTTGAATGGGACTGTTTGCTTCATTTCCTCTACGGAACTGATTCAATGCTATCAGAGCGGTTGCCAATATACGTGTCTGCTCTCCTGAGGGGATGGAGTTGGTCAAGCCTTCTGCTTTTGCCAACACCTCTATTTTGGTTTTCAGGGTTTGGTTTGCCTGCTCAACTATAGCTTGCCCGGTACTGTTATATGGAATGCCTTGCACTAATGTGATCTGCCATTTGGAAGCAAATTCCTGCATTGGTTTAAAAATGAAATTGGAGAAATTGGAACCATTGTCTGTTTTGATCTGCTTGGGGATACCAAGCCATGCCATGGCTGTCAGCCAGTGCTGAATTGTGGCTTTAGAGTTAGCTTTGCGATGCTGTGTGGCCACGATCATTCCACTAAATGTGTCCACTGTTACTGCAAGCCACGCTCGAGGCTTCAGCAGTTGACACAGGGTGAAATCTGACTGCCAGATTTCTGAGGGCTTGAGACCTCTCGGGTTGACCCCACTGGTCCACAGGGGTGACTTCTGGCAGTGAGGACAGGTGGCCACTACATGTTTGGCATCCGTTGCGGTGATTCCGCATCTCTTTGCCAGTGCTTTGGGTCCAATGTGGAGGGATTCGTGCAATTGACGAGCTTCCTGCAACGTCCAGACGCCTTTCACTGCAGCGTCCGCCTTGTCATTGCCGATCTGGAAGTAACCTTTGACTGGGTTGTGGCTGTTGATGTGAATGACGGATACTGTGCCCTTTCGCGAGGAGAGTGCTTCTTCTAGCATCAGGGCTGCTGATGCTAGAAGAAGCTGCTGTTGACACACCTGGTCCTGTCATAGCCAGACAGAGCTTTGCCATGAATATAGAGTCTGTTACAATGTTCAGGTGCTCGTCTTGGAAGAGTCCACACGCCAAGACTACTGCTGTCGCTTCCAGTTGCTGCACTGACAGTGTGGGGTCGCATGCTTTGACGCAATGCCATTGCTCTCTTGCCTGCCACACTGTTGCTGCGGTGGAAGTCATGGAGGAAGCGTCTGTAAAAACTGTTGGTCCTGGCTGTGGTCTGTCCATGACCTTTGGTGGCATGTCTATGTCAACTATGGTCAGCAGCTGAGTCCAAGGTGGTCTGGTGGAGTAGAAGATTTCTCCTCCGAATCCGATGAGAGCAAGGGCTAGGTGCTCTGATATTGTGGTTGACTCTGTGGTTGATTGCTTGCGGAAGGGAAGGTGGATTCTCGTTGGCTCCATCCCTAGGTGTTTCAAGGTGAGCTTCCTGCCTTTCACGATGAGATTTGAGATGCATTCTATTGCTGGGGAAAATGCACGAGCTGGTCTTCCAAGGACCACCCATTGAATCGGTCGAGCCTTTTCAGAAGGTCCTTGGGCCAGTGCTCCCACTCCCCCCTTTGGTGTGAAGTGTACGTACAGGTCCAGAGGCATCGCTGGGTTCCATCTGGCAAGTGTGCCGGTGGACATCTGCTGTTCGATGAAGTCGAGGGAGCTCGCTGCTTGCGGTGTCAGTTCCTTGGGTTCCCAGGGGTGTTTTCCTTTCAGGAGGTCATACAAAGAGTCCATGACCTCAGGAGGAATCAGGACGATGTTGCGAAGCCATTGCAATGATCCTACCAGGCGTTGCACATCATGGAGCGTCTTGATGTCTCGGTGGACTTTCACCTTGGGAGGTGTCACGTAGGAATTTGTGATCCCCACTCCCAGGAAGGTGACGCAGGGTCCTCTTTTGATCTTTGCGCTCGCAATCTCGAAGCCGTTGGCCTGGAGAATCTCTGTGATCATGGATACTAGGTGATCCACTTGGCTCGCCGATGATGCTGAGACTAGGATGTCGTCCATGTATTGTATGATGGTCGCAGTGGGGTAGGAGTGTCGGACTGGCGTCAGCGCTTTGTCCACTGTGATCTGGCAGACCACTGGGCTGTCCACCAACCCTTGCGGTAATACCTTCCATTGGAAACGCAGGCTGGGCCACTTGCCATTTGGAAAAACCACGGAGAAGGCAAATCGTTCCTTGTCCTCAGGATGCAAAGGTATTGAAAAGAAACAGTCTTTAATGTCCAATACTGCACATGGTTGTCCTTCAGGGATGGCTGAGTTCATAGGTAACAGTGTCTGAACTGGACCTATGGGTCTGATTGTTTTGTTCACTTCCCTCAGGTCGTGGACTAGGCGATAGCCTTCTCCAGACCTTTTGGGAATTACAAACACAGGGGTGTTCCATGGGCTTGTGGAGGGTTCTATGTGACCCTTTTGCAGTTCTCGTTCAACCAGTTCCAGCAATGCTGCAATTCGAGGCTCTGAAAGGGGCCACTGCTCGACCCAAACAGGGTCTGATGATTTCCAAGTCAATTTGATTGGCAACAAAGGGTGCACAGCAGTGGCCCTCATTATAAATTTGTGATTCTGATTCCGAGCATGGCTAGGACATCTCTTCCTATCAGGGGTGGAGAGTTTTGCAAAATGTAGGAGTAAATTGCCACGGTTTGTTCTGGTCCCTTTTTTGTGTAAATGGTTATGGCTACCAACTGGGTGCTTTTCCAAGCTCTGGATTGTCCCCCCACTCCGTTTACTGGAGGGACTTCTTTAATTTGCCAATGTCTGGGCCAATGTATTAGGGGTATAATGGTACAATCAGACCCCGTGTCCGCCTGAAACTTGAGCCCAAAAACATGAGGATCTCGACTGCCATAGAGCTGGCACGCTCCCCACACGATCAGGGGCTCTTTCCCCACCTTCATGACTAGGGCCACCCAGGGATTCCGCTCTGTGTGGCCCCCTGCTGACCCTGTGTCACTGGCGCAGTTTGTGACGGTGGGGGGTGCATAGCTACCACTGGTGATGCTGCACTGCTCTGCCATGGAATGGTTGGTGGGGATGTGACACTGACTGGTTCCTGTATATATATGGGGTATGAAGGTCTCCCAGCCCACTGGGTGTTGGGAAAGATGGGCCATTTCGGGATGGGAGGAGGCTGGATGTGGCCCATACGCCCCCTCCCCCTGCCGTTTCCCCGGGGCTTGGATCTGCATTCCCTGGCCATGTGACCCTTTTTCCCGCAACTCCAGCAGGTGGGTCTCTGGCGCTGTTGGGTCGGGGGTGCTGCTGCAGGTTGCTGTGTCACAGGTTGCTGTGCTGACTGAGGACAGTTAGCTGCCAAGTGACCTGTTTGGCCACACTTCATGCATGGTAATGCATTGGTTATAGTATGGATCGTGGCCTGCATGGGGATCAGCTGTTCCTCTCTTACCACGTGTTTGATCATGTCAGCTAGAGTAGCGCCTGCTGGCAGAGAACGTAGAATGTCCTTAGTAACAGTGTTACACTGTTGCTTTAGACAATCCAGTGCCACAGGTCCCCTTGCTTCCACAGGCAGTGTGGAGGAGTCAATAGCAGCTTGCAACCGATCTACAAAGTGTGTGAAACTCTCACTTTCCCCTTGTTTAATTGTGGACCATGGTGATGACTTGTCCACAACCCGAGAAGCAGCTCTTATGGCCTCTCTGGCTGCTCTTGTTGTTGCTTTGACTTCCTCTGCTGTGAGGCGTGTTGCCTGAGCCTGCGGAGTAGCTACGTCATCATGTTTGCCCAGCAGCCTGGACAGGGTAGAGCCATGGAGGGGTTGTCCCTGTCCTGAGCCTTGGGCTAAAGCAGCTGCACATTGGTCTGACCACTCCTGCTGAAAAACAATCAATCCTGCCCCATCAAAAAGCATTCGAGTTATCTGAGAAATATCAAAAGGTAGCATATCGTTATTACTGAAAATTCCGTCTATCAAAGTGGACACAACGGCTGATCCTAACCCCTTTTCTTGAATTGCCTTCACCACTGCTTGTATTTCTTTCGTACTCAGAGGTGTGTAGGTTCGTCTTAAATTCTGCCTTGTACCAGTAACACGCACTGGAAAAGCGTGGATAGCAGCTGCTGGCTCCCATACTGCACAAGCTACCTTTATTTTTCCCCAGTCAGTAAGCTTATATTGTGTTGCTTCCCCTGTATTGTAAAAAGCTTTGCTCGGTTTTGGTAAAAAATCCATAAGTTCTACTATTTCCGATTCCGATCCTGTGTCAGCCTCAGAGCTCTCGGTAGAAGTAGCCTCTGAGCTGTAGTCCCATTCGCAGTCGGAAGTCGACTGCTGGTACACTTCCGTCTTGCTATGCCTTTTTGTCGGGCTCCGTCCCCGTCCCGCCTCCCAGGGGCGGGCTTTCCCCGCCTCCCGGGCTCTGCCCCGTTCCGCCTCCCAGGGGTGGGCTTTCCCCGCCTCTCAGGGGCGGCGCCGGCACGCCTCCTGGGGGCTGTCCCATTCCCGCCCCCCGAGCACGTGGTGCCCCCCCCCAGAGGGGGTAATTCCTTTGTAAAATGACCTTGGGAACGATTTCCAACCGCGCGTGCGCGCTTCCTCGCTCTCCCGCGCTTGCGCGGTGTACACCGGGACGTCTGAGCCTCCCTCTCGCGCATGCGTTCCCGCGCGGACCCGCGCTTCCGGGATTTCGGCGCCATGCGGCCGGTGTCTCCGCCCCCAACCCGCGGCGTGATCACCATCTTGGAAGTATGCCGGCGGTAACCCAGCCGAGCCCGGCACGGGAGCGGCGGCGCAGCGCGGCCGCGGCGCACCCGGTCCCAGTGCCGCCGATTCTGGCTCGGCTGCGGCGGCGCCGCGTGAACGCGGGACGGGCGGCCCCGGCGCTGTCGGCTCTAGCGCGGCCGCGGGCAGCTCCGGTGCTGCCGGCTCTGGCACGGCGTGGGCTTCTCTTTCTATTTTTCTAGCCTCTCGCGTGAGCTCCTCCCAGACGGACCGCGGCTTGTCTTCACCCCGTGGCTCCGACTCAGGGGTTGGGGCAGCTGCGAGCCCGTTCCCGGGTTCCAGAGAGCGGCTGTCCCGCGTGGGCAGCGGCGGCAGCGTCTCCGGACCCGTTAATTTGCCGATATCGGGCGAATCTGAGTCCCGCGGGCAGGCGCAGGGAGGAGGTATAGACAAATGAACCGCGATATTTTCAGGAGGTTCTGGAGGGGTCTTTAGGTCCGGGGGGTCCCACAGAACGGCTAGAGAGCCCCACCCAGGGTTCAGAATGTCTGGGCAAGGGCTCTGGGGAGGGTTTAATGCGTCCCCCTCCCGCTCGTTCCCGCCGCAAAGCTGTGCATTCCCCGAGGGTCCCGTGGGTCCCGTAGGTCCACCCCCTCCCCCTTTCGGCTGCGTGACGGCAAATAAACATGTTTTCGCCGTATTCCATGTCTCCTGCTCCTCCCTCGCTTTTTGTAAAGCCGTTTCCACTTTTCCCCACGCTTTGAGAGCTTTTCCACTGCCGGTGGCTTTTGTATCGTTTGCAAGAGCAGCTGTATAGCTCTGCCACCTTTCTGAATCCAATATATCAACGGGCCGCTGAATTGTGCCCAAATCTATAAGCCTTGCAATAGCAAGATATAAATTCTTTCGCTCACAGCGTATTCCCCATTTCCCGTCCATAAGTTTTACAACCTGCGCGATGGCCTCCATGCCAAATCACTGGTTCTTCAGGGCGTCCCCTGATCCCTCCACGGTAGTCCAGGACCTGCCGGTACCGTTGTCTTCTACCGTCCAGGCGTTCCCCGTCCCCCAGGTTCTATTCCCGGGTTTTCGGCACCAATATGTTGTGGCTTATTTAGCCACCGCCCTGGTGACCTGGGTTAGATAGAGACACGACCTCCACATGCTATGTGTGGGGTTCGGGCTTTATGACTCAGTTAACACCAATGTGATGTGTTCGCCAAAAAGCATTTATTATCTAAAACACAGGGTTTAAGTACCTTCTGGGTTTCGCTACGTCATAGGGGGTCTTACTAGTTTCCTAATGGTAGTGGAAAAGTACTGGTATGCCTAGAGAGAGGGGTCTGTGACCTTGAGATAAGGGTTATCTCTGGAGAGGAATGTGCCTGGCTCCTATTCCCGTAACAAACCGGCTCATCTTCCGCAATGCCTGTCCCTTGTAATTCACATTCTCCCCACACAACTGCCCGAACATCAGGGGAAAGAATTGCTGCTTTCCCACATCCAGCGGAGGATCTAGGGCTGTGTATTTACACACAGCTGCCCGCAGCCTGTCCACAAAGTCAGTGCGTGACTCATGCTGTCCCTGTTTAACATTATATATTACTGACCAATTTATTGCTTTTGGAATGGGATGTTTTAATTCAAATTTGACTGCTTCCTGGTATCTAGTCAACATTGCATAGTTGCTGGCATCATTCAGGTCCCACAAAGGATTTCCAATAGGAAACAACTGGTCCACTGTACCTTGCAAGGCTCCACTAGCAATTTGTCCCTGCACATGTGCTCTGGCCGTCTTGATCACCTATCCGCTCTTTTTCTGTTTTTGTTAGCTCTGTGTAAGACAGGGTCCCCGAGTTCCTCATCTGCCTCATGACCATCGCCAAGGACGGAGACTGAAGACTCCAAAAGGACTGGGACCGAAACCTGTGAGCCCAAAGCGGGAGATCTGGCCTGGCTGAGGTGGGATGTCTGCCAACCACCGCCTGCAGGTGCGCTCGTTGGATTGATGCATCCCCGTGGGAAGCCGGTGGGAACAACGGGCACGCCACGGTGGACTGCTGTCGAACTGGTTTTGGACTGGTTTGTCCTGTACTCGCCCCGTACCTGTTCCCTGAGTGCACAATTGCTGTACACACGGACATTTGCTCTAAGCGTCGGAGCGCTTTGTCCCGTTTAAACGCACCTCCTGATGGTCTCCCCACCTTCTGGCCACCTGCCTGTCGCTTCAGAAAGGACTATCAAGAGACCCCTCCAGATGACCTGAATTCGAGATCTCCCCATGGAAGAAGACGTGTCTATTGCTCAGCCTGCACAACGACGACTCCGTCTCTCCGTGGTAGCTGTACCCCTTCTCTCTCTCCCTCTTTATCTCTCTCTCTCCTCTCTCTCCCTCTATTGCAAATAGTGCTGTGTGCACTTAATAAAGTGTACTGCTGTTGAGAGCAAATTGTTGTTGTCCCTTGCTGTGTCTTTTGCGCTCTGAGATCACTCGAACCATCACGATTCCTGCCTGCATTAGTGGCTTGTGACACTCTCTCAACCTGAAATCACCTCCATCTGGGTTCTAATTCTTGATTATTAACTCAATCCTTTTTGCTACTTTGCTAGGGTTTTCTCTATGATCTTTAACTTTTTCCTGCCAGCTATTTCAGGTCACTAGTAGAAAAGGAGATCTTCACCCATACAGCTTCTCCTGCGTGACCCACAACTTGCCTTAAGGGAGTGACTAAAGGCAAAGCTTTCTTGGTTTTATTCCTTGTACTTGTTGTCACTGGGCTCCCTGAACTTGTCCCCTCACCAGCATTATTCCTCTCATTCTCACTACCCTTCAGGTTTAATTGTGGGGAGGAGTGGTTGGTGGAGGGGCTGTGTAGAACTGGCCTGGGGTAACTTGGCTGTAAATCTTGGACATCTCTAACACTGCGTCTTCCTCATGCTTTTTTGCCAATTTCAAACATCTCGGCCCTTTACTACGTGCTGAACAACGTCTCTTTATTTTCTGCCTGTGATCTCTTTCCAAAGTTAGGACCAAAGGATCCCAAGGAGGCCGTGCCAGCTCCTGTGGAAGGCCCCGTGCCCTTCCCGCTGCGGCTGCGTCGGCAGCCCTGGGGGCTCCTTCTGCTGCCTGAGCCCGCAGAGCAGCGTTTGCTGATGGTTTGAGCCGTTCCTAAAGATCCTGTCGGGCTGTCTGAGACACTTGGGGCCAGGGATTCCTTCCAACCCGGGCCACTTTGGGTGTGTGTGCAAGGGCCCTTTGTGACACGGTGCGGCATGGTCACCGTGGGAGGGAATGGGACAGGGTGTCAAAGGGCCCTTTGTGACACGTGGTGACAGAGGTGCTGGCGGTGACGCAGCCACGCCTCAGTGCTCGGAGCACGCGACGGGACAGGACGGGAGAGAGCGGTGTCGTGAGGAGCCCCCTCACAGCGCACTCGTTTCTGTCTCACCCGGAGCTTTTCAGAGCCCTTATTCCCGCAGGTGCCTTTGCGGCAAGACTGTGGGATTTGCTGACCACAATCCTTGGCGAGGAGTCTCCTGTCCTTGTGGCAGGAGCCCTGGAGACCAGAGTGCAGGGCTTGCTGTCCTGTACTCTTCCCAGCACTTCAGTCCTGCAGGTGCCTTCCAGGCACAACTGCAGGACTTCCTGACTCGGAGGTTTTCCGAGGCATCTCTCCTGCAGGCAGCCATAAATCCAGTCACTGACATGGAGAAGATACCCCCGAGAGTGCCCAAGCTGGCCTGGGTGGAGGAGGAGGAAGAAGGCCCTGGAGCTGTCCCAGAACAGGAGACTGAAGAGGTGGAGCAGTTCCAGCCGCTGCAGGAGGGTGAGTGGCAGAACTGCGCAGCAGGGCTGATGCCTGCAGGCAGCTGGGCCCCATTGCATCACATCCCATCCCCTCCCCTCCCAACCCCTGGGGACATAACCCTGGACAGGATGGAAGAGACTTGGCAAAGACCTGGAGAAGAGACCCTCGAGAGTGCCCAAGCTGGCCTGGGTGGAGGAGGAGGAAGGCGGCCCTGGAGCTGACCCAGAACAGGAGACTGAAGAGGTGGAGCTGCTCCAGCCGCTGCAGGAGGGTGAGTGGCAAAGCTGGGCCACAGGGCCAGTGCCTGCGGCCAGCTGGGCCACATCCCATCCCATTGCATCCCATCCCATCCCCTGAGGCTATGCCCATGGACAGGATGGAAGAGAGTTGGAATAGACATGGAGAAGAGACCCCCGAGAGTGCCCAAGCTGGCCTGGGTGGAGGAGGAGGAAGAAGGCCCTGGAGCTGCCCCAGCACAGGAAACAGAAGAGGTGGAGCTGCTCCAGCCACTGCAGGAGGGTGAGTGGCCGAGCTGGGCCTCAGGGCTGGTGCCTGCAGCCAGCTGGGCCACATCCCTTCCCATCCCTTCCCATCCCATCCCATCCCATCCCATCCCATCCCATCCCATCCCATCCCATCCCATCCCATCCCATCCCATCCCATCCCATCCCATCCCATCCCATCCCATCCCCTGGGGACACACCCCTCGACAGGACAGAAAAGGGGCCGGGGCTGAACCCCGCAGTGGCCGTGCTCCATCCCCTGGGGCATCCCAGGGCTGTCCCTGCCTGCGGAGCGCAGGGCTGGGCTCTGTTCTCCGGCCTCTCCCGCAGCCCCTCAGCTCTGGCTGCGCTCGCTCTTTGCCAGATGCAGCCATGGACCGCACACAGGAGCAGGAGCCTGCCCGTGGCCGCTTCCAGAGAACAGCGCAGGTACCTGCAGCCATCCCCACCTGGGCTGGGCCTGCTGGCACTGCTCAGCCCAGCACTGCGCTTGGAGCACTCCATGGAACATCCCTGGCTTCCTGCCCTTTGTTTTCCTGCTGGACTTCCAAATTCATCAAGTGCATTTGGCAGGAAGAGACCAGCACCATCAGCACTGGATACATGGAAAACCATGGCGTCTACACCATCAACACCAGTGCTGCCAGGCTGGATTTGATTTTGGAGGATGGTGTTTTCTGTCCAGAGCAAGTAAGCAGCCTCTGGCCAGGGTTTGATCCTCCAGGAATTGCTTGGCCTCCCAAGCCAAGCCTGCTTTCCCTGTAGGGCTTTGAGGCCATTGCAGTGTGGTGGCAAGGGAAGCACCTCTCTGGGGAAGCTGGGGACATGACTCCCTCTGGCAGCTTCCCAAGTCTCCCTGTGCCTCCTCCAGGTGCCTGCTATGGTGAGGTACATCCACCAGTGGCTCATGGCCACTGACTCTGCTGAGCACAGACTGGACAGGGCCCTGCTGGATCTCACGGAGGCACAGCCCGCTGATGTGGTGATGACTCTCCTGCGTGTGGCCCCATCGTGTGACAGGTATGGGGCCCACCTGCCCAGAGGGCTCAGGGCTCCCCAGCCCATCACCCTGTACAGCCTGTCCCAGGAGTCTGGCCAAAGGACAATTCCAGGGCCTTTTGGCTCCTTTCTTTCAGAGCCCTGCCATGTCAGGCCCAGAGCCTGCTGCCATGCTCCCTCCTTGCCTTTCAGAGGCCTGTCCTCACAAGGCTGAGCTGCCTGGGTGCTGCTGGCAAGGAGCAGTGGGCAGAGGCAGAGCTGGCAGCAGCTCAGCTGCCCGCTGCTTCCCAGGCCATGGTGCTGTGTTCAAGACCCCCCTGAGACAGAGTTCTGACCCCACAGAGCCGCTGTGACCATGTGGAAGACAATCCTGTGCTCGCCCAGGACTGCAGAGCTAGTGCTGCTGAAACTCTTTGATGTGCTGGAGGACTGGCCAGTGCACAGCACGTGCACCTCAGATGGGGACGAAAGCCGTGTCTTTGCCCTGGCTGTGAGTTTCTGGAGCTGCACTTGGCTCACCCCACTGCTGCCTCTCCAGCAGCTCTCCATCCTCCTTCCCCCACTGCATCTCCCTGCATCAGGCACTGGGAGGAAACCTGGCCTTGGGGCAGCTTCAGGGGCACCAGGCCCAGTGCTCCCCCTGTGTCTCCCCTGGCCTCTCCCTGCCACGCTCGGGCCCTGCCACACGGACACCTCGGCACTGAGCGCTGTCTCGGGGTGCTTTGTCCTTTGCAGGCAACTGTGGTGGTGTGGAAGATCCTCCAGGAGTCCTGTGTCCCACACATGGTGACGGTGCATTTCCCCCGCCTCTTTGTGCATCTGCTCTACCAAGTGTTCTTCAGCACTCTGGATACATCAGAGGAGGTTGATACCTTCTGGAAGGCATGCCAGGAACAACACGGCCTTGCCATCAGCCCCAACAGGTGCTGCACCCCAGTCCTCCTGTGCCTGCCACATCCCCAGGGCAGGAGCCAGTGCTGCCAGCATCACCTGGGCTTTGCTCTGCACAGGTTTGCAGTGCAGACCCTGAAGTCCCTGCTCTGCTTTCTCCAATGTGAACATGTGGTGCTGGCAATGGAACGCAAGCATGGCTGGGACACACTGCTCTGTCCTGACACCCAGAACTACGCTGTGGGTCTGCTGGCCAGGTGAGACCCCCTTCTCCCCGCTGCCTCTGGCATTTGTGCCCTGTGCTCAGGGTGCCCCACACAGTCTCCGTGGTCATGGGCCAGAGGGGCTTGTCACCAAGAAACACTAAGCAGACTGGAAAATCTGGGAGAGTAGGGAGCCCAAGAGCAGCCACCTCCCAATGGGCTCTGGTCCCCTTACAGCATGGTTGGGAAAGACCAGAGCTCTGTGAGTCAGTCCTGGAAGCGGTTTGCCACCCTGGCTCACAGTCTTGCTTCCTTTTTCCTCCTGTCAGAGAATTGCGCTGTTTATCCATACGCTTGTGTTTTGGGATTGCATTCTACCTGCTCCATCTGCTCAGCAAAGAGATGCCATTCTGGGATTTTGCTGTCCTGGCGTTCCTTGTGGAGGTGAGCCTGAAGGCCAGCGCTGCCTGGCTGAGCTGCCTCCCAGCTCTCTGCCCTCTCATCGGGCACCTGCTTGGGACGGTGCCCGTGCCCTGTGCTGCTGCTGCCTGGGCCTGGCCCTGTGCAGTTCTGGGCTCCTGCAGGCCGGGTCCTGAGTCAGTGCCCTGGGCCTTTCAGGTTCCAGATTGCCTGTACTTGAATGAATGCAGTGACACTGTTCTGGAGATCATGTCAAGGAACCTACTGTGCGAGTGCAGGGAGCGGCGTCGCTTGGCACTCAGAGGCCTCATGGTGCTCAGCAAGGATCTCGTGATTGTGAGAAGGGAGCAGTGGCTTAAGCCTTGTGGGCAGAGTGGGGCTGGGGAAAGCAGTCGCTTGGGTTTGGCTTAGTTCTCCCAGCTCTCTTGCCTCCCAGTTCAGCTGCCCAAGTGCTTCAGGACAGGCCTTTGGTCTCTGTTCCCTGCGGCAGCAGGCTGAGAGTTTCACAGTCCTGTCTTCCACACAGGCCCAAAAGATGTGGAACCTGACTGAAAGCCTTGTGGAGCTCCTGCAGGAAAATGATAGCCACATCGTCAGGATGACCCTCATTCTACTCAAGTCTTTGTTCCTGCACAATGATGCCCTGCTACCCACCACGGTTGCCCTGAGGCTGGCTGAGGCACTCCAGACGCTCTTTGACCACGTAAGGCTCTGTGCCCTGAGCCACGGCCACTGGGTGCTGCCCGAACACTTTGTGCCCTGTGGGTTTCTAGGCCAGTGCACAGCTAGGCTGAAAGCAGACAATGATGTCTTTTTTCCTTCCTTTCATACAGGATGAGAGCCAGGTGCAGCTGTGTGCTATGTTTCTATTTCAAGAGATGATGTATTTATTAACAAAAGAGGGAAGAAAGGCCCTGAAGTCACAAGTGCGCCACAGCCTTCTCCCACTCTCCTTCCACTGCCATGACCAGAACCAGCAGGTGGTTATGGTGAGGACTTGTGAGCTGCAGCTTCCCACTGGGAGGGGGCTCGGCTTCCTCCTGCCCTGGAGCCTTTCAGGCTGTAGCCTCTTCCAGGCCTTGGCACAGAGACACTCCTGTGCCCTGAACTGTGGGACCAGCTCTGGGTCTCTGCTGCTCTCCAGGCCTCCCGGAAAACACTGCTTAGTGCGGCCAAGTTCCTGAAGAGGAGGGATCTTGAGCAGTTGCTGCAGGTGGATCAGACATGGAGGTTCGGTGAGGGCCTGGTAAGGACGGCCTGGGAAGCCCAACCTCAGCTGGGAGAAATCCCCTGACCACAGTGCTCAGTGCGTGGGGCTGGCAGCTGTGACCCTGCCCAGTGCTGCACCCAGGGGCGCCAGCCTGCGCCCCACACGCTGCTCCCTTCCCTGGGCTGCGAGGTCTCTTCTCCAGGCTCCTGTGGCCCCGAGCCAGGAGCCGATGGAGCCCCGGCCCGGCGGGGCTGCAGGGCGGGGCGGCAAAGCGGCTCCCCGGGCAGCACCCGGCTCTCTGCCCCCTCCAGAGGGAGCCCGGCGCCAGCGGCTGCTGGCCGGGCCCCAGGGCTGTGCGGGCAGGGGAGGCCGGGGCTGGGCACAGCGAGAGCCCGGCCGAGGGGCTGAGGCCGCGCCAACCCTTCCCTCCTGCCGCTCTCTCCAGCTGGCAGAGGACAAGAGCCGAGCGGCCGAGCACCTGCGCCAGGCCCTGCCGTACCTGCAGCACCCACAGGAGCCCCTGCGAGAGGCGGCCATCAGGTTCATGGGTGAGCCACGGGCCCGGGCTCCCTCCCCCGCCCGGCGCAGCTCGGCCCCAGCCCCGGCTGCTGCCCCGGCAGCGCCATCCGGGCCCGGCGCCGTGGAGCCCCGCCTGCCCTCGGGGCTGCTGCCGGCCGCCCTCTGGCAGCCGTGCCCTTGGGCGGCAGCCTGCGGCAAGGGCCCGGGCTGAGCCCTGCCGGGGCAGGAGGCCGTGTGGCCACAGGGCTGGCAGCGCCCCTGGCCGGCAGGGAGCTGTGCCGCTGGGGCCGTGACAGGCTCTGTGTTCCCAGGGATGGCCGGGCGGAGCCTTAGGGGACAGAAGGAAGAGCTGCAGCTCATCTGTGAGGGTGAGTGAGGCTAGCAGGCTATCCAAAGGGGGCTGGCGGGGAGGGCCCTGGCCTGGCTGTGGAGGGCTCTGCTCCCTGTGCAGTCCAGGGGTGGCTTGGGCCGAGCACACAGAGGTTTCAGGGATACGTGGGGAATTCATGTCCAGCAGCGGTGGGCTGATCCCTGCTCCCTCCTGGCCATGGCAAGAGGGGGCCGGGCTCCCAGGCAGGGGGCTCTCCTTGGGTGCCTGCAGCTCAGGGATCTGACTGTGGTTCTGTTCCTTTCTCTTCCAGCCCTTGAAGACATGGCCTATGACCGCAGCCCTGCCATCAGAAACCTGGCAACTGAAACAGCATTCGTCCTACGGACAGTACAGAGAGCGCCGTATTCCATCTTTCAGAAGCTGCGAGATCAGTTCCGCAGGGCATGTAAGAAAGGGCCTCATCAGTGTGACAGTGCCTGGCTGTGCTGCTGGCGCTCTGTGGAGAGCTGATCTGGAAGGCTTTGTATTTGCTGGGGTCACAAGACCCAGTGGGGATTTTTCTTTTCTTTCATATTGTTCATCTTGTTGTTTTTCTGTAGTATGAAAATAAAGAATGTGTTATAACAGACGGAGTACCAGGATCTTTTTTTTTTGCTGCCCAGGCTGTGCAGGGCATAGGGGAAGAGGGGGAAAAGGGTGCTTGTGCTCAGCAAGCTGCCCAGGCGTGCAGTCTTGCAGGGAAAATGGGCAGAAGCTCCTGGGCCCTTGGTGCTTCTGCCGACAGAGTGGGTGGGCAGGGGCCAGAGCTGTGTGGATCCCTGCAAGGCCAGCGCCTGGAGATGGCCACAACCCCTGTGCCATCCAGGAACCAAAATCTGTGTCCTCCTGCCCGTGTGTTGCTGTAGCAGCGTTTGGCAGCAGCGATCATCGTGTCCAGGGCGGTTCAGCCGCCAGCAGGGAAGCAAAGGAGACAAGTCTCTTTCTTAAGCTCGAGAATGCATTTTTATTTCCCCCACCCCAAAGCAGGGAGGAGGTGAGGTCGATGAGGGTGATCGTGGTTTTTCTCAGTTCTATAGTGTCTCAGGTTCATGGGTGGTACAGGGGGCAGGGCAGGGGGCAACTGACCATAGGGAAGACAGAAACTGGACACCAGGCCCCCACAGCCAACGGGGAAATAGGGAAAGGGGATACCATGGGGGAGTGACAGGCTTGAGAAAGGCAGGGAGAAGATTACACCATGTTTGCAGGGAACTATGGGGGAGAAGCCTTTGGTACATCTGGGAGGGGTTGCTTTTCCAGGGCAAGGAAATTCCTTGAATGGTACAAGGGACTCCACATGTTGCTGGCTGGATTGCTGAGGGCTCTGGGGTGCCTCTCGATCAGTAGGTGGGGTATTACAATTTGGCCCACAGGAAAGGGAATTGGGAAAGGCACCATTCAGGGAGAGGATCAAAAAAGAACCAATCAACGGGGGTAAAAAACCAGGAACTGGGGAACTAACCAAAGAGGAGTAACAGGTTACCATAATGTTGCAAAGGATGATGGATTTGACACACTTTGCTCACTAGAAGCTCAAAGCAAGTCTCTTAGAGAGGCTTCTTAGGGGGTGATCATTACAACTTGGATTCAGTCATACGGCTGCACATTCTCCATGGGAGAGCAGTATCTTTAGTGGATGGCCCTGGGGCCACCACAGATGGGCAGAATCCCTGCCCAAGCACACCTGCAACCCCTTGAGACCTCGCAGCACTGGTGTCATCTCCTGCCCCAGAGAGCTGTGCCCTGGGGAGGGGCTTCTCTGGCAGAGAGCAGACAAAGCCAATGTGCATTGGGGGTTGTTCTCCTTCTTCAGGGGCTGTTGGCAGCAGCAGCTGGAGAGACTGCTGGCAACTCTTGGTCTCTGTCAGCTGATGTTGCTCCTTCCTGGAGTTTTTGTTATGGAAGGGATTGGCAGTAGCACCAGAACACCATCAGCTGTTGTGTTTCCCAGGACGATTAGATCATACAGAGACAAGGTGAAGTTTCCCTCTGCTTTTCTGACTGCCTCTCTTGCATTCTGGAAAAGAAAGAATCTGTCCAGCTTCTGATGTTCAGCGCTCCAGTCGCTACATTTCTGCATGTGGCAGCTCATGTCCAAAGACAACTGCGTTCCTGCTGAGCATGGCAATGGATGGCAGCAAACAGGGGGGTGCCCCTGTGAACATCGAGGCAGGCACGTGGGGAAGTGCAGAGGATAAGGATAACTCTGAGAGGAGAAGCTGTTTGCTGTCTCTGATTATGGTGCTGATGCCTAAAAACTAGGCAAGAAAACAGTATGCCATAGGATAAGGCTTATAGAACAGGTATTTGTTATTTTCTGCTGGGAGTGAAGGGCATTGCTCCACCACAAAGTCACTCATCCATCCTTTAGCTTTTATGTGTTTTTTACTTAATGTGCTGTGCTGGTTTGAAAGCAAAACCAGTGAGACTTCCAGTCAGAGATACAATTTAATAGAAGAAGAAGGGAAAAAAGGTGAAATAAATAGAATGATACAACCTAACACCCTGTTGGTCAGGGTGTTTGAAAGCAGTCCGGGAATCCTCCTGGAGCAGCAGATGTGGTTCCGCTGGAGCAGAGATGATCCAAAGCAGTGATCCCTGTAGAAAAGTCTGGTAGCTCGTCTCCTCTGAGAGTTCAGTGGATAGAAGCTGCCAGTGAGGTCTCAAACCCTGGATTATATCCAGGTGGGAATGCTTGGCTCCTCCCCCTGGGCAGAGCATCTCACAATGGTATGATTCATCTTATCAGTCATGCAAATGGATCCTTGATGGCCCATTAAACAGAGATAACGTCTTCCGGGAAGGCATTGTTGGGCTCGTTATCAGAAGATAAGGAGAACACTGCCCCACCTTGGCTCCAAACCGGCTCATGGGGATAGAATACATACCTTGGGTACAATTTTACATTGTAACCTAAGACATAATCCACCCCTTATTCTATCACTATCTACATCATACACTCTCACAGATACATACATATACATACGTATATACACAGAATAAAACCCTACATGCTAATTTTAGTTCTCACTCAAAGTTAAGTCTCCTTGTGGTACACAACGGGTTTCTCCATCTTTTTGCATTACCCACCAAGTGTAACCAGGTCCTTGAGCAAAAACAATCCCACGGATGGGTCTGCCTTTGCCTGAGGTGGGATTAATCCAAACAGTCTTTCCTAAAATCCCTTTCAGGTGTACCACAGGGACTTTATCTCCATCCACTGTGTGCAAAGGTTCAGACTGGGCCGGACCAGCTCGATTGATGGAGCCTCGGGTGTTTACCATCCAGGTGGCTTTGGCTAAGTTTATGTCCCAATTCTTGAAGGTCCCTCCGCCAAGTGCCTTCAGGGTAGTCTTTAATAGTCCATTGCACCGTTCAACTTTCCCGGCGGCTGGTGCATGATAAGGGATGTGATATATCCATTCAATACCATGTTCTTTGGCCCAGGTGTTTATAAGGCCATTCTTAAAATGTGTCCCGTTGTCTGACTCGATTCTCTCCGGGGTGCCATGTCTCCACAGGACTTGTTTTTCCAGGCCCAGGATGGTGTTCCGGGCAGTGGCATGAGGCACAGGATAGGTCTCCAGCCATCCTGTGGTTGCTTCTACCATGGTCAACACATAGCGCTTGCCTTGGCGGGTCTGGGGAAGGGTGATGTAGTCAATTTGCCAGGCTTCCCCATACCTGTACTTCAACCATCGTCCACCGTACCACAGAGGCTTCACCCGCTTGGCCTGTTTGATTGCAGCGCAGGTCTCACAGTCATGGATGACCTGTGATATGCTGTCCATAGTAAGGTCCACCCCTCGGTCACGGGTCCATCGGTATGTTGCATCTCTTCCCTGATGACCAGAGGCATCATGGGCCCAACGAGCTAGGAATAATTCTCCCTTGTGCTGCCAGTCTAGATCCACCTGTGATACTTTCACCTTGGCAGCTTTGTCTACCAGCTCATTGTTGCGATGCTCCTCATTAGCCCGACTCTTGGGTAGGTGCGCATCCACGTGTCGAACCTTCACGGTTAGCTTCTCTACTCGGGTAGCAATGTCCTGCCAGATCTCAGCAGCCCAGATGGGTTTCCCTCTGCGCTGCCAGTTGGCCTTTTTCCAGCGATTCAGCCATCCCCACAGGGCATTAGCTACCATCCATGAGTCGGTGTAGAGATAGAGCCTCGGCCACTTCTCCTGTTCAGCAATATCCAAAGCCAGCTGTACAGCTTTAAGCTCTGCCATCTGACTCGATCCACCTTGTCCCGCGATAGCTTGCGCAACTCGTCGTGTGGGGCTCCATACTGCAGCTTTCCATTTCCTGTCAGTGCCTATAATTCGGCAGGAACCATCAGTGAAGAGGGCATATCGTTTTTCAGTCTCCGGTAGCTCATTATATGGTGAGGCCTCCTCAGCATGTGTCACTTGCTCCTCTTCTTCTTCAGAGGATAATCCAAAAGTCTCACCTTCAGGCCAGTTCGTTATAACTTCCAGAATCCCAGGGCGATTTGGGTTTCCAATACGGGCGCGCTGCGTAATGAGGGCAATCCATTTGCTCCAAGTAGTGTCGGTGGCATGATGCGTGGAAGGAAGCTTTCCCTTGAACATCCACCCCAGCACCGGCAGTCAGGGTGCCAGAAGCAGCTGCGTTTCAGTGCCAATTACTTCTGAAGCGGCTTGAGCTCCTTCATAGGCGGCCAAGATTTCCTTCTCCGTGGGAGTGTAGTTGGCTTCGGACCCTCTGTAGCTTCGACTCCAGAATCCCAGTGGTCGACCCCGAGTCTCACCAGGCACCTTCTGCCAAAGGCTCCAGGACAGGCCATTGTTCCCGGCTGCTGAGTAGAGCACATTCTTCACATCTGGTCCTGTCCTCACTGGGCCAAGGGCTACTGCATGAGCGATCTCCTGCTTGATCTGGGCAAAGGCTTGCTGCTGTTCAGGGCCCCAGTGGAAATCGTTCTTCTTGCGGGTAACCAGGTAGAGAGGACTCACAATCTGGCTATACTCAGGGATGTGCATTCTCCAAAAGCCTATGGCACCTAGGAAAGCTTGCGTTTCCTTCTTGCTGGTTGGTGGAGACATTGCAGTGATCTTGTTGATTACTTCTGTGGGTATCTGGCGACGTCCATCTTGCCACTTGACTCCCAGGAACTGGATTTCTCGAGCCGGTCCCTTAACCTTACTTCGCTTAATGGCAAAACCAGCTTTCAGTAGAATCTGGATAATCTTCTCTCCTTTCTTGAAAACTTCCACTTCTGTGTTCCCCCACACAATGATGTCGTCAATATACTGGAGATGTTCAGAAGCCTCGCCTTTTTTCAATGCAGTCTGAATTAGTCCATGGCAGATGGTGGGACTGTACTTCCACCCCTGGGGCAATCGGTTCCAGGTATACTGCACACCTCTCCAGGTGAAAGCAAACTGGGGTCTGCACTCTGCTGCCAAAGGAATGGAGAAGAAGGCATTGGCAATGTCGATGGTCGCGTACCACTTTGCTGCCTTGGACTCCAGCTCGTACTGAAGCTCCAGCATGTCTGGCACAGCAGCACTCAGTGGTGGCGTGACTTCATTCAGACCACGGTAATCCACTGTCAGTCTCCATTCCCCACTGGACTTACACACAGGCCAGGTGGGGCTGTTGAAGGGTGAACGAGCCTTGCTGACCACCCCTTGGCTCTCCAGTTTACGAATCATCTCATGGATTGGGGTCACTGAGTCTCTGTCGGTGCGGTACTGCCGACGGTGCACTGTTGCTGTGGCAATTGGTACTTGTTGTTCTTCAACTCTCAGCAGTCCCACAGCAAAGGGGTCATCGGAGAGACCAGGCAGGGTATTCAGTTGTCTGATGCCTTCTTTCTCTACAGCAGCTATCCCAAAAGCCCAGCGATATCCTTTTGGGTCTTTGAAATATCCATTTCTGAGAAAATCTATGCCAAGGATGCATGGGGCCTCTGGGCCAGTCACAATGGGGTGTTTTTGCCACCCGTTCCCAGTTAAACTCACTTTGGCCTCCACTACAGTCAGCTGCTGGGACCCTCCTGTCACTCCAGAAATAGAAACAGATTCTGTTCCTACATACCTTGATGGCATCAGGGTACATTGAGAGCCAGTGTCAATCAAAGCCGTGTACTCTTGTGGGTCAGATGTGCCAGGCCATCGGATCCACACAGTCCAATAGATCCGATTGTCCCTTTCCTCTACCTGGCTAGAGGCAGGGCCCCTCTATTCCTGCTCACGATGCACGTTGCTATCTTCCTGTAAATACGTTCCTGAGGTCCCTTCGAGAGGATCAGTCACATCATCATTCCTATACTGTCTGGAGTTCCGTGCACGAGAGACTGGAGCAGCATTGACTCTAGATGAACTCCTCGTGGTAGGCGTCCCTCTTTTCAGTTCACGTACCCGGGCTGCTAAGGCGGTGGTGGGTTTGCCATCCCACTTCCTCATGTCTTCTCCATGCTCACAAAGAAAAGACCAGAGGTTACCTCGTGGAGTGTATGTTCTCTCTCTGGCTGGGGGATGCCTGCTCCTAATGGCAGAGACTCTTGTTGGTTCTGGCGAGACGTGGTAAATTTCTTCCTTAAGTTCTTTTTTCAGTTTCTGATGGCCCTCTTCAATCAAGCTTCGGACTTGCTCAGCCAGCCTTGTTTCCATGGATGAGACATGGGTACGAAACGGGGCAGTGACAGTGTCCTCATAAATTCTTAGTTTGTTGACCAAGACGCCCACCCTGTCCTCACCTGCCCTCCATTGCAGCGTTGCCAGGTAACGGGAGTACATCTCTGGTCCAAGCCGTGCGAATCTCAACCGCATCTGTGATGTGCACTGAACTTCATCTGGGCTTTTAGGAAATCTCTCGTCCTCTGAGAAAATGATCTCCAGCACAGCCAATTCCCTCAGGCATCGGATACCTTGTTCCATTGTGCTCCACTTTCCTTGGTGCACCTGGAGATCTTCTTTACAAAGGTATCTGTCCCTCACACTTGTTAGCAGCCGTTGCCAGAGGCTGAGAGTTTCTTGGGTTCTCCCGATCCCCTGGTCAATGACCACATCCCGGGACAGAGATCCCAGTTGCCTGGCCTCACTTCCATCCAGAATGGTGTCATTGGCTGCAGCGTCCCAGATGCGGAGCAGCCAGGTCAGGATGGACTCGTTTGGCTGACGGGTGAATTCCCTCCGCAGGTCACGCAGCTCACCCAGGGACAGAGAGCGAGTGATGATCTCTGGCTCTGTCTCCTCTGCTGGGTGCGAAGGTCCTGCTGCATCCTCGTCAGTCACTATGCGGACTGATTTGCTCTTTGCTTTCTTCTTCTGAACAGGAGCAACTGCTACTGGTTTAGGCTGTTCCAGTTCAGTGATGGTTTGTGTGGAAATGCAGGAATTTTTGGCTTCTTTCTCCTCTGTGACAACCTGCACAGACACAGACGTTGTGGCTTTGCTTGGTGCTTCTTTCTCTTCTGCGGCAGTCTGCGTAGACGTGGGCACTGTTGCCTTGATTTCGGTTCCTTTCTCCCCTGTGACAGTCTGTGTAGATGCGGACACTGTTGGTTTGCTTTTGGCTTCTGCTCCCTCTGCAACAGTCTGCATGGACGTGGACACTGTTGGCTGGTTTTTTGGCTTCTGTCTTCTCTGTGACTGTCTGCGTAGACTCGGACGCTGTTCCCTTCTTTTCTCTTCTGCCTCAAGAAGACGCTGCACTACATCATGTACATCATGTAGTGTTCTGTTTCTAAGCATGGTGCAGGCTGTGCAGAGAAAAGAAAGCAGCACTAACAACAACATTATGCTGTCCTTGGTATCCAGAGAAAATTCAATATTTTCAAAAACTGCTGTATCAGGCCTGAAAGACGGGAAAAAGTTATTCTTTACCCCTCCCCACAGCGGCTGGGTGAGATTGTTGAGGCCCCAAACAAAGCATCGTAGACCGGGACAAGCAAACAAAGTTGAGTACATACTCCAAATTATGCTCATTGCCTTGCAGGTTAGCATGCAATAGACATAGTAGACCAATAAAGCAATTTTAGTGCTGTACCCTGGTTTACACCAAAGTATTAAGATCTGCAGATAGTGCCCCATGTGCGGAAAGATATAGAGAGCTAGGTACAAGACAAATGTAAGCATGCTGAGCATCGTAGCAAACAGGTGTTCTTTTCCCCAACACAAAATTGTAATTCTGACTTTTCTCAATACCTCGTGCCCCACGTTGGGCGCCAAAAGATGTGCTGGTTTGAAAGCAAAACCAGTGAGACTCCCAGTCAGAGATACAATTTAATAGAAGAAGAAGGGAAAAAAGGTGAAATAAATGGAATGATACAACCTAACACCCTGTTGGTCAGGGTGTTTGAAGCAGTCCGGGAATCCTCCTGGAGCAGCAGATGTGGTTCCGCTGGAGCAGAGATGATCCAAAGCAGTGATCCCTGTAGAAAAGTCTGGTAGCTCGTCTCCTCTGAGAGTTCAGTGGATAGAAGCTGCCAGTGAGGTCTCAAACCCTGGATTATATCCAGGTGGGAATGCTTGGCTCTTCCCCCTGGGCAGAGCATCTCACAATGGCATGATTCATCTTATCAGTCATGCAAATGGTTCCTTGATGGCCCATTAAACAGAGATAACGTGTTCCGGGAAGGCATTGTTGGGCTCGTTAACAGAAGATAAGGAGAACAATGTCCCACCTTGGCTCCAACGGCTCATGGGGATAGAATACATACCTTGGGTACAATTTTACATTGTAACCTAAGACACTGGTGTATTCCCATTTTCCTCTTGATTTTCTACTGAAGTGGTTTCAGGAAGAATGCATTTTCTGAGTGGCCAGTGGCCCCTATTACGTGAAGATATTTTTCCATTTAGGTATCAAGGCTTGATTCAAGACTGAAAATGTGGCTCCAGATTTATTAAAAATTCAACTGCTTTATCATTCTTTAGCTGTATTTTAACCAGTGGGTCTAGTAGGGTAAGATCTGCCAGTCTTGGGCATTTAATATCCTCGAGGGTGGCTACAACAGTTTTGTGTACTTGGTCTGCTAACTCTGCTCATTGGTGTTTGCAGGGTCCTCCTTTCTTACAATATGCACACTGGTTCAGCCCCAGCTTAGTCTGCGGCCGCTTTGAACTTCCTCTGCCGCTGGTATTTTTGCCCCTGCCTCTGCCTCGTTCATGCCCACATCCTCTCCCCTGGTGCTTGAGCCAGAGCTGCCACTATGGTTGTAGTGACTTGTGGGCTTTTGCCTGTCTTTAGTACTGTGCACCTTCTAATGCCTTTAAATCTCTATTGACAGGCTCTTTCAGCTTCTGAAGTTTCCGCCTGATCCCGGGGCTCGATTGCCCGAACATCAGGGGAAAGAACTGCTGCTTTCCCACATCCAGCGGAGGATCTAGGGCTGTGTATTTACACACAGCTGCCCGCAGCCTGTCCACAAAGTCAGTGCGTGACTCATGCTGTCCCTGTTTAACATTATATATTACTGACCAATTTATTGCTTTTGGAATGGGATGTTTTAATTCAAATTCGACTGCTTCCTGGTATCTAGTCAACATTGCATAGTTGCCTGCATCATTCAGGTCCCACAAAGGATTTCCAATAGGAAACAACTGGTCCACTGTACCTTGCAAGGCTCCACTAGCAATTTGTCCCTGCACATGTGCTCTGGCCGTCTTGATCACCTATCCGCTCTTTTTCTGTTTTTGTTAGCTCTGTGTAAGACAGGGTCCCCGAGTTCCTCATCTGCCTCATGACCATCGCCAAGGACGGAGACTGAAGACTCCAAAAGGACTGGGACCGAAACCTGAGAGCCCAAAGCGGGAGCTCTGGCCTGGCTGAGGTGGGATGTCTGCCAACCACCGCCTGCAGGTGCGCTCGTTGGATTGATGCATCCCCGTGGGAAGCCGGTGGGAACAACGGGCACGCCACGGTGGACTGCTGTCGAACTGGATTTGGACTGGTTTGTCCTGTACTCGCCCCGTACCTGTTCCCTGAGTGGACAATTGCTGTACACACGGACATTTGCTCTAAGCGTCGGAGCGCTTTGTCCCGTTTAAACGCACCTCCTGATGGTCTCCCCACCTTCTGGCCACCTGCCTGTCGCTTCAGAAAGGACTATCAAGAGACCCCTCCAGATGACCTGAATTCGAGATCTCCCCATGGAAGAAGACGTGTCTATTGCTCAGCCTGCACCACGAGGACTCCGTCTCTCCGTGGTAGCTGTACCCCTTCTCTCTCTCCCTCTTTATCTCTCTCTCTCCTCTCTCTCCCTCTATTGCATATAGTGCTGTGTGCACTTAATAAAGTGTACTGCTGTTGAGAGCAAATTGTTGTTGTCCCTTGCTGTGTCTTTTGCGCTCTGAGATCACTCGAACCATCACGATTCCTGCCTGCATTAGTGGCTTGTGACACTCTCTCAACCTGAAATCACCTCCATCTGGGTTCTAATTCTTGATTATTAACTCAATCCTTTTTGCTACTTTGCTAGTGTTTTCTTTATGATCTTTAACTTTTTCCTGCCAGCTATTTCAGGTCACTAGTAGAAAAGGAGATCTTCACCCATACAGCTTCTCCTGCGTGACCCACAACTTGCCTTAAGGGAGTGACTAAAGGCAAAGATTTTTTGGTTTTATTCCTTGTACTTGTTGTCACTGGGCTCCCTGAACTTGTCCCCTCACCAGCATTATTCATCTCATTCTCACTACCCTTCAGGTTTAATTGTGGGGAGGAGTGGCTGGTGGAGGGGCCGTGTAGAACTGGCCTGGGGTAACTTGGCTGTAAATCTTGGACATCTCTAACACTGTGTCTTCCTCGTGCTTTTTTGCCAATTTCAAACATCTCGGCCCTTTACTACGTGCTGAACAACGTCTCTTTATTTTCTGCCTGTGATCTCTTTCCAAAGTTAGGACCAAAGGATCCCAAGGAGGCCGTGCCAGCTCCTGTGGAAGGCCCCGTGCCCTTCCCGCTGCGGCTGCGTCGGCAGCCCTGGGGGCTCCTTCTGCTGCCTGAGCCCGCAGAGCAGCGTTTGCTGATGGTTTGAGCCGTTCCTAAAGATCCTGTCGGGCTGTCTGAGACACTTGGGGCCAGGGATTCCTTCCAACCCGGGCCACTTTGGGTGTGTGTGCAAGGGCCCTTTGTGACACGGTGCGGCATGGTCACCGTGGGAGGGAATGGGACAGGGTGTCAAAGGGCCCTTTGTGACACGTGGTGACAGAGGTGCTGGCGGTGACGCAGCCACGCCTCAGTGCTCGGAGCACGTGACGGGACAGGACGGGAGAGAGCGGTGTCGTGAGGAGCCCCCTCACAGCGCACTCGTTTCTGTCTCACCCGGAGCTTTTCTGAGCCCTTATTCCCGCAGGTGCCTTTGCGGCAAGACTGTGGGATTTGCTGACCACAATCCTTGGCCAGGAGTCTCCTGTCCTTGTGGCAGGAGCCCTGGAGACCAGAGTGCAGGGCTTGCTGTCCTGTACTCTTCCCAGCACTTCAGTACTGCAGGTGCCTTCCAGGCACAACTGCAGGACTTCCTGACTTGGAGGTTTTCCGAGGCATCTCTCCTGCAGGCAGCCATAAATCCAGTCACTGACATGGAGAAGAGACCCCCGAGAGTGCCCAAGCTGGCTTGGGTGGAGGAGGAGGAAGAAGGCCCTGGAGCTGTCCCAGAACAGGAGACTGAAGAGGTGGAGCAGTTCCAGCTGCTGCAGGAGGGTGAGTGGCAGAGCTGGGCAGCAGGGCTGATGCCTGCAGGCAGCTGGGCCCCATTGCATCACATCCCATCCCCTCCCCTCACAACCCCTGGGGACATAACCCTGGACAGGATGGAAGAGAGTTGGAAAAGACCTGGAGAAGAGACCCCCGAGAGTGCCCAAGCTGGCCTGGGTGGAGGAGGAGGAAGAAGGCCCTGGAGCTGACCCAGAACAGGAGACTGAAGAGGTGGAGCTGCTCCAGCCGCTGCAGGAAGGTGAGTGGCAAAGCTGGGCCGCAGGGCCAGTGCCTGCAGCCAGCTGGGCCACATCCCATCCCATTGCATCCCATCCCATCCCCTGAGGCTATGCCCATGGACAGGATGGACGAGAGGTGGCACAGACATGGAGAAGAGACCCCCAAGGGTGCCCAAGCTGGCCTGGGTGGAGGAGGAGGAAGAAGGCCCTGGAGCTGCCCCAGCACAGGAAACAGAAGAGGTGGAGCTGCTCCAGCCGCTGCAGGAGGGTGAGTGGCAGAGCTGGGCCTCAGAGCTGGTGCCTGCAGCCAGCTGGGCCACATCCCATCCCATCCCATCCCATCCCATCCCATCCCATCCCATCCCATCCCATCCCATCCCATCCCATCCCATCCCATCCCATCCCATCCCATCCCATCCCATCCCATCCCCTGGGGACACACCCCTGGACAGGACAGAAAATGGGCCGGGGCTGAACCCCGCAGTGGCCGTGCTCCCTCCCCTGGGGCATCCCAGGGCTGTCCCTGCCTGCGGAGCGCAGGGCTGGGCTCTGTTCTCCGGCCTCTCCCGCAGCCCCTCAGCTCTGGCTGCGCTCGCTCTTTGCCAGATGCAGCCATGGACCGCACACAGGAGCAGGAGCCTGCCCGTGGCCGCTTCCACAGAACAGCGCAGGTACCTGCAGCCATCCCCGCCTGGGCTGGGCCTGCTGGCACTGCTCAGCCCAGCACTGCGCTTGGAGCGCTCCATGGAACATCCCTGGCTTCCTGCCCTTTGTTTTCCTGCTGGACTTCCAAATTCATCAAGTGCATTTGGCAGGAAGAGACCAGCACCATCAGCACTGGATACATGGAAAACCATGGCGTCTACACCACCAACACCAGTGCTGCCAGGCTGGATTTGATTTTGGAGGATGGTGTTTTCCGTCCAGAGCAAGTAAGCAGCCTCTGGCCAGGGTTTGATCCTCCAGGAATTGCTTGGCCTCCCAAGCCAAGCCTGCTTTCCCTGTAGGGCTTTGAGGCCATTGCAGTGTGGTGGCAAGGGAAGCACCTCTCTGGGGAAACTGGGGACATGACTCCCTCTGGCAGCTTCCCAAGTCTCCCTGTGTCTCCTCCAGGTGCCTGCCATGGTGAGGTACATCCACCAGTGGCTCATGGCCACTGACTCTGCTGAGCACAGGCTGGACAGGGCCCTGCTGGATCTCACGGAGGCACAGCCCGCTGATGTGGTGATGACTCTCCTGCGTGTGGCCCCATCGTGTGACAGGTATGGGGCCCACCTGCCCAGAGGGCTCAGGGCTCACCAGCCCATCACCCTGTACAGCCTGTCCCAGGAGTCTGGCCAAAGGACAATTCCAGGGCCTTTTGGCTCCTTTCTTTCAGAGCCCTGCCATGTCAGGCCCAGAGCCTGCTGCCGTGCTCCCTCATTGCCTTTCAGAGGCCTGTCCTCACAGGGCTGAGCTGCCTGGGTGCTGCTGGCAAGGAGCAGTGGGCAGAGGCAGAGCTGGCAGCCAGCTCAGCTCCCCGCTGCTGCCCAGGCCATGGTGCTGTGTTCAAGACCCCCCTGAGACAGAGTTCTGACCCCACAGAGCCGCTGTGACCATGTGGAAGACAATCATGTGCTCGCCCAAGACTGCAGAGCTGGTGCTGCTGAAACTCTTTGATGTGCTGGAGGACTGGCCAGTCCACAGCACGTGCACCTCCGATGGGGACGAAAGCCGTGTCTTTGCCCTGGCTGTGAGTTTCTGGAGCTGGACTTGGCTCACCCCACTGCTGCCTCTCAAGCAGCTCTCCATCCTCCTTCCCCCACTGCATCTCCCTGCATCAGGCACTGGGAGGAAACCTGGCCTTGGGGCAGCTTCAGGGGCACCAGGCCCAGTGCTCCCCCTGTGTCTCCCCTGGCCTCTCCCTGCCACGCTCGGGCCCTGCCACACGGACACCTCGGCACTGAGCGCTGTCTCGGGGTGCTTTGTCCTTTGCAGGCAACTGTGGTGGTGTGGAAGATCCTCCAGGAGTCCTGTGTCCCACACATGGTGACGGTGCATTTCCCCCGCCTCTTTGTCCATCTGCTCTACCAAGTGTTCTTCAGCACTCTGGATACATCAGAGGAGGTTGATACCTTCTGGAAGGCATGCCAGGAACAACACGGCCTTGCCATCAGCCCCAACAGGTGCTGCACCCCAGTCCTCCTGTGCCTGCCACATCCCCAGGGCAGGAGCCAGTGCTGCCAGCATCACCTGGGCTTTGCTCTGCACAGGTTTGCAGTGCAGACCCTGAAGTCCCTGCTCTGCTTTCTCCAATGTGAACATGTGGTGGTGGCAATGGAACGCAAGCATGGCTGGGACACACTGCTCTGTCCTGACACCCAGAACTACGCTGTGGGTCTGCTGGCCAGGTGAGACCCCCTTCTCCCCGCTGCCTCTGGCATTTGTGCCCTGTGCTCAGGGTGCCCCACACAGTCTCCGTGGTCATGGGCCAGAGGGGCTTGTCACCAAGAAACACTAAGCAGACTGGAAAATCTGGGAGAGTAGGGAGCCCAAGAGCAGCCACCTCCCAATGGGCTCTGGTCCCCTTACAGCATGGTTGGGAAAGACCAGAGCTCTGTGAGTCAGTCCTGGAAGCGGTTTGCCACCCTGGCTCACAGTCTTGCTTCCTTTTTCCTCCTGCCAGAGAATTGCGCTGTTTATCCATACGCTTGTGTTTTGGGATTGCATTCTACCTGCTCCATCTGCTCAGCAAAGAGATGCCATTCTGGGATTTTGCTGTCCTGGCGTTCCTTGTGGAGGTGAGCCTGAAGGCCAGCGCTGCCTGGCTGAGCTGCCTCCCAGCTCTCTGCCCTCTCATCGGGCACCTGCTTGGGACGGTGCCCGTGCCCTGTGCTGCTGCTGCCTGGGCCTGGCCCTGTGCAGTTCTGGGCTCCTGCAGGCCGGGTCCTGAGTCAGTGCCCTGGGCCTTTCAGGTTCCAGATTGCCTGTACTTGAATGAATGCAGTGACACTGTTCTGGAGATCATGTCAAGGAACCTACTGTGCGAGTGCAGGGAGCGGCGTCGCTTGGCACTCAGAGGCCTCATGGTGCTCAGCAAGGATCTCGTGATTGTGAGAAGGGAGCAGTGGCTTAAGCCTTGTGGGCAGAGTGGGGCTGGGGAAAGCAGTCGCTTGGGTTTGGCTTAGTTCTCCCAGCTCTCTTGCCTCCCAGTTCAGCTGCCCAAGTGCTTCAGGACAGGCCTTTGGTCTCTGTTCCCTGCGGCAGCAGGCTGAGAGTTTCACAGTCCTGTCTTCCACACAGGCCCAAAAGATGTGGAACCTGACTGAAAGCCTTGTGGAGCTCCTGCAGGAAAATGATAGCCACATCGTCAGGATGACCCTCATTCTACTGAAGTCTTTGCTCCTGCACAATGATGCCCTGCTACCCACCACGGTTGCCCTGAGGCTGGCTGAGGCACTCCAGACGCTCTTTGACCACGTAAGGCTCTGTGCCCTGAGCCACGGCCACTGGGTGCTGCCCGAACACTTTGTGCCCTGTGGGTTTCTAGGCCAGTGCACAGCTAGGCTGAAAGCAGACAATGATGTCTTTTTTCCTTCCTTTCATACAGGATGAGAGCCAGGTGCAGCTGTGTGCTATGTTTCTATTTCAAGAGATGATGTATTTATTAACAAAAGAGGGAAGAAAGGCCCTGAAGTCACAAGTGCGCCACAGCCTTCTCCCACTCTCCTTCCACTGCCATGACCAGAACCAGCAGGTGGTTATGGTGAGGACTTGTGAGCTGCAGCTTCCCACTGGGAGGGGGCTCGGCTTCCTCCTGCCCTGGAGCCTTTCAGGCTGTAGCCTCTTCCAGGCCTTGGCACAGAGACACTCCTGTGCCCTGAACTGTGGGACCAGCTCTGGGTCTCTGCTGCTCTCCAGGCCTCCCGGAAAACACTGCTTAGTGCGGCCAAGTTCCTGAAGAGGAGGGATCTTGAGCAGTTGCTGCAGGTGGATCAGACATGGAGGTTCGGTGAGGGCCTGGTAAGGACGGCCTGGGAAGCCCAACCTCAGCCGGGAGAAACCCCCTGACCACAGTGCTCAGTGCGTGGGGCTGGCAGCTGTGACCCTGCCCAGTGCTGCACCCAGGGGCGCCAGCCTGCGCCCCACACGCTGCTCCCTTCCCTGGGCTGCGAGGTCTCTTCTCCAGGCTCCTGTGGCCCCGAGCCAGGAGCCGATGGAGCCCCGGCCCGGCGGGGCTGCAGGGCGGGGCGGCAAAGCGGCTCCCCGGGCAGCACCCGGCTCTCTGCCCCCTCCAGAGGGAGCCCGGCGCCAGCGGCTGCTGGCCGGGCCCCAGGGCTGTGCGGGCAGGGGAGGCCGGGGCTGGGCACAGCGAGAGCCCGGCCGAGGGGCTGAGGCCGCGCCAACCCTTCCCTCCTGCCGCTCTCTCCAGCTGGCAGAGTACAAGAGCCGAGCGGCCGAGCACCTGCGCCAGGCCCTGCCGTACCTGGAGAGCCCACAGGAGTCCCTGCGAGAGGCGGCCATCAGGTTCATGGGTGAGCCACGGGCCCGGGCTCCCTCCCCCGCCCGGCGCAGCTCGGCCCCAGCCCCGGCTGCTGCCCCGGCAGCGCCATCCGGGCCCGGCGCCGTGGAGCCCCGCCTGCCCTCGGGGCTGCTGCCGGCCGCCCTCTGGCAGCCGTGCCCTTGGGCGGCAGCCTGCGGCAAGGGCCCGGGCTGAGCCCTGCCGGGGCAGGAGGCCGTGTGGCCACAGGGCTGGCAGCGCCGCTGGCCGGCAGGGAGCTGTGCCGCTGGGACCGTGACAGGCTCTGTGTTCCCAGGGATCGCCGGGCGGAGCCTGAGGGGACAGAAGGAAGAGCTCCAGCTCATCTGTGAGGGTGAGTGAGGCTACCAGGCTATCCAAAGGGGGCTGGCGGGGAGGGCCCTGGCCTGGCTGTGGAGGGCTCTGCTCCCTGTGCGGACCAGGGCTGGCGTGGGCCGAGCACACAGAGGTTTCAGGGATCCGTGGGGAATTCATGTCCAGCAGCGGTGGGCTGATCCCTGCTCCCTCCTGGCCATGGCAAGAGGGGGCCGGGCTCCCAGGCAGGGGGCTCTCCTTGGGTGCCTGCAGCTCAGGGATCTGACTGTGGTTCTGTTCCTTTCTCTTCCAGCCCTTGAAGACATGGCCTATGACCGCAGCCCTGCCATCAGAAACCTGGCAATTGAAACAGCATTCGTCCTACGGACAGTACAGAGAGCGCCGTATTCCATCTTTCAGAAGCTGCGAGATCAGTTCCGCAGGGCATGTAAGAAAGGGCCTCATCAGTGTGACAGTGCCTGGCTGTGCTGCTGGCGCTCTGCGGAGAGCTGATCTGGAAGGCTTTGTATTTGCTGAGGTCACAAGACCCAGTGGGGATTTTTCTTTTCTTTCATATTGTTCATCTTGTTGTTTTTCTGTAGTATGAAAATAAAGAATGTGTTATAACAGACAGAGTACCAGGATCTTTTTTTTTTTGCTGCCCAGGCTGTGCAGGGCATAGGGGAAGAGGGGGAAAAGGGTGCTTGTGCTCAGCAAGCTGCCCAGGCGTGCAGTCTTGCAGGGAAAATGGGCAGAAGCTCCTGGGCCCTTGGTGCTTCTGCCGACAGAGCGGGTGGGCAGGGGCCAGAGCTGTGTGGATCCCTGCGAGGCCAGCGCCTGGAGATGGCCACAACCCCTGTGCCAGCCAGGAACCAAAATCTGTGTCCTCCTGCCCGTGTGTTGCTGTAGCAGCGTTTGGCAGCAGCGATCATCGTGTCCAGGGAGGTTCAGCCGCCAGCAGGGAAGCAAAGGAGACAAGTCTCTTTCTTAAGCTCGAGAATGCATTTTTATTTCCCCCACCCCAAAGCAGGGAGGAGGTGAGGTCGATGAGGGTGATCATGGTTTTTCTCAGTTCTATAGTGTCTCAGGTTCATGGGTGGTACAGGGGGCAGGGCAGGGGGCAACTGACCATAGGGAAGACAGAAACTGGACACCAGGCCCCTACAGCCAACGGGGAAATAGGGAAAGGGGATACCATGGGGGAGTGACAGGCTTGAGAAAGGCAGGGAGAAGATTACACCATGTTTGCAGGGAACTATGGGGGAGAAGCCTTTGGTACATCTGGGAGGGGTTGCTTTTCCAGGGCAAGGAAATTCCTTGAATGGTACAAGGGACTCCACATGTTGCTGGCTGGATTGCTGAGGGCTCTGGGGTGCCTCTCGATCAGTAGGTGGGGTATTACAATTTGGCCCACAGGAAAGGGAATTGGGAAAGGCACCATTCAGGGAGAGGATCAAAAAAGAACCAATCAACGGGGGTAAAAAACCAGGAACTGGGGAACTAACCAAAGAGGAGTAACAGGTTACCATAATGTTGCAAAGGATCATGGATTTGACACACTTTGCTCACTAGAAGCTCAAAGCAAGTCTCTTAGAGAGGCTTCTTAGGGGGTGATCATTACAACTTGGATTCAGTCATACGGCTGCACATTCTCCATGGGAGAGCAGTATCTTTAGTGGATGGCCCTGGGGCCACCACAGATGGGCAGAATCCCTGCCCAAGCACACCTGCAACCCCCTGAGACCTCGCAGCACTGGTGTCATCTCCTGCCCAGAGAGCTGTGCCCTGGGGAGGGGCTTCTCTGGCAGAGAGCAGACAAAGCCAACGTGCATTGGGGGTTGTTCTCCTTCTTCAGGGGCTGTTGGCAGCAGCAGCTGGAGAGACTGCTGGCAACTCTTGGTCTCTGTCAGCTGATGTTGCTCCTTCCTGGAGTTTTTGTTATGGAAGGGATTGGCAGTAGCACCAGAACACCATCAGCTGTTGTGTTTCCCAGGACGATTAGATCGTACAGAGACACGGTGAAGTTTCCCTCTGCTTTTCTGACTGCCTCTCTTGCATTCTGGAAAAGAAAGAATCTGTCCAGCTTCTGATGTTCAGCGCTCCAGTCGCTACATTTCTGGATGTGGCAGCTCATGTCCAAAGACAACTGCGTTCCTGCTGAGCATGGCAATGGATGGCAGCAAACAGGGGGGTGCCCCTGTGAACATCGAGGCAGGCACGTGGGGAAGTGCAGAGGATAAGGATAACTCTGAGAGGAGAAGCTGTTTGCTGTCTCTGATTATGGTGCTGATGCCTAAAAACTAGGCAAGAAAACAGTATGCCATAGGATAAGGCTTATAGATAAGGTATTTGTTTATTTTCTGCTGGGAGTGAAGGGCATTGCTCCACCACAAAGTCACTCGTCCATCCTTTAGCTTTTATGTGTTTTTTACTAAATGTGCGCATTACACTTTCCTAACCTTCAATTTGCAACGTATTTTCTAATCACATGATGATGTGGTTTTGAAAGACTGCTTCTTGAGTGAATTTATTTCATTTTGTAGTCTTACTAAGGCATCTGTTGTTGAATTAGCAATCAATTCTGTTTCAACTGAGATGTTTGCAATTGCCTTTTCCAGTTGTGCAATTCCTAAATTTGGGAGCAACACCCTAACACCAAAGTGTGAAACCTAGTCCTGTATCGCACCTGCGGGTTATTGGGTGTTGTCTCCGTGAGTCTGTTCTTCCATAGTCCTCGAATAGTACCTGTCATTTCATTAGTTTGATTTATAACCTGGAACTGAGGGATAAGGTATCCCATGGTACATTGGCCACTCCAGTGTCTTAGTTTGAAAGACAGGTGTCTGCTGGGGAGGGGCAGAGCCTCCCTTGGCGTGGAGAATTCCAACACCCTCCCTCCAGATTATTATAATTTAGAAAAGTAAGTGGGCTCTCAGGCAAGGCTGTGGGGATAGGAATAACAGTTCTTTACTAGTATGTTTAACAAGGCAAACAAACAACAACCACACAGCACTAACAACAAAATAGAACCAGGAATCTTAAGGGGCTTAGCTTCACCAAGCCCAGGGTGGTCTGATCTCGGTGCTCCCGCAGGACTTTGAGAGCACCAAGCTGGAACAGTGGAAAATCCCAGGCTGGTGGATGAGATATTTCAGAAGCTCTGCTGGTGATAGCTGGAAGGGCAGGGATGTCCCAGCAGGGCAGGGCTGTGTGGGGGTACAGCGTGGCAAGAAGAGCCAAAGTGTCAAAGAAGTGGCAGCGGTGGGACAGGGCAGGCCCAGCTCCAGCAGGGCAAGGGGAGGCGAGCTCAGAATTCCTGGGCACACAAGCAGATGATGGTAGATTTCCCAGGACCGGCCTTGGTGGTGACAGTGAACTCCTCCTGCAGCAAGCAACAGCCTGGCCGTCCTCTCTCTGATATCGAGAGCAAGAGACAGCGTAGCTGCCCCCACCTCACTCCTTTACCTGCCCCCAAACCTCACAGTATCTTTTCCCCTCTGAGCAAAAACTCACAGAGACCAAAAGGTGTAGCCTGGTGCTAGACCCTCCTTTGGCCACTTCTTTGTTTCCCTCAAGCACCTGTAGGTACTCAGTAGTTAGATTCCTGGCAACTTCAAAAATTCTGTAAGAAAAAAAAGCAACCCCCAACATCCAGTTACGTGGTAATTGTTTTCATGCTATTCCATTCCCACAAAGCCACCAAGATGCGTCAGGAAGATCGCAGCAGTATTAATTCTCACAGACTCGTTTCCGCTACCTTCATCAAAAAGACAGTTTCTCCACGTTGGCTGAGTGAGGTTGACCCACCCAGTTGTGTTCCCAGAAACGTTGCTGAGATTTGTTTCTGAGTTGTTCAGGCCTGTGGAGACTGCTAAGGCAGTCAGTGTTAATATAAACACACTCCCCTGGAGAGTAGGCAGACAATAATACAAACACATTCCCCTGGAGAGAGAGCAGCCAACCCGAGACAGGAATTTACTGATTGTTCACTCTATGCCTTTCCTATCTTCTAACCTTAAAGGGTATTGCTTTCTGACTACTGGCCCAACTCTTCTCTGTAGCTTGATTTTAATAGGGTCTGCTGGTTTTGATTTTCCTGGGCTATCAGCATTCCAATACTCTTAGCTACACCTGATGCAATATTTGTTCCAAAGAGTTATTATTGTTCGTTGGTCTTGTGTCCATTGTCAGTCCTAATGCTAAAATCAGTTTGCCTTCAAGTACCCTCGATTTCATTTTTCTTTTTCTAAACTGAATTCTAAATGTCACTTCTAAATTTTCAAGCAAAGCCCTGCCAAGCAGAGATTTTGGTGAGTTAGGTAAAGAAAGAAACTGGCGTATTCCCATTTTCCTCTTGATTTTCCACTGAAGTGGTTTCAGGAAGAATGCATTTTCTGAGTGGCCAGTGGCCCCTATTACGTGAAGCTATTTTTCCATTTAGGTATCAAGGCTTGATTCAAGACTGAAAATGTGGCTCCAGATTTATTAAAAATTCAACTGCTTTATCATTCTTTAGCTGTATTTTAACCAGTGGGTCTACTAGGGTAAGATCTGCCAGTCTTGGGCATTTAATATCCTCTAGGGTGGCTACAACAGTTTTGTGTACTTGGTCTGCTAACTCTGCTCATTGGTGTTTGCAGGGTCCTCCTTTCTTACAATATGCACACTGGTTCAGCCCCAGCTTAGTCTGCGGCCGCTTTGAACTTCCTCTGCCGCTGGTATTTTTGCCCCTGCCTCTGCCTCGTTCATGCCCACATCCTCTCCCCTGGTGCTTGAGCCAGAGCTGCCACTATGGTTGTAGTGACTTGTGGGCTTTTTGCCTGTCTTTAGTACTGTGCACCTTCTAATGCCTTTAAATCTCTATTGACAGGCTCTTTCAGCTTCTGAAGTTTCCGCCTGATCCCGGGGCTCGATTGCCCGAACATCAGGGGAAAGAACTGCTGCTTTCCCACATCCAGCGGAGGATCTAGGGCTGTGTATTTACACACAGCTGCCCTCAGCCTGTCCACAAAGTCAGTGTGTGACTCATGCTGTCCCTGTTTAACATTATATATTACTGACCAATTTATTGCTTTTGGAATGGGATGTTTTAATTCAAATTTGACTGCTTCCTGGTATCTAGTTAACATTGCATAGTTGCTGGCATCATTCAGGTCCCACAAAGGATTTCCAATAGGAAACAACTGGTCCACTGTACCTTGCAAGGCTCCACTAGCAATTTGTCCCTGCACATGTGATCTGGCCGTCTTGATCACCTATCAGCTCTTTTTCTGTTCTTGTTAGCTCTGTGTAAGACAGGGTCCCCGAGTTCCTCATCTGCCTCATGACCATCGCCAAGGACGGAGACTGAAGACTCCAAAAGGACTGGGACCGAAACCTGAGAGCCCAAAGCGGGAGCTCTGGCCTGGCTGAGGTGGGATGTCTGCCAACCACCGCCTGCAGGTGCGCTCGTTGGATTGATGCATCCCCGTGGGAAGCCGGTGGGAACAACGGGCACGCCACGGTGGACTGCTGTCGAACTGGTTTTGGACTGGTTTGTCCTGTACTCGCCCCGTACCTGTTCCCTGAGTGGACAATTGCTGTACACACGGACATTTGCTCTAAGCGTCGGAGCGCTTTGTCCCGTTTAAACGCACCTCCTGATGGTCTCCCCACCTTCTGGCCACCTGCCTGTCGCTTCAGAAAGGACTATCAAGAGACCCCTCAAGATGACCTGAAGTCGAGATCTCCCCATGGAAGAAGACATGTCTATTGCTCAGCCTGCACCACGAGGACTCTGTCTCTCCGTGGTAGCTGTACCCCTTCTCTCTCTCCCTCTTTATCTCTCTCTCTCCTCTCTCTCCCTCTATTGCATATAGTGCTGTGTGCACTTAATAAAGTGTACTGCTGTTGAGAGCAAATTGTTGTTGTCCCTTGCTGTGTCTTTTGCGCTCTGAGATCACTCGAACCATCACGATTCCTGCCTGCATTAGTGGCTTGTGACACTCTCTCAACCTGAAATCACTATCACCTCCATCTGGGTTCTAATTCTTGATTATTAACTCAATCCTTTTTGCTACTTTGCTAGTGTTTTCACTATGATCTTTAACTTTTTCCTGCCAGCTATTTCATGTCACTAGTAGAAAAGGTGATCTTCACCCATACAGCTTCTCCTGCGTGACCCACAACTTGCCTTAAGGGAGTGACTAAAGGCAAAGCTTTCTTGGTTTTATTCCTTGTACTTGTTGTCACTGGGCTCCCTGAACTTGTCCCCTCACCAGCATTATTCATCTCATTCTCACTACCCTTCGGGTTTAATTGTGGGGAGGAGTGGTTGGTGGAGGGGCCATGTAGAACTGGCCTGGGGTAACTTGGCTGTAAATCTTGGCCATCTCTAACACAGTGTCTTCCTCGTGCTTTTTTGCCAATTTCAAACATCTCGGCCCTTTACTACGTGCTGAACAACGTCTCTTTATTTTCTGCCTGTGATTTCTTTCCAAAGTTAGGACCAAAGGATCCCAAGGAGGCCGTGCCAGCTCCTGTGGAAGGCCCCGTGCCCTTCCCGCTGCGGCTGCGTCGGCAGCCCTGGGGGCTCCTTCTGCTGCCCTGAGCCCGCAGAGCAGCGTTTGCTGATGGTTTGAGCCGTTCCTAAAGATCCTGTCGGGCTGTCTGAGACACTTGGGGCCAGGGATTCCTTCCAACCCGGGCCACTTTGGGTGTGTGTGCAAGGGCCCTTTGTGACACGGTGCGGCATGGTCACCGTGGGAGGGAATGGGACAGGGTGTCAAAGGGCCCTTTGTGACACGTGGTGACAGAGGTGCTGGCGGTGACGCAGCCACGCCTCAGTGCTCGGAGCACGCGACGGGACAGGACGGGAGAGAGCGGTGTCGTGAGGAGCCCCCTCACAGCGCACTCGTTTCTGTCTCACCCGGAGCTTTTCTGAGCCCTTATTCCCGCAGGTGCCCTTGCGGCAAGACTGTGGGATTTGCTGACCACAATCCTTGGCCAGGAAACTCCTGTCCTTGTGGCAGGAGCCCTGGAGACCAGAGTGCAGGGCTTGCTGTCCTGTACTCTTCCCAGCACTTCAGTCCTGCAGGTGCCTTCCAGGCACAACTGCAGGACTTCCTGACTCGGAGGTTTTCCGAGGCATCTCTCCTGCAGGCAGCCATAAATCCAGTCACTGACATGGAGAAGAGACCCCCGAAGGTGCCCAAGCTGGCCTGGGTGGAGGAGGAGGAAGAAGGCCCTGGAGCTGCCCCAGCAGAGGAAACAGAAGAGGTGGAGCTGCTCCAGCCGCTGCAGGAGGGTGAGTGGCAGAGATGGGCAGCAGGGCTGATGCCTGCAGGCAGCTGGGCCTCATTGCATCACATCCCATCCCCTCCCCTCCCAACCCCTGGGGACATAACCCTGGACAGGATGGAAGAGACTTGGCAAAGACCTGGAGAAGAGACCCCCGAGAGTGCCCAAGCTGGCCTGGGTGGAGGAGGAGGAAGGCGGCCCTGGAGCTGACCCAGAACAGGAGACTGAAGAGGTGGAGCTGCTCCAGCCGCTGCAGGAGGGTGAGTGGCAAAGCTGGGCCACAGGGCCAGTGCCTGCAGCCAGCTGGGCCACATCCCATCCCACTGCATCCCATCCCATCCCCTGAGGCTATGCCCATGGACAGGATGGACGAGAGGTGGCACAGACATGGAGAAGAGACCCCCAAGGGTGCCCAAGCTGGCCTGGGTGGAGGAGGAGGAAGAAGGCCCTGGAGCTGCCCCAGCACAGGAAACAGAAGAGGTGGAGCTGCTCCAGCCACTGCAGGAGGGTGAGTGGCCAAGCTGGGCCTCAGGGCTGGTGCCTGCAGCCAGCTGGGCCACATCCCTTCCCATCCCTTCCCATCCCTTCCCATCCCATCCCATCCCATCCCATCCCATCCCATCCCATCCCATCCCATCCCATCCCATCCCATCCCATCCCATCCCATCCCATCCCATCCCCTGGGGACACACCCCTGGACAGGACAGAAAAGGGGCCGGGGCTGAACCCCGCAGTGGCCGTGCTCCATCCCCTGGGGCATCCCAGGGCTGTCCCTGCCTGCGGAGCGCAGGGCTGGGCTCTGTTCTCCGGCCTCTCCCGCAGCCCCTCAGCTCTGGCTGCGCTCGCTCTTTGCCAGATGCAGCCATGGACCGCACACAGGAGCAGGAGCCTGCCCGTGGCCGCTTCCACAGAACAGCGCAGGTACCTGCAGCCATCCCCACCTGGGCTGGGCCTGCTGGCACTGCTCAGCCCAGCACTGTGCTTAGAGCACTCCATGGAACATCCCTGGCTTCCTGCCCTTTGTTTTCCTGCTGGACTTCCAAATTCATCAAGTGCATTTGGCAGGAAGAGACCAGCACCATCAGCACTGGATACATGGAAAACCATGGCGTCTACACCATCAACACCAGTGCTGCCAGGCTGGATTTGATTTTGGAGGATGGTGTTTCCCGTCCAGAGCAAGTAAGCAGCCTCTGGCCAGGGTTTGATCCTCCAGGAATTGCTTGGCCTCCCAAGCCAAGCCTGCTTTCCCTGTAGGGCTTTGAGGCCATCGCAGTGTGGTGGCAAGGGAAGCACCTCTCTGGGGAAGCTGGGGACATGACTCCCTCTGGCAGCTTCCCAAGTCTCCGTGTGCCTCCTCCAGGTGCCTGCCATGGTGAGGTACATCCACCAGTGGCTCATGGCCAATGACTCTGCTGAGCACAGGCTGGACAGGGCCCTGCTGGATCTCACGGAGGCACAGCCCGCTGATGTGGTGATGACTCTCCTGCGTGTGGCCCCATCGTGTGACAGGTATGGGGCCCACCTGCCCAGAGGGCTCAGGGTTCCCCAGCCCATCACCCTGTACAGCCTGTCCCAGGAGTCTGGCCAAAGGACAATTCCAGGGCCTTTTGGCTCCTTTCTTTCAGAGCCCTGCCATGTCAGGCCCAGAGCCTGCTGCCATGCTCCCTCCTTGCCTTTCAGAGGCCTGTCCTCACAAGGCTGAGCTGCCTGGGTGCTGCTGGCAAGGAGCAGTGGGCAGAGGCAGAGCTGGCAGCCAGCTCAGCTCCCCGCTGCTGCCCAGGCCAAGGTGCTGTGTTCAAGACCCTCCTGAGACAGAGTTCTGACCCCACAGAGCCGCTGTGACCATGTGGAAGACAATCCTGTGCTCGCCCAGGACTGCAGAGCTGGTGCTGCTGAAACTCTTTGATGTGCTGGAGGACTGGCCAGTGCACAGCACGTGCACCTCAGATGGGGACGAAAGCCGTGTCTTTGCCCTGGCTGTGAGTTTCTGGAGCTGCACTTGGCTCACCCCACTGCTGCCTCTCAAGCAGCTCTCCATCCTCCTTTCCCCACTGCATCTCCCTGCATCAGGCACTGGGAGGAAACCTGGCCTTGGGGCAGCTTCAGGGGCACCAGGCCCAGTGCTCCCCCTGTGTCTCCCCTGGCCTCTCCCTGCCACGCTCGGGCCCTGCCACACGGACACCTCGGCACTGAGCGCTGTCTCGGGGTGCTTTGTCCTTTGCAGGCAACTGTGGTGGTGTGGAAGATCCTCCAGGAGTCCTGTGTCCCACACATGGTGACGGTGCATTTCCCCCGCCTCTTTGTGCATCTGCTCTACCAAGTGTTCTTCAGCACTCTGGATACATCAGAGGAGGTTGATACCTTCTGGAAGGCATGCCAGGAACAACACGGCCTTGCCATCAGCCCCAACAGGTGCTCCACCCCAGTCCTCCTGTGCCTGCCACATCCCCAGGGCAGGAGCCAGTGTTGCCAGCATCACCTGGGCTTTGCTCTGCACAGGTTTGCAGTGCAGACCCTGAAGTCCCTGCTCTGCTTTCTCCAATGTGAACATGTGGTGGTGGCAATGGAACGCAAGCGTGGCTGGGACACACTGCTCTGTGCTGACACCCAGAACTACGCTGTGGGTCTGCTGGCCAGGTGAGACCCCCTTCTCCCCGCTGCCTCTGGCATTTGTGCCCTGTGCTCAGGGTGCCCCACACAGTCTCCGTGGTCATGGGCCAGAGGGGCTTGTCACCAAGAAACACTAAGCAGACTGGAAAATCTGGGAGAGTAGGGAGCCCAAGAGCAGCCACCTCCCAATGGGCTCTGGTCCCCTTACAGCATGGTTGGGAAAGACCAGAGCTCTGTGAGTCAGTCCTGGAAGCGGTTTGCCACCCTGGCTCACAGTCTTGCTTCCTTTTTCCTCCTGCCAGAGAATTGCGCTGTTTATCCATACGCTTGTGTTTTGGGATTGCATTCTACCTGCTCCATCTGCTCAGCAAAGAGATGCCATTCTGGGATTTTGCTGTCCTGGCGTTCCTTGTGGAGGTGAGCCTGAAGGCCAGCGCTGCCTGGCTGAGCTGCCTCCCAGCTCTCTGCCCTCTCATCGGGCACCTGCTTGGGACGGTGCCCGTGCCCTGTGCTGCTGCTGCCTGGGCCTGGCCCTGTGCAGTTCTGGGCTCCTGCAGGCCGGGTCCTGAGTCAGTGCCCTGGGCCTTTCAGGTTCCAGATTGCCTGTACTTGAATGAATGCAGTGACACTGTTCTGGAGATCATGTCAAGGAACCTACTGTGCGAGTGCAGGGAGCGGCGTCGCTTGGCACTCAGAGGCCTCATGGTGCTCAGCAAGGATCTCGTGATTGTGAGAAGGGAGCAGTGGCTTAAGCCTTGTGGGCAGAGTGGGGCTGGGGAAAGCAGTCGCTTGGGTTTGGCTTAGTTCTCCCAGCTCTCTTGCCTCCCAGTTCAGCTGCCCAAGTGCTTCAGGACAGGCCTTTGGTCTCTGTTCCCTGCGGCAGCAGGCTGAGAGTTTCACAGTCCTGTCTTCCACACAGGCCCAAAAGATGTGGAACCTGACTGAAAGCCTTGTGGAGCTCCTGCAGGAAAATGATAGCCACATCGTCAGGATGACCCTCATTCTACTCAAGTCTTTGTTCCTGCACAATGATGCCCTGCTACCCACCACGGTTGCCCTGAGGCTGGCTGAGGCACTCCAGACGCTCTTTGACCACGTAAGGCTCTGTGCCCTGAGCCACGGCCACTGGGTGCTGCCCGAACACTTTGTGCCCTGTGGGTTTCTAGGCCAGTGCACAGCTAGGCTGAAAGCAGACAATGATGTCTTTTTTCCTTCCTTTCATACAGGATGAGAGCCAGGTGCAGCTGTGTGCTATGTTTCTATTTCAAGAGATGATGTATTTATTAACAAAAGAGGGAAGAAAGGCCCTGAAGTCACAAGTGCGCCACAGCCTTCTCCCACTCTCCTTCCACTGCCATGACCAGAACCAGCAGGTGGTTATGGTGAGGACTTGTGAGCTGCAGCTTCCCACTGGGAGGGGGCTCGGCTTCCTCCTACCCTGGAGCCTTTCAGGCTGTAGCCTCTTCCAGGCCTTGGCACAGAGACACTCCTGTGCCCTGAACTGTGGGACCAGCTCTGGGTCTCTGCTGCTCTCCAGGCCTCCCGGAAAACACTGCTTAGTGCGGCCAAGTTCCTGAAGAGGAGGGATCTTGAGCAGTTGCTGCAGGTGGATCAGACATGGAGGTTCGGTGAGGGCCTGGTAAGGACGGCCTGGGAAGCCCAACCTTAGCCGGGAGAAACCCCCTGACCACAGTGCTCAGTGCGTGGGGCTGGCAGCTGTGACCCTGCCCAGTGCTGCACCCAGGGGCGCCAGCCTGCGCCCCACACGCTGCTCCCTTCCCTGGGCTGCGAGGTCTCTTCTCCAGGCTCCTGTGGCCCTGAGCCGGGTGCCGATGGAGCCCCGACCCGGCGGGGCTGCAGGGCGGGGCGGCAAAGCGGCTCCCCGGGCAGCACCCGGCTCTCTGCCCCCTCCAGAGGGAGCCCGGCGCCAGCGGCTGCTGGCCGGGCCCCAGGGCTGTGCGGGCAGGGGAGGCCGGGGCTGGGCACAGCGAGAGCCCGGCCGAGGGGCTGAGGCCGCGCCAACCCTTCCTTCCTGCCGCTCTCTCCAGCTGGCAGAGGACAAGAGCCGAGCGGCCGAGCACCTGCGCCAGGCCCTGCCGTACCTGGAGAGCCCACAGGAGTCCCTGCGAGAGGCGGCCATCAGGTTCATGGGTGAGCCACGGGCCCGGGCTCCCTCCCCCGCCCGGCGCAGCTCGGCCCCAGCCCCGGCTGCTGCCCCGGCAGCGCCATCCGGGCCCGGCGCCGTGGAGCCCCGCCTGCCCTCGGGGCTGCTGCCGGCCGCCCTCTGGCAGCCGTGCCCTTGGGCGGCAGCCTGCGGCAAGGGCCCGGGCTGAGCCCTGCCGGGGCAGGAGGCCGTGTGGCCACAGGGCTGGCAGCGCCGCTGGCCGGCAGGGAGCTGTGCCGCTGGGGCCGTGACAGGCTCTGTGTTCCCAGGGATCGCCGGGCGGAGCCTTAGGGGACAGAAGGAAGAGCTCCAGCTCATCTGTGAGGGTGAGTGAGGCTAGCAGGCTATCTATTCAAAGGGGGCTGGCGGGGAGGGCCCTGGCCTGGCTGCGGAGGGCTCTGCTCCCTGTGCGGACCAGGGCTGGCGTGGGCCGAGCACACAGAGGTTTCAGGGATACGTGGGGAATTCGTGTCCAGCAGTGGTGGGCTGATCCCTGCTCCCTCCTGGCCATGGCAAGAGGGGGCCGGGCTCCCAGGCAGGGGGCTCTCCTTGGGTGCCTGCAGCTCAGGGATCTGTGGTTCTGTTCCTTTCTCTTCCAGCCCTTGAAGACATGGCCGATGACCGCAGCCCTGCCATCAGAAACCTGGCAACTGAAACAGCATTCGTCCTACGGACAGTACAGAGAGCGCCGTATTCCATCTTTCAGAAGCTGCGAGATCAGTTCCGCAGGGCATGTAAGAAAGGGCCTCATCAGTGTGACAGTGCCTGGCTGTGCTGCTGGCGCTCTGCGGAGAGCTGATCTGGAAGGCTTTGTATTTGCTGGGGTCACAAGACCCAGTGGGGATTTTTCTTTTCTTTCATATTGTTCATCTTGTTGTTTTTCTGTAGTATGAAAATAAAGAATGTGTTATAACAGACGGAGTACCAGGATCTTTTTTTTTTGCTGCCCAGGCTGTGCAGGGCATAGGGGAAGAGGGGGAAAAGGGTGCTTGTGCTTGTGCTCAGCAAGCTGCCCAGGCGTGCAGTCTTGCAGGGAAAATGGGCAGAAGCTCCTGGGCCCTTGGTGCTTCTGCCGACAGAGCGGGTGGGCAGGGGCCAGAGCTGTGTGGATCCCTGCGAGGCCAGTGCCTGGAGATGGCCACAACCCCTGTGCCAGCCAGGAACTGCAATCTGTGTCCTCCTGCCCGTGTGTTGCTGTAGCAGCGTTTGGCAGCAGCGATCATCGTGTCCAGGGAGGTTCAGCCGCCAGCAGGGAAGCAAAGGAGACAAGTCTCTTTCTTAAGCTCGAGAATGCATTTTTATTGCCCCCACCCCAAAGCAGGGAGGAGGTGAGGTCGATGAGGGTGATCGTGGTTTTTCTCAGTGTTATAGTGTCTCAGGTTCATGGGTGGTACAGGGGGCAGGGCAGGGGGCAACTGACCATAGGGAAGACAGAAACTGGACACCAGGCCCCTGCAGCCAACGGGGAAATAGGGAAAGGGGATACCATGGGGGAGTGACAGGCTTGAGAAAGGCAGGGAGAAGATTACACCATGTTTGCAGGGAACTATGGGGGAGAAGCCTTTGGTACATCTGGGAGGGGTTGCTTTTCCAGGGCAAGGAAATTCCTTGAATGGTACAAGGGACTCCACATGTTGCTGTCTGGATTGCTGAGGGCTCTGGGGTGCCTCTCGATCAGTAGGTGGGGTATTACAATTTGGCCCACAGGAAAGGGAATTGGGAAAGGCACCATTCAGGGAGAGGATCAAAAAAGAACCAATCAACGGGGGTAAAAAACCAGGAACTGGGGAACTAACCAAAGAGGAGTAACAGGTTACCATAATGTTGCAAAGGATGATGGATTTGACACACTTTGCTCACTAGAAGCTCAAAGCAAGTCTCTTAGAGAGGCTTCTTAGGGGGTGATCATTACAACTTGGATTCAGTCATACGGCTGCACATTCTCCATGGGAGAGCAGTATCTTTAGTGGATGGCCCTGGGGCCACCACAGATGGGCAGAATCCCTGCCCAAGCACACCTGCAACCCCTTGAGACCTCGCAGCACTGGTGTCATCTCCTGTCCCAGAGAGCTGTGCCCTGGGGAGGGGCTTCTCTGGCAGAGAGCAGACAAAGCCAACGTGCATTGGGGGTTGTTCTCCTTCTTCAGGGGCTGTTGGCAGCAGCAGCTGGAGAGACTGCTGGCAACTCTTGGTCTCTGTCAGCTGATGTTGCTCCTTCCTGGAGTTTTTGTTATGGAAGGGATTGGCAGTAGCACCAGAACACCATCAGCTGTTGTGTTTCCCAGGACGATTAGATCGTACAGAGACACGGTGAAGTTTCCCTCTGCTTTTCTGACTGCCTCTCTTGCATTCTGGAAAAGAAAGAATCTGTCCAGCTTCTGATGTTCAGCGCTCCAGTCGCTACATTTCTGCATGTGGCAGCTCATGTCCAAAGACAACTGCGTTCCTGCTGAGCATGGCAATGGATGGCAGCAAACAGGGGGGTGCCCCTGTGAACATCGAGGCAGGCACGTGGGGAAGTGCAGAGGATAAGGATAACTCTGAGAGGAGAAGCTGTTTGCTGTCTCTGATTATGGTGCTGATGCCTAAAAACTAGGCAAGAAAACAGTATGCCATAGGATAAGGCTTATAGAGCAGGTATTTGTTATTTTCTGCTGGGAGTGAAGGGCATTGCTCCACCACAAAGTCACTCGTCCATCCTTTAGCTTTTATATGTTTTTTACTTAATGTGCGCATTACACTTTCCTAACCTTCAATTTGCAACGTATTTTCTAATCACATGATGATGTGGTTTTGAAAGACTGCTTCTTTAGTGAATTTATTTCATTTTGTAGTCTTACTAAGGCATCTGTTGTTGAATTAGCAATCAATTCTGTTTCAAGTGAGATGTTTGCAATTGCCTTTTCCAGTTGTGCAATTCCTAAATTTGGGAGCAACACCCTAACACCAAAGTGTGAAACCTAGTCCTGTATCGCACCTGCGGGTTATTGGGTGTTGTCTCCGTGAGTCTGTTCTTCCATAGTCCTCGAATAGTAGCTGTCATTGCATTAGTTTGATTTATAACCTGGAACTGAGGGATAAGGTATCCCATGGTACATTGGCCACTCCAGTGTCTTAGTCTGAAAGACAGGTGTCTGCTGGGGAGGGGCAGAGCCTCCCTTGGCGTGGAGAATTCCAACACCCTCCCTCCAGATTATTATAATTTAGAAAAGTAAGTGGGCTCTCAGGCAAGGCTGTGGGCATAGGAATAACAGTTCTTTACTAGTATGTTTAACAAGGCAAACAAACAAATACAACACAGCACTAACAACAAAATAGAATCAGGAATCTTAAGGGGCTTAGCTTCACCAAGCCCAGGGTGGACTGATCTCGGTGCTCCCGCAGGACTTTGAGAGCACCAAGCTGGAACAGTGGAAAATCCCAGGCTGGTGGATGAGATATTTCAGAAGCTCTGCTGGTGATAGCTGGAAGGGCAGGGATGTCCCAGCAGGGCAGGGCTGTGTGGGGGTACAGCGTGGCAACAAGAGCCAAAGTGCCAAAGAAGTGGCAGCGGTGGGACAGGGCAGGCCCAGCTCCAGCAGGGCAAGGGGAGGCCAGCTCAGAATTCCTGGGCACACAAGCAGATGATGTAGATTTCCCAGGACCGGGCTTGGTGGTGACAGTGAACTCCTCCTGCAGCAAGCAACAGCCTGGCCATCCTCTCTCTGATATCGAGAGCAAGAGACAGCGTAGCTGCCCCCACCTCACTCCTTTACCTGCCCCCAAACCTCACAGTATCTTTTCCCCTCTGAGCAAAAACTCACAGAGACCAAAAGGTGTAGCCTGGTGCTAGACCCTCCTTTGGCCACTTCTTTGTTTCCCTCAAGCACCTGTAGGTACTCAGTAGTTAGATTCCTGGCAACTTGAAAAATTCTGTAAGAAAAAAAATAGCAACCCCCAACATCCAGTTACCTGGTAATTGTTTTCATGCTATTCCATTCCCACAAAGCCACCAAGATGCGTCAGGAAGATCGCAGCAGTATTAATTCTCACAGACTCGTTTCCGCTACCTTCATCAAAAAGACAGTTTCTCCACGTTGGCTGAGTGAGGTTGACCCACCCAGTTGTGTTCCCAGAAACGTTGCTGAGATTTGTTTCTGAGTTGTTCAGGCCTGTGGAGACTGCTAAGGCAGTCAGTGTTAATATAAACACACTCCCCTGGAGAGTAGGCAGACAATAATACAAACACATTCCCCTGGAGAGAGAGCAGCCAACCCGAGACAGGAATTTACTGATTGTTCACTCTATGCCTTTCCTATCTTCTAACCTTAAAGGGTATTGCTTTCTGACTACTGGCCCAACTCTTCTCTGTAGCTTGATTTCAAAAGGGTCTGCTGGTTTTGATTTTTCTGGGCTATCAGCATTCCAATACTCTTAGCTACACCTGATGCAATATTTGTTCCAAAGAGTTATTATTGTTCGTTGGTCTTGTGTCCATTGTCAGTCCTAATGCTAAAATCAGTTTGCCTTCGGGTACCCTCGATTTCATTTTTCTTTTTCTAAACTGAATTCTAAATGTCACTTCTAAATTTTCAAGCAAAGCCCTGCCAAGCAGAGATTTTGGTGAGTTAGGTAAAGAAAGAAACTGGCGTATTCCCATTTTCCTCTTGATTTTCCACTGAAGTGGTTTCAGGAAGAATGCATTTTCTGAGTGGCCAGTGGCCCCTATTATGTGAAGATATTTTTCCATTTAGGTATCAAGGCTTGATTCAAGACTGAAAATGTGGCTCCAGATTTATTAAAAATTCAACTGCTTTATCATTCTTTAGCTGTATTTTAACCAGTGGGTCTACTAGGGTAAGATCTGCCAGTCTTGGGCATTTAATATCCTCTAGGGTGGCTACAACAGTTTTGTGTACTTGGTCTGCTAACTCTGCTCATTGGTGTTTGCAGGGTCCTCCTTTCTTACAATATGCACACTGGTTCAGCCCCAGCTTAGTCTGCGGCCGCTTTGAACTTCCTCTGCAGCTGGTATTTTTGCCCCTGCCTCTGCCTCGTTCATGCCCACATCCTCTCCCCTGGTGCTTGAGCCAGAGCTGCCACTATGGTTGTAGTGACTTGTGGGGTTTTGCCTGTCTTTAGTACTGTGCACCTTCTAATGCCTTTAAATCTCTATTGACAGGCTCTTTCAGCTTCTGAAGTTTCCGCCTGATCCCGGGGCTCGATTGCCCGAACATCAGGGGAAAGAACTGCTGCTTTCCCACATCCAGCGGAGGATCTAGGGCTGTGTATTTACACACAGCTGCCCGCAGCCTGTCCACAAAGTCAGTGCGTGACTCATGCTGTCCCTGTTTAACATTATATATTACTGACCAATTTATTGCTTTTGGAATGGGATGTTTTAATTCAAATTCGACTGCTTCCTGGTATCTAGTCAACATTGCATAGTTGCCTGCATCATTCAGGTCCCACAAAGGATTTCCAATAGGAAACAACTGGTCCACTGTACCTTGCAAGGCTCCACTAGCAATTTGTCCCTGCACATGTGCTCTGGCCGTCTTGATCACCTATCAGCTCTTTTTCTGTTTTTGTTAGCTCTGTGTAAGACAGGGTCCCCGAGTTCCTCATCTGCCTCATGACCATCGCCAAGGACGGAGACTGAAGACTCCAAAAGGACTGGGACCGAAACCTGAGAGCCCAAAGCGGGAGCTCTGGCCTGGCTGAGGTGGGATGTCTGCCAACCACCGCCTGCAGGTGCGCTCGTTGGATTGATGCATCCCCGTGGGAAGCCGGTGGGAACAACGGGCACGCCACGGTGGACTGCTGTCGAACTGGTTTTGGACTGGTTTGTCCTGTACTCGCCCCGTACCTGTTCCCTGAGTGGACAATTGCTGTACACACGGACATTTGCTCTAAGCGTCAGAGCGCTTTGTCCCGTTTAAACGCACCTCCTGATGGTCTCCCCACCTTCTGGCCACCTGCCTGTCGCTTCAGAAAGGACTATCAAGAGACCCCTCAAGATGACCTGAATTCGAGATCTCCCCATGGAAGAAGACGTGTCTATTGCTCAGCCTGCACCACGAGGACTCTGTCTCTCCGTGGTAGCTGTACCCCTTCTCTCTCTCCCTCTTTATCTCTCTCTCTCCTCTCTCTCCCTCTATTGCATATAGTGCTGTGTGCACTTAATAAAGTGTACTGCTGTTGAGAGCAAATTGTTGTTGTCCCTTGCTGTGTCTTTTGCGCTCTGAGATCACTCGAACCATCACGATTCCTGCCTGCATTAGTGGCTTGTGACACTCTCTCAACCTGAAATCACCTCCATCTGGGTTCTAATTCTTGATTATTAACTCAATCCTTTTTGCTACTTTGCTAGGGTTTTCTCTATGATCTTTAACTTTTTCCTGCCAGCTATTTCAGGTCACTAGTAGAAAAGGAGATCTTCACCCATACAGCTTCTCCTGCGTGACCCACAACTTGCCTTAAGGGAGTGACTAAAGGCAAAGATTTTTTGGTTTTATTCCTTGTACTTGTTGTCACTGGGCTCCCTGAACTTGTCCCCTCACCAGCATTAATCATCTCATTCTCACTACCCTTCAGGTTTAATTGTGGGGAGGAGTGGTTGGTGGAGGGGCCGTGTAGAACTGGCCTGGGGTAACTTGGCTGTAAATCTTGGACATCTCTAGCACTGTGTCTTCCTCGTGCTTTTTTGCCAATTTCAAACATCTCGGCCCTTTACTACGTGCTGAACAACGTCTCTTTATTTTCTGCCTGTGATCTCTTTCCAAAGTTAGGACCAAAGGATCCCAAGGAGGCCGTGCCAGCTCCTGTGGAAGGCCCCGTGCCCTTCCCACTGCAGCTGCGTCGGCAGCCCTGGGGGCTCCTTCTGCTGCCCTGAGCCCGCAGAGCAGCGTTTGCTGATGGTTTGAGCCGTTCCTAAAGATCCTGTCGGGCTGTCTGAGACACTTGGGGCCAGGGATTGCTTCCAACCCGGGCCACTTTGGGTGTGTGTGCAAGGGCCCTTTGTGACACGGTGCGGCATGGTCACCGTGGGAGGGAATGGGACAGGGTGTCAAAGGGCCCTTTGTGACACGTGGTGACAGAGGTGCTGGCGGTGACGCAGCCACGCCTCAGTGCTTGGAGCACGCGACGGGACAGGACGGGAGAGAGCGGTGTCGTGAGGAGCCCCCTCACAGCGCACTCGTTTCTGTCTCACCCGGAGCTTTTCTGAGCCGTTATTCCCGCAGGTGCCTTTGCGGCAAGACTGTGGGATTTGCTGACCACAATCCTTGGCCAGGAGTCTCCTGTCCTTGTGGCAGGAGCCCTGGAGACCAGAGTGCAGGGCTTGCTGTCCTGTACTCTTCCCAGCACTTCAGTCCTGCAGGTGCCTTCCAGGCACAACTGCAGGACTTCCTGACTCGGAGGTTTTCCGAGGCATCTCTCCTGCAGGCAGCCATAAATCCAGTCACTGACATGGAGAAGAGACCCCCGAAGGTGCCCAAGCTGGCCTGGGTGGAGGAGGAGGAAGAAGGCCCTGGAGCTGTCCCAGAACAGGAGACTGAAGAGGTGGAGCTGCTCCAGCCGCTGCAGGAGGGTGAGTGGCAGAGCTGGGCAGCAGGGCTGATGCCTGCAGGCAGCTGGGCCTCATTGCATCACATGCCATCCCCTCCCCTCCCAACCCCTGGGGACATAACCCTGGACAGGATGGAAGAGACTTGGCAAAGACCTGGAGAAGAGACCCCCGAGAGTGCCCAAGCTGGCCTGGGTGGAGGAGGAGGAAGAAGGCCCTGGAGCTGACCCAGAACAGGAGACTGAAGAGGTGGAGCTGCTCCAGCCGCTGCAGGAGGGTGAGTGGCAAAGCTGGGCCACAGGGCCAGTGCCTGCAGCCAGCTGGGCCACATCCCATCCCACTGCATCCCATCCCATCCCCTGAGGCTATGCCCATGGACAGGATGGACGAGAGGTGGCACAGACATGGAGAAGAGACCCCCAAGGGTGCCCAAGCTGGCCTGGGTGGAGGAGGAGGAAGAAGGCCCTGGAGCTGCCCCAGCACAGGAAACAGAAGAGGTGGAGCTGCTCCAGCCGCTGCAGGAGGGTGAGTGGCCGAGCTGGGCCTCAGGGCTGGTGCCTGCAGCCAGCTGGGCCACATCCCTTCCCATCCCTTCCCATCCCATCCCATCCCATCCCATCCCATCCCATCCCATCCCATCCCATCCCATCCCATCCCAGCCCCTGGGGACACACCCCTGGACAGGACAGAAAAGGGGCTGGGGCTGAACCCCGCAGTGGCCGTGCTCCATCCCCTGGGGCATCCCAGGGCTGTCCCTGCCTGCGGAGCGCAGGGCTGGGCTCTGTTCTCCGGCCTCTCCCGCAGCCCCTCAGCTCTGGCTGCGCTCGCTCTTTGCCAGATGCAGCCATGGACCGCACACAGGAGCAGGAGCCTGCCCGTGGCCGCTTCCACAGAACAGCGCAGGTACCTGCAGCCATCCCCACCTGGGCTGGGCCTGCTGGCACTGCTCAGCCCAGCACTGCGCTTGGAGCACTCCATGGAACATCCCTGGCTTCCTGCCCTTTGTTTTCCTGCTGGACTTCCAAATTCATCAAGTGCATTTGGCAGGAAGAGACCAGCACCATCAGCACTGGATACATGGAAAACCATGGCGTCTACACCATCAACACCAGTGCTGCCAGGCTGGATTTGATTTTGGAGGATGGAGTTTCCCGTCCAGAGCAAGTAAGCAGCCTCTGGCCAGGGTTTGATCCTCCAGGAATTGCTTGGCCTCCCAAGCCAAGCCTGCTTTCCCTGTAGGGCTTTGAGGCCATTGCAGTGTGGTGGCAAGGGAAGCACCTCTCTGGGGAAGCTGGGGACATGACTCCCTCTGGCAGCTTCCCAAGTCTCCGTGTGCCTCCTCCAGGTGCCTGCCATGGTGAGGTACATCCACCAGTGGCTCATGGCCAATGACTCTGCTGAGCACAGGCTGGACAGGGCCCTGCTGGATCTCACGGAGGCACAGCCCGCTGATGTGGTGATGACTCTCCTGCGTGTGGCCCCATCGTGTGACAGGTATGGGGCCCACCTGCCCAGAGGGCTCAGGGCTCCCCAGCCCATCACCCTGTACAGCCTGTCCCAGGAGTCTGGCCAAAGGACAATTCCAGGGCCTTTTGGCTCCTTTCTTTCAGAGCCCTGCCATGTCAGGCCCAGAGCCTGCTGCCATGCTCCCTCCTTGCCTTTCAGAGGCCTGTCCTCACAAGGCTGAGCTGCCTGGGTGCTGCTGGCAAGGAGCAGTGGGCAGAGGCAGAGCTGGCAGCCAGCTCAGCTCCCCGCTGCTGCGCAGGCCAAGGTGCTGTGTTCAAGACCCCCCTGAGACAGAGTTCTGACCCCACAGAGCCGCTGTGACCATGTGGAAGACAATCCTGTGCTCGCCCAGGACTGCAGAGCTGGTGCTGCTGAAACTCTTTGATGTGCTGGAGGACTGGCCAGTGCACAGCACGTGCACCTCAGATGGGGACGAAAGCCGTGTCTTTGCCCTGGCTGTGAGTTTCTGGAGCTGCACTTGGCTCACCCCACTGCTGCCTCTCAAGCAGCTCTCCATCCTCCTTCCCCCACTGCATCTCCCTGCATCAGGCACTGGGAGGAAACCTGGCCTTGGGGCAGCTTCAGGGGCACCAGGCCCAGTGCTCCCCCTGTGTCTCCCCTGGCCTCTCCCTGCCACGCTCGGGCCCTGCCACACGGACACCTCGGCACTGAGCGCTGTCTCGGGGTGCTTTGTCCTTTGCAGGCAACTGTGGTGGTGTGGAAGATCCTCCAGGAGTCCTGTGTCCCACACATGGTGACGGTGCATTTCCCCCGCCTCTTTGTGCACCTGCTCTACCAAGTGTTCTTCAGCACTCTGGATACATCAGAGGAGGTTGATACCTTCTGGAAGGCATGCCAGGAACAACACGGCCTTGCCATCAGCCCCAACAGGTGCTCCACCCCAGTCCTCCTGTGCCTGCCACATCCCCAGGGCAGGAGCCAGTGCTGCCAGCATCACCTGGGCTTTGCTCTGCACAGGTTTGCAGTGCAGACCCTGAAGTCCCTGCTCTGCTTTCTCCAATGTGAACATGTGGTGGTGGCAATGGAACGCAAGCATGGCTGGGACACACTGCTCTGTGCTGACACCCAGCACTATGCTGTGGGTCTGTTGGCCAGGTGAGACCCCCTTCTCCCCGCTGCCTCTGGCATTTGTGCCCTGTGCTCAGGGTGCCCCACACAGTCTCCGTGGTCATGGGCCAGAGGGGCTTGTCACCAAGAAACACTAAGCAGACTGGAAAATCTGGGAGAGTAGGGAGCCCAAGAGCAGCCACCTCCCAATGGGCTCTGGTCCCCTTACAGCATGGTTGGGAAAGACCAGAGCTCTGTGAGTCAGTCCTGGAAGCGGTTTGCCACCCTGGCTCACAGTCTTGCTTCCTTTTTCCTCCTGTCAGAGAATTGCGCTGTTTATCCATACGCTTGTGTTTTGGGATTGCATTCTACCTGCTCCATCTGCTCAGCAAAGAGATGCCATTCTGGGATTTTGCTGTCCTGGCGTTCCTTGTGGAGGTGAGCCTGAAGGCCAGCGCTGCCTGGCTGAGCTGCCTCCCAGCTCTCTGCCCTCTCATCGGGCACCTGCTTGGGACGGTGCCCGTGCCCTGTGCTGCTGCTGCCTGGGCCTGGCCCTGTGCAGTTCTGGGCTCCTGCAGGCCGGGTCCTGAGTCAGTGCCCTGGGCCTTTCAGGTTCCAGATTGCCTGTACTTGAATGAATGCAGTGACACTGTTCTGGAGATCATGTCAAGGAACCTACTGTGCGAGTGCAGGGAGCGGCGTCGCTTGGCACTCAGAGGCCTCATGGTGCTCAGCAAGGATCTCGTGATTGTGAGAAGGGAGCAGTGGCTTAAGCCTTGTGGGCAGATTGGGGCTGGGGAAAGCAGTCGCTTGGGTTTGGCTTAGTTCTCCCAGCTCTCTTGCCTCCCAGCTCAGCTGCCCAAGTGCTTCAGGACAGGCCTTTGGTCTCTGTTCCCTGCGGCAGCAGGCTGAGAGTTTCACAGTCCTGTCTTCCACACAGGCCCAAAAGATGTGGAACCTGACTGAAAGCCTTGTGGAGCTCCTGCAGGAAAATGATAGCCACATCGTCAGGATGACCCTCATTCTACTCAAGTCTTTGTTCCTGCACAATGATGCCCTGCTACCCACCACGGTTGCCCTGAGGCTGGCTGAGGCACTCCAGACGCTCTTTGACCACGTAAGGCTCTGTGCCCTGAGCCACGGCCACTGGGTGCTGCCCGAACACTTTGTGCCCTGTGGGTTTCTAGGCCAGTGCACAGCTAGGCTGAAAGCAGACAATGATGTCTTTTTTCCTTCCTTTCATACAGGATGAGAGCCAGGTGCAGCTGTGTGCTATGTTTCTATTTCAAGAGATGATGTATTTATTAACAAAAGAGGGAAGAAAGGCCCTGAAGTCACAAGTGCGCCACAGCCTTCTCCCACTCTCCTTCCACTGCCATGACCAGAACCAGCAGGTGGTTATGGTGAGGACTTGTGAGCTGCAGCTTCCCACTGGGAGGGGGCTCGGCTTCCTCCTGCCCTGGAGCCTTTCAGGCTGTAGCCTCTTCCAGGCCTTGGCACAGAGACACTCCTGTGCCCTGAACTGTGGGACCAGCTCTGGGTCTATGCTGCTCTCCAGGCCTCCCGGAAAACACTGCTTAGTGCGGCCAAGTTCCTGAAGAGGAGGGATCTTGAGCAGTTGCTGCAGGTGGATCAGACATGGAGGTTCGGTGAGGGCCTGGTAAGGACGGCCTGGGAAGCCCAACCTCAGCCGGGAGAAACCCCCTGACCACAGTGCTCAGTGCGTGGGGCTGGCAGCTGTGACCCTGCCCAGTGCTGCACCCAGGGGCGCCAGCCTGCGCCCCACACGCTGCTCCCTTCCCTGGGCTGCGAGGTCTCTTCTCCAGGCTCCTGTGGCCCCGAGCCAGGAGCCGATGGAGCCCCGGCCCGGCGGGGCTGCAGGGCGGGGCGGCAAAGCGGCTCCCCGGGCAGCACCCGGCTCTCTGCCCCCTCCAGAGGGAGCCCGGCGCCAGCGGCTGCTGGCCGGGCCCCAGGGCTGTGCGGGCAGGGGAGGCCGGGGCTGGGCACAGCGAGAGCCCGGCCGAGGGGCTGAGGCCGCGCCAACCCTTCCCTCCTGCCGCTCTCTCCAGCTGGCAGAGGACAGGAGCCGAGCGGCCGAGCACCTGCGCCGGGCCCTGCCATACCTGGAGAGCCCACAGGAGCCCCTGCGAGAGGCGGCCATCAGGTTCATGGGTGAGCCACGGGCCCGGGCTCCCTCCCCCGCCCGGCGCAGCTCGGCCCCAGCCCCGGCTGCTGCCCCGGCAGCGCCATCCGGGCCCGGCGCCGTGGAGCCCCGCCTGCCCTCGGGGCTGCTGCCGGCCGCCCTCTGGCAGCCGTGCCCTTGGGCGGCAGCCTGCGGCAAGGGCCCGGGCTGAGCCCTGCCGGGGCAGGAGGCCGTGTGGCCACAGGGCTGGCAGCGCCCCTGGCCGGCAGGGAGCTGTGCCGCTGGGGCCGTGACAGGCTCTGTGTTCCCAGGGATCGCCGGGCGGAGCCTGAGGGGACAGAAGGAAGAGCTCCAGCTCATCTGTGAGGGTGAGTGAGGCTAGCAGGCTATCCAAAGGGGGCTGGCGGGGAGGGCCCTGGCCTGGCTGTGGAGGGCTCTGCTCCCTGTGCAGTCCAGGGCTGGCGTGGGCCGAGCACACAGAGGTTTCAGGGATACGTGGGGAATTCATGTCCAGCAGCGGTGGGCTGATCCCGTTGGTCCCTCCTGGCCATGGCAAGAGGGGGCCGGGCTCCCAGGCAGGGGGCTCTCTTTGGGTGCCTGCAGCTCAGGGATCTGACTGTGGTTCTGTTCCTTTCTCTTCCAGCCCTTGAAGACATGGCCGATGACCGCAGCCCTGCCATCAGAAACCTGGCAACTGAAACAGCATTCGTCCTACGGACAGTACAGAGAGCGCCGTATTCCATCTTTCAGAAGCTGCGAGATCAGTTCTGCAGGGCATGTAAGAAAGGGCCTCATCAGTGTGACAGTGCCTGGCTGTGCTGCTGGCGCTCTGCGGAGAGCTGATCTGGAAGGCTTTGTATTTGCTGGGGTCACAAGACCCAGTGGGGATTTTTCTTTTCTTTAATATTGTTCATCTTGTTGTTTTTCTGTAGTATGAAAATAAAGAATGTGTTATAACAGACGGAGTACCAGGATCTTTTTTTTTTGCTGCCCAGGCTGTGCAGGGCATAGGGGAAGAGGGGGAAAAGGGTGCTTGTGCTCAGCAAGCTGCCCAGGCGTGCAGTCTTGCAGGGAAAATGGCCAGAAGCTCCTGGGCCCTTGGTGCTTCTGCCGACAGAGCGGGTGGGCAGGGGCCAGAGCTGTGTGGATCCCTGCGAGGCCAGCGCCTGGAGATGGCCACAACCCCTGTGCCAGCCAGGAACCAAAATCTGTGTCCTCCTGCCCGTGTGTTGCTGTAGCAGCGTTTGGCAGCAGCAATCATCGTGTCCAGGGAGGTTCAGCCGCCAGCAGGGAAGCAAAGGAGACAAGTCTCTTTCTTAAACTCGAGAATGCATTTTTATTTCCTCCACCCCAAAGCAGGGAGGAGGTGAGGTCGATGAGGGTGATCGTGGTTTTTCTCAGTTCTATAGTGTCTCAGGTTCATGGGTGGTACAGGGGGCAGGGCAGGGGGCAACTGACCATAGGGAAGACAGAAACTGGACACCAGGCCCCCACAGCCAACGGGGAAATAGGGAAAGGGGATACCATGGGGGAGTGACAGGCTTGAGAAAGGCAGGGAGAAGATTACACCATGTTTGCAGGGAACTATGGGGGAGAAGCCTTTGGTACATCTGGGAGGGGTTGCTTTTCCAGGGCAAGGAAATTCCTTGAATGGTACAAGGGACTCCACATGTTGCTGGCTGGATTGCTGAGGGCTCTGGGGTGCCTCTCGATCAGTAGGTGGGGTATTACAATTTGGCCCACAGGAAAGGGAATTGGGAAAGGCACCATTCAGGGAGAGGATCAAAAAAGAACCAATCAACGGGGGTAAAAAACCAGGAACTGGGGAACTAACCAAAGAGGAGTAACAGGTTACCATAATGTTGCAAAGGATGATGGATTTGACACACTTTGCTCACTAGAAGCTCAAAGCAAGTCTCTTAGAGAGGCTTCTTAGGGGGTGATCATTACAACTTGGATTCAGTCATACGGCTGCGCATTCTCCATGGGAGAGCAGTATCTTTAGTGGATGGCCCTGGGGCCACCACAGATGGGCAGAATCCCTGCCCAAGCACATCTGCAACCCCCTGAGACCTCGCAGCACTGGTGTCATCTCCTGCCTAGAGAGCTGTGCCCTGGGGAGGGGCTTCTCTGGCAGAGAGCAGACAAAGCCAACATGCATTGGGGGTTGTTCTCCTTCTTCAGGGGCTGTTGGCAGCAGCAGCTGGAGAGACTGCTGGCAACTCTTGGTCTCTGTCAGCTGATGTTGCTCCTTCCTGGAGTTTTTGTTATGGAAGGGATTGGCAGTAGCACCAGAACACCATCAGCTGTTGCATTTCCCAGGACGATTAGATCGTACAGAGACACGGTGAAGTTTCCCTCTGCTTTTCTGACTGCCTCTCTTGCATTCTGGAAAAGAAAGAATCTGTCCAGCTTCTGATGTTCAGCGCTCCAGTCGCTACATTTCTGCATGTGGCAGCTCATGTCCAAAGACAACTGCGTTCCTGCTGAGCATGGCAATGGATGGCAGCAAACAGGGGGGTGCCCCTGTGAACATCGAGGCAGGCACGTGGGGAAGTGCAGAGGATAAGGATAACTCTGAGAGGAGAAGCTGTTTGCTGTCTCTGATTATGGTGCTGATGCCTAAAAACTAGGCAAGAAAACAGTATGCCATAGGATAAGGCTTATAGAGCAGGTATTTGTTTATTTTCTGCTGGGAGTGAAGGGGCATTGCTCCACCACAAAGTCACTCGTCCATCCTTTAGCTTTTATGGTTTTTTACTTAATGTGCTGTGCTGGTTTGAAAGCAAAACCAGTGAGACTCCCAGTCAGAGATACAATTTAATAGAAGAAGAAGGGAAAAAAGGTGAAATAAATAGAATGATACAACCTAACACTCTGTTGGTCAGGGTGTTTGAAAGCAGCCCGGGAATCCTCCTGGAGCAGCAGATGTGGTTCCGCTGGAGCAGAGATGATCCAAAGCAGTGATCCCTGTAGAAACGTCTGGTAGCTCATCTCCTCTGAGAGTCCAGTGGATAGAAGCTGCCAGTGAGGTCTCAAACCCTGGATTATATCCAGGTGGGAATGCTTGGCTCCTCCCCCTGGGCAGAGCATCTCACAATGGTATGATTCATCTTATCAGTCATGCAAATGGATCCTTGATGGCCCATTAAACAGAGATAACGTCTTCTGGGAAGGCATTGTTGGGCTGGTTAACAGAAGATAAGGAGAACAGTGCCCCACCTTGGCTCCAACGGCTCATGGGGATAGAATACATACCTTGGGTACAATTTTGCATTGTAACCTAAGACATAATCCATCCCTTATTCTATCACCATCTACATCATACACTCTCACAGATACATACATATACATACGTATATACACAGAATAAAACCCTACATGCTAATTTTAGTTCTCACTCAAAGTTTAGTCTCCTTGTGGTACACAATGGGTTTCTCCATCTTTTTGCATTACCCACCAAGTGTAACCAGGTCCTTGAGCAAAAACAATCCCACGGATGGGTCTGCCTTTGCCTGAGGTGGGATTAATCCAAACAGTCTTTCCTAAAATCCCTTTCAGGTGTACCACAGGGACTTTATCTCCATCCACTGTGTGCAAAGGTTCAGACTGGGCCGGACCAGCTCGATTGATGGAGCCTCGGGTGTTTACCATCCAGGTGGCTTTGGCTAAGTTTATGTCCCAATTCTTGAAGGTCCCTCCGCCAAGTGCCTTCAGGGTAGTCTTTAATAGTCCATTGCACCGTTCAACTTTCTCGGCGGCTGGTGCATGATAAGGGATGTGGTATATCCATTCAATACCATGTTCTTTGGCCCAGGTGTTTATAAGGCCATTCTTAAAATGTGTCCCGTTGTCTGACTTGATTCTCTCCGGGGTGCCATGTCTCCACAGGACTTGTTTTTCCAGGCCCAGGATGGTGTTCCGGGCAGTGGCATGAGGCACAGGATAGGTCTCCAGCCAACCTGTGGTTGCTTCTACCATGGTCAGCACGTAGCGCTTGCCTTGGCGGGTCTGGGGAAGGGTGATGTAGTCAATTTGCCAGGCTTCCCCATACCTGTACTTCAACCATCGTCCACCGTACCACAGAGGCTTCACCCGCTTGGCCTGTTTGATTGCAGCACAGGTCTCACAGTCATGGATGACCTGTGAGATGCTGTCCATAGTAAGGTCCACCCCTCGGTCACGGGCCCATCGGTATGTTGCATCTCTTCCCTGATGACCAGAGGCATCATGGGCCCAACGAGCTAGGAATAATTCTCCCTTGTGCTGCCAGTCTAGATCCACCTGTGATACTTTCACCTTGGCAGCTTTGTCTACCTGCTCATTGTTGCGATGCTCCTCATTAGCCCGACTCTTGGGTAGGTGCGCATCCACGTGTCGAACCTTCACGGTTAGCTTCTCTACTCGGGTAGCAATGTCCTGCCAAATCTCAGCAGCCCAGATGGGTTTCCCTCTGCGCTGCCAGTTGGCCTTTTTCCAGCGATTCAGCCATCCCCACAGGGCATTAGCTACCATCCATGAGTCGGTGTAGAGATAGAGCCTCGGCCACTTCTCCCGTTCAGCAATATCCAAAGCCAGCTGTACAGCTTTAAGCTCTGCCATCTGACTCGATCCACCTTGTCCCTCGGTAGCTTGCGCAACTCGTCGTGTGGGGCTCCATACTGCAGCTTTCCATTTCCTGTCAGTGCCTATAATTCGGCAGGAACCATCAGTGAAGAGGGCATATTGTTTTTCAGTCTCCGGTAGCTCATTATATGGTGGGGCCTCCTCAGCACGTGTCACTTGCTCCTCTTCTTCTTCAGAGGATAATCCAAAAGTCTCACCTTCAGGCCAGTTCGTTATAACTTCCAGAATCCCAGGGCGATTTGGGTTTCCAATACGGGCGCGCTGCGTAATGAGGGCAATCCATTTGCTCCAAGTAGTGTCGGTGGCATGATGCGTGGAAGGAACCTTTCCCTTGAACATCCACCCCAGCACCGGCAGTCGGGGTGCCAGAAGCAGCTGCGTTTCCGTGCCAATTACTTCTGAAGTGGCTTGAACTCCTTCATAGGCGGCCAAGATTTCCTTCTCCGTGGGAGTGTAGTTGGCTTCGGACCCTCTGTAGCTTCGACTCCAGAATCCCAGTGGCCGGCCTCGAGTCTCACCAGGCGCCTTCTGCCAAAGGCTCCAGGAGAGGCCATTGTTCCCGGCTGCTGAGTAGAGCACATTCTTCACATCTGGTCCTGTCCTCACTGGGCCAAGGGCTACCGCATGAGCGATCTCCTGCTTGATCTGGGCAAAGGCTTGCTGCTGTTCAGGGCCCCAGTGGAAATCGTTCTTCTTGCGGGTAACCAGGTAGAGAGGGCTCACAATCTGGCTATACTCAGGAATGTGCATTCTCCAAAAGCCTATGGCACCTAGGAAAGCTTGTGTTTCCTTCTTGCTGGTTGGTGGAGACATTGCAGTGATCTTGTTGATTACTTCTGTGGGTATCTGGCGACGTCCATCTTGCCACTTGACTCCCAGGAACTGGATCTCTCGGGCCGGTCCCTTAACCTTACTTCGCTTAATGGCAAAACCAGCTTTCAGTAGAATCTGGATAATCTTCTCTCCTTTCTTGAAAACTTCCACTTCTGTGTTCCCCCACACAATGATGTCATCAATATACTGGAGATGCTCAGGAGCCTCACCCTTTTCCAGTGCAGCCTGGATCAGTCCATGGCAGATGGTGGGACTGTACTTCCACCCCTGGGGCAGTCGGTTCCAGGTATACTGCACACCTCTCCAGGTGAAAGCAAACTGGGGTCTGCACTCTGCTGCCAAAGGAATGGAGAAGAAGGCATTGGCAATGTCGATGGTCGTGTACCACTTTGCTGCCTTGGACTCCAGCTTGTACTGCAGCTCCAACATGTCTGGCACAGCAGCACTCAGTGGTGGCGTGACCTCATTCAGACCACGGTAATCCACTGTCAGTCTCCATTCTCCACTGGGCTTACGCACAGGCCAGATGGGGCTGTTGAAGGGTGAACGAGCCTTGCTGACCACCCCTTGGCTCTCCAGTTTATGAATCATCTCATGGATTGGGGTCACTGAGTCTCTGTCGGTGCGGTACTCCCGACGGTGCACTGTTGCTGTGGCAATTGGTACTTGTTGTTCTTCAACTCTCAGCAGTCCCACAGCAAAGGGGTCATCGGAGAGACCAGGCAGGGTATTCAGTTGTCTGATGCCTTCTTTCTCTACAGCAGCTATCCCAAAAGCCCAGCGATATCCTTTTGGGTCTTTGAAATATCCATTTCTGAGAAAATCTATGCCAAGGATGCATGGGGCCTCTGGGCCAGTCACAATGGGGTGTTTTTGCCACCCGTTCCCAGTTAAACTCACTTCGGCCTCCACTACAGTCAGCTGCTGGGACCCTCCTGTCACTCCAGAAATAGAAACAGATTCTGTTCCTACATACCTTGATGGCATCAGGGTACATTGAGAGCCAGTGTCAATCAAAGCCGTGTACTCTTGTGGGTCAGATGTGCCAGGCCATCAGATCCACACAGTCCAATAGATCCGATTGTCCCTTTCCTCTACCTGGCTAGAGGCAGGGCCCCTCTATTCCTGCTCACGATGCACGTTGCTATCTTCCTGTAAATACGTTCCTGAGGTCCCTTCGAGAGGATCAGTCACATCATCATTCCTATACTGTCTGGAGTTCCGTGCACGAGAGACTGGAGCAGCATTGACTCTAGATGAACTCCTCGTGGTAGGTGTCCCTCTTTTCAGTTCACGTACCCGGGCTGATAAGGCGGAGGTGGGTTTGCCATCCCACTTCCTCATGTCTTCTCCATGCTCACGAAGAAAAGACCAGAGGTTACCTCGTGGAGTGTATGTTCTCTCTCGGGCTGGGGGACGCCTGCTCCTAATGGCAGAGACTCTTGTTGGTTCTGGCGAGACGTGGTAAATTTCTTCCTTAAGTTCTTTTTTCAGTTTCTGATGGCCCTCTTCAATCAAGCTTCGGACTTGCTCAGCCAGCCTTGTTTCCACGGATGAGACATGGGTACGAAACGGGGCAGTGACAGTGTCCTCATAAATTCTTAGTTTGTTGACCAAGACGCCCACCCTGTCCTCACCTGCCCTCCATTGCAGCGTTGCCAGGTAACGGGAGTACATCTCTGGTCCAAGCCGTGCGAATCTCAACCACATCTGTGATGTGCACTGAACTTCATCTGGGCTTTTAGGAAATCTCTCGTCCTCTGAGAAAATGATCTCCAGCACAGCCAATTCCCTCAGGCATCGGATACCTTGTTCCATTGTGCTCCACTTTCCTTGGTGCATCTGGAGATCTTCTTTACAAAGGTATCTGTCCCTCACACTTGTTAGCAGCCGTTGCCAGAGGCTGAGAGTTTCTTGGGTTCTCCCGATCCCCTGGTCAATGACCACATCCCGGGACAGAGATCCCAGTTGCCTGGCCTCACTTCCATCCAGAATGGTGTCATTGGCTGCAGCGTCCCAGATGCGGAGCAGCCAGGTCAGGATGGACTTGTTTGGTTGACGGGTGAATTCCCTCCGCAGGTCACGTAGCTCACCCAGGGACAGAGAGCGAGTGATGATCTCTGGCTCTGTCTCCTCTGCTGGGTGCGAAGGTCCTGCTGCATCCTCGTCAGTCACTATGCGGACTGATTTGCTCTTTGCTTTCTTCTTCTGAACAGGAGCAACTGCTACCGGTTTAGGCTGTTCCAATTCAGTGATGGTTTGTGTGGAAATGCTGGAATTTTTGGCTTTTTTCTCCTCTGTGACAACCTGCACGGACACAGACGTTGTGGCTTTGCTTGGTGCTTCTTTCTCTTCTGCGGCAGTCTGCGTAGACGTGGGCACTGTTGCCTTGATTTCGGTTCCTTTCTCCCCTGTGACAGTCTGTGTAGATGCGGACACTGTTGGTTTGCTTTTGGCTTCTGCTCCCTCTGCAACAGTCTGCATGGACGTGGACACTGTTGGCTGGTTTTTTGGCTTCTGTCTTCTCTGTGACTGTCTGCGTAGACTCGGACGCTGTTCCCTTCTTTTCTCTTCTGCCTCAAGAAGACGCTGCACTACATCATGTGTTCTGTTTCTAAGCATGGTGCAGGCTGTGCAGAGAAAAGAAAGCAGCACTAACAACAACATTATGCTGTCCTTGGTATCCAGAGAAAATTCAATATTTTCAAAAACTGCTGTATCAGGCCTGAAAGACGGGAAAAAGTTATTCTTTACCCCTCCCCACAGCGGCTGGGTGAGATTGTTGAGGCCCCAAACAAAGCATCGTAGACCGGGACAAGCAAACAAAGTTGAGTACACACTCCAAATTATGCTCATTGCCTTGCAGGTTAGCATGCAATAGACATAGTAGACCAATAAAGCAATTTTAGTGCTGTACCCTGGTTTACACCAAAGTATTAAGATCTGCAGATAGTGCCCCATGTGCGGAAAGATATAGAGAGCTAGGTACAAGACAAATGTAAGCATGCTGAGCATCATAGCAAACAGGTGTTCTTTTCCCCAATACAAAATTGTAATTCTGACTTTTCTCAATACCTCGTGCCCCACGTTGGGCGCCAAAAGATGTGCTGGTTTGAAAGCAAAACCAGTGAGACTCACAGTCAGAGATACAATTTAATAGAAGAAGAAGTGAAAAAAAGGTGAAATAAATAGAATGATACAACCTAACACCCTGTTGGTCAGGGTGTTTGAAGCAGTCCGGGAATCCTCCTGGAGCAGCAGATGTGGTTCCGCTGGAGCAGAGATGATCCAAAGCAGTGATCCCTGTAGAAACGTCTGGTAGCTCATCTCCTCTGAGAGTTCAGTGGATAGAAGCTGCCAGTGAGGTCTCAAACCCTGGATTATATCCAGGTGGGAATGCTTGGCTCCTCCCCCTGGGCAGAGCATCTCACAATGGCATGATTCATCTTATCAGTCATGCAAATGGATCCTTGATGGCCCATTAAACAGAGATAACGCCTTCCGGGAAGGCATTGTTGGGCTCGTTATCAGAAGATAAGGAGAATAGTGCCCCACCTTGGCTCCAACGGCTCATGGGGATAGAATACATACCTTGGGTACAATTTTACATTGTAACCTAAGACATGTGCGCATTATACTTTCCTAACCTTCAATTTGCAACGTATTTTCTAATCACATGATGATGTGGTTTTGAACGACTGCTTCTTGAGTGAATTTATTTCATTTTGTAGTCTTACTAAGGCATCTGTTGTTGAATTAGCAATCAATTCTGTTTCAACTGAGATGTTTGCAATTGCCTTCTCCAGTTGTGCAATTCCTAAATTTGGGAGCAACACCCTAACACCAAAGTGTGAAACCTAGTCCTGTATCGCACCTGCGGGTTATTGGGTGTTGTCTCCGTGAGTCTGTTCTTCCATAGTCCTCGAATAGTACCTGTCATTTCATTAGTTTGATTTATAACCTGGAACTGAGGGATAAGGTATCCCACGGTACATTGGCCACTCCAGTGTCTTAGTTTGAAAGACAGGTGTCTGCTGGGGAGGGGCAGAGCCTCCCTTGGCATGGAGAATTCCAACACCCTCCCTCCAGATTATTATAATTTAGAAAAGTAAGTGGGCTCTCAGGCAAGGCTGTGGGGATAGGAATAACAGTTCTTTACTAGTATGTTTAACAAGGAAAACAAACAACAACAACACATCACTACCAACAAAATAGAACCAGGAATCTTAAGGGGCTTAGCTTCACCAAGCCCAGGGTGGTCTGATCTCGGTGCTCCCGCAGGACTTTGAGAGCACCAAGCTGGAACAGTGGAAAATCCCAGGCTGGTGGATGAGATATTTCAGAAGCTCTGCTGGTGATAGCTGGAAGGGCAGGGATGTCCCAGCAGGGCAGGGCTGTGTGGGGGTACAGCGTGGCAACAAGAGCCAAAGCGCCAAAGAAGTGGCAGCGGTGGGACAGGGCAGGCCCAGCTCCAGCAGGGCAAGGGGAGGCCAGCTCAGAATTCCTGGGCACACAAGCAGATGATGGTAGATTTCCCAGGACCGGGCTTGGTGGTGACAGTGAACTCCTCCTGCAGCAAGCAACAGCCTGGCCGTCCTCTCTCTGATATCGAGAGCAAGAGACAGCGTAGCTGCCCCCACCTCACTCCTTTACCTGCCCCCAAACCTCACAGTATTTTTTCCCCTCTGAGCAAAAACTCACAGAGACCAAAAGGTGTAGCCTGGTGCTAGACCCTCCTTTGGCCACTTCTTTGTTTCCCTCAAGCACCTGTAGGTACTCAGTAGTTAGATTCCTGGCAACTTGAAAAATTCTGTAAGAAAAAAAAGCAACCCCCAACATCCAGTTACGTGGTAATTGTTTTCATGCTATTCCATTCCCACAAAGCCACCAAGATGCGTCAGGAAGATCGCAGCAGTATTAATTCTCACAGACTCGTTTCCGCTACCTTCATCAAAAAGACAGTTTCTCCACGTTGGCTGAGTGAGGTTGACCCACCCAGTTGTGTTCCCAGAAACGTTGCTGAGATTTGTTTCTGAGTTGTTCAGGCCTGTGGAGACTGCTAAGGCAGTCAGTGTTAATATAAACACAGTCCCCTGGAGAGTAGGCAGACAATAATACAAACACATTCCCCTGGAGAGAGAGCAGCCAACCCGAGACAGGAATTTACTGATAGTTCACTCTATGCCTTTCCTATCTTCTAACCTTAAAGGGTATTGCTTTCTGACTACTGGCCCAACTCTTCTCTGTAGCTTGATTTCAATAGGGTCTGCTGGTTTTGATTTTCCTGGGCTATCAGCATTCCAATACTCTTAGCTACACCTGATGCAATATTTGTTCCAAAGAGTTATTATTGTTCGTTGGTCTTGTGTCCATTGTCAGTCCTAATGCTAAAATCAGTTTGCCTTCAGGTACCCTCGATTTCATTATTCTTTTTCTAAACTGAATTCTAAATATCACTTCTAAATTTTCAAGCAAAGCCCTGCCTAGCAGAGATTTTGGTGAGTTAGGTAAAGAAAGAAACTGGTGTATTCCCATTTTCCTCTTGATTTTCTACTGAAGTGGTTTCAGGAAGAATGCATTTTCTGAGTGGCCAGTGGCCCCTATTACGTGAAGCTATTTTTCCATTTAGGTATCAAGGCTTGATTCAAGACTGAAAATGTGGCTCCAGATTTATTAAAAATTCAACTGCTTTATCATTCTTTAGCTGTATTTTAACCAGTGGGTCTACTAGGGTAAGATCTGCCAGTCTTGGGCATTTAATATCCTCGAGGGTGGCTACAACAGTTTTGTGTACTTGGTCTGCTAACTCTGCTCATTGGTGTTTGCAGGGTCCTCCTTTCTTACAATATGCACACTGGTTCAGCCCCAGCTTAGTCTGCGGCCGCTTTGAACTTCCTCTGCCGCTGGTATTTTTGCCCCTGCCTCTGCCTCGTTCATGCCCACATCCTCTCCCCTGGTGCTTGAGCCAGAGCTGCCACTATCGTTGTAGTGACTTGTGGGGTTTTGCCTGTCTTTAGTACTGTGCACCGTCTAATGCCTTTAAATCTCTATTGACAGGCTCTTTCAGCTTCTGAAGTTTCCGCCTGATCCCGGGGCTCGATTGCCCGAACATCAGGGGAAAGAACTGCTGCTTTCCCACATCCAGCGGAGGATCTAGGGCTGTGTATTTACACACAGCTGCCCGCAGCCTGTCCACAAAGTCAGTGCGTGACTCATGCTGTCCCTGTTTAACATTATATATTACTGACCAATTTATTGCTTTTGGAATGGGATGTTTTAATTCAAATTCGACTGCTTCCTGGTATCTAGTCAACATTGCATAGTTGCCTGCATCATTCAGGTCCCACAAAGGATTTCCAATAGGAAACAACTGGTCCACTGTACCTTGCAAGGCTCCACTAGCAATTTGTCCCTGCACATGTGCTCTGGCCGTCTTGATCACCTATCCGCTCTTTTTCTGTTTTTGTTAGCTCTGTGTAAGACAGGGTCCCTGAGTTCCTCATCTGCCTCATGACCATCGCCAAGGATGGAGACTGAAGACTCCAAAAGGACTGGGACCGAAACCTGAGAGCCCAAAGCGGGAGCTCTGGCCTGGCTGAGGTGGGATGTCTGCCAACCACCGCCTGCAGGTGCGCTCGTTGGATTGATGCATCCCCGTGGGAAGCCGGTGGGAACAACGGGCACGCCACGGTGGACTGCTGTCGAACTGGTTTTGGACTGGTTTGTCCTGTACTCGCCCCGTACCTGTTCCCTGAGTGGACAATTGCTGTACACACGGACATTTGCTCTAAGCGTCGGAGCGCTTTGTCCCGTTTAAACGCACCTCCTGATGGTCTCCCCACCTTCTGGCCACCTGCCTGTCGCTTCAGAAAGGACTATCAAGAGACCCCTCAAGATGACCTGAATTCGAGATCTCCCCATGGAAGAAGACGTGTCTATTGCTCAGCCTGCACCACGAGGACTCCGTCTCTCCGTGGTAGCTGTACCCCTTCTCTCTCTCCCTCTTTATCTCTCTCTCTCCTCTCTCTCCCTCTATTGCATATAGTGCTGTGTGCACTTAATAAAGTGTACTGCTGTTGAGAGCAAATTGTTGTTGTCCCTTGCTGTGTCTTTTGCGCTCTGAGATCACTCGAACCATCACGATTCCTGCCTGCATTAGTGGCTTGTGACACTCTCTCAACCTGAAATCACCTCCATCTGGGTTCTAATTCTTGATTATTAACTCAATCCTTTTTGCTACTTTGCTAGGGTTTTCTCTATGATCTTTAACTTTTTCCTGCCAGCTATTTCAGGTCACTAGTAGAAAAGGAGATCTTCACCCATACAACTTCTCCTGCGTGACCCACAACTTGCCTTAAGGGAGTGACTAAAGGCAAAGATTTTTTGGTTTTATTCCTTGTACTTGTTGTCACTGGGCTCCCTGAAGTTGTCCCCTCACCAGCATTATTCCTCTCATTCTCACTACCCTTCAGGTTTAATTGTGGGGAGGAGTGGTTGGTGGAGGGGCCGTGTAGAACTGGCCTGGGGTAACTTGGCTGTAAATCTAGGACATCTCTAACACTGCGTCTTCCTCGTGCTTTTTTGCCAATTTCAAACATCTCGGCCCTTTACTACGTGCTGAACAACGTCTCTTTATTTTCTGCCTGTGATCTCTTTCCAAAGTTAGGACCAAAGGATCCCAAGGAGGCCGTGCCAGCTCCTGTGGAAGGCCCCGTGCCCTTCCCGCTGCGGCTGCGTCGGCAGCCCTGGGGGCTCCTTCTGCTGCCCTGAGCCCGCAGAGCAGCGTTTGCTGATGGTTTGAGCCGTTCCTAAAGATCCTGTCGGGCTGTCTGAGACACTTGGGGCCAGGGATTCCTTCCAACCCGGGCCACTTTGGGTGTGTGTGCAAGGGCCCTTTGTGACACGGTGCGGCATGGTCACCGTGGGAGGGAATGGGACAGGGTGTCAAAGGGCCCTTTGTGACACGTGGTGACAGAGGTGCTGGCGGTGACGCAGCCACACCTCAGTGCTCGGAGCACGCGACGGGACAGGACGGGAGAGAGCGGTGTCGTGAGGAGCCCCTCACAGCGCACTCGTTTCTGTCTCACCCGGAGCTTTTCTGAGCCCTTATTCCCGCAGGTGCCTTTGCGGCAAGACTGTGGGATTTGCTGACCACAATCCTTGGCCAGGAGTCTCCTGTCCTTGTGGCAGGAGCCCTGGAGACCAGAGTGCAGGGCTTGCTGTCCTGTACTCTTCCCAGCACTTCAGTCCTGCAGGTGCCTTCCAGGCACAACTGCAGGACTTGCTGACTTGGAGGTTTTCCGAGGCATCTCTCCTGCAGGCAGCCATAAATCCAGTCACTGACATGGAGAAGAGACCCCCGAAGGTGCCCAAGCTGGCCTGGGTGGAGGAGGAGGAAGGCGGCCCTGGAGCTGTCCCAGAACAGGAGACTGAAGAGGTAGAGCAGTTCCAGCCGCTGCAGGAGGGTGAGTGGCAGAGCTGGGCCTCAGGGCTGATGCCTGCAGGCAGCTGGGCCCCATTGCATCACATCCCATCCCATCCCCTCCCAACCCCTGGGGACATAACCCTGAACAGGATGGAAGAGACTTGGCAAAGACCTGGAGAAGAGACCCCCGAGAGTGCCCAAGCTGGCCTGGGTGGAGGAGGAGGAATGCGGCCCTGGAGCTGACCCAGAACAGGAGACTGAAGAGGTGGAGCTGCTCCAGCCACTGCAGGAAGGTGAGTGGCAAAGCTGGGCCACAGGGCCAGTGCCTGCAGCCAGCTGGGCCACATCCCATCCCATTGCATCCCATCCCATCCCATCCCATCCCCTGAGGCTATGCCCATGGACAGGATGGAAGAGAGTTGGAATAGACATGGAGAAGAGACCGCCAAGGGTGCCCAAGCTGGCCTGGGTGGAGGAGGAGGAAGAAGGCCCTGGAGCTGCCCCAGCACAGGAAACAGAAGAGGTGGAGCTGCTCCAGCCGCTGCAGGAGAGTGAGTGGCCGAGCTGGGCCTCAGGGCTGGTGCCTGCAGCCAGCTGGGCCACATCCCTTCCCATCCCATCCCATCCCATCCCATCCCATCCCATCCCATCCCATCCCATCCCATCCCATCCCATCCCACCCCATCCCATCCCATCCCATCCCATCCCATCCCATCCCCTTGGGACACACCCCTGGACAGGATGGAAAAGGGGCCGGGGCTGAACCCCGCAGTGGCCGTGCTCCATCCCCTGGGGCATCCCAGGGCTGTCCCTGCCTGCGGAGCGCAGGGCTGGGCTCTGTTCTCCGGCCTCTCCCGCAGCCCCTCAGCTCTGGCTGCGCTCGCTCTTTGCCAGATGCAGCCATGGACCGCACACAGGAGCAGGAGCCTGCCCGTGGCCGCTTCCACAGAACAGCGCAGGTACCTGCAGCCATCCCCACCTGGGCTGGGCCTGCTGGCACTGCTCAGCCCAGCACTGCGCTTGGAGCACTCCATGGAACATCCCTGGCTTCCTGCCCTTTGTTTTTCTGCCGGACTTCCAAATTCATCAAGTGCATTTGGCAGGAAGAGACCAGCACCATAGGCACTGGATACATGGAAAACCATGGCGTCTACACCACCAACACCAGTGCTGCCAGGCTGGATTTGATTTTGGAGGATGGTGTTTCCAGTCCAGAGCAAGTAAGCAGCCTCTGGCCAGGGTTTGATCCTCCAGGAATTGCTTGGCCTCCCAAGCCAAGCCTGCTTTCCCTGTAGGGCTTTGAGGCCATTGCACTGTGGTGGCAAGGGAAGCACCTCTCTGGGGAAGCTGGGGACATGACTCCCTCTGGCAGCTTCCCAAGTCTCCGTGTGCCTCCTCCAGGTGCCTGCCATGGTGAGGTACATCCACCAGTGGCTCATGGCCACTGACTCTGCTGAGCACAGGCTGGACAGGGCCCTGCTGGATCTCACGGAGGCACAGCCCGCTGATGTGGTGATGACTCTCCTGCGTGTGGCCCCATCGTGTGACAGGTATGGGGCCCACCTGCCCAGAGGGCTCAGGGCTCCCCAGCCTATCACCCTGTACAGCCTGTCCCAGGAGTCTGGCCAAAGGACAATTCCAGGGCCTTTTGGCTCCTTTCTTTCAGAGCCCTGCCATGTCAGGCCCAGAGCCTGCTGCCATGCTCCCTCCTTGCCTTTCAGAGGCCTGTCCTCACAAGGCTGAGCTGCCTGGGTGCTGCTGGCAAGGAGCAGTGGGCAGAGGCAGAGCTGGCAGCCAGCTCAGCTCCCCACTGCTGCCCAGGCCATGGTGCTGTGTTCAAGACCCCCCTGAGACAGAGTTCTGACCCCACAGAGCCGCTGTGACCATGTGGAAGACAATCCTGTGCTCGCCCAGGACTGCAGAGCTGGTGCTGCTGAAACTCTTTGATGTGCTGGAGGACTGGCCAGTGCACAGCACGTGCACCTCAGATGGGGACGAAAGCCGTGTCTTTGCCCTGGCTGTGAGTTTCTGGAGCTGCACTTGGCTCACCCCACTGCTGCCTCTCAAGCAGCTCTCCATCCTCCTTCCCCCACTGCATCTCCCTGCCTCAGGCACTGGGAGGAAACCTGGCCTTGGGGCAGCTTCAGGGGCACCAGGCCCAGTGCTCCCCCTGTGTCTCCCCTGGCCTCTCCCTGCCACGCTCGGGCCCTGCCACACGGACACCTCGGCACTGAGCGCTGTCTCGGGGTGCTTTGTCCTTTGCAGGCAACTGTGGTGGTGTGGAAGATCCTCCAGGAGTCCTGTGTCCCACACATGGTGACGGTGCATTTCCCCCGCCTCTTTGTGCATCTGCTCTACCAAGTGTTCTTCAGCACTCTGGATACATCAGAGGAGGTTGATACCTTCTGGAAGGCATGCCAGGAACAACACGGCCTTGCCATCAGCCCCAACAGGTGCTGCACCCCAGTCCTCCTGTGCCTGCCACATCCCCAGGGCAGGAGCCAGTGCTGCCAGCATCACCTGGGCTTTGCTCTGCACAGGTTTGCAGTGCAGACCCTGAAGTCCCTGCTCTGCTTTCTCCAATGTGAACATGTGGTGGTGGCAATGGAACGCAAGCATGGCTGGGACACACTGCTCTGTCCTGACACCCAGAACTACGCTGTGGGTCTGCTGGCCAGGTGAGACCCCCTTCTCCCCGCTGCCTCTGGCATTTGTGCCCTGTGCTCAGGGTGCCCCACACAGTCTCCGTGGTCATGGGCCAGAGGGGCTTGTCACCAAGAAACACTAAGCAGACTGGAAAATCTGGGAGAGTAGGGAGCCCAAGAGCAGCCACCTCCCAATGGGCTCTGGTCCCCTTACAGCATGGTTGGGAAAGACCAGAGCTCTGTGAGTCAGTCCTGGAAGCGGTTTGCCACCCTGGCTCACAGTCTTGCTTCCTTTTTCCTCCTGTCAGAGAATTGCGCTGTTTATCCATACGCTTGTGTTTTGGGATTGCATTCTACCTGCTCCATCTGCTCAGCAAAGAGATGCCATTCTGGGATTTTGCTGTCCTGGCGTTCCTTGTGGAGGTGAGCCTGAAGGCCAGCGCTGCCTGGCTGAGCTGCCTCCCAGCTCTCTGCCCTCTCATCGGGCACCTGCTTGGGACGGTGCCCGTGCCCTGTGCTGCTGCTGCCTGGGCCTGGCCCTGTGCAGTTCTGGGCTCCTGCAGGCCGGGTCCTGAGTCAGTGCCCTGGGCCTTTCAGGTTCCAGATTGCCTGTACTTGAATGAATGCAGTGACACTGTTCTGGAGATCATGTCAAGGAACCTACTGTGCGAGTGCAGCGAGCGGCGTCGCTTGGCACTCAGAGGCCTCATGGTGCTCAGCAAGGATCTCGTGATTGTGAGAAGGGAGCAGTGGCTTAAGCCTTGTGGGCAGATTGGGGCTGGGGAAAGCAGTCGCTTGGGTTTGGCTTAGTTCTCCCAGCTCTCTTGCCTCCCAGTTCAGCTGCCCAAGTGCTTCAGGACAGGCCTTTGGTCTCTGTTCCCTGCGGCAGCAGGCTGAGAGTTTCACAGTCCTGTCTTCCACACAGGCCCAAAAGATGTGGAACCTGACTGAAAGCCTTGTGGAGCTCCTGCAGGAAAATGATAGCCACATCGTCAGGATGACCCTCATTCTACTCAAGTCTTTGTTCCTGCACAATGATGCCCTGCTACCCACCACGGTTGCCCTGAGGCTGGCTGAGGCACTCCAGACGCTCTTTGACCACGTAAGGCTCTGTGCCCTGAGCCACGGCCACTGGGTGCTGCCCGAACACTTTGTGCCCTGTGGGTTTCTAGGCCAGTGCACAGCCAGGCTGAAAGCAGACAATGATGTCTTTTTTCCTTCCTTTCATACAGGATGAGAGCCAGGTGCAGCTGTGTGCTATGTTTCTATTTCAAGAGATGATGTATTTATTAACAAAAGAGGGAAGAAAGGCCCTAAAGTCACAAGTGCGCCACAGCCTTCTCCCACTCTCCTTCCACTGCCATGACCAGAACCAGCAGGTGGTTATGGTGAGGACTTGTGAGCTGCAGCTTCCCACTGGGAGGGGGCTCGGCTTCCTCCTGCCCTGGAGCCTTTCAGGCTGTAGCCTCTTCCAGGCCTTGGCACAGAGACACTCCTGTGCCCTGAACTGTGGGACCAGCTCTGGGTCTCTGCTGCTCTCCAGGCCTCCCGGAAAACACTGCTTAGTGCGGCCAAGTTCCTGAAGAGGAGGGATCTTGAGCAGTTGCTGCAGGTGGATCAGACATGGAGGTTCGGTGAGGGCCTGGTAAGGACGGCCTGGGAAGCCCAACCTCAGCCGGGAGAAACCCCCTGACCACAGTGCTCAGTGCGTGGGGCTGGCACCTGTGACCCTGCCCAGTGCTGCACCCAGGGGCGCCAGCCTGCGCCCCACACGCTGCTCCCTTCCCTGGGCTGCGAGGTCTCTTCTCCAGGCTCCTGTGGCCCCGAGCCAGGAGCCGATGGAGCCCCGGCCCGGCGGGGCTGCAGGGCGGGGCGGCAAAGCGGCTCCCCGGGCAGCACCCGGCTCTCTGCCCCCTCCAGAGGGAGCCCGGCGCCAGCGGCTGCTGGCCGGGCCCCAGGGCTGTGCGGGCAGGGGAGGCCGGGGCTGGGCACAGCGAGAGCCCGGCCGAGGGGCTGAGGCCGCGCCAACCCTTCCCTCCTGCCGCTCTCTCCAGCTGGCAGAGGACAGGAGCCGAGCGGCCGAGCACCTGCGCCAGGCCCTGCCGTACCTGGAGAGCCCACAGGAGCCCCTGCGAGAGGCGGCCATCAGGTTCATGGGTGAGCCACGGGCCCGGGCTCCCTCCCCCGCCCGGCGCAGCTCGGCCCCAGCCCCGGCTGCTGCCCCGGCAGCGCCATCCGGGCCCGGCGCCGTGGAGCCCCGCCTGCCCTCGGGGCTGCTGCCGGCCGCCCTCTGGCAGCCGTGCCCTTGGGCGGCAGCCTGCGGCAAGGGCCCGGGCTGAGCCCTGCCGGGGCAGGAGGCCGTGTGGCCACAGGGCTGGCAGCGCCCCTGGCCGGCAGGGAGCTGTGCCGCTGGGGCCGTGACAGGCTCTGTGTTCCCAGGGATCGCCGGGCGGAGCCTTAGGGGACAGAGGGAAGAGCTCCAGCTCATCTGTGAGGGTGAGTGAGGCTAGCAGGCTATCCAAAGGGGGCTGGCGGGGAGGGCCCTGGCCTGGCTGCGGAGGGCTCTGCTCCCTGTGCGGACCAGGGCTGGCGTGGGCCGAGCACACAGAGGTTTCAGGGATACGTGGGGAATTCATGTCCAGCAGCGGTGGGCTGATCCCTGCTCCCTCCTGGCCATGGCAAGAGGGGGCCGGGCTCCCAGGCAGGGGGCTCTCCTTGGGTGCCTGCAGCTCAGGGATCTGACTGTGGTTCTGTTCCTTTCTCTTCCAGCCCTTGAAGACATGGCCGATGACCGCAGCCCTGCCATCAGAAACCTGGCAACTGAAACAGCATTCGTCCTACGGACAGTACAGAGAGCGCCGTATTCCATCTTTCAGAAGCTGCGAGATCAGTTCCGCAGGGCATGTAAGAAAGGGCCTCATCAGTGTGACAGTGCCTGGCTGTGCTGCTGGCGCTCTGCGGAGAGCTGATCTGGAAGGCTTTGTATTTGCTGGGGTCACAAGACCCAGTGGGGATTTTTCTTTTCTTTAATATTGTTCATCTTGTTGTTTTTCTGTAGTATGAAAATAAAGAATGTGTTATAACAGACGGAGTACCAGGATCTTTTTTTTTTGCTGCCCAGGCTGTGCAGGGCATAGGGGAAGAGGGGGAAAAGGGTGCTTGTGCTCAGCAAGCTGCCCAGGCGTGCAGTCTTGCAGGGAAAATGGGCAGAAGCTCCTGGGCCCTTGGTGCTTCTGCCGACAGAGCGGGTGGGCAGGGGCCAGAGCTGTGTGGATCCCTGCGAGGCCAGCGCCTGGAGATGGCCACAACCCCTGTGCCAGCCAGGAACCAAAATCTGTGTCCTCCTGCCCGTGTGTTGCTGTAGCAGCGTTTGGCAGCAGCGATCATCGTGTCCAGGGAGGTTCAGCCGCCAGCAGGGAAGCAAAGGAGACAAGTCTCTTTCTTAAGCTCGAGAATGCATTTTTATTTCCCCCACCCCAAAGTAGGGAGGAGGTGAGGTCGATGAGGGTGATCGTGGTTTTTCTCAGTTCTATAGTGTCTCAGGTTCATGGGTGGTACAGGGGGCAGGGCAGGGGGCAACTGACCATAGGGAAGACAGAAACTGGACACCAGGCCCCCACAGCCAACGGGGAAATAGGGAAAGGGGATACCATGGGGGAGTGACAGGCTTGAGAAAGGCAGGGAGAAGATTACACCATGTTTGCAGGGAACTATGGGGGAGAAGCCTTTGGTACATCTGGGAGGGGTTGCTTTTCCAGGGCAAGGAAATTCCTTGAATGGTACAAGGGACTCCACATGTTGCTGGCTGGATTGCTGAGGGCTCTGGGGTGCCTCTCGATCAGTAGGTGGGGTATTACAATTTGGCCCACAGGAAAGGGAATTGGGAAAGGCACCATTCAGGGAGAGGATCAAAAAAGAACCAATCAACGGGGGTAAAAAACCAGGAACTGGGGAACTAACCAAAGAGGAGTAACAGGTTACCATAATGTTGCAAAGGATGATGGATTTGACACACTTTGCTCACTAGAAGCTCAAAGCAAGTCTCTTAGAGAGGCTTCTTAGGGGGTGATCATTACAACTTGGATTCAGTCATACGGCTGCACATTCTCCATGGGAGAGCAGTATCTTTAGTGGATGGCCCTGGGGCCACCACAGATGGGCAGAATCCCTGCCCAAGCACACCTGCAACCCCCTGAGACCTCGCAGCACTGGTGTCATCTCCTGCCCAGAGAGCTGTGCCCTGGGGAGGGGCTTCTCTGGCAGAGAGCAGACAAAGCCAACGTGCATTGGGGGTTGTTCTCCTTCTTCAGGGGCTGTTGGCAGCAGCAGCTGGAGAGACTGCTGGCAACTCTTGGTCTCTGTCAGCTGATGTTGCTCCTTCCTGGAATTTTTGTTATGGAAGGGATTGGCAGTAGCACCAGAACACCATCAGCTGTTGCGTTTCCCAGGACGATTAGATCGTACAGAGACACGGTGAAGTTTCCCTCTGCTTCTCTGACTGCCTCTCTTGCATTCTGGAAAAGAAAGAATCTGTCCAGCTTCTGATGTTCAGCGCTCCAGTCGCTACATTTCTGGATGTGGCAGCTCATGTCCAAAGACAACTGCGTTCCTGCTGAGCATGGCAATGGATGGCAGCAAACAGGGGGGTGCCCCTGTGAACATCGAGGCAGGCACGTGGGGAAGTGCAGAGGATAAGGATAACTCTGAGAGGAGAAGCTGTTTGCTGTCTCTGATTATGGTGCTGATGCCTAAAAACTAGGCAAGAAAACAGTATGCCCTAGGATAAGGCTTATAGAACAGGTATTTGTTATTTTCTGCTGGGAGTGAAGGGCATTGCTCCACCACAAAGTCACTCGTCCATCCTTTAGCTTTTATGTGTTTTTTACTTAATGTGCTGTGCTGGTTTGAAAGCAAAACCAGTGAGACTTCCAGTCAGAGATACAATTTAATAGAAGAAGAAGGGAAAAAAGGTGAAATAAATAGAATGATACAACCTAACACCCTGTTGGTCAGGGTGTTTGAAAGCAGTCCGGGAATCCTCCTGGAGCAGCAGACGTGGTGCCGCTGGAGCAGAGATGATCCAAAGCAGTGATCCCTGTCGAAACGTCTGGTAGCTCGTCTCCTCGGAGAGTTCAGTGGATAGAAGCTGCCAGTGAGGTCTCAAACCCTGGATTATATCCAGGTGGGAATGCTTGGCTCCTCCCCCTGGGCAGAGCATCTCACAGTGGTATGATTCATCTTATCAGTCATGCAAATGGATCCTTGATGGCCCATTAAACAGAGATAACGTCTTCTGGGAAGGCATTGTTGGGCTGGTTAACAGAAGATAAGGAGAACAGTGCCCCACCTTGGCTCCAACGGCTCATGGGGATAGAATACATACCTTGGGTACAATTTTACATTGTAACCTAAGACATAATCCACCCCTTATTCTATCACCATCTACATCATACACTCTCACAGATACATACATATACATACGTATATACACAGAATAAAACCCTACATGCTAATTTTAGTTCTCACTCAAAGTTAAGTCTCCTTGTGGTACACAACGGGTTTCTCCATCTTTTTGCATTACCCACCAAGTGTAACCAGGTCCTTGAGCAAAAACAATCCCACGGATGGGTCTGCCTTTGCCTGAGGTGGGATTAATCCAAACAGTCTTTCCTAAAATCCCTTTCAGGTGTACCACAGGGACTTTATCTCCATCCACTGTGTGCAAAGGTTCAGACTGGGCCGGACCAGCTCGATTGATGGAGCCTCAGGTGTTTACCATCCAGGTGGCTTTGGCTAAGTTTATGTCCCAATTCTTGAAGGTCCCTCCGCCAAGTGCCTTCAGGGTAGTCTTTAATAGTCCATTGCACCGTTCAACTTTCTCGGCGGCTGGTGCATGATAAGGGATGTGGTATATCCATTCAATACCATGTTCTTTGGCCCAGGTGTTTATAAGGCCATTCTTAAAATGTGTCCCGTTGTCTGACTCGATTCTCTCCGGGGTGCCATGTCTCCACAGGACTTGTTTTTCCAGGCCCAGGATGGTGTTCCGGGCAGTGGCATGAGGCACAGGATAGGTCTCCAGCCAACCTGTGGTTGCTTCTACCATGGTCAGTACGTAGCGCTTGCCTTGGCGGGTCTGGGGAAGGGTGATGTAGTCAATTTGCCAGGCTTCCCCATACCTGTACTTCAACCATCGTCCACCGTACCACAGAGGCTTCATCCGCTTGGCCTGTTTGATTGCAGCACAGGTCTCACAGTCATGGATGACCTGTGAGATGCTGTCCATAGTAAGGTCCACCCCTCGGTCACGGGCCCATCGGTATGTTGCATCTCTTCCCTGATGACCAGAGGCATCATGGGCCCAACGAGCTAGGAATAATTCTCCCTTGTGCTGCCAGTCTAGATCCACCTGTGATACTTTCACCTTGGCAGCTTTGTCTACCTGCTCATTGTTGCGATGCTCCTCATTAGCCCGACTCTTGGGTAGGTGCGCATCCACGTGTCGAACCTTCACGGTTAGCTTCTCTACTCGGGTAGCAATGTCCTGCCAAATCTCAGCAGCCCAGATGGGTTTCCCTCTGCGCTGCCAGTTGGCCTTTTTCCAGCGATTCAGCCATCCCCACAGGGCATTAGCTACCATCCATGAGTCGGTGTAGAGATAGAGCCTCGGCCACTTCTCCCGTTCAGCAATATCCAAAGCCAGCTGTACAGCTTTAAGCTCTGCCATCTGACTCGATCCACCTTGTCCCTCGGTAGCTTGCGCAACTCGTCGTGTGGGGCTCCATACTGCAGCTTTCCATTTCCTGTCAGTGCCTATAATTCGGCAGGAACCATCAGTGAAGAGGGCATATTGTTTTTCAGTCTCCGGTAGCTCATTATATGGTGGGGCCTCCTCAGCACGTGTCACTTGCTCCTCTTCTTCTTCAGAGGATAATCCAAAAGTCTCACCTTCAGGCCAGTTTGTTATAACTTCCAGAATCCCAGGGCGATTTGGGTTTCCAATACGGGCGCGCTGCGTAATGAGGGCAATCCATTTGCTCCAAGTAGTGTCGGTGGCATGATGCGTGGAAGGAACCTTTCCCTTGAACATCCACCCCAGCACCGGCAGTCGGGGTGCCAGAAGCAGCTGCGTTTCCGTGCCAATTACTTCTGAAGTGGCTTGAACTCCTTCATAGGCGGCCAAGATTTCCTTCTCCGTGGGCGTGTAGTTGGCTTCGGACCCTCTGTAGCTTCGACTCCAGAATCCCAGTGGTCGACCCCGAGTCTCACCAGGCACCTTCTGCCAAAGGCTCCAGGACAGGCCATTGTTCCCGGCTGCTGAGTAGAGCACATTCTTCACATCTGGTCCTGTCCTCACTGGGCCAAGGGCTACCGCATGAGCGATCTCCTGCTTGATCTGGGCAAAGGCTTGCTGCTGTTCAGGGCCCCAGTGGAAATCGTTCTTCTTGCGGGTAACCAGGTAGAGAGGACTCACAATCTGGCTATACTCAGGGATGTGCATTCTCCAAAAGCCTATGGCACCTAGGAAAGCTTGCGTTTCCTTCTTGCTGGTTGGTGGAGACATTGCAGTGATCTTGTTGATTACTTCTGTGGGTATCTGGCGACGTCCATCTTGCCACTTGACTCCCAGGAACTGGATCTCTCGGGCAGGTCCCTTAACCTTACTTCGCCTAATGGCAAAACCAGCTTTCAGTAGAATCTGGATAATCTTCTCTCCTTTCTTGAAAACTTCCACTTCTGTGTTCCCCCACACAATGATGTCATCAATATACTGGAGATGTTCAGGAGCCTCGCCTTTTTTCAATGCAGTCTGAATTAGTCCATGGCAGATGGTGGGACTGTACTTCCACCCCTGGGGCAATCGGTTCCAGGTATACTGCACACCTCTCCAGGTGAAAGCAAACTGGGGCCTGCACTCTGCTGCCAAAGGAATGGAGAAGAAGGCATTGGCAATGTCGATGGTCGCGTACCACTTTGCTGCCTTGGACTCCAGCTTGTACTGCAGCTCCAACATGTCTGGCACAGCAGCACTCAGTGGTGGCGTGACCTCATTCAGACCACGATAATCTACAGTCAGTCTCCATTCCCCACTGGACTTACACACAGGCCAGGTAGGGCTGTTGAAGGGTGAACGAGCCTTGCTGACCACCCCTTGGCTCTCCAGTTTATGAATCATCTCATGGATTGGGGTCACTGAGTCTCTGTCGGTGCGGTACTGCCGACGGTGTACTGTTGCTGTGGTGATTGGTACTTGTTGTTCTTCAACTCTCAGCAGTCCCACAGCAAAGGGGTCATCAGAGAGACCAGGCAGGGTATTCAGTTGTCTGATGCCTTCTTTCTCTACAGCAGCTATCCCAAAAGCCCAGCGATATCCTTTTGGGTCTTTGAAATATCCATTTCTGAGAAAATCTATGCCAAGGATGCATGGGGCCTCTGGGCCAGTCACAATGGGGTGTTTTTGCCACCCGTTCCTAGTTAAACTCACTTCGGCCTCCACTACAGTCAGCTGCTGGGACCCTCCTGTCACTCCAGAAATAGAAACAGATTCTGTTCCTACATACCTTGATGGCATCAGGGTACATTGAGAGCCAGTGTCAATCAAAGCCGTGTACTCTTGTGGGTCAGATGTGCCAGGCCATCGGATCCACACAGTCCAATAGATCCGATTGTCCCTTTCCTCTACCTGGCTAGAGGCAGGGCCCCTCTATTCCTGCTCACGATGCACGTTGCTATCTTCCTGTAAATACGTTCCTGAGGTCCCTTCGAGAGGATCAGTCACATCATCATTCCTATACTGTCTGGAGTTCCGTGCACGAGAGACTGGAGCAGCATTGACTCTAGATGAACTCCTCGTGGTAGGTGTCCCTCTTTTCAGTTCACGTACCCGGGCTGCTAAGGCGGAGGTGGGTTTGCCATCCCACTTCCTCATGTCTTCTCCATGCTCACAAAGAAAAGACCAGAGGTTACCTCGTGGAGTGTATGTTCTCTCTCGGGCTGGGGGACGCCTGCTCCTAATGGCAGAGACTCTTGTTGGTTCTGGCGAGACGTGGTAAATTTCTTCCTTAAGTTCTTTTTTCAGTTTCTGATGGCCCTCTTCAATCAAGCTTCGGACTTGCTCAGCCAGCCTTGTTTCCACTGATGAGACATGGGTACGAAACGGGGCAGTGACAGTGTCCTCATAAATTCTTAGTTTGTTGATCAAGACGCCCACCCTGTCCTCACCTGCCCTCCATTGCAGCGTTGCCAGGTAACGGGAGTACATCTCTGGTCCAAGCCGTGCGAATCTCAACCACATCTGTGATGTGCACTGAACTTCATCTGGGCTTTTAGGAAATCTCTCGTCCTCTGAGAAAATGATCTCCAGCACAGCCAATTCCCTCAGGCATCGGATACCTTGTTCCATTGTGCTCCACTTTCCTTGGTGCACCTGGAGATCTTCTTTACAAAGGTATCTGTCCCTCACACTTGTTAGCAGTCGCCGCCAGAGGCTGAGAGTTTCTTGGGTTCTCCCGATCCCCTGGTCAATGACCACATCCCGGGACAGAGATCCCAGTTGCCTGGCCTCACTTCCATCCAGAATGGTGTCATTGGCTGCAGCGTCCCAGATGCGGAGCAGCCAGGTCAGGATGGACTTGTTTGGTTGACGGGTGAATTCCCTCCGCAGGTCACGCAGCTCACCCAGGGACAGAGAGCGAGTGATGATCTCTGGCTCTGTCTCCTCTGCTGGGTGCGAAGGTCCTGCTGCATCCTCGTCAGTCACTATGCGGACTGATTTGTCTTTGCTTTCTTCTTCTGAACAGGAGCAACTGCTACTGGTTTAGGCTGTTCCAGTTCAGTGATGGTTTGTGTGGAAATGCAGGAATTTTTGGCTTCTTTCTCCTCTGTGACAACCTGCACAGACACAGACGTTGTGGCTTTGCTTGGTGCTTCTTTCTCTTCTGCGGCAGTCTGCGTAGACGTGGGCACTGTTGCCTTGATTTCAGTTCCTTTCTCCCCTGTGACAGTCTGTGTAGATGCGGACACTGTTGGTTTGCTTTTGGCTTCTGCTCCCTCTGCAACAGTCTGCATGGAGGTGGACACTGTTGGCTGGTTTTTTGGCTTCTGTCTTCTCTGTGACTTTCTGTGTAGACTCGGATGCTGTTCCCTTCTTTTCTCTTCTGCCTCAAGAAGACGCTGCACTACATCGTGTACATCATGTAGTGTTCTGTTTCTAAGCATGGTGCAGGCTGTGCAGAGAAAAGAAAGCAGCACTAACAACAACATTATGCTGTCCTTGGTATCCAGAGAAAATTCAATATTTTCAAAAACTGCTGTATCAGGCCTGAAAGACGGGAAAAAGTTATTCTTTACCCCTCCCCACAGCGGCTGGGTGAGATTGTTGAGGCCCCAAACAAAACATCCCAGACCGGGACAAGCAAACAAAGTTGAGTACACACTCCAAATTATGCTCATTGCCTTGCAGGTTAGCATGCAATAGACATAGTAGACCAATAAAGCCATTTTAGTGCTGTACCCTGGTTTACACCAAAGTATTAAGATCTGCAGATAGTGCCCCATGTGTGGAAAGATATAGAGAGCTAGGTACAAGACAAATGTAAGCATGCAGAGCATCATAGCAAACAGGTGTTCTTTACCCCAATACAAAATTGTAATTCTGACTTTTCTCAATACCTCGTGCCCCACGTTGGGCGCCAAAAGATGTGCTGGTTTGAAAGCAAAACCAGTGAGACTCCCAGTCAGAGATACAATTTAATAGAAGAAGAAGGGAAAAAAGGTGAAATAAATAGAATGATACAACCTAACACCCTGTTGGTCAGGGTGTTTGAAAGCAGTCCGGGAATCCTCCTGGAGCAGCAGATGTGGTTCCGCTGGAGCAGAGATGATCCAAAGCAGTGATCCCTGTAGAAACGTCTGGTAGCTCGTCTCCTCAGAGAGTTCAGTGGATAGAAGCTGCCAGTGAGGTCTCAAACCCTGGATTATATCCAGGTGGGAATGCTTGGCTCCTCCCCCTGGGCAGAGCATCTCACAATAGCATGATTTCATCTTATCAGTCATGCAAATGGATCCTTGATGGCCCATTAAACAGAGATAACGTCTTCTGGGAAGGCATTGTTGGGCTGGTTAACAGAAGATAAGGAGAACAGTGCCCCACCTTGGCTCCAACGGCTCATGGGGATAGAATACATACCTTGGGTACAATTTTACATGGTAACCTAAGACACTGTTGTATTCCCATTTTCCTCTTGATTTTCTACTGAAGTGGTTTCAGGAAGAATGCATTTTCTGAGTGGCCAGTGGCCCCTATTACATTAAGATATTTTTCCATTTAGGTATCAAGGCTTGATTCAAGACTGAAAATGTGGCTCCAGATTTATTAAAAATTCAACTGCTTTATCATTCTTTAGCTGTATTTTAACCAGTGGGTCTACTAGGGTAAGATCTGCCAGTCTTGGGCATTTAATATCCTCGAGGGTGGCTACAACAGTTTTGTGTACTTGGTCTGCTAACTCTGCTCATTGGTGTTTGCAGGGTCCTCCTTTCTTACAATATGCACACTGGTTCAGCCCCAGCTTAGTCTGCGGCCGCTTTGAACTTCCTCTGCCGCTGGTATTTTTGCCCCTGCCTCTGCCTCGTTCATGCCCACATCCTCTCCCCTGGTGCTTGAGCCAGAGCTGCCACTATGGTTGTAGTGACTTGTGGGGTTTTGCCTGTCTTTAGTACTGTGCACCTTCTAATGCCTTTAAATCTCTATTGACAGGCTCTTTCAGCTTCTGAAGTTTCCGCCTGATCCCGGGGCTCGATTGCCCGAACATCAGGGGAAAGAACTGCTGCTTTCCCACATCCAGTGGAGGATCTAGGGCTGTGTATTTACACACAGCTGCCCTCAGCCTGTCCACAAAGTCAGTGCGTGACTCATGCTGTCCCTGTTTAACATTATATATTACTGACCAATTTATTGCTTTTGGAATGGGATGTTTTAATTCAAATCCGACTGCTTCCTGGTATCTAGTCAACATTGCATAGTTGCCTGCATCATTCAGGTCCCACAAAGGATTTCCAATAGGAAACAACTGGTCCACTGTACCTTGCAAGGCTCCACTAGCAATCTGTCCCTGCACATGTGCTCTGGCCGTCTTGATCACCTATCCGCTCTTTTTCTGTTTTTGTTAGCTCTGTGTAAGACAGGGTCCCTGAGTTCCTCATCTGCCTCATGACCATCGCCAAGGACGGAGACTGAAGACTCCAAAAGGACTGGGACCGAAACCTGAGAGCCCAAAGCGGGAGCTCTGGCCTGGCTGAGGTGGGATGTCTGCCAACCACCGCCTGCAGGTGCGCTCGTTGGATTGATGCATCCCCGTGGGAAGCCGGTGGGAACAACGGGCACGCCACGGTGGACTGCTGTCGAACTGGTTTTGGACTGGTTTGTCCTGTACTTGCCCCGTACCTGTTCCCTGAATGGACAATTGCTGTACACACGGACATTTGCTCTAAGCGTCGGAGCGCTTTGTCCCGTTTAAACGCACCTCCTGATGGTCTCCCCACCTTCTGGCCACCTGCCTGTCGCTTCAGAAAGGACTATCAAGAGACCCCTCAAGATGACCTGAATTCGAGATCTCCCCATGGAAGAAGACGTGTCTATTGGTCAGCCTGCACCACGAGGACTCCGTCTCTCCGTGGTAGCTGTACCCCTTCTCTCTCTCCCTCTTTATCTCTCTCTCTCCTCTCTCTCCCTCTATTGCATATAGTGCTGTGTGCACTTAATAAAGTGTACTGCTGTTGAGAGCAAATTGTTGTTGTCCCTTGCTGTGTCTTTTGTGCTCTGAGATCACTCGAACCATCACGATTCCTGCCTGCATTAGTGGCTTGTGACACTCTCTCAACCTGAAATCACCTCCATCTGGGTTCTAATTCTTGATTATTAACTCAATCCTTTTTGCTACTTTGCTAGGGTTTTCTCTATGATCTTTAACTTTTTCCTGCCAGCTATTTCAGGTCACTAGTAGAAAAGGAGATCTTCACCCATACAGCTTCTCCTGCGTGACCCACAACTTGCCTTAAGGGAGTGACTAAAGGCAAAGATTTTTTGGTTTTATTCCTTGTACTTGTTGTCACTGGGCTCCCTGAACTTGTCCCCTCACCAGCATTAATCATCTCATTCTCACTACCCTTCAGGTTTAATTGTGGGGAGGAGTGGTTGGTGGAGGGGCCGTGTAGAACTGGCCTGGGGTAACTTGGCTGTAAATCTTGGACATCTCAAACACTGCGTCTTCCTCGTGCTTTTTTGCCAATTTCAAACATCTCGGCCCTTTACTACGTGCTGAACAACGTCTCTTTATTTTCTGCCTGTGATCTCTTTCCAAAGTTAGGACCAAAGGATCCCAAGGAGGCCGTGCCAGCTCCTGTGGAAGGCCCCGTGCCCTTCCCGCTGCGGCTGCGTCGGCAGCCCTGGGGGCTCCTTCTGCTGCCTGAGCCCGCAGAGCAGCGTTTGCTGATGGTTTGAGCCGTTCCTAAAGATCCTGTCGGGCTGTCTGAGACACTTGGGGCCAGGGATTCCTTCCAACCCGGGCCACTTTGGGTGTGTGTGCAAGGGCCCTTTGTGACACGGTGCGGCATGGTCACCGTGGGAGGGAATGGGACAGGGTGTCAAAGGGCCCTTTGTGACACGTGGTGACAGAGGTGCTGGCGGTGACGCAGCCACGCCTCAGTGCTCGGAGCACGCGACGGGACAGGACGGGAGAGAGCGGTGTCGTGAGGAGCCCCCTCACAGCGCACTCGTTTCTGTCTCACCCGGAGCTTTTCTGAGCCCTTATTCCCGCAGGTGCCTTTGCGGCAAGACTGTGGGATTTGCTGACCACAATCCTTGGCCAGGAGTCTCCTGTCCTTGTGGCAGGAGCCCTGGAGACCAGAGTGCAGGGCTTGCTGTCCTGTACTCTTCCCAGCACTTCAGTCCTGCAGGTGCCTTCCAGGCACAACTGCAGGACTTCCTGACTCGGAGGTTTTCCGAGGCATCTCTCCTGCAAGCAGCCATAAATCCAGTCACTGACATGGAGAAGAGACCCCCGAGAGTGCCCAAGCTGGCCTGGGTGGAGGAGGGGGAAGAAGGCCCTGGAGCTGCCCCAGCAGAGGAAACAGAAGAGGTGGAGCTGCTCCAGCCGCTGCAGGAGGGTGAGTGGCAGAGCTGGGCCTCAGGGCTGGTGCCTGCAGGCAGCTGGGCCCCATTGCATCACATCCCATCCCATCCCCTCCCCTCCCAACCCCTGGGGACATAACCCTGGACAGGATGGAAGAGAGTTGGAAAAGACCTGGAGAAGAGACCCCCGAGAGTGCCCAAGCTGGCCTGGGTGGAGGAGGAGGAAGAAGGCCGTGGAGCTGACCCAGAACAGGAGACTGAAGAGGTGGAGCTGCTCCAGCCGCTGCAGGAAGGTGAGTGGCAAAGCTGGGCCACAGGGCCAGTGCCTGCAGCCAGCTGGGCCACATCCCATCCCATTGCATCCCATCCCATCCCCTGAGGCTATGCCCATGGACAGGATGGAAGAGAGTTGGAATAGACATGGAGAAGAGACCCCCGAGGGTGCCCAAGCTGGCCTGGGTGGAGGAGGAGGAAGAAGGCCCTGGAGCTGCCCCAGCAGAGGAAACAGAAGAGGTGGAGCTGCTCCAGCCACTGCAGGAGGGTGAGTGGCCGAGCTGGGCCTCAGGGCTGGTGCCTGCACCAGCTGGGCCACATCCCTTCCCATCCCATCCCATCCCATCCCATCCCATCCCATCCCATCCCATCCCATCCCATCCCATCCCATCCCATCCCATCCCCTTGGGACACACCCCTGGACAGGACAGAAAAGGGGCTGGGGCTGAACCCCGCAGTGGCCGTGCTCCATCCCCTGGGGCATCCCAGGGCTGTCCCTGCCTGCGGAGCGCAGGGCTGGGCTCTGTTCTCCGGCCTCTCCCGCAGCCCCTCAGCTCTGGCTGCGCTCGCTCTTTGCCAGATGCAGCCATGGACCGCACACAGGAGCAGGAGCCTGCCCGTGGCCGCTTCCACAGAACAGCGCAGGTACCTGCAGCCATCCCCACCTGGGCTGGGCCTGCTGGCACTGCTCAGCCCAGCACTGCGCTTGGAGCACTCCATGGAACATCCCTGGCTTCCTGCCCTTTGTTTTCCTGCTGGACTTCCAAATTCATCAAGTGCATTTGGCAGGAAGAGACCAGCACCATCAGCACTGGATACATGGAAAACCATGGCGTCTACACCACCAACACCAGTGCTGCCAGGCTGGATTTGATTTTGGAGGATGGTGTTTCCCGTCCAGAGCAAGTAAGCAGCCTCTGGCCAGGGTTTGATCCTCCAGGAATTGCCTGGCCTCCCAAGCCAAGCCTGCTTTCCCTGTAGGGCTTTGAGGCCATTGCAGTGTGGTGGCAAGGGAAGCACCTCTCTGGGGAAACTGGGGACATGACTCCCTCTGGCAGCTTCCCAAGTCTCCGTGTGCCTCCTCCAGGTGCCTGCTATGGTGAGGTACATCCACCAGTGGCTCATGGCCACTGACTCTGCTGAGCACAGGCTGGACAGGGCCCTGCTGGATCTCACGGAGGCACAGCCCGCTGATGTGGTGATGACTCTCCTGCGTGTGGCCCCATCGTGTGACAGGTATGGGGCCCACCTGCCCAGAGAGCTCAGGGCTCCCCAGTCCATCACCCTGTACAGCCTGTCTCAGGAGTCTGACCAAAGGAGAATACCAGGGCCCTCTGGGTCCCTTCTCTCCCAGGCCTGCCATGTCAGGCCCAGAGCCTGCTGCCAGGCTCCCTCCTTGCCTTTCAGAGGCCTGTCCTCACAGGGCTGAGCTGCCTGGGTGCTGCTGGCAAGGAGCAGTGGGCAGAGGCAGAGCTGGCAGCCAGCTCAGCTCCCCGCTGCTGCCCAGGCCATGGTGCTGTGTTCAAGACCCCCCTGAGACAGAGTTGTGACCCCACAGAGCTGCTGTGACCATGTGGAAGACAATCCTGTGCTCGCCCAGGACTGCAGCGCTGGTGCTGCTGAAACTCTTTGATGTGCTGGAGGACTGGCCAGTGCACAGCACGTGCACCTCAGATGGGCACGAAAGCCGTGTCTTTGCCCTGGCTGTGAGTTTCTGGAGCTGCACTTGGCTCACCCCACTGCTGCCTCTCCAGCAGCTCTCCACCCTCCTTCCCCCACTGCATCTCCCTGCCTCAGGCACTGGGAGGAAACGTGGCCTAGGGGCAGCTTCAGGGGCACCAGGCCCAGTGCTACCCCTGTGTCTCCCCTGGCCTCTCCCTGCCACGCTCGGGCCCTGCCACACGGACACCTCAGCACTGAGCGCTGTCTCGGGGTGCTTTGTCCTTTGCAGGCAACTGTGGTGGTGTGGAAGATCCTCCAGGAGTCCTGTGTCCCACACATGGTGACGGTGCATTTCCCCCGCCTCTTTGTGCATCTGCTCTTCCAAGTGTTCTTCAGCACTCTGGATACATCAGAGGAGGTTGATACCTTCTGGAAGGCATGCCAGGAACAACACGGCCTTGCCATCAGCCCCAACAGGTGCTCCACCCCAGTCCTCCTCTGCCTGCCACATCCCCAGGGCAGGAGCCAGTGCTGCCAGCATCACCTGGGCTTTGCTCTGCACAGGTTTGCAGTGCAGACCCTGAAGTCCCTGCTCTGCTTTCTCCAATGTGAACATGTGGTGGTGGCAATGGATCACAAGCGTGGCTGGGACACACTGCTCTGTGCTGACACCCAGCACTATGCTGTGGGTCTGCTGGCCAGGTGAGACCCCCTTCTCTCCACCTCCTCTGGCATTTGTGCCCTGTGCTTGGCTTGCCCCTCGAAGTTCCCATGGGGCCAAGAAGATCAGAAAAGGCGCGGAGAAGAGAGAGCCTAGAAGGCGGCGCCAGCCAAAAGGCCCAGCTCCTATCCCAGGGTGGTGGGAAAGGAGCAGACCTTTGTGAGCCTGTCCTGGGAGAGGTTTGCTCAGGGTCCTGGTCCCTTTTTTGCCCTGCCAGGGAGATGCGCCATGCTCCTCTAGGGTTGGGCTCAAGTATTGCATCCCACTTCCTCTGGCTGCTCAGCACACAGGAGCCACGCTGGGATCTGCCCGCCCTGGCGTTCCTTGTGGAGGTGAGCCTGAAGGCCAGCGCTGCCTGGCTGAGCTGCCTCCCAGCTCTCTGCCCTCTCATAGCCACAGCTGCCTGGGATGGTGCCCGTGCCCTGTGCTGCTGCTGCCTGGGCCTGGCCCAGTGCGGTTCTGGGCTGTTGCTGGCCAGGTCCTGTGTCACTGCCCTGTGCCTTTCAGATCCTGGAGTGCATGGACTCCAGTGAATGTGGAGACACAGTTCTGGAGGTGTCATCAAGGTACCTGCAGAGTGAGTGCAGCGAGAGGCGACGCCTGGCGCTCAGGGCCCTTCTCGAGCTCATTGACCATCCCTCGATGGTGAGAAGGGGGCAGCGGCTGAAGCCGTGCGGGCAGCGTGGGGCTGGGCAACGCAGGCGCTTGGGCTGGGCTGAGCTTCAGGGGCTGAGGCAGCTGCTGCCAGCTCTCCTGCCTCCCTGTTCAGCTGCCTGAGTGCACCAGGGTGGTGTTTCACAGACTTGTTCCTCACAGAGTGAAAAAATGTGGACCCTGACTGAAAGCCTCGTGGACCTACTGCGGGACAAGAATGCAGGGACAGTTAGACTGACACTTATCATAATCAGCTTTATGTTCCTGCAAAAAGACATCTTGATATCAAGCCCCATCTCCCTGCAGTTGGCCGAGGCGCTCCTGCCACTCATTGACCATGTAAGGCTCTGTAACCCCAGCCATGGCCACTGGCTGCTGCCTGGAAACTTTGTACCCGGTAGGTTTTCAGGCATGTGCTGAGATGGAGCTGGAGCAGCCAATGCTGAGATCTGTTGTCATTCCTTTCATACAGGATGATAGCCAGGTGCAGCTGCTCTCCATAATGCTCTTCCAAGATATGATGCATTTAGTGGAAGAGGGAAAAAAGCCTTTAAAGACACCTGTGCGCCACAGCCTCCTTCCTCTGTTCTTCCACTGCCACGATGAGAACCAGCCTGTGGCACAGGTGAGGACTCATGGGCTGCTGGTGTGCCCCCCTGGGAGGGGGCTCAGCTGCCTCCTGCTCTGGTGTGTCATGGGCTGGAACCTGCTCCAGGCCTTGGCAGGTGGATGCAGGTCCTGTGCCCTGGGCTGTGGCACCATCTATGTATTTCTGCTGCTCTCCAGGCCTCCCGGAAAACGCTGCTAAGCGCGGCCAAGTTCCTCAAGAGGAGGGATATCAAAAAGCTAGTAAAGCAGGAGAAACTCTATAAGTTCGGCGAGTGTCTGGTAAGGACGGCCTGGGAAGCCCAACCTCAGCTGGGAGAAACCCCCTGACCACAGTGCTCAGTGCGTGGGGCTGGCAGCTGTGACCCTGCCCAGTGCTGCACCCAGGGGCGCCAGCCTGCGCCCCACACGCTGCTCCCTTCCCTGGGCTGCGAGGTCTCTTCTCCAGGCTCCTGTGGCCCCGAGCCAGGAGCCGATGGAGCCCCGGCCCGGCGGGGCTGCAGGGCGGGGCGGCAAAGCGGCTCCCCGGGCAGCACCCGGCTCTCTGCCCCCTCCAGAGGGAGCCCGGCGCCAGCGGCTGCTGGCCGGGCCCCAGGGCTGTGCGGGCAGGGGAGGCCGGGGCTGGGCACAGCGAGAGCCCGGCCGAGGGGCTGAGGCCGCGCCAACCCTTCCCTCCTGCCGCTCTCTCCAGCTGGCAGAGGACAAGAGCCGAGCGGCCGAGCACCTGCGCCAGGCCCTGCCGTACCTGGAGAGCCCACAGGAGCCCCTGCGAGAGGCGGCCATCAGGTTCATGGGTGAGCCACGGGCCCGGGCTCCCTCCCCCGCCCGGCGCAGCTCGTCCCCAGCCCCGGCTGCTGCCCCGGCAGGGCCATCCGGGCCCGGCGCCGTGGAGCCCCGCCTGCCCTCGGGGCTGCTGCCGGCCGCCCTCTGGCAGCCGTGCCCTTGGGCGGCAGCCTGCGGCAAGGGCCCGGGCTGAGCCCTGCCGGGGCAGGAGGCCGTGTGGCCACAGGGCTGGCAGCGCCGCTGGCCGGCAGGGAGCTGTGCCGCTGGGGCCGTGACAGGCTCTGTGTTCCCAGGGGTCGCCGGGGAGCACTTGAGGGGACAGCGGGAACAGCTCCAGCTGATCTACAAAGGTGAGTGAGGGCAGCGGGCTGTCAGCCGGGGGCTGGCGTGGGGGAGCTGAAAACCCTGGCCTGGCTGCGGAGGGCTCTGCTCCCTGTGCGGACCAGGGCTGGCGTGGGCCGAGCACACAGAGGTTTCAGGGACACGTCGGGGATTCGTGTCCAGCAGCTGTGGGCTGATCCCGTTGGTCCCTGCTCCCTCCTGGCCACGGCAAGAGGGGGCTGGGATGGCCCTGGCTCAGGGGCTCTCCTCGGGTGCCTGCAGGTCCGGGATCTGAGCGTGGCTCTGTTCCTTTCTCTTTCAGCCCTGGAAGACATGGCAGATGACAGCAGCCTCGCTATCGGAAACTTGGCTTTTGAAACTTTGTGTCTTCTCAAGGCACTAGAGGAGGCTCCAACCTCCATGTTCCAGAGGCTGCGAGATCGCCTGCGCAGAGCATGGAAGACACGGCCTCGTCTGTCGGGCCGTGCCAGGCTCTCCTGCTGAAGCTGTGCTTACAGCTGATCTGGGAGGCTCTGTCTGCTGGGGCCACCTGAGCCAGCGGGGATTTTCTTTTTCTTCAAGATTGTTCTTTTATGCTTTTTCTTTCTCTTTAGTATATAAATATAGGATGTGTCATAATACACAGATTACCAGGATCTTTCTTTTGGTTCCCAGGGTGCACAGGGCATAGGGGAAGAGAGGGAAAAGGGTGCTTGTGCTTGTGCTCAGCAAGCTGCCCAGGCGTGCAGTCTTGCAGGGAAAATGGGCAGAAGCTCCTGGGCCCTTGGTGCTTCTGCCGACAGCCGGTGGGCAGGGGCTGGAGCTGTGTGGATCCCTGCAAGGCCAGTGCCTGGAGATGGCCACAACCCCTGTGCCAGCCAGGAACTGCAATCTGTGTCCTCCTGCCCGTGTGTTCCCAGCTGGATTGCTGAGGGCTCTGAGGTGCCTCTTGAGCAGGTACCTCTGCAGCTCCTGTGGGGCTGCGCCGCTGCTGCCGGGCAGGTTGGCCGGGCCAGACCCTGGAGGGACGGGGCAGTGGGAGGCTATGAAGGGATGAGGGGCTGCGGAGGCCCTGACAGGACAAGGCAGTGGGAAGGCACCAGGGGGATGTGTGAGGGAGCCTTTGGAACACAGAGCACAGCCTGGCTGGCTCTGCCATCAGCACACCCCAAACACAGGCAGAGGAAGGAGAAGCAGGGGCTGGTTTGCAGCCATGCCCAAGAGAGACTGGAAGGGAGCCATCCCTCTGGTCTCACTTGCTTGGCTTTGTGACTGGGTCTGAGGCAGGGGCTGCGATTCCTTGGCTCTGGGGACCAGAACTGCACCCGGGATCCCAGCACTGCCTGGCGGCGCTCCGGGCACTGGCTCTCCCTTCTTTCCTCTCAGGTGCTCCCCGGCCATCCCTGGGAACACAGAGCCTGTCACGGCCCCAGCGGCACAGCTCCCTGCCGGCCAGGGGCGCTGCCAGCCCTGTGGCCACACGGCCTCCTGCCCCGGCAGGGCTCAGCCCGGGCCCTTGCCGCAGGCTGCCGCCCAAGGGCACGGCTGCCAGAGGGCGGCCGGCAGCAGCCCCGAGGGCAGGCGGGGCTCCACGGCGCCGGGCCCGGATGGCGCTGCCGGGGCAGCAGCCGGGGCTGGGGCCGAGCTGCGCCGGGCGGGGGAGGGAGCCCGGGCCCGTGGCTCAAAATTGCACCTTTCTGCTTCCAGTGCTCCTTTAGGCCACTGACACCATAATCAGAGACAGCAAACAGCTTCTCCTCCCAGAGTTATCCCAATCCTCTGCACTTCACCATGTGTCTCCCTGCATCCATGTCCACTGGGACTTCCAAGTTTGTGGCCGTAAATTGCTGTGCTCAGAAGGGATGCCCTTGTGTTTGGACATGAATGGCCATAAAGAGACACAGAGAACTGGAGCAGAGAATAGCAGAAGCTGGGCAGATCCTTTCTTTTCCAGAATGCAAGAAAGTCAGAAAAGCACAAGGCAACTTCACAGTGTCTCTGTACAATCGAATCGTCCTGGGAAACTCAGCAGCTGATGCTGCTGCCAATCCCTTCCATAACAAAAATTCCACGAAGGAGCAACCTCATCTAAGAGATACCAAGAGTTGCCAGCAGCAGCTCTAGGTGCTGCTGTCAACAGCCCTGGGAGAAAGAGCACAGCCCCCAACTCCCTCTTGGCAGTGAAGCCCCCACCAGGGCACAGGTCTCTGGGGCAGCAGATGACACCAGCGCTGCCCGGGCTCAGGGGGTGGCAGTGGCAGGTCTGCTTGGGTGGGGACTCTGCCACAGCGGCTGATTTCAGTGCTCCTCAGGCCCCAGGGCTCAGAGCAGCATTCGTGCCCTGGCCCACACGTTCCCTGTCTGTGTCACACCCATGGGTTTAGGATGGCCAGCGGCCGGGACGTGTCCCAAGGAGGCCGTGCCAGCTCCTGTGGAAGGCCCCGTGCCCTTCCCGCTGCGGCTGCGTCGGCAGCCCTGGGGGCTCCTTCTGCTGCCTGAGCCCGCAGAGCAGCGTTTGCTGATGGTTTGAGCCGTTCCTAAAGATCCTGTCGGGCTGTCTGAGACACTTGGGGCCAGGGATTCCTTCCAACCCGGGCCACTTTGGGTGTGTGTGCAAGGGCCCTTTGTGACACGGTGCGGCATGGTCACCGTGGGAGGGAATGGGACAGGGTGTCAAAGGGCCCTTTGTGACACGTGGTGACAGAGGTGCTGGCGGTGACGCAGCCACGCCTCAGTGCTCGGAGCACGCGACGGGACAGGACGGGAGAGAGCGGTGTCGTGAGGAGCCCTCTCACAGTGCACTCATTCTCAACCAGAGCTTTTCTGAGCCGTTATTCCTGCAGGTGACCTTGAGGCCAGACCACAGGACTTGGTGACCCGTGGCCTACCCAAGTCTTTCTTTCTCTAGGTTCCCTTGAGGGCAGACTGTGGGACCTGGTACCCCAGAACTTTTCCGAGACATCTCCCATCCCTGCCGCCAGAGCCCTCAAGTCCACGGCAGAGTTCTTGACGAAGAGTCTCCCGTCCTTGTGGCAGGAGCCCTCCCGACCAGAGTGCAGGCCTTGCTGTCTATTCTTCCTAGCATTTCAGTCTCTCAGGTGCCTTCCAGGCACAACTGAAGAACTTGCTGACGCAGAGGTTTTCCAAGTCATCTCTCCTGCAAGCAGCCATAAATCCAGTGACTGACATGGAGAAGAGACCCTCGAAGGTGCCCAAGCTGGCCTGGGTGGAGGAGAGGGAAGAAGGCCGTGGAGCTGCCCCAGCACTGGAGACAGAAGAGGTGGAGCAGTTCCAGCCGCTGCAGGAGGGTGAGTGGCAGACCTGCGTTACAGGCCTTGTGCCTGCTGCTATATGGGCCCCATCGCATCCAATCGCATCCCAACTTATTCCTTCCCATCCCATCCCATCCCATCCCATCCCATCCCATCCCATCCCATCCCATCCCATCCCATCCCATCCCATCCCATCCCATCCCCTGGGGACACACCCCTGGACAGGACAGAAAAGGGGCCGGGGCTGAACCCCGCAGTGGCCGTGCTCCATCCCCTGGGGCATCCCAGGGCTGTCCCTGCCTGCGGAGCGCAGGGCTGGGCTCTGTTCTCCGGCCTCTCCCGCAGCCCCTCAGCTCTGGCTGCGCTCGCTCTTTGCCAGATGCAGCCATGGACCGCACACAGGAGCAGGAGCCTGCCCGTGGCCGCTTCCACAGAACAGCGCAGGTACCTGCAGCCATCCCCACCTGGGCTGGGCCTGCTGGCACTGCTCAGCCCAGCACTGCGCTTGGAGCACTCCATGGAACATCCCTGGCTTTCTGCCTTTCTCCTACAGCTGGTCAGAAAATTCATCAGGAGAATTCGGGAGGAAGAGACCAGTGGCATGAGCACTGGGGTCACAGGATACTCACACCTCCTCAAAACCAAGACCAGTGCTGACCTGCTGGATATGCTTGTAGAGGAGGGATTTTCCAGGCCAGAGCAAGTAAGCAGCCTCTGGCCAGGGTTTGATCCTCCAGGAATTGCTTGGCCTCCCAAGCCAAGCCTGCTGATCCCTGTAAGGCTTTGAGGCCATTGCACTGTGGTGGCAAGGGAAGCACCTCTCTGGGGAAGCTGGGGACATGACTCCCTCTGGCAGCTTCCCAAGTCTCCGTGTGCCTCCTCCAGGTGCCTGCTATGGTGAGGTACATCCACCAGTGGCTCATGGTCAATGAGTACTCTGAGCACAGGCTGTTCAGGGCCCTGCTGGATCTCACGGAGGCACAGCCCGCTGATGTGGTGATGACTCTCCTGCGTGTGGCCCCATCGTGTGACAGGTATGGGGCCCACCTGCCCAGAGGGCTCAGGGCTCCCCAGCCCATCACCCTGTACAGCCTGTCCCAGGAGTCTGACCAAAGGAGAATCCAGGGCCCTCTGGGTCCTTCCTCTCCCAGGCCTGCCATGTCAGGCCCAGAGCCTGATGCCAGGCTCCCTCCTTGCCTTTCAGAGGCCTGTCCTCACAAGGCTGAGCTGCCTGGGTGCTGCTGGCAAGGGGCAGTGGGCAGAGGCAGAGCTGGCAGCCAGCTCAGCTCCCCACTGCTGCCCAGGCCATGGTGCTGTGTTCAAGACCCCCCTGAGACAGAGTTCTGACCCCACAGAGCTGCTGTGACCATGTGGAAGACGATCCTGTGCTCGCCCAGGACTGCAGAGCTGGTGCTGCTGAAACTCTTTGATGTGCTGGAGGACTGGCCAGTGCACAGCACATGCACCTCGGATGGGGATGAAAGCCATGTCTTTGCCCTGGCTGTGAGTTTCTGGAGCTGGACTTGGCTCACCCCACTGCTGCCTCTCAAGCAGCTCTCCATCCTCCTTCCCCCACTGCATCTCCCTGCCTCAGGCACTGGGAGGAAACCTGGCCTTGGGGCAGCTTCAGGGGCACCAGGCCCAGTGCTCCCCCTGTGTCTCCCCTGGCCTCTCCCTGCCACGCTCGGGCCCTGCCACACGGACACCTCGGCACTGAGCGCTGTCTCGGGGTGCTTTGTCCTTTGCAGGCAACTGTGGTGGTGTGGAAGATCCTCCAGGTGCCCTGTGTCCCACACATGGTGACGGTGCATTTCCCCCGCCTCTTTGTCCATCTGCTCTTCCAAGTGCTCTTCAGCACTCTGGATACACCAGAGGAGGTTGATACCTTCTGGAAGGCATGCCAGGAACAACACAGCCTTGCCATCAGCCCCAACAGGTGCTCCACCCCAGTCCTCCTGTGCCTGCCACATCCCCAGGGCAGGAGCCAGTGCTCTCAGCATCACCTGGGCTTTGCTCTGCACAGGTTTGCACTGCAGACCCTGAAGTCCCTGCTCTGCCAAATGCAGTGTGAGCATGTGGTGGTGGCAATGGAACGCAAGTGTGGCTGGGACACACTGCTCTGTGCTGAAACCCACCACTATGCCATGGGTCTGCTGGCCAGGTGAGACCCCCTTCTCTCCACTTCCTCTGGCATTTGTGCCCTCTTCTCAGGTTGTCCCATGCAGTCCCTGTCAGTGGGCCAGATGGCCTTGTCACCGAGGGTCTGCCAAAAGGACTGGAAAATCTGGGAGAGGAGGGAGCCCAGAAGGCGCCACCTCTCAGATGGCTCAGGGCCCCTTGCAGGGTGGTGGTGAAAGAACAGACCTCTGTGAGTCAGTCATGGGGAGGTTTGCCCCTGGCTCACAGTCTTTCTTCCTTTTCCTCCTGCCAGGGAAATGTCCTGTTTCTCCATACCCTTGTGTTCCCGGATCGTTCGCTACCTGCTCCGCCTGCTCAGCACACAGGAGCCACGCTGGGATCTGCCCGCCCTGGCGTTCCTTGTGGAGGTGAGCCTGAAGGCCAGCGCTGCCTGGCTGAGCTGCCTCCCAGCTCTCTGCCCTCTCATAGCCACAGCTGCCTGGGCCGGTGCCCGTGCCCTGTGCTGCTGCTGCCTGGGCCCGGCCCTGTGCAGTTCTGGGCTCCTGCAGGCCGGGTCCTGAGTCAGTGTCCTGTGCCTTTCAGGTTCTAGATTGTGTGGACTTCAGTGAACGTGGTCGTAACAGAGTCCTGAAAATCTTGTCAAGATACCTGCGTAGTGAGAGCAGGGAGAGGTGTTACCTGGCACTAAGGGCACTCCTTGTGCTCATTGATGATCCCTCAATGGTGAGAAGGGGGCAGCGGCTGAAGCCGTGCGGGCAGCGTGGGGCTGGGCAACGCAGTCGCTTGGGCTGGGCTGTGCTTCAGGTGCTGAGGCAGCTGCTTCCAGCTCTCCTGCCTCCCTGTTCAGCTGCCCGAGTGCTTTGGGAAAGGCCCATGGCCTTTGGGCCCTGTGGCAGCAGGGTGGTGTTTCACAGACTTGTGTCCCACACAGACTGGAAAAATGTTGAGCCTGACTGAAAGTCTCGTGGAGCTCCTGCGGGACCCAGACGGAGAGATAGTCAAAATGACAGTGATGCTACTCAGCATAATAGTCTTGGACAGCAGCATGCTGATACCCAGCCCCAATGCCCTGCAGCTGGTTGAGGCGCTCCTACCACTCTTCGACCACGTAAGGCTCTGTGCCCTCAGCCACGGCCACTGGGTGCTGCCCAGACCCTGTGTGCCATGTGGATTTGCAGGCTCGTGCCCACCTGTGCACCAGGCAGCCAAGGCTGAGGTCCTTTTTTACTTCCTTTCATACAGCGGAATAGCCAGGCGCAGGTGCTGTCCATATATCTCTTCCGAACATTGGTGACTGTTCTAGTGGAAATGGAAAAAAAGGCCCTGAAGACACACGCACGCCAGAGCCTGCTTCCACTGTTTTTCCATTGCCATGACGAGAACCAGCACGTGGCAGAGGTGAGGACTCCTGGGCTGCTGCTGTGTCCCCCTGGGAGGGTGCTTGCCTGCCTCCTGCCCTGGAGCCTCACGGGCTGATGCCTCCTCCAGGCCTTGGCACAGAGACGGGCGTCCTGTACCTTGGGCTGTGGTGACATCTCTGCGTTATCTGCTGCTCTCCAGGCCTCTTGGGAAACTCTGCTTTGTGTGGCCACGTTCCTGAAGAGGACGGGCCTTGAAAAAATAGTGAGGAAGAAGAAGCTGTGGAAGTTCAGCGAGTGCCTGGTAAGAACGGCCATTAAGTCCCAGCCTCAGCCGGGAGAAACCCCCTGACCACAGTGCTCAGTGCGTGCGACTGGCAGCTGTGACCCTGCCCAGTGCTGCACCCAGGGGCGCCAGCCTGCGCCCCACACGCTGCTCCCTTCCCTGGGCTGCGAGGTCTCTTCTCCAGGCTCCTGTGGCCCCGAGCCAGGAGCCGATGGAGCCCCGGCCCGGCGGGGCTGCAGGGCGGGGCGGCAAAGCGGCTCCCCGGGCAGCACCCGGCTCTCTGCCCCCTCCAGAGGGAGCCCGGCGCCAGCGGCTGCTGGCCGGGCCCCAGGGCTGTGCGGGCAGGGGAGGCCGGGGCTGGGCACAGCGAGAGCCCGGCCGAGGGGCTGAGGCCGCGCCAACCCTTCCCTCCTGCCGCTCTCTCCAGCTGGCAGAGTACAAGAGCCGAGCGGCCGAGCACCTGCACCGGGCCCTGCCGTACCTGGAGAGCCCACAGGAGTCCCTGCGAGAGGCGGCCGTCAGGTTCATCGGTGAGCCACCAGCCCGGGCTCCCTCCCCCGCCCGGCGCAGCTCGGCCCCAGCCCCGGCTGCTGCCCCGGCAGCGCCATCCGGGCCCGGCGCCGTGGAGCCCCGCCTGCCCTCGGGGCTGCTGCCGGCCGCCCTCTGGCAGCCGTGCCCTTGGGCGGCAGCCTGCGGCAAGGGCCCGGGCTGAGCCCTGCCGGGGCAGGAGGCCGTGTGGCCACAGGGCTGGCAGCGCCCCTGGCCGGCAGGGAGCTGTGCCGCTGGGGCCGTGACAGGCTCTGTGTTCCCAGGGGTCGCCGGGCGGAGCCTGAGGGGACAGCGGGAACAGCTCCAGCTGATCTACAAAGGTGAGTGAGGGCAGCGGGCTGTCAGCCGGGGGCTGGCGTTGGGGAGCTGAAAACCCTGGCCTGGCTGCGGAGGGCTCTGCTCCCTGTGCGGACCAGGGCTGGCGTGGGCCGAGCACACAGAGGTTTCAGGGACACGTGGGGGATTCGTGTCCAGCAGCTGTGGGCTGATCCCGTTGGTCCCTGCTCCCTCCTGGCCACGGCAAGAGGGGGATGGGATGGCCCTGGCTCAGGGGCTCTCCTCGGGTGCCTGCAGGTCCGGGATCTGAGCGTGGCTCTGTTCCTTTCTCTTCCAGCCCTTGACGACATGGCAGATGACAGCAGCCCTGCCATAAGTAGCCTGGCAGTTCAAACATCTTACATCCTGCAGGCTGTAGACAGCTCTCCATATTCCATTTTGGATAACCTGCAGTATCAGCTGCGCAGAGCATGGAAGACACGGCCTCGTCTGTCGGGCCGTGCCAGGCTGCGCTGCTGGAGGCCTGCGGAGAGTTGATCCAGGACACTCTGTCTGCTGGGGCCACCTAAGCCAGCAGGGATTTTCTTTTTCTTCAGGATGGTTCTTTTCTTCTTTTCATTTTTCTTTAGTATATTAATAAAGGATGTGCTATGATACAAAGACTGCAAGGAGATTTCTTTTGCTTCCAAGAGTATGCAGGGCATAGGAGAAGAGAGGGAAAAGGGTGCTTGTGCTTGTGCTCAGCAAGCTGCCCAGGTGTGCAGTCTTGCAGGGAAAATGGGCAGAAGCTCCTGGGCCCTTGGTGCTTCTGCCGACAGCCGGTGGGCAGGGGCTGGAGCTGTGTGGATCCCTGCAAGGCCAGTGCCTGGAGATGGCCACAACCCCTGTGCCAGCCAGGAACTGCAATCTGTGTCCTCCTGCCCGTGTGTTCCCAGCTGGATTGCTGAGGGCTCCGAGGTGCCTCTTGAGCAGGTACCTCTGCAGCTCCTGTGGGGCTGCGCCGCTGCTGCCGGGCAGGTTGGCCGGGCCAGACCCTGAGGGGACGGGGCAGTGGGAGGCTATGAAGGGATGAGGGGCTGCGGAGGCCCTGACAGGACAAGGCAGTGGGAAGTCACCAGGGGGATGTGTGAGGGAGTGGGTGGCAGGAGGTTCTAAGGGGACAGGAGGCCCCTGAGGGGCTGGGCTGGTGGGTGGGAAGCCCTTAGGAATTGGGTGTAAAGGCCATAAGCAGCCCCCAGGCAGCCGCCTTGTTCCTGCCACCCAGCTGCTCTGGCACTTTTCCAAATCGGCTCCCTGACCTCTAGCAGAGGCACTCCATGCAGGGACACCACCACACCAGGAGGGTGAGGACTCTGCCAAGGTGCCCAGGCTGGGCTGGCTATGAACAGGGGGCAGGGAGATGCTGCCAGGGCACAGCCACTGGGTATTGATGCCAAGAAGGGGCAGCAGGCAGAGGCAGGGCTGGAAGCCAGCCCAGGCTCTCATGGCTGCCCAGGGCACGGTGCTGTGTCCGAGGTCCCCTGACACAGAGCTCTGGGCCCGCAGAGCTACTGCCACCATGGGGAGGGCAGCCACGTCTCCTCCAGCAGGGCTGCCGAGTCGCTGCTGCCCAAGCAGCTCTCACCCCACAGAAACAGCACCACAGTGGGCACAGGAACAGCAGAACGTGCACCATGAGGCATCTGCACCAGCCAGGATGCCAGACAGGGAGAGAGAGTAGGCATAATTGCCCCTGCCTGGGCAAAAGGCTTCAGCTGAGTTGGCCACAATCACTTTCTCTTGACCTGCCAGCCTCCTGGCAGCACTTGGCACCTTCAGCTGCAGCCTGACTGACTTTGATGGCCACGGGCACAGGCTGCAGCTGTGCTTGAGGGCAGAGTCACCTGCCACAATCAGGCATCCCAAGGCAGCAGCACTCATCGTGAGAGAGACTCTGATGGGGCAGGAGCCCTGCACTGCAGCCACCCTCCCTCTCCTGCATGAAGGCACCTTAAAGACACATGCCTGAGCTCTGAAACTAAATACTGAACTTGCTTGGAACAAAGGAAGAAGCAGCAGGTGCTGAAGAACAGCAGGGACTTGCATGGCTCAGTTTTGCTTTCCACTTGGGGAATCACAGCATCCCAGAGCACTTTGTGTTTGAAAGTATCATAAAAGAGCATCCTGTCCCCACCACCCTGCCATGGGCACAGGTGCTGTGCAGGCACAGCTGTCACTACAATTGGAAGAACACTTTTCCATGTTTACCTTTTCCCCTCCTGGATTTCAAATGAATGTGAAAAAATGTGGGGAGACAAAAGGAGATGCTGCTGAGGGCAGTCTCCCCTCTGATATCTTAACACCTGTATTAATTATCCTAGAGTAGAAACAGCCTTGCCCTCACAGCCATGGGCAGGATAAAGAGTGAGTTAGCTGGGAAGAGTCAGTTGGGTTTGCTGGCTGTGCTGTGAAGACCTAGGGACAGGAGGTGGTGCAAGGGCCAGAAAAGGTAAGCTGCTAGGAACAGGAAGGAGTGAGTCAGAACTGAAAGAGAGACAGAGCCAGAGCTGTGTGGAGCTGCTCTTGGGAAATACAAAGAAAAGGTACGGGAGACTCTTGAATAACAAGATGCTGATACTTGCAGCCTTCTGATGTTTCTAATGAAGCACCTCAAGTGCTTCAAGTCAATATGCAGTGTCAACCACTGCATATTGACTATGACATCTGGTGACCCCGACAACAGCTTGAACTATATTCTGATACAACAGCCTGAACTGCATACTTGGCCTGGCCCCATATGGGGTCCCAGTGAGTGGCAATGTAGACCCGCTTGGGAATGGAGTGGGGGAGGTGGCGTTGGTGAATCTGAGAGCGGCAGTGGAAGCCACAGGGAGGTCTGGACCTGATTTTCTTTTATAGATACACTTGGAAACAGGTGAGCCACCAACTAGCAACAATGGGACATAACACATCCTCCCTAGAGAAGTTGTGACTGCCTCAACAGTGACATTCATGTCAAGTTTTTATGCCAGAATGGAAGAAAAAGGCCAGGGTGTTAAATGGATTAATCAATTTAGTTTGAGGGGCTATCCTGGAATTGGACTGTTTCCTAAAAACAATCAAACATGGTGTGCTGGTTTGAAAGCAAAACCAGTGAGACTCCCAGTCAGAGATACAATTTAATACAAGAAGAGAGGAAAAAAGGTGAAATAAATGGAATGATACAACCTGACACCCTGTTGGTCAGGGTGTTTGAAGCAGTCCGGAAATCCTCCTGGAGCGGCAGATGTGGTTCCACTGGAGCAGAGATGATCCTGAGAGAGAAGGGTCCGGTGATGATGAGAAGGGTCCAGTCTTCCTCCAGGAATCCAGATGAGATGTTCTTGTCAAAGCAGTGATTCCTATAGAAATGTCTGGTAGCTCGTCTCCTCTGAGAGTTCAGTGGATAGAAGCTGCTAGTGAGGTCTCAAACCCTGGATTATATCCAGGTGGGAATGCTTGGCTCCTCCCCGTGGGCAGAGCATCTCACAGTGGTATGATTTCATCCTATCAGTCATGCAAATGGGTCTTTGATGGCCCATTAAACAGTGATAACGTCTTCCGGGAAGGCATTGTTGGGCTCATTATCAGAAGATAAGGAAAACACTGCCCCACCTTGGCTCCAACGGCTCATGGGGACAGAATACATACCTTGGGCACAATTTTACATTGTAACCTAGGACACATGGCTCATCAATATTATAGCTACAATGGAGAAGCAGAGAGAGGAGAGAAAAGGACAAAAAAACAGGAAAAATAGAAAAAAAAAATAGAAGAAATTTAAAAAAGAGAAACGGAAAATTTAAAAGCATAGAAAAAATGGGGGAAAAAAAACACACACAAAAAAAAAAACAACCCCAAAAAAACCCACTACCAAACAAACAAAAAAACCTAAAACCAAAAAAACACCCTGGAAATAAATAGAAAAAGTACAATTGAGAAAAAATACAATTAGGGAAAATGAAACTGATATTTATCAAAGAGTGTTATCTGTGCCTAATGCATCCACTTACAGAAGAAACTGGGAACAGTGTTTGTAGATAGTATTTGAATGTTATAATGTCAATTTATCCTACAGTATTTGAATGTCATAATAAGCATGTTTCTAGAAATGTTTCATTATAAAAAGAAATGGGGAATTGTGGGGAGACAAAAGGAGATGTTGCTGAGGGCAGTCTCCCCTCTGGTATCTTACACCTGTGTTAATTATCCTAGAGTAGAAACAGCCTTGCCCTCACAGCCATGGGCATGATAAAGAGTGAGTTAGCTGGGAAGAGTCAGTTGGGGTCTGCTGGCTGTGCTGTGAAGACCTAGGGACAGGAGGTGGTGCAAGGGCCAGAAAAGGTAAGCTGCTAGGAACAGGAAGGAGCGAGCCGGAATTGAAGGAGAGACAGAGCCAGAGCTGTGTGGAGCTGCTCTTGGGAGTTACAGAGAAAAGGTACGGGAGACTCTTGAGTAACAAGATGCTGATACTTGAAGCCTTCTGATGATTCTAATGAAGCACCTCAAGTGCAGTGTCTGTGTCGACCACTGCATATCAACTACAACAAAAAAAAATCAGCTGGTTACAGCTGAATATTGCAGCTAACATAACTAGGAAAATGAGTCTCCAGTGCGCCATGGTACATCCATTCAACGCTTGTTAGATCATCCAGTTGGAGCTCAACCCTGTGCAGCCCAGGCACAGGCAGCAGGTTGGTCCATTTCAGCATCCCAAAATCTTTGTGGCATCCTGTGCCCCCTGAGGCTCCTGAATCCATTATATAATACCCAGTGTTAGTGCTGTGCAGAACATGAGAACACAGGAACAACCTGTTGGGCTCATTCTTGGGTTTGCCTAAAGTAATCATCAGGAGTATAGGCTGATGTAAAGGCATAGCTGAACACCAGAGACTTTCTTTCTGTAGTGTCTAAAACCTTGTGTGACTGTTCAGAGACACAAAAATCCAGGGTGAAAACGACAGCATTGGTATTTAAAAATCCTAGAAATGTTGCCATGTGATTTGTCTGGTCAAGGATTTTAATGCTAATGCGGAAGTTACAAAACTAATAAAACTTGTTTCCATTGGCAACCCCTTTTAAACGGCATCAGTAAACTTACAGGGGACAGGGAATGACACTGGGGACAGTACTTGGCAGTTAATGGCTTCAGATGTGGGAGATCAATATTTTGCCTGGGTTCACCCAGGAGTTCAAGTTTTCCCTGGGCTTTGAGTCAGTGGTCATTGCAGGTAACTCTCACTAAATGCAAAAGGACGTAGCAAACAGCAGAAAGTCTGCAGAATGTGGCCCAGGGATGGGGAAACAACCTTGAGAATGATCAGCAGACTCTGGAAAACTTAAAAAAAAAAATTACATAGATAGATGTAGCCCTGTGACTTTTCAGGCAAGACTCTTGGTCTGGAGGTAATGTTTGCCTTGCATCAGCTACAAATTTGTGGCAGTGACCCTGTAAGAGCTGTTTTTTTCTGACCTGGCAGGCACAGGAAAGCCTCTGAAACATCAAATATTTGAAGTTTCAGTGGCTGAAAGTAAAGAAGTGAGGCCTCTGATATTCTGCTGCTGGTTGTGATGTTTCAGAACACTCATCTGATACGTGTTACTATGGTTTTGTTTGCTGCGACCTGTGCTTTTTGTTGCTTCACTCCCAAAGTCCTCCTCCTGCAACACCACTAGGAGTTGGGGAGGGTGAGGTTATGTGCATTGGACCTGCAGTGCCAGAAGGATCAGACACTGCATAGAATCACAGAATCATTTTAGTTGGAAAAGATCTTCAAGACCTTTGAGTCCAAGCTGTGCCCAATGCCCACCTTGTCACCAGCCCAGAGCACTGAGTGCCATGTCCAGGTGTTCTTTGGACACCTCCAGGGATGGGGACTCCTGACCACCCTGGGAGCTCCTTCCAGTGCCTGAACACCCTTTCCATGGAAAAATTCCTTCTGATGTCCAACCTGAGCCTCCCCTGGCACAATTGAGGCTGTTTCCCCTCATCCTGTCCCTGTTCCCTGGGAGAAGAGCCTGACCCCCCCCCAGCTGTCCCCTCCTGGCAGGGAGTTGTGCAGAGCCACAGGGTCCTCCCTGAGCCTCCTTTTCTCCAGGCTGAGCCCATTTTCCAGCTCCCTCAGCCTCTCCTCATAGGACTTAAATGCCTGTAAGAGGGTACCAGCTTAGGACAGTGTGTGAGCAGTTGGAGAATTGGAATCTGAAAGGCTTCTTCTCCTTCCCGGGGGCCAGAGAATATTCAGCAGCCCATGGGCAGTGTCTGCATGGGCTGTATGATTTTCTACCAATATCTCAAAGGGACAGACAGATGAATTATGAAGAGAATCAAAGCTGAGACTGTTGTGTCTGTGAATTATGGATCACAAATCCTCTGTTAGTCTGAGTGAAAATTAGAAGCCTTTCTCCTACCTCTATCAGCTGATGTCAATGTAAGTCTTCTGCAGGTGTGGTGAAGTTAGAGAATCATAGAACACTTTGGGTTAAAAGAGATCTGAAAGCCCATCTCATTCTGATCCTCCCTGCCATGAGCAGGGACTCCCTCCACTATCTCAGGTTTCTCCAAGCCCCATCTAACCTGGCCTGGAACACATCCCAGGTTGGGGCAGCCACATTTTCTCTGGGCAACCTGTGTCAGGGCCTCACCACCCTCACAGGGATGAATTTCTTCCCAATATCCCATCTAATCCTGCTCTCTGGCAGTGAGAAGCCATTCCTCCTTGTTCTGTTATGCCGTGCTGTCTTGATTTGGGAAGACAGGTGTCTGCTAAGGAAGACAGGAGCCTCCCTTGAAGATGTAAACCCCCTCCTTCTAAATTATCTTAATTTTGAAATTAAGGGGCTCTCAGGCAAAGATATGGGAATAGGAATAACAGTTCTTTACTAGGAAAATTGAAATAAAAATGTAGTAGTACAAAAAAACCAACCAACCAAAAAGAAAACACCGATGGAATCAGAATACAACCTGACACCCTGTTGGTCAGGATGTTGGTAGCAGTCCAATTAAAACATGGCTGCAGTTCTCTTGGAGTGACAGATGTGGTTCTGTTGAAGCAATGATGCTGTAGAAGGGTGTAGTTTCCCTCTGAAGGTCCAGTGGTGGTGAGATGGATCTGGTCTTCCTCTGGGAATCCAGTGCAAACAGGCTGTCCTGGTGTTCTGAATTCCAGGTTTTATCAGGGTAGGAATGCTGGGCTCCTCCCCCTGGGTGGAGCCTCTCCCCATGGGATGATGGAATTGTATCAGCCATGCAGTGAGCCTGGATGGCCCATGAACAGCAGATATCCCCCAGAGGGAGGACGGGTCCTGGAAGGGATAAAGAACACTGCCCCACTTGGTTTTAACAGCTGACCCATTAACAGAAGATACATGTTGCATTCCAACCTAAGACACATGCCCGTGGTGAAGAACTTCTCAGGAACCTTTTGATTTTGTTAATGGCACGCCACAAAACCTATGGAAAAACAGAGGAGCATACTGCTGTGAATTTACTTGTTTTTTTTTCTTTTATCATAGGGACTATCATTCACTTTCATCTGTCATCTAAATGTCCAGGAAACAAGGGATCAGGAATAGCTCCTCAGTGCCTGGAATGCTGTTTAGACTTTTCAGCATACAGGCATATGGTGATGCTGGATGATTTACATTTTAAAGGAAAATATGTCCTGTAATTACCAAAATTTCACTCACAAAGAGAAATTTTTGTTCCAGTTGTCTGGAAACAGAGCTGACTTCATTGCTGGGAGTGAAAGGACTCTGAAAATAGTCATTTAAGAGAGGTGCTTTAATTTCCTCATTTCTTAACCAACGCCTGTTTGGTGTGTAGATTAAATCGTATACAACTCCCTCCCTCTGCCCCAAGCTGCCTTGGCATCTGGAGCTTGCTTGGTGGTAGAGTCCAAGTTTAGTCCTGAAACTGTCAATTCTCCATCTCACTTTTCATCACTTCTCTGTCTGCCATGGCACCACTCACCACCTGGTGCTTCCTAGCAGTGTCCTTTTTGGCAAACGCTGGAAGCTGGGCACAAAGAGAATGTGGTGAAAATCTCAGACGTCCCCAGAAACCCAGAACTTGAATCTGAAAATGTAAAATTGCTTCCACTCCTTAAATATACTGAAAGCAGAAATTCAGGGAGCTGGAATGGCAAACATCTCTGTTTTCCAGATGCTGTAAAGCCAAGGGTCTGCAAGAGGAACTTTGATTTCATTAAACGATTTCCGAGTTCCACTCAGCATTACTACAATCCTGCTGGCAGTGTTTCTTAAGAGCTGCTTTAAGAGGAAAATCTTTAAACTCTGCAGTTGGCTCAATACTTAAAATTACTCTTGGAGTGGCTACAACGCTGTGCCGAAGTGCCTGGGAAGGAATTTTACATATTCAGCCTCTAGTGGAGTATTAACTGGTCCCAGCACACAAAAGGCAAATGGTTCCCTTTCTAGGGCTCAAGTGGAAAGCTAAATGTTATCCAGACCGCTGTAGCAAGGTGAAAAACAAGGATATTGGTGTCTGAATGCCAAGGCCTTTCTGTTTGAATAGTTTGAGCAGTCTCATTCCACGTGTTTCATCACCATCTCTGACTGCAGAGAAACTACAGCAGAAGCAGGTCAAAGAGCTCACCTGGAGGTTTTCCTTGATCTGAGGCAGCCTGGTCTTGGCTCTGGCAGTGGGAAAGTTGGGCACGGCACAACAGGTTGTTCCTGAGAGTCTCCAGCTCAGTTTAAATCCTTTGCACTGTGGTGCTCTGGTGTGGCCACAGCAGAACATTCCTGGCAGCAGGTGAGGGTGTCCAAGAGCTAGGAGAGAACATCTTCAGCTGCACAGAACAAGGAGAACGGACGCAGAGAGAGGCTCTGGCTTTTGACTTGGAAAAGTTTCACTCGGCGTATTTGACCCCGTTCCCAATGCTGAAATCCAAGCTGGCTGGTAAAAAAGTGCCCACCCCTTTTTCTTTTTTTGGCTCATGTACCTGCACCCACCTCTCCCAAGGCAGTGCCCAGGTGGGATGGCACACACGTGGTGAGGTTCCTGTTTGTCCACCTCTGCTTGTCCCTCCCCCATGGTTCCTAGCACCGTCTCCATGCTCGTACAGCTCGACCATCTGGCACACACGCACGCTCTTTCCTGGGATGTGCCCCAGGTCAGTTCCTTTCCCAGGATCCCACAGCAACAACAGGGCGTGAATCCAGTGACCATCAAGTCTGTTGGCCTTCAGGGGTCTTTGCCCTAAACAACCTGTGATGTTGAGTGATAGGCAATTCCTTCTGTCACTTGAGGAGTCGGATTCCCCAGTGTCCAACCCTGTGACTGGCTGCCATGCTGCAAACCAACAGCTGACAAGCAGGAGGAACTTTACGCCTTTTCTTATTCAATTTGAGCCTCCCAAAAGTTCTTCTGTTTGGGAAGTTCTTAAAATGACCCCGTGTCACAGAATTCAAATGGAACTGCAATTGGAAGGTTATTGGAGGAATTTCACTCATGGGTTCTTCAGAGTGGACATGGTTACACCCACCTCTGCCTTGTGAACAGGCAGCAACAGGTGAGCTTGCTTGAAGGCAGCAGTTTCCAACATAATTTTCCAAAAATCCTGTTAACTTTGGGCTGAAACTGTGAGTCCCAGTGATCTGTCTCGTGTCTAGGAGGCTTCTCATGGGTGCTTTGGTCTGCAGTGTGATGGTGGCACTTCCTCAGGGTGAATTCCCCTCTGGTGCTGGGGAATCCTCAGGGATTTCCAGCTTGGAAGTTCTTTCAGTTGTTGCCAAGACGTGAAGGTCCTGAGTCCAGTGCTAAGGACAGAGCTGACTCACCTCATAGAAAACTAACAGCTAAAAGAGAACAAAATAACTAGATTCTGCCTTTGGCTATGAACATATCAGGAATTCAGTGCCAGGGAATTCAGTCCTGGGAAAAAGGCATGGCAGCCCATCGCTTGCCAGAGAATTACTGCTAAGTGGAGAAAAGCTGACAACAAATATTTACCCTTGGATCAATTCTGTTTAAAGTGCAATGTTCAGAGCAGAGCTTGGATAGGGAAGGTCAGGATAGGATCAAGGCTGCATTTATATAAAGACAGAGGGGTGTGCACTTGCTTGGAAAGGGAAAAGACTGGAGGATTTTGAAAAACACATGATGAAGGTCTTAATTTTTCTCCTCACACTGAGCGTTTTCTCATGTTCAGGTAAGTTGGAGCCTTGTCCTCCTTCTTAGGGGGGTTTTGGGGGGAAAAGTACAAGCCTACAATGAACTTCTGATGGAACTGTGCCTCCCTCTCAGGGTTTCCAGCGTATGACTATGACCTCCCTATCACAGAAGAGGCTCTCAATGCTTCCATTGCACGGATCAATTCCCAGTCATGGAGCAGAAACCTGTATGGTGTTGTCAGGAGCCGAGTCATGGGAGTAAGTACGCAGGCAACAGAGATCCTTCACCTGAAATGTGCTTTGCTGGGATGGAAAACTCTTTTCCACTCAGTCCTGGAAACCCAGATTTAGTTGGAATTGGCTGATGCTGTTTGAAAGAGGGTGGGTTTGGGCCATCATCTGAAGTTAGGGCTTTAGGAACCTAAATGTCTTTTGTATGTAAGATTGTAATTAAAATACTTTAGGAATTCAGATTTTTTTACGCCTACAGTAGAAGTCCTTGAGGGTTATCTTGTAGGATTTTATTCAAAAGCAGTGTTTTTTCATACCTCCAGCTAACTGCTTTGCTTTGGGTGTCAAGCCAGCGGGTTCATCTGAAGCTCTTTGCTGATTACACACCCCTAAAATTCAGGATTCTTTCTCTGATCTGTATTTATGTAATCTGTCTCTCTGCACCAATTCTGGTTTAAAACTGCTGGAGTCTAAGTGCAAGCAGGAAGCCCCTGTCTGTTTTAATTTGTGGTGCTCAGAATTGCACTGGATACTCCCCGAGTTAAGGAGTTAAAACTTCTTCGTTCAAAGTTGTAATGTCCAAGCTCCTGAACACCCTTGGAACCTTTCCGTTGCTGTAGGTAGCCTGTATCAAGTCTTCTGCAGGAATTATTGTCAAGATGAGGTATGGATTTATATAGTTTGGATTAAAACCCCCAAGTATTTGACAGTAGTGGGAATTTATTTGTTTGGGTGTTTTTGGGGGGCATCACTCTTCTCTTTTTTTTTTTCTTTTTAATCTCCCATCTTGAGCTAAAGCACTGACTGGACTATGAGAAGGAGAGAAGAGTAATCAAAAAGCATTAATGGTGTGTGGTGTTGACCCTGCTTTCACCAGGTGGACATGTGGGACAGCGATACTTACGGGTTAGATCTGCAGTTCAGCATCCGTGAGACCGTGTGCGCCAAAGCTTCGGGGAGAGACCCCTTCACCTGCCACTTCAAAACTGGACCTTTCGTGGTGGGTGCCCCTGCTGGGAATGGGAACCCTCCCCTCCCAGCAGCATCGTCTCAGGATGAGTTGCAACGCTGCTGGTGCTGAGAAGGGAGGAATGGCTGGCTGCTTGTGATACGACCTGAAGCATGGAGTTGGGTGCTAGGTGGGAAGGGTCAGTGGTGGGAAAGTCTTCTTGCCTGGTGTGCTGGTTTGAAAGCAAAACCAGTGAGACTCCCAGTCAGAGATACAATTTAATAGAAGAAGAAGGGAAAAAAGGTGAAATAAATGGAATGATACAACCTAACACCCTGTTGGTCAGGGTGTTTGAAGTAGTCCGGGAATCCTCCTGGAGCAGCAGATGTGGTTCCGCTGGAGCAGAGATGATCCAAAGCAGTGATCCCTGTAGAAACGTCTGGTAGCTCGTCTCCTCTGAGAGTCCAGTGGATAGAAGCTGCCAGTGAGGTCTCAAACCCTGGATTATATCCAGGTGGGAATGCTTGGCTCCTCCCCCTGGGCAGAGCATCTCACAATGGCATGATTCATCTTATCAGTCATGCAAATGGATCCTTGATGGCCCATTAAACAGAGATAACGTCTTCCGGGAAGGCATTGTTGGGCTGGTTAACAGAAGATAAGGAGAACACTGCCCCACCTTGGCTCCAACGGCTCATGGGGATAGAATACATACCTTGGGTACAATTTTACATTGTAACCTAAGACACCTGGTCAGTGGGGAGGATAGGGAGCTGAGGGTTTGTGTCTGGGAGCAGCGGGTGGGGAAGGTATGTGTGCTTTTGGGGCCAAATCCTAGAAGGAATGGCTTGTTCTCTAAGATGAGAGGGTAGATAGAAGAGCTGATATTTCACTTGCTTTTACCTGTCTGGGCGCCACATAAAGGGTTATCTTCCCGTGCAGCGCAGATCCCCCCTCTGTGCTGACAGTGCTCATCTCTTTCAGATTTTTCACTCTCAGCCTGAAATAAAAAGGCTCTTTATCACTGGAGGGGGACGTTCAGGAACGAGGCAGGGAGTGCATCAATGAGGCTGCGTGGAGCTCTTGCAAGCAAGAGACCTCTCTTTTATTTTTCTGACTCCTTTTGTACATTTTACAGATTGCCCACCCCAGAGGTGGGACTTTTGGGAACCACTGGTTATTTTTTAGAGACTATCACTGAAGCTCCTCCTCTGGGAACAGATGTGGGAGCTTTGGTAGTTTACAGAACATGACTTTGTGCTTCAAGACCATGCTTGAGAATAGAATTCTTCAAAACCAAAACATGCAGGCACGAGAGCATGGCAACAGCTCTTGATACAGCTGTTGCTCTCCTCTGAGTCCTAAATCACCAGCTTTGGTGAAAATACATTGTCTTTGAGTCTGGACTTCTCTGGGCACAGTTACTTGGGCCAAATCACCTTTCTGGAGCTACGCAGCTCATGTGTGTGCATAGATGGCACCACACAGAACTGTTGGTTATTGCTTTGCTACTATCCTTTAAAAATTAAAATGTTGGCTGCTTTGGTGTTATCCCTATATCCTAAATTGACACCATCTCACTCTTCTTTTTGGGGCAACATGTGTTTTCCAAATTTGAGGGCAGGTTTTGCTGCAGTTCTTTTGTCCAGTTTCAGAGACAACATCATTAAGGGTGGTTTAACTTCCACAGCTGGAGCTGCCCTTGGCGTAGCCCTGCACTGTCCTTCTCTTTGTGTTGAGCTGTGAAAAGGATGTTGTGGAGGTTTTTCTCCTGCCCTGAGCAGGCTCAACAACAAACACATGTTTGTGGAGCAGTAACATGTGTGTAGTCGTGTACAATCATTCTCAGGTTTCTTTGTCTTGGAAATTGTTTTTTAAATCCTTCTGCAGGTTCCCAACACCAATGAGACTCCCATGAGAGGGTTTGTATTTTGTATTGGATGTTTGCTCTGTGAGATTGGGTCTATTTTGCTCTGTTACAGCCCACTGCTTCCTGCAGGAGTGTTGTGGAGGTCTCCGGGGAGCAGATTGCCAACATCACTGTGCGGTGCCATCGAGGCACATTCAGCTCTGAATCAATGAGCAGCGAGGAGGTAAGGAGTGGGGGGAAGCCCATTTTTGCTGCCTGGAGGAGGGAAAATTCTGCTTACCCTCTTTTAACGAGAAATCAGGTGTCTGTGTGTGCTCCTGTTGCAGCCGGAGGTTTGGATCAGGAAAGTGGCTGCAGTTGGAGATCCAGCAGTCAGCTGTAACACTCCCATCAGCTGAAGGCTCTGACCTTGCCTGGGAGAGTGTGACTGTCTGTGGCAGTCTGGCACATCTATCAACTCTCCAGCACTTCCTTCATTGAGTATGGGCCTGGAGAACAGTGACTGGCACTTTTTGGACACACACAAATCCCTATGGCTCTGGCTCTCGTACCAAACCCAGCTCCCAGCTGAGCTTGCCATCACAGCACAGCCCAGGACATTTGGTCTGCTGACAGGTTTTTGGAGCTTTTTTTTTTTTTTTTTTTTAGGGTGTTATTCAATGCTGACCTAACCTGAGAAGGGTTTTTTTGGTTGGGTTTGGGTTTTTTTTTTGTGTTTGGAAAGTGCCAGTGTCCACTTCTTCTATGAACTGACTCTTGAACTTGTGTGTCTGCACTTAGAGCACAGCTCCACAGTGGGCATTGCGCTTGAGGGGACAAAGTTTAGCAAGCAAGGATATGGACAGCTTTTCTTTTTGGAAAATGTTTGGAAAATGAAGAAGTTGAACTGTAGAATCACAGAATGATTTGGGTTGGAAGGGTCCTTAAAGCCCATCACGTTCTTGCCCCTTTTCAGCCATGGGTGGGGACACCCTCCACTATCCCAGATTGCTCCAAGCCCCATCCAACCTGGCCCGGAACACGTCCTAGGATGGGGCAGCCACAGCTTCTCTGGCCCTGTGCCAGGGCCTCACCACCCTCACAGGGACGAATTTCTTCCCAATACCCCATCTAACCCTGCTCTTCTTCAGCTTAAGGCCAGTCTTCCTTGTCCAGTCACTACAAACCCTTGTGAAAAGTCCCTCTCCAGCTGCTTTGTAGGCAAATAGCATTCTTTGTTACTTTTCCTTGGCTTGAATTGCCAAATTAGCTCTTCATTTATTCTTTTTTTTTCCTCAAAATCTCCATTCAGAGCTGGCTAGTGAGTGCACCCCAGGAAGCCTGGCTCTGCAGAGCAGAGAGACTGCACGTGAAACACCGGAATGCCTGACACAGCCTGGGATGCTCAGTCAGTCCTCTGCGGGCTGACACAACCGTTGTTTAACAGGGCACTCAGCACAAACACTTGCTTTTCAAGCAGGCATCTTCCCCCAGGTCTTCCTTAACCATCACTTAAAATTCAGTGCGGTTGCCAATATTCCTGCTGGGGAATATATTTCCTGCAATGTTAAATAAGGAATAAATGCCAAAGGGAATTACTGCACCTGAAAAGTAAAGTGTTTCCCTCTGCAGAGGGCTGCAACAAGTGCACTGTAGCTCTTGCTGTGGAGCTGTAACTCTGCTTGGGGGATCTCAGCTTGCCTGAGGTGGTGTTGGTGTACCTGTGGTGCTATTTGGATGGGAAAAGGAATTGGGATTGACTGAGGCTGGCACCACAGAAGATCCCGACTTTGATGGGATTGTGGAGTCCAACCCCTGGGTTGCAGGAGCACCAGCAATAATCTTGTTTTCAGCCAAATTAAGAATAAACTTTGGAATTACTTTAGTGACCACCTAGTGCCTGAGGGAATGGAGAGGTGGGACTTGTTGTCAGGTGAGGTTTTTAAAGCAATGTCTTTGATTTCCAGATAATGCCTGTGCCGATAAGGACCCCCGGCAGGCGAGGCAGTGCTCACAGGGAAGGTAAGGCAGTTCTGCCATGCTGGAATACCCTGACCTGTGTTTTCCTCCTGGAACATCTCAAGGTCATCTGTCTGAGGGAGAAGACAATGTGAAAGATCAGCTGTTTGCTGCTGGTCATGGGCAACTGGTTTTTCCCTTGCAGAGGGGTGTCTAGTTGAGGGTGCAGGGAGGGCCCTTTCCTGCCAAGCCAAGCCCTGCTGAGGTTTATACGTTTTTTTGGATTGCTAGACTTGTGCTCTCATAGCCAGTAGTTGTGTGCAGAATGTAGTGCTGAATGTTTCCTATTCTAGAGTCACAGAGTGGTTTGGGTTGGAAGGGATCTGAAAGATCATCTTGTTCCACCCCCTGCTGTGGGCAGGGACACCTCCCACTATCCCAGCTTGTTCCAAGCCCCAATGTCCAGCCTGGCCCTGGACCACTTGCAGGGATCCAGGGGCAGCCACAGCTGCTCTGGGCAACAATCAACACAAGTTTGAAAGCATCTCATGCTCACAGATGCCTCCGTGTTCTTTTTTTAGATGAGGCCTTTGCTCCTGAAACCTTCCCTTCAAGGGGAAGAGGCAGCAGCCGTGGAGACTGGAACAAACCCAGCTACTTCAGCCCTGACAAGATGGAATAACTTGGCTTGGGTGAGTGTGGGTTAGGGTTAGGGTTGAGAGAGTCAGAGAACCTACAGCTCCAGGAACACTGGGGCTGGAAAAGGCCATACCAGCAGACTTTGCTGCTCCTACATCTTTCTGATCTGGACCACCCATGGTGGTGGGTTAGGGTAGGCTTAGGGTTAGGGTTGGCTTTTATGCGCCCTGGGTCTGCAGGTTTTGTGGCAGGGTGGGGAAGTGACTGCTCAGGATGAAGGACTTCAGCTGCTTCACTCCTTGGCTACAGAGCTCATGGTTGTCCCTGATTTTGGAGCTGTCCATCCCGTACCCTCCAGCGGCACACCGGTGTCCTGGGGCACAGGCACTGTGAAAAGCACGCAGGAAAATCCATTTGTAGACTTTGACTTTGAGATAAGTGTAGGGTTCTAGCCTTTTTACCTCCATTTTCCTCGTGACAAGGGCACTGAGGGACTGGAGCATGTCCAGAGGAATGGCCCCAGGGCCACACAAACGAAACCTGAAGGGATCTGGGAGAACCACGGCGTAGTTTGCCGGGGAGAAGCACCTGTGTTGGAGGATCCGTGAAGGAGATGTTTGGAAGCCAATTAACGGGAATGATAATGAAAGGCACAGGTGATTTATTGGAGCTGGCAGGGCTCATCCTACGCAAAGCACCTTTGCTGACCCGCCTCTGGGGCTCTGCGTGGGAGCGGCTCTAATTGCTGCTGATGCTTTACCTGCCCGTCTTGAGGAGTTAATCTAAAGGGAAGTGGTTTGAAAGAGTTTTAGCCACACGGGATGAGCTCATTCTCTGGCACGCTAAGCAGGTTTAAAGTAGTTGGGAAGGGGAAAAGGAAATTACTTAGAGCTCTGCCTTTGTGATTAAAGAGGCTTCGAGTACATATCATTAGCAGGTCCCTGTCCCTGTGGAGTGCCAAAAACTGAGTGCTCCCTGCGTGTGGAGCTCAGCTCCAGCCTGCTGCGTTGGAAACGAGACAGTTTTAGATGGAATTTAGCACCGGTGACTCACCAAAAGCTAACACATGTTACTCATAAGCATATCCGTGGTAAACCTCGATGTGCTGAAGGAGACAAGCCTCCTGCTCTCCTGGAAACGAGATATCAAAGGAAAACCCGGGCACTTTGCTCTGTTTGTAAGAATTATTTCATTAAATCCATATGCTATTTTAGTTTATCCCCGAGCCACTAAAGCCAACAGGCCTTTTTAATCACTGTCTGCCTTCTTATAGGAATCTCTAACTTTTCTTTGCCTTTGGAAAGTGCCAGGTATCTTTAATTCTCTGGCTCTCGAGAAGAGCTATCCCCTTTAAGCAGCACTCAGAAATGCTTTGTGTTCTTGTGCCTAACGTCTAACAAATCTCCAGATCAAAAGCAGGATGTAAAATCCCCCTGAAAATAGAACGTGAAGCAAGCAGGGGAGAAATTTATGGTTCTTGAAACCCAGAGCAGCTCGAAATTCAATCCTTTCCCGCCTGCTCTTGAAGATGGGGTTGCAAGTGTCGTTTATGGAGCTGTATTTCATGCAAGTGTCAGCTATGGAGCTGTGTTTCCGATGAGTTTCCTGGGTTTTGGACATGTCAGAGGCAGATACATCGGGAGATTTAAAAGAGAATATCAACTCCACCCCCAAAGCCCCTTGCTTCTCTTGCTTTTATCAGTTTGACTTATTAGTTGCAAAGCCTGGAGAGGAACCTTCCTGATTTCGCTCGCATCCAGAATTAGAGGATTTCATTGGAAGCCAAAAATTTAAACAGATTTCATGTGTCTGAGGCCAGGAAGTTATTCCCCGCTGCTTTCCCTGGGTTCTGGCATATGTTTGATCCTGGCTGGCATTATTACAAGCCATGCAGGGTTTGGTGGGGGCATGGGAAATGAGTGCTGAGTTTTGAAATGGCAGGAGGCTCGACTGGCTTGGCTTAGCCGAGAAGATTTTGGGGGAGACCGGGGAAATAGCAATTTAATAACAGAAGACTTTCATCTCTCACTGAAAGAACCTGGTGCTGACAGGCAAAGCTAGACAAGTCCAGGTAAGAAACGAAATGAGATTTTTTTTTTTTTTTTTTTACACACCAGAATGGGTAACTGACTGCTGCAAAAATTGCTCAGGCAAGTGGCTGACAGTTTTTCATGCCGGATTTTACATTTCTGAGCTAGGCCTTCTTATCTTTTTGGCTTCAGGAATTATTTCGGGAGGATTCTGTGCCTGACTTTGTGCAAGAAGCTAGGCTAAATGAACTCACTGGTGCTTTGTAGCTCTTTTTATTTATTAGAATGTGCTAAATATTCAGGAGGGGAAAAAAATCGATGGAATTGTTATATAAAGAACATTTTCAAGTCTTCAGCAGTCTTCATACCCACCAGTCTGCTGGTGCCTGCAGGAATTAGAAATTGAATATGAAAAACCCCATCAATGATTAATGAGCTTACTTCAGTGACAAGTCCTAATCAGATTTTCTGGATTTATTTCCTCGTCCATCTCCAGAACTGGGGGAGATTGTGAAATTCCCGTGGCGTGCTCTGGGGCCAGTCTTTCCCATAAATAGCTCAGGCACACAGGGTGTGAGTGACAGGAGGGGGGGAAAAAAGCTGCTGTACAAGAGCTGATCACCTGTTAGCAACCCGAGCCTGCAACGAGCTGGAATCTGCTTAATGGTGCTCATGGCTCTGGATTGCAAAGAGGAGCCTAAAAAACAGCTCCAACTTGCCCACCACCTTAATCCCCGAGGAGCAAAAGGGCACCCCGATGCTTTGCTCTTCCAGAATCACCTGCCTAAGGCAGGCTTTTTTTCTTGTGCAGACCGGTGAATTATGTCTGGAGTCTCCCCAGCAATGCTTCATGTCCTTGAACAGGAAAATGAAGAAGCCAGTTCCTGCCTTTGGAACATACAAGTAGACGGTGAATGCTGATTGTGTCCCACTCGTTAATCACTCTAAGGAGAGCGGCTTTTAACAGGAAATCAGCTTCCTTGACAATCAAGCCAAGGGGCTGTGATTTCCTCCTCAAGTTTTCTGTGTTTTCCTTACAACTGCTCTCTGACTGAGGTGTCTGTCACCTGGCACAGCTCGCTGCTGGCAGGAGGGTGCTGGTGGCAGTCCTGAGGAGCTGCTCAGCAGCACTGCACCTGCAGAAGTGCGTGGGCTGGCATCCCTAAATATTAGGGTGGGCTTTGTTTTTTTTTTGGGTTTTTTTTTTTTTTTGTTTTTGTTTTGTTTTTGGTGGTTGTTTTTTTTTTTTTTTTTTGTTTTTTTTTTTTTTTGTGGGTTTTTTGTTTGTTTGTTTGTTTGTTTTTTTTCAATGGAAGGATAACAGGCAGCATTGGGCCTCTTCTCATGCCTAAGAAATCCAGGATCTGACCTTCGGAGTGAAATGGATGCTTGTTTATCTGCCTCCTATAAATATAATAACAGAGCAGGGCTCAGGGTTCTCCTGGGGTGTGGAGAACTGAGCTTTAAACCCCAGTGTCCTCTTCTAGGAGCTGCTTAATTTTGGTTGGGGTTTTATATCCTCACGTCTTTGTTTTTGCCCCTCCTGTTCACCCACCCACTCACTTTCTAGGGTTCTCCTAGAGGAGCTTATTGCCTTCTGCGGGGAAAAAGAAAAAAGGAAAAGGAAAATAAAAAGAAAAAAACGTGGAGCAGCAGAGGGAAGGAAAATCCCTGCAGAGTGAGCTCTTCAGCAGGGTGCCTGAGCTCCGTGTCGGATGAGCTTTGGGAGCGAGAGCCGGAGCGGCTCGGTGCTTGGGGAGATGAGAGGCTGCTGCTGCCTTATCGCTCCTGCCACGGAGCCTGGCTGTGCTGGCCCGGTCCTCGGTGTCACCTGGCAGCTGTGATGAGCTGTGGCAGGGGACAGACAGCAGGCTTTCATCTGTTCAGAGGCAAAGGGCAGGAGCTTCCCTGCAGCTGGGGTCAGAGCGCGGGGCAGGGATGGGGCAGCGGGGTTACAGCAGAGAGGAGAATCTCCCTGGCAGCCTCCTGGTGCTGTGAACAGCAGCAGATTTTGTCTTGCTCTTTGTCCCCCCCCTCTTCTCGATCTGTTTTGAAGGATTAGACCCACCAGCTGCGTTCCTGGGAATTGTTCCTGGGGTCATTTTGCACAGGTAGATCCTCTCTCACTTGTAATGCAGTAGCATTTAAATAGTTTTAAAATAATATTTTCACCTTAGCAATAAGACTTTCTGGGACAGGGTCTGTTTCTTACTCTAAAACATGCACTTCATCTATTATCACCACCTGCTTCAGTGCAATTTATTACAGCAGCACCGTGCAGCCTGCTGGTAATCTGAGGCCATTCTTAGATGATCCTCATCTAGGTGATCTAGATGTTCCACTTCACAAGCCCCTCTGTCTAATTCCAGGAGAAATCCAGCAGGAATTCCTTCACTGGAGGAATGGAAAGGGCTCTTGGCTGCCCTCAGCCTATTTTGCTCCGTGGTGGATTTTAGAAATGAGCTCCTCAAAGAATCACGCAGTTGGGAAGAACCTCTCAAAGCAGGGCTGTGTAGCTGAGGTTGGAATACCATGGGACAGAGATCCCTCATCCTCTTCAGGCTCCAGACAGGAACCCTCTTGGGAGAACACTTTCTCCTCAAACTGAGCTGGAATTTCTCATGTTCCCTCTGGTTCCTGTTTCCTCTGCTGTCCCTCGGTCCACAGCAATGATTGCAGTGGCTGGTCCTGGCATCCCCCATCCTCAGGGGCTCCTGGACAAGCTGTTCTTAGAGAGTCACTGTATTTAATCCCTTCCCCGCCTGTGGACTCTCCTCTCCTGCCCGAATCCATCGCTGAAATTTTACTAACAAAATTGTCTTACAGGAAAATTTCAGGTTGCCATGGCGACCAACTTGCTGAAGACAACAGTGTGGGCTACAGAGTGCTGGGGAAACTGTCACATGTTCCCTCTGGAAAACACATCTCCCGATTTCTTCTGAATACTGTGCTCTCGATTCGGATCCACTGCAGGGCAGACCACACATCAGCTTCTAGCCTCAGCCATCTCTGCTTTTGAGACTTGACAATACGTGTTGATTTGTGTCCCGTGGGCCTTATTTCACTCTTGTTAATTTTGCTAACAGCCTGCTTCTTTTTATTCCTTTTTTTTTTTTTTTTTTTTTTTTTTTTTTAACCCTGATTAGCCATTGCCGTGGCATTTGTGCACATATGAAATGTTTTGCATGTGCAGGTTTCTTTTTGCAGATTCCGTAGGGTGGGAAGCAAATTAATAGGCAGCTTGTTAAGTCTCAATACACTTTTCCCATGGAGGTTTGGTTGGTTCTGAGAGAAATTCTCAGCTCTTTGACATTTCTCCTTCCTCTCTGTTTTTAAAGTAGATTGGAGAATGAGAAGAGTCAAGATTCAAAGATCCAGCGTGGGAAGAAAGAACCTGATGCCTCGGCCTTTCCTTTTTGGTGAAAAAACTGTTCTTCCGTGTGAGTGAGAGTCTTTCCCCAAACTCACTTTCTGCCCTGATGGCAATTGGAGGAGCTCATGAGATGCAAAACACACTCATCCATCGACAGCCCTTCTGATGTGTTAGGTCTCCCTGGGAGAACTCGAATTTAACTCTGTCCAGGACATTTCCAGCATCCTGTAATGATGCTATTAAAAGCTCATTATTCCATTTGTTTGTTCTGCTTGCTTGTAATTTTCTGTGATGCTCTCGGCTAATTATTGATTATTCAAACTAATACACCCACACTTAATTCCTTTCTCCCCGGGCCGCAGCAGCTGCGGACAGAGGAGCTTTGCTCCAAATCCAGAGGCTGGAGCTGTAGCCCGCCAGGAATCTGGCTTTAATGGATGCTTGGTCGCTGTTGTGGAGAGCTGAGGGCTGCTAATGACCGTGATTGTCAGGTACTAATGGCTTTTGGAAGAAGGCCAGGTTAGAACAGACCTCTGGTGTGTTCCTCACCTGGGAAAGGTCTTGGCAGTCTTGTCCCGTTCTCTCCCCTCCATGCACGGAGCCCACCCTGCGGCTCTTCGGGAAATGGAAGGTCACTGTGCAGCTTGGCATGGTTGTTTGTTTGGTTGTTTGGGTTTTTGTGTTTTTTTGTTTTGTTTTGTTTGTTTGTTTTTTGGTTCTGGGTTTTTTTTTCCTTTTTTTTGTCTTTTTTGTGGGTTTTTTTTGTTTGTTTTTGGGTTTTGTTTTTTTTTTTTTTGGTTGTTTTTTTGTGTCTGGTGGGGTTTTTTTGTTTGTGTTTTTTGGGTTTTTTTTTGTTGTTGTTGTTTTTGGTTTTTTTTTTGTTAAGGCTTTACCAGTCAAAATCAACTGATTTTTCTCTCTAAAGCCACTCTCCCATCCAGTTTGACTCTCACCTAATTCTCCCTGCTGATTGCAGCGAGATAACCTGATTTGTAGGAATTTCCATCTCAAGGGCTTGGAGCCCTGGATGATCACCTGTAGCAGGGAGCAGGGTGGTGCTGATAAGATGCAGAGGTCTAACAACAGAGAAAGTGATGTTTTCCTTTCCCGAGGTTGTTTTGCTTTGCTTGGATGAGCAGGACTGGGAACATCACCCTTTCAAGGCCAGGTTGGACACTGGGGCTTGGAGCAACCTGGGACAGTGGGAGGTGGCCATGGCCATGGCAGGGGGGTGGGATGAGATGAGCTTTCAGGTCCCTTCCAACCCAAACCAGCCTGAGATTCCATGATTCCCTTGCTCTGAATGCACAGTGCCCGAGTCCTTCTTCATCTGTCCTTCTTCCTGGGCTGATTTTAGGTAGAACCATGGCTCTTCATTGGACAGGGGCAGCTTAGGTGCTTTCTGAAACTCCTGAGCTCAAGGGGTTGGGACTTAGGTCTTTTTATTACTGGCCCAGGTGAGCAGAAGACCTTCCTGGCCTGTTTCTCCAAGACCTGGCTTTGTTTCCTGGAAGGGATGAGGTGGATTGACACAGGAAACAGCTTCAGCTGGGCCTGTACTCTTCCCTGTTTCACTCTTGCTTTTCTCAGTCCCCCAGCAGATCTCGGGGCCAGGAGTTGGACTCGACAATCCTTGTGGGCCCCTCTGACTCAGGATACTCTATGACTGTATTTTGTTGATATGTGGTAATTAAATGTGCACTTCTCTACACACACACACCAAAAAAAAACAAAACAAAAAAGGGACCTCCCCCCCCGCCCCCACACACACACTTTTATTTTATTTTTTTTTTACCAGCAGCCAGAATGATTGCAGGGTACTTTGAGCTCCATGCAAATGCCTTCACACCTAGGAGCTGATGTGGCATCTGCTGTGCAGATGTTTATGTGGCAGCAGGGAGCAATATTTCCTTTGTCCACATTACTTTCCTGAGCCTTTCCTGGCCTCAAATCGCTGACTCAAGCACTCGATGCTCCAGCATACCAATGATCTCTGCTAGGGATGCTCCCTTCCAGCTCCCCTGGCTCAGAGTTTGGTCTGTGTAAGCAGAGCATGAGTTTTGTTGTTGGATTTTGCTTGGGGAGTGGAGATTTATGCAGCAGCAGGGACAGGGAGGGAGCTTTTCCCGCACCCTTAGAGGCACTGCTTGCCCTGGAAGGAATGTGCAGAGTAGGAATTCTCTCCTCTTGCAGGCTTTGAGGCTGTTCAGAAACTCTGAGGCAGCAAAAAAGGGAAGGGGGACAGCAAAGCCCTCATGGGGGATGAGACTGGGGCTTGCTGCATGTAGGGACTTTGTGACAGTTTGAGCTTTGTTGCCTCACCAGAAGGTGAAATGTTGTCACCCTTCCAATGCAAAGCAGTTGTAGGATGGGGGAAGAAGTGAGAGTTTGGATTTGTGTAGTGATTTGGGGGATGAAGAGGAGCAGCTGCAGCTGCCCACAGGAGACAGGACACCCGGGCCCTGCCCAGACCTCCAGCACTGCAGTCTGTCCCCAGGGAAGGGTGGAAACTGCTGACTTCTTGCTCTCTGAGAAGAGCAGTAAAACCTGCATCCCTGGCAGAATCACTTCTTTTATATTCATTTTCTCTGCTTGGTTTTTTGTACACCCCGACACTTTTTATGCTGACGGTGTCTGGCCAGGAATTCCCCTGGTGTGGGATGGATGAAGGACAACACCACACAGTGATGCTGCAGAAAAACTGGGCTCAGTTCCCTTTCCTCCCTTCAGTCAGCACTTGTGGAATTTGGGCTCCAGGGTGCCAGACCCTCTTTTTGGCATCCCGGCACAGATGCTCAGCGATGGTCGCCCCACCCCTGGAAGTGCTCAAGGCCAGGTTGGGCAGTGCTTGGAGCAACCTGGTCTAGTGGAAGCTACCCTGAGATAGTCTTTAAGGTCCCTTCCAGGCCAGTCTGTGATTCTGTGGTCCCTGCCAGGCACTGGTGTGGTTTGTGCCACCACAGGACTGGCACTGGTGCGTTGGTAGCCCCACATCAAATTCTGTTCACGTGGGCTAGCTGGGAATGGGCAGAGCTACCAGCAATAAAGAGGGGCTCAGTCCTACATGGAACGAGCCTAAAAAAGTTCCCAAAGAGCAGAGATGATCAGCCCATGTTAGAGAGAAGGCTGTGGCTCATCCTGCAGGAATGTGGAGATTTCCGGGCGCACGCTCTGCTGTCAGCAACCTCAGCTCAGGTTGCTAGTCCAGACTGACCCCTGGATGATCCCTCTGAAATGAAGAAGAGGCTTTAATTGCCAAGCCCGTGTCCTGATTCGGGGTGGGGAGCTGTTGGGAGCAGGACCTGAGCGTTTTCCCATCGGCTCTGCCGTGGGGTGTGGCGCAGCATCTCTGCAAGTGCCAGCTCGGCAGGGACACCTGGGAGGGTCCTGAGGAGTCGCAGCTGTGCTGAGGGTGGAGCACACATCCTCTGTGGCACGATAAATCAGTGGCTAAATTCAGGGCTGTCAGTGAGCCTGGCTGGCCGCTCCTGCTCTTCACTGGTGCTGATGCCCACTAGATGTCAGAATTGAATAAATGCAAGGGCAGGCAGCGGCTCCGTTCTCAAATTGTTCCTGTTTCCCCCCACTCCTCCCCTTTTGATTTCTGGCCAGCTGTGTGATAAAATGACCTTTGTGCAAGGAGGGTTGGTGTGTTTAAACGGTGAAGAGAGCAGGGGATGCAGAGGAGAAATGACTGAGGCAAAAAAAATCCTGGCCAGGTTGGAGTGCTTGTTTTGCCTGTGGCAGCCCAGAGCTTAAATTCTGCTCCAGGCACAAAGATGGTTTTGCTTTTTACTCCGTGGGACAGTGGAATTTTCTTTTTCCTGCATGACTGACTTATCCTTTTTGATGAAATGGTTTTGAATTGAATTTCCCAGCCACCCTTTGCCTTGGCTGTGCAGTGCCTTTGGTAGGAGGAAAGCTAGAGAAATAAATGCTGCTTGTGAAGAGGGTTTGATTTTAGAGTTGAAGTCTGCTACCTGTTCCCAGCTCCCATCTCAGCTCTTACTCAGGAGCTCAGCTCATTCACTGTAGCTGCTTAACTTCAGCAAGAGCATCCTAATGCCTCTTAAGGATTAGGTGTGCTAATTAATGCTCCCACAACCGGGAGGAATTTTCCTGCTGTCTGACATCCATAGCTGCCACAGGGTTTGCTCCTTTCGAACCTCCCTGCTGCCTTTAAAATCTTGATTTCCCCCCACCCTGCTTTTTCCCCAGGACAAATTGCTGCCTCTGCCTCGTGGCACAGTGGGAATTCTCTGAAGGAAGTGTGGTGCCAGCACTTGGCAATCACCACGTGGTGAAGTCTTCTGAGAGGGTGATGGTGACGTGTCCGTGGGCATCGCTTGTCCTCTGTGACAAACAGGGAGTCTGGGCTGGGAAACCAGCCCAGTTAGACCTAGAAAGGGGAGCTTAAAACTTGGCTCTTAACTCTTCCAAGTAAGTAAAGCTCCTGGAAGCTATCTAGGTGTCCAATGGAGATTCAGTCAGGGGGAGATTAGAGCTGGGAGAAATGTAGCCCAAGAAGGAAATTGGGATTTCGTGCTGGCCTCCAGAGACCAAATTGGTTTAGGGCATTATTTATCTGTGGGACTTAAAGGAGGAGACCACCAGGAAAACCACAAAGCCTGGCAGGATCCCAGGGATTACAGGCCTTGATTAATGAGAGTTTAAAAAGAATAATATGTGCTTTTGGAGAAGGAGTATTTTTTCTGAGCAGTGGGAAGGTGATGCTGCTGGCTGAGCCTCCTGATCTGGAATGAACAATGGAGAGGAAAAAAAAAAACAAAAACCCAGCATCCTGAATGGCAGGCTGTAGATTTAAAGAGTAAAGGAAACCCCATAATCTCATCAAGAAGAGGTCCTGTGCAGAAGATTGTGGGCCAGAAATATTTCAACCTAGGGCTACATGACACCTGTGGGTTAAATGGGGTAGACTTGTTGAATCTTTTAGGTTGGAAAAGACCTTTAAAATCATCAAGTCCAACTGCCAACCTAAAGATGGGGCAACAGAACCCCAATAACTTTTTCTGTCCATGTTTCAAAGGTCTTTAATTTCTTTTTGTGTTTGAATACTGGAGGCAGTCTTGTTCGATGGTGAGAAATCTCCCTCCATTAGGCAGGAGGCATGCCAGGGGCTGTGGGAGCAGAGAGTGTGGATAAAAAAGGCAAACCAGAAAACCCTGGGGTGGTCTCTGATGCAGGGGCTGCTAAGAAATATTTTTATACCTTTCCTGCTTAGTGGAATGGCCTTCCAGGGTATTTTGAAGGGAAGAGGCTCTGACTGCAGGTAATGCTAGAACCGATTACAAAAGCCTTTGAGTTGTTTGGTTTCCTAAGCTGGTGTTTTATTAATTGCCAGCTTTTTATCCTCTTGGAGAGAACAGAAAAAACCCACTTGTCCATGCAATTTTTTTTTTTCCCCAGCTTCTTGAGCTCTTTTAAAGCATTCACAGGTCCTGCTGGTGAATTTTCTGGAACAGGCCCCACACCACCTCTCCTAGCAGAGAGAAGGGGACTCAAATACATGAGGTTTATGCATCAAGAAAGACACACACCCCCCTTTGAAGGGTTGGAGCAGCGGATCAGTGCATCTGCAAAGTGTTCAGTGAACCAAAACACAGCTTTTTGTCAAAAAAGCTTTAATGCCCAGGTTTGAACATTTACCCGTTGAAGTGGAGGTGTCTGAGGAAAGACCAAAAGGGTCTCTTGGGACCAATGGGTGCTCTGTGGAGAGTGTCAGAGATTTCAGCTCCTTCACTGAAAGAAAGAGGATGGAACCAAAGCCTGGAGCCGAAATAATAGGCCTTGGGTTTCTGCCATGATTGTCTGACTGTATCTTTCTTTAGAATGACTGCTCATTATGACTATTTCATCACGAAATGACTCCAGCTGCTATCTGATGTTGGGCAACAGGCCACGTCCTGACACTTCTGCACTTCTCATTGCTCTCTGGCTGAAACAGCTCTGATTAAAGTTGCCAGCGATCCAGTTCCCCTAAAAATTCCTATTTTTTTAAGGAGAACTTACTGTTTATTACAAACATTGCCTGGTGCCTCTGTGGGCAAGAGCAGAGGTTCTCAGTGTGGCGCTGCTCGTGCCTGCCCTCGACTGACGTTTGTGGTGTTGGCTCTGCTGGAGAAGGGCAGCTCGGAGCAGAGGGCTGGAATTCCACAGGGATGTGCTGGGAGAGTGGAGCCTGCCACAGTCTGAGTGTGAATGCTGCTGGTGCAGGAGACTCCCCGTGTTTTGTGCTCACAGCCACACTCTGATGCTGCAGGGCTCCTGGCCTGCCAGGAGATCCCAAAACCCGGGAAGCCGGTTCGTAGGCGCTGAGCGGGATCTTTGGAATCTGCCCCTCTGAGCAACCAGAGAAACTGCAAGGCTCGAGTCTGGGGTTTAAAGCTCTCTCTTTTTCTTTACTTGGTGCCAGGGTTGTTCGTTCAGGGATGAGGCTTCTGTGGGACCTGGTGTGAGTGGTTTTCCTTCCAACCCCAAGCATTCCTGGACCTGCCACCCTCTGCACAGCCCCGGTGCGTGCAGCGGTGGGAGGAACTGGGCTGGCTTCACCTCAAAGCTCCCAGAGCCACAAGCCAGTTTGCCAAAAGTTTCTCCTGCTTGTGCCTCCCCTTTGCTCCATGAGGGAAGGAGAAACAGAAGAGATCTGTGTTGACATGGGAGAGGTGCTTTTCAGCTCTCTTTTTCAGCTCTCTCCCCTCCAAGGGGAGGCATTTTTGCCTTTATCTGCGATTTGCCAAGAGCAGGAAATTCACTCCTTAGCAGCCCATGACACATGGCAGAGCTCAGGAAAGGCCCAGCTGAAAGTCTTGTGAGTGCTTTGCCTTGTCCTTCCTCAGATGTCTCATCGCTTCCCTGCTGGGAGAGCGGAGTGATGTGACTGCTGCCCCGAGAACACACCTCCCCAGCCCCAAAAGTGTTAAAAAATATGGCAACAGCCTTGTTCCAGAGCTGGTAAAAGATGTTTTGAATGGCTGAGCCCAGTCTGGGCCAGAACTCCATGCCAGGTTCCCTTGCACTAATCCCAGTTAACCACAGGACATGCTGCTGCATGGGGGCATGGGGCACAAATGCTTCACCATGATTACAGACCTGCAGGTACTTGCTAGTGTGGAGTGCTGCCCACTTTGAGGTTACTTGTTCTTTTGAGTCCACATTCAGAAGAGAATTGAACAAGTCAGCCACCATCTGGCTCCAGGGCACTGATTTTAGCAAACAACAATCCCCAAAAAGTCTCTCTTCCCCTCGTTTTCCCCCTGCCCCCCACCCTGCTCTTCGCTGGTCAGGGACAGCCAGTTCAAGTGTGCAAGGGAAGCACAGCTGAGAACATGAAAAGCAGGGAGACAAGGCAGCTCTGAAACTAGGTTAGAGATGAAACGAGCCTGAAATTTGGCAGCTGCAGGCAAGGCTGGGTGGCTCAAGGGAAATGGCTCGAAATGATTGATGAGATAAATGATTAATGAAATGGTGAGATTAGCCCGGCACGGGGTTGCGTTTCCGTTTGGATCCCAAAGACACAAACCAAGGGGAGCCGGGTGGGTGTGAGGGATGCAGAGGAACAAGTGCGAGGGCAGCACCTCCCAGAAGGCATGGAGATCACTCAGGTCAACCTCGTGTTGGCTTTATTGCACCCCTTGTGTCTAAAATATGCCCCCCCCCAGTTTGGAGGTTTGACTCATCATTTGGTGCAGGATTTGCCATCTGCACAGCTCTCTCTCTCTCTTTCTCTCTGTTCAGGCAGCTCAAATAGAAAGAATTTCATTTGAATCTCATTTAACACATTGGTTTTTCTCTTACCTTCGCTGCCATCCACTGAACACCTGGGCAGAGCAGGTTGTTTTTGGTGTATCAGGAATTCTGGGTCTCCTGGGCTTCCACGGGCCATTTATATGGGGATATTGGTAATCCTGGGGAGGGAGGTGTGTGTTCAGGCCTCATTCTGCTTTTTCCTGGCAGACATTTCTTTCAGGAAAGCAGGATGTTCAAATAACAGCTATTCTGTCATGCTAACAGTTGTGTCTGTGGAGTCCAAAGAAGAGATGGATCTGTGTTTACAGTGCCCACCAGCTCCCTGGGAGATTTTGGAACCAGGGCAGTGCTCGTGGGAACTCGCTGCATCTGCAGTTAAATTACCAGAGTCAGCCTTTGGAATGGCACAACCGTGCCCTCGAGGGTTTGGGGTTCTTTCCCAGCTCGAAAGACAAATGCATCATTGCGTGATTCTGTGTGATCCCTGTTGCTCAGACCCAAAATGTTTGCAGCACACAACAGTGCCAATCCAACCTGTCCTTTAGGAGGCAGCTTGAAGACCCTTCCTCTTTGCACCCCTCAGATGAACATCTCTCTTTCCAGAATGCAGACACAGGCGTTGGCTTCCCATGGCTGGTGTGGCCTAACAAGTGGCTGGGCCCCCCCAAAATAAAACACCAAGATCAGAGCAAAAGCTGCACCCAGGAGATGCTGTTTGTCCCAAAGTTCCGAGCAGCTTCTGGTTATTTCATGCCAGCTGGCTGGAGTGGCTGGAGACTTAAGTATGGATGTGCAGGTATCCATGCATGTGTGTATATATAGAGATAGAAAAGATTCTTCAATATCTACAGGATTTTCTTCTCCCCCTGCACTCTGCAGTTCTTCAGCTGTTGTTGATTAGGAGGGAGTTGATGTATAGGAGCCATACAATGCAGAAATGCCATATTTCTTCACCTCTCCCTTTCCCTGAGTGACTGCTTCGAGAATTCTGGAAGCTGAGCTGATATTCTGAGTAACACCACTCTGGGCTCTGTTCCTGCTTTTCCTGCTAAATAGAGCCAGGGAGCTGCACAGGGAAAGCCAGCTCTGTATCAAGGTCGTTCATTTCCCCAAGGACAATAAAATTCCATGAAACTGATTGTCAGAGGACTAAAAGCTGGATTTTTAAGCAGCCCTGAATTTAGCCCTGTAACTGTGTTGGTTGCTCTCTAGGCTGGATGCGAGCTCTGGAATGGCTTGGAGAAAGGTTAAGGGGGCAAAAAATCTGGTGTATTTCTGTGTGTCTGTCCTTTGGTCATCCCTTTCTCTTTCTTAGCAACATTAAAAATGTGGTTTGGGGAGAGTGTGCTCTCTCAAAGGCTGGGGTGGAGCCCTTGGGCTGGGTGCCACCACCCTTTAAACTCTGAGGTGGCTTTCAGGTGCCTGACAGTTCTGTGAGCACAAAGTCGTGAGCCAGTGGGTTTGGCTGACCTCCTTCTGCAAGGCCTTAACATCAGGAGATAAGGAGCTCTCAGGAAACCACAGGAGCCATCCTTTGCCTCATTCCTGCTGACAGCAAGGCTGTTGGGTGGCTCCTCCTGGGACTCCTGTGAACCACCACCCTTTATAATTTGGCTTTCCCACGTGCTTTGGGCTCTGTGATGGTTAAATGCCAGTGTGGCATTGCAGCTGTGCCTCTTCTTGGCTGAACATCAAGAGGCAGGCATCCAAATGTCAGTTTGTTGTTTGGGGTTTTTTTTCCTTCCTTTCTATGCCATCTAAATCTTTTTTAAATGAAGGGATTAAAACAAGGCAGAAACGAGATCTCTGTGTGATCTCTGTGTCTGATCTGTGCTCTCCTTGAGGCTGCAGAGTTGTGTGACCCTAGGAAAACCAGACCTTGCAGACTTTCCTTTGCTGCAAAGGTGTCTCCTGCTGAATAAACAAAGATTTGCCTCCAGCTGAAGCCTCCAGGGCATGGAACACTACCAAGGGTCATGTTGGCAAAATCAGCCCCTAACACTGGATTGCTGCTGAGCTGGATGGGGCTCCTGTGAGACCAAAGATCTCTAAGATGTGTCTAGAGAAAAAAGAGCTGTGCAAGAGCCAGGTGCTCTGGTCTCTTCTGGGATGGCACTGGTTGAGATTTTGTGGTGCAAGGAATTAATTTTTCATGTTTTCACAGAAAACATAGAATGGCTTGTGTTGAAAAGGAGCATCCAGTTCAGGAGCACCTCCCACTGTGCCAGGTTTCTCCAAGCCCCAATGTCCAGCCTGGCCTGGGACACCACCAGAGATCCAGGGGCAGCCACAGCTTCTCTGGGTACCCTGTGCCAGGGCCTGCCCACCCTCACAGGGAGGAATTCCTTCCCAATATCAAATCAAAACCTTCTCTATGTAAGTGTGAATCCATTCCCCTGTCCAGACCCTTATAAAAAGTCTCTATCTTTCTTGCAGGTTCCCTTCAGGCACTGAAAGGCTGCAGTTTGGTCATCCCAGAGCCTTTTCTTCTCCAGGTGAACACCCCCAGCTCTCCCAGTCTCTCTCTAGAGCAGAGGGGCTCCATCCCTCAGATCATCCCTGTAGTCTCCTCTGGACTCTCTCCAACAGCTCCACGTCCTTCCTGTGCTGCGAGCCCCAGAGCCGGAGGCAGCACTCAAGGTGAGGTCTCACTGCTTTCCTGTAAGCTCTTGGGAGCTGAGAAGCCTCAGGAGAAATGCCACAGCCCCATTCCTTGCTTGCAGTCTGCTCTGCAACCCTTCCCTGGCTTCTGCAAGGGCACATCTTGCAGGCTCCCCGGGATGCTGGGGATACAGAGGGTAACTCTCAGGGGCCTGTCATGCTCCTTTCCCACCTGTCCTCCTTCCCTTCTGCTGGATGTGACACACACCTCTCAGGGTGCTGGAAATCCTGGCAGTTGCTGAAGTCTGTTTCAGAAGCCAGACTGTACTTGTGACTTGAGGCTCCTTTGAGTAAAGCAGAGGACAAGAAACAATTTTTTTTTTTTATTTTAAAGATGGGCTATAAGAAGAAAACGGTGCAGAACAAAATGGAAGGCTGAAAGTGATTGACAGGGTGGCTTTGTCAGCTGCTTGCTCTTACAGTAACCATATACTTTTTATATTAAAAGAAAAAAAAAAAAAAGGCAGCTTTCCAAGTGTCTTCATGCTGCACCTTGTCTGCTCTTGGTGGAAGGCAGTGCTGGATGCACCTCTGCAAGTTGCAGCCAGTTTGCTGCCAGCACATTCCCAGGTAAAGGCATTGTGCAAATGTCAGAGGAGTGTCTCCAGACTTGAAAAAATCAGCTGTCATTGCTTTCACCTGAACATGAAATGAGATCCAAGGGGTGGGGAGAGGATAGGACAGCCAAAAACTGAACTCCAAGCCAAATTAGGTCTGCCTCTGAAAGCAGTTTTCTGTTCCAGAGGTCTTTCTCTCCACATGGGGTGGGCTGGCCATGGGCAGCTGCCAGATGCCCTCCTGGATGCTCTCTCACTGCTCCTCCTCAGCAGAACAGAGGGAGAGAATAAGGTGGAAAACCTCCTGGATCAAATGAAGGCAGAGATCATTCATCAGTTACTGTCATGAGCAAAACAGACTTGCCCTGGGAGAAATCAATTTAATGTATTGCTAAAACTTGTGCAGCCTGGAGGAGACTGAGAGCAGAATTCATTTTCCTCCCAAGGGACAGTTCCCATCTCTGCTCTCTGTGACAGGGACAGGACCCAGGGAACAGCTGGAGCTGTGCCAGGGCAGGGTCAGGAAAAGGTTCTAACCCGAAGGGTGCTGGGCACTGCCCAGGCTCCCCAGGGAATGGGCACAGCCCCGAGGCTGCCAGAGCTCCAGGAGCATTTGGACAGCACTCCCAGGGATGCACAGGGTGGGATTGTTGGGGTGCCTGTGCAGGGCCAGGGGTTGGACTGGATGGTCCTTGTGGGTCCCTTCCAACCCACACGATTCTATGATTGGAATAGATTTGGACAGTGAAAAACAAAGACAAATATTAAACCAACATTTTTCTCTCCAGCCCTCTTTGCCCAAGCTGGGCTTCGCTCCTTCATTCCCAGCTCTTCTACCCCTGTCCCCTGAGGGACTGGGAATGGTTGCAGTCAGTCCATAACATCTCTCCTCTGCCAATCCTCCCTCTTCCCACTTTTCCCCAGGAAGTCCTGGGCAGAGGCAACAGAGCATCTCCAGCAGTGGAGGACATGGGCCGAGACCTCCAAAATCTGGGCTGTGGGCAAATGGATTTGTCCTTAAGGCGCTTCCTTTCCAAGTCCAGTGCAGGAAACAGCACTGACCTTGTCCTGCAAAACATTTGGGATCCAGATGATGACTGTGCTACTTGAGGGCGTAATGAGACTGCCAGGTTATTTTGAATTCCCCCTTCCCTCTTTGTCCTGGCCTTGCAAGTGTAGTGTTTAATAAATCTTTTACAAGGCTGAGAATTAAAGGCTGCCTAATAGCTTGTCACTTCAGGTTTCTGTTACTTCAGCATTTGCATAAGTGCATTCATGATTTTGGCACTTCAAGCCACCACAGACGTTGGAGCTCCTTGGCTCGCCCAGCAAGAGGAAGCAGGGCTGGGGGAAGATCACAGGGGTTGGTTTTCCTGTGGGGTGGGCAGGAACGTTCTGGCAAAAATAGGCAACTTCCAGTTGAGCCAGGCTAGACAAGCTGAAGTCTGTGGTCCTCCCACTTCTCTTTTTTTCTGGCAGCTTACTTCAGCAGCAACAGCTGCTTCTTCAGCCCAGACAGCTGAGCTCTTCTTCCAGAACAGAGAAACCTGAGCCCAATTCATCATCTCTGTTAAATGCCCCCACGTCACGTCATGGTGAGCTGAGCTGGATGCCTCCTTGAGCAAAACCCCCAAATCCCTGGAAGCTGCCAGGACTTCAGCTGGATATCCAGAGGAAAGAACCATTCCACCCTTTCTCCTGGTTTTGTTTTCCCCAGTGAGCCATCATTTTTTTTTTTTTCTTCCCCTCAGGAAAATGTGTTCTGAGTACCCAGCCTGCGATGTGTTGGATGTAGACCCAGCTTTTTTGTTTGGAAGGAGTTTTTTTGGCTAAGTCAGTCACAAGTGGCTGAGGTTCCTTTTCCAAGAGGCTTGGAAAATAAGCAGGGCAACCACAGCTGTGTAGCTGGGCTCCAGGAGAAGCTGAACTCCAGAGGAGGAGGCAGGAGTTGCTCACAGTGCTCCAGACGATTCCACCTGCTGAAAGAGGATGGGATGGGTGTTGAGCTCCTGTTTATATGGATTTTATCATCTGTAACTACCCTGAAACGGGCTCTGTAATCCAGCTTCTGCATCTTAGAGGAGAACTTTTTCCCCAAGCCACTGACTTACTGGCCATGATCTCTACAACTGTAAATAATGCTGTTTCCCCTTGTCCCTGTCATCTCTTCTACCCTGCCTTGCTAGTGATGTACCATCAGGCCTCATCTAGATTGTTCTAAAATGCACATTAAATTTTTTGTTTTCTTTTGTCTATCAGTGTTAATACATAGGTCTTTTTCTTCTATAAGGGAGATTCCTTTGACTCTTTGTCTTGGTTTGGAAAGACAGGTATCTGACAGGGAAAGCTGGAGTTTCTCTTAGAATGGAGAATGTAAACCCCTCACCCCCCTGCCAAATTATAATTTTGCAATTAAGGGCTTTCAGGCAAAGAGTTTGGGAAAAGGAGTAACAGTTCTTTACTGGGAATATTAACAACACAAATGTAGTAGAAAAACAAAACCACCCAAACAAACAAACAAACAAATAACAATCCTGGAAAACCCTGAGAGAGTCAGAGCTACAACCTGACACCCTGTTGGTCAGGGTGTTGGAAGCAGTCCAAAAGTGAGTCCTCCTGGAGTGGCAGATGTTGTTCTGGTGGAGTAGAGATGATCCTGTAGAACAAGGGTCCAGGTAGTGATGAGAAGGGGTCCAGTCTTCCTCCAGGAATAAGGTGAAGCTGGATACTTTCTGGGTTCCTGTGTCTCAGTTTTATCCAGGTAGGAATGGTTGGCTCCTCCCACGGAGTGGAGCATCTCACAATGGGATGATGGAATGTGGATGTGTTAGTTTGGGGAGTTGTTAATGGCCCACTAGCAGAAAATATCCCCCTGGAGGGAGGACTGGTGGTGAAAGAGATAAGAAACACTGCCCCACGGAGTTTTGACAGTTGGCCCATTATCAGAAGGCATCCACCCACCTCCTCCCAGAGTAAAGAAGAACAATTCTCCAACTGCTTTCAGCAAATGAAATAGAATACACATTTTTTTGGTTCCACAACCCAATACACTCTTCCAGTTCCTGGCTTATTTCTAGGAGGCAGCAAAACATCACCCATAGAGCTCATTTGCAGTCTCGTTCTCTGATAATTCCCCCACCTTTGTAAAATCTTTCTGAGAGCTCTTTCAAAACGTCTCCCTTTTGTTTTTGGAGACCCTCTGGTTGGATATTGGACCTCAGAATACCTGCCTGCTGAGCCAGTACCAGATTCAATACCCTGCAGGTGTCAGCTGGGGGATTTGGGAAATTGATGCTTGCACTTTGCAGGAGCCGCGATGAAGGTGACTTCCTCGGATTTCTGTAGGAAAAACACTCCCTGCTAACCCGTTAGGAGGATGGGAAGAGCTGCTGTGAACTGGCAGTGCCCCTGGAGACTCCCAGGGGTCAGGGAGCAGAGGACAGAGTGGGACAAGAGGAGGTGAAGGCAGCATCTGGGGAGAAGAGAGAGCAAGCTCAGAACACCCTTTAGTCGTAGCCCTAAGCCGTGCCGAGTGTGAGTGTGAGCACTCTGTATCGCTGGCATCCAGCTAAAAAGCGGAAAGGAGTGAGCTGATGAGCTGCTGGAATTAATGGGGCGTGCAGGAATGCCCTGGATCCCAGGCAGCTGACCACGGGGCAGGGCTGGGAACAGAAGTGAGCTGGTATTTCAGCAGCTGCTCCTCCCTAAGCTTTTGAGTGTGGTCACAAAGCCATTGCTGAACTCGAGGGGCTTGGGGTGTGTGTCCTGTCCCGCCTGTGCCTGCTTGCTGCTGCTTGTGTTCCCTGATTTTAAATTATTCAGGCAGAAGGGGAGAGCAGCTTGTTGAACAAGGAACCTATTGGAGGGCGGGATCTGTGCGTGGCAGAGGCAGAGGATGAGGGCTGCTGGAGCAGTGGGGGCTCCTGAAATTAGCTTTGTTCCTAACCTTGACACGAAGATGGGGTGGCAAAGTGGAAGTCCAAATGTGGCCACCTCCTTGGGCCAGCCTTTTCCCATTTGGAACAACCCTGCTGCAGTGCTGGCACTCCTGCACGTCCAGAGAGGGCTCCTGTTCCCTTACCCTGCGCACGACCTGAGCAGACACTAAAATCCACCCCGTGGATCAGAAACCTGAGAAGTGAAATGAGCTTAAACACGTGTACTTTAACCTCCCCTGTGCTCATCAGGGTGAAAGGCTGAACGCTCTCTGCATGGAAGTGGAAATTCTGTTGATTGCCGGAGTCAGGAGTGGAGAAGCAGCACCTCTCTCTCCCCCTCATCCTTCTGCAGCCGTCAATGACAGACTGTAAGTGTCACAGTGTGAATGTTGGCATCTTCCTCCAGGGCTGCTGGGGAGCCACATTTTCCAGCATTTAGTTCTTGTGTGACATGTGAGAGAAGAAAGGCTTGGCTGTGCTGGCAGCAGGAGCTTGGGCCGTGTGGAGGGAGGGGGTCTCTGCCCTTCAGCAGGAGCAGCTGACCTTGGTGGCACGTGGGGGTGGGATGTGGCTCTGGAGAAGTTCTGGAAGCCCCGTGGTTGGAAAAGTGCCACTTGGTGAGGGTGGCAGATGGCACAGTGCATCAGGTGCCGGTCTCCAGCCTGACAGTGACAGCTTTTCCTATTCCTGTCCCTCTCACACCAAATGTGGGCAGCGATAGGTGATCTTGGGGCTGACCTACTGCACCCCCAAGAAGTTTCCTGCAGCAGCTGATCCTTCTTCACAGCATTCACATTCTGTTTAAATAGTGTTTGTGTCTAAGATTTTTGGGGGTAGATGGTGATGCTGCTGTTGATCACGGAATCATTCAGCTTGGAAAAGACCTTTGACATCATGAAGTCCAACCACAATTGTGTGACTTCAGCAAAGAGCTGGGACAGAGTAGGGCTGGATGCCAGAATTTCACCGGAGCTATCAAGCAGTCAGGTTGTCTAAACCTTCAGGATTTTTTTTTTTTTTTTTTTTCCCCCAGGATTTACTTCTATCTTGCAGTATGAATCAGCTGTGCCCTTAAAAAAGTAAGCAAAGCTACAAAATCTGAGTCCTTGCTCTTTGCCATCAGGCAGATCCTGGTAAGGCCAACACAAGTTTGGGGCAAAACATCACTTGGAACTACTGGTCCCTCTCCACACTCCAGCTGGGAAGAAGGGGACACTGCCCCTACCCAGAGCTTCCTGCCTTTCTGGCAGGAGCCCTTCTGTGAGGTGTTGAGATCATTTAGAATGTGACCATGCATACATAAGCTTCTGGCAATTCCCATTTCACCCTTTAATGAGCTTGGTTTCCAGTAGCGTTTTTGCCACCTAGTCATGCACCAGTTAAAACTGACCTCTGCAAACCCCAGACTTGGTTCCCTGCATGGCACAGAATCACAGGATAGTTTAGGTTGGAGAAGACCTCCAAGATCATCGAGTCCAACCTTTGTACCATGCAAGAAATGCTGTGACATCTAAATATAAGTCAGTAATACTGTGGTGGTGGTAGAGATTGAGTGCCAGACCTGTCTGGGTTGAAAGGAACCTTAAAGATCACCTGGTTCCAACCCCCTGCCGTGGGCAGGGAATGTTTCATGTTAATTCCCATGGGCAAAGCCAACACTATCCCCTGCTGACATTCCTGGCTCATTCCTCTGTGAGGAATGAGTCAAGCCAAGCTCTAGGACCTGTCATTGCTCGTGTCTGCAAAGGCCACTGAGCAGTGACTGTCAAATGTCCTGTCACAGCTACAGCCCCAATCCCACTTCATCTTTTGGGAAGCAAACAGCTTTGTGTCACGTGTCAACTCTTTATTTTGGGTTAAGTGACCCCTGCTGGTTTTCCAGTCACTCGCAAAAAAAAAAAAAGGGGGAAAAAAACTTTCCCTGAAATTTTACTCATTAAACTTGACCAAGAGTTCCAAATTCAAGATCAGCTTTGCTGCCTGTCTCTTCTCAGCCAAGGTGATAAAATGCCTTTGGGTGAGGATTTTGAGAGCTCTCTTTGCAGCAGTGATCGTGGGAACCTGGATTCTGCAGATGCTAAGCAGCCTGAAAGGAGTTTGAAATCACCTCTGGTACAGTTTGCAGCAGGTTTCTGAGAGACATTGTGAAGGAAGGAGCAAAACTCTGCATCCCTGGCACTCTGGGTGTCCTTTTAAATTATTTAGCACCAAAATGATATTGTCTCATGGGCACCTCAATGCCAGGTAGGATGCCAGGGGCTTGGAGCAACCTGTTCTGGTGGAAGGTGTCCCTGCCCATGGCAAGGGTGGAACAAGAAGAGGTTTAAGATCCTTTCCAACCCAAACCATTCTGGGATTCTGGGATATGATTCCATGACTTGGGAGGAGACTAACGTGGTCACCCCCTGTGTGTAGCTGGGGAGTGACCCCCCATGACCTATGAAAAGGAGAAGCTGGAGGTGCTTTTCCACTTGCCAATTTCCCTGTTTGATGCTCTGCCCCGCCACTCAAATTAGAGCTTTATATTAAGCACACCACTTATTAATTAGCAACAATAACCATTGCCTTGTGAGATAATTATTTTGCCTAATAACAGAACACTTGCCAGGAAGACTCTGCTTTTCCAGCAGCTCGAGCTTGCCCCTGGCTTTCCTGCTGCTTCCTTTCAAAGCTGACAGCTCTCAGTGTCTTTGGAGAGGCTTTTCCTGGGCAGGGCTGTTGTCACACTGCTCCAGTGATTGCTTCTCCGAGCTACCACAACTCAAAGTGCTCCCCAAAGGCTTTGCTCAGACCTCTTCACACACCTTACACCCCGTAGCTGTGGGGTATTTCAGATATGCATAAGCTATTTCTGGGCTGTTTATTTCCTACTCAGCTGTCTGGTTTGTGATGGATTTTGTTTTTCTTTGTTCTCTCCCTCTCTCTCTTTCTTTTTATTTATTTTTTTAAATTTATTTGGAGGGTTTTTATTTTATTTGGAGAGAAATTCTCTCTGGGAAATGCAAGTGGAGAGCTGAGCTGAATTTCAATTCTTGCTTGATATGTGGGCTTGGATTATCTAACTTGGCTGGGCTTGAGGCTGTGTCAACAGATTGAAAAGCACTAATTGAGACCTCTGTAGTTAGAAAAATGTATCCTGAGAGATATTCCAGGATATTTTAGCAGCAATGCACCTTGTAGGAAGAACTGCAAGACATCCTAGATTGAAAATAAGAGGTAAAACCTTTGTTATCTTAGCAAAGCAGCAGTTGGGAGCGTTGCTGAGGGTTGACAGCTCAGCTCAGGCCCTGCCTGTCTTTCTGTGCTGCCTCCCACCTGCTGGTACCTCTGCTGAGGTTTCCTCCAGTGGCAAGAAGATGCCAAATGGGCATTTTTAGCTTCTCCACTGAACCCCAAGGAAGAGGATTTTTATTTTTTTTTTTTAAATGTGTTTTTATGTTTGCACCTTTTCCGTGTCTTCCGGCACCGGAGCTCACACTGGGGGAATTCAAATGCCAACTCAGAGCTGTGTGCAAGGGTTTGAGCTGCTGGGGACATCTGTTAGTGCCATGGGCAGGCTCTGGAGCAGACAGTGCTGCTGACAGCAGACAGGAGAAGATCTGTCTGGACAGTGCTAATCACAGTCTCTGGCAGGCTGGCTGTTGGGAGCCAGGCACAGATGGCTGCACTCGCTCCCTCCAAGTCGTTGTAGCTCGCTGGTATTTTGTGAATCTATCTTGTTTTAGCACATTTTATGGCTTGTGCTCTCACCAGGCAAGGGCTGCTGCAGTTTTCCTCTGCAGTGACACCAAGCTGGCTGCTCAGATTTGAGTCCTGCAGTGTGCTGGGGCAGGATTTGTTTCTCGGTGTTACCAAAAATTTGGTAAAACCAGTGGCCAGCATCTCCTGCTGTTTAAATGGCTTTTACCTGGAGGGGTTAACAAGAGAAAGAGATCACTCTAGACTTGAGTAGTATTTCTGTATCTCCTTTCATCCTAATCAAAAGATCACTGGGAACTTGATTAGGAAGAAATGTAATGCTGATCATTGATGAAAAACAGCCTCTAACAGCTTTGCATCTGGAAAGGAGATCCGAGGAATACCATTGTTCACCGACAGCTGATTAACAGAAACTCTTTATGTAGTCATTAACATACCTGGTTAATTATCAGCTCAGTTAATGTTTTCCTCGGGGTGACAAAGGGGACAAGTCAGCCCTCATTTCCAGTGGCTGGAACTGGTAACAGAAGTGGAACTGTGAAGGTCACCCTGCAGTTTTGGGGATGTTGCTCTCACCTCAGCTGGGCACTTAGAGGTTTCCTGCTGCTAAGGCCCAAAGAGGACTGCGAAGATCTCAGTTCCTGCAGAATGCCCACGTCTTTGTTCCCCAGGTTTATTTTAATTGCTGGGAGAACACCTCATATCCTTCATTACTTCCCAGGTGGGAGCAGTGTCTTTTAGCCCAACAGCTGCTCTCCAAACACCCAGAAACACTCAGTCCTAGGCTGGTTTGGCTTAGAAGGGAATTACAAAGATCCTCTAGTTCCAACAAGCATGGACAAATCCCTGTGTGCTAAGTGATGGATACCAGGGGCAGGTGTGCCCGTGCAGGGGCATCTCCTGAAGGTCCCAGGGGAGGTCCCAGCTGTTTCCAAAGGACTCTCCACGAGGCACAGCCGAGCCCATCAGCCATAGGTGGAGCAGCTCTGCAAAAATTGTATTTAAGGGCAGGCAAAGACTGCAGGGAGAAGTTGCTGTTAGTGGAAGAGTGGTAGTGTGGAGTTGGTTGGGCTGGAAGGCTCAGTTCAAGCCCAGTTCCTCCAGGAGCAGGGGTGTTTGGGTATGCTGGTTTTGCACGTTCACAAAGGTGCTGATGTAGGATGATCCTCTTCATCACCTCCAAACCAGGGCTCTGCCTTTGCCAAGGTAGGTCTGTGTGTGTGCATGTGAAATGAAATTAAGTCAAGAGGCTCTGCTTGCTGATTAAAATCTGTCTCTAAATAATTGTAATGCTAAGTGCTGCCTGTGCCCTGCAGAGCTGCCCTGTGATGTTTTCTCTTAGTTCTGCACTTAATGGGATCCTTGGGAGTGAGTGTAAGGCAGTGTTTGAGTGGGGCTGACTCACTGTCTGAACCCTAGGGCTGTGGGGTGGCTGTTGCTTTTGCTCCTTGTTTCACAGTCCAGCTGAACAGCAGAAAATGTGCCTCAAATATGGGAAAGTTCAGTGACAAATTTCTTAAGTGCCCTGCCAGGACCTCAGTAGTGCAAGGAGAGCTCCTTCCTGTGCTCCATACTCGTGCTTCACCCAGTTTGTGCCCCTCAGCACTTCTCGTTGGCAGTGAATGCTCTGGTAAGATGCTTGGAGAACCTCAAGGATTCTCCCATCGTTGTAATTGTTCCAGAGCAAGTAAGGGATATCTCCTGGAAAAGGAAGGATGTGGGTTATTTCATAGCTTGGCGTTTTCTCGTTTGAAAGTGCTGCTTTTGCAGGCACTTACACTGTGCTAGCAGAACAAATTTCAGTGAACAGTTGATAATATTCATAATTAATGAGCTTTGGCTACCACAATGCTGATTCTGTTCAAAATAAGCTCGCATTCCATGCTGGCTTTTCCCAGATACAAATGAATCTGCCTCTTAGTAGAATCAAATGTCATTTAGACATATGTAGCCTAGGGGAGAAAGTGCATTCTTCATCTGTTTAGTACCTGTCCCAGTCTGTTTGCAGGGATGTGTTGATTTTGGCCTTCTGGGCACAAAGTAGGAAGAAGAGAAACTTTCTCCTCTGTTCTCCCTAAAATGCTGTCTGTAGGGCAAGATGAATTTGTGTGGGATGAATGCCGAAAGCGTGAAATGGATGGAGATGCCTGAGTGAGCTGGCTGTGCTCTTTGATATCCCTGTTTTCCTCTCATTGCTCTCCTCTCCCCTGGAGGGGAGCATCCAAAGACTTTTTCTGTGGCTTGCCTGGTGACCTCTCTTAGCCAGCAGTGCAAGTGATGGGCTTGGAGGGTTAGGAAGGAGTCACTGGAGGTCACGGCTGTGCTTCTTCAACGGGGTGCTGCAAAGCTCCTGGCAGATATTACAGATACTTGTGTGGCTATTGATGTACCTATGTTGCCTCCTTCTCCCCAAAGCAACATTTTTTTTTTTTTTTTTGTCCCCACAAATGGAGAAAACTGGGCTGGGAAAAAGGGAGCTGTAATAAGGTGGAGTTTAATTTCTCTTCCAGCCCCGCCTTTTCTGTGATTGTTCAGGCTGGCATCAGTGGATTAATTACCTGCAGAACACTCTAAATCAGCCCTGGCTGCTCAGGTAGCCAGGAGAATGCTCACAAAACAATTAGAGCTGAGGAAACGTGGTCTGGGGAAGCTTAATTGGTGAAAAATGAAGGAAACCTCAGCAGCCAGCTGGAGTAGGTTAAGACTGGAGGTGTGATTTGATGCTCACACCTGACAAGCCAGAGCAGGGGTTGTAGTCATCAAACCAGCCTCAGATTAGCTCTGCCCTGGCAGAGATGGTGTAGCTTGTAATTTTTCATCTAATTGAGTGAGATGTGGTGAGAATGTATCCCCCAGGGATGTGTCCTCTCAGGGAGGCTGGAGTGTTTTCCCTCCTCCCAGATCTTGGACACTGTGTCTCATAGGAAATTTATGTCTAAGGAGGTTTAATCTTTCTAATAACCCCCCCCCCTCAGTTTTCTTCCCTACTGTATCTTCTGCAAATATTTGCCCTGCTGTTGGCTTGTTAAGAGAAGCTGGCTGTGAGTTGTGTGGGGCTGCCACTGAATTCAGGTGCTGGGTGGGTGCAGGTGTCAGCTGATGCTGTGCAGACATCCATGGTCACATCATTGCTGTAACTGAGCCAAAGTGGGCTCAGGCCAGGCCAGGGGGCTGGGTTCTCCTCAGCTGTGGCTGGCAGGCCCTGGGGGGGCCTCACATGTGGGTCAGAGAAGGGGTGATGGGCTATAAACCCTGTTGGATGTAAGAAACCCGGCATTATGTGGGAGCAAAAGTGGAAAAGTAGTGCTGATTTGGAGTTTTTAAAGACTTTTTAAGTTCCTGAGTCTTGGAACTAGATTATCTTTAAGGTCCCTTGCCACCCAAACCACTCCATAACATCCTGCTTTGGGATGCCAAACAAACCCAATTGCTCTGAAACCCAAGAAGAAATATCCCCATTCACCTGCTTTTATTTTGCCTTTCAAATTTTGCTTTTCACCTGCCTTTTTTTTTTTATCTTTAAGAGGTTTAAACAATCTCTCAGGTGGAGTGTGCAGTGTATGAGCATTTGGTACCTCCCACAGATTTTGGCATGTGGGCAAAGGGTTTAATATTCCTTTAGTATCCCAGTCCCTTTATAGCCTAATGCAGTTTGCAGGGCATGAAAGAAAATCCAACTCTGTGGCAGAATTCAAAGGGGAAATAATGAATTGTGGTCTGTTTCAAATAATTAAAGCACGCAGATATTTAGTGATCTATCAAGGGGAATGAGGGAGTAATAAGACACTCTGTCCAATTTGTTTTAGAGCTGGAGTTGGAACGCTCTGGTATAAAATTATAACCTCTGCATTAATCACAAGAACGTTCACTGTATCTAGGTCAAATCCACACGCGAACCTCCACAAAACTTTTGCTTCATTCAGCTTTTTCATGATTATCTTTACCTTCTAGTGCCTTAGGGGAGGTAAAATACCTTTGATTTTAAAGAGGGGAGGGGGGAAAAAAGAGGGCATTTTTTATCCAGTTTCTCTTTAGCTTTTCCTTCCTGCCTCATTTTTTTTTTTTTTTTTTTTAAAGCAGCAAGGTTTTTCTTTTTAAAAAGCAGGGAAGAAAAGGTTGTTTTATGTATGTTTTTCACTGAAGGTTGCTCAAATTCAACCAGTTCTATAGTGGCTCTGAAGGAGCCATAAAATTTCATTACATCTTTTCCACAGAAACCAATTTGAGTGTCCAAGGCTCGGTCTTGTGGTTTAAAGATCTCTCTCTAGGATCAGTGTGTGCCTCTTTCCCATCCCTGCGTGGCTGCCAGGTTCAGTTCATGTCTACTGAAGTATTTCTTTGGGGACTGAAACCAATTAAAACTGTGATGAATTAGAGGCTCTGCCTTTGGGTTAGCTCTAAATCTTGGCTTTGTGTGCATGAGCATCCCACTCTGCAGGTGACTCTGAGGTTGGCTGTGCTCTTTCTCAGTCTGATTTATACAGAGAATGATGAAGAGGGAGCTCTGTGGCATCCAGTAGCCTATTTTTAGGCAAATTTGGAAAGGCAGTTGGTTTTGTTTCAGGGTTCTGGTGTGCTTATTTTTTTTTCCCCTCTCTCTGTGGTAAATATTGCTAAAGAATCAAAGTGGCCATAAAAATAAGAAACAAATAACTCACTTTTAGCTCCTCTTTTCTCCTTTTATGTTAAAGCTCTTTATATTGCTCTGGAAATGTAGCATCTCCTCAGGTTGGAGGCACTAGAATTAGTTCCTGCCTTGGATTTGGCAGCATTCCACCAGTGTGACTTGCAGTGTAATGTACACATTGTTACCCAAGAAATTACCAAAAATACCCAGAGAGGGTCACAGCTCCGGGGTGTGCTCACGGCTGAGTTTTACTGAGCCTTGTACAAAGCCTGGAGCTGCATCCCACATTTCTGCCCCGTGCCAAGCAAAGTACTTGGAGCTGTAGGGCCAAGTTGGGAGTGTGGATCCTATTTCCAAATTATTCCACTGAATGGTTTGGAAGGACCTTAAAGCCTATTTCTTTCATCAGCAAGGACACCTTCCACTATCCCAAAATGCTCCTGGCCTTGGACACTTCCAGGGATCCAGGGGCAGCCACAGCTGCTCTGGGCACCCTGTGCCAGGGCCTGCCCACCCTCACAGGGAACAATCCCTCCCCAATATCGCACCCACCCCTGTCCTCTGGCAGTGGGAAGCCATTCCCTGTGTCCTGTCCCTCCACCCCTTGTCCCCAGTCCCTCTCCAGCTCTCCTGGAGCCCCTTTAGGCCCTGGAAGGAGCTCTGAGGTCTCCCTGGAGCCTTCTCCTCTCCAGGTGAACATTCCCAGCTCTCTGAGCCTGGCTCCAGAGCAGAGGGACCCTATGGTCATGTTAAAACCCTGCCCTGAAATCTTTGTTCTTTTAGAGTGCAATTTGACGCAGAACAGAGATCCACCTTGACTTGTGGTAACCCTGATCCTTGCCCCACACTGCCGCAGCTGCCGGGCCCAGCCATGAGGCCTGACCCTTTCCCCCTCTAAGCGCCTTCCTCTCCTGTCCCTGAGGGGTTGCTGGTGTTCCTGAGGGATCCATCCCCTCCTCTGGAGCAGCAGGATGGTTGTGACTGCTCCATTTATCTGCTGAAGGCTTTATTAAACTCAAGAGGGCTCTGGTGGGATTGCTGCTTGTTCCCCCACGTAATTATGAGCAAAAGCTGCTGGTGGAGGGCCTGACACAGCCCTTGCCTTGACACAGGTGCTGCCCTGCCTTGCTGGATAGCACAAGTGGTCCTGGATGCTCATCCCTTGGGTATCCTACATGTCCCTGCTGGGCTGCTCCCAGCAAGGAATTCTTTGCTTTTCTCACCTGCCAGTTGCAGGTAGGGCTGCTCACCTTTCCCCCTGGGCAGGGGAACGGCCTTTGATCAGAACAGACCCTTCTGACAAGCACAGCCTGAATAAATAACTTTGCCTCATCGCCTTTCCATTCTGATTTTGCTTTCCCTGGAGATTTGCGCTCTCACCATCACCAAGAAAACACATTTATTTTTGAATGTGTAGCTAAGCTGGCAGCAATGTAACACCTTTTCAGCTCTTGCTTGGTGTAACTGCAAGAATAAATAGCTCCTTTCTCTTTCTAGTCTTGGGAATATTTGAGCTTCCCGTGACTTTCCAGTAAAATTGGATTTAGTGGGAATTGGAGCCACGTGTTGTTTGCATCTGACCCGAGGAGATTTTTATTGCTCTGGAGTGATAACTACCAAGGGGAAACCGAACCCCCCCCCCAGAGTACAAATCCTTGTCACAGACACAAGGAAAGGCAGAGCTTTGCTTCCGCTGGGAAACCAAAGACTTGGGAGATGGGAATGGCCACAAGTGGCTTCATGAAGCCCAAGGTGTGTGAAGTGCAGCAGGCAAGGCAGGAGCAGCAACCTGCTGCTCTGAAAGGGCTTTGTCACGCTGGAGGAGCAGGAACAGGGAGGTGCTCATAGTGGCTTTGCATTAATTGGAGGGAAAACTGGAGCTTGGATATCCCATCTGAGACAGGGGCTGAGGCCTGGTAGCTAAAACTTTACATGACTGTGGTTAATGGGGTGAAAACTCTGCAGCTGGCTTGGAAGAGAGGTGCGGAGAGGTGTTTCCACCCTACAGGAAGATGGTTCAAAGGTCAATGTTAAAGATTTGGGGATCCAGCAAGTCACCTCTTTCAGAACTTTCAGTTTCATCCCTCTTCCTGAAGTTACCTAATTCCTTGATTACTTTCCTGAAGGGCAATTAATGGTGTGAGGCTGGAAAGCCAGCAATCCCCTCTGCTAGAGCCATTCCATGTGGACCACCTCTGCTTGCTGAAAGAGGAGACAACCTGCCCTTTTGACTGCATTTCCTAGCAGGTTTCTGAGGTGGTTTTTTTTTCCCTTTCTCTGGCCTCCCACATGGAAAATAATCCTTTCAACATGCAGATGGCAGCTCCCTTCACGGAGGGGCAGGCTTATGCAGAAGGCTGAGTTTTTACTTTATTCATAGAGCATGTGTGTGTGTTGCTTGCAGGGTGTTACTCTCAGTATTATGTTAAAAATAGCTGGTGCTAAGCTTCTAATTCTTAACCTTATTTTTTTTTTCCTCGGGCTCCTGATTTCAGAGGCATTCGTGATTTATGATGTAAAACTTTTCTGTGGTTGAGAGAGCTGGTCTAATTTTCCATGAAATATCTACAGCTTGCTTACAAAACCAGGCCCTGATGATTAAAAACCAGAAAATGCTTAGGTGGTTTTGTAAATCCGCCACAGAAGGCACTGGGTTGCCATGTCCTGGTGCCTAAACCCACAGGATTGATAGAATATCTTGAGATGGAAGAGATCCACAAAAGACTATTAGACCAGTTTTAGTTAGTCTGGGGAGAGCAGCAGTGCTGTTACTGCAGAACTGAACATTCTGGTCGTGAGTGGGAGAAGTAAAACCCTCCAGTACAGCTAAAAGATGGCATTAGTGGAGGGGAAGTGTATTTTTTATGTCTTCTAGCCTTTCTCCAGTTACTTGTGTGGCACAGGTGGCATTTGGCACAGAATGCTGCAGCCTGTGTGGACAGGCTGCATTTCTGGGCTGCTGCTCTGCAGGGGGAAAGGAAGAAGTGGGAGGGAGAGAAGAAAGAAAAAGGAGGGTTTTGTTTGAAGCCTTCCTCCTGAGCTTGGTCTCACCTTGTCTGATGATTATTAGGAGCCTCCTGCCCCTGCTTTTCCCTTCAGCTGGAACAATGGGAAACAAAAAGAGTCCTAAAAAGCGAACGGCTTGGAGTGAGCTCATCACACCGGGATGCTGATCCTACACTGGCCTAGAAGGGTTTGGGTTGGAAGGGACCTTAAAGCCCATCTCATTCCACCCTCAGCCATGGGCAGGAACACCTTCCACTATCCCAGGGTGCTCCAAGCCCAGCCCAGCCTGTCTTTGGACACTTCCAGGGATGGACCAGACCACAGTCTGCACATCCCTGAGGATAAGTGTCAGCAGAAACCCTGTGGGTGACACAGGGAGCAAGCTGCCAGTGCTTGGCACCTGCAGCAGGACCCCATGGCCCCAGTGTTGTGTTTGTCCTGGTTCCTGGGCCATGGATGGGGACACAGGACCCTCTGGAGCTGTGGCTACCATGTCAATGCATGTGTAAATCCCAGCATCATCTTCCCTGTGAAGTTATTAATGAAAATCATCACCCTCATTTAGAAGCTGCCATCACTTAGTAGATTAACCTTTATCAAGCAACTTTGCTATGCCAGCTGCACAGCAAAGTAATTACTTTTAATAGAATCTGCCCTTGATTTGAAGCCACAGGGGAAGCAATTAAATTTAACAAAGGCAAAAGCCATGACTTATAAATGAAGATGGATGGTTTTTGCTATCTGTTTCATAAATTCTATTGTGTACAAGTGAAAGGAAATTCTCAGCTCCTCTCATGTTTTGGGGGGTTTGAAATGTGGCATTAGACTCTTGATCTATGGGTGGATTGGATGTCATCAGTGCCAGCCCTGGGATTTGGCTTAGCATCATTCACACTCAAGTCACAAATGACTTGTGGGGGCTTTGAACTTGAGCTCCTCAAAGCCTTGACACTCGTGTTCAGCATGAAGAGTTTGCTTAATGGTTTCCTTGACCACCTGATCTCCTACCCCTGCCTCTCTGCTGAGGGAGTGTTCTGCTTGAAACCAAGATGTGCCTTAAACTGCTTTTTGTGTCTCTGAACTTGTTCACTTCAGGTTGTACCAGTGACAAGGGGCTGATCCATGAATGTCCGATGGACCTTTATGATGGCCCTGATACAGAATCCCAGAATCCCAGGCTTGGGTTTGGGAGGCACCTTAAAGGTCATTTCATTCCATGGGCAGGGAACCACCACTTCCACCTTCCACTATCCCAGGCTGCTCCAAGCCCCAGTGTCCAACCTGGCCTGGGACATTTCCAGGGATCCAGGGGCAGCCACAGCTGCTCTGGGCACCCGGTGCCAGGGCCTGCCCACCCTCCCAGGGAACAATTCCTGCCCAGTATCTCATCTATCCCTGCCCTCTGGCAGTGGAAGGCCATTCCCTGTGTCCTGTCTCTCCAGGTCTTTGTCCCCAGTCCCTCTCCAGCTCTCCTGGAGCCCCTTTAGGCCCTGGAAGGTGCTCTCAGTTCTCCCTTCTCTTCTCCAGGTGAACGTTCCCAGCCTCCCAGTCTGGCTCCAGAGCAGAAGGGCTCTGATCACATTAAAACACTGCCCTAAAATATCCTGCTGTGGTGATAGGGGGGGCTGGGCAGCATCATGTGGCCCCTCCCAGGCCTTGATGTCACAAGCCAAAAATATAAATGCACTTTCCTTCTTTGGTTTAAACCTGCCATTCTTGGCCTGGCTGAGGTGCAGAGAGGGCAGACCCTCATTTTCCATCTCTCTGGGCAGTGCTGCAGAGAGAGGGCAGACCCTCGTTTTCCATCTCTCTGGGCAGTGCTGCAGCTGCTCTGCCCTGCCCTGCCTGCTCCTGCACTCACCTCTGTGAGGGATGCTGACTCTCCAGAGCATCACTGGAAATGCTCTGGCCAGGTGAATGGGGGGGATGTGTTCAGCAAATGGAAACTGAAAAGCAGTGGGCTGCAGGCTGGTGTTTCTCACAGCTGAGAGGAGAAATCCTGTATCCTGGGTTGTGTGTCAGAGCAGTTTCTCTTCCCTTTGCAGTGTTGTAACGGGGCTGTTTGGGCTCAGAGCCCTGCCTTGGCTCTCTTCCCCCACTCCAGCTGATATCTGCTAACCCATATCTGCTTTGTAATCAAGCATCTCTGCCTGAGACTGAGGTTTCTGTTTCTTCTGTGAAGTGGAAGAAGCCAGTGATCTCTGACTGGCATCGAGTAGCATCAAGTGTCCCAGCAGTCTTTGTGCTGATATTTTTTCCTCTTTGTTCAGGCTGCTCAAGGTCTCTCCCTCAGTGCTTTCATCCTCTGGTGTGATCCCTGCATTCCAAACACTGCCCTTGAACAGCTGCTGTGCAAAAATGCACGAAATTGCAGCATCACAGCCTCTGTGTCAACAGATTTCCCTCTTGTGAGCTGTCAGCACAAAATTCAGGATGTTGGTGTCCCAAAGGAGGCAAATCCTTCATCGTGTCAAATTTGACTTCCCAGGGTTATTTGGAGGAAAGGAGATCTAGGGAGGAAGGGATGGGCTGGGAGGGTCCCTTACTGCCCTTGAGTGTCCAGAAAGTCGTGTGGAAGTCTTTGGTATATTAACTTTTAAGATATTGATTCAGCCTGGGAAAGGGAAGGCTCCAGGAAGAGCTCAGAGCCCCTGCCAGGGCCTAAAGGGGCTCCAGGAGAGCTGGAGAGGGACTGGGGACAGGGGATGGAGGGACAGGACACAGGGAATGGCTTCCCACTGCCAGAGGGCAGGGATGGATGGGAGATTGGGAAGGAATTGTTCCCTGTGAGGGTGGGCAGGCCCTGGCACAGGGTGCCCAGAGCAGCTGTGGCTGCCCCTGGATCCCTGGAAATGTCCCAGGCCAGGTTGGACACTGGGGCTTGGAGCAGCCTGGGAGAGTGGAAGGTGTCCCTGCACATGGCAAGGGTGGGATGGGATGGGCTTTGTGATCCCTCCCAACCCAAACCATTCCAGGGCTGTGTGAATCCAGGTGGCTGAAGGTTGAGCTTGCACAGGGTGGGATGGAGACAAGGTGAGGTTGGCAGGTCTGGTGACCCAACCAAGCCCCTTTGCTGTGCCTGTGCTCTGGAAAGAACTTGCTTCCCCCTGGGAACTGTTTGGTTTTTTTGGTTTTTTTTTTAGTCAGTGCAGCTAATGCAGGGAAAAGTGTGCCAGCTCCTGGAAGCAGAGCAGCCCCTTAACAGGAAATAGGTTTCATGATGTCTTGGTTTGGAAAGACAGGCATCTGCCAGAGAAATCTGGAGTTTCCCTTAGAATTGGGAATGCAAACCCCTCACCCCCGCCAAATTACAATTTTGCAATCAAGGGCTCTCAGGCAAAGATTTGGGAATAGGGATAACAGTCCTTTACTAGGAATATTAACAATACAAATGTAGTAGAAAAACAAAACCACCCAACTAAACCAGCAAACAAACAAACAACAATCCTGGAAAACCCTGACAGAGTCAGAGCTACAACCTGACACCCTGTTGGTCAGGGTGTTGGAAGCAGTCCCAAAGTGAGTCCTGCTGGAGTGGCAGATGTGGTTCTGGTGGAGTAGAGATGATCCTGTAGCAAAAAGGTCCAGGGATGGTGAGAAGGGGTCTGGTCTTCCTCCAGGAATCTGGTGAAGCCAGATACCTGGTGTTCCTCTGTCTCAGTTTTATCCAGGTAGGAATGGTTGGCTCCCTGCACTGGGTGGAGCATCTCACAATAGGATGATGTAATGTAGATGTTCTGCTATGGGGATGTGTGCTTTTAGGGGTGTCTTAATGATCCATTAGCAGAAAATATCCCCCTGGAGGGAGGACGGGTGGTGAAAGAGATAAGAAATACTGCACCACCTGGGTTTAACAGTTGGCCCATTATCAGAAGGCATCTGCCCCCCTCCCCCCAGAGTTACAAGAGATAAAGAAAAAACATCTCCCCAACTGCTTTCAACAGATGAAATAGAATACACACCCCTGGCTCCACAACCCAAGACACTTGGAAGCTTTGATCACTCTCCTGGGAGCTTGGCTCCATCCCTCCCCTGCTGCTGCCACTGGCAGATCCGGACCGGGGCCTTCAGTACCTGTGTGTTCCTCCCTTCACAGTGACCCCCACCTGGGAGAAGGCTGTTCCTTGGCTCCAGGTGCAGGACACAGCATTTAACATTTCCCTGGTAAAGAGTTCCAGTTGGTTGTGACCCTCCTGGAGGGAGGCAGCAGGGCTGGGCTTTTGTTTCGCTGCTTTTGTCTCCACCACCGGAGAGACAAAAGAGAGCCGCCCGGGTTTCCTCTGCCAGCGGTTCGCTGCCTTCCCTTTTCATCCAGCGGTTTTATTCCTCTTCAGGGAGATGGATTGCAGTGGAGGGGACGTTCTTTGACTGGTGGAGTCAGTTGTTTCAAATACAACAACAACAACAACAACAAAAAAGAGTGAAGGATTTGAGGCTGCTTCCACTTTCTTTTGTCGAGAAGAGTCTGTACATGTTTCTGAGCGGCTCCAGTCTGGCAGCGAGCAGCTGCCGGTGCACGTGAGAGGCCCATTAAGATTCAGTGCTGCTTCAAACCTCCCATTTATGCTCAAAACAGCCTTCTAAAAAGCAGGAGGAGGAGAGAAAAAAAAAAAACCACCAACCCCAACCAACTGCACTAAAAAGCAGCTTCCAAATTAGAATTGTTTGTTTCTCTTGGGAGAAAGAGGCGCTGTTTTCCTGCATCCCTACAGAGCATCCTAATCCTGCTGCAAGTCTCTCCTGCTGCCAGGTGGCTTGGTCTGCTGGGAAATTGGTTGGATGTCTGGTAGGGAAGAGGCTGGAGTCACCTTACAGGCAGGAAAGGCTTTAAATGTGATGTGGCTGCAGGAAAAGAACGCTACAGTAATGAAGATCTTCAGCTGGGGCAGCGCACTGCCGTAAGAATACTGTATCTTATGTACACAGTAGAAATTAATCTGGATTAATTTAGGAGAATAAACGTGATTAAAGTCACTCCTTTGGAACCAGAAGAGCTTTGTGTTTGGTTTGGTTTAATTGGCTTACAAAGTGGCTGTTCTCTGAGGGATATTTGTGCCCACACTGTCTGTGGAAGCACGTGCTCCCAGCACACTCTTCCCTCTTGTCCTTTGGATTTGCCAGGAATGGGGCAGTTCTGTTGGGGATAGAATTCCATGGAAATGGAGAGAGCTGCCCTCCAGGCTTGCCCTCAGCTGGGATGCTCTAAGAGGTGAGTGGTGCAGATCACACCTTCCCCTGCAGCAGGTGCTGAGAGTGCAGGAGCTGTTCCTACCACCCTGCAGGGGAGGTTGGAAGAGTGAGGGAGAAGGCTCCAATGCCATCAGGGAGAAAGGCAAAGAGAATCCTGTGTCCCTGTATTCCCTTCTGCCAGGAGAACAAAGAGGGAACAAACACTACTTCAGGCTGCCATTTGCCCTGTGATCAAAAGCACTTTTGTGTTTTATAACCAGCTCCGGGGATTTATCACTGAGACTTTGGGATTCCCATGGGGATTATGTGCACAAACAACAATATTCCCTGGAGTACATAAAGCTGAAGTGGAGTTTTGAAAAGGGTATAAACCTTCCCATCTGGGACTCTGCCAGCTTTAACTGCTCGTGCTTGGGGACTGCAGTGCAGAGATCCTGGGAGGGGAAACTGGTTTTGGCCAAGGTGTACATCACCTGTAACACCCCTGACAGTGGCAGTTTCCCTCCTGGGGAATGGATTTGACAGGTAACTCCCAGAACAGGGAGGAGGAATTGCTGATGGCGTTGCAGCACCAAATGCAGCAGAGCCCTGAAGATGCAGCTCTCCACTGAAAATCTCCCCAGGGAGCTCAGGCTGCACAGGTTTGCCTTTAAAAATCACCTTGGTGCAGTCTGGCTGCACTGCTGTGGCTCTGTCTTGGTGTAATTCTTGATTCTAAGTCACTTAGGTTTTTCTGATTCCCTGCCCCCCTCCCCCCTGAAAAGCTGTAAATGGGTCTATATTTAGAGCAGGCTGCACACTGCTTAAAGACTCTGACAGCAAATAATGATCTTAATAGGGCCCCCTAATACATATCAGGTGTCTTCTACTCCTTATGCTCTGTAGTTTGAAACTTGAAGGTGTTTGGGTCTTGGGGTTTATTTTAATTTCCTCCTGCCCCAAGTGCTGCGACCACCTTTTGGTGCAGTGGAATTGAATTTGAGACCAACTGTGACCTCTTCAAGACGGGTTTGCTGTAAAAATTGTGGTTACACTGGAAGTCCTGCAGTGCTGGGGGTGTTTAACCCTTCATTCTCCCCAAATCTGTACCAGAGGGAGAGGGAGCAGTGGTGGAGAAGCCACAGGTCCAAGCACTGCTTAGTTTGGTGAGCCTGGAAAACTTAGTTTTCCACCTGGCTGAAGGTGGAAAGTTGTGTCAAATGTTTTGGAGGAGCAGAATTCCTCCCCGTGGGATGCGGCTGCTCTTCTGGGAGCCTGTCCCAAAAGGCTCTGCCCTCCGGAGCTTCTCTCCTCCTGCCCCAAGGAACTGAAAGGAATTATGGCTGGTTTGCATTTCATATCGAGTTTAAGGGTTGTGCTCTGAGCTTAGGGATGGGGATTTCTGCCAGAAATGGTGGTTTTGATGTCTCCTGTCAGCTCTCACGGGTCTCCCTGGATGCCCTAAGCGTGATGATGCTCTCCTGCCTCCCACATCTGCTCTGGCTGGCTGTGTGTGTGGAAAGCTGCCTCCTTCCCCAAAAGCAGAGTCAGTGCTCCTGGTCCTTAACAGCTCTCAAATGAGCTGGCTCTCCACTGAAGCTGCTCCTGTGGCAGCAGAATTCCTTTTTTCTGTGCTGGTGCTCTGACACTTGCCATGGTCCATCACTCCACAGCCCCTTATTTCTGTGGGTTATGAGGCTGCAGCTCAGCTCTGCAGCAGCACAGGCTGAGCTTTTCTCAGCAGCCCATTAGCTGTTTGCTACTTGGAAATAGTTGTCGAGTTAAGCTGACAACAGGCACTTCTTGCAGACTTGAGGGGAAGACAAAATTGATGCTCTAAGAGGCGTTGTTTGGAATGTTTATCTGCCTGAGCACATTATTGCAGCTGTTGTTGCTTTCGCAGCGCACGCAGGAGGCTGCAAGGATCCCTCTGTTCTCTGCTGAGTGCTTCCCCTTGCATCTGGAAGAGGGAAGATGCCATGGTGGGCAGAATTAATAGCATCAATTGTTGAATGCTGCAGTTCTAACACGGCACAGATTATGGCATTTAAGTAGGTAGGATAAATATTAATTAAAGTACGTGGTCTGAAAGACTTGGAAAATCAATTGCGTTCCTCTAAGGAGCTTTCTCGTTGAGACTTTATTTTTTAATTCTTTCTAAGCCTTGCTGTCTTGCTGTGCTTGCTAAACTTCTGGGGGTTCTACTCTGCTGCATTTCTCCAAAACCCCCACAGTGGTGGGGATGGGGAGCTGTGAATTTCAGGGAGGAACTTCAACGTGCCTTAAACAGAGTTTGGAATGGTGATGTGTGAAGATGGCTCGATGGAGATGGGAATGTACATCTTGGGAGGGGTGGGGGAAGGAGCAGGTTTCTCAGGGAATGGATTTGACTTACTGCCTAAGGGCTGTAATGAAAACTTGCCTTGTCCCTGTGCCTCTCCTGCGTTCCTGGCAGAAGGCATCAGCGTAGCTCTGTGTTTACCTGTCAGGCTCTGAGCAGCCAGGATGCTGATGATGAACTGCCAGGCTTAGGGATCTGTCTGTAGGGATTGTGAAGTGCTCCCAGGACAAGCAGGGTGGCAGGGACAGTTGCTCAGGTTTCATACTCTTTGCTGTCTTTTTGGTAAAATCTCCACAAAAAGCTGCTGCTGTCGTGGAACTGCTGCTCTTTGTTGTCTTGAGGGAGCTGCCATAACCAAAGATGGAGCTGACTGGGAGCAGGGATGGGAAGAGCCAGTGCTCCCCCCAAAAAAAACACCAAGGAAGTGTGCATGCCTCAAAATCTCCTTCTTGAAACACCTGTTGGGCTTTTCCAAGGCTCCGTCCTTCCCACTGGGACCTTTCCAACCTCTGCCTCCTCCTCAAGGATCTGCTCAAATGTGGGTGGGCTTGTGCTTCCCGAGGGTTTAATGGAGCTCCTCCAGCTGGTGTGGCTCCTGTGCTGTTACTGAGTGCACTGGGGGTGTTGTGCAATTAGCTGGAAGCTGATTGCATCTCACAGAGTGTGTCACTGTGATGAGATAATTGCAGCAGGGCCCTCAAACCCCTCAGCTGAATCCTTCCTGACAGGTGCCCCATCCGAGGCATGTTGGATGTGCTGCTGGCTCCAGGACAGCTGGAACCTGCCTCCAGAGATAAGATGAGATGCTGGCTCTAAGCAGTGGATGAAGGAAGCCCTGCTCTGCTCTTTCCTCACAGCTGGGCTTTCATCTAAATAAAACTTGAGCTTCGTTGTGTGTTCCTCCTGCTGGAGGTGCTTGATCTTTCTCTTTGCAAAGCACTCTTGAGAACAATTCTTTAGGAAGCCACAGATTTCCTAAATCTAATCCTAAAATTATTTGGGTTGGAAGGAACCTTAAAGTTCATCTTGTTTCATCCCACCCCTTCCACTGTCCCAGGCTGCTCCAAGCCCCAATGTCCAACCTGGCCTTGGACATTGCCAGGGATCCAGGGGCAGCCACAGCTGCTCTGGGCACCCTCTGCCAGGGCCTCCCCACCCTCCCAGGGAACAATTCCTTCCCAATATCCAGTCTAAATCTGCCCTCCTTCATCTCAAGCCATTATGAAGGAGCAGGCTTTTCCTGGGAAGCTTGCTGTAGATGCAGCTCTGTGGTCATCCTGTTCTCTGGGCCTTTTGCCTAAAGCCACTCTGTACCCTGAGTGTTGGTGTTTTTCTGTTCCCTCTCATCACCTCCCTGCTCTAGTTTGCTTCTCTGTTTTGGGTGGTTTTGGGGGATTTTCTTTTTTGCCCATTTTATTTAATTAGTGGTAGCCTTGATTGCAGATCATGAGCAGCAGCATGGATTTCTTCTTGTCTCCTGGCTGCCCTGGTGCTGCTGCTGCTCATGAGGCTCTTGCTCTGGCCTTGCTGACATCCTTAATCAGAACTGTTACAGCCTTGACGAGCTCAGTGCACTGGATCAGCTGCCTCAAGCTTTGGGGTTTCTGTGCCACAAGTCAGCTCCCAGTGACTCTGTGCTTCCACTGGAAATCCTTTATCATCCTCTGGCTGCCCTGCAGCCTTCTGCCCAGGGCTGATCACAGAATCCCAGGGTGTCCTGGGTAGGAAGGGACCTTAAACTCATCCAATTCCCACCCTCTGGCCTGGGCTGGGACACCTTCCACTATCCCAGGTGGCTTCAAGCCTTTCCAGGCTGGTCTTGGACAATTCCAGGGGGATGCAGGGGCAGCCACAGCTTCTCTGGGCTCTTTCTCAATGTTACTGAAATAGGATTGAAAAAAAAAATGTGAGGAAGAGATAAGAGCACTTTAAACAATCTTATAGCTGAAAGGAACGATCACGTTCATGGACAACTTGCATAAAGCAAATTGAGTAGTCGAGTGCATATGCAGTAGCTTTTTTTTTCTGCAAGTGATTAGAGTAATAAAACCTCCTCCTGTCATCAGCTCTTTATGTGAAGAGACAGCAGGTAGTATTTCTGGAGGTGCACAATGCAGCACTGAGCCCTGGAGCTGCATTAACAGGATCACGAGGGACGAATGATTTTAAAGAAGAGATTTTTTTGTCTTTTTTTATTTTTTCTTTGAAGTTATTTTCAGGTCAGGAGGACACTTAGGTTGCAGCTCTGAAGGTAGGATGTTACCTGGTGTGATCCCCTGGGCCAACAGGAGGTGCAGAGCTGCTGTCACCCAGCAAGGCCTGCAGTGAGGGATCCTCAGGAGTGTTGAGGCTGAGAGAGGCTTTAAGTAGACTCCAAAATCTGCTGGTTTTTGAGGGGCAAATACATTTTCCTCTGCTTGTGGTAAGCCCTGTTCCAGGATGACATGGACAACATGCCTGCTGGAAGTGCTTGGTTGTGAGACAGGAGAACCTTCTCTCCTCCACTACACAAGCTTAGTGCCTTTATTAGGCTTAATATTCCCTTTAAAATTTTGTTGTTCTCTGACATCCAGGGCTTTTGCTTTCTTCTCAAGATGTCGATTCTTCGAGCTTCTGCAGTCATCTTCCCTGAAGCTACTGCTACTTGTGCTCACTTCTGCACCTTTGAATCAGCTGGCAAGTGTCTTTTCATAAAGCTGCAGCCTCTCTCCAGATCAGCATTATTTAGAGATTAGATACTATCTGCTGATCAGTTGACTGATAGTGTGTGGAGTGGGCTCTTTTTTTAGCTAAAGCCAGCACTTTTCTAAAAATATTCCTACTTGAGCATTAAGCATCAAAGGGTTTCTGATCACTGGGATTATTTAAGCATGGCACAGTGTTATCTTGCTGGGATTTCTCTTCCACTTCAGAGGGAGCTTCACAGGGGTGTTTGTAGTTTAAAAAGTTGATGCTGCACGTGACGAGCTCAAAGTCTGAACCCCCCGTGACCCTGGTGGGTTTCCCTGATCTGTTGTCACTCTGGATTTAGAGAAAGGCTGGGAAGCTTCACAAGTCCCTCCTTCAGAGAGTTTGTTATTTTGGTGGATTCTGCCCCACTTTTTTTTGGGACAGTTATGAGTTGTGATTGAAAAAAGAGAGGGCTGTCCCCTCTTTGTCCTGGGGTTATGCATGAAATGACTGAAATTTTTCTTAGAAAGTGCTTTTAGCTGGCACTTTGTATCTTGCTCGTTCCTTTGTTAGAATGGCTAGGGCAGTCTGAGCTTGTGGGAATGGCTTGCTTTCCTAGTTCCTGGATGTGTCTTTATTGGGCTCTGTTTGGATATGCCTCCGTCTAGCAGCCTTATCTCCTTGAAATTTTCTCTATTTAGCTTTCTCCAACAGCATCCATGATCTGCAAGTTTAATCACAGCTTAGTTTCAGTTGTCACAAAACAGGTTAATCCCAAAATTTTAGGGTATAAGATTGGGATAAATAACCCCCAGGCTTCCCTGTCCCTTGGAAGGGTCCAAGGCCAGGCTGGACAGGGCTTAGAGCAACCTGGGAGAGTGGAAGGTGTCATGGAATGAGATGAGCTTTCAGGTCCTTTCCAACACAAACCACTCCATGATTCTGTGATTCCCTTCAAATGCTTGATTCCCTGTTGATAATTAAACTTTGAGACCTATTAATTAACCAATTTAAGGCGTTTGGTTGTTTGTTTTTTTTATATAGCTTATGTTAATGCTATTATGACATATCACCTGAAATGGTGGTGCCTGACTCTGCTGCTTCCCAGACCTCTGGTGCTCAGAACTATGAGATCTCTTAATCCAATTTATAAAGAAAAACCATGTCATCTTACTGAAACCTCACATCATTATTGACATCAATAAATACTGCTGTCCTTCTAAATATTTCTGGATTTGGTTCCATCCTGACCTCTGCAGTGCTTCCAGGATTCCTTCTGAGGGTCTGTAAAACACTGAGCTGAAGCCTGGATAAAAAAAAGGAGGAGATTTCTGTTGGGAGACAAGAAATCACTGGAGAGCTGCAAGGGTTTTAGGGGAATGTGGAGCTGGGGCAGACTTGCCTGGTGACCTTTTTTGAGGCAGCAGAGGGCATAGATGTATTTAAAAGCTGATGTGGCACTTGGGGACACAATTTAATGGTGGCATTGGAAGTGCTGGGGAAATGGTTGGGCTCTGATTTTAGGGGCCTTTTCCAGCCTAAATGATTCTGTAATTCCAAGAGGAGATGGTTTGCTGACTTCTAGGCCACAGCAAAGGCTGAGATAAGATATCGTTGGGACACTTTTCCAGCTATTTTTTTTTCCCCTTATAAAGCAGTGGGGGAAGGGAAAAAAATAAATTCAGGTAAACTGGAGCTGCTGTGGCCAGAAAAGTCACCTTTGTAGTGGAGACCTTTGGGAGTTTCTGATGGAGATAGCAGTGAAATGTTGGGATTAGGATTTTCATTGTCGATATTGTTGTGTTTCCCTGGGGAATTCACTGAAATGGCTGCTGGGGGTGTAAGATCTGGGCGGGTGGATGTGATGTGCCTGCTGCTGAAATAGTTTGATTCCCAAGGAGACCCTGCATGTTATTTGACATGAATGGCCCCAAAATAAATGGAAAATCCGTGACTCTTTCTCTGGAGGTGCAGAAGAGCACGGGGGTATTCTCAGAGATGTCAGCCCCAAGGAGGTAAGGTGGAAGGCAGTGCCTGTGCCTGCCTAAACCCAGGAGAAATAATTAATCTCTGGATTATTCTTGGCATACCAGAAATAGCACCGCTCTTGCAAAGATTCCTTAAGCTCTTGTGAAGTTGTCTGGATGTTGAATTATTTGAGTTCCCCCCCCACAACCCTTCCCTTCCCAATGAATAAAAACTAGGAATGGTAGAACTGATTTACATCAAATCCCTCCTTACTTCTCCTTCTCCCCTTGGTGAAGATTACTTGTCTTACATCCCTCACTCTGGGCTTTCATCCCCAGGCCTTTCAAAGGAGCCTTCCTTGAATCATGGTATTTGTGGTTGTCTAGCACTTTTTTTTTTTTAATTTATTTTGTCTTTTTTTGAGGGAAAATATCCTCACTTTGACTTTTGTTAGCTTCTCGTAACTTTGTTCCCTTGGCTATGCTGGGTCTGAAATTTTCCCCTTTGAAGGCATAAGCTGGTATTTCATTAGTTTGGCATTTGCTTTGTCTGTGCATTAAAAGATTAGTGGGATTGCTTGCTCTGAAGCAAAGGCTGCCTTCCAGTTCAGCTGTCGCTCCTGATTTCCCTGCCCAGACAAAAGTCTGTGCACGGGGTGGGGGGAAGCAGCTTTAGAGCCATTTTTGGTAAATTCTGACTAAAAATAAAACTAAAAAAAAAATAAAATAAAAACAGATAAGACTTTGCTGGGGAAGCTTTGGAAATGTCAGGGTGGATGTCTGGCACTGCTCTCCTGGTGAGGGTTCAGTGGGGAAGGAGCTTAATGACAATCCCAAAGCTCAGGAGCAGAAGGACTCACTGGAGATATTCTCCTTCCAGCCACGACAGGGCTTCCCTCCCTTCCCACACAGGTTATGAGCACTGACTCTTCCTAATACATTCCAATCATGCAAATGCCTCCCAGAAGGTTTCAGTGATACCAACTAGGTCAAATTTATGCTCTGTAAATGAGCAATTCCCATTTCTCTTGTTTATTACCCAGGTTTCTGGCATTGGGGCAGAGGCAATTACAGAATTTTGTCTCATCCCTCGGTGACTTGATTAATGTTGTTCTTGGCATCTTGGTTTCTTTGTGCTAAATGAAGAGTCATTTGTTGTCTCTTCCCTTCCTCCTGCTTCCCCTCCCCTCTTTCTCCTTTCATTTTTGCTCCTCCTGTTTAAAATCTTCCCTTTTCCCCCTCACAGCCTCCCAGAGGAGCCCACTAACCCAGCCTGTCCCCCACAAACCCTTTCTGCAGCAGGTTGCCTGAAACTTCCTCCTTCTTTTTTTTTCCCTTTTCCCTGCCCATATCACCTTCCAGGATGCTCCATGTGGGATGTGGTACCCTGTGGTGATTATCACAGAGCCATGGAAGATTTCAGATATAAGGGACTTGTAAGGATCATATATCCAACCCCATGCATGAGCAGGGACACCTTCCCCCAGGCCCAGGGACATCTTCCACTTGACCAATATTAAATTCTTTCTGTTGCTTGTTGCTCTTTACAACTTTCTCTGATTTTTATTTTGCTCTTTGTCGCTTAGTGGTGGTGATTTTTTTTTTTAATTTTTATTTTTATTTTAATACCTGAGCTGGCTCCTGACCCAGGTGAACTGCTGCTTTTTAAAAGCTCCCCCTGGAGAAATCCTCTCTTCTCTAAATGCACACAGGTAGTCAGAGCAACCTTGATCTTAATGCACCACTGAATTATGACCAGAAACTAGGGCAGGCATGGAAATAGGAGCTCTGGTCCCAGCCAGGGAATGCAGAGCCCAGCTGGAGGCTGCCTTGCTTGGAATGCTGGGCAGGTCTGAGTGCAGAGATGGGAAAGCTGCTGAGTGATGCCTGGAGGAGGTTTCTGGTCCCCCCACTGTGAGTATGGATCAGTGACAGGCAGGGGGGGGTGCAGATACCTTGCTCTGGTGGTTTCCATTTCAGGATGACAACCTGAAGTATTCCCTGTTTCAGGGAAGGACAGGTTTGTGAGGGAAGGGAGGTGGAAGCATTTCAGTCCAAGGTGGAAGAGCCTAACATAGCTCCTTTTAATGCATGGCTGGGGGAGATGAAAAATCCTGACAGATAAGGAGATCCTGGGGCCCAGAGCCCTCAGAAAGGGGAGAATATCTCAGGCTCCATAGGGGAGAAATCAGTTTTGCTGTTTTTCCTATGCCAGGAATGCTTGTCAGAAGAGAAAGACCATTTTTTTTTTTTTTTGCTAATACCTGACCTTTTCTCCTGCTTGCTTTCCTCTCTGGACCTGCATCACCTGGAGCTGGAAGATTTCTAGAGTTCAGCATGTCTTTGGCAGAAAATCTACTGAGGTGTGCCTGGGATGGTTACTGTGAGCTGAAAAACTTCCAGGCAGCCCTAAAAACAAGTCCTTCTAGGCATCCTGAAGATGCAGGTGAAGAGCTTGCATCCTGGGGTCTGGAATTCTGGTCCTCCACCTCAGTGGGCAGAGCAGCCCTTCTGCACCATAGAAAAGCCTGGTACAGCTGCTCCTGTTCCTCCCAAAACCTTGGGATTGGGAATCTGAAAACGCTGCTTGTGTCCAGGGTATCCCTGCTCTGTTCCTTCCTTCTAAAGCAGCCACATGCAAGAGATGGAGCCCTTGAAGGCTGCTCAAAGTGTGAGGTGGTTCCTTCAGTGTAGGTGTCAGGAGTCCTTCTTTCATGGAAGACTTCATACAAGCCAAGATTTTCTCTTTCTGCAAATTAATCCAGCCAGAGCAGCAGTGAGAGAATCCAACTTCAGAGTGGAAAAGTTGCTCTTTTCCCCTCAGACTTTGTGACAGATGGTGCAGATTAGTCTTAAGTTAATACAAGGCTTGTCAGCTGCCCTGGGATCTCAACATCTGGGTGTGAATGTCAGGCACATCCAGTGAATAAGTCTAGACACCCCCTGAACTGGTTTCTTCTGAGCTGAAGACATGAATTTCAAACATCCCTCTCCAGATATTCCACCTCTGATTGCCCTTCTCACCAGTGGGAAGAACTCAGTGTCTGCAATTTCTTCTTTTATGGCCTTGTGCTCATCACAAGGCTGGAGTCAGCATCCTGCTGCATTGCAGCTTCCTTGGAGACATCTCTGAACCTTTTCCAGCCTTGCTGCCACTGGAGAAGAACCAGCTGGTCTGACTCAATCCCTTCTGTATCTCTGGAGTCTGGTGGTTTGTTTTGTTTTGGTTGTTTTGGGGGTTTTGGGGGGTTTTTGTTTGTTTGTTTGTTTTCCAGCTTGTGCTCTGGCAGTCAGAGCCTTTCTGGCACTGGGATTTGGGGGCATAAATTCCAGATGAGCACATTTGGTTCCCTCGGGCCATGATAATGGGAGAGATGATTCACACCTACAGCTTTGGGATGAGATGTGCTCAGCCTCGATCACAGAGGATGTGCCATTCACCAGGAAGCAGGAGGAGCAGAGCAGATCCATGTGGAGCCCCAGGTGTTTTCCAGGAGCTCTGGGAGTTGGGAAGAGCCTTTGAGCCAGGTATCTCTGGAATATCACCTTGCTCATGCCCACCTTGGGGTTTAGCTCCAGGGGAGGATGGAGAAGCTCCTATCCAAGGCAGGGAGCTGCTCCAGGAACAACGCCACGTTGGAATATCCTGAGTTAGAAGGATTGAAATCCAGCTTCTGGCCATGCACCTGCAAAAGACACCCCCAAGAACTCCCACAGTGTGCCTGCAGGACTGGGAAGGCTGTGGGCTTCAACCTGAGTCCTGAACACCAGCCCAGAGCATTTCATAGCTAAAAGAGCTGGAGTAAACCAGCTCACTACAAATGTGCTGCTCGTCTTAGCCATGCTCAAATAAATCCTCCCCTGACTTCCTACTGACCCCACTTTTCCCACAAGTCCATGCAGATAAGAGACCAGGAGCACCCCATCTCCACGGAGCTGTAATCAGCCGTGAAAACCCATCTATCAGAGCCCAAATTTCATTTTTAGCTCTCATTTCACAGAACTTTTACCTGCCCTTACCTTGCCCTGCTGCAGGTCTCCTCCCAGAGGAGCTGGAGGACACGGGGCAGTGAAACTGGATGTTGTGTTCTCACCATAAAAGAGAGATTAAAAATAGCTTGGAGGATTTGTGGAAAATCCTGTGTTGCAGAAGCATCTTTTGATGTCTTTTTCTCTCAGGTGTTTTTTTGGTTTTTTTTGGGGTTTTTTTGTGTGTGTGTGGGTTGTTTTTTTTTATTTTTTTTTTCCCTTGTTGAGAATTGTTTCTGCTTGGGAGATGTTGGAACAGTGACCTCAGGGGCAGGAATTCAAGCATCCCACTGAAGCAGGATTTCCAGAGCTTCACTGGATGTAGGAATGTACATCCCTGTAAACTCTGGAGGCACAGGAGATGGGATATCCCAACATCCTGGGCTCTAGCTCTGCACGATTACAGCACCTGGCCCTTGGAACTGAACTCTCTAGCCTTTCTCCCAGGTGACAGGGATCTTGTACAGTGTTTTGACAGCTGAAACAGCCTGGAAATAACCAGCTGGAAGCATTTTTTTCTCTCCTGTCCTCTTCCCATTTGGAGAACAAGATGTACCACGGAGCAGGCGAGGCCGGGGCTGTTTGCTCAGGGCTGCTGTTTGATCAGGGAGCTCTTCCCAGGGTCCCTTCCTGGCTTTCTCCCACCCTGGCAGCTGGGGATGTGGTATTCCCACTTGGCTTTGGCTCAGCAGAAGGACAAGCACCCAGTAAATGTGGCTCAGGTTTGGCCGGTGCAACCATTTCCATCGCGGTATTTGTTTTATTTTTGTTTCTAGAGTTGCTTCAATGCTTCCAAGAGCTCTCTTCTGCAGGCTTTTTTCTGCTCTGCAGCTGTAGTTCTGCTGTCTTGATTTCTGTTCTACATATCAGGCCTTCAGCAGGATTTTCCATTTGACTGGCTGCAGTTTTAAACTCGTTTATCATTTTTATGGGAGTTCGGAGGTATCTGGTGGAAAACATTGCCAGGGAGAGCAGCAAATTTCAGTTTACATCCTTTCACACGTGGGTTTGCCTCCAGTCAACACCAAGAGCTGACAAGAACTGGAATGTAAAACCGTGTTGGCCATGGATAGCATAGCAAATGCCTGGAGAATTAGAATAATGGTAGGAAAAAATACAGGATCTGGGATTCGTTGTGGTTCCTCCTCATGACAGCACATTTGTCTGTCTTTTCAACATATAGAATATTTTGGGTTAGGAGGGACCTAAAAGCTCATCAGTGGACAGCCAGTGATGCTTGGCTTGTTCCCAAATAATCCCCATGGAGGGAATCCTGCAAGCCTGTGAGTTTCTCTTCTCTTCCAACAAAAACCTTGGGTGGGTGTACAAAAGGAAGAGGCTGGATGTGGGGAGTGACCACCACAAAGGGCAGCCATCAACCTGTCCCATCCAAAAAGTCACTAAAAACCCCAGCCCCTGTGCAAATTGCAGTCCTGGAATACCCTAGTGTGGTGTTCTGAGTTATCTCTGTGGGATCACAGTTAAAATACTCAGGGTAACCAGGAAAGGCAGCATGCCTGCCCTTTTTCATCCTCTTCCTTTCAGTGTAACATTTCAAAGGTGCTTTGTTCCCAAAACACCTGTTCCCAAAGGGAACGTGTGTGTTTTCTGGTGCTCTCCCAGGCTGTTTTGGTTAATTGCAGAGATTGGGTATCCCAGGATTTCTGTCTGGTTCAGACCCCCACGTGAAATGGTGCAGAATGTTATTTATCTGGACTGTGGGCTTAATTCTGAGTGTCACTCTCAAAAAAAAAAAAAAAACCAAAAAAACCCAAACAAAACAAAAACAACAAAAAACCCCCCACAAAAAACAAAACCAAAAAAACACCCAAACAAACAAACAAAAACACCCAAACAAACAAACAAAAAACCCAAACAAACAAATGCAGTTGTTTTGGGTAGGAAAGTAGCTTTGGCCATAGCAGGGAGGTGCTGGCTTGTGGTTTAACTCCCTCTCTGTGCAGAACAGCAGTTCAATGATAATTCCACTCCACTCTCAGCCTGCTTCTGGCTGAGCACGGAGTTTGTTTTCTCTTTTTCATCCTTTGCTCCTGCAACCACCCAGCAGCCACTAGAGAGGTGGTGGTGGATGTCCCATTTCTGGAAGTGTTTGAGGCCAGGTAGGGCTCAGTGTAAGCTGGTCTAGTGAAAGGTGTACCTGTGGGACAGGGGGTGGAATGAGATGGTCTGCAAGGTCTCTTCCCATCCAGGCTGTTCTGGGATTCTCTGGAGGGGTCAGGCTCGTGCCTTCCAAAGCAGCAGTTAGATCCAGCTGCTCTTCCTATTTCCAGTTAATGATGGGCTGGTTTTCAAATGAAGGAAATCGGTGTCTCACAGAGCCTGGTGAACAAGCTGAGCCAGAACCACAGGAACCTGGGGTTCCTGTGTGGGTTTTTTTTTAATCTGCTGGGATTCCCCTGTGGCCCTGCTCCCATCTGCTGTCGGATGCTCTGCCCCACGAGGCTGTCCCAGCCCATGGGCTCCTGCAAAGACCTGGCTGGACAGCTGGACATGGAGCTGCAGCAGATCAGCTGCTTTGGAATGGGCTTTTTCCTGGGAAATCCTGGAGCTGTGCTCACACTGTGCTGCACCAGGGCCCTGTGTGTGTTGTCCCCAGCCCGACTCCCTGACCCTGGGTGACAGCTACCCGGTCTGTGAGGAGCTGGCTCCTGGAGAGAATGCCAGCAGATGGTGCTGAACATGCACTAACCAGGATGTGGAGAGGCAGGAAAAACCTTTTGCCCCGTCCCTCCAGCAGCGCCTGTTTGCCTGGAGCGTAGTGATGGGGCTGGAGTTGAGCTCCATCTCTTGGGGGGGATGGTCCTCTGCACGTCCTTCCAGGTGCAGGAACCCCTCACAGAGCCACCAGCTCCACCTTGGCAATTCCTTCTGTGTCCCAAGACCTTTTGCTTGATGGAAAAAAAAAAATCACTTGGAGCTTGCTTGTTTGGGTTTTGTTTTGTTTTGTTTTGGGGTTTTTTTGGGGTTTGGTTGGTTGGTTGGTTTTGGTTTTTTGTTGGGTTTTTTTGGGTTTTTTTGGGTTTTTTTGCTGTGTTTTGTTTGGTTTGGGTATCTTTTTTTTTTTAAGAGGAGTGAAAAATAAGCTGTGCTTACAGAAGCATGAGTCAATCTGGCAGTGCAAGCAAATTTGCAGGATTGTTTGCTTATCAGCAACCCGAATCTGCCCCAGTGCTGGGCTTTTTCCTGCTCTTACAAGTGTTTAGAAGTCAGATCTTGTTGTAACTTTTGCTCTGACAGTCACCCAGGACTTGTAATAATGAAGCAACCATGACAACAGCAGAGCTTTCCTTCAGAGAGAGGAGCCTGTGGAGCAGCTCTGCTGTAACATCTGCGCAGCGACTGCTTGAGAATGTCAGGGTATTTCTGTAATCGATGATTTCCATGCAGTAATTTTGGCTGATGATCACTTATTCCACAATATCATCCTCGGAGGGAATGATTTCACAGCAGATATTTTTTTTTTTCCTGGGGACTATTAAGACTTTTTTATTCCCCCCCCACAAAGGCTCTGTGAAAACACGATCCATGCAACCACATTTATTTCTGGGACAAACCATGGCATCACAGAATGGTTTGGGTTGGAAACCCAAGCCTGAAACTCATCTTGTTCCATGCCCTACCATGGGCAGGGACACCTTTCCACTATTCCAGGTGGCTCCAAGCCCCATCCAGCCTGGCTTTGGACACTTCCAGGGATCCAGGGGCAGCCACAGCTTCTCTGGGCAGCCTGTGCCAGGGCCTGCCCACCCTCACAGGGAAGAATTTCTTCCTAATCTTCAATGTCTGGTGGGACAACTTTTCCAGCTGCAGAACTGAGAAGTTGCATTTGTTTCCAAAGCACTCCCACAGCCCCTGGAGGCACTGTAAAATCATCACTGGGGAGGGAAGTTACTGCACTTCTCCTCCCAGAGGAGGGCAACGAGGCTGGTGAGGGGCTTGGAGCACAAACCCTGTGAGGAACGACTGAGGGAGCTGGGGTTATTTAGCCTGGAGAAAAGGAGATTTAGAGGTGATCTTATAACTCTCTACAACTTCCTGAAGGGTGGTTGCAGTCAGTTGGGGGTTGGTCTCTTTCTCCAGGCAACAACTGACAGAACGAGAGAACGCAGCCTCAAGCTGTGTCAGGGGAAATACAGGTTGGATATTAGGAAAAGGTTTTTCACAGAAAGAGTGATAAAGTATTGGAATGGCCTGCCCAGGGAAGTGGTGGAGTCACCATCCCTGGATGTGTTTAAGGAAAGATTGGATGTGGCACTTGGTGCCGTGGTCTAGTTGAGGTGTTAGAGCATGGGTTGGACTTGATGATCTTGAAGTCCAACCTAAAAATTCTGTGATTTTGTCCCCTTGGGTGTCCTGTTGCCACTTCGGGGCAGGGAGAGAGGTGTAAATAGGGGGCAGAGCCTGTGCATCAGCAATTTTTGGCTTTATAGGGTTTCATAGCTCATATCTTTATAGGTTTATATAGCTCAAATAGGGCTGATATAGCTTGTATCTCCTTTCCTATCTAAGGCTGATTTCTCCAGGTCAGACTTCCTGTCCCACATATGTGATAAACTTGACCACCAATCATGGCTGATGAGACACATCCTATTTTTTCACCCTCTGGAGTGGATTTGCCATAGAAAAGGCCTCCTTCATCACCTGTGCAGTGTGGATGGGTAATGCCAAACCCTTTGGAGAGCCCCTTGAGGAGGAGGGAATCGATTCTTTCCTGGACACCAGTGGGAGGGGAGGGAGCTGCATGGCTCACTAGGCAAATTCCAGAGGCTGGAGTTGATTCCCAGTGAGGAGTCTCCCTGTTGCTGGGGAAGCCTTGGCTCTCATGTTTTGCTGGAACACTTTGGTTCCATCTGAAGTTGCTTGATCCCACAGATCAGCACCTGCTCAACAAACCCCAGGGTGAGCCCTGACAGGTGTTCTGTTTTTGGGTGCAGGGTAAGGGAGCCATTCATCCCGAGCTGATTGGCAAGGGTGAGCTGGAGTGGGAGAACAGCACTGACTCAGCTCAGCGTCCCCGGGATGAGTTCAGCACTAACCCCTATTAATGATTTAGCACAACCATTGGAAACTGAGGGAAATCAGCTGCTGAGGAGAATTCTGATGTCCTGGCTGACTTCAGCCTCCAGGCACGAAATGCCACCTCCATTTTGAATATTTTTGTCTCTTTATTAGTGGCAATGGACAAATGTACACTGGGTTGGCTTAAGCATTCCTTGATCTGATCCCCTTCCATCGAGGATGCATCTTCCTTGCTCCAACCCTCCCCCTGCTCTCTGGGACACTTATCTGGAAGGACAAATCCTTGTATGGATCTGGCTTGCCTGTTTTTCTTCCTGGCAGGCCTGGTGAGGCCCTGGCACGGGTTTCCCAGAGGAGCTGTGGCTGCCCACATCCCTGGAGGCATTCAAGGCTGAACTGGACAGGGCTTGGAGGTCTAGTGGAAGGTGTCCCTGCCCATAGCAGGGGAGTTGGAACTAGATGGTCTTTAAGATCCCCTCTAGTCCAAGTCATGCTGGAAATATCTGTGGATTCCTCTAGAAACTTGTCTTGCACCACTGGGAATTGTGGGAATTGCCTGTTTGTTTGTTTGTTTGTTTTTGTTTGGCTTTTTTCTGCTGTGAGTTGTGCCCAACTTGCTGCTTCCCAAGTGCCTGGTTGAGGACAGTGTGGGTGGCCTCTGGAAGGAATTCAGGGGCTTGGCCTTGGCCTGGAGAGTGGCATCACTTCTCAGGAGAGAAGGCAGACTGAGGCTTCCTCCCAGGCACCAGAGGGAATCCTGGCTACAGGACTTTCTGGGAATGCAAGGTGGTGCAGGGAGGAGGAGGATCACTGCCAGGGTGTCCCTGCAGTCTGGAGAAGGGCAGGGGGACTGGCATCAGCCAAGGCATAGATCCACAGCCAGCTCCTCCAGAGGCAGGCTGTTCCTCCCCCAGAAGCAGCTCTGTGTTCCCTCAGGATAACAGATTTCCACACATCCCTCTTTTAGGTCCCCAGGGACTGCAGCACTTGAGATGATCGCTTGCTGCCGTGTGTGTTCTGCTAGCCAGTCACCAGCGGGGTGGTGGTGGTTTGTTTTCTGAATTTTAAAGGGTGTTTATGCACTGGAGGATTCAAGATGAATAATTCTGGCTGCTCTAAAGAAATTAGCTTCTTTCAGAGAGCAGCCTTCAAAGAAAATGTTGCTGTAGACAAGCCATTAGGGAAGCAGATGAAACTCTGGGGCTCAGAAAGGGACCAGTCCTGCAACTCCTGATCTTGTGTAGCCTCTCTTCCACAGGGAAATCAAGTTTTCCTATAAAGTTACCCATCAGGTGTCAGGAGCTAGCATTTGTGCCTTTCTGAAGTGGCTGGGGGTACCTTGGAAGCTCTCCTTGAAGCAGGGTTCCAGGGCTTGTTGGTAGAAGTGCACCTGGATACACCCAGCTGGAGCTGCTGATGCCAAGTGGAAACCCACCTCTCTGTTTTACACAATGTTCCAACTTCCCACCCCAAATTTTGGCCTGGCCTTGAAAAGGAACGTGACATCCCCCCCTCTCCCCCAATTGTGCCTACAAGTGTGAGGAGTGACAGGGCTGTGGGATGGAGAGGACTGAACCTGCAGGCTCTGCAGAGAGGGGTTTCCCTGCCTGTGCCTCAGGAGGGATATTGAGGCATTAAGCAGCTGACTGGGTTTATAAAAAGGCCCAAAAAACAGTGACAAAAAAAGCTGTTCAAAGCTTTGATGTGCCTTGGCTGTCCTTGCACCGAGCTCTGTACATCTGTTTCGCCTCAGGGCCGAGCTCTGATCCTCCGTGGACACTCAGGATTGGGTTTCCCTACATCCTGGCTCCAGCTGTGCTGCCAAATCCGACTGTATTTGGCCCATCTGGGCTGCCACGATCTGTTAGGGTCAGGAGGAACACCACTGTGCTGCCTTCAGCCTGGGTGCTGGTGGCTGCTCTGGTAGCTCAGGTGGCAGGCAGAGCTCTCTGGGTCACAGATCTCCTGGTCACAGCCAGGAGCTTCAGACACTCCATGCTTAGCATCAGTTCTTCCCTGTGGACAACATCCTGCCTGGGCAAAAAGGGGTTTGCTTTTAGTCCTGTGTGTGATGCACCTCACAGCTGGCTGCCAAATCAGTTATGCCTGGTACTTGGAAAGGAAACACAGCTGGAAGTGTCCAAGGCCAGGCTGGATGGGGCTCGAAGCAACCTGGGATAGTGGAAGGTGCCCCTGCCCATGGCAGGGATGAACTTTTAGGTCCCTTCCAACCCAAACTATTCTATGATTCTACTCTCCTGAAGGTGCTGTTGGACAGGTTTCTGTCTCTCAGCCCTTGTCCCACAGCAACAGATCCTCCTGGAACATTTGTCCCCATCCTTCAGGTGCTCCCACAGCAGGTGTGAAGGTGCCTCCACCCAGCTGTGCTTCTCTCACCTGGCTCAGGAGGGTACAACTTGCAAACCCTCCTGACAAGGGCCAGGAGTTATGTGGGGATTTAATCCCAAATCTTCTTTGTGGACAGAAGTGGGGCACAGTTTGACAGCAACAGCCTGGCTCTGTTGGTGTGACAGAGCAGAGCGGAACCGTTCAGGGTCTGGCTGGAGTCTGTAGAACAAATTTGGAAGAGGAATTGTGATTTATGATGAAACTGCAAAGCCCAGTGTGACTGCAGCACTTGGCTGCCTCTCTATGTACTCATCTCCTGGGTTTCTTGGTAACTTGTCCGTGTTTCACATTCCACCTTCCCCTGTTGAGCCTGGCAGTCTGGAAACAAGACTCTGCTGGGGCTTGGCCAGCCAGAGTCAACTGGTGCCATTCCTGGGTTATTTTGAATATTCTTCTGCTCACTACACTCTTACTGCAGCCCTCCAACTAGGTCTGAGCTTGCAGCAGCCTGTGAGGGTGGGATAGCCCTTCCTGGGGCCTGGAGTTCAGGGTGTCTCAGTTCAGAAAGACGGGTATCTGCCAGGGAAAGCTGGAGTTTCCCTTGGAATGGAGAATGTAAACCTCTCACCTCCTCCAAATTATAATTTTGCAATTAAGGGCTTTCAGGCAAAGATTTGGGAATAGGATTAACAGTTCTTTACTAGGAGTATTAACAATACAAATGTAATAGAAAACAAAACCACCCAACCAACCAAACAACAATCCTGGAAAAACCCTGACAGAGTCAGAGCTACAACCTGACACCCTGTTGGTCAGGGTGTTGGGAGCAGTCCCAAAGTGAGTCCTCCTGGAGTGGCAGATGTGGTTCTGTTGGAGCAGAGATGATCCTGAGAGGAAAGGGTCCAGTGATGGTGAGAAGGGTCCAGTCTTCCTCCGGGAATCCGTTGGAACCAGATCCCTGGTGTTCCTGTTTCTCAGTTTTTATCCAGGTAGGAATGGTTGGCTCCCCCCACTAGGTGGGGCATCTCACAATGGAATGATGGAATGTGTCCTGTCCTTGGTGAGCCTTAATGGCCCATTAGCAGCAGATATCCCCTGGAGGAAGGATGGGTGGTGAAAGAGATAACACTGCCCCACCTGGTTTGAACAGCTGGCCCGTTATCAGAAGGCATCATCCCCCCCAAGTTACAAGAGATAAAGAAAAAACATCTCCCCAGCTGCTTTCAACAGATGAAATAGAATACACGTTTTTGGTTCCATAACCCAAGACAAGGGAAGGAGCCCATCTCTGTGCACCTGACCTGGCTGTGACCACTGTGAAGGCCAAACTCCTGGACTGCTTTTGGCTCATTCTGCCTCTCACTGCGTCATGTCCTTGTTTTTTGGCAGTCTCCCTCTCTGGTTTTCCAGCCTGAAATTCTCAGGGGCTGACTTCTCCAAATGGAGACCAGGAATCTGGGTCACTGCTTATGGGCTGAAGGGTGAAATTAAGCAGCACTCGTTTGATAAGCTTGCTCCCTGTAATGAGAAAACATCCTGGTGTGATGCAAAAGGTGCCTTTGAAGCCTCAAGAGATCGTGAGAAAGGCAAATTAGGGGGGGGGGGGGGGTGGAAAACTAATCCTAAATTTAATTGGCATGAAGGAGTTGCCTTCTGTGTGTGAGGACTCCGTGCCAGTGTGGTGGCTGTGCTGTCCTGTCACTGCAGGACCGAGTGGCACTGGCTCTGTGCTCCCTTTGCCAGCAGCCATGGGTGAATGTGTCACTTCCCTCTCATCCTGCAGGTCAGTGTTTCCCTCAGGGGCTGGATCATATTTCAGCATCAAGGTCCTCAAAGTGCACGGGTGACAAGTTGCCCATAACCCCATTTGGCCCCGTCAGCAGAAGGAGCACCGTGGGTTGAACTGAATTCCTGCCTCTCCCTGGGTCTCAGTGCATTGAATCCTAGAGTATTTTGGGTTAGAAGGAACCTTAAAGCTCATCTCTTTCCACTGTGCCGGTGGCTCCAAGCCCCAGTGTCCAACCTTGCCTTGGACACTTCCAGGGATCCAGGGGCAGCCACAGCTTCCTTGGGCACCCTGTGCCAGGGTCCCCCCACCCTCCCAGGGAACAATTCCATCCCAGTATTCCATCTATTCCTTCCAGTGCCCCCTGGCACTGCCACTCTCCTTGCCCAAGGTCCAGGTTGGCCAGCACACCTTTTGACTGCTCATTCGAGTCAACATCCTCCAGACTGAGCTCTTGAAATCTGCCCCATTCTCATTCCTTTATAAGAGTTTGGACTTTGGGGTAAAATGTACCTTTTCCAAAGTTTTGAGCAGTACTTTGTAGAGAGGAATGAACAATGAATGTGCAGTGTGAATTCACCAGGGTCTATAAAATATTTGCAATTCCCCCACCGTCCCTGGAGTCCAACTCAGGAGAATAAACCAGGGGCCAGGTTTTAAAAGCTTTTGTGTTAACAAAAACCAGTACTTTGGCCATCATATCTGACAGCTGAATTGTTTTTCCAGTGGAAAAAAAGGATCTTTTTTTTATAGCCTGATGTAGCAAATGTGAACTCTGCCCACAGGCAGGGCAGCCTTAAGGTATCAGAAGTTTTATTTCTGGGTTTTAAGTCGAGAGGAACTGTGGAGGTGACTGGGTTCTTAGACTGCCTGCTGTAGAAGCAGGTGTGGCTCCTGAGGGGAAAGGTGGACAAATGCAGGTGGTGGACCTGATGTGGACAACTGAGAGGAAGAAGTGAACACGTGTGTGTGCAGTTCCTGACCTGCTGGTGGGGTGGGACAGCTGGGCTCGGTGTCTGCTGATGGTGACAACATGTCTTGGGTTGTAGAGCCAGGGGTGTGTATTCTATCTTCATCTGTTAAAAGCAGTTGGGGAGATGTTTTTTTGGTTTTCTTCTTTATCTCTTGTAACTCTGGGGGAGGGCAGGGAGAGGGCCGGATGCCTTCTGACTATGGGCCATTAACACCTTCCTGGACTGTACCCCTCCCCAGAGGGTGCAGCTGCATTCCATCCTCCTGTGGTGAGATGCATCACATCCGCCCCTGGCAGTGAGGGGGAGCAGGCAGTTTCTACCTGGATAAAACTGAGACACAGGAACAGGAAAACATCCAGCTTCACCCGATTTTCTGGGAGGAAGACTGGACCCCATCTCACCATCACCTGACCCCTTCTCACCATCCCTGGACCCTGTTGCTACAGGATCATCTCTACTCCAACAGAACCACCTCTGCCACTCCAGGAGGACTCACTTTTGGACTGCTTCCAACACCCTGACTCCCAGGGTGTCAGGTTGTAGCTCTGACTCTGTCAGGGTTCTCCAAAATTGTTGTTTGTTTGCTTGCTTGATAGGTTGGGTGGTTTTGTTTTTCTACTACATTTGTATTGTTAATATTCCTAGTAAAGAACTGTTATTCCTATTCCCAAATCTTTGCCTGAAAGCCCTTGATTGCAAATTTATAATTTGGCAGGGGGTGAGGAGTTTACATTCCCCATTCTAAGGGAAACTCCAGCTTTCCCTGGCAGACACCTGTCTTTCCAAACCAAGACACAACAGCATCCCTCACTGCCACCTCCCTGGACAAGGGAACGACAGTGCTGCAGCTCCTGCCAGCGTTTTGGGTTGCCCTGGTGTCTTGGTTTGGAAAGACAGGTGTCTGCCAGGGAAAGCTGGAGTTCCCCTTGGAATGGATAACGTAAACCACACCCCTCTCCAAAATTGTTATAATTTTGCAATTAGGGGCTTTCAGGCAAAGGTATGGGAATAGGAATAACAGTTCTTTACTAGGAATATTAAAAACACAAATGTAATAGTAAAACAACCAAACAAACAAACCCAAGAAACAAAACAAACAAACAAAAACTCAAGAAACCCTGACCGAATCTAAACACGGCCTGACACCCTGTTGGTCAGGGTGTTGGGAGCAGTCCAATCAAGTCCTCCTGGAGTGACAGATGTGGTTCTATTTGAGTAGAGATGATCCTGTGGAAGGGTCCAGTGGTGGTAAGATGGGTTGGGTTTTCCTCTGGGAATCCAGTGGAATCAGGCTGTCCTGGTGTTCTGAATTCCAGGTTTTATCAGGGTAGGAATGCTGGGCTCCTCCCCCTGGGTGGAGCATCTCCCCATGGGCTGATGGAATTGTATCAGCCATGCAGTGAGCCTCGATGGCTGATGAACAGCAGATACCCCTGGAGGGAGGATGGATCAGGGAAGAGAGAGAGAAAACTGCCCCAGCTGGTTTTAACAGCTGCCCATTGACAGAAGGCACCTGCCCCCTCCATCCCAGAGTTAGGAAATAACGAAAAAACACCTCTTCAACTGGTTTCAACAGAATGGGAATAGAACACACGCTTTTGGTTATATATTGCAACTCAAGGCACCTGGCCAAACTCAACCCTGGTTTACTTTTTGTGCCTGAGTTCAGCTTCCATGAGTATTTGGGTATGGTTCTGGTGAGTGTTGCACCTCCCTGTGTGGGTCCTTCTGTGTGTTTTATCAAGGGAATGCTGCAGGCTGCACCTGTATGCAGCACTCTGTAAAATCCAGCGTTTGAAGGCAGAGAAAGACATGCACGTCCTAATTAAACATCTGTTTTAATTGTTGTCTGCTGGCAGAGGGCTGGGCTTGGGTGCAGGACCTCAGCTCTTCACACAAGTGCTGTGAGGGCTCCCTGTGTGACTCTCTGTGCATGTCCCCAAGTATCTCCCCCTGGGCCCAAATCGAGAGCACCCTGCTGAAGTGGGAGGTCCCTGGGACACCTCTGCAGCATCTCCTCCTCCCCCTCACTGCCACCTCCCTCCCTGTGGGACTAAACCAGGCTGGGTATCCCTTGGCCAAGCACAAATCCCTCGTCCTTCCCGTTGTGCCAGCAGCTCCCACCAGCCCAGGCTCTCTGCCAGTGCTGCTGCCCAGCCTCGCTGCCTTTCTGCTCCAGCAGCTCCAAATAAAAAGCCCTCTGTGTCTGTGCCTCCTGTCATAATTTTAACAAAAATTTTAACAAGAGCGTTGTTCTGCCCGTGCTGTGGTCAGGGGACGAGGGGAGAGGGGCCAGGTCGTCCCTCCCACAGGGGACAACTGAGAGGAAGACGTGAAGACTTGTGTGTGCAATTCCTGACCTGCTGGTGGGTGGGACATCTATGCTGTCCCACCCACATAGATGTGTTTAAGTGCAATAAATACACAGAGGCTGTTAAATGCTGAGCATCTCCCGAGGAGGCTTCCCCTCCTGCAGGTCCAGGGAGCCTGGGATCACCTGGGGGGACGGGAAACATTCCCAGCAGTGCTCACAAGTTTTAAGTGCTCACAGCGGTGGCACTGCGGGGCTTAAATGCGGCTCCTGCTAATGATGCCTCCCTCGATGGGGCTTTTCTCTCTGTGATGCTGCTTGAGATTAATGATAAGGTCTGATTGTCCTCACTGGGGTGGTACATGGCCTCATCAAGGCCATTCTTATTAAGAGAATAACTCTTATTGGCTGGTAAGACAACTCCTACCTGATCATCAGCAAGAATTTCTGGGAAATTGGGGCAAAACCTGAGCGGGCTTGGAAGTTTTGTGACTTCTGAGGAGCTCTGAGGCAGTGAAATCCTCAGATGATGAGTAACAGGGTCACATTTTTCACTAGAAGTGAAATGTTTACTTTTGTGAGGCTTAAAATCAATTCGGCTGAGCTGATTTGTAAAGCCAGGCAGAGTCACGGTGCAGCTGGGTTTGGGGAGAGGCTTGGAGATAAAATAGCAACTATTAAGGCTGGGAAAGTCCTCTAAGATCACAGGATGCAGCCATTGGGCCAGCACTGCCGATCCCAGCATTAAACCGTGTCACCAGGGCTTTCTGCGTGGAGCTGCTTTCAGAACACCTCCAGCTGGCCTGGACCAGAGGACATTTTAGGCTTTTTCTGCTGGGTTTTGATCTCCTATCAGCGCTTCAGTAGGATCAGGTGATTTACTCCCTGGGTGTTTACTTGGGGTGAACTTCTCAAGGAGGATGAAATACAGGTGAGCTGTTGTTACAGCAGCCCCGTTTAAACTTTTACATCAAGTATTGAGCCGTGAAATGCTGCTCCACTGTTACATCCCACGTTTGTGAGCTCTGGCACCAGTGAGGGAGGGTGGAATTGGATCAGTAGAAGGGGAGAAGTCAGGAATAGACAGAGGGGGCAGGGGGGATGCACTCCTTGTGAAGTAAGAAGTGTTGTCAGCTTGCTGTAAGGAAGGGAGGAAGATGTCTGTGGAGCTCAGTGGGATCAGAATTGGGCAGGTTGGAAAAAGTTCAGCAGGTGAAGCACTTTGTGGCTGGGGGTGTGACCAGCCAGACCAGCCACTGAATTATCAAGCAGGAGAAGTTAAAAGGTGGCAAAGCAGCCTGCTGAAAGGTGAGGGGTGCTTCAGAAGGGAAGTTAAATCCCTGTGATGCCGTGTTTTGGCTTGGCACCTGTCAGTGCAATTCTTCATGCTACCAATGCCTTAATTAATCCCTTCTGTTTCTCCTGTGCCATACAGTGCAGCCTGCTCAGTAATTATGGAGTTGCTCTGCTTCCTTGAGGTGGATGGGTAACCCTTCCCAACTCCAAGCATGTTGTCCCAGGCCGTTCCCACTGACATGAGGGAGTTGCCATGTCAAGTGGCTCCTGCTTGGCAGAAGCAGAAGAGGCATCCTTTCCATCCTGAAGGCATTGACTGGAAGGGCTGCCTGGGCTCTGACCTGCTCCAGATTTGGGTGTCTTAGGGAAAGAGGCTGAAATCTGGGCTTGTTCTGGGAAAACCCAAATGTGGGCTCCTCAGCTTCCACATCTTCCTGCCTGGGAACCCAAGGATACAATGTGGGGAGGGGAAAAGAGCATTTTGTGGCTAGGAACATCCCTGCTCTGATGCTTCTTATTTCTTCCCAAGGAACCAGTCTCATGCAGTGGATAGATTGGCTGCTGGAAGCTGGAGGAGTGGGACAAGGCTTGAGAAATGCCCCTTGGTTCTTCCCATCCTTTGTAAAATAAGTAGGGATGCTCTGGGATCCACCTCTGCCTTGAGGTGGTCCATGTCCAGCACAATCTGGGAACCTACAGAGTTCTGGAGCTGTGAGGTTTTCTGGGCTGCTGTCCTGTGCTCCTGTGTCCATGTCCTGTCCATGGATGCTCCTGTACGTGTGTGCTTAGAGGGAATTTGTCTTGGTTTAGAAAGACAGGTATCTGACAGGGAAAGCTGGAGTTTCCCTTAGAATGGAGACTGTAAACCCCTCACCGCCGCCAAATTATAATTTTGCAATCAAGGGCTTTCAGGCAAAGATTTGGGAATAGGAATAACAGTTCTTTAATAGGAATGTTAACAATACAAATGTAGTAGAAAAACAAAACCACCCAACCAACCAAGCAAACAAACAAACAACAATTTTGGAGAACGCTGACAGAGTCAGAGCTACAACCTGACACCCTGTTGGTCAGGGTGTTGGAAGCAGTCCAAAAGTGAGTCCTCCTGGAGTGTCAGAGGTGGTTCTGGTGGAGTAGAGATGATCCTGTAGAACAAGGGTCCAGGTAGTGATGAGAAGGGGTCCAGTCTTCCTCCAGGAATCCAGTGGAGCCAGACACCTGTGTTCTTACGTTTCACTTTTTATCCAGGTAGGAATGGTTGGCTCCCCCCACTGGGTGGAGCATCTCACAATAGGATGATGAAATGTGGATATTCTACTTTGTGGATGTACTACTTTGGGGAGGAGAACAGCTTGGGGAGTCTTAATGGCCCATTGTGAAAAGAGATAAGGAACACTGCCCCACCTGGTTTAACAGCTGGCCCATTATCAGAAGGCACCGATCCCCCTCCTCCCAGAGTTACAAGAGCTAAAGAAAAACATCTCCCCAACTGCTTTCAGCAGATGAAATAGAATAAATAGAATCCACATTTTTGGTTCCACAACCCAAGACAGAATTTTATGGCATTATTGTGGTAATGTGAATTTAATGAAATCATTACAAAAGTGTGAATTTTAGGTGGTCCAAGGAGAGCTCAGACTTAGACATTTCTCTTTTTTTTTTTTTTTTTTTTTTTTTTTTTTTTTTTTTTTTTTTTTTAATCTTGAGGCATCCAGTGAGCCACCATCCTCCTAGGCTGGAACAGCAGCTCAGGGACACATCAAGCCAAATAAAAAATCTTGTACTGGAGTAAAGAGTGGGCAAGGTTTGATGTGGGTTTTTCAAGTAAAACCACTTCAAATGGTGTTAGGAAAAAAAAAAAAAAAGAAAAAAAAAAAAAAGAAAAGAGAGAGAGTCAGATTAACATCTCCTTTCCAGTCTGAAATTATGGGCTTTGTGCTGGAGACCAGGCTCCCAGACCACCCTTTTCTATTTATTGCCGAAACTGCACACTGTCATTACCCTGGAGGTTACCAAGGCACTTCCTCCACCCCACTGAAAACTCTTGAGAGGTTTCTGCTGTAACTAAAGCTTCCCTTGCAAAAGGCAGGACAAAAAAAAAAAAAAAAAAAAAAAAAAGCTTTTAGAGGTGCCCACCATGTTTATGTGTGAAGGACAGCTGCCTCAAAGAGAGCCAGGCTGCAGCTAAAATCATGTCTTTATGGGGAGCTTTGTATCTCTTTTTTGCCTTCCTCCCAGCCCTTTAGTCCCATGGGACAGGAGTAGTCTTGCCCCACCCCTGGAAGTGTTCCAGGCCAGGTTGGAGGGAGCTTGGAGCAATCTGGAGTAGTGGAAGGTGTCCCTGCCTGTGACAAGGGGTGGGATGAGATGAACTTTGTTGCCAAAGCCTTCTGGAATTCATTGATTCCTGTGCCAAAAAACATTTCTGTGCCATTGCAGCTGTCATTTATGCCACCCCTGAGCATGTTAGTCCTGTATTTACCATTTGTGCCAGATTTGGGAGCATCCCACCATCTGCACCTCATGGTGGAGAGGAGCAGGGTTTGCTGTAGCTCAGAACCAGGCAGCTTGAGATTGGATAGTGGGAAAAATGTCTCCACTGAAAAGGTGGTCAGGCCTTGGAACAGGCTGCCCAGGGCAGTGGTGAAGTCAGCATCCCTGGAAGTGTACAACAGGCATCCCTCTGTGTCCTGCTCTCCGTAGGGAACGCTGCACACACAGAGCCTGGAGCAGGCCACAGGCTGGGGAACACACTGGAGGGGCTGCTGAGAGGGGACTGAGTGTCCCAGGTGGAAATCCGGGGGTGCAGCTGTGTCTGGAGACACAGAAAGCAGCTCCTGTGAGCCCCTGGCTGCTGAGCAGGCAATCTGAGGGGCTGAAGCACAGCTCAGGCCCTGTACAGAGTACAGAGAGCACTGCCGGGCCCGGGGCCTTTTTGGGGGAACGTGAGCTGAGCCCAGCTGTCCTTGTCCCGAGCAGAAAGGTGCCTTCATCCTCAGCCAAAGCCCAGCTGTCTCCCCTGGCTGCCTGGAGTCCTGGTGGAGCTGATAACTCCACATCTGCTCGGCTTCCTGGGGCAGGCGGGCGCATCAAAGCCGGGCCTGGGCCGGCTCTGTGCTCAGACACATGTGGGATGGATGAATCACTGGGGATCTCTGTGTGTGCAGTCAGGTGCCCAGCACTTTGCTGCAGCTCAGGGTGCAGATGCCTCTCTGCTGTGCTGCTGCTCCAGAGGGGAAAGTGTGCTTTTTCCCTTTCCTTTGCAGCTTCTGGGATGTGTTTTGGTGGGGATTCAACCCACCAGGCAGGGAGCAAAGTTAATCTGGAGGGGAGGGAGACCACATCTCATTAGAAGTCAGCTGGAAAAAAAAACCAGCTCTCCAGGACTACAGACATATTTTGCAAAGCAGCTCCCTGTGTTGCTCAGCCTGCTGGAAGCCAAAGCACAGGCAGGAATTTCCCTTTAGCCACAGAGGATCCTGTGAGGTACCCAGAGCTGTGCTCTGCACCCCTGTGAACACCTCAGAGCTCTTTGGAAGGCTGATCAACTCCATCCTTCCCTGACTAGAAATCGTTTGGGGTGGTGGAAGGGCAGGAGACAGCGTGGAGCCTGATTTAACAGCTCCTTCCCTAAAAAAGGCTCCCAGGGCAGGGCTGAGGCAGGGAGGGCAGGGTGCATCTCTGTGCCCTGCTCCTGTGGTGCCACAGTGAGAAGACAGCAGGAAAAAGCTTCAGATGGCAGCTTGAATGCAGGGGCTGCCATCAGTGCAGGCTTCAGACAGAGAGGGGAGTTTTTATTTCATTCCCTGCTCCAAAGCCTTCTCTTCCACTTTCCTGCTGGGATGTGCGCATTCAGCAGCAGGAGGCTGGTGACACAGGCTGGCAGGAAGTCTCATGGAACAATTTTCTCTCCCCTTCTAGATTCCTGTTAAGTTTCAGGACCCCGTGTTTTGTCTCAGTCCACAGCTGTGCCCCAGCTCCAGCAGCGAGCTTAGGGCAGGGTTACCATCCTGCAATGGTTTGTGCCCTGCTTTCCTTCCACAAGTGAGAGACTTGGGTTGGAAGGAACCCAAAATACCATCTCGTTCCACCCCCTTGGGCAGGGACACCTTCTGCTATCCAGGTTTGTTCCAAGCCCTGCCCAGCCTGGCCTGGGACACTTCCAGGGGTGAGGAATCTGAGGCTTCTCTGGGCACCCTGTGCCAGGGCCTCCCCACCCTCACAGGGAACAATTCCTCCCCAATATCCCATCCAGCCCTGCCCTCTGGCAGTGGGAAGCCATTCCCTGTCTCCTGTCCCTCCAGGGCTTTGTCCCCAGTCCCTCTCCAGCTCTCCTGGAGCCCCTTTAGGCCCTGGCAGGGCCTCTGAGGTCTCCCTGGAGCCTTCTCCTCTCCAGGTGAGCATATCCTGTTTCAGCCTGGCTCCAGAGCCAGAGGGCCTCCAACCCTTGGAGCATCTTTGTGGTCCATATATTCCTGCTGGAGGCAGGCTCCACTCAGTCCCTTGAGCTTGGCTGGAAAGAGCCTTTTAAGTTCCTGGGTTACTCCTTGGGCTACCTGGGATGTGCAGAGACACAAACCATCTTGAGGGCTGGGTTTGTTGTGAGGCAGTGGATGTACCAGGGTTGGGGTGTCCTAACTTTGGTGCCATGCTGCTGCTGCTGTGGCTCAGCTCCCTTTCCTGGCTGACTGATCTCCTGGGGTTCAGACTCCCTTTGAGATCTTTGGGTAGAAGAGGTGTCCTTCTGTTGTCCATTTCCCAGAGCTGTGGGTAGGGGTTAAGTTGTGCTGAGATACAGGCAGCACTGCAGTGGAGAGCTGGGGCCACCTGCTCTGCAGAGCAGATTCCCAGGCCCCCCCACATTCCTCCCATCCCGGGCTGAGCCAGCCAAGGCAGCAGAGGAGATCCTCGCCAGTGCCCCTCTGCTTCCCAGCACAGGAGAAAAATCCTGTAATAAACAGCCGGCTGGGCAACCAACAACCCTCTCCCCGCGTTAAAAACCTTTCAGCAGTGCCCGACTCCTTCTCCCAGCAATGCAGAGGAAAAGGTGAAGTCACCAAGGAACGACATTTACACCGAGAGAGAAAAGAAAATGACTCATTCCCCACAGCCTAAGGGCAAACTCGGTGGCTTCTGCATCTCAGACAGGCTCTGTTGGTTAACTTGAAAAGAATCCCTTTAAATTCCCATTCCCTTTTTAAATGCAGTGTTTCTCCTCTGCTGATTGACTCATTTCCTGGAAATCTCTGAGCAAAGGCAGCCTTCCTGGCGCTGTGGATTCAGGACCATTGTGTGGTGGAAATGTGTTGTACCTGCTGGGGTGGGAGAAGCTATTCATCACCAGCCTTGAAAAAGGGGTAAAAATGCTAGGGCTCGAACTATTCTGGGTGACTCCGAGGAGCAATGGGTGCTGTTTGTAACTCTCCCTTTGGGTTTTGGGCTGGGTTGGGTTTTTCGTTTGTTATCAGAGCTCTCTGATGAACTTTGAGGTTTGTTTGGGAGAGGTGGGATGCTGTCATTTTGTCCTGGGCAGCAGAAAACATTTTCAATTCAATGTAAGAAGAGGGTTGAGATGAGCTCCTCCTTTAAAGAGGACTGGAACCTCTGCAGCCATGGAATTTGGAGCTAATTTTTCCATCAGAGCTCATTCACTTGAAGGTTCAAGTCTGCAGGGGTTGTAGCAGCAGCTGTGTTGAAAAATTAACTTTATCATACTGAAAGGCCGCAGTTGCACCTGGATTTGGGGACAGGTCTCCCATTTTGTGGGAGAAAAGAGCAGCTTGGATTCCCCTCCACTGTGCAGAGGAGATGAAGGCTGCCCAAGAACAGACTGGAAACCTCAAACCGTTTGTGTTGGGAATGGACACGTTGGAGGAGTGATTCTGTGTGAAGGTGGGATTCTGGAGATAAAGAGAGGCAGAACTGGAAGTTTGGGCCGGCACCATTTCCACACATTGTCCTGTTGATGGTTGCTCCTTGCAGAATGCAGGCATTCCCCTTCCCAAAGCTCACAGCCAAAAAGCAGTTTGGTTTCTGCTGCAGGGGGTGGCACAGGATGTTTGGATTTGGGATGCAGATGATCCCTGGTGCTGCAGGATTCTGTTTCGAGCTGTCACTGTAGCCACGTGGTGATGAAATATTTCCAGATTGGAGATGCCTCTTCCCAGCTGGTGTAAATCAGCCTGGATTCCTCCAAGGCTGTGATGGCTGAGGTCTTGGCTCGTGGTTTGTGTGCTGCTTGCTTTGTAGAGGGAAAACCAGAAAAAAAAAAAAAAAACAACAACTATTTTGGAGGGAAAATGTGCTCTGCAACCACGGAGAAGCCCCTCTGCCAGGAGTTCTTGTGCTGCTGAATGAGAGCAGAGGACTTTTGGGTGAGGTGTGTGCCTCTCCCTCCCCCAGCGTAGCTCATCTTAGTTTAGGTTTAGATTGGATTTTAGGAAAAACTTCCTCATGGGACAGAGCAATGGTGGAGTCGCCATCCCTGGAGGGGTTTAAAAGCCGTGTGGATGTGGCACTTAGGGATGTGGGTTAGCGGTGGGCTTGGCAGTGCTGGGGGAATGGTTGGACTCGATGACCTTGGAGGGCTTTTCCAACCTAAATCACGCCGTGATTGATCCCTCACCCTGCCCTGAGCTGCAGACTGGAGAACTGCAGCCAAGTGTGCTGCTTTTGGTGCAGTGCTGATGGGAATTAGGAGCAGTGGGAACCTCTTTATATGGAAAAACCTCAATTTCATTGCCTGCTTGCAGAAACTCCAGACCTCCCAGCCTGTGCTTCCCTTCCCGCTTCTCCCCATCCCTGCCCTCACCTCCCTCCCTCCCTCCCTCCCCTCTCCCTGCCAAGGTGCAGCAACTCCACTGTAAATCTATTAAAATATTAATGCAGAAGACCGAAGCCCTGCACTGAAGAGCATGGCGCAGAGGGAGAGGTCATTTGTCTGCAGAGAGTTAAATCAATACCCTGCTGAATCACTCTGCAAATTGCATCGGCTGCTGCTGGGGAGAGGGAGCCCCGTGCAGCGGCTGGGGTCTCTCAATCCTTGCTGCTGCTGGAGCAAGCAGTGTCCAGCTGCAACTGCCCATCTGGGGACACCAGGCTGGCAGAAAGAGCCAGCAGAGCTCCAGGCCTGTGGTCTAACCCACAGCCCTGTTTCTGGCTCTCCTGTGGGAAAGGCAACCTTTCCAACCCTTCCCGATGGGTTCATGCAGCCACCCAGCCCCTCTGGGATCTGTCTTGGTTTGGAAAGACAGGTGTCTGACAGGGAAAGCTGGGGTTTCCCTTAGAATGGAGAATGTAAACCCCTCACCCCCCTGCCAAATTATAAATTTGCAATTAAGGGCTTTCAGGCAAAGATTTTGGGGATAGGAATAACAGTTCTTTACTAGGAATATTAATAATAAAAATGTAATAGAAAACAAAACCACCCAACCAAGCCAGCAAATGAACAAACAACAATTTTGGAGAACTCTGACAGAGTCAGAGCTACACCCTGACACCCTGTTGGTCAGGGTGTTGGGAGCAGTCCCAAAGTGAGTCCTCCTGGAGTAGCAGATGTGGTTCTGGTGGAGTAGAGATGATCCTGTAGAACAAGGGTCCAGTGATGGTGAGAAGGGCCCAGTCTTGCTTCCAGGAATCAGGTGAAGCTGGATGCCTTCATGTTCCTGTGTCTCAGTTTTATCCAGGTAGGAATGGTTGGCTCCCCCCACTGGCTGGAACCTCTCACAATAGGGTGATGGAATGTGCATGTGCTGCTTTGGGGAGGGTATAGTTTGGGGATGTGTTAGTTTGGGGAGGTGTTAATGGCCCATTAGTAGAAAAATATCCCCCTGGAGGGAGGATGGGTGGTGAAAGAGATAAAAAACACTGCCCCACCTGGTTTAACAGCTGGCCCATTATCAGAAGGCACCCCCCTCCCCCCTTGAGTTACAAGAGATATAAAGAAAAATCATCTCCCCAACTGCTTTCAACAAATGAAATAGAATACACCCCCCCTGGCTCCACAACCCAAGACAGGTTGTAGAGCGGGTCCTCCCCTTCTCAGGGGGGCTGCTTTGTCCCTTGTGTCACCCTCTGCCCCCTGAGTGCTGCTGCAGCATCCTCAGTCCTTGCCAAGGCCAAGCCTCTCCATTTTCTTTCCTCCAGACTTCCAGGTCAACCTCTGGGCCTCCCCACAGTGATGGGCCTTTGGATTTTTTAGCCCCCCAGGTACTTTCCAGGCTTTTATCTCCTTTAATCATGGCTTGGCTGAGCAAGGCTTGTTGAACTCCATGAGTTCCCCCCATAAATCAACCCCTCATGACCCGTGCTGTTCACCAGCTCAGAGCTCGCTGATGGGTTTCATCCTTTTTGGGCATGTCACCAGCTCAGTGGAATCCAGGTGCAGGTGCTGAGAAGAGGAGAGGATTCCCCTTCCCTGCCCCACGTGCCAGGGTCTGCCTCATGCCTCACTGTGTGACACATCCAGCCCCAGCCATCAATGTCACAGCAGGAGCAGAAGGGATGCTCAGGGCTGGGTCAAAGGGAAGGGACGCTCTGCCTCACACAGCTGAAGGCGCAGCAAGGGCTTCCCTGGCCCAGGCTGGTGCTTGGAAGTCTTGAAAGCCAGACTTGGAGCTGCTTTCCTGCACCTAGAACAGGCTCCCCAGGGAATGGTCACACCCCCGAGGCTGCCAGAACTTGAGGAGCTGTTGGACAATGTCAGGGATGCAGAGGGTGGGATTGCTGGGGTGGACTCGATCCTTGTTGGTCCTCCCCAGGAAGGGTTGCTGTGGTTGCCAGGTGTAATTTGTGCCTTCAGCTCAGCTCAGCTGGGGTGTGAGATGAAGAGATGAAGGATGGCACTGAAGGATGTGAGAGTCCCCAGTTTTTCTTCTCCTTTCAAGGAAAGCAGCCTAATTAAGCTTCCTAATTCCTTCACCAATTCCTCACAAATAATTATCGGTGGTTCAGAGGACTGTTAACTTATTCTCTGCTCCAAGGCCTGTGGAAGGGGATAGGAACCTCTCTGCTCCCTTCAGCAGGACCTTCCCAAGCCATGGCATCCTCGCTGCTGACTCTGTTAAAGGTTTTGTCCCTCTCACTTTACAGAACTGGGATGGATATCACCCCAAAAAAGCTTTTTTTTTTTGGGCTATGAATATTTCCTAATGGAAGAAAGGTTTTGAACTGCCTTCTAAAACCTGGCTTTTACGTCCAGAGGCTGAGAGAGCAAAGCCAGACTTGGAGTTCTGGGAACTTCCTCGCTGCCAGGCTGGGGAGGCAGTAGGGATCTGGGGATCTGCTGATGGCTGGGGTTGGTCCAGAATCCCTCTAAACTGGATCTAAAAACGTGCCTGTGTGCATTCTGGGGCAGGGCTGGGAGGTTTTGGAGCAGCTGAGGCAGCTGGGAAAGGGGCTCAGCCAGGGGAAAAGGAGGCTCAGGGGGGACCTTGTGGCTCTGCCAGGAGTGGGATGCTTGGGCTCTGCTCCCAGGGACAGGGTGAGGGGAAAAGGCTTCAAGCTGCGCCAGGAGAGCTTTAGGTTGGGCAGCAGGAAGGATTTCTTCATGGAAGGAGTGGTCAGGCATTGTCAGGGGCTGCCCAGGGTAGTGGAGTCCCCATCCCTGGAGGTGCTCAAAAGGCACTTGGATGTTGCCATGGGGAGGTGGTTTTGTGGTGGCCTTGGCACTGCTTGGGGAACAGCTGAACTTGATGATGCTGGAGGTCTTTTCCGACCTTCAGCAGCTCCCTGATTCCTTATTGGTTTGAAAGGAAAGCGCAACCCATGCCACGACGTGTTTCTGGGCACAGCACAACCCTTTCCAGCTCTGCTGGTCCTGGGAGGTACCTGGGCTCCCTTCTACACCTGGCACCTCTCTGGGCTCTGCTGATTTGAACGGGGAACTCACTTTCCTGGCGAGTCCTTGTGGCAGGAACCAGCTGCCTGCTCCCTTCCCCGGGCATCACCCCCTTCCCGGAGCTGGGAATGCTCAGCTGCTCTGGAGACACTTCCCTGGCAGGCACAGCCATGCTCCCCAGGAGGATGCCTGTCAGTGTGAGTGTCTCTGCTGTCTCCTGGGATTAGGCAGCTGGGACAGGAGCTGGATGCAGACAGCCCGCTGGCAGAGAGGCAACCCGAGCTGGCTGGCTCTGCTTTTGGGGCTGCAGATTCCCGGGATGGCCCCGAGCCCTGGAGATTTCATATCCCTGTCCCTTATGGGTCTCACTAGCCCAGAGCCTGTGACAAGCCCAGCCGTGGCCACTCCAGGGGACCAGGGGTCTCTGCCCTGGGGCTTCCTGCCTGACAGGGGAAGAATTGGCTGCTGCCAGCAGGGAAAATCCCCTTTGCCAGAATCTCACACCTCCCTGGCTCCCCTAACAAAGCCCGTGCTCAGGGGAGCACAAACCCACCCTTTCCTGGGGTTGCTTGGACTTGCCTTCCTCAATTCCTTCCTTGTTTTTCCATTCCTGAGCTGTAACACAGGCAAGAAAGGAGCCCGAACCAGGATCCCTGGAGGCAAGGAAGCTATTGTCCTAAAAACAAAGGAACTTTTCCTCACATGCACCAGCAACAATAGGAAGTGCCCCAGAGCCCTTACTTCATCCTGGACTGGGCTTCCTGATGTTTTCCAGGATGCTTGTCTGGTCTGGTTTAGCCAGAAACGGCAAAGTACGTATTCCCTCTTGCCAGTCCTAAAAAAGTGGTGCTGCTGCTTGACTCAGGAGCAGGATGGAGCAGGAAAGCAGAGCTGGTGCAGCAGGTTTCTGTTCAACAGGTGAGAAATGGTGCCAGAGTCTCCCAGATTACGGAGAAACCTTTCAGGACTACCCTCAGCAGCACCTTTAGAACTTGCTGTGTTTCATTTTTTGGTGGGGAGAAGAGCAGAAGGAAAGGGAACGCCTGAGGTCTCTGCACACAGGTTGAAACCCCAGTGGAATGTTTTTCCATGCAGTGTCACCCGCTCAGACTGGCCCAGGGGTACTCAGAGATGCCCAGAGGGCTGGAGACCACCTTCACCTGGCAGCAGGCACAGGCTCAGAGCTGCTGGAAGCCTCCGGGGATGCTCCAGAGTCAGAACTGAGAATGGACACAGACACTGCCACTGCCTGCTCACGTTTCCCCAGCAATCCCAGACTGAAGAGGAGGCTTTTTTTTTTTTTCTTTCCTAGGAGGTACTGGCATTCCTCCAAGCACGGAGGGACCAGATGGAGCAGTAACACAGCTAAAACTTGGGGGGTGGTGGGGGGGGGAGGGAGTATCTGTTAAGGAGCTGGCTTGAAAATAAGATCATGGAAACCAGCTGTTGCTTCAAGAGAAAGGGTTTTGTTGCTGATTCTAGGAGAGGACAGAATAGGGGCCGGTGTAAAAAGCCAGTCCTGAAGACCAGGTGTGTTTGGGGCTGCGTTTTGGGAGGTTAGGAGGTCAAATGCACTGAGCAGTGTATGGGGGGATCTCTCTGCTGCAGTGCACAGCAGCTCGCTGGCTTTCTCTTTTGCACTGCTTGGGGCGGGGAGGGGAGGGGGCTCTGAGAGGCCAACACTTTCACCTCCAAAACCTCCAGCGCCCAGGATCACAAATTCCTCCTGACACATCTCCCCTGATGTGTTACTGGAGCCGCCTCTCCCGCGGATCAGCTCCCTGTGATGCAGATCTGGGCAGACACATCATTAGGTAACCATTTACGTAAGGGACCCGCCGTGGGCTTGTGGGGAGCTTTGACAGCTCTGAGAGCCCCCACGGCATCTCTGACCCACGGCAGAACACCCCACTGATCTCCTGCTCCAACATCCTGCAGCGGACATCGCTTTGCCCTCCTGGCAGCAGCTCTGCCTCCCCTTTTCTGGTCAGGCACTGGATTTTCGGGATTGCCATGGAGATGGAGGCCAGCGCGACAGGCGTCAGGCAAACAACATGAGACAGTCTGTGTCCTGGGGGACTGGGGATAAACTTGGCTCTGAAAGGCATCCCGGGCACAGAATTCCCATTAACACCATCCAACGACACTGCTTTGAAAACTGATCTCACACTTCAGAGTGGGGAGGGACAAACCCCAGCCAGGGTTAGGGCACAGGGAGAGGCACCGCTGCTGCTCACCGAGGACAGGCCTGGTAGCAGTGGTATTTTCTGAATTTGTGCCTCGGCTGCCGTCGCAGGAGCGCACCAGGAATTCTTTTCCTGCCCCCGATGCCCTGTTGTGTTTTATGCAGGATTCTCTAGGTGGATGTGAGGTGGGTGACTCACGGCGGCTCCGGGCCACCACGCCGGGAGGGATCTGGGCTTGGAGCAGGCCCGGGGATGTCGTTTTCCCCTTTGGATGGCCACGAGAACCCGGGCACAGCACAGGTAGAGTGAGAAAAGCTCAGCTCAACACACAAGGCCTTCCTTACGTAATTGTGCTGTGGTGGCCACTGGCACAGGAGCCGGGATTTACGTTCCGGCGAAATGTCTAAAACAGCCAGCGTCGGAATTCGGTCTCCTTGGTGATGAAACCAACCAATGGAAAACACACACACACACACACACACACACACACACAAAAAAGGGAATCTAAACCCATCCTTGGACCTTGCTTTTATTTTCAGAGTGGAGGGGCACTGAATTAGCCTGGCTCTGTGGCTGTGAGCAGGATGGAAGCGTGCTTGGCACGGCTCTGGCCTTCACCTGAGTCATCCCAAAACAGGCTCAGCTATCCCAGGAGAGGGTTCTGTGGAGAGGAGAACTAGGATTAAAAGGTCAGGTACCTGTAATTATAGACCTTCCTGGAACCCTGTGCACTGTCCCTACCACACAGTCCCCCCCCTCCAAGACCCCAGAAATGCTGCTGAGTTTGGGTTGTAAGTAACTCCTGCCTTCCCTGCAGAGCCCTGGATTAAACCCAGCATTAATAAAAATTAAACTGCCTGTGTTAACACACCAGGTGGGGGAAAACCAGCCACCAGCAGAGCATCCCCTTCCAGAGACACGTGAGCTGCTGTAGCCCCTGTGATCCACAGCAGAGAGGGAGCTGCTCTCCTTTAAAGCCATCTGAGCCTCTCAAGGGGCAGCCAGAGTTTAGGACAGCAGGAACATCATCTCCCCAGCATGGTGCAGCCACACAGGGTCAGGCCACCCTGGCTCTGGGCAGCTGCAGGAGGGGGTGGCTGGCAAATCCATGATTTTGTGGAGCAGTGCTGGTGGTCTCTTAGCACCACAGGGTTTGAGAAGTGGCAGGGAGGGGTCTGGGACATTTCCATGGTGGTTGGGAGCACCTCGTGGAGAGTGTTTGGCTCGTGGTGCTGCTGGCCGGGCACGGAGGGGCCGGGAAATGAGGGGCAGGTTTTGAAGCAAAGCACTTCAACAGTGTTTCTGTCATCCTGGACACGGGCTTTCCTTGGATCTGCTGCTCTTAATTTAGAGGCTGCAGGAGCCAGGACAGCTCAGTGTTTTCCAGAGGTGTGCCTGGAGAGCAGCACCGTGTCCCCAGCTGGCTCTCCTGCGAAACAGACACCTTGACAACGCCAAACCAAAACATTTTCTGCTTCAGGCTTAGCAGGGCTGGAGAGGAAGGTTAGGTCTCCCAGGTGGAAAGTTTCCCACAGAAAATACCAGAGCCCTGTTTTCTTTCTGCTTAATGGACGCTATGACCCCCGCTCCCCAAGTTATTCCAGTAATGCCCCAGGATCCTAATTAAGACTGCTGGCATTGTGTAAACACATGGGAAGACTCCAGCCCTTCTCTAGGAAGCTTCTCATCCAGTTTGGTTTAGGCAAATGCATCCATTGAAACTAATTTCTTTTTTTTTTTTTTCCCCCTTAACTTTTTCAGCAGCCCCACAATGGAGGCTTTCATCTCTACCTCTTGTGTGTATTCCAGTGTCATGCCCTCTGCTTTCAAAGGCTTAGGTTTGCCTTTAATTGTGTCGAGAGCCTTTGTCTCTAAGCCTTTAATAATGGATTTTTTTTTCTCCTCTGCCAAAAGAGGAATTTTGTTTCTTTGCTGGCTTTTCTTCTAAAGCTGAAGTGACAGTTCCCTCTTTTCGGTGAGATTTACAAAGCTTATCTTTTAATTTTCAAGAGCCAAACAGCAGAGGGGGGGGTGGGGGGGAAGGAATGAAACGTCATCATGGCTTTTAAACACTGTCGCTAGGAGAAGGCTTAATGATCCAGAAATACACAAACTGCACCATGCTCAGGGGCTGCCTGGATTTAGGGACACCGAACTGCTGCTCCTGATGGGGACAAGGAGGGGGCCAAAGCTGCCACATCCAGAGAGATCTTTCCTCTGGGCCCAGTCAGGATGGAATCCTGGAGTGGTTTGAGTTGGGAGGGACCTTCAAAACCAGGCAGTTCCACCTCCCTGCTGTGAAACACCTCCCACTGTCCCAGGTGGCTACAAGCCCCAGTGTTCAACCTGCCCAACCTGCTCTGGGCACCCTGTGCCAGGGCCTGCCCACCCTCACAGGGAACAATCCCTTCCCATAACTGTCGGGAAACTGAGGCAGAACATAACCTGTGGTCAGCTTGAGGGATGATCTGAGCTCATCTCCAGGGATTTGAAATGAGAAAGCCAAGAGGAATATTGTGTTCCTCCTCCACTGAACTCAATCTCATGTTTACACCTCGTGGGTGACAGGATTTGTCTCAGCTCTGGGGTGGGGACAGTCCTGGGATTGCCACCAAGGCTCTGTGGGATGAGGTGGGACAGGAGGCTCTTCCAATCTTTTCTGCCCATGCCCAGTGCATGGTGGTTGTGCAGGAAGCACAGGTCTGGGAAGGGGTTGTCTTCCCACTGAACAAGGCATAAATGGATTAAACTGCTTCATATTGATTGAACACTGACTTACCCCAGCTGGGCTGGTACTGGGGCAGGTCTGAAGTTGGGAGCAGAATTTGCTCAGTTGATTTTTAATTTTTTTATTATTATTATTATTTTAATATTTTTTTTAGCATGACCACTCAGAGCAGGAGGAGCTGCTTTGCAGCTAATTTCTGGTCACTGCAGTGGGACAGCTAGGCTTGAAATTACTTCCAGCAGAAAAAAAATCATGTTTTCCAGCTGATTCTGGGGGCTGTGTCCTTCATCCCTGGGGACTGCCATCCTCAGCCTCAGTGATGAAGGATCGGTAGAGCAGAGAACTCCAGCTCTCTCCCAAGGATCCCAAAGGCATAAATCTTTGGGCAAACCACTGACTATTGTAACCTCAATTGGCACAGGAGGAAAACGGGCTTCCCAGAAGATGCCTTTCACTTTAATTATGAAATAAATAAGGAAGCAGCCTTCTGTCTGGCTGAGCTGGCAGCTCAGGAACAGATCCAAGGGAAGCCAACCTAGCTGTCAGCTTTCCAGCCTGTTTGCTCCTCTTCTGGGAGTGTCTGGGAGCTCGGCTCTGTGGGAGGAACCAGAGGGACAGGCACTGCTGCTGGGTGCCTTGCTTCTCCTTGGATGGGCACAATATGGTCCAGCCCCCCCCAGAGTGGGGAATGCTTATCAGGAGCTGGCATTCAGGAGATCTCTCCAGGCTTCCACAATGGGAAGGGAGCTGAAGTGTCTAAACCTGCACATCCTCTGCTGAGAGGTTCCTCAGGTCAGGAGCCATCAGGAGGAGGAGACCTGTCTGCAGGCAGAGGATGGCAGAGCTGGGAGCTGCAGGCACAAACGGTGTCCCTGGCAGTGGGATCTGTGTTGGCAGGGCAGCCGGCGGTGACAGGCCAGGTGGGGGTGCTAACAACCCGCAGGACACCCCACCCTTCCCGCCAAACCTTTAAACAGCTTTATTTGGGTGGCTTCACCTCTTTGTTGTGCTTCCCTTTCCAGGCGGGAAGCACGGAGGGGCTGAGTGGCAGAGCCTCTGCTGTGTGGCTCGGTGGCCACGGGGGTGTTCTTGCTGAGAGTGGTGTGTTCACACTTGTTGGGCTACCAGGCTGCTTCCATGCCTCTGGGAAGGAGGGATAAGAGCTGGGGTGGCTGGGATGGGAACCTCGCCCTCCCAGCCACTGCCTCATGCAGCACAATATCCTCTCTGTCCTGAAAAGACTGGAGATTTCAATCCCAAAATAGACATTTCAACTTTTTCTTTTTTTCCTTTCTTTTCATTTTTTTTTCTTAAATTTTTGAAAGCATCTGAAAGCTGCTGGTTTCATTTCAGGCAGAGGGAACTCATTCTGAAACCCCTGGAGCTGCTGTGAAATGGGATCATTGCACACACCCACGTGCCTTCCAGCAGCCCTCATCCCAGTTCCTCATCCCATCCTGGCACCCGAGTGATGCAGGATGTGCCTCTCCTGAGCACCTGGAAGTGGCTGAAACCCCTCTTTAGCAGCACAGGCAGCTCTGTGATGACTCTGTGGTGGTTTTAGTGCTCAGGCTCAGGACTCCAAACCTGGACAGCAAAGTGTGGCAAACAACTCACAAGGCCTGGCTTGCTTTATTTTTTTTTTTTTTTTTTTTTTTTTTTTTTTTTTTGTTGTTGTGTTATTTTTTTTTTAGCTTTATTTATTTATTTTTACTTACTTAATTTTATACTACTTTTTTTCTTTCTTTTTTTTTTTTCCCCATTTCCTTCTCCTTTACGACCTGTCTCACTTTGCATTTTAATTCCATTCCCCTGCCCACACAAAATACAGCCCAAACTTCCAGGCTCTCCAGCAGCCATTCCAGATCCAGGCTTTGGAGGGGGGATGGCTTCCCATTCATGACAGAGGGCAGGGATAGATGGGATATTAGGAGATTGTTCCCTGGGAGGGTGGACAGGCCCTGGCACAGGGTGCCCAGAGAGGCTGTGGCTGCCCCTGGATCCCTGGGAGGTGCCCAAGGCCAGGTTGGACACTGGGGCTGGGAGCAGCCTGGGATAGTGGGAGGTGTCCCTGCCCATGACAGGGGATGGAATGAGAGGAGCTTTAAGTCCCTTCCATCCCAACCATTAGATGATATTAAGAAATGAATAAGATTGTTCCTTTCCACAATCATCTTCTCACACTTCTGGGGGGGGGTCCTGCCCTCCTTCCAGAGCCTGTTCTAGGTCGGGTGAGAAGGAGAACGAAGCTCTCGTGGGCAGCTGGGGCAGGCTCATCCCAAACCAGCAGCTGACCAGACAAAGAGCTGTGCCTGAGCCAAGCAGCTTGTACTGGTGCAGGCTTCCAGCTTTGGAAACTGCAGAAATCTCCCAGAGGATGAAAGGATCAGAAACCTCCAGCTGCTGGAATTCTTCTGCTCTTTGATACTCTCTGCTTCATTTGCTGCCTGGGCTCCCAGCAGAGACCAAAGCAGCTGGACAGGCTGGTTCCCACGTAGGTAATTCCAGGGTAACTGGAGGTTTCCAGACCTTTTCCCCTTGCCCTTGCCTGGCTGAGAGCCTAGAGGAAGGCCAGTCACTCTCCAGGCATGGAGCATGCCTGGGGTTTGGAGGAGGGCATGGCCTCAGGTGGCTGCATAAGGGATTAGGTGGCATTTCTGGGAGCAGGCATCCTGAAAGTCTGGGCTTTTGCAGCAGGAGAACTCCCTGTCCCTGGGAGCAGCACAACCAGTTCAAAGGGAGGTGTGTGGCCACCAGGAAATGCTTGTCGTGCTGGGAATTGTCATAATGCCACAGATTAAATGAAGCAACTCACTGAAGGAAATAAAAAAAAAATTTAAAAAACCAAAAACAAATGGAAGGGAGCTGGAGAGGGTGTTTTTTTGGGTTTTTTTTTTTTTTTTTAAGAGGGGAAGAATGGCTCTTGCCCCCCCGCGAGATTTTAGAGCCCCTTCCAGTGCTTAAAGAGATTCCAGGAGAGGTGGAGAGGGACTTTGAACAAGGGAGGGAGGGACAGGACAAAGGGGAATGGCTTCCCACTGCCAGAGGGCAAGGATGGATGGAATATTGTGAAGGAATTGTTCCCTGGGAGGGTGGGCAGGCCCTGGCACAGGGTGCCCAGAGCAGTTGTGGCTGCCCCTGGATCCCTGGAAGCGTTCCAGGCCGGGTTGGATGGGGCTTGGAGCAAGCTGGGCTGGTGGAAATTGTCCCTGCCTGTGGAACAAGATGATCTTTAAGACCTCTTCCAACCCCAACCATTCTGTGATTCTGATTTGGTGTTTTAATTGTTATTGACAAGTCAGCTTGTTATAACAGCAACATCTTACTGTTGCATGCATGTTATTCATTCCAACCACACTGTTTTTCCTGCTGTACCCCTTTTTCCCCACCTTTCCAGAACAGCAGGCTGCTCTCATTCCCAGCCTGGTGTTTTGCCATCGTGGGTGCAGCTGATGTGGCCAAGGACACCATGATTTCCTCAGCTGACTGAACCCTGCCCAGAACAGCATCATTCAGGGACAGAATGGTATAGAGTGTGACACTCCCTGTCCTGGGAGGCAAACCCTCAAATCCCCCAAATGTGGGAGATTTCAGATGGGACTGGGGGGGTCTTGAGGGTGGGATCCCCTGTCTGGTTTGAATGACAGCTGGTGTCACATCATGGCACATCAGACACACCAGGCTGGGGCACAGCCCCACCAGCTGTGTCTGAACACAGAGGAGGTGTTACTTCTGTGGTGACACAGCCTCCAGAGCACCTCCTCTGGACTTATTGAGGTCGTGAGACTGACTGAGCACGGCGGTGCCGAGACTGTAGGATAAATAGAAGGCTTCTATTTATAATGCTGCCAATCTGGCGCCGCTCGCCAGCGCTAAAAATAAGGCTTTGTGCAAAGCCAGCCGAGTGAATGGGTGCTCTCCTTGCACCCATTGTCTGCAGAGCAGCCCCTGATCCTGTGGCACACTTCGGTGCTTGGCAGGGATCCTGCAGAGCTTTGCTGAGCCACCTCCTCTCCGGAGGGCTGAGCCTGGTTTGCACCCTCACGGGAGAGGTTCCTCCTTTCCCTTCGGGTGGTCTGACCATGTGCCCACCAACTCTGCCACTTTGGGGCAGGAATGATGAGCTCTGATAACGCAGCTGGGCAAGCAGGGCCCAGGGGAAAGGGAGCTGGCTGTGCTGAAGCTGCCTGGTGCGGGTTTCTGGTTCCCCCCAGGTCTCATCCTCCTCTCCAAAGCAGGAGGATGTGTCAGACGCCGAGGCAGAGCCCGGGCTGACACAGCAGCACAGACAAGCCCAGCCTGGCACAGCCACTGCAGCAATCCCAGGTACCCCAGCAGAGTGGAGCTGGATTAACTTGCAAGGTGATCTGTTTAAGCTGCAGATAAGCCCACTGTGGATCTTCTCTCCTGGGAGTGAAGCGAGCCTCACCTTCTGACTATACAGAGTTTCACACCAAACATGATTTTTTTTTCTTTAATATGAAATCTCATTGCTGTTTAATTTGCCCATGTAAAAATCTTAAGCTTTCCCCTGCCAGCCCACCCAGACCCCGCTCCCTGCTTGGGCTGTAATGGTGAGTGACTCCAATATTTATTCTTTCTGATAAGGAAGCAGAAACCTGGATTTTATCGTTAACACTGTTGTGCAGAAGATCTTAGAGCAGATACCTGCTGCTGTGATTTTACACCTGCCTGGCTTCTCTTACAATGTTTCCTGAGGCTGAATTTATTTTCAGAGCACTTCAGGCTCTCCTTTCCTGCTGTTTCCAGCTCCTGAGGTCTGTGACCATCCCTGTTGGATTTCTCTACTCCACTCACAGCTCTGAGGGAGGGAACAGAATCACAGAATATCCAGAGCTGGAAGGGACCCACAAGGATCATCAACCCCAATTCCTGACACCCCAAGAATTCCATTGTGGGAGGTGCCAAAGCTGGTCCTCCACCAGCCTCCTCTCAACAGACCTGGCTCCAGGAGGTGACCCAAAGGAGAAGAGCAGCTTCTGCTTCATCAGCTGCTACCCAGGAACCCTGTGGCCACTTTGAGGTGTTCCTGGTGCAGAGGAGAGCAGGGGTGTCCATCCCAGGGTTTGGGCTGGAACGTGGGATCAGATGTGGCACCACGTGACACGGAACCGCCAGATGTTGATGTTCCCCTGAACTCAGTACCAGGTGTGTAGGGTTTTCCTTTTGGCTTTTTCTTTGTCCTGGGATTTCACTCGTTTTGGAGAGGGTGGATGTCACACAGGGGAAAAAAAACATTCTCAAGCCTCCTGACCCGGAGGAGACAACAAGAATGCACCTGATGGAGTCTGAAAAGGAGGAGGAGGAGCTGGCCTCGAATGCTGGTTTGCAGAGCACAGGGGAGGCTGTCACCTGGAGGGGACCAGCAGGAACACACCTGCCTCCACCACAGTGCTGAGGGTGGTCATGGCGAGCTGGAATCCAGGATTGGAGAGGGACCACAGCCCTCTGGAGCTGCCGAGTCCAAATCCAAAATTGGAGAGGGACCACAGCCCTCTGGAGCTGCCCACTCCAAATCCAAGATTGGAGAGGGACCACAGCCCTCTGGAGCTGCCTGCTCCAAATCCAAGATTGGAGAGGGACCACAGCCCTCTGGAGCTGCCCACTCCAAATCCAAGATTGGAGAGGGATCACAGCCCTCTGGAGCTGCCTGCCTGCAGAAGTTTGGAGCCCCAGGGAGAGGGACAGCATGTGCCAGGCAGGCAGGTGGCAGCTTGGTGGCAATTGCACAGTTGGGCAGCCTTGGAGAAGAGAGCCAGGAGGCCAAGTCATTCCAGCACAGTGAGTGCAGTTAAGCTGCCATATGGCTCCTTTTTGCAGAGGAAGAAGCGCACAGGGTTCCCGCTGCTTTTCCTCGAAAATGAACTTCCCGTTTCTCCTGCGAGCCCCGGGAAGGCTTGGTGGAGCTGGCAATTTCAGAGGGGCTAGGGGGAAAAGAGCTACAGGGAATGCAGGAATTCCTCGTGGATGGTCCTCTGGTTGTTTGCTCTGCCTCACCCACGCTTGAGGGCATTTCGAGGGGTGGGAAACCTGAGGTGGATCAGGGAGGGGGAGGAAAAAGATCTTTATTGGTGATGGGTGTTAAACCCCAGCCATGCCACGTGTGGAGGGGGGAGGGAAGAAGAGGTTGCTGCTAGAAACCATTGTGACCAGAAAAGCAGATTTGAACAGTTTGATTTCCTGCAGTGCTTTTGATAGAAGTCGGGAGGACAGTAGGCAAATATTTTCCAGCAAGGGCCAGAAAGAAAACAGTAGGATTTTTTTGCTTCATTTAGTAAATCCATTGCTTTTGTCCCCAGCCTGCCTTAACCCTCTCACCCCCACTAACATCTCTGATGTGGGGTTACCAACACAAGCAGAAAACTGACCTGCTGGCAAAACTTTTGCTTCAGTGCTTCTCTCTTTCCAGATGGAGAACAAAAGGGAAAAAACAGGTAAAAATCAGAGCCTGGGTAGCACTGTTTAGTCATGAATTTGGATGTGCCAGGCTGGACTCCACGATCTTGGAGGGCTTTTCCAAGTTTAGTGATCCCAAGATGTTGGGAAGACAGGAGTTCTCATGTCAGAGCATTCCTCAGCAGAGGGGAGAGCGTTTGTGGGAAGAGCTCTTTTGGGGAAGAGCATCCTTGGCTGAGCAGGCCCTGGGGAAAGGCTGGGAGCTGCAGCAGAGACAGCCGGTGGGTGGGAGGAGGGAAGATGTGGAGCTTGCAGCAGGGCAGCAAGAAACACACGTGCTTGGAGGCTGGGGATCTTTGGGGGCTGGAGGGTGGGATTTGCTTGCTTGTAGCACCCGAGATTTCACTGGTAGGAGAAGATTTCTTCTCTCCCATACCAGAAGCAAACCCCACAGCTCCCAGCCTGTGGCAAGAGCTCATTGTCTGGGTTTGCTTGGGTTTTAAAGCTCAGCTCTGAAATCACATCAGTGCAGAGAATATCTGCTTTAGCTGTTTTTTTAAAAGGGTCCTTTTGCTTTCAAAAAGGTTTGCCACCAGAGCTGCTGGTCAAGAAGGAAGTTTTCAAACCATGGATGCCTAGAAAACAGAAGGAAACAAATAACTGGGAGCAAGTAAAACGTCTCCAGCAGGCCACCAGGGTTTGGGGACACTCCCAATGCTTCAGTGGCTGGCAGGATCAAAACTCCAAACCACAGCTCCCACCATGGCCTCTTTCACAGTCAGGCTTGGGGATCACAGAATCCCAGAATGGTTTGGGGTGGAAGGGACCTTGTAGCCCATCCCACCCCCTGCCATGGGCAGGGACACTTTCCACTGTCCCAGGCTGCTCCAAGTCCCAGTGTCCAGCCTGGACTTGGACACTGCCAGGGGCAGCCACAGCTCCTCTGAGCACCCTGGACCAGGGCCTTCCTACCCTCCCAGGGAACAATTCCTTCCCAATATCCCATCCAGCCCTGCCCTCTGGCAGTGGGAAGCCATTCCCTGTGTCCTGCCCCTCCATCCCTCATCCCAAGTCCCTCTCCAGCTCTCCTGGAGCCCCTTTAGGCCCTGGAAGGAGCTCTGAGATCTCCCTGGAGCCTTCTCTTCTCCAGGTGAGCACCCCCAGCTCTCCCAGCCTGGCTCCAGAGCAGAGAGGCTCCAACCCTTGGAGCACTTCCATGGCCTCCTCTGGATTCCCTCCACGCCATTCCTATGTCGCACTTGTTCTCCCTTCAGGCAAATGCTGGTGCCCGAGCTGTGCTTTCCCTGCTGCATGTCCAGCTGTCCCCCACACCTTTCCTCACCTGGCCATGGCTCCACTGCCCCCAGTGTCCCCTTGCCAGGTGCCTTTGCACTGCTGTGACTCTCCAGCCAGGATGGGCACCTGTGGGGGTTTTGCCCGTGCACCATCCCCACACCCCGCTCTCCCTTTTCATTATTCATTCCCACACCATGGAGCTCCTTTCCCACTGAGTCTGTCTTTTCCCTCTGCCTCCCCTGGGCTTCACATGCTCCCCTGTAATTACTGTGGCCACCACTGGCTCGGCCAGTGGCACAGAAAGCACCGAGCCCTTGGCAGGACCCTACAGCCCACGTGTGCAGGGTGTGGTTTCACAGACTCTCTGCACCAGCTCAGCTTGGCTTGAGAGCCAGGAGAAAATCCAAAGCTGCCAGGGTGGGAGGCATCCCTGAACATCAGAGAGAGGCAGGCTGGGTGTTCCAGCTGGAGTTTGCCTGGATGGGCACACGGACAATCTGCACTGTTTGCATCCATCCCATGAGGGGTTGAGGTGATTCTCACCTGAGCAAAACATGTTCAGGACACTGTGGGGATCTAAAAACAATCAGCTGCATAAATGTTGGGTTTAAACCTGCTGGTTGCTGCCTTTTTTTCCTTCCCTCCATCCATCACAGTGTCCCATAAGTAATTTTTTAAGCAAAAGCGGGGGTGCTCCACTTTGGAGGTTGGGGGGGTTTAGAGCAGCCTGGGGTAGTGGAAGGGGTCAGGGGGTGGGACTGCTCCCTTCCAACCCAAACATTCTGTGATGATTCCATGACCTGGGAGCTCTCCCTTCTGCCCTGGTGGCACCCAAACCCGTGCTCCAGCGGCTGGCTGGGAGCAGCTCCGTGATCTGCGAGTCGCTGTGCAATCACGGGAGGAGATCCCGCAGATAATCTCCTTCCACGGTGGAAATATTCCACTTATTTTTATCCTCGTTTCCTGTCTGTCAGCCAGTTAATTATCCCTCAGAGGACTTTCTCTGGAAGTCTTTTTCGGGAAGGAAACTTGGCGAGTGCTGCCGGAACGTCCTTGTCCGTTTAAATGGCAGCAGTGGAGTCAATTTTACTGCCTTCTGGAGAAAAAGACCTTTTTTCTTCTCCCCCCCAACCTTTTTTTTTTTTTTTTCGTGAGGCTGTGGTTGTTTTTCCCTGTTTCTGTCAAGCTGACAGTAACAGTTTTCCTGCCTGGATCTTCTTCTCTTCCACGATGCACACGCAAAGCAGCCTTCTCTGCAGGGGGAGTGTGAAGGGCTCTTGCACTTTGGAATACCCATGCCTTACATGGATGGACACCTGGGCTTGCTCCAGACCTGCTCACCCAGGGCTGGGGCCATCCCTCTGCTCTCCTGATCATCAGTCTCCTTAATGGGTGTCCTTGAGGAAGCATTTAAAAATGCAAACCATTTCTGTTGCCGTAGCAACCGCTCTTCTGGAAATGAGGATAAAACGCGGCTCCCGTGGCTCCCGGGAGGTCAGAGCCACTTCCTGAGAGGTGCTGGGTACTGGTGGCAGGAGCACAGGGCACAGCCACCTTTCCCTGGGTCCCTAGCTGCTGGAATGCCACTGCCAGGCCTCAGTGATTCCCAAGGGGAACAGCTTGGGCCTGATTCACATATGTTTCTCTCGTAGCCACCACCACAGGCTCTGAGCAGCCTGGCCTATTGGAAGGTGTCCCTGCCTGTGGCAGACTGTGGAATGAGATGGGCTTTAAGGTCCCTCCCAAATCAAACCATTCTGGAATTCCAGGATCCCTCAGGCTCCTGTGGTCCCGAGCTGGGGTTTCCTCTCAGCCCCATCTGCAGCCAAAGGAGCGCTCCAGATGGGCACCCAAGACTGGATTTTCTCATGGCTGCCACGTGGAAACACGGAACGTGGTGGCTGCATCCTCCCTGCTGCCTCCCTGCTGTCCCCTTGCCATGCACTTGCAGGGATCGGATCCCACAGATCCCAGCTCCTGCAGGGGCAGGGGATTCACACAGTGCCCTCCGTGCTGTGAGGCACTGCAGTTCTCTTGCTCAGCATTCCCATCACGGCAGGGGGAACCTGTCCAACCTCCTGCAGAGGCTGCAGAGTCGAGTGGGAGTGCAGCAAAGTGCTGGCAGCAAACCCACTGCAACCCTCACCTGCTTCCAGAGCCACAGCTGGCAGATGGTCGAGATCACTGGATCAATCCCCAGCAGTTTGTGGAGACTGTTTTCATGGAGAGAGATAGGGAAAGCTGGATTGTCCTTTCCGGATGCTGAACCTGTGGGTTCTGGAATTGTGTGCTAGAAGGGATCAGGGAGGGACTGAGTGTTTCAACACTTCCAGAAGCCACGTCAGACGAGATGGGTGCTTTGTGATTCATCACCTCTGCAGTCTCCGTGTCCTGAACTCAAATGGCCTCTGGATCAAACCCCAGGGAAAGGCTGCCAAGGAATTGTGCTGCTGGAATTGCCCTTCTGGGTCCTGTCTTTATGGGATGGTGTCTCCTGGTCTGAGCATTGCTTTAGGCTGGAGTGATCTCTGTTCATCTTTAAAACCATCAAACAAAGCAGCAGGACGAGCTGCTTCCTCTCTGAGGCACCCAAAATATTTGGGAGTTCTCTCCCCCATCCTGGCTCTTGTATCACCTCCCGAGAAGACAGTTTTCCTAGTGCAGGTTGGTGGAAATTCCCATAAAGCTAAGGAAGGGCATCAGGCCTCGACTTCTAATTGATTTGGCTTCTGTCTCTCACGGGGCTTCACCAGACATTTAATGCACCAAAATTTTGCCTGGAGCAACTCCTTCCCCGTCTCCAGGAATTATTTCCAGTCTGGTCTGATGCCGAGGCAGCAGATAGGCAGAGCTTGTGAGCCACCCAAGCACTCACACCTTCCCAGGTTAGGGAGTGTGGGTGAATCACGGCAGCGGGATGCGCTGTTTGTCCGTGGGATGTGCAAGGCACGGAGCGCTCCCGGTCCTCACGAGGAGCACGGAGCTCCTGCAAAGCACCCACAGGCATTTTCAAAGGGTCCTCTGACACTGTTCCAAGATTAACAAAGGCACGGACTCGGAACTTTTCAGAAGGCTGAAATGGCTCCAATCAATCTTCATTACCCGGGAATTTCTTCCCTTTATACTGTTTTACAAAGAACCCCACCCAAGAGGTGGAAGAAAGACAAACTTCGTGGACCACGTTGGTCAAGTCAGAAGGACATCAAGAGAAGGTCCCTCCCAGAGAAAGGAATGCAAAACACAGGATACAGTTAGGAAAAATGTGTCTCTTGTTGACAGAACAGTGCCTGGGAAAGAGTTTCAGAGAAATCAAAACATCACAGGCACCAACCATGACTACAGTCCTCATCTCTCTTTTGCCTCCAAGAGGCTGAGCTGGCATCTCTCCACCCAGTGGGAATCCCTGCTGAGAGCTGTGAATGGCCGGGAAGCAGTGCCTGAGGAAGCCTGAGGAAGCTCAGAGGGCTGTGAGCCCTCTGAGATGCTGCTGGTGGCCCTGCATTCCTGGGAAATTCCTTCCCAGGACATCTTGCTCCTGCTTGCTCTGGAGTGAAACCTCCCGCCCTGCACTGCCCAGCCACACTCTTATCCCTGCCCTTTTCCAAGGGATGGCTGCAGTGGCCCCGTGGGCTCACATGGGGTTGTCCCCAGCAGCTTTTTTAGCCAGGTCCTGGGTGATGCCTGTGGGCTTTAATCCATGTGCTTGTGGTTAAATGCACCCCAGTCCCATGTCACCATTTAGTCTCGGAGGGCTTGGGGCGAGGAATTCTTGTTCTGTGGGAATCACAGAATCATTAAAGTTGGAAAAGCCCTCCAAGCCCACAAAGTCCAACCCAACACTGCCAGACCCACCACTAAACCACGTCCCCAGGTGTCACATCCACACGTTTTTGGACATGAATCAGCAGTGCTGCTGACTTCCAGACAGTCGAGATCCTAGTTTTTGCTCCCTGAAACACATGATTGTCCTTTCCTTGCAGGACAGGGCTAGTTTTCTCTTGGGAACAGCAGTCCAGGTTACTGCTTGTCACTGCCAGCATGAGGGAGATTTGGTTTGACTTTTAGCTGAGTTTTGGACCTGTTTTATTTTGGATGGGGTGACGCTGGCTCCGCCAGAGATGATCTTCACACAGGAACACATCTTCAGGCGCTTGTGCCTGAACGGACCCATTAATTTATTTTCCATTTATAGACCCAGCTTCATGCTCATCCTTAAAAAGCAAAAAGCTCATTAATGGGGAATTTTCTTGCCCAGATGCAGCAGCACTGCTGACTCCTACACAGAGGTGCTGCCACCCACAGCCTGAGCCATGGGTTGGTCTCCAGTTTGAGCCTCTGCCCCCCGGCTTTGTCTCCTCTGACCTCCTCCTTAGACAGAAGGGCTGATTTTAGTCAAGGTGAGTTATGACACTGTTTTGAGCATGTGAAAAGCTTCATAAGCGTCTGACTGATATCACAAACTTGAATAGATGGAGCCAAAAATGTCTTTTATTGATAAGGGATTTTTTTTTTCCTTTCCAGTGAAGAGAGCCAACTTGAGCATTGCTGTAGAAATTTCAGGAGGGTTGGAAACAGGATGAACAACAGGATGTGTCCAGAGGTGAACAGAAGTGCTCAGGGATTCAGTTTGGAACTGACTTCATTAATATCTTTCCTAATCAGCTGGGCTCACATGGAGGAACATATGGATCACTTCTGCAGCTGAGAGAGTGGAGAGCACAGGGGAGAGGACCTGGGTGTCCCATGGGGAGGATGGAGCAACCTTGGGGCCCGTCAGGAGAAGCAGTGTGAGGTGATGTAATGCAGGTAGCGTGCTTGCATCTTTTATCTGTTAACAACATCTCTTTAATCCCTATTAATAAAACTTGGCCCATTTGCTGGACTCTCATCTGTGTGAACTGCCATAGGAAGAGGAAGTGGGGTAGAAACTGATTGCAGGATGGCTGTAGGCACAGGAGGATGTTGCTAGTGCAGTCCTGGGAGATGGATTTAGCAGAGAGAGAAGTTTTGCTGCCTGCCTCCAAGGCTTTGGTTAGAGCTTGTCCAGCAAATAGCTCAGGGGAGAGCAAGCTGCCAGTGGAAGAGGCGTGGAGGAGCACAGGGGGATGCCAAACAGCAAGATGCTGGAATTAGAAAGCTGATTGTGGGCACAGTTTGCAGAGGTCAGTGTGTTAGGACACCACACCGCAGGATGGGAACGTGGGCTGGGCGTGCAGCAGGCTGGGAATCCATCCAGTGTCCTGGTTTAGGGCAAATTTGGGAGGAAACCTCCAAAGGGGTTCCCCTGGAAAGCAAAACCCAAATGGCCCCTACCCCCAGCCAGTCCGGGAAAAAACTTCCTCAGAGAAAAGTGGAAAAAAAAATTTATTTAACAAACAAGATGCCCACAAGCACAATGAATGAATAATATGAAACAATAAAACCTCTCAAAGAGAAATGGCAAACTGAGGCAGTCCTTGCCCTTGGTGCAGCTCAGCTCACTCATCTCTCACCAGCCCCACTCCCTCCGCAGCTCCAGGCCCCGCAGGTGCCAGCCCTCGCTGCTCCTCTGGGTTTGTCAGTCCAGAGCAGATTTAAACAGTCCCAAGGAAAAGAAAAAAAAAAACAATCCAGGGAGCTTCTCTGCCTCAGCCAGCTCAAACTAACTCACAGCACAGGAGATCTCTGTCCCAGTGCTGTCCGTCCCTCAGACCAACGCCGCAGCCAGGCCGTGTGGCAGTCAGGCAGTTTTCTCAAAACAAACTGCACAAACTGCTGCCAATTTCTCCCCCTTGGCTCCCACAACCATTTTAAAGGTACAGAACTGAATATACAGCACAACCAAAGCAGACAACTAGGGATATAAGCATCATAAAGTCACCCTAGGACAATCAGTCTATCAGTGATGGCATGGAAGCACTGCCATTGCCAGCCAGGAAAACCACTGCCCCGGTGTGAGGACACACCTGGAACAGGCTGGAGACGCCTGGAGCAGGCTGGAGATGCCTGGAGCAGGCTGGAGGTGCTTGGAGCAGGCTGGAGACGACTGGAGCAGGCTGGAGACGCCAGGACCAGGCTGGAGACACCTGGAGCAGGCTGGAGGTGCCTGGAGCAGGCTGGAGATGGCTGGAGCAGGCTGGAGACGCCAGGACCAGGCTGGAGATGGCTGGAGGTGCCTGGAGCAGGCTGGAGATGGCTGGAGCAGGCTGGAGATGCCAGGACCAGGCTGGAGATGGCTGGAGGTGCCTGGAGCAGGCTGGAGGTGCCTGGAGCAGGCTGGAGATGGCTGGAGAAGGCTGGAGATGGCTGGAGCAGGCTGGAGGTGCCTGGAGCAATCTGGAGATGGCTGGAGCAGGCTGGAGGCTGGCAAGGAGGAGGGGATTGCACCCTGCTGGTTTCACTTTGCCAGCCTGACACCTGTGCCCACGCTTGTCTGCGTGCATGGACATCTCCTCCAACCATCTCAGCTGGCTCCGACTCCAGCCTCTCCAAACCTGTAATCTCCCTGTTTGCTCCCTTCCCAGCTTGCTACACAGGAGCATCATTAAGGCTGTCCAGGCAAGGAAATGATCCTGCTGGTTTATGTGGAGTTGGGGTAGTACCGGAGTAATTAATTCATGCAATTCAGTGCTCCCAGTGCCAGGAGTAATGCTGGAGCACTGGTGGGATTGCTCTCTGCAGGAGGTTTAGGATCAGGACTGCTCACCCCCTTTGCCTTTGGGGTGAGAAGTGCACTCTCAGCAGTGCTTGGCAATTTCCTCTGCCCCGTGGGCTTTCCCACAAAGTGCAGTTGTGATTCCTGTTGCTTCCTAGTGGTGCGAGGGAGGGAGGGTCTCATTTTTGCAACATGCAGGCACCAGATATTGTGTTCAGCTCCAAGGTGGTAATGTAAATCTCTTTTTTACTTTTTTTTTTTTTTTGGCACCAGGGTTATTACCTTGATCAAATATTTATTTACAGCACATGTCTCTGGCAAATGCAGGCTTGACATAAAGTAATTCACTCCTGGTGTGTAGTGTTTAATGGGATTATTCTTCAGAGTAGCAGAGCCTCCTTTGCCCAGGCTGTTGTGGCTGCCTCTGGATCCCTGGAAGGGTCTAAGGCAAGGCTGGGCAGGGCTTGGGGTGACCTGGGATAGTGGAAGGTGTCCCTGCCCACGGCAGGGGGTGGAACTGGGTGAGTTCAAAAGTTCCTTCCAACCCAGCCCATGCTGTGATTCCATGATTCAGTCTGAGATGGGAGGATCGGGATGTAGCTGGGTCTGTGTGGCCAATGGACACGTCCAGGTGGAGAACTTCAGCCACTGGGAGAGGCAAAAGCAGCAAGGAGGCTTTTTTTTTCTCCTTAGGAAAATTTCACTGGCAACTTCTGGAGGCAAACGGGGCATTGCTGTGCTTCAGGATACACAGGTAAAGGATGCAGTGCTCCAAGACATGGATTATTCTTCTGTTTAAGGCAGGAAAAAAAAAAAAAAAAAAAAAAAAGAAAAAAGAAAAAAAGAAAAAAAGAAGAGTTGTGATCTGCCTGGATGGATAAAGTGCTTGTACAGGTCACGAGTTTTAGGAGGTCTCATGTTTGTTCCTTCAGGTCCCGGTCCATCCAGAGACACCGGAGTGGAAGGAAACCTCCTGGCAATGGAAGTGTCTGGGTTCAGTGCTTGGGATGACACAGCTGCACAGATGTGGTCAGACTGCACGCCAAGGCACAGGAATGAGGGGAAAGCTGAGTCTCCTGAGCTCTTCCTAGAGTGTGTTTGCTTTTAAGCCCATCTCCTGGCAATGGATACCTTCCTGCCTGCCACAGGGTTGTGGGGAGATAACACTTCCCTGCAGGGCAGCTGACCCGCGTCCCCACGTGTTGCTGGCTGAGCTGGGTGGTTTGTGGCTTCCCCATGCTCAGGAGTTTTGGTCTCCCCCAGTTCCTGTGCCAAAGATGGTCTCCATGGCCTCATCTTCATCCTCTCCCATGAGGATCCCTCTCCCTGGCACCGTGAACAACGGAGAGCACATGCCTTGTTTAATCTGGTGCCCTCTCAGTGATTGGTCCAGCACGTGGCAGAGCTGTGGGACAGCACCAGGATCATCTGGATGAGTCCCTAAGGAGGGACAGAGCTGCTGTTGGCAGTCAGGCACCTCTTGCCCCACTGACCCTGTGCCACGTGGACTCTGCTTCTCCGATTTCCCGGCTGAAGGGGAAGTGCCACAGCAGTGATGGATGCAGAGGGGCAGCCTTGTGACCATGACACATCTCATGAGTCAGCTCCCAGGGAGGAGAGGAGAGGTTTGCAGGAGGATTTTAGCTCCATGGGAGCTGGATGCCAGTGGAGAGCAGGGATTAGGAGCCGGAGACATGATCCCACTCTGGCTGCACGTATTCTCCAGGGTGCTGACTAATGTGTGGTAAAGGATCCAGCAGGAATCCTGCCCCCAGTTTGTGCTTTTCCATGGCCTCCCAGGCTTGTGGGCACCACAAAGCACCACCAGCACGTCCCAGGGACGAGGCAATGAATTCTCATCCTCGGTGCCTCGGTCTCCTCGATGGACACGTTGGCCCACACTCCTGCCTGAGGTTCCTCACCTGCTGCCAGGGGCATTTTTGAGACCTGTAGGTTGCACCCTCTGTGTCATTCCCACCAGGAATGACAGGAACTTCATGCCTTTCCTTTTCCCTCATTTTCTTCAGTGGGTTCTCTGACTGCTTAAGAGCGGAGGTTTTGAGGGTGATGGAGGAGAGGAGGCAGCAGCAGGGTGCAAATTGATTTCTGCTTTCTCAACTGTGCTCCTGCCTCTTGCCCAAGAGCATTCCTGTAGGGAACTGCTCCAGAGAGGAGTCTGCAGGGCTGGTGCCTTGTGGAATGGGAGGGAATTCTGTCCCTGGTGGCGATGTGAGGTGGCAGGAACATGACAAGGGAGCAAGGCTGCCTCCGGGCCCAGCTGAACGGTGAAATCACGGACCACGAGACACAAGGCCACGGCGTTACCTGTTGGGAAATGTTCATCCTGAACCCTGGCAGAGCTGCCAAGCAGGAGGAGCCTGTGCCAGGCTCTCACGGCTCTGCCTTGCTCTGCCTGTCAGGATTGCTGTCTCCAGGTTCTGGCTTCCAGCTGGGACGTTCTCCTGAGCAGACCTGGTGTCTCTGCCACGGATTTATCCAGCTGCTATCAGCAGATGCCCTTCCTTGGTGACTCAGGCCCGGCTCCCTGACCACATCCCCTTCTCTCCTTGCCCCCACCCACCTCAACTGAGTCACTTGGCCTCCTGTCACAAGCCAGGAGCTCTTTCTTCGGTCACACATGGAGACACTTCTGGCCCAGACTGATGTAAGCTCCTCCTGACTTCCTTTTTCCCAAGCAGGCTCTGGAGTGAGAATTCACTTCCGTCTTACCAGGCTGGCCCTGGCCTGCATGCTGCCCAGACCAGATATGCCCAGACCAGATGTACCCAGACTCTTTTTCTCCTTTAGTGCATGGTCATCTCCAGCAGTCCCCCACAGGGACCAGTCCAGCCCAGTGGTCCTGGAAGCCACCCAACAGCCCAGCACTCCTCGGTCTTGGCTGGTTTGTATTTAACATGTGACTTGTGAAGGTAGGAGCTGTGAAAACCCAGTGCTCAAAAACCTTTCCCATCTTCCGAGCATCCTGTAGCTTCAGGAAGCTTCTTTCTGGTGCTACCCCATAAAAACAGCATTTTCAGCTGCCAAAGGAGGAAATTTTAGCATGAGAGGAACATTGAAAATCAATCTGTTTCCTTGCACCCAGTTTGGGCCTATCCCTATCCTTCTCTACCCCATTAAATGCTGATGCAATTTCATCATCCCAGTCTCTTTTTGAAGCCCTGTGGTGTAACTTCCTGGCATGGGGTGACCACACTCTGAATAAAAACATCAACTTCTTTGCAGAGCTACAGAACAAGGTGATTTTTCACATGGGTGTCACTGCCCTTGATTTGGGGAAAGAGGAGCTGGCAAAATCCAACCCCTCCCCCCGCAGCCCTTTCCTTGGAGTGGGAGCGTGGTGTCTGTGCAATCCTGGGCTGGAAAAAGCTGGATCAAGCCTTGCTTTAGTCATCCCAAGTGAGCAGGCACAGCCTCTGCCTCTCCTGAGGTCAGACCCGGTGAAGGAGGAAGATGGATATCAGCTTAGCCATGCTGCTGCAGTCTGGAATGTGCTAATATCCCTGCACGCCCTCCCAAACCTTGCAGGCAAACTTGGGAACCCCGGGAAGTTTCCTGTTCAGACAGGATTGTTGTTTCTCTGCCTGGCACCTGACAAGGTGAGCTGGCTGCCTGCCCTCATCCCCTCCCTCGGGGGTACAAAGCTTCCTGGAGCAAAGCTCTGGCAGGGCAGGGAGCTGGAGCTCAGCTGCCCAAGCACCCTCCTCAGTGGCCCATCTTGTGCTAGGAGCACTGGGCCTGGATGGACGCTTCGTGCTGTCCCTGGTTGATGCCAGAAGGAAATTCTCCTGATGGAAACACCTTTCCATCGGGAGAGACAGGCTGATTACCATATCATTGCCTTACTCACTTGGTGCTCCCTGCACTACCTGCCTTCTCCTCCTTCTTCTCCGTGTTTTTGTAGTCCGTCCAAGGCTGCATCTCCCCCTCCTCGCCCTCCTTGGATCTCTCATTTTACTTTTTCAATGCCCTGCTGCATCCCAGAGGATTGTGAGTTCTTTTCCTGGCAGGCCTCCCTGCCAGCCTGCGGGTTTGGCTGCTCCCTGGGCCTGGAAGGGCTTTGCAGATGTGTGTAAACACCTCCTCTTTGCTGCCAGAAACCACTGGGCTGTCCCTCCTGCAGGAAAGGACAGGATAAATCCACTGTTTTGGTTTCCTGCTGGAGCGGGATAGTGCAGTATCCCTCCCAAAAGCAGCTGTTTAGCTCCAGAAACTACACAGGATGGCACAGGAGTGGGATTGTTCCAGAACTTTTGGAGGCTGGATGGCAACGCAGTTGTGGTGAACCAATCATTGCTCAGAAATCAATCTTTCCTTTCCTTTCCTTTCCTTTCCTTTCCTTTCCTTTCCTTTCCTTTCCTTTCCTTTCCTTTCCTTTCCTTTCCTTTCCTTTCCTTTCCTTTCCTTTCCTTTCCTTTCCTTTCCTTTCCTTTCCTTTCCTTTCCTTTCCTTTCCTTTCCTTTCCTTTCCTTCTCAGCTTCCCTTAGGTGTTGCAGGCTCCAAAAGCGCCTGTTGCTCACAGAATTGCCTTTCCCAGGAGTGGAGGCTGGAATGACCATGAGCTCAAGTCCATCTCATGGCCGCTGTAGGTTCCTGGAGGGATTTCTTCCCTTAGGAAACGAACCAGAATTCCTACCTCTGTTACCATCAGGGGACAGCAGTCATAAGAGAAGACTTGGGGCCAAAGTCACCTCAGCTGTTCAGAGACCCAAGTGCCCTGGGTTTCAAAGCAGCTGAGTCACTTGTGATTCATCCAAAGCCTGAAGCAGAGCAGGGTAATAAATCTCATTTTCTCTTTCCCCAGCTGGTGCTGTAACATCTCCTGAACTCCCTCCTCACCTTGCATTCCCTGGAGACAGGAATGCATGGGGAGGGATGCTCCACACTGAGATGTCTGCAGGGAAGGGACGTCCCAGCACCACCAGGCTGGTATCCCAGTGCTTCAACACCTGGCTGGCACTCCGAGGGGGAAGAAGGGACAGAATGCAGGGGGTTTGGCTGGGAACCCTGCATCCCTTACTCCTGCTGCTTTCTTCATGGCAGGAAGAAGGAATTTACAGCCTGGTGCTGCAAGGCTCAGTGAGAAGCAGAAATACAGGCTGGGTGGGGAATGGATGGAGAGCAGCCCTGAGGAGAAGGATGTGTTGAGAAGCTCAGCAGGACCCAGCCATGGGCATTTGCAGCCCAGAAAAATCCCCGTGTGCTGGGCTGATCCCACAGTGTGGGCAGCAGGGAAGAGGGGAATTCTGCCCCTCTGGCTTGCTCAGGTGAGACCCCACCTGCAGAGCTGCCCCAGCCCTGGGGTCAAAACTGAAGGATATGGAGCTACAGTACAGCTCCAAGGGCTGGAGCCCCTCTGCTCTGGAGCCAGGCTGGGAGAGCTGGGGGTGCTCACTTGGAGAAGAGAAGGCTCCAGGAAGACCTCAGAGCCCCTTCCAGGGCCTAAAGGGGCTCCAGGAGAGCTGGAGAGGGACTGGGGACAAGGGATGGAGAGACATGGGGAATGGTTTCCCACTGCCAGAGGGCAGGGCTGGATGGGAGATTGGGCAGGAATTGTTCCCTGTGAGGGTGGGGAGGCCCTGGCACAGGGTGCCCAGAGCAGCTGTGGCTGCCCCTGGATCCCTGGAAGTGTCCAAGGCTGGGTTGGACACTGGGGCTTGGAGCAGCTTGGGACAGTGGAAGGTGTCCTTGCCAATGGCAGGGGGTGGCACTGGATGATTTTTAAAGTCCCTCTCCAACCCAAACCATTCTACAATTTTATGGGATCAAAACTTTTGCTTGCAGGGCAAACTGGGGGGATTTCGGAACTGGGAAGTTGCAGCTGCTTTGCGTCAGCTGGGTGTAGCTGCACACGCAAGTTCTCTGCAGAAGAGGAAGCTGGTGGGAAGAGCCCTGCCTGGTGCTTGGCAGAGCAGCTGGGTGAGGTCTGGGTTTGGCTGGAGCAGCTGTCCACCCTTAGAGCTTCTCCTCATCCAGCAGTCCCTTGGGAACCAGCTGTGGGGTCAAAACATATTGAGGTGGTTTTTCTACAGCTGCACTGGCCAGGCTTGCTTTGCTCCTGAGGATCAGGAATTTACTGAATTCACCAAGGCTCAGAGCCTTGGCCAAACAAGAGCAATTCCCTCCTGCCTGGGTTAGAAAGCCATGATTTCCTCTGTGCCTAAATAGTTTGAAAAAGGAAGGAAGGCAATCCTTTGGGGTAATGTGCTGTAAGTGATAATGGTCCTTCGGGAGGACCCAGAAATCCAGGGAGATGGCATGAGAGCAGCTCTTTTCCAGGCTTTGCCCTGGAATAACAAGGGCTGGCTGTGCCTGGTGCTGATTTTCCAGGCTGGGGCAGGGCTGGGCTGTGGGAGACAGGGTGGTTCATGCACAGCCCAAGAGCATCACCACACCTGAGCCGAGAGAGCACGGTGCTGGCCCTGGATTCAGGAGCCTTCATTCCTTTCTTTGTTTGCAAACCAGGAGCAGTTGTTACAGCCAAGTTTTCCCAGCTCCCTCTGGCCTTCAGCATCTTTTCCTGCCTGTTCTGCTTCCTCTGAAGATCTCCAATGCTGGAGTGGCTCTGATCCCTCCCACAGCTGCAGGTTTGGGAGAGGTGGGCTCTGCAGCAGGGAGAATCCCTGTTCAAACACTCCCAGGCACCCTTATGTGTGTGAGACTCCCCAGGGAGCCACAAAGAAATGCTCCCTCCAGGCTGGGCCACAGATCTCATCCAGCATCAGGAAAAGGTTGGGAATCCAGCAGCAAAATCTTTGCTCTTGGTGCAGCTTTCCAGCAGCCCTCAGCTTAGAAGAGGAGGCAGGAAATTCCCCGGTGCTGGGGATTTCCTTTGGCTTCTGTCAGGAGCTGCCTGCAGAGAACCTCCCTCAGAGCTGGGGTGACAACCAGCTGGGGACCTGCTGCAGCCACAGCCTGTGGAGCACCATCACTGCTGTCCTGGGGCTCTTCCTGTGCCAGGGGATGGGGATTGCAGCTGCATTTGTTGGTGTCACTGGGGTGGTGACATCTCCTGGGGGCATTTCTGTGGCACTGGGGCAGAGACATTGCCTGAGGACACTTCTGCAGGATGGGGATAATGACATTTCCTGGGCTGTTTCTGTGGCACTGGGATGGTGGCACCTCCTGGGGGCATTTCTGGGATGATGTTGTCCCCTGACTGCATTTCCAGAGGGTGTCTCCAGTGCATCACCAGGACTTTTGGTGAGATATCAGAATTCCCCCCTTCCCCTTGGAGCTGGGAGTTCTTGCCAAGCCTTTGAGGAGCAGAATGGAATGCCCAGCCCTGCCTTGGTCCCAGCAGCAGGACTTTGTGCAGGAGGAGCTGCTTGCCAGCTTGAGGCATCCCTGGCTCTCCCAGGGCCCTGGGACAAAGCTCCCTTTCACCTTGGAGCATCCGGAAAACATAATGGGGCAGCAATTACTGCTGCAAGCTGGGGCCTGGTGGATGGGTGGCGAGGAGCCAGTGATTGTTAATCAGGCATTTTGCTGCTGGGATTTTGCTGCTGTGCAGGAATTTGTTTGCACCAGGGGGGCTTTGTGTCTGGCTGAGCCCCTGGGAGGCCGCTGGGAGCTGTGGCCCAGGAATGTATGGGGCAGGAATGAGCCAGGATCCTACCAGAACCTCCGGATGAACTGATCCCATGTGGATTTTGGGTCAGGATGAGCTTTTCCCTGAGAGAGGGAGGAGGTATCAACAGGCTGCTGCCCTCCTGGAGGGATGGGTTCATGCATTCCTGCCTTTACTAAATGGTCCCTCAGGCTGCTGGTCTCTCATTCCCAGATCCTTTTGCTCCATCATAGTCCTTTGGAAAGGACCTTAGAGCTTGTCATGTTCCACCCCCTTCCATGAGCAGGGACACCTTCCACCAGACCAGGCTGCACCAAGCTCCTTCCAACTTGGTCTTGGACACTTCCAGGGATGGGCCAACTTCTCTGAGCAGCATTTTCCAGGGCCTCTCCACCCTCAAGGCCATGCCCAGGCCACGAAGGGGAAGCTGGGCACAGAAGTCTGATTGTGCTCCAAGCTGATGTTCAGGCCATGCCATCCCATCCCATCCCAGCTTGTTCTGTAGTTTATATGGGAGCTGCTCCCTGGGATAGTCAGGCTGTTTGGCTCCCCAGCAGCTGGGGAAATCCTGAAGGAGATTCCTGCTCGTGGGATGGTGTGAGAGGGGGTCAAGGCAGATGGGATCTGATCCCACTCCTCCCCCCCCCGCCCTCAGCACCCTCCTTCAGCAGATCCTTGTCTCGTCCTGGCCAACATTTTTTGCTCGGTTGCAAAATAAGGAGGCCTGGAACTTCTCCCACACAGAAAGAGACCTGGAGCTTAGATTTCCACTGCCACCTCCTGCCTCTGTGGGATAAAACCAGAACTCCTGCCCTTCCCCTCCCCACCAGGCTGCTCCAGCTGGTCCTGTGTCCACAAAGGTGAGGCTGAACAGCTGGGGGGAGTCCCAGCCCCAGACTAAAACCCATGGGAAGGGAAAAGAGGAGATGGGGCAGAGGTGGGAAAGTAGTGTGGCAGAGCAGGAGAGCCCCAGCCACCCAGCACTGCAGGCTGCTCAGGAAATGGGCTTTTGGTTGGGCAGCTCTACAGAGCTCTAATTAAATTACGGGATTAGAGCCATCTCATTCCTCACTCATCTGCTGCCAAGTGCTCGTTCCAAGGGAGTGCCCTGCATGAAAAGGGAGAACTGCTGCCCATGGAGTGCTGGGGCTGCCACGGAGTCACTCCCTGATGGCACTGCATTGCAGATGGGCCAGTCTGGAGCGTGCCCTTCCCGCTGCCATCCTCCTCTGATCCCCACCTGCAGGCCTGGCAGGAAGATTCCGGGAAGGATAATCAATCCCCTGTGGTCCCCTCTGGGCAAGCCCTTCAAAGGGGGCAGTTGATGTAAAACGGACAGGATTTTCCAAGATCACGGAATCGTCAGTGAGGTTGGAAAAGATCTCTAAGCTGGAGTGCAACCACTAAACCGTGTCCCCAAGGTGCCCTGTAAATGTCAGGAGGCCTGCAACCCACAGAAAGGGAGGAGAAAGAGCAAGGGAATCGCTGGACAGTAGAGCAGGGAACAAGACTTTACCTTCCAGGAAGCACAATCAACCTTAAAATAAAAACACATCCCAGCAGCCAGCAGCAGGAGAAACTGCAAGGTGCAAAATGGAGTTGCCTTCAATTTGCTTTTTGTTGGCAGGTGATATAAATTTCCCATCTCGTGGCAAGCCTGGGCTGTCCCCATGGATTAGAGGGAGATTTGGGTGGTTTCTCAGCTTACATTCTGGCACTGTTGATTCACAGAAAAGTTTCCAGGAAGATCTGGAGCTAAGGGGACGGTTTCCGTCCTGCCACCATGATCCTGTGAGTTACCACCACGCTTTGGGGAGCTGAGGAACCTGGTTTGGTGAAAAAAGGTCCCTTTGCCATGGCCCATGTGCAGAAAAACACCCAGGAGAGCTGGAGAGGGACTTGGGGCAAGGGATGGAGGGACAGGACACAGGGAATGGCTTCCCACTGCCAGAGGGCAGGGATGGATGGGACATTGGGCAGGAATTGTTCCCTGGGAGGGTGGACAGGCCCTGGCACAGGGTGCCCAGAGCAGCTGTGGCTGCCCCTGGATCCCTGGCAGTGTCCCAGGCCAGGTTGGACCCTGGGGCTTGGAGCAGCCTGGGACAGTGGGAGGTGTCCCTGCCCATGGCAGGGAGTGGAATGGGATGGGCTCTGAGGTCCCTCCCAACCCAAACCATTCTGTGATCCTATGAACACAGCTCTTTGAAATATCTCTGCTCTGTTATCTGCAAATTCCCACTTCCCAGTCGCTGGAGCAGATGAAACTCAGATTTCCCTTTTTTGTTGTTCAGTGTAAAAGCCCATGAAGGTTTTCCTGGTGGTGCTGCTACCACAGGATCCATGACATGGATTTAACCTTGGCTGTCTCCTCCATTCAGTCACTTTGCTGCATAATTACTCTTGGAGAAGCTATTTTCCCCCCCATTTTCTGCTTTCCTGGCTGAAGGCATAGGATGTCTCAGTTTTAATTTACTCCTGGACAAGCTCTCAATGACTCCTGCCTGTGCAGAGTTCAGGAAAACCTGAGAAAATCCTCCTCGAGAAGCAGCATCTTCCTACAGATCCAGTTTATCCCTGGAGGTAGTTCAACAGCAGCTGGACACAGCAAGTGGATCTGGCTGGCCCTGCCTTTGGAGAAGTGTTTGGAGCAGTGGCCTGCAGGGCTCTTTTCACATGGAATTACTCTGGTTTGGTGATCCCAGTCTCCTGCAGAGCCACGGTGCTCCCGTTTCTCCCCCCATCCCCTGCTCTGTTGGTCCTGGCATGGGAAAGGGCATCCCTAACCCTGCCCAGATCCCCCCACCGAGAGGGGAGCCTTAAAGCTTTGGAGCCAGGACCAAATATTTACCTTCCCCAGGGTCTGCCCGAGGGAATTCAGGCAGCAGGGCCGAAAGGGGAATGCTGAGGGGAGCTGTTTGCTTTGCAAACCGGACCAGCAAGTGCCCATGGAATTACCTGGACGCCAGAGAATGTTCAGCCATAAATCTTATTAACAGCACTCTGCAGCAAGGCAGATGTGAGGGAAGGGAAATAAAAGGAGACAAACGAGGAGGGGGACGGGCCTGGAATGATAAAGACAGAAAGGGGAAGAACCCTGGTGTGCAGCCGGGAGGTTTTTATGGGAAGGGCTTCAGCTCTGTGAGGAAATCAGCTGGAACAGGTCTGGCAGGATAGCTCTCCAAGAGAGAGCTCCTCTTGCAGAATACCAATGATTTGCATCCGAAATAAAGCGGCTCGGGAGCAGCTATTTCAGGAGCTCTCCCTGCTAGGGCAGGAGAGGGGAAGTGGAGGGAGCAGAATACAAAACAACACCTGCCTTGGAGAAGGGAAGTGATCCAAAAGGTTGTGTCTTGGGTTGTAGAGCCAGAGGTTGTATATTCTATTTTTATTTGTTAAAAAGCAGTTGGGGAGATGCTTTTCTTTATCTCTTGTAACTCAAGGGGAGAGAGGCCTGACACGTTCGGATAATGGGCCATTAGCACCCCCCCAGGTTATACCTTCCCCCCCAGAGCGGTGCATCTGCATTTCCATCATCCCATTGTGAGATACATCACATCCCCCTGGCAGTGGAGGGGGAGCAGGCAGTTTCTACCTGGATAAAACTGAGACACAGGGACACGAGAGCTGCTAGCTTCACCCGATTTTCTGGGAGGAAGACCGGACCCCTTTTTCCGTCACTGGACCCTTCCCACCACCACTGGACCCCTTTTACCACCCCTGGACCCGTTTTTCTACAACCTCACCAGAACCACCTCTGCCACTCCAGGAGGACTCACTTTTGGACTGCTTCCAACACCCTGACCCACAGGGTGTCAGGGTGTAGATCTGACTCTGTCAGGGTTCTCCAAAATTGTTGTTTGTTTGCTTGTTTTGGTTGGGTGGTTTTGTTTTCTGCTACATTTGTATTGTTAATATTCCCAGTAAAGAACTGTTATCCCTATCCCCAAACTCTTTGTCTGAAAGCCCTTGATTGCAAATTTATAATTTAGCAGGGGGGTGAGGGGTTTACATTCTCCATTCTAAGGGAAACCCCAGTTTCTCTGGCAGAAACCTGTCTTTCCAAACCAAGACAGGTTGAAAGGCAAGTTTCTGTGCCTGCTGGCCTCTCTTGCAGAATAGCCAGGCTTTGTTTTCCATGGAACCCCGGAATAGTTTGGGTTGGAATGGGCCTTAAAGCCCATCTTGTTCCACCCCTGCCATGGGCAGGGACACCTTCCACAACCTTCCAGGCTGCTCCAAGCCCTGTCCAACCTGGCCTTGGACACTTCCAGGGATCCAGGGGCAGCCAGAGCTGCTCTTGGTCAGTCTGTGCCAGTGCTCACCCCACTTTTATTTTGTTGCTTTTCTAGCCTTTTTTGCCCTGTCTCGGATGCAGGGACAGTGTGCCATCCCCTTATCTCAAACCCAGCCACACTCTGACCCTGGAAATTACTCCAAGGAAAGCTCTGGGAAGGGCTGGGAGCTCTGAGAAAGGGAAACACCTCTTCTTTGCAGAGCGAGGGTGGGCTCCAAGCTGTGCCCACTCCAGGCTCTCCCAAGCACACGCCAAGGCTTCAAAATCTTTCTGCTCATTGCCAGGAGCATCTAATGGCAAGTGTAGCAGGGACAGAGGGCCAGCAGCAATTACAGCCTCACAGGAGGATGCTCCCAGCACTTCCCTGCCTCGGGAGGACTGGCACTGAGTTTGTCAGGTGCCTGGGCCACCCTCCAGCCCTTGCAATCCCGCGGGGTGCCAGCATGCCCGATTTTCCAAGCAGCTCCAGCTTCAGCTGCTGTCCCCTCCCCGGCCGGCTGGCGAGGTGAGAAATCCGCCTTGGGCAGGCTGTTTCCCCCGAGGAGGACCGTGGGAGAAGGCTTTCAAGACAGCAAGGCTGTACCCCCCAGGCACGTTTCCAGCCCTGCAAAATCCACTTCCCAGCGATGCTGATTCCCCAGGCTCCGTCCTTGCTGCTGTGGGGATCATGGGACCACGCGTGCCTGTGGCACGAGGCGTCAGGAAATGGGAACCGCAGCTCCACCGCTCCAGGTTTTTTTTACATAACTGGGGAAAAAGGGACTGTGGAAAGCTGCTGCAGAGCTCCTGCTGTGTAGGAAAACCGCTGGGACGTGTCCATTCATGCCGGGAGAGGACTTGGAGTGCTTTGAACAAGCCAAGGTGATGCCCAGATCCACGCTGGCCATCTGTGAACAGAATGAGAACAGGCTGTCGTTCCAGGGCACTGGAGAACAGTGCCACGTCCAGCCCTTTGCTTCTGGTTATCAGCTGGTGACAAGGGCTGCTGGCAGGAGCAGAGCCAGGATTTAAAAGCTGTGATCCAAACCCTGCTCTGCTGCTTGTTCTGGGTCACCTGCAGGGCCACGCAGAGCTTATTTTCAGAGTCTGGCTGGGAAGTGGCTGAAACCTGATGAATTTATACCCATGAGAGCCAGAGATTGTGGCAGTCACTGCTTCAATTCCAAAGGAATCTGGAGAGGAGGAGGGGGTCAACAGAGAAGGGGACAGGTCTGGCTTGCTCTCTTGATTTTTCTTTCCTGGTGTAGTGACAGTTTGCTGAAACATCAGCCTTTTTTTTTTTTTTTTTTTTAATAGTGAGTGCTAGAAAATATTTCAGAAACCCTTCCTTGACAGTTTGCTGTTCGTTTCGAAATCTTGTGCCTTCTAGATCTCCCAAAATAAACTGCTGTGGCCACAGGCAGCCACTGCTGTGGTAGCCCAAGATGCTGGACCATCAGTCCAGGCTGCTCCTGGCTACCAAAAAGCCCTTGGGACTGGCAGCATCCAATATTTATGGTTTTCTGTCCTGGCCTTCCTACTGCCAGAGGTCCCAGTTAGATGGGATATTGGGAACAAATTCCTGGCTGTGAGGGTGGGCAGGCCCTGGCACAGGGTGCCTAGAGAAGCTGTGGCTGCCCCTGGATCCCTGGAAGTCTCCAAGACCAGGTTGGATGGGGCTTGGAGCAGCCTGGGATAGTGGAAGGTGTCCTTGCCCATGGCAGGGGGCTGGAACTGGATGGTTTTGAAAGTCTCTCCTAACCCAAATCCTTTGATGATGATGATGATGATGATGATGATGATGATGATGATGATGATGATGATGGGTCTCTGATTTTTTCCAGCCTTGAGGGCTGGGAAGTTGGGGGCTGTGCTGAAAGCCTGGGTAAGAGCAAGTTCGGGGAAAACATGTTTAGAAAACATCTTTGAAGTGTTTTGTTGATGCATTTCCCCTATTTTTCGTTAAGCCTGAGGGGGCTGATAGCAATTGAAAACAGTTTCCGTTGTTTTCCAGCTCCTCGAGGGCTGCTCCAGGCAGGCATCTTCAGGAAAGCTGCTCTGAATTGACTTCCAAATGAGAGTAATTAAAGCAAACGAGGCCTTTGCAGGGAAGAGCTCCCGGCTAGAGGATGCACTCGGCTCAAGGTAATCGTCCCGGGGCAGCTCTCAAGCTGTGGTGAGGATGGGGTGGTTTAACACTCCACAGACTTCTCCCTCCTTGCCCTTGCTTTCCCATTTCCAGGAGGCCACAGCACATGCTTGGGATGTCCCCTGACATCCTGACCTGCTTTAAGTGACTTCTACCCGAGCCTGCCTGGTCTCACTCAGCTGCTGCCAAAGGTTTTAAGGAGATTGAGCGTCCCCCCCACACCCCTGGAGCAGTGGGAGATTGGGAGCAAGGTGGGATTTGGAGTCCTGGAAACTCTGGACCGTTGATTTCTTTCTCCACCAAAAAAAACAGAGGCCGATTTTGCAACCTTAGCGCAAAGCAAGGAGAAGGAAGCACTAAATGTGGCAAGAACTGCCAATTTCACAACTGTCAAGAAACAGTGAACTGAGATATCCCCTCGAACTCAAATATCCCCTAAGGGTGGGGAAAATGTCAAGCCCCATCAGTTGTAACTGTTTGGGTTGTTGTTTTTGGTTTTTTTTAACCTGCAAGTCACACATTGCATCCCTCCTTGGGGATGTTTCTGCTCCTCCGACGCTTCCTGACCTTTCTCAGAACTTTCTTCCACCCCCAACAGGGGAGCAAGGGGCCTTGCCACGCCTCAGTTCTTCTTCTCACCTCTGCCACTGTTGCTTTCCCTCACAGATTGTCACTGTCACCGTTTGTGGTAGAGACTTGTGCTTGTTTTGGTGCTGGCTCCAGAGGCCACCTCGAGTTTTGTCAGTCCCCTGCACGCTGAATGCCCTTGGCCAAGTTGAAGGAGGGACTGTTTAGATTGGATATCAGGAAAAACTTCCTCGTGGAAAGCCTGGCCAGGGCAATGGTGGAATGCCCATCCCTGGAAGTGTCACTTTGCTGCATAGTTACTCTTGGAGAAGCTATTTTTTTCCCCTCATTTTCTGCTTTCCTGGCTGGAGGCATAGGATGTCTCAGTTTTAATTTACTCCTGGACAAGCTCTCAATGACTCCTGCCTGTGCAGAGTTCAGAAAAACCTGAGAAAATCCTCCTCGAGAAGCAGCATTCCCCTACAGATCCAGTTTATCCCTGGGGGTGGTTCAACAGCAGCTGTGTGGATGTGACACCTGGGGACGGGGTTTTGGTGGAGCTGGCAGCTTTTAGGTTAATGGTTGGAGCTGATGATCTTTTTCGACCTTTCCTCTTCCTTCTTCAGCTCCCTATTTTTTTTCCAAGCTCTGAAGGCCTCTCCTAAATATTGCAGTTTTCTTGGATTTGTGGTGTTGTACTTTCACTGTTGCAATTTTTTTTGGGGGGAGGAAGGTGGGGAAGAAAATGTGATAAAAGGAAGTAGAAGGAAAGGGTTTTCTTTCTGTTCTTCTTTTTTTTTATTATTTTTTTTTATTTGCTTAAAGCCAGAAATGAGCAAATGGAAAATATAAAAGAACATGAAAATGCCCCAATTCTTTCAAAATAGCTCCTGGGTAATTTCCACCCTCAGTCACAGATTTTGTGTGCCGGTAAAAAAAAAAAAAAATAAACTGTGTATCTCCTGTGGAAGACAGGGGGATTTTCCTTTGTCCACAGGCCTTGGGCACTGACCTGGGGATGTGGGGAGGCTTTCCTTGGGCTTTGGTGGCTTTGAAAGCCCCGTTGTTCTTTCACAGGGATCCTTTATGCTGATCGTGCACATTCTGCGGGCATCTGTCAACAGGGAAGGGGGGGAAACTGCTGAAATGGGTAATAAAGGAGATGAAAACAATCCGTGCCGGCCTCTGGATAATAACCAGCTGATATTAAGCCTAAAGCCCAGCTGAAAACAGTTAATAATAAATGGGCATTAATTAAAGCTAAATTACAGGGGAAGGTGCAGGCCTGGCTCTCAATCCAATTAGAGGCCTGCAATTCCTAGCAGGGAGAATCCGTCCGGCCTGTGGATAAATGATCAAAGGTTAGGAAGCAACAGCAGGGCTGTGTCAGGGTTTAGAGGATGCCCCGGACAGGGAAGAGGCCAGAGGAGGAGGAAGAGAGAAATGTGGCCAGGCAGCTCCGTTTGGGTTTGCCACACACCCCGAGCACAGAGCTGGGCCAGGCCATGGGGCCAGAAGGTTTGGGATGAGGCCGGATGGGAATACCATCGCCACTGGAGACCCCTGATGGGGACAGCAGGAGGGAAAGGGCAGAACCGAGGCCAGAGATGACTCTGAGCTGCTGTGTGCACCAGGAGGGAGGGGCAGAGCTGCCCTCACAGCTGACGAGACCCTCGGCCAGGGAGGATGTGATCCAAGAAGGAGCAGCAGCTGGGAGGCAGCACCTCAGCAGCACTGCCAGGCTGAGGGGGACAGGCCACCAAGGGTCACCGGGCAGGGGCTGCTGGAAGGGCTCCTCTGAACCTCACACCTTTGAGGACAGGAGGCTGAGTTTGGAACCTCACCGGTGTGGAAAGAAGCTTTGGAACGCACCATCTTCCAAATGCCATCTCTGAGGGAAAATACAGCGTTTTGAAAGCTGCTGTGAGGGAAAATAGAGCGTTTTGAAAGTTCAGGGTGTTTAAGGCAGACCTTCAGACGTGTCCCACAAGTGAGAGGTAGCATCAGCAATACCCAGGAAAGGCTTTTCTGCTCCAGAAAAACTCCAGGTGTTTGCTGTTTCTCCTCCAGATCCAGATGTGCAGTTGAAGCCTGTTCCTCCCTCAGGAACAGCCGTGGGGATGTTTTGGTTGAGCGCCATGAGGAGAATGCATTTGGGCACTTGGGCTCAGCACAGCCTGGCTTTACAATCCCCCACAGAGGTAGCTGAGAAGGATGTTCCAGTTTGGACTTGTCCCCTGTGAAATTCCCCACCAGGCAGAGGCTGTGTGGAACTGGGTAGGGATCCTTCCTGGAGCAGGGATGGCTGGCACAGGGGAGGTGTCGGGGCTTGCTGGGACCAGGCCGACCCCAGAGGAAGGAGCCAGGGAAAAGGAGCTGGCAAAGCTTTGTCTCCTCGGCACAGCTTTGCCAGAAGCAGCCGGTCCCTGGCTTGGAGCAGGAATTCCAGGCGTGTCCCTGCAGGCAGAGCACAAGGGATGCTCCAGACAATCCCACACTGGTGGGCAAAGCTGGATGTGATGCAGCATGGCCACGCTGCCTCCAGGGAGCAGCAGGAGGGGAGCCTGACTCCCCGAATACCGATGCAGCCACGGAGAATGAGCTGAGCCCAGAAATACTTTGATTATCCCTTTCCAAAGGAATCTGTATTTGCCAAGGCTTGAGCGCAGAATTGCAGGATGGTTTGGGTTGGGAGGTATTTTACAGATCACCTCATTCCAACTTCCCTGCCATGGGCAGGGCTTGTTTCCTGGTGCCAGGCCTGGGCATGCTGAGAGCAAGAGCAATTTTGTGGGATGCTCGGCTGAGGTTTAATAGCTCTGGAAAGGCACCAAAACCCTTGAGTCCTCAGAGGTGCAGTGGATCCCCCATAATTCCAGCAGTGGCACCTTTGACACCTAATGTCTCAAAGAACATGGCTCTGTTTTGAATTTCTGCCACTTAAATCATGGAATATCCTGAGTTGGAAGGGACCCACAGGGATCATCGAGCCACGGAGTACCAATATTAAAGACTTCAGCAGGATGATGGGGTTCTGCTGTGTAGGAAACAGCTCTCAATCCATTCAGCTGTATCCAAGATGATTTCTTTCCCTTCCTGACCTACAGAGATTATTCTGGAAAAACAATTCTTCAGATGCTATGGCAGGAGGAATAAAAATAGCTGAACAGATGAACTAGCCTCCCTGGCAGTACAAATACTTCCAAGTGCTCGTAGAACAGGGAAAAAGAAGCCTGTAGCAGGAAACAGAGGGAATCCCTACACAAAAGAAGGAAATTTGGGAAGAATGACTAATCTAGGAGAGGAAACTAGGTGCTGTGGCTGGCTGCTAGCAGAGCAAGTGTCTCTCAAAGCATCAGTGTGCCTGTCCAGCAGGGCAAAACAACCTGGAATAGCTGGCATTCTTGGAGGAGCAGGGCTCCTGGGACCTCCCAGGGGGCTCAGGGACAGAGGCTCTGAGGGGTCAGGTGATGAATGGAGTGGGAAGAAAACAGGAGAATGCCTTTACATGCCAGCCTGGGAAGTGCTTGCACCTGGGTGACATCAAGGTGATTTATGAGGGAAGCCCAATTAAGGTTCCCAGTGCTGGAAGCTGTTTTTCCTGGGAGGAATGATGACAGGAACAGAGCTTGCTGGCTCCTGCAGCCTCCTGTGGGCGCCTGCCCTGCGCTCTAAGCCTCTCCTTGCAAGAGGAACCAAAGAGCCCACAACAAGCAACGACACCTCTGATCCATTTTTTTTTCCCATCCCATCCATCCCCTCCGTGGTGTCAGTGGAGCTGCCCTCCCTTCCCTGGGCTCTCCACCCTTGGAATTCCAGAGGAGGGAAGCTGTGGGGCTTCAGCTTTGGCTTTTGCCACGATTATTCAGGGGAATGGTTTGACATGGTGATGAACAAGGGTTGTCTCCCCCACCTGGAGCAAAGGACCAGGCAGCATTGCTTGAGGCACAGATGAGGCTGATGAGAAATCACTCAGCCTCATCTGCAGCTTTCTCCTGCCAAGACATGAGCTCATCAGGGGGAATAAATTCATGCAGAGCCCCCTCCACAGCCCATCCCTGAGCTTTTGGAGAGCAGTGTGCCACTGGCTCGGGGGTATCATGTGAGCAAAGACACTGGAGAATCTCCAGTGCAGAGGTGGTGTCCCACCTTGGTCACTGCAGCCCTTCCCTGTGTGCCAGGCTGGTCAGAGCCCATTTAACCCCAGCCCACTGCCTTCAGAGGGGGCTTGGCTGCTCCATCAGAGCCCCCCAGCACAACTTAGAGCTGACAGCCTCAGCCCCTGTCACCCTTTTGTACGCGGACTCAGGATTCCGAGAACCTTGACCCTGCCTGGAGGCCTGGGGTCTGGAAGGCTGAGTGGCTGCAGTGTGTGGAGGCTTGGGTCAGGTCAGAGCAGGCTCCTGGCCCCAGGTCAGTGATGGATGGATGTGCCAGGCCCCAGACCAGAGCTTATCTCAGCTATTTGGGTTATTCTAGGCATCTGCCTTATCTTGGCGTTCAGTGTCCAGCCGTCTCCATGATCCTGGAGTGAGGAGAACAGGTTTCATCCCTGTGGCCTTCAGACTTCAACATTCAGCTGCTCCTTTTCCCCTCTCCATCAGGGGGCTAAGGGGAGAAGTAAGATGCCCCTATCCACGGCAGGAGGCCTGGAAGGAGATGATGTCTGAGGTTCTTTCTAGCCCAAACCATTCTGTGGTTCCATGAATTCATGAATTGGCTTTGAACAGGGGGGTGCAGTTCTCCTTGCAGACTGAAAAAGTCAAGTGAGGCACAGTGGGAACCCATGGAGGAAGGGAGGTGGGCTTGTGATGCTGATCCCTCTCCCTGCTATTTTGTGCATCCTAAAAAAAGCCTTTCCCCTGTTCTTTTAGGCTGGGGATGGTACCTGGGCTTTGGCCACTGCTCCCCTTCAGTCTTCTTAAATTAGAAGTCCTTCAGAGCGAGATGTTCTCTCTTCTCTACCCCTGGATACCTTTCCCAAAAGGACAGAGTGTCTCCTGGATGATCACAGGAATGTGAACAGGAGCTCGTGGTCGGAACAGAGGCTCCAAGGCTGTCTGGGTCCATTTGGGTTTCGCCTCTGTGGCTGGATTCTTGGATATCTCACGGGGAGTGATTCATGCCTGGGCCTTTCTTTGTGGCAGGGGTTTGTATAACAGCTCTCTGTGATGTATAATAAGAGCTGAGTGAGTGAGTGAGTGAGTGATGAATTCTTCCCTCACTCAGGATATTTATAGCTCCTTCTCTTTCTCCTCCGGCGAGTCACCTATTTTCGCACGGCTTGTGGGCGCTCCGTGCCAGCGAGGCTCCAGCTCCTCTGCCAGGCCTGGGGGAGACTGGCCAGAGGCTCCAAAATTTCTCAGGACTGGGAATGGTGCATTTTAAGATCCCCTTGTGTGTGAAATCAAGCTAAAAGCCATGAGACCACGCAGTTCCCTCTTTACTTTCGGTACCTCCAAGGATCACATTTCCCATCTGCTCCTCCACAGACTCACGTTTTCCTTCTCACTTTGCACGGGTGCTGGCTCTCGCTATCCTGTTGTGGAAGCTGGGATTCTGTTGGTAGCATCTCTCTCAGGGTGCATCAGCTCTGACCAGACCAGGTGGGATGAAACCCAGAGCATCTGGTGTGGGGTTTTTTTTTACCACCCTCACGATCACACATAATGGGGACCAGCACGGATTTCCACCAGGAGCTTATTACTACTCCTGTGTCCCAAAAATGTGCCTGGATACATTTGAACCTGGAGGGCTCAGGGGAGGGGAGCAAGTCACTGTCTACGTTGCCAAGATGTCCATCCATCCATCCATCCATCTCCAGGATGGATGGACATGCAGCATCGCGTGGAAAGCTGGAGCCACAGGGACGAACGCTTGTGCAATGGAGCTTCCAGCCTTGGGGGGTGGTCCCCTGCCTAAGCAGAAAAATAATTACATTGGTAATTTAAATAATTCATTTGCAACGTTCTTCAAGGCGAGTTTTGTCTCTCCTTCCATCTTCCATTATGGGAGTAATACAAAAAGAAAAAATAGACTAAAATGGAAGTAAAATGGTATTTTCAGGGCTTTTTTTTTTTCCTATGCCTAACCCACTGCTTCTGATTTTCCCCCACATTTTGCTTTTTTGTTGTCGTTGTTGTTGTTTTGTTGGGGTTATTTTTACACTGAGAGGACTCCCCCCCCCCCACTGAAGGATACTTTCAGCTCCTCTTTCCCTGGCCATCCCCCCTCTCCAGGCTGCTCCAGGTTATCCCTCACCTCCCCCCTCCCTCTACCCAGGGTAGGGTTTCCTGGTACCATCCTCCTGCAGCTCTGTGCACTTGTGCCCTCCTCCCCTTCCCACAGCCTTGATTTATGGGGTTTATCTTTCCCTTTTACACTGCACCTGATTGCAGTGACCTCTGCTCCCTGCATAGCTTGAATTCCTCAGGGGGGTGGGCTGTGGGCCACAAGGAGGGGCTTTCTCCTTCCCTGGGCCACTCCAGATGCCAGCAGGAGGTCCCTCAGCCACCTCCATCCTCTGGCCAGGCAGCTGGGGAATGAGGGGGGGGGTCTCCAGGGGGTGAGGGGCAAAAACAGAGTCATCCCCTGCCCTGGGGATGTGCTGCTTCCCCCAGCCCACCCCAAAATCTCATCTGTCTCCCTCCCTGGAGTTGGGGAGATGTGTTGGATTTCCCCTGGGCTGTGGTGTGCTGGGGTCAGGGAGAGGACAGTGACTTGGAGACAGGAATCCTGGTTTTCCTGGTCTCGTCAGTTCTTCCCTTTCTCTTCCCAGCCCCTGTGCAGGATCTCCCAGGTATACGGGGGTCAGACCTGGTAGAGCCAGAGCTCCTCAGACAATGAGGGCTGGAGAATATCCCAGATTCCTGAGGGTGGTCCTGCTTGGCTCTGTTGGCAGCTTTCCCTTGGGCAATATCCATCTCCCACCGTATCCGAGGGGTCAGGATGAACAAGCCCCACTCTGCTGTGCTTCCTTTAGCCACAGATCGCCCCCCATGTTACACAAAGGACCATTTTGGAGGTGGGCCAGGTCCAGCTTCCTTAGGGGATGCTCCTCTTCCCTGGGAATCCCTGCATCCCATGCTTCAGCCAGGATTAATCCTCCCTGGCTGTGTCCCTGTCCGGCTCCGTGAGCTGAGGCACGGCCTGGGGATGGATCAACAAGGACTCAGGCTGAGGCTGGGACACAGATTAATTAATCATTAATTAACCAACCCTCCACCTCTGATCCCCTTCCCTCCAACGAGCCTGATGGCTGAGGGTGAGCAAGAGTGGGGAAGCTCATCCCTCCGTGGTCTGTGGGAATTGTGCTTCCCTGGGAGTCCAGGTCTCCCAGATGAGAGTGAATTGGTCACTGGAATTGAATTTATTTAATCTGCAGGCAGTGGCAGAGCACCCACGGCTCCCCAGCACCCTGCTGCAACCAGGGATGGAAAATGAGGGCCCAGGGACCCCAGGCTTTGTCCCTCTGGGAAATGCACCTTGGCTTTTTCACCCCCGACAAAGCTTTGGGGCCAGGGATGTCTCTGATGGCAAAGATGACAGCCAGCAGTGTTTAGGTTACCTGGGATGGCTCCCACCAGACCCTCTGCAAAATCCTGAAAAATTAATAAAATGCAGGAGTTAATTTTTAGTGTGGGGTGTTGTTTGGTTTTTTTCCTTTGTTTTGTTTTGTTTTGTTTTGTTTTTAATGCTAAGTACTGGCTTCTTTCCAATCTGCTGCATCACCCAGGAGACTTCCAAGTTCCCCTTCTGACATCTGAGAGGGGAGATGGGGCTCCTCAGCATGAGAAGTTACCCCCCAAGATGTGGAACTTGTGCTAAACCCTGAAGCTGCAGGTAAAATTCCCAGGAGCTGGCATCACCTGGAGGAGCTGGCATTTAAGGGAAGGCAGGAGGCACAGTCCTCGTGATTCTCCTGGCACAAATCCCCTGTGTGCAGCTGGGCAGGCAAGGGTCTCGTTGGAGGAGTTTGGGACAGGAACGTGGCATTAAACACTTGGGATGCTGGAACTGACCTCGGGGGGTTTGGATTTCGCCTGGAACACGGGCCTTTGGAATCACTGGCAGCCAGGCCAGGTGGTGCCCCAACCTAGGAGTTTGTGGTGCTGATTGATAGCAAACTGCACTGCCAGAGCTCTCCCTGCACTAATTACACACCTGCAGGGACCCTGGAGTGATTCATTCCTGCCTGGCACACTCTGGGAGCCGAGCTGGGCTCAGGGACCCCCCTGCCCACCCATTTTTTTTCTCTAGGAAGAGCCTTTTGCTGCCTTGTGTTTGTAACTGGGGGTGATGGAGCTGATGTTGTGAGGATGCCCAGAGAGGGGAAATCCCACCCTGCACTGCCCCAAGCCAGGCCTGGTGGCACCAGAGGAGCTGTGGCTGCCCCTAGATCCCTGGAAATGTTCCAGGCCAGCTTGGATGGTGCTTGGCACAACCTGGGATAGTGGAAGGTGTCCCTGCCCTGGCAGGAGGCAGAATGGGATGAGATTTAAGGCCCTTCCAACCCAAATTAATCTGGGATTTCGTGATTCTGATCTTCTCCTCCTGTCTCATCCTGGTTGCCATGGGGCTTTCCTGTGTTTTGGCCGATGTGGTGCTTGATGCTGTATCCATGGATTTCCTCAGTTCTGCCCAGAGGAATTCCAGTTTGTATTTCTTCCTCCTCCTCCTCCCAGCCTGCACTAAGATCGTGTCTGATGAGCAGCCTGGCTGGGAAAATGTGACTGGGATTGATTTTGTTGCCTGCAGCCGGTGTTGATTGGAGATTCTGCCACTGTTTTGTTTTAGAAGTCGATTTTCTTGTAATTCTTCCACAGTGAGGACTTGCTGCTTTCTCTCCAAGACATGAGGCCTTGGCCTGAGCAGCCTGGGCTTAAAACTGAATTTCTCACATTGTTCTTTTCTCACAGAACTCGCTGCACCCAGCCTGGCCAGGGCTGGGGGCTCATCCTCTCTTCTTGCTTCCCATTTCTCCTTCTGCAGGGGAAGGGACTCTCCCATCCCACGTGCTAGGGATGTCCCCCTGGCTCTGCTGGAAATGATGTCCCGCACCTTGCTAATCCCCAAGGAGGTGGGAGCAGCCTGGAGCAAGGCCCTGTGTCATCAGGTCAGCCCAAAAATCATCAGGAAAACTGACACGGGAAGCCTGGAGCAAACCACTGGGAATTATATCTTCTGGGAGAGGTGGGGAAGGAGGGGCCAAACCTGCAGGGAATGGGATTTAAGGGAGTTGCTGTCTCCATTACACCTTGTGCATGTCCAGAGCCTGTTTGTGAGCAGTTAAGGCAGTGTCTTAAGCAGAGCCGTGGAGAGCACGGTTAAGTAATTAATAGTAATTAAAATTAATAGCAATTAAAAGCACGTTATCCACAGATGTGTTGTTGGGGTTGGAGTGAGGAATTCAGGGTTGGGCTTAACCTCTCCCTGCTTTAAAAAGGCACAGATCAGTCCCCTTTGGAGATGGAGAGAGGGGGAGAAAAGAAATATCTGAGCCTCGTTGAAATTTCCCTGCGTTATTGTCCCAGTCAGACCTGAAGCTGTCGAGGTTCCTCCCACCAAAAAGGGGCACCTTTGAAAGGATTTTCCTTTCCAGAGTTGTGCCTCGCAGTGCAAAGCTCCCAGGCCTTTTCCTGCAGTCAGAAATCTCCTGCTGTTCTGGGTTTATTATTATTATCTGCTTATTGAAGCTCTTCTTCTGCCATGATACCTTTCACAGATTCTATATTTACCCTTGCTAGGGCTTTTCTGTGAAAAAAAAACAACCAAAGAAATGTGCCAGGGCTTCTGGTTTCTGCCAGCACCAGGAGGGTTTTGGAGAGTGAGTCATTACACTGGACCTGGGAGCTGGATTTATTTCTGCTGTGTACCCAGGGACCAACCTGTAGGGGAAAGCCAGCAAGGATGCAAAAGAATACAGGTTTAGGAGGAATTTAGTAAGGGAGAAAAGTGATTTTTTTGTGGTTTTCTTTTGTGTGATTTGGTAATTGCATCCACAGTGGACTGATTAAAGCAAAAAGGGAGGACTCAGGAAGGCCCCCACGTGCATCAACCCCCCCTGGGATAATCAGGAATAACTCTTCTGGGTAGGGCAAAGCCTCAGGAGCGAGGCTGAAGGGAATGAAAGACAAACTCCTTTTGCCTGCTGCTCTCCCTCTCGTTATTATCTACACATAAATTACCCACATTCTTTGCAGGCCGGGTCTTGTCTTGACTGAGGGAGCTCAGATCATCAGAAATGCAACAGTTTTCTTGCCCATTTCCTGATAAAAGGAGCTCCAAGGGGGCAGGGGGTGGGGGTGGGGGGGAATGGGATAGGGTTTCTCCTGCTGCCCTTTATCAGAGTTTCCTGGAATCCCTGGGCTACCCATCCTAGAAATTTCTGGAATCCCCCAGCATGGAGAATACCCCCTTGTGCCCTGCCCAAGCTTCATTATTTACCTGCAATGATGCAAAGCTCCTTCACAAATTCCCAGTGAAGAGCCACCTCGGAGCAAGCACGATCCAAAGTTGTCCCAGCATTATCCCAATGCCCAAGGTCACTGCAGCTCCCTTCTTGTCCCCCCTCGCCGTGGCACTCTGCCACCAGCACTTCCATCAAATGGCTCCTTTTTTTGATGGATCCTCTGGGTTTTTGTGGGTTGTTGGTTGTTTTTTTTTGTGGATGGCCAGGGAAGAGCAGCACTGGCTGCTTTCCAAGCAGCTCCATTGCTGATGCCAAGGTTTGCACAGGGGCCTCTCTCCCCTCCTGGTTAATGGATCACCAAGACATGACCTGGCTGAGCCTGCTGGGAACAGAGGCTGGATAAACACCCACTCCATGGGCAAAATTCCCACTTCAGGGCTTGGTGGAAATCTGGGCGCCCAGGCAAACAGACCCCACCAAAACCACCTTCTTCTAGCCCAAAGAAGCCTCCCTGCCACCCCCAGCTAAGAGTCTGGGGGATACTCTGTGTTTCTTATCCCAGAGCAGAAATAATTTCCTGATAATAATTTGGGACCCAATAATAATTTGGGGCCAAATAATTTAATGGGGATATGGATAGGTCACAGAGATCTGTGATTGCCTCCACAGACACATCCATGGCAGGGGGAAGCTGCTTGGAGTTAAAGGATAACTCAGCACAGGATGGGAAAAGCTGTGGGCTGGAAATGCCAACCACCAGGAGAAACTGGAGAACTGCAGAATTGGAAAAGATCTTTAAAATCATGGACCCCAAATACTCCACCCAAAACTGCCAAGGCCACCATGAAAATGGCCACATCCACACCTTAAAGCTCCTCTTCAAGAGGGGCAGAAGGAGCTGAGGGAATATTTGCAATATATCCTTCTCTGTGTGCAATTATATATATTTTTATATATTTATATATAAACCAGAACACGGATGAGATATGAACACCCATATATAAAGACACAGAAATATATGTAAACCCCCCACAAATCCAGAACTTCTTTGCCAGGAATTACAACAAAGGAACTCGGATATCTCCGTGGTCTCAGCAGAGACAGCCCCACCTTCTCCCTCCCCTCCTCCCACGTCACTCTCTCCATTATCCAGCTAAAAAATAAAGGAACCTTGAGCACCTTGAGTCTCCCATGGGCCACTGGATGATAAACACCAAGCCTTGGCATTAAGAACCCCTCCCCAGGCTGGGAGCACCAGCCTGTGCTCCTCTGCATCCAGAGGCTCCAGCCCCATGGTGTGGGATGCAGATGTTGCTCACGGACCCCAAATCCTCTTCTCCCAGGCTTTCCCTCATCCAGAGCTGAACCAGTCCTCAGAGGTTATAAACCCTCAGGCCATGGTGATAAAACTCCAGCAGGACTCTTCTTTTTTTTCCCTTCATAATCCTCCTGAAGGGTTTATGGCCCCCTCATGCTCCACACTGTCACACCAGGACTTCCTCGCCAGCAATAATGCTTGGATTTCCCCCTCTCCACCCCAGCAGCTCCCTGGGACACACAAAAGATGCTGATGCTCAGGTGTAATAAATAGTTTTAGCCCTGCCCCCCTGCTTTGTCCTCACAGCGGAAGAAGGACAGGGCCCCAGGTGGGTTGTTTGTCCTGCAGGAGGTTCTGCAGCTGATGAGGGACAAATTCTCAGCTCTTTGGACTCTTTGCATCCCAGCCCCGTGATGAAAGATGGGCAGCACCTCCAGAGAGGTCAGGCTGGGTGGGAAGATGTTTGATGCCAGAATCTGCAGGAAAAACTGGCAGAGGATGATTTTATACCATCCTTGCCATCTCATTCCCAGTCTGGGCTAACCTGGGGCTGCTGGAAGTCCCAGAAGGAGCACAGTGGGTGCCAGGGCTGGGCTGAGGCAGCAGAAGTCTCCCCATCTCTCCGGGACCATCAGGTGCCACCCCTTGGCCATTCCTGGGGGAAAAGGCCCTGTCCAGATGCACAGGGAAGGCTGAAAGCCATTTGTTCTGGAGATGTGGCTGTGGATGGGGAACAACCAAGCACAGGCTCCAAGGAGGAATTTAGGAAGGAATTCCTGGCTGGGAGGGTGGGGAGGCCCTGGCACAGGGTGCCCAGAGAAGCTGTGGCTGCCCTTGGATCCCTGGAAGTGTCCAAGGGCAGGTTGGAGGAAGCTTGTCTGGTGGAAAGTGTTGCTGTCCACGGCAGGGGGTGGGATGGGATGAGCTTTAAGGCTTTTCCAACCCAAACGATTCTGGGATTCTGTGAAGAATGGTGTGTGGGTCGTGAGTTGTTACTTTTGGTGTTTATTTCTCCCCAGTACCCATTGTCCTCTTTAGCAGCTCCCTCCTTAAATCAACCATGTGTTTTCCAAGGATGGCTGGGAAGCCATGGCCCATCCTGGGAGGATGGAATCCTCCCCAGCCCCCGGCCAGTTTCACCAGACAGCAGAAGGGTGGGGAAGCTGCCAAAGAGCTGGAAGGGCCCCCTTTGTTAGGGAGGGCAGGTGGCACAGGAGGGGCTTTCCAGGGGCAGTTTAAACATTAACCAGCACAACAATCGCCCTGTGTTCCCACCTCCCAGTGCCACGCCGGGCCTTCACCTCTGGGTGGGCGGATTGCAGAGTCCTGAGCTGCCCCCAGCCCTGGAGACGTGGCCTGGCACGGTGCTGTGGCGGTGACAGGAGCTCCTGTGCCACCCCCTCTGCCCACAGGCAGCCAGCACCATCCCAGTGACTGCAGGGAGCCCAGAGAAGTCAGGGGTCAGGGGGTGAGGATGGGTTGTTAACTTCCCTTCTGCTGCCATCACTTGCAGGATACGGCTGGAGGGTTTCAGAGAGCTCAGAAGTGAAGCCAGCCTGGCCTGGAGCTGCTGGGAGCTGAGGCGAGGTGCTCAGCCAGCCCTGAGGCACAGCAGGAGCGCCTGGACCTACAGGAATCCCCCTCTCACCCTCCACCTCCCCACCAGGGAAGGGACAATCCTGCAGGTTTAGCATCTCTGCCACGGGGCTCTGAGAATCACACCAGCCCCGACTGCTCTTTGAAAAAGGAAAAATGCTGGCAATTTGCTTTTGTTCCCGTGGAAAAGAAGTCTGGGGCAAGTTGAGTGATGTGACCACGGTTAGGCAGGAGTATAAAAAAACCTGCATTTAGGCCCAGCTTTGCATCCTGCTCTCTTCCTGGCAGCAAAATACTTGAAAGCAATACCAGATGGGACCAGGAGTTTTGAAAGTGCCTGTCTCCCCAGTCCCCACCTTTTGGGAATGCTCCAGCGCCACGGGATCATGAGAACAAGAGCAGCTCACCCCAGCTGCAAAATTTGGGCTGAGCGATAAAAATAATCCCAGAATGGTTTGGGTTGGAGAAGACTTTAGAGACCATCCCATTCCCAGCCCCTCTGCCATGGGCAGGGACACCTCCCACTGTCCCAGGCTGCTCCAAGCCCCAGTGTCCAACCTGGCCTTGGACACTGCCAGGGATCCAAGGGCAGCCGCAGCTGCTCTGGGCAACCTTTTTTGTTATTTATTTACTGCCTTTATCACTATTTATTAAGAAAGATGCGTATTATTGTTAATATACTGCTACTAATAATTAGAATTCCTATTTATGATATCATTCACAGCAATAAATAAGAGTGGCTGTTAATAAATGAGAAGGATCTAATCTGCGGGCTGCTGAAGAGCTCTCTGCCCTCACAAATTCCTGCCGTTTTGGGAAGCTGTGGGATGTGGCTGTCAGGGGTCATGGGACACCTGGGATCCCTTCTGCTCACCTGGGGGGCTGTCCAGGGCTCTGTAACTCACCTTCCAGCAGTGTTTTAATGTCAATTGCTGGAGAGTTTGATGGGCTTTGTGAGCGTTCCTCCCTGAAATCTCACACCGGTGTCTGAGGGAAGCAAACACGGGCTAAGCTGAAATAAACAGAACCGTTTATTAGAGCAAATATTCCCCGGCTGGGCTCTCCATATTCAAACATCCTCGTGCTGAAATGTCTCAATTTTGCTCTAGCAGGCCAGCACAAGGCTTTTTTTTTTTTTTTTTTTTTTTTTTTGCACAGGGTGTGTGTGTGTGCAAGGTGCTTAAAGTAACCGAGTTTTGCTGCTCAGGCAAAAAGTTCTGGTAATTTGGGGGCAATTCCCATTGAAGAAACTCCAGGATGGAGCTGCCAGAAACAAAGCAAACAGCATTTGAATCACTCTGGGATTATTCTTTCTTTCTTTCTTTCTTTCTTTCTTTCTCTCTCTCTCTCTCTCTCTCTTTCTTTCTTTCTTTCTTTCCTTCTTTCTTTCTCTTTCTTTCTTTCTTTCTTTCTTTCTTTCTTTCTTTCTTTCTTCTGGTAGTGATTTCTAGCCCGTTTTGAAGTGATGGTCATCCTCAGCCCACCCCAAAATTTGGCCAGAAGCTCCTGGGGCTGTGCAGTCGCCGCCAGCGCGCTCCACCGGGCTCCAAGGATCCAGCAGCCCCCGGATTGCATTAACCAGGATGATCCTTTTAAAGATCCTTGCTTGGGAAGCAAATCCCATTTGAAATAAAGCAGAGGGATTTAGCTTAACGAGGCAGAGCCAGGGAAGAGAGGCAGAAGGACCTGCGTGGCTGATGGAGCAAGGAGGCAAGGCAGGACCTGCAGCAGAGGGGCTCCTGGGGTGGAGGAGGTGTCGGGAAGCTGCGTGCATGGAAAAGTGGGATACGCCAAGCTAGTGAGGCTCCCTTGTCCATGGGGACACTTGGATACCACTCAGCAGCCTGCCCTGGTGGCCTTCAGAGGGGAGTGGGGTCTGCCAGGGACCAGCAGAGAAGCAACGGGGGACAGACACATTCACCACTGCTTATTCCTATCCTGACCCCATCTCCCACTGCTCCCAGCCCTTGCTCCATCCTCTTCTGCCGTTTGGAACGTTCCAGGTCCTTCCCAGCTGGTGCAGCCCACAACCCAACCCCGGCTGTTTTATCTCCCGGCTTTTGTCCCGGGCAGGGAGGTGCAGCATCTTTGGGCACAGCCGGGTGGCCCCATGTGCCACCAGGGTCCCCAGACATCGCGCCCGGGGACTGTCCCTCGCTGTCCGGCCGCTCTGCCTGCCCGGGGCGGTGGCGCAGCCCCATCCATCGGGGCCAGCGCTGCCTCCGCAAGCTCAGCAGCCCCCGGTGCGATGTTTTCATGACAACCGGCCCAAACACCGCCTCCCCCCTGCTGACAGAAGCGCTCTGGCCGGGCTGCTCCGAGGAGGATGTCCGTCCTTGGAGCAGCTCCGCCGGCCGCAGGGCACAGCCCCTTCCCGCAAAACCCCGGGAGAAATCCCAGCTCGGCCCCTCCACGGCGCTGGGGGAGGGGGTAGATCCAGCTGCAGAGTCACACACCCGCCGGTCACGGCCTCTCAAAGCCCTGGCAGCTGGTTCTCTTCCCCCATCACAGGGAAAGGGATGGTTCCCCCTTTGAACCCGGAGGAAAGCCTCTCCCAGCTCCGTGCGGTGCCCAAGGGACCAAAATCCAGCTCCCCTGGCACACAGGTAAGCCGAGGGACACAGTGACAACGTGCACACCTCCATGCCAGCTGGAAACCCCCCCAAAAATCAGCTTCTGTCAGGTGGGATTGGTGAGGACAAGTCCCTCCAGGCTAAGGGAGGTGTGGGCACTGCAGCATCCACTGCTGGGCTTCCAGATCCACGAAACCAGGAGGAGCAGAGGGTGTCCCAGGGAAAATGGGGTCAGAGGATGGTCAGGAGCATCTTCAGGAGCATCTTCAGGAGCACCAGGCCGTGTGGCAGAGGGACAGGAGCCTCTGTGTGAGGAAGGAGCCTGTGGGGAGCTGCACCTTCCCGAGGCTCTCCGCAGGGTCGGGGGGCAGCTGAGCAATCCGCAACTCAGTCCTGGAATGCCACGGTCCGACTCAGCTCCAAGGGATTTCTGAGCCTTGAGAGCAGCTCAGCAGCTGGGTAAGCCTTTAAGGTTCAAGGAATCGTGGAATCTCCTGAGCTGGAAGGGATCCACAGGGATCCAGTCCAACCCCTGGCCCTGCAGAGACACCCCAAAAATCCCACCCTGGGCATCCCTGGGAGTGGTGCCCAAACGCTCCTGGAGCTCTGGCAGGGTTGGGAATGTGTCTGGGCAGTGCCCCAGCACCCTCTGGGAAAATCTTTCCCTGATTTTCAGCCTAAGCCTGCCCTGACACAGCTCCAGCTGCTCCCTGGGGTCCTCAGAGCCCCCCATCCCTGATCCTGCAGGCACCACATCCCCCCACGGACCTCGGGCAGGGGGAGAACACCCCGAGCCTTTCCAAATTTCACTTTCACAAGTCAGCTCATCATTTCCCCTCTGCCTGCCTCGTCATCATAAAAAAAAAAAAAAAAAAAAAAAAAAAAAAAAAAAAAAAAAAAGTCGTTTGCCACCCAGCTCCACCGCTCGCCTCGGAAATGTCACCCTGGGTTTCCTGTGTCAGCAGCCACCCAGGAGCAGAGGCAGCCTCCAGCTCTGTCTGCAGCATCCCGTCCCCAAGTGGTGTTTTAACCCCTGCAGACCTGGCTCTCTGCCACCGACACAGCTCGCCCGAGGCCACCCGCTTAAAAAAAAAAAAAAAAAAACCACGCTGAGCAAAAATGGAAACTTTCTGCCTGATCACCCCCCCCCCCTCTAAAACGGATTTAAAATCAGAGGAGGTGGTGGAACAAAATCCCCCCCAACCCCCCCATAAAGTATCCTCCTTTCTCACAGACAGCAGCAGAGATGCAGAGACGTTAAGTGACCTGCAAGAGAGCTCAGATTTCATCAAGCAGCAAATTGTGGATGTCCCCCCTGCCCTAGCGGGCCGCCACGCGACAGAGCCGTGACACTGGATCCTCGGCAGGTCACCTCTCTGTCCCCTTGTCTCCTCTCTCCTTGGGGAGGCAGCAGGAACCTCCTCCAAGCCAAACGCAGCACTGATATTGAGAAACGAGCAGAACACTGGGGTTTGGTTGCTTTTTTGGGTTTTTTTTTGTTGTTTGTTTTTTGTTTTTTATCAGGCCCTTTCATAGTATAAATAATTTATTTCAGTTCACAGCATTATGTCTGCATATTAAAAAAAAAAAAAAAAGAAAAAGAAAAAGGAAAAAGGAAGGACGGGAGGAACAGAGACTGACGGACAATGGTGAGGGCAGGTGGGAACACATCCCAGACGGACCTGGGCGAATGAGACCTGCCAAAAAAAAACCCCACAGGTCGTTCATAACCCGAGAAGGTGCACAACCCTGCAAGGAGCCCGGGCAGTTCCCCTTGGGAGCTGCTCTGCTGAGGCCCCCTCTGCACCTCCCCGAGGGCGATCTTCACACAGGGGAGGAGAGGGCAGGGAAAGCCGGGTGGTGGTGGAACACGATGGAAACACCACGGAAGCCAGGAGCTACTGGTTGGAAAAGTCTTTTTAATTATTGCCGAAAGCAGAGCGGCTGGCAAGGGCAGGGGGCACGGCTCGGCCGAACCCTTCCTTCCAGCCCTCTGCCACCTCTCCCAGGGGATGCTCAGCTGGGTGGAACGAGCTGCCAGGAAGGACCCAGCTCTGGGAAAAAAAAAACACAGCCTTTGCTAAACCGAGACCAGCCAGGAGGTGAAAAAAACAAAAAAAACCAAAACCCACAACAACCCCACCGCTAACAAACAGCCTGCACGTGTCACTCCTAAAACCTGACCCCTCTCTGGAGCTGCCCGGTTTCAAACGGGTCGCTCTCCCAAAAGAAAAGGGTTAATACACGTGGCTTTCTGTGGCATCAAAAATAAATAATCATTTCTCTCTCTCTCTCGACAGCAAGTACCAAAGTGTCGTCGGAGGTGAAGACAAAGCAGGGAAAGCCGAGGAAAAGCGGGAAGAGAAGCCACCTGAAGGGATGGGACCAGCCCACACAAACCGGGAACTCGAACCCCGCAAGAGAAGAAACGCAACTCGGCCGCAACATTTGTTCCCTAACAACATCCCCCCCCCCCCCCGCCCCCCAAAAAATGCTGTTTGGAAGGTGCTCGTGGCTGCATCGACTCCCTGAAACGCCAAGGGCGTTTTGCTTTTGTCTGCTCGGTGCTTTCCCCCTTAGGCTGCTCTGGGAAGGAAGGGGTTTGCAAACGGGAGAGCCGGTGTAAAATCACCGGAGAATCCTGCCTGCCTCCAAACTGAGGAGGTTCGGCCCCTGAGGGCTGCCTGCTTCAGCTCTGTGGGAAGCCAGGACCCCGCAGGGCCGGCTCCCAGGCTGAAACACAAGACAGCAAAGTGGAATTTTGGTCCCCGGCCGCGGGCAGGTACCAAAATGTTCACCTGCAGCAGGAGGCGGCCCGGCCCGACCCTGCTCTGCAGACAGAGCTTGCCCATGTGGCTGCTGGGGGAAGCGAGGGGCTTTTCATCACGTTTGAATCTTTATTAAAAACCTCCCACAAGCCCTCCCCAGGCCTCTTCACCCCCCTGCCATCTTCCCTTTCCAGCAGAGATTTTTTTTTGCAGGCTCTGGCCATCTCTGTCTGTCCATCCATCCATCCTGGCCCTGCCATGACCCCCCCCCCACACCCCCCGACTTGGCCTCCTGCCCCACTGCAGAGCAGCACAGTGGCCAGAACCCCAAACTCTGCCTTTTTTTGGGGGGGTTTTACTGAGTGACCCCGAGTTGGGATCACCTCCCGGGAGCAATGCACACCTGCGGGGGGCTTTGCTGCAGAAGGTGACACCACCGAGCCTTGGAGGAATGGGGGTTCTGCACGACCCCACCCCCCTCCCCGACGCTTCCAGCAGCGTTCACCCCAAACCCTTGACTGTTTGGGTTTTTTTTTTTTCCTTTTTCCACCCTTTTGTTGGTTTTTGTTGGTTTTTTTTGGTTGGTTTTTTTTTTTTTTTGAGCCAAGAGCTTGAAGCTCTGCACCATTCAGCAGCTGCTCAGCACCCCGGTGTCGCATCCTCCCCCCACACCCCCCCCCCCACCCCAAAGGCTGCCCGTCCTTGCTCTGCACCCTAAAAACACCAGCCAGGGTGGGTGGACGTCCCCTTACCCATCACACCCACCCCTCCAAGACATTTTCTGCTGGCCCAACCCACCCTCCAAGCTTTCAACATCCCTTCCCGCGGGGGTGGGACCCAGGGATGCAGGGATCAGGGCTGCACGCCCCCTCCCCGCTGACCTTGCCGAGCCGCGGTGCCTCCGCACCCCCCCCCCGGCCCCAAAATGCATGTGGGGGGGGGGGGGGGGGGAGAGCTGGCACCGACACCCCCAAATGCCCCCCAAAACGCCCAGGCTGAAGATCCAAAAGCAGGCTGGGCTCCGCTCGAACGCACTTCAGCAGGGTCCTGCCCTGCTGGTTCCCCGGCACACAAAGGCTCGGTGGTCCCGGAGGATGGAGAGGGAGGGGGGGCGGGTTCAGCCCGTTTTTCCACGTTTCCAGCCCAAAGGAATCCGGATCAGACCCTCAGGAGCACGGGGCGGTGGGAGAGGGGAGCTCCGGGATCTGGCGGGAGCCGCTTTGTTATCACCACTATTGTCTGTCCTTTGGGGGGAAGGAGGAAAACAATGAAGAGGAGGGAAAAAAATTTAAAAAAAAGGAAAAAAAAAAAAAAAAGAACTATTAAACCCAAAAGAATCGCTTTGGTTCTGTCTCCCCCTCGGTTCCTTTGTCTGCTCCTCCATCCCTCCCCGCCTCGGCTGGGCTTCTACCGCTTCTTCTTCTGCTTGAGGGACTTCCTGCGCTTGAGGATCATCTCGTAGAGCTTGTCCATGCCCTCCGTCAGCCCCTCGCCGATGATGGCGCAGGCGGGCTGGATGTGGTAGGTGGTGGAAGGGGTCAGCTCGTGGAGGGCCAGCTGCTTCTCGATCTCGGCCACCGGCAGCGATTTGGGCAGGTCCTGCTTGTTGGCGATGACCAGCAGCGGCGTGCCCTGGTTCTCCGCGAACTTGGTCACCTTGTGCAGCTCCGTTTTGGCTTCCTCCAGCCGGTCCACGTCCACTGAGTCCACCACGTAGATGATGCCATCGGTGCAGCGGCTGTAGGACTTCCAGAGCGGGCGCAGCTTCTCCTGGCCGCCCACGTCCCAGAAGTGGCAGCTGATGCCCTTGGCCGTCCCGTTGCTGAGCCGGATCTTCTCCGTGTTGAAGCCGATGGTGGGCACCGTGTTGACGAACTCGTTGAACTTGAGGCGGTAGAGCACCGTGGTCTTGCCCGCCGAATCCAGGCCCAGCATGACGATGTGCAAGGACTGGAAGGCGGAGATGTTGGAGGAGATGTTCCCCATGGCCCCGGCTGGCGGCCGCGCTCACAGCCCCGCGCCCATCCCCGCGCCGCCGGCCCGCGGCGGGGGCACGGCTCGGGGCGGCGGAGGGAGCGGGGAGAGGGAGAGAGAGCAGCGAGGAGAGAGACGGCACCGGCAGCGGCAGCAGGGATCGGGAACACGCAGCTCGGGAACACGCGGCGGCAGCGCGCCGGGACTGCCCAGCCCCGCCCGGCAGGAGGAGAGGGAGGAGGAGGAGGAGGAAGAGAAAGAGGAGGAGAGGGAGGAGGAGGAGGAGGGGCCGCGCCGCCGCCTTCCTCCCGCTCCGCCCCGCGTCCTGCCCGGATCGCCCCTGCCTGCACTGCCCCTACCTGAGCCTCACCTGGCCCTGCCTGCAATGCCCTTACCTGAGCCTCACCTGGCCCTGCCTGGGCTTCACCTGGCCCTGCCTGGGCTTCACCTGGCCCTGCCTGAGCCTCACCTGGCCCTGCCTGGGCTTCACCTGGCCCTGCCTGCAATGCCCTTACCTGAGCTTCACCTGGCCCTGCCTACAATGCCCCTACCTGAGCCTCACCTAGCCCTGCCTACAATGCCCCTACCTGAGCTTCACCTGGCCCTGCCTGAGCCTCACCTGGCCCTGCCTGGGCTTCACCTGGCCCTGCCTGCAATGCCCCTACCTGAGCTTCACCTGGCCCTGCCTGGGCTTCACCTGGCCCTGCCTGCAATGCCCCTACCTGAGCTTCACCTGGCCCTGCCTGAGCTTCACCTGGCCCTGCCTGCACCACCCCTGCCTGGGATTCACCTGGCCCTAGCTGAGCTTCACCTGGCCCTGCCTGGGCTTCACCTGGCCCTGCCTGCACTGCCCCTACCTGAGCCTCACCTGGCCCTGCCTGGGTTTCACCTGGCCCTGCCTGCACCACCCCTGCCTGGGATTCACCTGGCACTAGCTGAGCTTCACCTGGCCCTGCCTGGGCTTCAGCTGGCCCTGCCTGAGCTTCAGCTGGCCCTGCCTGAGCTTCACCTGGCCCTGCCTGGGCTCCCACTCCTTGGGGACCCCCGAGAGTGCCAGCCTCCCCTGTGCTGCAAGCTTGCTTACCCGTGTGTCTGTCACAGTGACCGACTGCAGCAAGCAGTAAAAAAAACCAGACGCCTTAAAAATAGTAACCGAGCCAAGGTGTGGCTGCTCCACCCCTGCAGGTGCCCAAGGCCAGGTTGGACATTGGGGCTTGGAGGGACTGAGGGCAGTGGAAGGTGTCCCTGCCCCTGGCACCAGATGTTTCTTCAGGTTCCTTCCAGCCCAACCCATTCTGGGATTCTGGGATCACTCATTGCACGTGAGACACCAGGAGGGACTTGCTGGTGCACCAGGAGCTGTTCAGGCACAGCTCTCCAGGGACACCTGGCACCAGGGACACCTGGCACCAGGGACAATTGGATCTGGAAAGCAGCAAAGCAGTGAGGAGCATCTGTGTCCCCTGCAGCTGTCACAGCGTCCCAAAAGCAGAGAGATGCCACCTCACCTGTGCTGGCTGCAGGGCTGGGCTGGCTCTGATGCTGATCCCCGCTGTTCGTGCCTTTTGGGCCCCGTATTTTGTAAAGGCTGGGAGTGCTCTCCTGAGGCTTCCACAGCCATTCTCTCCCAGTTATTCACAGAAGGGACCTTAAAGACCTGCTTCCGGTTGAAAATCCAGTTCCCTTCTGCTACCCCAGGCTGCTCCAAGCCCTGTCCAACCTGACCTTGAACACTTCCAGGCAGCCACAGCTTCTCTGGGCAAAACCTGAGCTGTTGCTTGTATTCCTGCTCTCGCTCCCCGAGCCAAAAAGCAGCAGCAGGCTGCTTGCTACAATATTACCCATTGCCTCTTATTTTTTTCTTTCTTTTTTTTTTTTTCTTTTTTTTTGGTAAAATAAATATCGACTCTGTGCCACAGCTCAGCCAGAAAGCCCCAGAGAAAGCAGTGCCCTGCAGAAGACAGATATTGCTTTTCATTCAAGATGCTTTCGCCCCTCAGCGTGTGGTGAGGATCGGTCGGGGCTGGGGTGGGATCATTCCTCACATTCCTATTTCATCCCGGGGATGCCTGTGCAGCCTTTGCGGGGAGATAAGGCTGCCTCATTAACACGTGCCCTCATTAAAAATACAGGCAGCTTGCTTTTTGCAGCCCTGGGAGGTGACACCGGGCGCAGGTTTGTGGAAATCACCAGGCGGTGACAGCGGGACAGGAGCAGGGAACTCTGTGCCCGGCATCCTGCAGGCGGGAGAAACGCTCCTCGGCGCGGGGGAGGCGGCGCTGCCAATCCAAAGTCGAGGAACAGGCGCTGGGTAGGCTAGAAAATGGAATTTTCAGGGCTGGGCTAGAAAATGGAATTGTCAGGGCTGTCCTAGACTGATCTTTGAGCCGGCCTGAGCTCGGGCTTTAGGCTGCTACCAACGCCAAAGAAACGAGGTTCCCAGAGCACGGGGAGAGAGCTGTAAACCATCACCTGACTCTGGGACCCGGAGCATTAAAGAGGAATTAAAAAAAGAAAAAATAATGCCAGAAACAGAAGAATAGGGTCATATCTGTGAGTGGCAGATCCGGCACTGGCACTCCTCTCATCTCCTCTGCCTGAGTCGCTCCAGCAAAAGCTTCCTTAAAGGCTGCTGTTAAGGATAATCCCAAAGCGAGGGCATCCCGGGCCGCTCCCAGAATTAGTGGCTAATCTGTGTGCAGTAGGGCTGGGATTTAGGAATTTACCTTCGGGCTGCGAGCCCATGCTCAGGGCCGGGAGTGCTGGAGATGCTGTTTCAGCTCTCGGTGCTGTGCCAGGTAGCGTTCCCCCGGGAATTCCTTCCAATTCCTTCCCCAGGCTCCTTCCCTCCCTCTCTCCCTCCTTCCCTCCCTCTCTCTTCCTTCATCCCGCTGCTGTAGATAGCTTGGAGCCCCAAGAAAAGCCACACAGGCCACCAAAATTCCTTTCCCCGCCATCCGAAGCCTAAAGGGGAATCTTCCCTCCTGCGCGCCCCTCCTTTTATTTATTTTTTTTTTTAATTTTTTTTACGCCGGTTCTAAATAAAGGCGAGATTAGATAACTCAGGCTGATCAAACCTGGGGATGTTCTCCAAACCGGCCTCAGATGAGACAATCCCGAGGGGATGGAGATAAACGGGGGCGTCGCAGTGGTGAATTATGCTGCGGCTAATGCCAGCTATCCATAAATAAGCTGGTAAAACCTCCGCGGAATATTAAGCGCAGGAATAACAGCGTTAATCGCAGACGAGAGGAGTCTGCCAAGTCCATCCGGTGGCGAATTTAGGGAGAGGAAACCCATCTTTTCCATAAACCGCCCCCCCCCCCCTCTTCTCTCTCGCTGCTTTTTTCTGCCCCTTCCCCTCCTATCAAGGTTAAGCAGCCAAGGTTAAAGGCAGCATTAGCATCTCAATGTGCGTCTGAGGATGTGACAAAGGGACCGCGGCTGGTCCCCAACATTTCGCTCAGGCGGCGCGAAGGCTGTCGCTGCCATAGTAACTGTTTTCAGACACGGCAATTATTTCTTCCCAGCTTTTCCCCATCCCATCTCCCTTCCCCCAGCTTATCCTGCGCTTCCAACTATCTTTTTTTTTTTATTCTTTATATATTTTTTCTCTTTTTTTAAATTTTTTTTTATTATTTTATTTTCGGGGGAGGATGGGGGAAATACAAAGGGCCTCGGCGTCCCGGGGCTAAGGGAGGGATGCTCCCCGCGCTTCCACGGCCGCGCAGGGATTATCCCTAATAGTGACTTTTAATCTGCATCCAATTAGCCCTTCGTCACCCGGGCAAAGCGAAACCTCGGAGCAGCGGCTTCTGCCGGAGCTTTCTGCCAAATCCCGTGACCCGGAGAAGGCGAAAAATGGGCTTTGCGGGGAGCATCCCAACTCCCGGAGCACGCAGGATCCTCTCCCCGCCTCCCCTGCTCCTCCCGTCCGTGTGGCATCCCTTGTCCCGATCTGCTGCCTTTTGTCTCCGCCTTCGAGGCACAGACACCAGCCCAAACAAAGCGAAAGGGCCGGGGCTGTAATTAGTGGGCTGCCCCCACTCCTGGGGATAATTGATGCCGTGCCCGTGACTAATGCCTGGGGTGCGGGGACAGCGCTGCGCTGCCGCGGCGCCACCTCGGGTGGGACAAGGCAGGGGATGGGGGCTCCGGCTGCCATGGGGGGCTCCTCCTCTCTCCTCCTGGCCTTTCAGGGATCAGCTCTGTTATAAATAAACTGGGCAGGAGATGATTATTAACTCCTTAAATGCCTTTATTAAAAGGGGAAAGCTCAAGGGATTGCTTACGCCTCTGCTGCTGCTGCTGCTGCTGCTGCTGCTCCCTCAATCACGGCCGAGGAGGAGGCACATGTGGATTCTGCTGCTCACGCTGCAGAGTTTGGGAGTTCATCCTCACGGAAGATCCCAGGAACTCGTTGGGCTCAGTTTAGTCCAGGGCTGTCTTTCTTTCTGAGTGTCCTTGAGGTTATGTTGAGGAGGTGAAAAGCCTCCACAGATAGAGGTGTCCTTTGTGGGTCTGGATTATGCGCTGACTTGTTGTTGCTGGGGGTTTTTGGTGTTAATTGTACTAAATGTTCTGGCAAGGCTTCATGGGGGTCTCTGCCATTCCCATAATGGGCGTCAGTTTCGGCTTGATGGGCAGACAGGGAGCCAGCAGGAGGTAGGGAGGAGGAAACGGGAAGAGCAGAGTGCAGTCAGGGAGCAGCAGAAACTCAACAAGAGGAGATAAGGGCATCCAAAACTGGGACTTGGGTTACAAACTGGGTACAAACCATTCAAGATAACAATATGTGTAACCATCAACAGAACATCCAATGTATGATTAGGAGTCTTTAACACTTTTAAAGTAACCATCTACAGAGCATTCAACAGACAACAAGGAGTCATGGAGTTCCACCCACACCAGCTCTGTCCAAGGAGCCGCTTTCCCGGGGCAGCGTGAACTGCGAGTGGTGGCGGTGGAAAATCCCGTGCAGGGAAGGCTCATCCCGGTTTTTTGGAGCCCTTGATGGAGGGGGAAGGACCTTGTGGAGGGTTTTGTCACCGTCAGCATCCTCTCTTTCCTTCCTTCACCCACTCTTTCCCTTTCCAAGGGTTTCCCACTCGCTGGATAACGAGGCCAGGTGCTGCAGGATCACCTGGTTTAAACGCACATTTTAGGGTTGGCTTTTTGCAAATACCGAAATGAATGTTGTGCATAAAATGTAAGAAAGCTGTACTGTGTTTCCTTTTATTTGTAGAATTCAAAAATGTAATGACGGTGTACTTCTTAATGGTAACAACGTAGAGATGGTTTGTAGTTTTTAACAAGATAAAAAGCAGAAGACCCATCCTGCATTCCTGTGAAAGACAAAGAACAATGAACTTCTATGGTTAAGGAGGATTTATGACACCTAACCTGGCTAGAAGGTGCCATGCATGGATAAAGGAACTGCAAATTTTGGGGACCCTTGAAACAGATAAAGAAAACAGAAGTTTAAATATGCATTAGTCTCTTTTTGAACATGTAACACCAAGACTGATAAATACCAAAGAATTTAGAATGGGGGGTGTGTTGCTCTACACCCTCAGCTGAGTGGCTACCATGTTTGTCTCCTTAGTTGTCTATTTTTATTCCGCTTTATTTTATTTTTATTAAACTTATAAACTAATATAAAAAGGTGAAACGTTTTTCACACACCTAAGGGCTGAGGAGCCTGGGGTGTCCCAGGGGAGCCTTTGGGATGGTAACACCGAGGGAAAAGAGCAGGGTGGGTTTAACGGGGCTCCTTCCTCCCGGGAAAGGCAGCCTTGGATCCCGCGGGGCCGGGTGAACCCCCCTGGGAAAAGGGTTAATGGGGGAGAGACAGACAGACAGACGGACACTGCATATTCAACACCCTCCATTCACACCTCTGCACAAGTTTCTCTCCACTGGAGACAGCCTCCCTTGGGAGTTTCCCTGTGCTTTGTCTCACCCTCCTTGGAGCCTTGGAGGGTCCCTCCATCCCTGCCCAGAGCTCCTGGGATAAACACCAAGGTCTGGTGGCTCGGAGGTGTCTCCAGGTGCTCCCGGGTGGATGGAGGATGGGAGGACGTGCAGGGGGAGGGCTGTAGGGCCGATAAAAGCAGCATCGTGGTGGAGAAATTACTAAATCCACAGAGCTCCTAAGGCAGGAGTTCGGGAAATAATCTGTTCATCTGCAGCACAGCAGCAGCTCAGCTCCTTTCCGTGACCTCAGATGCCTCCTCAGGCCGAGCAAAGTCCTCCAAGGACCAGCCTGAGGCTGACTTTTACAGCCTCGGGCCCGGGAAACACCAGAACAGCCACACACCCAGGAGGAACAAACTCTTCCTCCAAACGGATTGGTGTCAAAAAAGCCTTTCCAAGGCAGCCCAAAATCCAGCAGGCAGGAGTGGAGGCAGCTGGAGGACTACAGGACCAGGACAGGCATGCATTAGAAATTATTATTTTTATTATTTTATTTCATTTCATTTCATTTCATTTCACTTTATTTCATTTCAATTTATTTTTAACTTCATGAATTCACACCCACGATGAAGCTTTACAAGCTTTCATCCTTCCCCGCATCCTGGGGCAGAACGCTGCCCCTGGCTCGCTGATTTCTGCCGGATAAGGAGGTGTGAAAACTGCCTGGAAATGTCCTCTGCCAACCCTCCCAGCCCTAGCACAGCCCCGCAGTTAACCCCTGGTTAATCACCGGCTGTGATTTTCACCAGAGATCTCGCTTCTTGTGCTTTCCTGTCGCTGTTGGACATGAAAGAAAGTCACGGACTCATGATTCAGAAGGCTGATGCTCTAAAAAGGGGCTGGTTTATTCTCAGAACCTATTTTTATACTTTTTTACAATGTGCCCACCTAAGAGGTGGGATCCTTTGAACCATTGGTCACACCAAGGGTCAACAAGCAAAGTCCCTCCTTAGGAGAGAAATGTGAAAAACAAGAGAGTTTAAAAAGTGTGACCTTGTTCACCAGTTTAGGTCCCTGAGAAAGAACTTCAGAAAACCCAAAGGTGACAAGCAGTGACTACACTTTCCTTCCACTGCCCGTCCCTTTCCCCCCATGCCAAGCCATGAAATGGGGCAGGAGGAACAGACCCATGTGCCTGACTGGAGCCCCCTGTCTTTGTTCCGTGATTTGCCGAGGTTCCCGGACATCAACCCGGCACTGCCGCTGCTGGGAGGGGACACGGGGTGGCCTCACACTCCAGGTCCAGCCAAACAGCCTTTCTGTTCCTCCCCTCAACCTCTGTGCTCAGGTTGGGGTGTCCTAACCAAACTGCTTGGGTGCTTCGTGTTATAAATGCAGGTTTTGGAGTTGGCTTTTGGCATACAGCAAGCTGATTGCTTTGTGTACGATATGGGAAGGTTGTATTGCGTGTTCTTTTATTAATAGAATTTGAAAAATGTGATAGATGAATATTCTTAGATTGTAACAAAGCAGAGGTGGGATTGTTGTAACTCCTCAAATAGATAGAAGACAGGAGGGGCATCTGGAATTCCTGAAGATAAGGAACAATTGAGCCTTGTTGAAGAAGACTGATTTACCACCTCCATCCAGACTCTACGGAGCCCCATAAATAAACTGTGTACTTAAGGGGGGGTCTTGAAACCAAAATGAACATTTGAATCATGTATTAGCTCATTTAAATATGTAACAGAGAAGTCCTTAAAACAAAGGATCTGAAAAGAGACAAGGTGCTGATCTTGTTGGTATCAGCACCTCGGCCGAAAAGAGCTTTGTTTTTTTTTTCTCCTTATTGTCTATTTTATTTTACTTTTATTAAACTTATAAATTTTACATAATAAGTGAATTGTGTTTTTCACACTTGGAAGAAACTCCTCAAGTGCGGAGAGGAAATAGGATTTCCTCCTGTGAGCTTTTTAGGGGTTGAGGTGTTGGCAGCTTTTTGGGTTTATCTGCTGCACCTGGGACGCCACGCTCCCAAAATCCCCTCAGAAGGGTGCCAAGGAGTCACAGAGTCCTTTAGGCTGGAAAAGATTTGTCAGATCATTGAGTTTCAACCACGACAGGTTGAAATGGTTCCCTGGGAGGATGGGCAGGCCCTGGCACAGGGTGCCCAGAGCAGCTGTGGCTGCCCCTGGATCTCTGGAATTCTCCAAGGCCAGGCTGGACATTGGGGCTTGGAGCAGCCTGGGATGGGGAAGGTGTTCCCTGCCATGTGGAACAAGATGTTATTTTCAGGTCCCTTCCAACCCAAACCATTCTTAAAATCATCTTGTCCCACCCCCTGCCATGGGCAGGGACAACTTCCATTGTCCCAGGTTGCTCCAAGCCCTGTCCAACCTGGCCTCCCTCATTCCTATCCTGAATGATTCTGGGTAATTATTGCCCTCTCCTACCGTGGCAAAATTCCTGACCCAAGCAGCCTTGCCTGGGGAAGGAGTCAGCCATGCAGATTTCACCCTGTCATTTCTCTGGGACACTCTGTCCCAAGCCAAAAAAAAAAATAAAAAATAATAAATAAATAAAAAAAAATAAAAAGGAAAGTGGATTAGCCCTGCTGCCAGTGATAAGCAGAGGACGCTTAGAAAAACCCTCAATTTCCCCAGCACCCATTCCCAGGGCAGTAAATCTTGGAGCTTTCCAAGCTGCAAGCACTCCAAGGAGAAGGGAAGCACGGGGCTGGGGAGATTTAGGGCTCATGAATCACCCGGGGCCTGCCAGCAGCTCAGATTGCCTCCTTGGTTGATTTGCACCACAAATTTCTGCTTAGCCCCCCAAAATGTCAGAGCACTTTATTTGCTGCCTGTCCTTTTTTTTTTTTTTTTTTTTTTTTAATAATTCCTTGGCTGGTGAGTTGGAAATTTTTTTTCTGCCTTGAAGAAGCTGCTCCATGGCCAGAGGAGGGGAATCCATCCCCGTGCTCTTTACCAGGTGCAGGGTTCTTTGCAGCTACTTTGCTCAGCTGGAGGCTGTTTGAGGGAGAAAAAAAAAAAAATGCACCGGGATCAAGGAGAAGATCAGATCTCAGCTCCTAATCCACACCTGACCCCGATGCAAGGCATCCCCAAATTCCCTCTGCAGCGACAGAGGAAAACAAAGCCTGGAAGCTGGAAGGATGAGGCTGCCCAGGGCTGGCTGGGGACAGGGAGAGTCCCTGCTGTCCCCAGGGTGCTGTGGGCAGTGACACAGGGCAGGGGACAGAGCAGTTCCAAGCTCTTCAGAGCAGTGACTTACCCAGCTGGAGAGGGGAAGGGTTCTCCCCCTCCAGGCAGAGGGGATCTGCTGTCCTGGCTCATCCAGGCGGGAGGGAAGGGTCGCCTGACCCCTGCCTGCTTCAGAGAGGCAGAGCTGTGCCTGCAGCATCGAGCATTGGCTCCACCATGAGGACACCTCGGAGCACATTCCAGGGGCTCCAAGAAAGCTGGAGAGGGACTTGGGGTTTGTGAGAAGGGCCTGGAGGGACAGGACACAGGGAATGGTTTTGAACTGAGAGAGGGCAGGGCTGGATGGGAGATTGGGCAGGAATTGTTCCCTGGGAGGGTGGGCAGGCCCTGGCACAGGGTGCCCAGAGCAGCCCCTGGATCCCTGGCAGTGCCCAAGGCCAGGTTGGACATTGGGGCTTGGAGCAGCCTGGGACAGTGGGAGGTGTCCCTGCTCCTGGCTGCACACCTCTGTCTGCTGGGCAGGGGAGGGAATCTGGACTAAAAGCTGCCCTCTTTTGGCCTTTTGTATTGTCAGGAAGCTTCTCTGGCTGGCTGGAGAAGCGGGTGAAGAGATGGGGCAGGAATTTCTGAAAGCATCCTGCACTTCCCCACCTGCGGTCAGCTGAGATCCACGGGCTGGCCTGGATAACCCACCCCGGGGGCAAACCCCTCCAAGGGCACAGCTGCAGGTTGGTGGGGTCTTTTGGGTTGGTTTTGGGGTTTTTGTGGGTTTTTTGTAGTGGTTTTGTTTGTTTGTTTGGTGTTTGTTTGTTTGTGGGTGGGGTGGGGTTTTTTGTGTGTGTTTGTGTGGGTTGGGGTTTTTTTGTGGGTGTTTTTTTTTTGGGGGGTGGGGTTGGGGGGTGGTTGTTTTTTTGGTTTTGGTTTTTTTTGTGGGTCTTTTGTTTTGTTGTGGAGTTTTTGTGGGTTTTTTTTGTTTTGTTTTTGTTTGTTTGTTTGGGGTTTTTTGATTTGTTTTGTTTTGGGGTTTTTTGTGTTTTTTTTGTTTTTTTGGGGGGGTTGGTTTTTTTGTTTGTTTGTTTTGGGTTTTTTTTGTTTGGGTTTGTTTTTGTTTTTGTGGTTTTTTTGGGGGGGAGTTGTTGGGTTTTTTGTTTTTTGTTTTTTTGTTTTGGGGTTTTTTTTGTTTGTGTTTTGTTTTGTTGTTTTTTGTTGTTTTGTTTGTTTGTTTGTTGGTTTGATTTGGTTTGGGTTTTTTTCCCCACAGGATACTCTCAAGGAGGGGGACAGGCCCTGCTGGTGCTCCCTGGCCAGGGAAGGCTTGGAAAATCAGTCCCCCTCCCCACAGCCCATGTCTGCCTGGAATGACTTCTCGGCTGGGATGTTCCACCCGTGTGACACTCACACCATCAGAGGGGCGTCTCCCCTGCCCACAAATCGCCACCAAGGGGACTTTGACACCAAACAAATTCCCCGTGGCACAGAAACCTCCCCCTGTCCTTGGCAAACCCTCGCCCACGGAGATGTCAGATGACATTTGCCTCCCTCCTGCTTCTGAGGACACCGAGAAGCCAAAAAAGCCAAAAGCAGTCGGGTTACCTCGGCCCCGGGAGGCCCGGCAGGAGAGGCAAAAGCTGTTTTTTAGGGCCACCTGGTGATGGAGCGGGGACGAGCTTTGCTTTGGGGTTTCGGGAACCCGAAGGAGCCCCTCACACCCGGCAGCCCTGAGGTCTGGCAAAGCACCGGCCCCTCTCTCCCCATGGGGATTTGAGTCCAATCCGAGTTTACATCGCTGCCTGGCACCCCGTGGGTTTCCAGCTCTCCCCCTTTAATGTGCGCTTTGGGCTCCTTATTCCCATTTGCAGTCAGTAAAGAGCTGGCGTGCAGAATAAATGGAATAAACAACACAGAGCGACGTGAGCTGACCCACGGGGAGTCTTTTGGGGTTTTGTTTTTTTGGGTTTTTTTGGTGGTTTTTTTTTGTTGTTGTTGTTTTTGTTTTGTTTTGGGGTTTTTTTTGTGTTTTTTTGTTTTTGTTTTGTTGGTTTTTTTTTGTTGGTGGTGTGGGTTTTTTGGTGGTTTTTTTGTTTGTTTTTGGTTTTGTGGGGTTTTTTTTTGGTTTTTTTTGGCTGCCGAGAAAAGCAGCAGCTCCTTCACCCTGATCAGCCAGTGGGGCAGCCACAGCCAGGGTGCAAAGCGGGAATTTTCTGGAATCGGGGTGGTTTGGGTTGGAAAGCGCCTCGAAGCCCATCCCCTTCCACCCCACGGGTGCTGCGGGAGCACAAGGGAGGGATTTCCATCTTGTGGAAGAGCCCGGTTTTTAAAGGACGAGGGGGAAAAAAAAAAAATCCCAACGCCGTGTGCAGCCACAGAATTCCCCACGACTCTGGAATTGCTTTCCCGTTCTGTGGCTGCTGTGTCGCTAGAGGGAAGCCTTGGACTGTGGGATGGAGCCGAGCCCGCGGTGTCCCCGCTGTCCCCGCCCGGGTGGTGGCATCCCCGCCTCGCTGGGACAGCCTCAAAGGTCCCGACCTCCACGCACGTTCCTGGCTCATTTTAGGGCTCGATCCTCGATCAGATCCCCTTAAAATCTTTATAAATCATTCCCACAGATTGCTGGCTGATAAAAAATCTTTATAAATTTCGGAATGATGAGGCTGTGGCTGCCCCATCCCTGGAAGCGTCCAAGGCAGGGTCGCTCAGGGCTTGGAACAACTTGGGACAGGGGAAGGTGTCCCTGCCCTTGCTCTGGATGGATTTTAAGGTCCTTTCCCACCTCAGCCGGGCGGGAATTCTGAGAGTCCTGCGTGGCTCCCATCACCCCAGCGTGGTTCAGCAGAGGGAGCAGCACACCTGTGCCCTGCTGAGGAGGAGGAGGAGGAGGAGGAGGAGGAGGAAGCTGCTGCTCCTCCTGCAGCTTCAGACTCGTTCCCAGCACATCCCTGACCCCGGGTGTGTCACACACGACACAAAGATTTGACACCCACACGATGCGATGTCCAAGGCAGAAAAGTGGAGGGTTTATCTACAACTTCAACATTTATTGAATTCCAGCAGTGACCATGGATTGGAGGAAGAAAATCTTCCTCTTCAACCACACTGGACAACCCAACAGTCCATCAGCAGTCTCCTCCTTATGAAAAGAATGTAAACATGGTTAGATTTTACAATAACAAAATGGTTATTTATATAAAATTGTATCTGACTCCATTACAAAAGGTAAACTCAGAGGGCTAAAAATGTGACTTTAGAAAACCCCTTAAAGAGACAGAGGAGAACAGCAAAAACCCAGCCAACACCAGGTAGGTCAAAACGAGCTGAACTATGCCCCAGGCTGCTGCATCCCTGGACACCAAACCCAATCTGGGAGACAAAACACAGAAAAAAAAGAAAACGACCCCCAAAAAAACCCCAAACAAAAACAAACAATCACACATACCCCCCAAACAAACAAACAAAACCCAAACACAACAACAAAACAACAACAAAAAAACCCCCACCACCCAAACCCAAAGACAACAAACAAACAAAACACACACACACACCAAAAAAAACCCCACCAAAAAACCCCACAACCCTGCTGTTAAATGGTACCTTAAATAAACTCTGTTTCCCCTCTTATGCATTCAGGTCTGCTGTAAGTTTTCCTGTAGACTGGGGATGCAAGAAGAAGCAATTTAAATTGAGGAAATTAATTAATTAGTGTCAAGCACACCGAGCCCGTTCACCAAATGGGAAGCCTCCGGGGATTTTAGATTTGTCTCAAGCTTTTTTTTTTTTTCTTCTCTCTCTGTCTTTGAAAAGATGAATATTTCTTAGAGGTTTGTTATCAGCCAACAATCTGTGGGAATGAAGCAGGAAGCCAGGTCTTCTGAGAGACAGACAGTGTCACCACTATTTCTGTCTGCATTTCCTGAGATATTTTAAATTATTCTGTTGAAGCCCTGGGGGAGGCGATTAATTGTTAATTTTGGCTTTCCTTGTAAAAAAAAAATAAATTAGGCTTGTAGAACTAGTTGCAGATTTGAGAGGTAAGAACCATTAATAGGGAATAATCCTCCATGATTTTTGAGGAACTGAGCCAGGGTCTTGGTGGTTTTGAGGTTGCTGGCCCTGTAGGGAGGGTGGAGAATGGCATTTTCAGGATGGTTTGGTCAGGAATTTGCACTGAAGGAAGACATCAACCAGTCCACTGGGACTTTTTTAGTTAGACTGGGAAAAAAAAAATCACCACTCTCTTGTTAAATAAAGCAAAAATTCCAGTGTGAGCCATGACTGTCACCAGGAATGGAGCCCAGGAACAACCTGGTCCAGTGGAAGGTGTCTGTGCTCATGGCAGGGAGTGGAATGGGATGAGCTCTAAGGTCCTTCCCAACCCATTCTGGGATTCTACTCCCACCTGCAAAAGGTTTGTTGATCACAGAGGAGAGGTTTTGGTGGTCAGGAGGGATTCTGAGGTGCCTGACAGGAGCCAATCTCCTTTCTCCAGGCTCTCACCTCAGCTGACAAATTTAACAGGGCTCAGCACGGATAATTGGAAGTGGCTGCTCTTTCCTAATGAAGCTTCACACGGTGACAAAAGCCATTTTACACCTGTCCTGCACTGCTCCTGGCAGCCAGAGAAATCCCTGAGGCCCTGGCACAGGGTGCCCAGAGCAGCTGCCCCTGGATCCCTGGAAGCATCCCAGGCCAGGCTGGATGGGGCTTGGAGCAGCCTGGGACAGTGGAAGGTGCCCCTGCCCATGGCAGGGGGTGGAACCAGATGTTTTTTCAGGTCCCTTCCCACCCAAACCATTCTGGGATTTATGATCCCCCCAAGAATTGCTTCTCCAACCATTTTCAGCTTCCCTGGAGCCCAGGGCCCATTTCAACATCCACCAACTCCTTCCATGAGGAGCTGCACCCTGGAGGAGTCAACTCCTCTTGCCTGAGCCGTGCTCTGCCCCTGCCAGCTCCATTGGAAATCTTCCCTGGGAACATCCAGTCTGCCTGGAGGAGGGAGCATCTTCCCCTGAGGAACAGACCCCAAATCCCAGCCCTTTGGACACACCCAGATCTCCTGGAGAGGAGGAGCTGGGAGCCCAGGGTTGCTCCAGTGAAGCTGGGAACTCCCGAGCCCCTTCCAGCCACCACGGCAGGAAGGAAAGGCTCTTCCCAGGAACTGGGGTTGTCTCCCAGACTTCAGGGATGTGAGGACACATGGAGTTTTACCCAAACACTCAGCAGAGCCCGGCTGTGTGTGTGCTCTGGCACCTGCTGCTCTGGAAGTGGGAGCGCTTCCCACGTGGATCACGGGAAAAGGGATGTTTGGGAGGTGAGGCCAAAGGATGCTTGGGTGGTGAGGGGTTTTTTTGTTGTTTTGTTGTTGTGTTTGGTTTGGTTTGGGTTTGGGGGTTTTTTTTGCTTTTTTGGTTTGGTTTGTTTGTTTGTTTGTTTGTTTTGTTTGGGGGGGTTGTGTGGTTTTTTGGCAGGAAAGGTGCTGCCACTCCCAAGCCATCCTCTCTGACAAGAAGCTGTCCCTGCCTGAAGACACTGCTGACATCCCCCCTCCCTCCCCGTGTCCTGCTGAGCTCCAGGCCCTCCCTGTGGACAGCTGGCCCTGTCACCAGTGCTGCTGGGATGTCCCCAGCACACCCCCAGGTGACCTTGGAGGCAGCACCTCAGGGGATCCAACATTCCAGCTGATCCCTGCAGGCAGCAAGGGCAGTGGGGAAGGACTGCTGTGTCACCCAGCCCCCTGGAGGAGCTCTCCTCCCTGGAAAAGGATGCACCAGCCATGCAAGCTGAAAAAGAGTCCACTCTAGGAGTAGTGGATTTTTTTTTATTTTTTTTTTTTTGTCAAAAGAGATAAATGTCCCAGCTTGTGCAGCAGGGAGAGATGGAGACGGCTTGACCTCCCTCATTAGCATCACTTTAGACGAGAGCAAAAAGAAGCTGGGAAAAGGAGTCTGGCGATTTGTTCTCCTTTAAAAATGTCCCTGTCATCACGCTCCATTATTTATACCAGCAGCACTGCTGGCACCGAGCCGGGGCGGGGGAGAAAAGTCACACGGAGACGTCCTGCGCTGCCTGCTGCTTCCTCTGCCTTCCCTCTGAAGGAGACACCGAGCTGCCTCGGGTCCTGGGAGCAAAGCCCCCGCCTGGGACCCTCCCAGGGCTGTCCCAGAGTTTGATGTGACACCCGTGGGGTGACCCTGGGGACTCTGTGCCTGCTGGGCACAGTGGGATTGATGGGATAACGCCGGGAAGGGCTGGCTGGCCTCTGGGGCATGGAGCTGGGGCAGCTCCTTCTTCCTGAGCTGTCCCCATCAGCCTCACCTCTCCCCAGGCTGGTGCTTGGAAAATCGTGACTCGGGGGCTTGTTGGGTTTAAAATTTGCCCTTTTTTTTTTTTTTTTTTTTTTTTTTTTAATATATCTTCGTCTTCTGTTTGGGTAACAGAGTCAGGCACTGCTGCTTAACCCCAAAGATGCTCCACCTGAGCAACCCCACATTTTCTGAGGGTTTGACTCGAGGGCTTGGAGCTTCTCCCCACAGATTTCACCCACGAAGCAAAAAAAAACAAAAAAACTCTGTCCAGTTAAGGACAGAGGCTTCAAATTTTTTTGTGCAAAACACAAAAATCCTCACTTTTTACACCTTTTTTTTTTTTTTTTTTTTTTTTTTTTTTTTTTTTTTTTTTTTTTTTAACAAGAGGGAAACTCTCCACCCTTTTCCCCACTCCGCCCTCACTTCCCACCCCTGCTCTGAGCCCTTCTTCTGTTAACTCCCACCCATCTCAAGGCCATTTTCAGGTCTTTGACAAATTCCATCAGCTCAAACTTCAGCTCTCACTTTCTGGAGAGGTCATCAGGGACACGAGGACCTGATGGTTTTCCTCCTGAACTTTCTCAGCCCTCCAGAGCCAGCAGTGACTCAGCTGCTGCAATCCGGAAATAACAGGGAACGGCAGGAACGCCCGCGGGGAAATACCCAAAGAATCGCATTTCTCTTTAAAAACACTTTTACTGTGACCTGCTCGCCAGCACCAATGACTGTCACCCAGCCAAGCCCTGGGCTGCACTCCCTCCTTTCCAAAGCATTAAAGCAAAAATTACCTCGTCAGCTGTCCTGGCTGGGATTTTGGGAATCTGCAGAGGTTTCCAAAAGCTTGGATCTCTGGTGCCTTTGCGCTGAAATAGACTCACAGAATCCCAGAGTAGTTTAGGTTGGAAGGGACCTTCAAAACCATCTTGGGCAGGGACACCTCCCACCATCCCAGGCTGCTCCAAGCCCCAGTGTCCAACCTGGCCTGGGACACTGCCAGGGATCCAGGGGCAGCCACAGCTGCTCTGGGCACCCTGTGCCAGCCCTGCCCACCCTCACAGGGAGCAATTCTTTCCCAATATCCCATCCAGCCCTGCCCTCTGGCAGTGGGAAGCCATTCCCTGGGTCCTGTCCCTCTATCCCTTGTCCCAGGTCCCTCTCCAGCTCTCCTGGAGCCCCTTTTAGGCCCTGGAAGGGGATTCTGACCCTTTGGAGATGGAGAGCTGGGTTTGCCGGAGGTTTGGGGAAGTTGTGGGATGGGAGGAGACAATCTGGGACAAGCCTCCACCATCACCTCCCCCCAGAGGAGCTGTGGGAGGCTTTGCAAAGGCAAAGCACAAGCCTGATCGAGCCTGAGCTGTATTCCTTTGGGATAGCACACTTGGAGAGATGATGAGAAGCTGTGCCTACATCCCAGCTCTTCCCAAGGAAGCCAGTACAGCCTGATGGCAGCCATCACTTTTCTCCCATGAGAATCAGCCACATCATCTCCAGTTGCTGCTCTCCACGTTAATTGCAAACCTCCCAGGCTTCAGCAGTTTTTCCAGCTTCTCCCACATTTTCCATGCTGGGCCTGAAAGGTGCAGCGAGCTCCAGGGTCCTGCAGGAGCCAGGAGCTGGGCAGGGCAAGGACAAAGCCCTCTTGGGAAGGGATGGGTGTGCTGGGAGTGCTGCCACCACCTTCCTGTCCCTGCTCCTGTGAAAACTCCCAGAATTCTGCTGTTGGGGGTGATCTCTGCCTCAGCACAATTCAATATCAGAGCACTTGACCCTGCAGCCCTCTTCATGTTCTTTTTGCTGTTGTTTTTTTTTTTTCCTATTCTTATTTTTTTTTTCCAGCAGGGAAACTCCTTAAAGCTGATGGCAGAGCTGCCTCTGCTGCTGGCAACCAGGCTGCAAAGCAAATTGTTACATAAAGAGGGGGGAAGTGGTAATGGAGCTGCTTTTTTTTTTTTTTTTTTTTATTTCATGTTTGTTATTGAAGCAGTCTGCAGCGTTTTGCAGGGCTGAGAGACGAGCAGGATGGGAGATACCCATCAGAGAGCAGGCACATCTGCATTTTCTGGGAACACAGGAGGCACGTTGGGGCTGAGCACAGTGTTTTAGGGAGGTGGGGGGAAATACCAGCCCCATCCTCACCCTGCAGCCTGGATGTGCAGTGGGAGAGAGTCTCATCATTCCCCTTTTGCCTCTCCTGCCAGTTGTGCCTCCTTGGTCTCTCTCACTGGACATTCCCCTGTCCCCTCACCTTTCCTGGGTGAGGATTCCATCCAGGATGCTGATCCTCTGTGCTCCCCTCCTCACTACCTTCCCCGCTGGAGTTGAATGATCTAATTGTCATTAAAATTAACCCTTCTCTGGTTTTTTTGACCAGGAGCAGGGAGGCTGGAGCTGCTCATCACAACCAGCTCTAGCTTTTCTCCCCAGCCTGCTCTGGAATTGAGACATCAAGAGACAAGTTAGATTATTTCAAGAGATCAGGCTTCTCCACTGCAATCAGTATCAGTGGGATGTAGGCTGGATTTTTAAATGCTAGCACTCCCCTCCATGTGAGAACAAGATCCTTTAGTGCCTGCCTGCCCCAGAGGGATGGGCTCCTTTCCACAGCTCAGGGAAGAGTGGGTTTGCAGCATTTTCCCCCCAAAGTCTTTGCCCCAGAGACATCATTTCTCAATGCAGCCTTGCCCCAACATTCCAGGAGGTGGCCAGTCCCTTCCCCTTGCTGTGCCACCACATTATTCCCACCACAGCACCCTCATTCCAGGGCTTCCCTGAGCTGGGGCCTGCAGCACTTTGTGTCATCCAGAGCTCTCTCAGGAGCTGGTGGGATGAACTTTTGCCCCTGGGCTGCAGCACATGGCCACGAGGGCTATTGCTGGAGGTCTCTGCAAAAAAAAAAACAAAAACTGAGCTTGAGGGTGTCTCACAGCTGCCTTGTTAGGCTGGATGTTGCTTTTCACCTGAAATCAGAGCTGCTTTATTGACTTGGTGATGCCTGGCTCCCAGGCAGCCAGGCTTTAATGCATACTAATGAACAAAACAAGTGTTTTCCCCCAGAAGTGTCACGTGTTTCCCCCAGACTTTCCCCCCGCCCTGCAGCTCAGCCCCAGAGATAACATCAAAGTGGTACAATTTAATGAACCTGCTCCCTCACAGTGTAGAGCATAATTTACTGGCTGCTATGCAGGGAAAGAAACCCTCACTGCTGGTGAGGCTTTTCAGTCTATCCCTCTGATTTTAATAAGTTACAACTTATCTTGTGCCATTGGGGGGGGGGGGGGGGGGGGGAAGAATGTGAGAGATGGAATGATAAAACAGTGATTCATCCCACGCTGGGAGGTTTATTAAAAAAAAAACCCAAAAAAAACCAGCATAAACCTGACCTTTCAGCTGAAAAGGAAGGAAAAAAAAATATTCTGTTTTAAGAGATTCCTTCTGTGCCAGACAGAAGGGCTCAAACCCAGTGTGTTATGAGGAAGCAGAGGTACCTGTGCAAATCCCAGCCTCTCTCCACCTGATCTCCCTGGCCTCTTCTCCCAGGAAAAGCTGCCACTAAGAGGTGGAGAAATGGCCTCGAGCTGCCCCAGGGGAGGTTCAGGTTGGATATGGAGTGAAGATTTCTTCACTGAAGGAGCAGTCAGACTTTGGGGCGCTGGTGGGGTCACCATCCCTGCAACGTCCAAAAAAAAACCCCCGATGTGCCCAGGTGTTGGGGAGGATGAAGTAGCTAGGCCTTGTAGAGATAATTTAATAGTAAAAGACTCTAAAACTATGAAACCCACAAGAGGGGTAGAACTAAAAGCAAAGTTTGAGCTTTGAGCATGGGACAGGAAGAAGGTGATTAAGCAGCTGAAAGGCCTTGGCTGGGTGGGTCAGTGACACCCCTGACAAGACAAAAGGATGAATGAAAGGCTGCGCCTTCTCAGGTATCAGGGATAAGGTGGGTTTCACAAGTTTTGGTATGTAGAGTAGTATTATAATGTTGTAGCTCCCATAGGCTGTATGTAGATTCTGTAGGTTTTGTATCTAGAGGTGATTGGTTAATGTTCATTAGCATATTCACGATAGAAGGGGTTAAAATGGAATGTAACAGAGAGTTCGCCCTCTTTTTCCTGCCTTCCCTTGGACTCTGCACTGGATCCCTGGACCCTCTTCCCTAGTCAGGCTGCATTTCCACGACCAATAAACCACGTGTTCTAGAGAATCCTGATCTTCAGGTCATCTCTCTCTCGCCGGGCAACAAGCGTCTTTTCTAATAACTGGCGCCCAACGTGGAAACCGCCGGAGCAGCCTGACTCATCCTCGTCTATGGTAATCTGAAAACTGTTTCCTTACCTTGAGAGACTCCCGAGCGCATGTCCAGTGCTGAGAGCACCAGGACTTGAAGCGCTTAAATATTTTTAGCCCTAGGGACCCTTAAGCACAGCTGAGGGGTTCCCTGATACGGGCGAGCACAGGCAAGCTAAGGAAAAGCTCTGCCTGGAGCTCTTAAAATATTCGCAGACTGCGGTGGTGCCAGAAGCCGGTGAGTCGTTGCTGAAAGCAACATTCAGCCGAAGCTTTCAGGCACCTACAGCAGTTGGTGAGCCCCGCAAGGCTGTTACAAAGTAGCAGCTGCTTAGGAGCTCGTGGAAAAACTCCTGTAAGGATCCCCGACGACGAGGGATCTGTTGGTGTCCCTGAGAGGACACGTGGTGCCTGGCCAGCACCGTTTGTTGGAGTTGTTTTGGGACGTCTCTCTCTCTCTCCCTCCCTCCTCGACTGACTTCTGGTAAGTATAAACCTTTTGTAAAAATGGGTCACGGTTTTTCTGCCTCAGATATAAATTTTTACAAGCAGCTAAAGCATTTGCTAAAAGCTCATTCAATCTCTCTGCCCAAGCAGGAATTAAAGGGTCTTTTAACGTGGACTCTGAATAATTTTCCTAATGCTGATCGATCAACTGTTTTTACGAGTCACTTTTGGGAATCAGTGGGAAATAAGCTTTTTAATGAGATTTCCTATCGAAATATCGCTGTTGCAGAACATCTGCCCGCATGTAGAGCTTTAGTCCAGCTCTTTTCTGTCCTTTCGCAGTGCACGGAGTCCATTCCCTCTATTTCCCCAGTGCATGCAGCCCCGTCCCCTCCCCCCCGCCACTCTCCAGAGCACGTGGCAGCTGCGGTGCCCTCCCAGCCCCCCTGCCACGTGGCCGCAGCCCCCCCCGCGGCCCCGAGCCCTGCCGTCCCTCCGGTCCACGTGCACGCTCCCTCCGCCCCGATCCCGGCTGCCGCGGCACTTTCCCTCGCTGTGCCCCCTTCTCCTCTCCCCGCAATGACTTCCCCCCCTCCAGGGGCCCCTGTCCCTGCTCCCCTTGTGCCGGTCCATGCTGTCTCTGCGAACGCCGCTTCCCCCCCAGCCCTGTCCCGCGCGTCGCGTCCCCCCTCCGCTGCACCCCCCCTCCCGACCCCCGCTCCCTCTACGCCATCCCCTCCCCCCGCGGTACCGGCGTCTCCCTTCCCTGCTCCTATGCCCCCCCCAACACAGGCACCCATGCCTGCGCACCCCCCCTCCCCCTGCTCTGCCCCGACTCTCCTAATCGCCCATCCTGGCTTTCATTCATGTGCAAATGCATCCAGCCTGTCCCCAGCTGCGACCCCTCCCCCCGCCCCCCTCACCCCCTCGACCCCGTCGCCTCCCTCGGTGCCATCCCAGCCCCAAGCCGTCCCCTCCCCGCCCACCGCCGCCCCCCCACCCCTCACCGTGCCTCCCGCCCCTACATGCCATGTGCCTGTCGCCCCACGACTGCCCATTGCCCCTCCTATGCCCACAACTTCCCCGGTACGGTTTCCATGCCCCTCCACCACTGCTCCTCCACCCCCTATGCCAGCCCCGCCCCTTACCCCGCCCCTAGCAACCCCTGCCCCGCTCTCCCGTCCCGCCCCGCCCCTTACCCCGCCCCTAGCAACCCCCGCCCCGCTCTCCCGTCCTGCCCCGCCCCCTACCCCGCCCCTAGCAACCGCAACCCGACCCTCTCTGCACACTGCCCCAGCACCCCCGACCCTGCCCTGCCTGCCTGCTGCTGCCTCCCCCACCACCTACGTCAGCCTGCACTCCCATCCAGCCCCTGCTAAGGCACAACCCCACACCTCCCAATACCCTATCCCTTTTACAAACCCCACTACCCCCCCCATACCTGTACTATCCAACCCAATCCATCCCGAAGCCACATTCAGTCCCGTCCAGACCCCCTGCGACACCAATGTAGCACCAGACAAAGGATGGCTCCCTTCCCCTGCAGCAGCTACCTGGGCTTCTGTGCCTGGTGCAGCTGCTGCTGCTGCTCCTGCACGACATTTATTTTTCCCTGAGACAACCTGCGTCTTGAAAAACGCGCCGAGTTCAGCAGCCATGCCTCCCTCGGTGCCGGGGAAGGCACCAGCCTGGCCTCATCACCCATGCCCACCTACACTACCGAACCTGACAATGCACCAGCCCTGCCTTCCCCGGAGTACTGTGCCTGCTGCCCCTGCTGCGCCCGTCTGGACCCCTGCACCACCCCTCGACCCCGCACCTGATTCCATCCCGGCAATGCACCATTCTTATGCCATGCAAGCAACCTGCTCAGCCCCAGTACCTGCCTCCAGCTATTCCGTCACCACTGCACAGCCACCAGCCAGCCCACCACCTGCCATGGTGCCCTTTCAGCATCTCCCCACCGCCCATGTGCCCGCTGCAACGCTGCCACAGCTGCCGCCATCTGAGCAAATCTCAACATCACGACAACTGCCGTTGCCGCTTCCCCCACATCTCGTCCAGCCACCGGTGGAAGCCAACCCGCCCGCACCCCCTGTCCAGCCGACCACCATGGTGACACAACCCACAAATCACAGTGTGCCACAAGTGCCGTTCCAGCTGCATCAATGCCCACCGCATCAGATGACAACAGCACAGCCTCCTGCAACAGTACTACAGCCCCTCCCTGCCTCCTCCCTGCTCTGCTATACTGCAGCGGGGGGAGATAGGGAAGGGTACCCAGCTCCAGCACCTCGAGCAGCACCGCTGCCACCTGCACACCTGACTACCACACCTGATCTGCCTTCGTTGCTGTGTCCACCTCCTCCAAGCATCTCTACGTCACCGTCGCTTCTCCCAGCTGCCACCGTTCAGCCCCCACCTGCTGCTCCATCTACCGGGACACCCTTACAGCACCTTTCTGAAGCTGCATCCATCCTACAGCCTGTCGCAGCCCCTCCAGAGCAACCACCGCTGCCTTCACTCCAGCCAACTGCCATCAACTTGCCGCCGTATTCCCCAGCTTGCCCAGCTGCACCCCGAAGTCCTACTCTCCTGACACAAAACACCTTCCCCAGCGGCCCTACAGTCCCTCCAGCTCTCAGAACAGCTCCCACAGTTCAAAATGAGACACCACACCTTGAAATCATGCCAGCAGCAATCCCAAAATTTGACAACCCCCAGAACTGTTTTAACAATATTCAGGGAACAGACTGGCACGAGGTGAGACGCCAAATCTGCAAAGAGGAGAATCTAGATCCCCTAGTCATGCCTGTAATATTCAGTCAGCAGGCTGGGGGACCTACGACATGGGCACCTGTTCCTTCCCAAGAAATAAAAGAGTTGCGGAAGGCAATAAAGGACAGTGGAATTTGTTCCCCATATTTCAAACAGTTGCTGAGGAGTACGCTAGAAGGACATACGCTCACTCCAAATGACTGTAAAAACCTCGCCAGTATACTTCTCACAGACTCACAATACATGCTGTGGGAACTCAAATGGAAAAGACTGCTTACTGGCATATTGGCAACCTATAGGCAAAGCACCGATGCAGACCTTCGTACCCTTACCTTGTCCAAGCTATCCGGTGAGCCCCCCGATGATCACAATGATGATCAGGTAAAACTACCAAGAATAGCTCTAGAGGACATTAAAAAAATGGCCCGCAGAGCTTTTTTGCAGATCCAGCCAGCAGGGAGCTTTGAAAAAGCTTATAATCTAGTTACCCAAGAACTGTCTGAACCCTTTACCACATTTGTAGATCGTGTAATCCAAGCTGCAGAAAGGCAATGCAGCGATGACATAGCTCGTCCACTGATGGTAAGAGACATTATTGAAAATAATGCCAATCCTGAGTGTAAAAAAGTTATCAAAACCTTAGGAAAGGAGAGACCCACTGTGCCCGAAATGATTGATGCCTGTAACAAAATTGGAAGTCCACAACAAGTGGCTACCATCCAGGCAGCTGAACTTGGAAAGACGCTAGGAGAAAAAATTGAGAAAGCTCTCTCAGCCCAAACGGCACAAGCAGCTGCTCAAGCTGCGCAGGCAGAAGCTAGAGATCAGAAACTTACTGAGATCCTAGCTGCTCTGCACTTAAACTCCCAGCAACAAAGCAAAAACGTGGCTGTCATGCAAGCTGGTGTGGCCTCAGGACCTTGTTTTTTCTGCAGAAGACCAGGCCATGTGGTGAGGGATTGCCCGGAAAAGAAGACAGATGCACAAGCCCCAGGCCTCTGCTCTATTTGCAGGAGGGGAAAGCACCCCCCCTGGCAGTGTCGCGTCAGACATCAGGATGGTATAAACAATATTCCAAAAAACTCGTATGCCAGCGCGAAGCACCATCGCGTGAAGAAAATTATGGTGCCCCAAGCACCCCAAATAAAATCTGCGAATATCTCGGGACCTCAGCTTTCCACTCCATCACCAGCAGCACCCCAAGTAATAACCCAAGCCTGTTACCCCCTGGGTCCTGGTGCACTCTGGCATCCTCCAAGCCAACAACATTTTTAAAAGACAGTGGGTACAACTCTATTCCCACAGGGGTTACTGGGACTTCACAATATAAACAAGACTTTTTAGTTATTGGTAAAGAAAGTAATGGCATACTAGGACTGCTTGTTCTGCCTTGTGTAATATCTGCTAGCTGTAATGAAGAACTGTTTGTGCTAGCTAATGCCTGCTACCCTCCACTGCATATCCCACCTAACACCCCTATAGCCGTGGCCATAGCACTGCCTATGGAGACTGCAGACCAAATGCCACCGCACTGCTCTTCAGTCACTCAGAAAAATCCTGAGGTTCTATGGGTTCAGCACATAAGTAAACAAAGACCAATGCTAACCTGTGAATTATCAAATGGTGATATTCGAATTCATATAAAGGGGATGATTGACACGGGGGCCGATGTTTCCGTATTGTCTTATTATAGCTGGCCAAAAGATTGGAAATTAATAATTCCCTCAGGCTCTCTCACAGGTATCGGAGGTGTCACTCCATGCCTGCAAAGCGAATCTGTGATCAGTGTCACAGGACCGCATGGGAGAAAGGCATTGATCCGTCCCTACGTAGTACAGAAACCCATCACAGTGTGGGGAAGAGATGTCCTTTCTGAATGGGGAGCCAAAATTGAACTGGATTTTTCGTAGGGGCCACTGAAGCACTCAGCACCTTAAAACTGACCTGGAAAACAGACACCCCTGTCTGGGTCGATCAGTGGCCCCTGCCAGATAATAAGCTGAGTGCCCTAAGAAAACTAGTAGCTGAACAACTACAAAAAGGCCACATTACACCCTCTAACAGCCCTTGGAATTCACCGGTGTTTGTAATCCATAAGAAAACTTCGGACACCTGGCGATTGCTACAGGATCTCAGAAAAATTAATGAAGTGATTGAAGACATGGGTCCTCTCCAGCCTGGCCTGCCTAACCTTTCCATGATCCCAAGAAGCTGGCCACTTGTCATCATCGATCTAAAAGACTGTTTCTTCAGTATCCCATTGCATCCAGACGACGCACCTCGTTTTGCCTTTTCTGTTCCAAGTACAAACCTGCAAGAGCCACTTCAAAGGTATCATTGGCTTTATTTGCCTCAGGGTATGAAAAATTCGCCTACTATTTGCCAGTATTTTGTAGCCTGTGCATTGTCCCCAGTCCGCAAGCAGTTCCCACAATCAGTTATTCTCCATTACATGGACGATCTCCTCATTGCGGCACCAACACAACAACAACTGAAAGAGACTCAAGACAGTGTTATCACTGAGATAAAAAAGGCTGGACTGGTGATCTCTGAATCGAAAATACAAGAGACTGCACCTTGGAAGTATCTAGGTTGGAAGCTAACTGAAGAATCTATTGTGCCTCAGAAAATACAAATCCGGACTAATGTTCACACTTTACATGACTTGCAGCAGCTCTTGGGGGAAATTAATTGGGTCAGACCTGTGTTAGGAATCACTGCAGATGAACTTGCTCCACTCTTTGATTTGTTAAGAGGGGACAGTAACATTAAATCCCCTAGATCTCTCACTCCTGAAGCTTGCAAAGCCTTAGAAAAAATTACTAATGCTTTGCAGAACAGGCAAGCACATCGCTGTATTCCTGACAAACCCTTTTTCCTTGCAGTTCTAGGAGAAAAACTGAGACTGTGTGGCCTCATTTTCCAATGGGATTCCTCTCAAAAAGATCCACTGTTAATAATTGAATGGGTTTTTCTCTCTTACAGGTCGCCAAAAACAATTCTCACACCTTTAGAAATGATGTCTCAAATTATCATCAAAGGCAGAGCAAGGCTCCTTTCAATAGCAGGTTATTTGCAATTATTTACCTACCCATGATTAAAACCTACTTTGATTGGGCAATGCAAAAATCGGAAGACTTGCTGTATGCCTTGCTTGGTTTCCCAGGCACCTGTTCTATTCATTATCCATCACACAAAATTATTAAAGCTCAATTAAGTTACAAAGAAAGACCCCTGATCAGTGAAGAACCTTTAGATGCAGTTACTATTTTCACTGATGGGTCAGGACGAACACACAATTCAGTAGTTACATGGCTAAACAGAGATAATAAGACCTGGGAACAAGATGTTCAAAAAGTTGAAGGTTCTCCTCAGATTGTTGAACTAGCAGCAGTGGTAAGAGCTTTTCAGCTCTTTCCAGAACCTTTCAACCTAATCACCGATTCGGCTTATGTTGCTAATATTATTAAGAGAATAGAAGGATCTGTTCTAAAGGATGTGAGCAATGACAAATTGTGTCTTTGGCTAACCTGTCTCTATCAAATCTTATCACACAGAGCTAATCCTTATTTTGTTTCCCACATTAGAGCTCACTCGGACCTTCCAGGATTTATGGCAGAAGGAAATGCACGAGCTGACACACTGGCATCAGCAACTGATAATCATCAGCATTCTGATGAGGAAGTTGTAGCGGGCATTGAGAATCCCACCTCGGTGCTTGCTGCAACTACCTTACCTAACACCATAGAACAAGCTAAATTGAGCCATGCATTTTTTCACCAGAATGCACAAGCAATCCGACGGGATTTTCACATTACCCTAGAGCAAGCACAAAATATTGTGCGGGCTTGCCCAGACTGCCAGCTTGTTCAGCCTCTCGCCTCTTCAGGAGCTACCAACCCACGAGGGTTGGAGAGCTTGCAAAAGTGGCAAACAGATATTACAAAGTACCCTTCTTTTGGGAAATTTAAAAACATTCATGTCTCTGTTGATACATTTTCAAATGCGGTTTTTGCATCTGTACATACAGGAGAAACAGCCAAGCATGTTTGCCAACACTTTTCACAAGCATTCTCCTACTTAGGTATTCCCCAGGAAATCAAGACTGATAATGGTCCTTCATATGTCTCAAAAGAATTAGCTACATTTTTGAATGACTGGGGTGTTCGCCACACATTTGGCATTCCTTACTCTCCTACAAGTCAAGGGATGATAGAAAGAACACACCAGACCCTAAAACGCATCTTAGACCAACAAAAAGGGGGAGATGCCCAGGCTACACCTCAAAGAAGGTTAAACAAAGCCCTGTATGTTTACAATTTTTTGAACAGCTCTGCGGAAGAGCCTGATCCCCCTATTTACAGGCACTTCTTAAACAACAAAAGAGCAAAGCTAAAAGAAAACCCCCCAGTTTTAATTAAAAATTTAGAATCAGGGCAAATAGAAGGACCATACAGTCTTATAACATGGGGGAAAGGGTTTGCATGTGTTTCCACAGGTAAAGAACTCAAGTGGCTGCCAGCCAAGAACGTGAAACCATACCACGCCTCAAAGTCCACCGAAGCCCCCACACCAGTCAGCGACCCTGCAAGTAGAAGCCAAGAAACAAGCACCCAGACCTGAAGGGCACAGAATCATCAGGACAAGATGGTCTGCCAAAAGAAGCTCAAAAAGCAAATGGACTGTTATTATTTATGCAAATGCATGTTGTTTTTACCCCTTTGTTTTTGTTTTTATAGCGAGGCTTTACCTGTAAGTCAACCAAAGACAAATGTCTGGGTTGCTCTAGCCAAGTCTGCTGGCTCCGACACAATCTGCTTATCTAACAGCAACCCTGAAAAACCCTTCTCAACCTGCCTAGTTGGTGTGCCCTTTCCAAAAGGCTTTGAAAACGTTACCTTAGACAAATACTGGCCATATGATTACTATCCCTCAAGTCCTACTGCCAACATAAAACGCCAAAATAACATTCGCAATTTTAAAGCCAATAACTCAGACCTTCAAGAGTTGGAAATCCTAGGCTCATTAACTATGGACACCTGCTACTGGTTCCATTACAAAAAGAAAAATAGCTCTCTTTTAAATGTCACCCCAAATCACCCTGCATATAGTAATGCAACCTCTTGGTGTCATCAAATTCAGCGTATCCGTTATGATGAGTTTCACCCAGATGATTCTAACAAACTCCCTATCCGATTTCCTAAAGGAATTTGGCTTATCTGTGGAGACAGGGCCTGGCAAGGAATACCCTCAAAATTAAGTGGCGGGCCTTGTGCCATGGGGCAACTTACAATAATTGCTCCCAAGGTTAAAGAGGTGATGAAAAAGAAACACCGAGAGGCAAGATCAACAGGGGAATATCACTATGAAAGCGACTGTGATAGTAATTTTCACCCTTGGAACTCTGGTAGTTCAATTGTCTCGAGCATCTTTTTACCTCAGCTAAGCTCTGCAGTCGCATTAACACAACTAAATAAACTAGGATGCTGGCTCAGCAAAGAAGTAAATGCCACATCTACCATGATCAGTGATCTGTTGACAGATGAAATAGCAATCAGACAAGCTTCACTACAAAACAGAGCCGCTATTGACTACCTTTTGTTAGTCCATGGGCATGGATGTGAGGATTTTGAAGGGTTATGTTGCATGAACCTATCTGATCATTCTATTTCCATCCAAAAACAGTTACAAGACTTAAGAGATCTAGCCAACCAAATTACTAAAGATAGCCCATCATGGCTAGACAATTTCTTTGACAATTTGAGCTTTGCACCTTGGCTAAAGGAACTTTGTAAAATAGGTTTAATTATTCTAATAGTTATAGTTGTTATTTTATTAGCAGTTCCCTGTATACTTCATTGTGTGAAAAGAGTAATGAATAAGACAGTTTCCAGTATCTTAGTGATTCAACAGAACGGGGGAGATGTTGGGGAGGATGAAGTAGCTAGGCCTTGTAGAGATAATTTAATAGTAAAAGACTCTAAAACTATGAAACCCACAAGAGGGGTAGAACTAAAAGCAAAGTTTGAGCTTTGAGCATGGGACAGGAAGAAGGTGATTAAGCAGCTGAAAGGCCTTGGCTGGGTGGGTCAGTGACACCCCTGACAAGACAAAAGGATGAATGAAAGGCTGCGCCTTCTCAGGTATCAGGGATAAGGTGGGTTTCACAAGTTTTGGTATGTAGAGTAGTATTATAATGTTGTAGCTCCCATAGGCTGTATGTAGATTCTGTAGGTTTTGTATCTAGAGGTGATTGGTTAATGTTCATTAGCATATTCACGATAGAAGGGGTTAAAATGGAATGTAACAGAGAGTTCGCCCTCTTTTTCCTGCCTTCCCTTGGACTCTGCACTGGATCCCTGGACCCTCTTCCCTAGTCAGGCTGCATTTCCACGACCAATAAACCACGTGTTCTAGAGAATCCTGATCTTCAGGTCATCTCTCTCTCGCCGGGCAACAAGCGTCTTTTCTAATACCCAGGTGATTTAGCCTGGTTAAAGGTTGGACTTGACAACCTGGGAGGCTTTTCCAGCATTAACCACCCCGTTATTCCATGGTGTGTTGGTTTGGAAAGACAGGTATCTGACAGGGAAAGCTGGAGTTTCCCTTAGAATGGAGAATGTAAACCCCTCACCCCCTGTCAAATTATAATTTTGCAATCAAGGGCTTTCAGGCAAAGAGTTTGGGAATAGGAATAACAGTTCTTTACTAGGAATATTAACAATACAAATGTAGTAGAAAAACAAAACCACCCAACCAAACCAGCAAACAAACAAACAACAATTTTGGAAAACCCTGACAGAGTCAGAGCTACAACCTGACACCCTGTTGGTGTCAGGGTGTTGGGAGCAGTCCAAAAGTGAGTCCTCCTGGAGTGGCAGAGGTGGTTCTGGTGAGGTAGAGATGATCCTGTAGCAACAGGGTCCAGGGGTGGTGAGGAGGGGTCTGATGTTGGTGAGATGAGATCTGGTCTTCCTCCCAGGAAATTGGGTTAAGCTGGATGTTTTCGTGTCCCTGTGTCTCAGTTTTATCCAGACAGCAAAACTGCCTGTCCCCCACCACTGCCAGGGGGATGTGATCAATCTCACAATAGGGTGATGGAAATGCAGATGCACCGCTCTGGGGGGGAAGGTACAGCCTGGGAAGGTGCTCATGGCCCATTATCAGAAGGTGTCAGGCCTCTCTCCCCTTGAGTTACCCGAGATAAAGAAAAAGATCTCCTCAACTGCTGTTAACAGATGAAAATAGAATACACATACTTGGTTCCACAACCCAAGACACATGGCGCCGTGTCCTGGGAGGCCACCAGCCTTTATCCCTGGAGGAGAGGGGCTAAAGGACAGGGCGGGACAGCCCTGGCTGCTGCTCAGCCACAAAAAGCTGCTGCTGTTTGAAGACAACAAACATTTCTCCGTGGCACATCGCTGCCAGGTCTGCTGGGACAGCCTCATTCCGAGGGGACACCTCGCTTCGGAGCCAGCAAGAGCTGAAAAGCCCCAGCTCCTGCAGCCCAGCTCCTGCACAACCAAAGCCTCCAAGAGCCGAGAGGGAGGCTTTAATTGCTCAGCGGTTCCCATGGCAACCTCCCCAATCAAATGGCCGAGCACAAGGGCTCTCTTCCTGCTGGCTCTCCTTTGCCTCTGGAACAATCAGGCCAGGATGAGAGCCCAGCTGTGCTGCACACCTCCGGGCAGGCACAGAAGGAGCTGGAGCCTTCCTCCCCCAGCACTGAGCCCTCAGGGGGCCCAAGGAGCCTGGCCTGCATTTCCATTGGAATTTCTGGTCACCTGCCTGCCTGAGAGATCCCTCCCGGGGCTGTTGGTGAAGCCAGGAGAGGCATTTTCCTCACAGAGTCATGGAATGGTTTGGATTGGAAGGGACCTCACAGCTCATCCAGTGCCACCCCCTGCCATGGCAGGGACACCTTCCACCATCCCAGGCTGCTCCAAGCCCCAGTGTCCAACCTGGCCTGGGACACTGCCAGGGATCCAGGGGCAGCCACAGCTGCTCTGGGCACCCTGTGCCAGGGCCTGCCCACCCTCACAGGGAACAATTCCTGCCCAGTGTCCCATCCATCCCTGCCCTCTGGCAGTGGGAAGCCATTCTCTGGGTCCTGTCCCTCCATCCCTTGTCCCAGGTCCCTCTCCAGCTCTCCTGGAGCCCCTTTTAGGCCCTGGAACGGGCTCTGAGGTCCCCTTGGAGTCTTCCCTTCTCCAGCTGAGCACCGCCAGCTCTTTCAGCCTGTCCCCATTGGAAAGAGGAAGAAAGCAAATAACAAGCCAGGCCCTCCTCTCTGCCTCTCCCTGGGGAAATGTTCCCCGTTTTTTGGTGCTGCTCACCCTTTCTGCCAGGTTTAAGAGGAGCTGCTGGGTGCCTGTGTTTCCTTGTCCTGCTCTCACCAAGCTGCTGGGCTTCACTGCTGGTCAGAGAGGCCCTCAGGTGCTTCTGATGTTTTCCTTCATGAGGAGGAGCCTGGCCTTGGAGTGGGGGGCACAGAAATGGGTTTCTAATGAAGCCATCCTTTCCCTCTGGCATGGGAAAAGCAGGAGGCCCTCAGCTCTCCCTTGCTCCATCCAAAGGAATGACCACTCCTGAGGTGGCATTTTAGAGCACCGGGGAGGAGGAGGAGGAAGGCAGCAAGGTGGTGTCCAACCCAAAGGCATTGTTCTCTTTTCTCCGGGACCATGAACATTAATATTTGCTTTTCCATTTCCCCCTGGGCCCCATTGTTGGAGGGCTGGGCCCGGAGACAGCTCTGCAGCTCACCTCTGTTTACTCTGAGCGCCCGTGGCGGGCCTGGCCCTTCCTCCGCTGGCTGGGTGGGAAGGAAAAGCTAATTCCTCCTGGCGTGAGGAGACTCATTGTCCCTCCCGAGCACCCTTCAAGAACAGCTGCTCCTCTTGCACGGTGGAGCTGTGTTATTTTCTTTTTTCTTTTCTTTTCTTTTTTTTTTAAATTTTTTTTTTTAGCAGCTCAGCGCTGCTTTGAAGGCGGGCCCGGCCCGAGCGCGTCTGCCAAATCAAATGGTCGGCTTGCTGTGAGGCTCAGCCCCAGGCTTGGGGTGGGAAGGGATCCAGGGACAGAGGAGGTCGAAGAGTCCCACTTGGCCTCTTGCTTCTCGCTCCCTGGCAGCTCAGCCCCCCTTTCCAGCAGTGCCTCTGTGAGCCCGTCCTGCTCGGCCTCCTCTCGTCCTGCTCGCCTTGAAACGGGCTCCACTCAAACCAGATTTTCACGCAGCCAGAAATATTTATATTGCCAGGGATCTGTTTTGGTGCGTTTGAGGCTGTCAGGGGGAGGTAGCGATTCCTCCTCTTCCTTTTAAGCTCTGGCAGCCCCGCTCTTTGCAGGTGGTGGGATATTCAGCAGGCAGATTTGTCAGGGCTGCCCCAGAGCTGTGGTTTCTGCCTCAGACTCAGCAAGCAGCTGGCTTTTACCACTTATTAAGAATTGCACCCAGTTCTGACTCGATTTTCACTCTCACTCCGTAAGAGCAAAGCCATGGCATGGCATCTGCGCCTTGCTGGGCGCCCCAAGCACCTCTGCTGCCCCAAAAAGCAAACATTTTCCCTTCACTGGAGGCAGGGAAAGCAAAGAGGCCTCTCCTGCCCAAACCCACCACCACATCTTTGTTCACTGCATGGTTTAACAACCACAATTACAAGGTTGGATTGACCCTGCGTCCAGGAAAGGCCCTTGCTGGCATTTCTCACCCTCTGGAAAGGAGGGGAGTTTCCCTCACCCGGGCCCTGTTGGGGATTTTTTTAAGCAATAAAAAGCCTCTTTGGATTTACTGTTCTGTGTCACTCCCTCAGGGCACAGCTTCCCTTCCTCCTCAGTCCAGCAATGGGGTTCCTGCAGCAGCAACAGACCCGATCCCATCGAGATTTTAAAGCTGGCATTGTGGGACTGAGCCGTGGGAGCACCATGGGGGGGACGAGAAAGAGAAAATTCAGGTTTAAGGGCAGCAGGAGGATGCTTTTTGCTCCATTATCTCCACGTGTGCTGCGTGTCCAGGCAGGATCCAGGACCCAGAGTGACCCAGCCCCAGCAGCAAAAGCAGCAGCTCCAAGCCCTCCATCCATCCTGGGTGGGTGTGAATGGCCCTGGGAGGTGGGTCTGGAGACCTGGACCAAAGGGCAGGTGGCACCTGTGGCATCTTTACCTCCTGCTCAGTCCCAAAAGTGGGAATTGCGCATTGGAAGACAGGTGGGATCACAGCAGAAGGATGGGAACAGAGCAGAAGGGTGGGAAGGCCAGCAGAGGATGGGAATGTGTCAGCAGGGAGACACTGCTCCTTGTGCCTCAGCTCAAATTCCCAGCCTGCCCCAAACACACACCGCAGGCTCCGTGCCCGGGGTGGGTTCCCTGGGGTGTAACCCTGTTACTGAGGGCAGGACAGGCCCCAGCCCATTCACAGCACCTCTGGTAATTAATTAACACCAGCTCCAAGCCTCTTCAAACGAGGTGCCTGGCAGGCCGGGGAAGGAGCCAGGTCACTGGTTTTGCTTTTGATGTGCTGCATCCAGAGCTTACTGGGAACCAGTGTCACCAGCAGCCCAGGGCAGGTGTTCCCCCATGGCAGAGCAAGCCACACTGTGTCCTGGGCTCACGAAATCATGGAACTGTGGAATGGCCTGGGTGGGAGGGGACATTAAAGCCCCTCTCGTGCTACCTCCCCTGCCATGGACAGGGACACCTTCCACGATCCTGGATTGCTCCAAGCCACATCCATCCTGGCCTGGGACACTTCCAGGGTCAGCCACAGCTTCTCTGGGCTGCTGAAATGAAGGAGAAGCTAAGACATCCCTCCTGAAGGGCCTCAGAGGAGGTCTGGCAGCCCACATTTACTGCAGGCATCATGCAAGTGGTTATTTTTCATTAAGTGTAGCTCCTGGAGCCGTGTGGGAATCGCAGCTTTTTTTAAAGGAGCCATTGGAGTCTCACACAAGAGGCAGAAAGCAGAGAGAACTCAGAGCTGGACCAGAAAGCAAATAAAACTCCCAATACTTTGCCTTTGCAATGGATGTCATTAATTATGCTGCAGCTCTTTGCATAATTCCACAGTTGTCTGAGAGGGTTTGCCAGAGCAAGTAGTTCTGACATGCTGCATGCAGAAACTGCCCTTTTGACTCCACGAGGATATTGAAGATGTTCTGGTAAATATTTACATTTTTTTAATCTCCAGTGCTAATCAGAGCTGAGATTATTGCAGTCACAAGAGTTTATTAAAATAAACTCTGCCCTGATTGCTTGCTTTTGGCATCTGCTGGGGTTTTTCACGCCCCCCCCACCCCCCAGACTGTCCAGATGCCAAGGAAGCTGGGATTTTATCGGGGTGAGATTTGTTGGAATACTGCAGTTTCTGTAGTAGTTTGAAAGGGTTTGGTCCCCAGAGGCAGATGTTGTTCCAAAATCAGATGTCACCCAAATCCTTCTTGATGCTGAAATGACTGAAATATGGCGAATCTTAGGGTGGAACTTATTCTGTGGAGGTTTTTTCTTCCCTGAAGCTGCTGTCTATTGGGAAAAGCTGATTTTATCATGAGGAGGGGGCAGCATGAGCTCTCCTGGCGTTGTCTCAGCCCATATTCGAAGTTAAGCTTCTCCTGCAGCCCCTGGAAGGGCTCCTTTGGCCCCATTCCATGGAACTGGCCTGGGTTATCACCATTCATGCATCATCTCACCACAGAGCCCTGGGGCTGCCTCATAAACGCTCCCCAGGCCAAATTCAACGCTCCGAGTGGGCAGTGGGGAAGGATTTGCATCCCTGAGCTGGGAAGACCCAACGCTGATGGATCCCTGCTCTTCCCCAGTCCTTACAAACCCGCCTGGCTGTGCTGCAGGGATGCTCTTAGCAGGGCTTCCTTCACTTGGGCTCCAGCAGGAGCCTGAGCCATGTCTGTGGGAAATCTCCTCCCCAAAGGAGAAAGGGTTCAGTGATTTTTCCTGCTTCCTCTCTTTGCGAGTTGAAAATTAAGCCCGGTCTGGGTCTGTGCTGCAGACTGCCTTGGACCGGTGCCTGGGGTTTATGGGGTGGTTTGTCCAACCAGGAGCCACAAAGGGTCAGGAAAAAAGACCATTTTAAAAGCAAGCAGGGTTCTGTAAATGCCCCCTGAAGCTCTGGATTTCTTGCGACAGCCGTCCCTGCTGCCAGGGCTCGTTCTGCCCTCTGCACAGCAAGGTTTGTGAGAGGGGAATAGCAAAGGCTGCGTGTCCCGAGCTGGCAAAGCCAAGGACAAATAATTGCAGAGCCGAGCAGTCAGCGAGGACAGAATAAATGAGCTGTTTGAGAATCACAGCGGGGCTCAGCACTGCGGCTCCCTGTGCCCCAGAGTCAGGGAGCCCCGGCATCTCTTCTGCCTTCAGGTGTCTTTGGGGTTTTTTTGGCTCTTTAATACCAGCCCTGCAAAGTTTGCAGCTTGTCTGGGCACGTTCTGTCAGTGCTGCTGAGTTTGGGCTCTGGGCAGAGGGGAGAAGCCCTTGGATCATCCTTAAGGGGAAGGAAAAGCATCACTCTTGGTTTGACATGACTTTTCACTGGGGGTGGGCCCATTAGAAATTGGGGCAGTGCCACCAGGTGAGCTTCTGGGAACCCTCAAACAAGCTGGGGAGGGAAAACATCACCTCAGGAACACCTCAGAAAAGGAAAAAAAAAAAGAAAAAAGGAAAAAAAAGGAAAAAAAAAAGGAAAAACTCCTATATCTCAGTTTCCTATGTGAAAGAAACAAACTGCTGCTGTCATCCATCCCCCCCGGCAGTGCCAGGCTGTCTCGTAGCAAAGGCTCACCCATCTTCTCAAGTCTGTCAGGTGATTTTGACCTTGCTGCAGACCAGGCTGGGTGTTTGGGGCTGTCAGCAGGCAGGGTGAGGAAGGAGGGGAGGGAAGAACATTCGGCTCGGCGCCGTGAGATGTGAGGCAGTGTGAAAAACAGGGAGCAGCCCGTGAACAGATGGAAGGTGAAGTGGTGAAGACTCGTGGGCTCTGCTGCATTAACGATGTTAATAAGCAGTGAGGAGTGATTAATGAATTCTGTCCAACGGATTGGGGTCGGCTGGGGACACCCCCAGGGCAGCGCTGCCCCTGCTTTGCAGACAGGAATGGAGTTTCTGGGCAAATGGGTTCCTCCCCACCACCCAGCTGCACTTGGGAGCAGGGAAGCCTTTCCCAGACTTGGGATAAACTCCCTGCCTGGCTGAAGTGGCTGTTACCCTTCCCTGCACAGGGTGAAACACAGAGAGAGGAAAATGCACTGTCCAGAGGGGCTGGCCCCAGGAGCTCTGGGGACACGGTGCTCTCCTGACTTTTCCCAGGTGCAGGACACCTCAGAGCAGGCTTTGAGAGATGCAGGGTGCAGGAGATGAGCACTGGAGGGCAGGGCTGTGTTTCCAGGTGCCTCAAGTGTGTGCCCCTCTGCACAGGATGGGACACAGCCACAGCCAGGCTGGGATCTGCTGGAAATCCCTTCCTCACAGAGCTTCCAACCCAGTCCAGGGGCTTTCAGCACTGATGGGGGCTGAGGGTCATGAGCTCAGAGCAGAGAGCAGGGACCTTTAATCATTGAATCATGGAATCATTAAGGCTGGAGGAGCTCTCTAAGATCAGGGTCCAACCATTTCCCCAGCACTGCCAAGGCCACCACCAACCGTGTCCCCAAGTGCCACATCCACACAGCTTTTAAATCCCTCTGGGGATGGGGACTCCACCACTACCCTGGGCAGCCTGCTCAAGTGCTTGATCACCCTTTCAGAGAAGGAATTTTCCATAATAGCCAGTCTAGACTGGGCTGGACAGGGCCTGGAGCACCCTGGCATGGTGGAAGATGTCCCTGCCCATGGCAGGGGTGGAACCACAAGAGCTTTGAGGTCCCTTCCAACCCAGCCCAGTCTGGGATTCTGTGATTCCATACCATCCCAATCACCTGTAGGCTGGCTGTCCTTCCCTGCTAAGCTCAGCTTTCTGCTCTGGCTGCCAGGCTGGGCAGAGGTGTTTACTCACCATTTAATTCATCTCTGCTGCAGCCTGGAGAGCCTGGAGAGGCTCAGCTGAGGCTGTGTGGTGCTCACATCCCTGCTGGGCTGCCAGGCAAACAAGGCAGGAGCTCCATGGATTACATCATCTTTCCCTAAGAACCTCCTGCCATGCAGACATTGAAAAGTATCTTAAAGGAAGCTGGTCCTTCCCAGAGAAAAAGCAGGAATAAAGCAGATGAACCCTTCCGTGGTCCCGAACCAACAGAGAGGAGCACCCAGATGTGACTCAAAGCGTCATTAAATTAATTACTGATAAAAATGTCCACCAGTGATGCTGCTGCTGCCCAGGGTGCTCGAGGTGAGCACCAGGAGCTTTACTCCAGATGGAGGCTGAGCCAAGCCATAGAGTAAATGGACTTTTTCAGAGGAAGGATGGCCCAGGGGCCAGCGTGGGACACACAGGTCCTGCTCTCCGTGCTGCCACTGACCATGGTGGGACATTCAGCAAGCATTTGCCTTGTGTCTCCTTTGGGACAGCTGGATCAGGGAGCATCTTCAGGCCTCCCATCCTGTCCTCAGCCGTAAGGGCAGCCCAGCTCAGACAGTTCCAGACATCTCAGTTGGAAGAACCCTCTGAGATGGAGTCCAACCGTTCCCTCAGCACTGCCAGGGCCACCACTAACCCATGTCCCCAGGTGCCACATCCACACGGGTTTTAAATCCCTCCAGGGATGGGGACTCTACCACCACCCTGGGCAGCCTGTGCCAGGGATTGACAACTCTTTCCACAAAGAAATTCTTTCCTAATATCTGATCACCAAGCGGGCAAGACAACCCTCTACTCACACAGCCAAGCTTGAAAGGTTATCCATGGATATTGCTGTGATTCCTCACGGCATCTTCCAGCTCCTCTGAAGGTCCCTTCCAACCCAAACTGTTCTATGGTGACTCGAGAGGAAGAAAATTGAGCTGCAATTTCCACAGGTAACCTGAAGCTGAGAGAGCCCCAACTGTTTAAAAATAAATAAATCCTTGTCTCCAGGACAAGCTGCTCTAGTCAGGACTAATTGCAGGAGGTTTCTTGAACTCTGACCATGGTAACAGTGTTTGGCTCTGGGCTTCTGCCACCAGCAGGTTTCCAGGCACTTTTCAGAAGAAATCAGTGTATTTTCCATAGATTAATGCAGGAGAAGTGAAGGCTCAAAACGTCCCCAAACTCGTGTCTTTGCTAGGTAACAGCCTGGGGAGGGTTTATCCCTCTCCCTCTCAGCTTTGCACCCCCCTGGGGTCTGTCTGTCTGGTCACATCTGTGCCTGCTCAGCTGCCTGCTTGATCCCATGAGGCCTGCAGGACCACCTGCATTGTGTCCCTGGAAATATCTATGGAAATTTATCCATCAGCAGCAAACGGAGGCCGGGCCCGGCAGAAATTTAGCTGAAGCGCGGCCTTTTTCTTGTTCTGAGGGATGAACCTTTGGGGGTTCAACAGTTTCGGCTGACATGCCATTAATTAATTTCAGGCTCTCGTTAGCAAGGAGGAGTTGATGCTAATTGTGCAAGGCCAGGTGATGTTTGAAATAGGATCTGTGTGGGCATTGTTGTAACTGATCCTTGGCTGCTGGGGAAGCCTCGGCTGGGGCCTGGACGGCTCTCCAAACACAAATGTTTGCCTGTGGATGGATGCCTCGTTATTAATTTAAAGCCTGCCATAAATCATGAGCTCAGAAATGCAGACTTAAGCTTCGCAGGCAAAAAAAAATAGATGGTGGCCTCTTGCATGGGGAGCTGTTCCCGACCGCGCTTCCATAATTGGATCAAGGCTGAAATGGATACCTTAAATTTAGTTACACAAGGCTAACAAGAAAAAAATGCCAGCAATTTATCACAGGCAACGGCGCTATATTTAAAGCTGTCAGCATTCCTGGACTATAAAGTGATTATAAATCCCAGTGATTTGTAACCGGCCATAGGAATCTGCCTCCGTGCTGACATCCAACGCCCGAGCCCTCCACGCTGGCAGCCCTGGATTCAGCCACGCAAATTAAGCCTTCACCTCCTTTTCAGTTTGGGAATAACCCTGCTGCTTTTAGGAGTTTGAATGCACTGCCAGTTCCAGGCCCAGACTTAATTGATTTCCTTTGGTAATCAATACCTTGCTGTCGGTTTGGAGGCGGAGGTGCCAGAACGCTGCTCTCACGTCCCATTTCGCTGAAATAAAGCAGCTTCCTGGCCCAGTTCTGGGGCTGTGGCAGCTCATTAGCTGGCACATGAGAGGAGCAGCAGACAAAACACTCAGTGAAGTGTGCTTTTCTGTGAGCCTTTCCGAGGAATCTTTAGAAACAGACACACAATAATCCATAGTTTGATACCTCTTCAATCCCCGGAGCTTGTTGGCATCACCAGCCTGCAAAAAAAAAAAAAATAAAAAAAAAGGATAAAAATCTTGGAAGCAGGCAGGGAGTGACTGTGCTTGGCTGAGGTTTCTTCCAGGTCTTCACCGGTGGATGCCCTGGAGCAAGGGAGTTTACCTCGTTTTAAAAACTCATTTGGAGCTTAATCTCCAACCTCTAGGAAGGTGGTGGTTCACTTCTCATGTTGGTAAAGGACTTTTCCACGGATAAAAGCCATAGAATACTTCTTAATTTAAACTCGAATGCACCTGCCCTCCAGTTCTCCAGCCTGTTAGGATTTCCCAAACTTGATTTCTAAAAGTTTCCCTTTTTTTTTTTTTCTGGGTTACAGCCAAACCCAGGTTTGTACATCAGAGGTGCTGGAATTGAGAGCTGATGCCAGCTCTCCATCCCTTCTTACCAAAGCCAGAAATGGGGCACTGATGCCTCCTAAGAAATTCCATTACTTGTCATTAAATATTTGAAAAAAAAATTATTATTTTTGCAACAGAAACTATGTTTTATTCAAATATACTTTCACCTTTGCTTGCTGTGACATTGAGATATTTTGCCTGCTCAAGACCCACACAATGGAAAGATGTTTGCTTGAGTCATGATACAGATAATCTTGAAAGAGCCTGGAATTTGGGAAATTGGCCACGAAATAAGCCAGGGAGCAAAGCCTCTCTCTGTGGCTCTGCTCCCCTTTGTGTTTTCATTTCCTACCTTCATTCCTTCTCCCTTATGTGATCTCAAACCCCTGGAATGCACTTACTTATTAGCAAGCTAAAGAACAATAAGCGAAAAAATGCAATAAAAGAAGAAACTGCTCTGAAACCTCCCTTGCTAAGCATGTGAATCCTTCAGGAAACAAATCCACTCCGAAGCTCAGCAAATCTCTGAGGAATGTGAGTTGTCCCATGGGATTAAAGAGCCCTCAGGAAGGCTGCTGAGATATGGGGTGGGGAACCCCATTTCACCACTTCTATGCTGAGTACTTTTCCACGTTTTCTAACAAGAGTTGTGCTTATCAGAACCTTTTTTTTTTTTTTTCACAGCCCAAAAGCTCTTTGTTTTCTTGCTTCAAAGCCAGGACAAAGCCAGGATGCCCATGAAGTGTGAATTTGTCTCTGGAGGTCCAGCCATGCTGTGGCCTGGGCTGCAGTGAGCTCAGCACCATCCAGAGAATCATGGAATCGTTTCAGTTGGAAAAGCCCTCTAAAATCATCGAGTTCAAACCATTAGCCCACCACCCAGTTCCCAATTTACACCTCCCAGGAGAGATTTTTCAGGGAAGGCTTCATGTCTGTGTCCAGACTAAGGCAAAAATCCTCTTGCAGTGACATCTGAGCCGCAGGAAAGAGCGTGGTCAAAACCAGGCCACATTCAGCCCTGCTCTTACTGAGGCTAAGAATTTCACCTTCCCCTTCCTCTTGCTCAACAGGTATCTCAGAGAGGTTTTGGAAGAGGGCCTTGCCTTCAGAGAAGGCTGAGCTCACAGGATTCATGGATGTGAAGAGAGACAGACAACCTCCTCCAGCTGAAAACTGGAGGTGGAAAACTAAAGGTGTTCCAAGAGAGCTGGAGTGGGATCCCTTGAGACAAGGGATGGAGGGACAGGACATGGGGGAAAGGCTTCACACTGAGGGATGGTAAAGTTAGACGGGATATTGGGAAGGAATTCCTCCCTGGGAGGGTGGGCAGGCCCTGGCACAGGGTGCCCTGAGAAGCTGTGGCTGCCCCTGGATCCCTGGAAGTGTCCAAGGCCAGAACTGGACATTGGGGCTTGGAGCAGCCTGAGACAGTGGAAGGAAGGTGTCCTTGCATTAGAATGAGGTGAGCTTTAAGGACCTTTCCAACTCAAAACATTCCATGATTCTGAGCTTCTATTATTCCATTCTAATAAAATGCCTTCCTTCCAGATAATCCAGCTCTTGTTCACGCCACTCCCACATCCCATTTGATGGCCACGTGTGCTTCCCACTCAACGTTCCACCACTGGAGCAGGGTCCAGGAGACTCCTCCTGGCACATTGTCCCGGCATTCCCTGGACAGATGTAGGTCCTGGATGCTCTGACTGGGGTCTGGGAGCTGCAGGAAGCACTGTGTGGTCTTTGCCTTGACTTTGTTGGTGCCCACCTTCGTGAGGGTCATCACGCGCTTAGAGCAGAGTCAGGGGAATTAATTTTTCCTAGGAATTAAGTTCCTGAGGGAAAAGTTCTGGCTATTGGTGGTTCCCAAAGCTGTGCCTGGGGAACTGCTCAAGGAAGGTCAAATGCATCTGTAGAAGATGTGAGTTTATTTTGCCACTTACTTTTGGACTGCTTCCGACACCCTGACCAACAGGGTGTCAGGTTGTAGCTCTGACTCTGTCAGGGTTTTCCCAATTTCCAAAATTGTTGTTTGTTTGTTTGTTTGCTTGCTTGCTTTGGTTGGGTGGTTTTGTTTTCCTACTACATTTGTATTGTCAATATTCCTAGTAAAGAACTGTTATTCCTATTCCCAAACTCTTTGTCTGAAAGCCCTTGATTGCAAAATTATAATTTAGCAGGGAGTGAAAAGTTTACATTCTCCATTCTAAGGGAAACCCCAGTTTCCTTGGCAGACACCTGTCTTTCGAAACCAAGACAGAAAGGTTTGTGGAATTTTGCTGCCCGGGAAAGATGCTCAGTCCCCTCCCTGTCTCCTTTCCATTCCCACCAAGATCAGCCCTCACAAACTGGTTTTTTAGCAGGTATTTGGCACGTCTGCCCCAAACATCAACACTTCACAGCTGACAGACACTGCTCAGTGAAAAGACTTCTCTTTGACATGTCTTTGGCACAAAAAAACCCCTAAAAAAAATAGGGAGAGCAACAGCTTCCCTTCCCCCTTCCCTCCCGCCTTGCCGGCTGCTTTGGAGATCTCCGACTGCCAGCGTGACTCATCCAGGTGCCAATAGCAAACGGGAGGGAGGGGTGGCTTTTGATGTTCCAGGCAAATTTATGTTCCTAATAATCATTCCTTGGACGGAGTAGAGAGGGCTCAGCCAAGCAGACATCCCAGCTGCGGGGTTGATGGCTGCGAGGGACGTTTTCCTCCCTCTGTTAACTTATCAGGGGTGTGGTTAATGGCCAACGTTAATTAACACAAGAGATGGCAGCGGGACAGGCTGTGACTGCCTTTGGGGAAGAGTTTCATGGCCTTGATATCCCAAATATTCTCAGAGCAGGCAGGGGACAACGCTTAGCCTGGGGTGAGGAGATGGGGCTGAATTGACAACAGAGAAGGGACGGAGCCAAGTGGCTGAGGCCTTCTGGGGAGTTATGAAACCTTCTTCTGGAAAGATCTTTCCACCATCAAAGCAGAGTTCAGGATCCTCCTTTTAAGTGAGCTTGGATGTGGGTTCCTGCCCGTAGAGACTTCAGAGTCTACTTTGAAGTTGTCCACCCTCCTCCCCTGGGCCTGCTCTGACTTTGACCTTCCCTACCCAGAAATAGCTCCTCTCAGTCACAGAAAATATCAAAGGCATCGGACAATGGCTGGGTCCCTGTTCTCCCTGAAGGCAGTGGGAACTCTGCCACAGTCTGGAGAGAACGTGCTCGGACCAGCAGGGCCCTGGGACAGCCCTCTTGCTCTTGGGGTGGGTGACACTTTTCCTCTTGGGGACACAGGGCCAAACCCAGCCTCTGAGTGGTGGCCTGGGGGATGGTAGCTGCAAGAGAGGTCACCTGGCCCAAAGAGGTCACAGCAAAGCACAGGAGCTCCCAGACCAGCGCTGATGACCTGGGCAGAGCCAGAGCTGCAGCAGCAAGGTTGTCCCAGACTACAGGTCCTTCTCCACTCAGCCTACACATCCTGCACCACCCAACCCACATGTCCTACACCATCCCAACCTACAGATCCTCCTCCATCCAACCCACATGTCCCTCACCATCCCAACCTACAGATCCTCCTCCATCCAACCCACATGACCCTCACCATCCCAACCTCCAGATCCTCCTCCATCCAACCCACATGTCCCTCACCATCCCAACCTACAGATCCTCCTCCATCCAACCCACATGTCCCTCACCATCCCAACCTACAGATCCTTCTCCATCCAACCTGCAGGTCCAACACCATCCCAAACTTCAGGTCCTTCTCCATCCAACCCTCAGGTCCAATGTAATCCCAGCCTACAGATCCTCCACCTTCCCAAACTACAGTTCCTCCTCCATCCAACCCACACATCTTACACCATCCCAACCTACAGATCCTTCTCCATTCCAACCCACAGATTCTACACCATCCTATGCTACAGGTTCTTCTCCACCCAACCTACACATCCTACACTGCTCAACCCACAGGTCCAACACCATCCCAAACTTTAGGTCCCTCTCCATCCAACCTGCAGGTCCTTCTCCATCCCAACCTACATGTCCTACAACATCCCAACCTACAGATCTTTCTCCATCCAACCCACAGATTCTACACCATCCCATGCTACAGGTTCTTCTTCACCCAGCCTACACATCCTATACTGCCCAACCCACAGGTCCAATACCATCCCAACCTATAGGTCCTACACCATCCCAACCTACAGGTCCTACACCATCCCAACCCACATGTCCTACACCATCCCAACCTACAGGTCCTACACCATCCCAACCCACAGATCCCTAACGCCCTTTTCCATCCAACCCACAGGTCTGACACCATCCAACCCACAGGTCTGACACCATCCCAACCCACAGATCCTTCTCCATCCAACCCACAGATTTTACACCACCCCAACCTACAGGTTCATCTCCACCCAACCTACACATTATACACCATCCCAACCCACAGGTCTTACACCTTCCTAACCTACAGATCCTCCTCCGTCCAGCCCACAGGTCCACCACCATCCCGACCTACAGGCCCTTCTCTATCCAGCTGACAAGTCCTGCAGCCATCATCAGAGTCACACGGGTGTCATCAGCTCACATGGCTTTGCTGCTTGCCCAGCCTGACCTGAATTTCACTGGAAGCCCCAGATTGTAAAATCACGTGAACAAGGAACACTCTCCACTCTTATTTTTTAAAGTCTGAAAGTCTTTTTGGGAAATTGCTGCCATGTATTGGGAACACTTTACTCTCTCATAGTAAGACAGATCCTGTGAAAGCCCAGCCTGCCCAAATTTTTTACTTGTTTTTGGGGGCTTGAGGGTTTTGCTGGGTTAAAAAATACATTAGCTCTGCTCACAGACCTTGCCTTACCAATCACTTTGGTAAGCCCTGCCATTAGGAAAAAAAAAATTGTCTTTTGAGCCTGTGGCTGGGAATACTGACAAAATCCAAACTAAGTGCCAATTTCTCTGCTGGAGCTCAGGCTCCATCAGAAGAAACTCGTGGTGGTGTTTCAGTTCACAACCTTCTCCACAGGCAACACAGTCCAACTTTAGAGACGATGAGACAAAAATAAATGGAGGAAACTCAACGCGGGAACATAATCAAAGGCATTGAGCCTTTTAAGACAGCGTCTGCCCCAATGTTTACAGAGTCCTCCTAAAGCCAGGAGACTTCTTCTGGACTTCAGAGGCTCATTGCTGCTCTGTTCTTGTTTATGGCCCCGATGCCAAAGAAAATGGAGGGGCTGATAAGCACCGTGCACCCTGCCATGCTCTGTCAATGGACTCTTCCTTGGGATTAAGTGCCTGAACAACATGAAAGTGTTTTCATTCTGCTTTATGTTCTCATCTGCCTCCAGAACAATTATTTTTGGAGTTGTACAGGAACATAGGCTCAGTAGGACTTGGGTTTTGTTCCTGCTTTTCCACCAAGCTACAGTGGAGAGCCCACGTGCAGTGTCTCACTCTCACTCCCAGACCATGGCATTGTCCTCATAGACTTGTCTTGTGGGAAATCACTCGTCTGAATCCAGAACACACTCCAGCCTGCCAAGGAATGGCTCCCCTTGGAAAAGTAGACATATTTAGAGGGAGCTTTCACTGTAGCCACTCGATGTTCAGTCTCTTCGTGTTTCTGGACCCTAATTAGAGAAGGGAGTTGTGGATCAGGACCTAGAATTTGGTAGGACTCACCAAAGAGCTTCACCCCAGGCTCCTAATCTCCTGGGGTTTTCCATGATTAGTGGCTCTAATCCCACTGGTTGGATACAATGGAATAGAAACCCTCTAATTGTGTGTTAACTACAGTTAATTGCTCACCAGGAAGGAATCCAGGCCTTTCTAGCTGATGGTGGGAAGCAGTGGTAGCTGAAGAGGAGCCCCCTAAGGCAGGGTGGACATGGATATGGACCCCCGTGGATGGTGATGCTGGTGGGAGGCAGGGCAGGGCTGCCCAGGTCACCTTCCTCCTCTGCCACCTGGGCTGAATCCAAGTGGCCACAGCTCCAAACCTGCCAGAGCACCAGGAGCGTTTGGACAAGGCTCTCAGGGAGGCACGGGGCGGGATTGTTGGGTTGTCTGTGCAGGGCCAGGGGTCGCACCGATGGTCCCCGTGGGATGTTCTGTGATCCTAACCCTGCCCTGCTCTGGCTTGCCTGGGTCTCTGCTCTGCTCTCAGGCTGCTCTTTGGCTGGTCCCATCCCTTGCTGATCAACCCAGGCTCGTTGGGAAAGGGGGGCACTGACCTCCTCCTGCTTCAGACCTCTGAAACCCCCTCAGATCCTTTTTCCTTGCAGGAATTCCAGACCAGTATGAGCTTGAGGCTTTGCAGGTGAGGTGGAGGGGAAGGGAGGTTAAGGGAGATGGGATATGCGGTGGGAGAGGAGCATGGATGTGCACAGCCAGCTCCTGCACCGAATTCCCTGGAAAATCTGCCCCAGGAGCTGGGCTGCCAGGCTGTAAGTTTGGGAGAGAAGGGGAACACGGCCAGCAGAACGCAGAGCCTGAAGCAAGAACAGGCTCAGGGTGAATGTGGGGGGCCGGGGGCTTGGCTCTTGTGGGTTTGTTGTTGCAGGGAGGAATGCGAGCAATTCCTTGGCAGGATTTCTCCGCAGGATATTAGCATTAGAAAGGGACTCGCTGAGCAGGGATGGTTCAGATGCGGCTGCTGCTGGCTCACGTCGCCCTCTCTGGGGGTCTCGCTCTGCTCTGCCCTTTTTCAGTTAATACAGTCCAAGGATCATTTGATTGCTACACAAAAATTCCTACCCCGAAACCACCTGAGGAGGACAGCTGGCTGGATAACATCCCGTTCAGCATCCCAAAACTTCTTGGCCTTTCTCTGCAGGCAGAGTGCAACCCGGAGCCAGCAGGAACGGGGCTCCTGGCAAGGGTAAAACAACAGATTGACGCTTTCTTTCCTTTCCTGGCATGATGAGGGGATCCCAAATGAGTCCTTTTTGTCTCTCCTGGCTCTGGTCCACGTGAGGAATTTAAGCCTAATGAGACTGTGATCATGTCCAGAGCACTCGGGGATGGATGGGGAATCTGTACCTCAAGGACAGGTATTTTTAAGGCACAAATGTGGATGGAGCCCAGGGGGATATCTCCCCCTGACTACTGAATAGGGATTTTTGTGTGTGTGGGGAGGGGAAAACCAACCTCTGTGTCTCCTTTTACAGCAAGTTGTGAAACTTTTGCTGCTTGTCAAGCAACATTAGTGCCTGTCGCTTCTGGGAAAATGAGTTTTACTGTCATTAGAGCAGCTTCACCTGAGCACCTCAGGGCTCAGAGGGGCTGGGCACAAATTCACGCCCTCGATCGTTTTTAGCAGCACTTGGGAAAAGGCTTCTCACCCCACCCCTCACCGCTCGGGGAAATCAATCCAAACGGAGTCGGGAGGACAGTTGTTCATGGTCCTCCCCTCCTCGGGGGCAGCTCTTCCAGTCCAGATTAGATTAAACTGAACCAAAAAGCCTCCAGACTGTGCAGCTGTTAAGGAGCCAAGAATTAACGAGTTTTCATGGTCCTGGGTCCAGGCTGCAATTTCTTCTGCATTCCTGTGGCCGCCCACGTGGGTTGAGCAGTCAATGTGCCCTGTTTCAGGGTCCCGAGTGTTTGTAAACTGGAAATTGCCCTTTGAGCCGTGTGAAAAGCGACTGGGGCAGCAGAAACGAGTCTGGCAGCCCTTATCCATGGATAAGGAGCCATGCAGGCTCCTGGAGAGAGGAAACAGCCTCCAGCTGTAACCACAACTTCTCCCCTTCGGGCCACAAAGTTTTGGAGCCACACTGCCGTGGAGGGAAGGGGAGCAATCCTGATTTCCTTGGGAGATTCTCCTAAACCAGTGGAGGAGGAGCACCCCATTCCTCCTTTGCACTGAGACACCTTTAACCCTGTGGAGATGACATTCCTGCTCCTTGTTTGTGCATCAGTCCTTGCTCCATTCACAGGGTACCATCATCTCCTTTGGAGCTGCACAGGCAGTCCTCTCCCAGCTCCCCCAAAAAATTGGGAAAAACCCCCGAGAGTTTTATGCAGCCAGTAAATGATCCACCAGGTCTGCCTTACCAAAGAGCCGGGATTTTTCGGGATAACGACGGGAATGTTAATGGTGAATTAGTCAGAAAGGCCAGTGAAGCGTGACCCTAATCAGGAAAGGTGATCACGCTCTGCTTGAGATCTGTGACTGCCCCTGAATCACCCGAAATTGCTGCTCCCCGGGGCTGGTGCAGCAGAAGGAGGGAGGCTGAGCATTGCTGAGGGTTTGACAGCTCTGATGGTTCTCTCCCGAGACTGTTTCCCCAAGCCTTAATGGAAATCCCACTCGAGCAAGAGGGGGTGTGTAGGGATGGAAAACAGGGAGCTGAACTGCTTTTCCAGGACAAAGCAAAAGTCTCAAAACGAGTGATACGGGCATCTGAAAGTTCATTATGATCTTGGCCAGGTTTCAAAGGGACCTCTTGTTCCATGGGGGTCACCCTTGTTACCTGTTTTTGGATCCAGGTTACTCTGTTTCCAGGGGTTTCATTCCTGGTTTTTGTTTTCTCAGCCAGCCAGAGCCACATCCAGCTCCTTTCCAGGGCTGGGAAAATCCACCAGGAGATGTGTATTTGTTGAACTGGTGCTCCAGCAGGTGCTCCAGAGGTGTTGGCTGAGATCTGGACAGTGGACCAGTGACCCCAAAGGGCAAAAGTTCAGTTCTCTGTTGTTGGGTTTGGTGGGGCTCAGGGAGGATTTAATGTGCTTTCAAGTAAGTGTGCACAAAAATCACCCCAGAGTGGTTTGGGTGGGAAGGGACCCCAAAGCTCATCCAGTCCCACCCCTGCCACGGGCAGGGACACCTTCCACTTAGACCTTGCTCCAAGCCCTGTCCAACTTGGCCTGGAACAGTTCCACACGTGGAGCATCCACAGCTTCTCTGGGCATAATGTAACACACACCTGTAACAAACACCAGTTTATACATGTTTTCATAAGCATACCCTAAAAGTCCACGAGCCCTCAGTGTGGTGATTGCAAAATGGACCAGGGCTAAACTACTTCCCATTCCCATTATCCGTGCTCCTCCCACTGACATTAAGTCAGAGTATTTCCCCGCAGTGCAGAGAAAATAAAGAAAACAAGAGTCAAGTGGAAGGTGCCATTAAGCTGTAGGCAAACTGGCGAGCTTCCGACCCTGGGAATGGTTTACTGGAGCCTTTAATGAAGCCTGAGTGGGTGAATTATGGGCAGAAAAACAGGGATGAAAAGGGGAGTGAGCTGAGGGTATTTTTCTAACCTGTAAATTCCTGTCAGATTTACGCTTTTCCCAAGTTTTACGATGCTCGGGCATAATTCCTGATAAACTTTTTAAAGTGGTGTTTTCATCCCAAATTTAGTTGGTGTGGTGAGAGTATCTGTTACAACCCTATCTCACTCCAGCTGCTCCAACATCCAGGCTACTTCTGCCACTACCACAGCCAGCCCTGTTACCCATCTGGGATGGGTTGGGATGGATACAGGGATACAGGATTCTACTGGCACTGGTGTGGGCCTACTTGAAGGTGAAGCCATGAAGCAAAACTGAGCAGTTTTGCCACAGAAATGTTTATCTGTCATCCATTCCTCCAAGGAGGAAAAGAGAGCTTTGGACATAATCAAAAGGGTTGGTGGAGCTGGATCCAAATGGGCCTGATACCTCAAAGAGGCTCCAAGGAAAAAACCCTTGAGCTCGGGTTGACAGCATCCAGCTCCCCACAATCCAAGAGTAACATAAAGCCTTGAGGTATTAAAGGCTGGGATCAAAGCAATTCCACGCTTTCCTGTTTGTCCCAGCTCCTGACGAGCTGGAGAGCTGCTGGGACTAGATAGGAGTGGTGAACGTGCTCCCGGGGAGGTGAGAGCCTTTTGAACTGAGGGCAGCCAGGCATGAAAGGCACATTTGTGCTTCCCCACGCCTCCCACCTCCTGCAAACCTTGCAGGGTGGGGAAGCCTCCCTCAGCCCAAACGTTTTGCCAGTAAGAGAAAGAAACTGAGGAGCAGCACTTGGGAGTTCCGGGCCCTGTGTCAGCATGACCCCGGCTCTCTCTAAAGCCCAGGAAGAAATAACTCCTGGAGAAGTGGTAGCACTGGTTCCTCCAGGTCAGCTTGGTTTGCACAGGAGCATTTGGGGTTAGTTTATGATTTTTAAGGCTGTGTTTGTGCCAGCCCTAAACCCTGGAGGGGATAACACCAACATCACCCAGCCCATGCAGCTACAGCCAGCTTCTCTCTCTCCTTCTGTCTCTTCCCCCATTGCCCTCTAAGCTCCCAACAGCTTGAGGCTGTTGAGGGCTAAGCCACCCCTTGTTACCGGTTTTTGGATCCAGGTTACTCTGTTTCCAGGGTTTTCATTCCTGGTTTTTGTTTTCTCTGCTAGCCAGAGCCACATCCAGCCCCGGGGACCCCAGAGAGCTTCAACCAGGGGTGAGTTTGGCCCAAGGTGTTTCCATCACAAAGCTGTCAAAACCAATTTCTTCTGATCAGACCGAGTTGAAATCCCAGTGGAGGCAATTCATCTGCTGGATGCTGGCAAATTAAACATCAGAGGCAGGAGAGCCTGGCTGGAGATGAGAAATCTTGTCCTGTGATGAGAGGTTATGAACCTTTCTTATCTTATCTCACCTTTATCTCTTTGGGTTTCATAAGGAGAAGCCTGACGTGGCAGCAGCTCATCCCTGAGCGGGGGGCTGGGGTACCTGGGGTGGCTGGGGGTGCTGCAGCCAGCTCTGCTCCCCAAGTCTGCAACGTGGGATGAGGTGAAAATTGGAAGCTGTGGTCCTTGTGTCCCTGGCTGTGTTTACTCATTCCCTGGAACAGGGGGGCTGAAGGACGAGGTGGGGAGGGAACAGGTCAGCCTTGGAGCCATGGTGGATTTAACAGCAAGCCCTTCATCTGCTGCCAAGGTGGAAGCAAACACCTGTGGGAAGGTGCCAGCCCTGGCCAAGGTCATTCCTCCTCCCACAGAGCTCCTGCCCACACGGAGCAGTGTTTTGGGATGCAGCAGTGCCTGGGAGACAGCAGTGGGGCAGCTTCATTCCCTTCACCTCTAGCTCTAGTTGTCCTTAATGGTGATACCTCCATCTGTCTGAGCCCCAGGACCACTCTGAGGGCCACCTGTGACCACTGTCCTGGACACATCCCTCCCCTCCATGCCTCGCAGCTCCCACCTCCTCCCACCACGGAACCGCAGAACATTCCGAGCTGCAAGTCGGATCGCCGAGGTCCAACCCGTTCCACCTCCCTGGACAACGGGTGATTTTTCCCCTGTTCACCCACAGCAGCTGCCACAGGTCTGCAGAGTGAATTATCCCGTGGGGATGGACCCATCTCAGCCAGCTCCCACGGGGAAGGGCTGGCAGAAGCGTCCCTCGCCTCCCATTCCCACGCCGCTCCGCCGGCTGCCGGCGCTGCAGCAGTGAGGAGGAAATGCCAGGGCTTAAGTGATTTAGCTTGGGGAATGAGCAAAATCTACTTACATGGGCTAATTGATAGCAAATGATTCCTTAATTAGAAATTATGGAATTGCCCCCCCTAATTTACGGGGAAGAGCAGGACCAGTGCATTGAGGAGCTGAGGGGCGTTTCCTGTGGTCGCCGGTGATTTTTCTTCGGAGATGCTCTCGCCAATTAACTTTTCATGACATAAATTTGTTTGCCTTAAAATATCCAGTTAGAAGCGTTTGCAAATGCATTATTTAAGGCTTGAAAATAAATATTGGATGCTCAGGCTGTGCTTTGTGAGAGCTCTGAGCCGCATGGCTTCTCACTCAATTATTGATCGTGCTTTCCGCCGTGCTGGAGACGTTCCTCTGTGCAGAGGGGAAAATCCCAGCTCGCTTGCTTGCCTGCTTGCCCCTTCCATTTCTCAAAGTCTCCAAAAAAACTCACCCAGCAATGGATTTGGGGATGTTTATAACTTTTACATCTCCCTCGATGTGGGTTTTCTGGTGTTTAATAAGGTATGAGCACCGAGTGCAGGTGTTTTGGTTTTTTTTTTTTCCCCCCTTACCGAGACATTTACAGATGTTTTTCCATATCAAAATTTTCCCAGGATGGATTTATCCTTGCATCAGGTCTGACTGTAAATAGAACCACAGAATCATGAAGGCTGGACTAGACCTCCAAGATGCTCAAGTCCAACCCTTGAAGGCTCCTCAGAGACTGTGGCGGCTTGGACCTCACCTTGGGCAAACATCAGCACAGAGAAGCGATGAAAACTCGTGGCCAAGGAGGTGAGAGCAGTAACGGAGAAGGAATTGCATAAACCTCACCTCTGGAAGGTTGCAGAGAGGTTTTCAGGGATGTCTGGGGGCTGCCAGTGCTCAAGAACTGCTCGCCCTTGGCTTTGTGTCAGGAGACCCGACAAAAATTCGCAGGCGGAAAACCGGTCAGGCTGCTTGGCTTTGCAGCTGGAGCCTTGGCAGGAACGGGAACGCCACATCCAGGGGGTGGAAGGGTTTCTACACCCCATGGAGCCCTCTGTTCCACAAAAAAAGCTGCTCTGAGGATGCCCTGTGAGAGCCCCAGCATCACCCCGGACGGGTCTGAGCATTGTCGGAGGCATAAATAATGTGGGACCTGTGGGGAAGCGTCGCAGGGGGAATTCAGTTTGCATCCCAGCTCCTTCCCACATGGCAAACTGGAGCCACAGAGCTTGGAAACCCTGCAGACTCATGGCCATAATTAATAGTACAAAGCAGCTGGCAAGGGGACGCCACCAGACAGGCTCCAGCTCTGGCCCTGACCGTCAGCAGGTCTGCAGAGCCCTGGCCGTGCCCTGGCTGCTGGTTAAAGCCAGCGGGCATTTCCCTGCTGCCTTCAAAGAAACCAATATTTTGCCCCCAAAACCCTGCTGCTCCCAACTGCTGCTCCATCCCTGGCAGGGAGGGACCACACAAATCCCAAATCTTGCCCACAGGGTGCCCACCACAACAGAAGCAGCTGGATAAAATACTACCTCGCTTCAATTCTCCCACTTTTAAAATGGGAACCGTGCCATGCCTGCTGGTGGCAAAGCTCAGCTTATGGGTTGGTGGTCACTGTTACTGCAGGGAGGGGGTGGTCTCTCAACCTCCATGCTCATAATCCCACGGCACTGGGAACTAAATGAGCTGCTGGCACTTGCCAGCTGGAAAAGAACTGGGCATTTCTTTGCCAGAGGAAAGGAGGGCGAATAATGGGCTTGGAAGAGAGGGAGTGCCAAGGAAAACGCGGAGCCGAGCGCTCGCTGCTCTCCTTCACAGGCTTGAAGAAAGCAATTCAGGCTCAGTTGTTAAATTGGGGGGGGGTGGGGGTGGGGGGAAGAAAAGAACTGTAATTCTTGTGACTCCGTTTCTTTGCAGGGCAGCCGAGCAAACGCCTGGATCCTCCGCCGCCGTGACCTTGGGACATAATGGGGCATTGAAAAGCAAATCCGGCGGCACAGAGAGGAAGTGTGTTCCACCAGGGCCAGGGGAGGCACTGAGGGAAGGAACAGCCGAGTGGTTATCTCTGACTGGCTTAAATCTCAGCCGGGCAGAGCTTTGGACAAGCCAGGCTTTGTTTGGGAGAGCCAGGGGCAGGGCAGTGTGTGGGGCTGTACCTGGCAGCTGGTATTTAACATCGTTCTGGAATGGTAAAAAAAACTCGCTTGGGATGCTCCTTGTCCTTGGCAGGGGGGACAAATCACCCAGGGCACACACCTGTGTGGCAGAAAGGCCACCACATCCTCCTCCTTGGGGGCTGCTCCAGGACACCTGCTGGAGCAGGGAAAGTGGTTGTGGATTTAAAACCTTGCCAGGGGTAAGGAGGGAAATCTGAGCATCAGCATCACTGCCTTGTCCCCCCTGCTCCTGGCAGTAAATGTCCCCAGTTTTATCTCAGCACGGTTTTGGGCTGAAACACTTGTCAGCCTCCCAAGCTGGGCTTGAGGTCACCTGAGATCACTGGAAATACCCTGAATTAGGGGCATGATGGCAAATTCCAGCACTGTGCCCTTGCTGCACTCCATGGGGCTGATCAGAGAATCCCAGGACAGTTTGGAAAGGGATCTTGAAGCTCATCTTCTTCCATCCCCCTGCCATGGGCAGGGACATCTTCCACTAGACCAGGTCATTCCAGTCCCTGCCCAACCTGGTCTAATTCCTCTCTCCCCCTTTGCCTCTAAAAGCCATTATAGGAATAGAATTCCTATTTTCTCCTTTCTCTTTTGGGTCCTGAGCCCTTTTCCAATGTGGGTAGCAGGTAGCTGAGGGTGCTGATACTTTTATCCTCTGCTTTTACCCTGGGACACTTCCACCCAGTATTCCTGGGATGAATTTGTAGGAAAATGCTGCTTGTTTTGTGCCTGCCCTCTATTTGCACCAGGGTCTTGCAAATGCCTGTCCCTGTCCCAAGCCACACTGGGACACCCAGGGTGGAAATCCAGGTGGAAATGACCACGGGCAGATCCTCTTGTTAAACAGGGCTAAGGATGTGAAAGCAGCTGCTCTGAGCACAAGCCAGCACAGCCATCACTTCAATTAACCACTGATTAATGCAGGAGCTCAGCAATGGCCATAAACGAGGCTGTTTGTCCCTGGACATGGGGAAACATTGTGTCTCACACAGCTTAAGGAAGGAAACTTTCCCCTGTTTTACCACAGAGCTGTCTGGAAAGTGGAAGGGCCCTGGCAGTGATCTGAGGGAAGGGAATAAATGATCAGAGTAAATAAAGGTGCATCCCCTGGCAGCACCATTAACTGGCTCTTGCTCCCCATGCCTCTGCCCCAGAGAACCTTTAGATGTGGAGGGAAAATTCGGGAACCAGCAGCCCGAAAGAGGTGGAGAAAGGGCTGCTCTGAGCCTCTGAGAGGCACGGAAAGGCAGTCCAGGAGGATGTTTAGCTAAAGACAAAAGTATTCTTGGCTGAAAAACAGGACTTTCTGCTCCTCCAACTCCCTCATGCAAGCTCTGGGCCTTTTCCAGGCCCACAGAAATCTGCTGGAGCCCCGACTGTAGCAATCCCACAATCTGGAATCTGTTGGTACCCGGAGGGAGGAGGAGGTTGGAGCCATCTCACTCTCACATCGAGATCCACAAGGATGCATCCACAACCCTTTGCATCCCCCCTCTGCCACCAGCCAGGCATGGTTATCCATGTGGGAAGCCATCCTAACCAGCTGTCTTGGGTTGTGGAACCAAGTATGTGTATTCTATTTTCATCTGTTAAAAAGCAGTTGGGGAGATGTTTTTTCTTTATCTCTGGTAACTCAAGGGGAGAGAGGCCTGACACCTTGGGATAATGGGCCATTAGCACCTTCCCAGGCTGTACCTTCCCCCCGAGAGCGGTGCATCTGCATTTCCATCATCCCATGGTGAGATGGATCACATCCCCCTGGCAGTGGGGGGGGGACAGGCAGTTTTGCTGTCTGGATAAAACTGAGACACAGGGACACGAAAACATCCAGCTTCACCCAATTTCCTGGGAGGAAGACCAGATCTCATCTCACCAACACCAGACCCCTCCTCACCACCCCAGGACCCTTTTGCTACAGGATCATCTCTACCTCACCAGAACCACATCTGACACTCCAGGAGGACTCACTTTGGGACTGCTCCCAACACCCTGACCAACAGGGTGTCAGGTTGTAGCTCTGACTCTGTCAGGGTTTTCCAAAATTGTTGTTTGTTTGTTTGCTCGTTTGGTTGGGTGGTTTTTGTTTCCTATTACATTTGTATTGTTAATATTCCTAGTAAAGAACTGTTATTCCTATTCCCAAACTCTTTGCTTGAAAGCCCTTGATTGCAAAATTATAATTTGGCAGGGGGGGTGAGGGGTTTACATTCCCCATCCTAAGGGAAACTCCAGCTTTCCCTGTCAGATACCTGTCTTTCCAAACCAAGACACCAGCTATGATTTCCCTGTTCCCATTCTCCCTCCCCTAAGGATGATAAAAATGCCTCATCCTGGTGCTTGGTTGTAGATAGAGCTGTCATTGAGTCTGGGATTTTTTTTTTTTTTTTTTTTTTTTTTTTTTTTTTTTTTTGCAGCTTCCGTGGTTCTGTTGCCAGGAGAATCTCCAGCGGGAACAAAAGCTGTTTTATTTTGTGGGATGGGACTCGGGGAGGGGAGGGAAAAAAGGGGAAGGGCGGTGTTAACTGGTGGGTTGTGGGTCTTGCTGCTGTGTGTGAGCAGAGGGAGGTGAGGACAGGGGTCCCTGGGCTTCTAAAGGGTGATGAGGAAAAACCAAGTGGGCAATCTGCTGGGCTTAAAAGGAAGTGTTTTGGTAACCAAAAAAAGAAAAAAACCAAAACAAAACAAAAAAACCCACAAACAAACAAAAAAAACCACCCCCAAAACAAACAAACAAACAAAAAACACACAAAAACCCCCCTTAAGAGGTATTTTTATTAGGTAAAAAATACCTAATAATTTTTTATTATTGAATATAACCTAAAGAGGCTCCAAGAGAGCTGGAGAGGGGCTTTGAACAAAAGCCTGGAGGTACAGGACAAGGGGGAACAGCTTCCCACTGCCAGAGGGCAGAGTTAGATGGGATTTTGGGAAGAAATCATTCCCTGGGAGGGTGGGCAGGCCCTGGCACAGGGTGCCCAGAGCAGCTGTGGCTGCCCCTGGATCCCTGGAAGTGTCCCGGGCTGGGTTGGATGAAGCTTGGAGCAACCTGGGACAGTGGAAGGGATCCCTGCCCATGGCAGGGGGGGTGGAATGGGATGGGCTTTAAGGTCCCTTCCCACCCAAACCACTGCAGAATTCTAGGATTTCAGTTATAGCAAAGGACTTTGCCATGTGGAGTAGTCTACCAGGAGGAGGAAGGTTGGTGCAAAGCCCTCCAAAATCCACCCCTTCCCACAGGACAGGGCGAGCAGCAGGTGGGAATTTGGCATCCTGGCAGGGATGAGGGGTGTGCTGGGGGCAGGATCTGCGGAAGGACACTGCAGGATTTACCCTGAGGAGCAGAGAAGGTGCAAGACCTGTCCCTGTAGCTCTTCCACCTCTCCCCTCCACCTCTCTCCTGTCCTTTGTTCGTTCAGTCTCTCAGCTGATGTCAGGAAGCCAAAGATATTAAAAGCCTCTCCGGAAGCTCCGTCCTTTGCTCTGTGCACGTCCTCATCAGGCTTAAAAAACTAATCCCTGTTATTAGCAGGAAGTGGTTGTTACCTGGCCAGGTGTTCCTGTCACCTCACAAACCCCATCCAGGGGTGATCACAGGTGAGACCAGCCCCCCCTTCCCACGGCTTTCCTTCCCCTTTGGCACCAACACGGCCACAGACTCATGAATCGTGGAATCACGGAGTGGTTTGGGTTGGAAAGGGACCTCAGAGCTCATCCCTGACCACGGACAGGGACACCTTCCACTGTCCCAGGCTGCTCCAAGTCCCAGTGTCCCACCTGGCCTGGGACACTTCCATGGATCCAGGGGCAACCAAAGCCTCTCTGGGCACCCTGTGCCAGGGCCTGCCCACCCTCCCAGGGAAGGATTCCTTCCCAATCTCCCATCCATCCCTGCCCTCTGGCAAAAGCAGAGGCCAGGCTTGCCAGTATCCTGTGGGGAATCGCTGCCTTCAGCCACTGTGAACGGGAATAAATCCTCCAGGCTCTCAGCTAGGGCAGGAAATCAGGTGGCTGCCTATGGAGATGAGGGGTAAATCCACCCTGCTGCAATTCCAGCCCGGCTGGAATAATGGAATCCTGGAAAAGGAAGCAGACACAATCCATTGGGGGAGCCTGGCAGAGGGACAGCGGCGCTTTGTTTGCCAGCTCCCCACGCGGCGAGCCGCCTTCACGAGGCCCCTCCGTGGGTCGTTTGGCTTTGAGGCGGGCATGTCACACCTACAGAATAAATCTGGTTGGAGTTTATTGGCTTTATCCAGCTCCCTAAACCCCCCAGCACCTTTGGGCAAACAGCTGGAAGCATCGCTCCAGAGCCTGGATCCCAGCCTCGGGCTGCAAACAAAGAGCTGCTGCTTCCCGGGGAGGAGTCAATAACTCAGCGGCCACAGGAGAAGAGGGACATCAAACCCTGCCAGTTATCCCTCTCCTTCGTCATTAGCCATCAGGGCAGTAATTAATTCGCAGCAAGGGGAAGAAGATTGGCCTGGGAAAGAGCTGGCCCCGGGGAGTTTGCTGGGAGTGCTGCACTAACCAAGCCTTATTAAACCTACCTTGGCAGCCCAGCACGGCTGCCCCAGCTCTGGAAAGCCATCCATAGCATGATCCGGGCTGAGGGATCCGCTGGGTTCCCACCAGAACCATGGAAAAGGCCTGTAAGCAGCCAGCTGCAGCCAACACGGAGCTGGGTCCCACCGAGGGCCGGGGTGCTCTGATTTTCCGCATGGAAGCGGAATTTGTGGGGTTCAGGTTTGGGATGGCTCCCTCCTGGAAGGTTTTGGGAGCTCAGGGTTCATGGCTGAGCTGCTGCTGCGTCTGTGAGAGCACCCCTGCCCCTGCAGGGGTTGGAAGGAGATGGGCTTCAAACCATTCCATGATTCTGTGGACCTCCTGGTGAGGAGGATCCACGCTCCAGCCCTGAGGGAGGGATTGGAGTTTGGGGCTCACCAGACTCAGGTCTGGATGTCCAGCCCCTGTTTGCAATTCCCAAGGCAGCATCAGAGCAAAAAGGAGCTGCTCTCTTCCCCCCAGCCCAAAAAAAAAAAGCTGGCTACACTCACACACCTGACCCACGGGAATGTCATCCCGGAGCAGCCCTGCTCCTAAGAACTGCTCAGGCCAACAACTCCCGCCTGGATTTGTGCCTGAGAAACGCACAGAGAAATCAACTCCACCCCGGAATTCTGTCCTGCAGGACAGAATCCCAGCACCACAGAAAAGCCTGGCCTCCTTAGGGCATTTTCTCCTGGGCTAATTGCTCTTCCTTGCTCTGAGCTGCTCCCGGGCATTGCCAAGTGCCTGGAAAACAGAGCGGGAAGGACGCAGACGAATGCTCACCCCTCCATGCCAGCAACGTGCACAAGGCACATCCCAAGTGCTGGGAAAGCTGCTCCTTGGAGAAGCAACCGCTGTCACCCACAAACTGCTGGTTTTTAATGGAGTCCAAGCACAGTTTTGGCACCTGGAGCCGTGGTTTTTCCCAAGGGATCGTGAGGATGCTGAGCTGGAACGGTAGATTCTCATACACCTCCTCCAGCCCCTTGGAAAAGACACTTTTGCCCCCAAAGCCACTCAAGGTGCCAGCGCCCAAGACAGGAATAATTTTTCACTTTCCAGTATCCAAAAGATGGGGGATCACACCAGAGATGGAAAAGAGGAAGACACCAGCAGCTCTAGTAGTGATTTTAATGGGATTTTTGCAGGAGCAGAGGGACAGGAGCACCCCAGCCTCGGTGCCAAGGCGTCCTTGGGGGCAGCACCCAGCCCAGGTGCCATCCCAATGTTTTCCACCGCAAAACAGGATGGAGTTGCCCCATTGCAGTCAGAGAACTGGGTTACCTGGCTGCAGGGAGCTCGCCTTGGAGAAACCCCAAAGCTCCCCAAATAACGCCGCAGGGAAGAGCTCCCAAGGGGGCTTTGAGGTGGTTCTGTGTGGCTCATTTTGGGACGCTAAGAAAAGGCTTGGATGAGGCTGGGAAGTGCCAGCTGAGCCCCAGGATGGGGTCTGGCCAGGCAAGGGCTCGCAGCCACCCCGCTGCTACCCCACTTCTGTCTCAGCCCGGCCAAAACTCCGTCTCCTTCTGCCGCGCCGGGCGCAGGAGGAGCCAGCGCCAGGAAGAGGAAATTTAATCATCAGATCCCGATTAAACCCAGGAAAAAACAAGGAGGGGGTAGGAAAGAGCAGCAGCTGGAGTAGCCCGGACCCATCTGCTCTGATATTTCTCACTCAGCTGCTTTTCCAAAGGGTGTTCCAAGGGGAGATGGCCACTGCGGTGCTGGTGGTGGCCACCACCTCTGGGTGCACTTTGCATCCATCCCTGTCCTGCTGCCTTGATGCTCCTGGTTCCCCATTTCCTGACCCTGCATCCCAGCCGGGCAGCACAACCCCTGGATGGGATGCTCCCTCAGCCTATAGGATTTTCAGGAGCACCGCCCTCCTTTTCCCAGCGTTGGGTGCTGCGGGAAGCTTGGAAGCCGCTCTCTGGCCCTGGTTAATAGAAGAAATGGAAGAGTTTCGCCTTTTCCTCCGTGCTTCTCCTGCCTTTCCCACCCGGGGAGAGCAATGGGGGCGGGATTTCTGCTTTACCGCTGGAATTTCGCAGCTTCGCTTCCGCGACAAAAGCAGCCAAAAAAAAAAAACAAACCCCAACCCCCCCCCAAACCCACAAACAAACAAACAACAACAAAACCCACAAACAAACAAAAGAAAACCCCCCCAAAAACCAACCCCCCCCAAAAAACCAACCCCCCCAAAAAAAACAACAAAAAAAACCAAAAAAACCCCAAACAAACAAAAAACAAAAAAAAACCCCAAAAACCACAAAAAACAACAACAAAAAGCACAAACAAAAGAAACCCCCCCAAAAAACCAAAACCCCCCCAAAAAAACAAAAAAACCCCCAAAAACCCCAAAAAAACCCAAAAAACCCCCAAACCCCCCAAAAAACCTAACCCCCCCCAAAAAAAAACCAAAAAACAAAACAAAAAAACCCCAAACAAACAAAAAAAAACCAACAAAAAAACCCAAAACAAACAAACAAAAAAACCTCCAAAAAACAAAAAAAAAAAGCCAAAATCAAAAACCAAAAAAAACCAAACCAACAACAAAAAAAACCCACAAAAAAACCCAACAAAACAAAAAAAAAAAACAACAACGGGGGGGCGGGGGGGAAGGGGGCATAACCCCTCTAGCTGCAGGGTTTGAGCCTGACCGCCCCGAGTGTGACCTCCCGGGCCGGGCGGGCGCGATTCCCACCGGCCCCGGCCCCGGCCCCGGCCCCGGCCCCGGCCCCGGCCCCGGCCCCGGCCCCGGCCCCGGCCCCGGCCCCGGCCCCGGCCCCCAGGGGCGCTCCCCCCATCCCCGCTCCCCCCCGTCCCCACGTGTCTCACACGAGCATCTCCCCCTCCCGCCCCCCCGCCCCCGCACGGCCACGCCCCGGGCACGCCCAGACCACGCCCCGTGACGTCAGAGCGGGCGGGCGCGCGCGGCCCGTGCCGGCGGAGGCGCGCCCGGGAGCGCAGCGGGGCCGCTCCCGGTGCTTCCCGGTGTCGGAGCGGGCGCAGGTGAGAGCCGGGGGCTGGGCGAGCCCCGCGGGGCTTAGCGGGGATGGCAGCGGGCTCCCCGCCGGCTCCCGGGGAAAAGTTTGTAGCGGCGGTGGCGGCGGGAGGAGGGCGGCGGCGGAGGCGGCGGAGGGTCGGGGCTGAGCCGGCGGCGGAGCGCGGCCGGGGAGAGTGTGAGCGGGAGAGCGTGTGAGTGTTTGTGTGCCTGAGGCTCGGTGTGCCGCCCGTGCCACGCCGCCACCGCCTGCGAAGTGCCGCGCGCCGGTGTCGCGTGGCCGTGTGTGACAGCGGGACACGGCGCGCGTGCCGCCCCGAGTGCCCTCGGTGTGCGCGCGTGTGTGTCCGTCCTGTTTGTGTCCGAGTGTCACTTGTGTCACTCGGTGTGCCACTTGGTGCCTCCGTGGCTGTGCGTGCCACATGTCCCCTGCCTGTGTGACTGTGTGCAGTGTGTCCCCCGTCTGTGTGCAGTGTGTCCCCTGCCTGTGTCCCTGTGTGCAGTGTGTCCCCCCGCCTGTGTGACTGTGTCCCCTGCCTGTGTGACTGTGTCCCCCCTGCCTGTGTGCAGTGTGTCCCCCTGCCTGTGTCCCTGTGTGTCCCCCTATCTGAGTGCAGTGTCCCCCCTGCCTGTGTGACTGTGTCCCCCCTGCCTGTGTCCCTGTGTGTCCCCCCGCCTGTGTGACTGTGTCCCCCTGCCTGTGTGCAGTGTGTCCCCTGCCTGTGTGACTGTGTCCCCCTGTCTGTGTGCAGTGTGTCCCCCTGTCTGTGTCCCTGTGTGTCCCCCGCCTGTGTGCAGTGTGTCCCCTGTCTGTGTGCAGTGTGTCCCCCTGTCTGTGTCCCTGTGTGTCCCCCGTCTGTGTGACTGTGTCCCTTGCCTGTGTGATTGTGTCCCCCTGTCTGTGTGCCGTGTGTCCCCTGCCTGTGTCCCTGTGTGTCCCCCTGTCTGTGTGCACTGTGTCCCCTGCCTGTGTGACTGTGTCCCCTTGTCTGTGTGCAGTGTGTCCCCCTGTCTGTGTGCCGTGTGTCCCCTGCCTGTGTCCCTGTGTGTCCCCCTGTCTGTGTGTCGTGTGTCCCCTGCCTGTGTGGCCGCGTTCTGCCCCCGGTGTCCCCCCGCGGTGTCCCCGCGCCGTGTCGGGGCTGTGAGTGTGACCGCCACCCGCCTGGCTCCGTGTCCCCGCTCCTCGGGAGGTGCCCGGTGGCTGTGCACAGCCCGTGGTCCCGCCGGCACTGCCACCAGGGGATGGGGACGATGGGCACCGCCTCTCGGGGCTGTCACCCCGCCGGTGTCACCGGGCGCTGTCCCGGCGGTGTCCGACAGCCGGGGCGGAGGGGCCGGGCTGGCTCCTCTCCCTTATCGGCTCCGGGGAGTTCGGGGCTGTTCCGAGCAGCATTCCACTGGCTGTGCCTGGCCTTCGTTTTCCAGGAGGATTTTTCCCAGCTGGGGCTCGCCGAGGGGGTCGCTGACCTCGTTGCTCCTTGCTGCCCGCCCCGGGGATGGGGGGAAAGCTTTGGGAGCCAGGGATGCTGCGCAGGGCTTGGTTTTCCAGCTGTTGCTCCCGGGACGCTGTGGGGTGGGAGAGGAGGAGTCGTGCCGGGTGTGTGATGTGCCGCAGGCTCGGGCTCCCGGCAGCACCGACTTTTTGGGATGCCTGGCCGCTCGGGGGTCGCCGGGTGTTTGTTAGACTCGGCAGAACTTTGGTGCGAAGGGGGACAGCGGTGACGGGGAGGTTGTTGGGTGCCCGAATTAAGCCAGGTCACATCAAAGCCCTAAAACCCAGGGGAGCTGTGGGATGTGGGATCGGGAGGATGCAAATTCCTAGCGCAGCATCCCTTGCTCTGGCATGCCCATCACTGCCTTTCCCCCCCCACGTCCTGTCCTGGCTGAAGCTCCCTGAGACTTGCAGCGATTAAGTTTTGGCTGTTAATTAATGTATGCATTACAAGTTAATAATTGGGTTGTGCTGAAGGGAGCAGCAGCTTGGGTAGGAGTTGGAGCTGGGGGGTGTGCTGTGGTGACAGCTCTGTCTGGCTGCTGAGACTCTGGAATAAGGATCCATCCCCGATTTCCTCGTGCCCTGCAGCAGTGGGATGCTCCAATTCGCCTTTCAAGTAAAAAAAAATAAAAATAGTTCTCAGTAATGAGAACAACGTCCTGCTGGGATGAGTCGTGGGTGTGGCAGGGGTCAGTGGTGGGTTTGCCAGCTGGGATGTGCTTGGTGCCTTCAGAGAGCTTTTCCAACCTAAATAATTCCGGGATCCTCGGAACGGTTGTGTCTCCTCCTGGCCCTTGCTCCTGCACGGCTGTGTTGGTACCAGACCCTGCAGAGGGGACAGCATCTCTGGTGGCAGCTCTTCTCTCCTCTTCTGCTTTGTCCTTCTTTCCTCCTTTTCCCTGGAGCAGCTCGCCCTGAGGAGCTTGGGCTGCCCCATCCCTGGAGTGCTGGATGGGGCATGGAGCAGCCCTGCTCTGGTGGAAGGTGTCCTTGCCCATGAGGTGAACTTTTAACCCAAACCATCCATGATTCCCTCAGCTTTCCAGGGTCCCCACGTTCTTCCCACAGAGAGCTTTTCCCCGCCCTGCTCACTCACAGGGAAACAATTCCCAGTTTTCTCATGGCCCCCACATCCCACAGACCCTCAGCCTCTGCTGACGGCTGGGGAATTCTGCAGGCAGCGATCGATGCCAGCTTTCCATGGGCAGATATTCCCAAAATAACCCCTCTGGGGCCGTGGAAGGGGAGCGTGCCTGTCAGGAATCAGCAGCTTCCTTACTTTGAGTCAGCCGGAGCGGCGTGGAGCGAGTGCAGCCTAACGATGTTTGCCTTTTAATGAGAGGAAAACGATTTGCACAGCTAAAATATTTATTTTAGCCCGCTGGGGTTGCTCGCAAGAGCTTGTGTGGATGGTGAGGAGGTGGTTTAGACGCCGTGTGGGGTTTGTTGTGGTTTTGTTTTGTTTTGTTTGGGTCTTTTTTTTTGGGGGGGGGGGGGGGGGGTTGTGTTGTTTTTGGTTGTTTTTTTTGGGGGGGGTTGGGTTTTTTTTTGGTTTTTTTTGGGAGGTTGGGTTTTTTGGGGGTTTTTTTGGTTTTTTTTTAGTTTTTTGGGGGGGGTTGTTTTGTTTTGGTTTTTTGGTTTTGTTTGTTTGTTTTTGGTTTTTTGTTTGGTTTTTTTTTTTTCTTTTTTTTTTTTTTTTAAATGGGAAAAGCGTTTAAATATGGCAAGAGAAAGAAATTTGCTTTTTCGTGGCCGGGGCTGTTCTGTGTTGGGGGGGGATGCTGGCAGCTGGGAGAGGTCAGGACGTGCAGGGGAATTTGCATCCCTCCTCAGCCTCCTGATTTCCCAGTGCTCTGGGAGCTGCGTCGCCGCCTGGCTCCGCCGGTGGATTTCTGCTGGCAGCTGGCACCGGAGTGGATGCAAATAACCTCACCCTGGGTTTGGCACCTGCCTTCTCCCTCCTGCCCAAAATTCCTCCTGAAAGCACCTGGGCTTTGAGGGCTGGCCCCGAGGCTCCCCAGGAGGTGCTGAGGAGGTGGGATGGGGTTTTGTAGAATCCTGGAGTTTCCTGAGTTGGGGGGAACGTGCAAGGATCGCCCAGCCCAGCCCCTGCCCTGCACAGACACTCCAACAACCCCACCCTGGGCATCCCTGGGAGTGCTGTCCAAACCCTCCTGGAGCTCTGGCAGGGTTGGGAATGTGCCCATTCCCTGGGGAGCCTGGGCAGTGCCCAGCTCCCTCTGGGGGAAGAACCTTTTCAGCTCCAGCTGTTTCCTCGGGTGCTGTCCCTGGCCACAGAGAGCGGGGGATGGCACCACCCAGGGAAGTTTTGTAGCCAAATGTTGACTACAAACTTGACTTCCCCAGTGACCAGTGATGAGTCAGCTTGGAAAGAAGGGGATGAACCCAGTGGGAAATGTATTATCAGCTGATTAACTGGGGTGTCTTAACTGGAGCCCCTCTGCTCTGGAGCCAGGCTGGGAGAGCTGGGAGTGTTCACCTGGAGAAAAAAAGGCTCCAGGGAGAGCTCAGAGCCCCTTCCAGAGCCTAAAAGGGGCTCCAGGAGAGCTGGAGAGGGATTTGGGACAAGGGATGGAGGGACAGGACACAGGGAATGGCTTCCCACTTGCCAGAGGGCAGGGCTGGATGGGAGATTGGGCAGGAATTGTTCCCTGTGAGGGTGGGCAGGGCTGGCACAGGGTGCCCAGAGCAGCTGTGGCTGCCCTTGGATCCCTGGCAGGGTTGGATGGGGCTTGGAGCCACCTGGGACAGTGGAAAGTGTCCCTCTGCCCATGGCAGGGGGTGGCACTGGATGAGCTCTGAGGTCCCTCCCAAGCCAAACTGCTCTGGGATTCTCTGATGGCTGCAGCAAGGTGTTGGTGGAGAGCAGGGGGTGTGGAGGTGCCTGCTGGGCTTCCCTGCCCTCTGGACAATGCCCTGCCAGGATGCAGGAGGCATCTCCACCGCCAGCACCAGCTCAGGCCCCGTCTCAAGCCGCTCCCCCAAATTTGCAGAGCGGGATTGGAAAGCCCAGAGCGCGTCCCCCATCGCTCCCCTGGGCTCCCTCCTGGCCAGCAATCCCTGCATGAGCCCTGCCCAGGGCTTGGGCACAGGGCTGGCATTGTCTGGGGGCCTCTGCAGTGCCGTGCCAGCCCTGGCTGGGGCAGGGAGCACGTGGCTGTGCCAGCGCTGGCACAGGGAAAATCCCTCTGATGGGACTTCCAGCAGAGGGGCAGGAGGAACCCTGGGCTGCTCCTGGTGGAGGTGGTAGGGCTGAGTCCTGTCCCTAAAGGAGCTGAGGGGTTGGTGTCACCAAATCTATGGGGACACCAGGGCAGCTTTGCTGTGGGATTTGCAGCCCCAGCTGGCTTCGTGGCCATAAATAATGATGTTTGGGGTTTTGGGAAGGGAAAAAGGAGAAGGTTCTTGCAGGATCCGCAGCTTTGGCACGTGCATGTCCTGGCAAGTCCCCTTTGCTTCCCAAACAAGGCAGAGGGACTTGCTCCCAGCAGCTCAGACCTGGTTTTTAGTGCTCAAGTGATGCCCCAGTTCCCTTAACACCACAACCATCCACACCCAAGGATAATTTTTGAGGGTGCCCTGTGGCATCTCCCCCCTCTTGTGCTCCTCCTTGCAGCCTGGGGTCCTTAATTTCTCCTGGTGGTCCTGGAAGTGATTTCCCTGTATTTCTCTTTCTGTGGGCTCCTAAAGGAAAGTGTGGGAGTGTGGACAGGGATGTGCTTGGATGGCTCCCAGCTGCAGGGAATGCAGGAGCACATGAAACCCCTCTGCTGCCTCAGGGGGGCTGTGACTCCAGGTGTTTCCCAGGGTGAAGTCAGCTTTTCATGGATTTTCAAAGAGCAGACCATAAAGCTTCCAACTCTTTCATTGTGTCCCTGGGTTCTCTTTCTGCCCCTCTGCTGGGAAGTTGGCATTTTGGCTGGGTCTCCTGGTTTTGGGAGGAATCCCTCAGTGTGCCACCAACAGCATTCCCTGGCCTTAATCCCATTTCTGGGTGGCCAAGCTGCTGCCCCCCCACACTGGGAACCCCAGGAGAGGTGCCCCCCCCAGTCCCAGGGGATATTTCTCTTTTCCAGCTGCTGGTTCCAGGTGGGTTTGTGCCAGGGGTTGTCCCTGGTGCTGGGAGGCAGCCCCTCCCCTTCCCAGCTGGCATATCAATGGCACTCATGCTCTCATTCCCCAGCTCCTGAGGCTAAAGGAGTGCTCCTGCTTTTTTCCTACCTGAGTGGCTGTTCCTGCTCTGCCCAGGAGAGAAGGTGGTGTCAAATCCAGCTGTGGGAAGATGGCACATCCCATCTCCTCTTTGTAGGATCAGCACATTGGCCTGAACTGGAAGGGACCTCAAAGCTCATCCCATTCCATCCCCACCTCCCACTGTCCCGGGCTGCTCCAAGCCCCAGTGTCCAACCTGGCCTGGGACACGGCCAGGGATCCAGGGGCAGCCACAGCTGCTCTGGGCACCCTGTGCCAGGGCCTGCCCACCCTGCCAGGGAAGGATTTCTGCCTAATACCCAATTTCTTTCAGTTTGGGAGAACAACAGCCTCTGTATATGGAAATGCCGAGGTGGAAGGTGGCCCTGCCCCTTGTTTTGTCATCACTCTGGTGTTTCTTCCAGCTGAAATGGCTTCAGAATGAGAGAGAGTAGGTTTAGGTGGGATATTGGGCAGGAATTGTTCCCTGGGAGGGTGGGCAGGCCCTGGCACAGGGTGCCCAGAGAAGCTGTGGCTGCCCCTGGATCCCTGGAAATGCCCAAGGCCAGGCAGGACACTGGGCCTTGGAGCAGCCTGGGACAGTGGAAGGTGTCCCTGGAATGGCAGGGGGTGGAATGGGATGAGCTTTGAGGTCCCTTCCAACCCAAACCATTCTGGGCCTGGGTGATTTTTCATCATCTGGCTGCTTTTGTGTGAATTGGAGAGATGGTGGTGCACATCTGGTTTGCAGTCCTGTTAAATGATGGGGAAAGCTTTAACAACAACAACAACAATAATAATAATGATGATGATAATAATAATAATGATAATAATGATAATAATGTCATGAAAACCTTTCCTTTTCACTGTTCTCTGTATGCTCTGGAGCTGCTTCCTTCTCCTGCCCCACAGGAGGGTCACCCTGGGGACCATCCCATCATTTCCAAGAGGGGAAATCACTGCCACGGAGCCAAACCAGGTGCTTTCTAGCTGACTCCAGACAATTTTGTCCCAGCAGAGACTCGTGGCTGTGGTGTGGGATGGTCAGGCTGCCTTGCTCATCACAAGCTCCCTGCTTCCCTCTCTCCGGGGGCAGATCCAGCTGCCGCCCTCCTCCCGCCGTGCCTGCCCCCTCAGCCCGGTTAAAGTGTTTTAGGTCATCCCTAGAAAATGTTTCAGGCCGTTTTTTGGGGGGGGGTGGGGTCGGCGTGGTGTGTGGCCTTGTTTGAACAGCTCTGGCTGTTTCCTTAGGAACAAGGAAAAAAAAAAAAAAAAGGCTTTTTTTGGGATGGAACAATGGTGCGGCGCCGGCTGGGTCAGCGCACAGGAGCAGGGCAGGAGGTGTTTTATGGGCACTGCTGCTGGAAGCAGCGATCCTAAAGGGTCTTTCCCACCCTAAGTGATGAATCTGGGGTGAGTCCCAAGAGCAGGTTGGGTTGGACTTCCTGAGTGTGTCCGGGGCTGGGTGCAGCATCCATCATTCTGCTGGGCGTGGTGGGGGGAAGATGCTCAGGTTAGATCCAGCTGAAAACACCTCCACAGGTGAAAGCGTGGAGAGAGGGAGCAGAAGGGGAAAGCAGGAATTGTGGAATGAGGGATGCAGTGCTGTCATGTAGTCACTGCCTGTCATGTTTAGGTTTTCTGAAGTCTTTTCCCAGGGACGAAAACTGGTACACAAAGTCATATTTTCTAAACTCTCTTGTTTTTCACATTTCTCTCCCAAGGAGGGGCTTTGCTTGTTGACCCTTGGTGTGACCAATGGGTCAAGGGATCCCACCTCTTAGGTGGGCACGTTGTAGAAAGATATAAAACAGGTTTGGACAATAAACCAGCCCCTTCTTGGGAGCATCAGCCTTCTGAGCAAGACTCTTGTCTTTCTTTGTGTCCAACAGCAACAGTGTCACACAGGGAGTTCAGCCCAAAGTCCCCCAAGTCTCACACGCCTCTGGGGCCGAGGGCGTCATCGTGGGAGATGTTAAATCCCTGATTCCTGCCTCATTCCCTGCTGCTGCTGCCCCGTCCTCCTGGCTGACATCCGTTCCCAGAGCAGCTGCTGGGTCCCTCGCTGCAGAGCCTGCCACAGCTTAAAATTAAACAAAGAGAAACTTCCCCTTTTTTTTTTTTTTTTTTTTTTTTTTCTTTTTTTTGTCAGCGCTCTCCGGCTTCCGGAAAATGGCAGCGCGCTGGAGGCAGGCAAACAAAACAAGGCGTCCCCAGCCAGAAAAAAAACCAAAAAAAAAAAACCACAACAAAACCCCTGCTCACCTCAGAGGCATTTCCTTGCTTTCTTTCCCCCCCACCTCTCCAGCCTCTCTCCCTCCCCATCCTGGCTGCTCCATTGGAAAACTGCCATCAGATTAGGGCTCCCGGGGTGGGGTTGCTCTGGGAAGCCCAGCTTGGGAATCACTCTGCTCTCTCTCCCTCCAAATCCCCTCCGTGCTTATTTGGCCAGAAAAACATCCTCAGTGGGTTTTTTTTTGGGTGTGTGTGGCTGTGCCTTTGGGGCAGGTTGAGCTGCTGGGATCCGTAAGGAAGTGCAGGGAGTAGTTCCCAATGGGCCTGGGAGCAACTGGTCCTTGTGAAGGATAAAGGGGTGAAGGTAGGGGAAAAAAAAGGAGGAGATGCTTGAGTGCATCCTGGGAAAAAAAAAAAAAGAGATCTGTGAGTCCATCCCACAAAAGCAGGACCTGTGTGAGTGTATCCTGCAAAAAATAAGGAGGAGGAGGAGGTGCATCCCAGAAAAAGGAGGAGATGAGGAGTGCATCCCACAAAAAAAGGAGGAAGAGATGCATGAGTGCATCCCAGAAAAAAAAAAAAAAAGCAGGAGGGGCAGATGTGTGAGTAGATCCTGGATAAAGAGAGATGTGCAAGTGCATCCCACAGAATGAGAAGGGGATGCGTGGGTGATTCCTGGAAAGAAGAGGAGCTGTGCAAGTGTATCCTGCAAAAAAAAAAAAAAAAAAAGGATGAGGGGATGGGTGGTGCTTCCCTCAGAAGGAGGAGATTGGAGTAAATCCCACAAAAAAAGGGAGAAAGTGCCTCCCAGAAAAAGAAAGAGGGGATGCCCAAGTGCATCCCACAGAGAGAGAGGAGGGGAAGGGAGGGGTGCATCCCACAGCCTGTCTTCCCTTGCTCCAGCTCCTCCTTCCCTGTGGATGCTGCTTCCCTGGACAGAGCCTCCCCACGAGGGATGCATCCTGGGATTGCTCAGATGGCACAAGTGGGATTTTTGGAGGAAGGGGAGGAAAACTGGCATCCCTGGCAGCGGGATTGGTTCTTTTGGGGGTGTTTTGTGCTTTTTTTGTTTGATGCCAGCTTCCCAGAAAGCGTCTCCTTTGCAGCAGCTGAGCTTATCAGGGAGCGAGACCACAAAACGAGGCTTTCCTGGGGTCTTTGGAAGTGTTTTCCTTGGTTTTTCTGGGAATGGACCATGGACAAAGTATTTTCTGTCCCTGGGGGGTGGCAATTGCCTCTTCAGCAGAGCAGGGCTGCCAGTGCTGCCCTTGGCCAGCTGGTCATTCCAAGGGCTGGGTGGGAAGGATGCTCTGGAGTGGGGACATCAGCGTGGTGGCTCCTCACATCCTGCTCAACCAGGGAAATGGGTTGAAGTTTTGGGGGATTTGGGGTTGGTTTTTTTTCCACTGAGGGTTGTTGGAGGCAGCAAACACTGCAGAGAAACAGCTCAGTGCCGTCAGTGCTTCCGAGGAATTTTTCCCGTCTCTCCTGCTGCTCCTGGGCTGTGGCCCCTGCTCCCCAGGGGAGAGCTGCCTGAAAGTTAATCGCTGCTGAAAAATGCTTTAATTAACTCAATTAGCCAGATGGTCCATCTGGGCTCCTGCAGAGCCTGATGAGGTCCCCGGAATGGGGTCGCAGCTCCACCCTGGTGACGGGGAGGACACCGGGACTCATCCAGATCCCCACGGGATGGGCTGCGCTCTCCAGAGCATCGCTGCTCCTGGACCTGCAGTGGGAGGTGTGTGACAAGGGCAAGGGGTGACAGGATAAGGGGGAGTGGCTTTCAGTTCACAGGTTTAGAGGGCAAGGTTAGATGGGACATTGGGAAGGAGTTGTTCCCTGTGAGGATGGCACCCAGAGAAGCTGTGGCTGCCCCTGGATCCCTGGAAGTGTCCAAGGAGAGGCTGGATGTGGCTTGGAGCAACCTGGGCTAGTGGAAGGTGTCCATGGGAATGAGAGGGGCTTTAAGGTGTTTCCAAGCCATGACTGTGCACCTTTGCCCTGCCATGGGACATCCCTGAGGCTCCTGTCCCAGGTCAGAGCAGCTGGTGCCTGCGAACAGGAGCTCCTGAAACCTCCACCAAACCCAGGACATGGCCAGGCGTGGAAAGAGCGAGCAGAGAAAAGCCCTGCACGCTGTTTGAGCAGAGGAATGCAGGGCCCTGGAGCAGGGATTTGGGAAGGGTGAGTGTTTAACCCCCTGTCTGCACTGTCCCTCTTCCATCCCAGCTTTAGCTCCCTGTGCTGGGCTCTGTTTCAAAGCCTGGCCTTACAGACATCCCGAGGGAAGCTGGTTCTCCTGGCTGTGGTGGAAACCTGAGCACAGGCAGGTGGGGAGGCATCCTTCAGGCAGAAGGGAGGAATGTGTGTCCTGAAGGGTTTGGATACCACTGGAAAACAGTGCAGGGAAACTGAGGCACGGGGCATCAGAGTTTCTCCCTGGGAGGGTTAAACCGTGGTCTCTGCAGCCGGGGTGCCCGTGTCTCCAAAACTGGGCTCCAAAATCACTCCAGAAGGGCTTTTGGTGGGGGGTGGGGAAATGAATCACTGTGGGAATGTTTCCCCTTGGGCCTAATTTTTAAGAGATTGTGATCACAGGGCGGTGATGCTGCATCAGATGCTCCCCTGGCTTGGAGAGGGAAGGGGAGGTGTTTTGCTTTGGGAAAGGGCAGGCAATTCCTGCCTTTATGGCAAGTGAGCTTGTGAGAATGGGACAGAGGGTGATTCCCAGTGGGGATGCTGCTTCCTGGACATTCCCAGGATGCAGAGCATCTTCCTTTGGGATCAGCATCCACTGCCCAGTGCTCCTGTCTGGAAAGGTCCCAGCTCCAAAGCAGCGCAGAGTCCGAGCATCTCCCTGATTTCTTTCTTCTTCTGTGGATGGGAATCATTTGGAAGCAGAGCCTCTCCACGGAAATCCCACATTCCACACGGCTGCAAACGCTCCTACCTCACTTTTGCCTCTCACCAGAAAATCCTCATCCCCCTTCCTGCACAAATAAAAAAAAAAAAGTGAGTAATGCTGGAGAAATTTGGGATGAGGCCCAGCAAAGATCGGATATCCGGCTAAGCAGGGCTCTGACTTCTGGACTGAGAGCTCCCAAATGAATAATGCAGCAGGAGGAATGGCAGATTTCGAAGGATTATGTTTTTTCTGGTGGTGCTCTGTTTTATCTCTCTTTAAGTCTTCATTCTGCAAAACTTGGGAATGGTTGTTGGTTTGGTTTTTGTTGTTTTTGGGGTGGTTTTTTTTTTTTAATCTTTTCAATATATTTGTTTTATGCTCAAGAAATAACACATTTCCCGTCGTCCTGTTAAGAGCAGAGCTGATGGTGTTTAAAAATAATGCTGGTGCCAGTTGTCTTGTGATGCACATCATGTGTTCTGGCTGTAAATGTTGTTTACTGGGATCACGCATGGCAAGAAAAAAAAGCTGAATTCACTGTAGAAGTGGGTTGTTGGGAGGCAAAAATGCCAGTGGATGTTGCCCTAAGGAATAATGGGTGGTGGTGGCTGTCTCCCTTTTGGTTTTCTTTACCTCCTTCTGGACCCTGCTGTAAAAGTTCCTTTTTTTTTTTTTTTTTTTCCTGTTGATGGAGTACTTAAGTCATTCTTCTAAATATAAATCTCTCCTGATGCGTCAGCTGTGCCTGGGATTTCATTTCTTTTATGTGGCACTTCAAGCAAGTTTTAATTAACAAAAAGAAGAAGAAGAAAGGTCCATCTGCATTGGTTTGATATTTAGGGAGTTTTTTTCCTCCTCAGAAGCGTGTCTAATTCCAGCCTGACCCTGCAAAGTCCTGCAGGCTGCATGTGGCCATCAGCTGGTTATGCTGGAGAGCACCCTCAGCTCCTGGAAAGTTCTTGCTGTGTCCTGCTTGGAATCAGGGAATGGTTTGGTGTGGAAGGGACCTTAAAGCTCATCTCATTCCAGGGCAGCGATGCTTTGCACTGTCCCAGGTGCTCCAAGCCACATCCAACCTGGCCTTGGACACTTCCAGGGATCCAGGGGCAGCCACAGCTGCTCTGGGCCCCCTCTGCCAGGGCCTGCCCACCCTTATGGGGAGGAATTCCTCCCATCTCTGTCAGTTTAAAGCCATTCCCCTGTTTCCTGTCCCCCTAGGCCCTTGTAAAACATCTCCCATTCCCTGGAAGTCCAGGCCTTTTCCTCAGTGCTGCTTCTCCTGGCAGAGCTGTCCCATCACTGGCACCAACACCTGCTGGATGTGACCAACACTGAGATATGGAAGAGCTCGATCCTAACAGGGAATAAAAAAAAAAATAAAATAAATCTGGGCTGTTGCTGTTGCTCTGGAGGATGCTGAGAACAGGAGGCGTTGTCTGGGCAGGTCGGTGGAGGTGCCATGGATTTGTCTGCTCCAGCCAAGAGCCTGCTGCTTGCAGCCCCATGTTTTGGGTCTGGAAGTTAAAACACACTGCTGTGGTTGTCAAAGCAGCCTCCAAGCAGAGCTGGTGGTGGGATTGAAGTTGTTTTCAACAGAAATCCATAAATGGAGTGGGTTCTGTGTTGCTCACGGCCTGCTGGCCCAGGAAACCTGCCCATGAATACGTGGGGCTTTTTAACCTCAGTTCAGCCCTTACTTTCTGAAAAGGTGTGTTCTTGTAGGGACAGGGGACAAGCTTTGGGCTCCTCTGTGGCTCCCCGTGGCTTTCCTCTAATTTGGGCACTTGTGTGTTGGCCCAAAGCCACCCCTTACCACGGCTGATACCGCTTCACCCCTAACTCAAGCTCCAAAAACCCCAAATTTAGCTCTGTGGAGTCTTCCAGATGGGAATTGAGCAACCTGGTCTAGTGGAAGGATTGCCCATGGATGGGCAAAGAAGGGCTTTGAGATCCCTTCCAACCCAAACCCTTCTGGTTTCCTGGGAAATCTCAGTGGGAATGAATGGAGCATGTGGCTCTGGGGCTGCAGCAGGGAGGCTCTGAGGTTCCTCTTGGGCACTGAGAATCCAGGGCAGGTCTGTCTCCTTCCAGCCTTGCCTGGGGCTGACTTCTTGGAGCCAGCAGAGAGGGAATAACTTGTCCTCTGGAACTGTTCCCTCTGTGGTGGCTCAGAGTTGTCCCTTTTTTAAGGGATGCTCTCCTGCTCTGTGTCTGGTGCACGCACGGGAGGTGTTTTGTCCTTAACAAGTGCAATGCAGAGAGTTGTGGAAATTATTCCACTCGAGCATTAAAGCTCTGCCTTGAGCAGGGAACAACCTGCCGTGGCTTTAGGATGACTTTCAGGTGCTGTTTTAATTCTGCCTGGTGACTAATGCTGCAAAAAACGTGCTTGAGGTTCAACCCCGCTTCGTCCGGCAAGGAGGGTAATTTTGAGCAAAGACTTTGGCCAGATTTGCACAAATTACTACTTTTGTGCCAAAGCATCTTGCTAAATAAGGGGGATCTATCCCCAAAATGGCTAAATGTTTTGCCAGGAGTTATGTCCTGGCCCGGGGGAGCAGCTTTGCCATCACACAGAGTGGGGGCTGCAGGGAGAGGACTTTGGCTCTCGCCTCACACATCCCGACAAGGGCCTCCTGACGTAAAGCTGCAGTTCAAAGTGCGTGGCTTTGTTTGCAGATAAAGCCTGCCCATAAACATTTGGGGCTTAAAAGTGATGAAATTGGTTTTCTTATCAGCCATCTGACCCACGGTGATGGGATTGAGCAGCTCTTAACCTGGCGAGACCGAAACAACAAAACCCCTGAAGCTCTGACAGATGGGGGTGGGTGGTGTTGTTTTGGGATTTATTTTTTTTTTTCCCTCTTCGTGGCACTCCTGATGCTGTGGAAAACGCTTGGAGCCACTGCTTGGATGCTATCTGACCTCCCTCACCCCCTGGCTGAGTTAATTTGCAGGTTGCACAGAGTCTCTGTACAGTCTGATGGGCTTTAATTTCGGGGTAATTAATTAAACAAGCAGGCGTGGTGTTCGCTCTTGTGTTGCATAAACAGCAGCCGGTTTTGGTGTATCTCAGGCACCCTCCTGGCTGGCAGGCAGAGGTAGGTGTCTGCACCTGGAAAGCTCATTCCTACCCCTGGAAAAGATCTAAGCTAAATTAAAGTGAGGACTTGTGCCACTGAGAACTGCCTGAAATGAGCCACGGTTATCTTTTGTGTCCACGTAATTGGTGTGTGTTCAAAGCATGCTCTGGATCGAAGCAGGAACACTTTCTGGGATGGGTCTGCACCTCTGCAGGTGAGATCAGAACCTGAGGTCCTAATCCAGGCTCTGGTTGGTTGGTTTAGATCAGACATTATGAAGAAACTCTTCCATGCAAGGGTGGGCAGGCCCTGGCACAGGGTGCCCAGAGAAGCTGTGGCTGCCCCTGGATCCCTGGAAGTGTCCAAGGCCAGGTTGGACAGGGCTTGGAGCAGCCTGGGATAGTGGAAGGTGTCTCTGCCCATGAGACAAAGTTTAAGGGTCCTTTCTAACCCCAACCATTCTGTGATTCTCTGATCTGTCCTGACATCCTCTTCCTTCTTGCATCATCACCTGGGAGCTCGCTCTCCAGGTGTCTTTGCCCTCTTTCTAACGTGAAAATCCCTGGTTTTCCCAATCCCTGGCGAGAATGGGTCAAACATGGAGCATCCCATGATGTGACCAAACCCCACCTTGACTTCCCATGAGAAGATCATCAGCTCCAGCAAAGGGTTAAGCTGCTTAAACCCAGGTGTCCCAGGCAGTCTGGTTTGAGGATGTTTACCCAAGAGGAGCTAAAAAAACCCCTGCTGTTTTGAGGGAATTCTTTGAAACGAGCTGATTTTGTTTGCTTCTACTCAGGGAGAGGAAATGAGGTTTTTGGCTCCTGTCAGCATTTTCAGCATTGCTGAGGGTGTCCTGTAATCCAGAAGCAGATCAGTGATGGATTGATCAGGAAGGTGTGCAAGAACTTAAACCAAGGGGATGGTTTTGTCCCAGCTTGAGTGAGTTCTTGGAATCCAGAGGGGTTTCATTCATCAAGGCTTGGTGGTGAGTTGGGAACAAAACCCCTCGGTTTTCCCCCAAAATGGACCTCCTGAGTGAGGATACCTGGAGATGGATCAATCTTGGTGGGGTTCTTGGGCTGGGAGAGCTGCATGGAGTTGTCTGTGATGATCTGCTGGGAGCTGCCTCGTCTCCGGTGCTCTGCAGCTCTTCTCTGGAGCTTTGTGTTGTCCTCTCTGCACCAGGTGTGGTGGCAGCCTGTCCAGCCAGCAGCACGAGTGACTTTCCTTGTGCCTGCCCTTCTCTGGTCACGCTGGTGGGACTGGTTTTCCAGCCAGGAGCAAGGAGGACACGTGGCATTGCAGCAGCTCCTCCCTGTCAGGCAAGGGCAGAATCAGTGGAGGGTGATGGGGACAGGGCTCTGAAGTGTAGATGCAGTTAAAGATCTGTCATCCTCTCCTCTTGGGGGAAGCTCAGCAGTTCAGCACTTCGGCTTTTGACAGCTCTTGAAGGCCAAATTAGCATCCAAATTATCCGAGGAAGGAGAAGCTGCCGGGATCATGACTGGAGGGTGGGAAGATAGAGAGTTGCTCCAGGATTTTCTCAATCAGTGCCTTTTGCCTTCAGACTTCTGTGGTTGATTTGAGATGGGGAGGAGGGGTTGAGTGGCCCCCCCTTGGGTGATGACGAGATGGTTCTTGCAGCACCCACAGAGGTGGGAAGCTGCTTCCCCTCCTTTTGACTTCTGTGGCTTCCCTTACTCTGCTCTTTCTGGGTGCTGGCCTGAGATCTCCTGGGTGACCATGGTGTCTGTATGCATTTCCCTGGTGACTCTGGGAGGCTCTTTTCTTTAAAAAGAAGTGTCTTTTTGTGGCTCTGGAAATCTGGGTTTCAGTTCTCCTCCACCACCAATTGCCTGTGTGAGCTTGGGCTGTTGCCTGATCCAGCTCAAATTTGGGTTTCCCTGCTTTGAGAGATGTTTGGTCCATGCCTCTGGCCCTAAGCATCCTTCAGGAACAGTCTTACTTTGGCTGTTGGCCAAGCTCTCGGGCTTGTGAAGGGCTTTGGAGGGGCTGTGAGGGCTTGGAGGAAGGTGGTTGTCTCCTGGACTCCTGTTCCATCCAAGGGTTTCAAAGCTGGAGTTTGTGGCTTCTGTGTCAAACTCCTCTGGGAGCACAGGACGGGATGTGACTTTGGGTTCTCATGGTTTTGTTGGTCCCTGTGGGACTTGTCTGGATTGAACTCCTTGCCCTGCCAGAGGAGCATCCATCCACAGCTCCCTGCTGAAAAGCCAGAACACCTTCAGGAATGCCCTGCCTGAATTAGGAAGTGTTTTTTTCCCTTGGAAGAATACTGGACAGGGTGGAGCAGGACTGAGCTCTGCCTCTCCTGATACGAGGTGGACATCAGGTGAGAGTCTGTTCCTGATGGAGATGAGTTTTCCACTGCCTTCCAGCCCATCCTGGAGTGGAGTTCCTTGCTGTAGGACATCGTGGAGGCAGAAATGCCAGTGGGTTCAGGGGAAGACTGACCAAGCCCTGCCCTGAGCAAGAGGTCCAGGTGGGGCTGCAGAATGGTCCCAGCTGAGGTCTCCTTTGATCTCACTGCTTCACCAAGAGATGTTTGGGCAGACACCACCTCTGGGTGTTTAATTGGCTCTGTGGAAATGAGGAATCTGCTCCTGGGGAATGCCTTGCTCTCCATGCCGGCATTCCGGCAGCATCCATTGCACCAAGGACCATCCCACTGGAGACATCCCTCTGCCTTGCTATTTTTTTTTTGGAGGGGGATGCCAGAGTGGGTGGCTGGCCTTGCAGCCCGTGGTGGTGTTGAAACCAGGGAAGCAAGTCCAGCTTTCTTTACTTCCCTGTGTTATCAGGACGGGCGTGCGTGTCGTGGCTTTGTTGCCGGGAAGCGTCGCTGTGGAGCGGGAGGACTTGGGCTGTTGTCCCAGGAAAACCTTTTTTGTGGCCCTGAAACCCTCACCAGGGTTCCTGCCCTTGTGCAGCACCTCCAGCACCTTCCTGCACTCCCAGGTTTGTTTTCAGGGATTTGGGGTGGGCTTTGAGGTTGCTGTGGGTGCTGGAGGGTGGTGCCTGCATCTCCAGGACCCTCCTCTGCCACGGCATCAGTGCTGGGCAGCAGCCGGAGGTCCTGCAGGGAAAACTCCTTTTCTCACCCTCAAGACTAATTTCTATTTGGGTCTCACATAGCTGGTGATGGATATCCAGCAAGACTCGTGCTCCAGAGAGAACCTTTCCCGTCCTTCCTGCTTTGCCCGATGCAAAGCTTTGCAGGATGACACCCCTGGCAGGGAGGCCGTGACAGCCACCAGCAGACACTGGCAGCACACACTCAGCCAAAATTGCCTTCATTCCCCTCCCTTCTCCACCAAACTGGCCACGCTTGGCTTGCCCTTGCCTGGCAGGAGGAGCTGAGCCAAGCTGGAGCTCGAGGGCAGGATTTTTCCCTGGGGTTTGGCAGGCATGGCACGGGGCCGGGCTCCGCTGCCGCTGCATTGGGTGCAGTCATTCCCACATCACATGCTGGGAATGGGCTCCAGAGCAAAGCCTTGGGACGTGAGGGTGCTGCAGGAGGGGTGGGAGGTCCCCATACTTCCACAAGTCCCTTCTTGTTGGCTGGAAAAGGGACCGACAGCGCCGGGCGTTGTGTTCCTGGCAGCTGCGCCGGGACGGACGTGTGAGCTCGCACCAGGGTGTTCTTCCTGCTACAAAGGGCTGGTGTTTGGTGTTGTCTTAAGGGGTGGTTTATCTTTGCTTGGCTTGGGTGGGTTTTTTTCTTCCTTTTTTTTTTTTTTTTTTTTTTTGGAAGACAAAAGCGTTGGCTTGGCAAACACAAGCGGTGAATGAAGGAGGAGGAGGAGATAAGAGAGGCAGCAGGGTCAGGAATCACCGGGATACGGGGCTTGGCCGCCCTCAGACTTGGGGAATGCCTGGGCCGAATTTTTGAGGGGAAGAGCTCAACAGCAGCCAGCTCCTCCCCACCCATCCCCACCAGCAAGGCTCATGGAAGAGTCCTGGATTGGGGGAGATGAATTACAAGGTCAATCAGTCTGTTCTGGCCACCAGCAGCTTCCAAAGCCATCCCAGCCTTGGTCCTGCAGAGGACCTGGGTGGGGCTGTGCTGATGTTGCCAGTTCCGAGGACATGGTGGTTTTTCACCTGCCTGAAGATCTGTCAGTACAAGCACCCAGAAAGGAGGGAATTCCTGAGGTGGTGGGATCCTTTTCTGCTTGGTGGGAGGCCTGTGGAGCAAGGGCCAGCCTTGTGTTGTGTCACAGCCATAAGGAAGATCTTGAAGGTGAAGAATTTGCAGGGCAAAACCAAGTTCCCAAATCAGATTGCTGGCTAAAATTTGGCAGTTTTGGTCACTTTGGGGCTTTTTACAGCTTCTTTGGTAGCTCATTGCACCTTGAAGTGGATTGGTGTCATCTGGCATTCCCTGAGGAGCTTCCTGAGGGCTGGGGTGTACCCCAGGCTGTGGAGGGGTCTTTTCTGCATCTGATGGCACAGATTTGAGTTACTTTGGGTGTTGTGACCGATAAAAGCAACATTTTTAGTGAATTCATTGTGTGGGACAAGCGTTGTTGGGAGCTCTGTGGCTCTGGGACGTGAATTCCTCCCTAGAAAAAGTTTTAAGTTTGCTCATAGCCAAGCAAAGCCGACTGTTTTGAAAAGAAACCTCTAAAAACACTTCTGTGTTTGTAGGAGAGCCAGAGGAACTCGACTTTGGAGAAAGAAAAAGCAAATTAAAAGCCATAAAGCAACAAGTGCCTGGAGTTGATCTTGGCTCTGGTGTGGGGAGGTGATGATGAGGGATTGATTGGAAGCTCCTTCTGGTTTTTTCCCCAATTCCCAATTTGCGGCCGAGGCTAGGGTGGAAGATTTCCCCTGAGCTTGCACCACAGTCTTGAGAGGCTTTTCATGGATTTTCCAGGGAAAACGGGTGTGCAGGGTGGAAGCCACGGCAGAGTTGACCAGGCTGGTGTCACGGTGGCTCCTGTTCCCTGTGCATGGACATGGACCCCTGCAGCTCCAGGGAGGGCTGGGAATGTGGGCTGGGCAGGGGCTTGGGCTGCTCCCTGTGCTGGTGGCAGCTCCTTGGCTGCACCTGGAAGGACCTGGCTCCATCTCCAGCCCTGGTGGTGCTTGGTGCTGCCCAGCCCCGCCAGCCCTCCTGGCTCTTATCATTCCAAATTCTTGGCAGCCAGGGATTTTCCTGGAGGGGTCCTCCCCCACCCCTGGCCAACAGCAGATCCTGCTTCCCGCCCTCGGGCTGTGCACTTTTGGGTGTTCCCCTGGTTTTACTGCATTTCTTCACTGCAGGGGGTGGGTTTGGGATTTTTCCCCGGGATTGCTTTTCCCTGTCCAGCATGGCTGGGTGCCTGTGGTGTGTCTTGGACTGATAGCAGAGGTGGGTCCATCCCCTAATCCCATCAGGATGAGCTGGGAATGATGGAGCTGGGAGCACTGGGGAGGACAGAGCTTGGCCTGTGCCAGGAGGTCTCGGGAGGATGCAGCTGGATTTCTGGGATAAGTTATTTTTATTTATTTTATTAATAGTTATTTCTGGGATAAGATGTTATTTTTTAACCTTTTCCATGCCACAGCATGCTGGGAAATGCTGCAGCTGGGATGCTGAATGCTGTGTGCTCAAGTGCTGCAGGATAATTGACCTTTGGGTTTAGTTTTTAGTTAAGTTTTAATAAGTTTTAATGAACTAAAATAATTTCCTAATAGATGTGACACTGTCCCCAGGCCCAGACCTGCTGCTGCTCCTTGCCTGGTGGGACCTGAGGGAGCAGCTGGAGCTGTGTCAGGGGCTGCTTAGGTTGGATTTTAGGAAAAAGGTTCTTCCCCCAGAGGTTGGTGGGGCACTGACCAGGCTCTCCAGGGAAAGTTAAATCCAGGGGCAGCACCATCCATCCCAGGAAGGTGTGAGGATGCACCCACGGGAATCCTAAAACTCCCAGCAAAGCCTGGGTAGGACTTGGGAAAGAAAAATGGAAAATTGGATTTGTTGAGAGGGGGGGAGCAGGCAGCAGATCCCCCTGGCTCCTAGGGCTTGGATTTGACCCTGCAGCATTCCCTGCCCCTGGCAGAAGGGGAAAACCAGTGTGAAAAGCAGGTTGTGGGTGCCTTTGAGAAGCTGCAGGACGAGCTGCTGGCGCTGTCAGGGTGTGCTCTGGTCGCCTACTGGTTTCCTTCCCCCCCTCATTTATTTCGGATTCTGTTTGTGGCTTTGGGTAAACAGATGGGGCTGGGTTCTTCCCTGGTCTATATTTAACCCCAGGCTAAATTTAAAGCGCTTTCAGAGGAGTTAGCCGACCATTGTCTCGGTGATTTCTAAACAAATCTTGCCCCTTCCACCCTTTGTTTCCCCCCCCCCACTTAATCCCTTTCATCCTCACACAGCTTGGATTTGAGGGTTTGCCGGTTCACCTCTGCATTCAGGAACATTTTGGGTCCATCCCCAGCTCCAAAACAGGGCTCCCATCCCAAATCCAGCCCCCCATCCTTCAGTGTGTGTGTGCATCCCGACATCCAGGAGAGACAGACAGATCCAGGAGGGACAGACAGATCCGGGATGCTGCTGTCAGGAGAGGAAATACCTTCCCATTATCCCCCATTTGTGTGTAGATTCTCGCTGCCTTTTGGGGGCCTCAAGGTTCGATGCAGAGGGGATTTTTTTCCAGCTGTTTCTCCACAGGGCCACATCTGTCAGAGACCTTGAGCAGGAAGCTTCCCATCTCCTTATATAAACAGAGGGAAGGGGGAGCATCCCTGCGAATTCCAGGCTGGGGGATATCTCAGTGAGAGCTGTCAGGGCTGTAGCTGCCCTGTAATTAATATAAAATTCATTTGGTGCTGGACCAGCAGGCAGGTGTTTCAAAACAGATTCGTGGCTTACACGTGGTTTTTTCCTACTTTGTGCAGCGCTGCCCGAGCAGGGGGGGGGAATTTTGGGATGCCACAGTGGCTTGATTTTATTGTTGGTTTTTTTTTTTAAACAAGCTTGTGTACAAGAATGGCCAGAATTGGTGAGGTGTGAGGTCTCTAGAGGGGAGGTACTGTGTGTTTGGGGTCCTTCCATGCCACCTAGGGAAGCTGCAATCCCAAATTAATGGGATTAATGGGAAACTGGGTGGGTGGTGAATGGTGCCAGCCAAGGGGAGCACCCTTCCTTGCTTCCTCCTGGAGCTTCCTGCTGATTATTCCTTTGTCTTGCCCCTGGCAGCAGCTCCAGGTCCCCTCTCTTACCTGTTCCAGCTCTGCTAAGCTCAGCCTTGACTCCAAGCCTGGCTTCCCTGTGTTTATTCCCTGCCAACCCCTTTCCCCTTGGATTGCTCCCAGCAGGACCCGACAGGAGGCTCTCCTCGAAGGGGAAATGTTTGCACACAAGTTCTCCCTTCCCTTTTCTGGCTGCAGCCCGGTGCATCCCTTCCAGCCAACCACATTCCCGGCATACCAGCCCCGGGGATGGCTTGGGAAGCATTTCAAGCAGGCTGGAGTATCTCCTGCTTTAGACTCTCCCCTGCAGATTTCCTCTTGCTGCATTCCAGAAAAGGGCACCAAATCCTTCAGGACTTGCTGTTCCCCCTCACAGTGCCGGAGGAGACATCAGCTCTGCATTCCCACCTCAGGAATTTGGGTCTGGCTGTTATTTTCTGCTTGATTTCATTTTCAGGCAGAGGGAGGAAAAGAAAAAGCTTGCAGGGGTGGGGGAGAAGGGAAGGACGGCGTTAGGAGTGGATGAAAATCCCTGTGTGAAACAAGGGATTTGGATGTAACTTTGAATTGAAACCTCTGTGTTTAAGACCTGTTGGTGTTTTGCAGCCAGGCTGGAGTTTTGTGGCAGCCCTGGGGGAGCAGGAGGCGGGGGCTGAATCCAGAATCTCCAGGATGATCCTGGGTACGCCGGACAGCGTTCCCGCTCCCTGGTGCAAACCTGGAGTAGCAGCTCATGGCTCAGGCTGTGCTCCAGCCGTGCCTTCAGCCTTCCCTGCTCGTCCTGGCCCATCTGGCCACTGTCCCAGCTCCAGAGGACAGGGGTGACGTCAGGGGAGCTCTTGCCCACGCTTGCATCAGCCACGATGTTGGTGGTCGGCGTGTCCTGTGGGAACGGGCTCATTTTCCTCTCGGCTGATACAGCTGCACTTCCACAGGGGTTCTGGAAGTGTTTTTGCAAGTGCTTCTGGAAGAAAAAGGAGGAAAAACCCCTTTATTTTTATCGTATTCACTGCAGGAGGGGCTGTGGCTCTGCCTGGTCGGCCGGGTGAGGGGAGAGACGCGGGGAGCAAGTGGGAAGAGCCAGTCCCCATCCTAGGAGATGCTGCAGTGGCAGAGAGGGCTGGCCCATGTGAGCAAGGAAAAAGCCTGGCCCTGTGGGTCTTCTGTGCTCCCACAGCAGCCCAGGGCTCGATGGTTTTATGATTGCGTTGCAGCAACGTGCAAATGCTTGGGAAATGGGGAGGAGGACCAATTTACAATCCTGGGAGCAGCGTATTCCCAAAAAGCTCTTAAAAGGCCAGAGGGCTGCTTGGGATGGGGTTGTGTCCAGGCTGTCCTTGCTCTCCGAGGGTTTGTAGGCAGCGCTGAGGTTCCTGGGAGCACATCCAGGTGATGTTCCACGATGGTTTGAGGAGAACGGGACAGGCTCTCCTCTATGGGCACCGCGGGATCAGCATGTGGGTGGCATGAGGGGGCACCCAGAGCCTTTCTCACACCCTGGCCTTTGTCTGTCTCCCCCAGGCTGGTCCCCTGAGGTGACACCAGTGTCCCCATCGCCGGCAGAGAGGCCATGGCCATGTAGTGCCCGCCGGGAGCGGAGATGGCAGCGCAGAGGATCCGGGCGGCCAACTCGGGAGGGCTCCCGCGGTGCAAGTCCGAGGGGACGCTGATCGACCTGAGCGAGGGCTTTGCTGAAACCACGCTCTGCGACGTCAAAGGTGCGTGGGGGTCGCCCCCCTCCTCATTTCGGGCCCATCCTCACCCCCTGGGAGGGCTCGGTGGCGCCAGCAAGGCCGTGACAAAGGCGTTCCCTCTCCCTGCTGCTGGGTTGCTCCTCCAATAATCCTATTTTTTTTTTCTTTCCACCTCTTACTGCTTTTTTTTTTCCTGCTGTGTTTTCCTTACCCAGGCATAAAAGCCGTGGTCAGGTGGGAAGGGAGTTACTGCTCCCCTGGCAGGAGAGCATCCCGGGTGGAAAAACTCCAGGTGGAAGCTGGAGAGCGCTGAGGGCCTTGAAAATAAACAGGCGCAAAGGCGATTGTTTTTGCAGGTGTAGCACCTGAACATCAAACACTTGCTGCAAAGTGGATGGGTTTTAGTGCAAAAATAGGAGTTGCTCCTCTTCTCCAAGGGGTTTCAGCAGATCCCTGTTAACCCCTGCGTGCCCAGCTGGAGGGACACGGGAACAGCCACTTGCCTGTCTGATCTGACACCAAAAATGCTCCATCCTGCAGAATGACTGAGTGAACAGCAGCTTCCAACCTAGCAGGCTGCCAAAATAATTCCAATTTAAGAGTTTCTGTGCAGTTTTCCACTGGGTGAATGTCCTCACGCCTTTGCCTGCTGGCGGGTGAGTTGTTCAGGACGTGTACGAAACTCTTCTCCTCCGCATACTCGATCCCCAGGCTATATTTAAAGGCTTCTCTTTGCTCAGCTGTATCTTCTCTTGTTATTTCTGTGGGGGAGAAGTGCTGCCAGCCTGCAAGTGGTGACTGCAGGGATGTGCTCCCATCCCTTTGTCTCCGGGATTTTAAGGGCTTCCTGTGTTTTCTAAACTCCCTTTTCCTCACAGAGAGCTCTTGAGCCTGTTGAAGCAGGTGCTGTCCCAGTTCCCCTGCAGCTCCCTGTTGGTGAAAATCCAGCTTTCCTTGTTTTCTTCAGTCTCTCTAGGGAGACAGCACACGTTTAACCATGGATGGAGCATCATCTGCAGCTTGTTTTTAGCGCTTTTTACAGAAACACGTCCTGAAAATGACAGCAAAGCCAATAAATAGGGTGGCAGTGTAGGCTCAACCCAGCCTGGATGTAAATTGGGATCCCCTGGCAGAAAACTCTTCCACTTGAACTTCTGCAAGCGAGGCTGGGGATGCTGCCAGGACCCAGAACAGCAGTGTGGGAGGCAGGTGCTGGGATTCTGTGAGGGTTCAAGCTGGGTAACCTTTAGAACCACGGAATGGTTTGATTTGGGAGGGACCTGAAAGCAGGGACACCTTCCACGAGCCCAGATTACTCCAAGCCCCATACAGCCAGGCCTGGAAAACTTCCAGGGATTCAGGGGCAGCCACAGCTTCTCTGGGCATGTTTGATATGAGCAGGAGAGGGGTTAGAGCAGAGCAAGAGGGTTTTTAGCCTAGAGGGAGAGTTATCCTGGATTTGGATGAACCCTTTAGGGAAGAGAGGTGTGACTGTGCCAGAAATAATGGAGTTCTCTTGAAAAAAATTTTATGGAGAAAAATAACCTTCAGGCTTGAGAAGTTGCCCAGGGAATTAGTGGACCTGGAAGTGTTCAGAAAACACATAGATGTGGCACTTGGGGACATGGCTTGGTGGTGGACCTGGCAGTGCTGGGTTAATGGTTGGACTCGATGATCTTGGAGGCCTTTTCCAACTTTAATGATTCAGTGCTTCCAAACCTACCTTCATCACTTGAAACAGCCCAGAGGGGTGACCTGGAGCAAAGGATTCCAAGTCAGTGGTGACTCTGTTGTGCATCTCTCACCGTGCTGTCTCCTCCTTGCCTCTGCAGTGCCTTCTCCCAGTGCCTTGCTGGTGGACAACCCCACGTCCTTCGGGAACGCGAAGGAAGTCGTAGCAATCAAGGATTACTGTCCCACAAATTTCACCACCTTGAAGTTCTCCAAGGGGGACCACCTGTACGTGCTGGACACGTCGGGAGGGGAGTGGTGGTACGCCCACAACACCACGGAGATGGGCTACATCCCGTCCTCCTACGTGCAGCCCGTCAGCTGCCGCAACTCCTGCCTCACGGACAGCGGGATGATCGACAACCTGCTGGAGAGCCCCGACGAGGGTGTCAAGGAGCTGGACCTGCTCGGGGAATGGACTGACGGGAAGAGAAACTCTGCCAAATCCTACCACAACAACCCCTTCCTGAACGGGGCGCAGACCAACCCGTTCCTGAACGGGAATCCGCAGGCAGCGCCCGGCTCGGACAAAGAGTCCGACTCCAGCGCCGCCGTGGATTTGCTGCTCTTTGACACGGGGGCTCCCACGTCGGCTTTCCCCACTTCGGCCGCCAACAGCAGCCTGGGGAACCTTTTTGATGAGTTTCCCTCCGCAAACAGGCTGGATGTGGAGCAGCCTGTGAGAAGGGACAACCCCTTCTTCCGAAGCAAACGCTCCTACAGCTTGTCCGAGCTCTCTGTCCTCCAGGCCAAGTCGGAGGCGCCGGCGTCGTCCTGTTTCTTCAGCGGTTTGAAGTCCCCCACCCCTGAGCAGTTCCAGAGCAGGGAGGATTTTAGGACAGCGTGGCTGAACCACAGGAAGCTGGCTCGGTCTTGCCACGACTTGGATTTGCTCGGCCAAAATCCCGGCTGGGGTCAGACGCAACCGGTGGAGACCAACATCGTCTGCAAGCTGGACAGCTCCGGCGGGGCCGTCCAGCTGCCGGACACCAACATCAGCATCCACGTGCCCGAGGGCCACGTGTGCCCCGGGGAGACGCAGCAGATCTCCATGAAGGCCATGCTGGACCCGCCGCTGGAGCTGAACAGCGACAAGTGCAGCACCATCAGCCCCGTCCTGCAGATCAAGCTCAGCAACATGGAGGTGAAGACCTTCATCGTCCTGGAGATGAAGGTGTCGGCGGAGGTCAAGAACGACACCGTGAGCAAGGGCCTGGTGGGGCTGCAGTGCTTGCGCAGTGACGTGAAGGAGGGGCCCTACACGCCGATGCAGCTGAGCTATTCCTACGGGGACACGATCCAGGTGCAGCTGGAGAACCTGGAGCCCTGCATGTACGTCGCGGCCGTGGCGCAGGGCCAGAACATCCTCTACCCTTACACCGTGTGGGATTACATCAGCAAGAAGATCACAGTGGGCGTCTACGGCCCCAAGCACATCCACCCTTCCTTCAAGACCGTGGTGGCCGTGTTCGGCCACGAGTGCGCGCCCAAGACCCTGCTGGTCAACGAGGTCACCAGGCAGTCCCACAACCCAGCTCCCGTCGCCCTCCAGCTCTGGGGGAAGCACCAGTTTGCCCTGTCCCGGCCCCAGGACCTCAAGCTCTGCATGTTCTCCAACATGACCAACTACGAGGTGAAGGCCAGCGAGCAAGCCAAGATCGTCCGGGGCTTCCAGATGAAGCTGGGCAAGGTCAGCCGCCTCATCTTCCCGATCGCCTCCCACGACCCCAACGAGCTCTCGGACTTCACACTGAGGATACAGGTCAAGGATGACCAGGATGCCATTCTGACCCAGTTCTGCGTCCAGACGCCGCAGCCACCTCCAAAAAGCGCCATCAAACCCGCGGGGCAGAGGCGGTTCCTCAAGAAGAACGAGGTGGGGAAGATCATCCTCTCCCCTCTGGCTGCCACCGCCAAGTATCCGGTTTTTCAGGACCGGCCGGTGTTGAGCCTGAAGTACGGGAAGCTGCTGAAGACGGTGGTGAGGCAGAGCAAGAACCACTATTTGCTGGAGTACAAGAAGGGAGATGTCATAGCCCTCCTCAGTGAGGAGAAGATCAGGTTGAAAGGACAGCTGTGGACCAAGGAGTGGTACATTGGCTACTACCAGGGGAAAATCGGCCTTGTGCACACCAAAAACGTGCTGGTGGTCGGGAAGGTCAAACCCAGCTACTTCTCCGGGCCGGATCTCACCACCAGCCTGCTGCTGGAGCAGATCCTGAGGCCCTGCAAGTTCCTGACCTACATCTACGCCTCGGTGAGGACTCTGCTGATGGAGAACCTCAGCAGCTGGCGCTCCTTCGCCGACGCCCTGGGCTACCTGAACTTGCCGCTCACGTTTTTCTGCCGGGCGGAGCTGGACAGCGAGCCGGAGCGAGTGGCCTCCGTCCTGGAGAAGCTGAAGGAAGACTGCAACAGCGTGGAGAACAAGGAGAGGAAATCCTTCCAGAAGGAGCTGATGACGGTGAGTCTGAGGCCTGGCAAAGCAGGGAGCGGGGGGGGCTTCATTCCTGGCTCTGCAGAGGGGTCAGGGGAGGTGGAAGTTTCCTAATTCAGTCTTTAGAGGATGAAGTCCATCTCGAAGGTCTTTTGAAGACTGCTGGGCACTGCCAGGTGGGAGTCCAACCCTGTGGTCGGTGGGCTCTTGGTTTAGTGGGATCATGGCAATAATGAGGGATGTGTCATTCCAGAATCACACAATGGCTTGGGTTGAAAGAAACCCCAAAGCTCATCCAGTCCCACCCCCTGCCATGGGAAGGGACACCTTCCACTGTCCCAGGTCGCACCAAGCCCTGTCCAGCCTGGCCTGGAACACTTTCAGGGATGAGGAGCCTTTTTTGGTTTTTTTTGAGTAGCAGTTAAACCAAGGGCGCCTCTGAGCTGGGATGTTTTATACCTTGCAAATGGAAATACATGGCTTGCTCCTTGTCCTGGAAGGAATTTGGGAGGAGCGCTGCCTGCCAGTATTTCTAGGATGTCATTAAGCAAGTAAATCCCTCACGAAATATCATCTCCATGATCGTTTCTAGCGTTTCGTAGGAAGTGAGCCAAAGAAAATACAGGGCAAAATGTCTGGAAGAGATTTGCAGCTCTCTCCCGTTCCGTGCTCTCCCACAGGAGCAGAACAACTGAGTTAAGGAGAACAGGATGGTTTAAAATGTCAATTGGATTAAGGGATAGCGGCGGGCTTGCTTGGCAAAATGAAATTATGGCAGAAAGGAGCTGAATGAAGGAGTTCAGTTCCCACATGCCTTTTAGGGAGAAGGAGGAAATTTAAGGATTGAGCAGAAGGTGTTAATGAAGAGTGTGGAATCCGTTGTTATTCATGGGAAGGTTGTCCGGAGAGCTCCCTGTGCCCGGGTCCCACTTTGGGGCCTGTGGGGTGACGTTTCAGCTTTGACTTTCAGCTCTCAGGTGGTGCCACCAACACTGCTTCTTGTTGCAGGGTTCTCCTGGCTATCAGTGACCCTTTCCTCATCCAGGATTGGAAAATCCCCCCTCTGGCCCCCCTGTTTCCCCTGAGGGAGGGTTTGTTCCTTTAATCATTGGGCTCAGTTGGGATGAAATCCCTGCTGCTCTTGCTGGATGCTTCCGGGAGCTCTGTGCTGTTTGTTTTACCTGTTTGCAAACCCCGTGGGTGTTGCTTTTATCTGCCCCCATTGTTTTCAGGGATCCCAGACTAAGTCTGTAGGTCGTGGAGAATCCTCACTGGGGAGACAAAGGGAAAGATAAGGCTCAGGGAGCTGCTGACTCAAGGGCGGGGCTGGGAGCTGCAGGAAAACATCGTGCTCCCCTGTGGCTGCCTGGAGAGCAGAGTCCCAGGGCAGGTTTTATTCTCCTTGTTTCTCTAATCCTGCTCTCTGTGAGGCTGAGCCTGTGGATGAAGGATGAGCTCCCTTCTTGGTGGAACTTGATGCTGCTTCCAAACCCCTGGCTGCCGTCAAATCCTCCTTAGCCCATAGAGAAATTAGATTGGGCCTGTTGAAGGGAGAGAATAATGATGTTTCGGGGGATGGCAATGGAGCAGTAATGGATTTTATTGTGTTTAAATCTGATTTTATTTGTAACAAATGGAGTGGCTTTCTGGCAAGAGGTACCAGCTGCACTAAGCTCCAGTGTGGCTGTTTCTGCTGAAAGTTGGTTGTCTCCCCTCAAAAGGACTGGGAAGGGAGAAGTAGAAGCAGGTTTATCAGTGTTGAGTACACAAAACGCCAGTGGCAGAGTCGTGCACCAGCAGCCAAGCAGGGAAAAGCCTGGTCATGATGACTGGTTAATCAGTAATCTGCCTCTAATTACTATTTTTCTAATCAGGCACCAGCACTGGAGTGTGAAGGTAACTTGGGGGGATGTGGCTCAGGAATTACTCAGCAGAGAGGGAAAGCTCTCCCTCCCTCCCTCCTCTCTGCCTGCTGGAAGCAGGCAGCACATGGATGGTTTGGATAAAAAGCCTGGGCATGGATTCAAGAAGATTTCATTGCCCCTGGTGCCTGGCCCGTGGGGTTAGAGCTGCCCTGAGACACAGCATTTCTCCCTCTCTGGCTGTCAGGAGAGACTCTCATTTATCATCCCTCCAACAGACACTGCTGTTGGGAAAAACACGGGTCTGCTGGGAATGGCCCCTGGCACGGCAGCAGGGAGCTGTGCAGAGGAAACTATGAGCTTGTTCTTCTCCAGGCTACTTGTAAAGGTCACACAGGAGATGAGGCTGGGATATTTTTTTTCCCCTCCCATTGTTTTGTTTGCTCTGACTCACGGTATCCAGGTATCCATGTGCTGCCTGTCTCCTGCCAAGAGTTTCTGCTTGTCCCTGGTGTGTGCAGGCCTCAGAGAGCTGCTGGGGGGCTGGAGCTGTCCTAAAATCCTGCAGGGACTCAGGGTGTCCATGGCTTTGGGGTGGAAGGGACCTTAAAGCCCATTCCTTTCCAGCCCCTGCCATGGGCAGGGACATCCCCTGCTATCCCAGGTTGCTCCAAGCCCTGTCCAGCCTGGCCTTGGACTCTGCCAGGGATGTGGAGCCACATCTCTGAGCAACCTGTGCCGGGGCTTCACCACCCTCACATCTGGCTGGGCATCATGTCCAAGGGAATTACCCCATGGAGGCAGTGCATGACTCTATGAGGTAAAAGAAAAAAAATGTGTATTTAAGGCTGAGAGGGTATATTGTAAACGTGCTTTTGGAGGTGGTGACAGCCAAAACGGTGAGTGAAGGAGGTGTGTGATGCCTCAACAAGGGTTATTTTGGGGAACACTTGTACAGAGCCAGCTTTTTTGGGTCAAAACCTGACCTGTATCCTAGAGAGGATGATGAGCCTGTGCACGAGCATCCTCTCACCCCGTGGGTCTCATGGTCTCCTTGGGGACTTTATCCCCCCACGTTTGAGGAAGTCCCAGTGGGCAGCTGTTTTCCTCCACAATGCTGCTTTCCTTCATTAGGAAATGGGATTCTGCATTTCAAAGCTGGGATGTAAATTCAGCCTCTCCTGGATGCCTTTTAAGTTGAGGTGTTTCTGCTTTGAACTGGGATTTGAATATCAAACACCCTCTTTGCTGGGCTGGTGGAGCCGGTTCCCGGCTGCTCCCAGGGGAATAAATAATAAATATTAAACATTCCCAAGGTCTCTGTCCGAGCACAGCCCAGGTCACACCTGGGTGATGAGGGATGGAGATGCAGTGAGTGGACCCAGCTATCCCGGGAGGCTTGTCCAGGGCAAGGGAGGAGGATGGAAAAAATTGTAGCATAATCCCACTGGAGGATTGAGTCTGCTGAGTAATCCCAGTGTCTCGCCGTTTCCAGTAGCATTCCCCCTCTGGCTGCCACCTCGGCATCTGTGATGCCTTGCACCCCATCCCCACGTGGCTCTGGTGCTGTCCCCATGTCCTGTCACCTCTGCCCGTGTGGTTGGAGCTGCCAGGGCACAGCAGGTGGTGCTGTGGCCGTCACTGGGTTTCAGACTGAAGTGCTCCAGACCCATCCATCTCTCCCAGAGCCGTTGTTCCGAGTGATTTTGCAGTTCCTGATGAGGGGGGGGGGGTTTCCTTGCTGCTGTTCTGTTGTTCACCTGGAGCAGCAGAAGGAGCAGGAGCATCCATCTCCTGCAGCTCCATCCTTCCTAACCCTGCAAGCGCTGCCTCTGACCTCGGGCAGGAGATGAGAGCAGCTCCTTCACCCTGCTCTCCTCAGTGCCAGGTCGTGCCCGGGGTTGGGATCCAGCTGCCTGGAAAGGCAGGTTTGAGGATGCTCAGTCTGCCCCTTGCTTAGGGCCCTCCAGATCCCTCAGCTGCAGGGGGGGTGGTGGATCCAGGGGGGGTGGTGGATGCAGAGAGGGTTGTGGATCCAGGGGGGTGGTGGATCCAGGGGCGGTGGTGGATCCAGGGGCAGTGGTGGATCCAGGGGGAGTGGTGGATCCAGAGGGGGTGGTGGATCCAGGGGGAGTGGTGGATCCAGAGGGGGTGGTGGATCCAGAGGGGGTGGTGGATCCAGGGGGAGTGGTGGATGCAGAGAGGGTTGTGGATCCAGGGGGGGTGGTGGATCCAGGGGGGGTGGTGGATCCAGGGGCGGTGGTGGATCCAGGGGGGGTGGTGGATCCAGAGGGGGTGGTGGATCTGGAGGGGGTGGTGGATTCAGGGAGGGTGGTGGATCCAGGGGGGGAGGTGGATCCAGGGGGGGTGGTGTTTCCAGAGGGGGTGGTGGATCCAGGGGTGGTGGTGGATCCAGAGGGGGGGTGGTGGATCCAGAGGGGGTGGTGGATTCAGGGGGTTGATGGATCCAGGGGGGGAGGTGGATCCAGAGGGGGGGTGGTGGATCCAGAGGGGGTGGTGGATTCAGGGGGGGTGATGGATCCAGGGGGGGAGGTGGATCCAGAGGGGGTGGTGGATCCAGGGGGGTGTTGGATCCGTGGGCTATAGGAGAGGAGGTTGTTCTGGCGCAGGGGTGTGAGATCTAAACACTCCTTTTAATGTCCTTTTGCAGCACCAAGCGAGTGCTCCTTTGGATGGGTTTTCCTTGCTTGTTTAACAAGGGGGTTTATGGCCTCCCTGGCTCCCACAGGAAGCCGGTGTCAGCACTCTGGAGGAGCAGGCACGTGCTGGGCTGCAGCTGTGATTAGAACCCAGCTCAGCTTTAGGCTGGGAAGCAGATAAGGGGAAAATCAACGTGCATTTGATTTGCCAGTCCCTGGAGTGGTTTCAGATGTTCCCATCTTCCCTCCCCCAGCTGTCCCCAGTGCAGTCTCCAGTGGGAGGATTTAACCCTTCCCTGCCCCAGAGCCAAACCTGGATTTGCCCAGACCCTTGTGCTGGGAGAGGATGTCAGGACCCACAGGGGCAGAGAGGTGGATTCTGGCTATGTGGGGAAGCACCTTATCCCTAGGATTTCCTCAGAACCATCCCCACGCTGCTGTGAAGGCTCTGTTTGCTTGATTTCCATTTTTAGTAACATCAACTCCCCTCCTGAGGTTCGGGGTGGGATTTGGCTGGGGTCTGGGGGTGCTGCTGCTGGGACTGTTGTGATCCAGAGGCTCTGGCAAGGGCTGTGGGAGCCATGGGGGGTGGGATGATGATCCCATCCTGGCAGTCACATCCCATCCTCTGAGACTGAACACTGTCATTAAACCCTTCTTTTCCCAGGGCTGCACTGGAGGTTTTCCCCTCCTGCAGCTTCATGACACTCTGAGGGGTCTTTAATGTGATTTGACACTTTAAGTAGGAGTGTTAGTTGGTAGGAGCTAACCCTACTCCATCCTTTCTTGCCTGGCTAAGTTGTTCCTACCTAGAAAACCTGGACTGATGCAGTTGCTCTTTCCACTTCAGAACCATTTGTGGAAAATCTCAGCTTTTAGGACAATAAAAGATGCAGGAGGAGGAGGAGGAGAGGAAGAACATCCCAAGCTGAGCAATGGTCCCGTAGTGTTGGAGTCTTCACCTGGGTCTCACTTTTGTTCACCCCCTCACAGGGCTGATGTCCAGGTCCCATCCCAAAATGTCCTGGTTGTCCCTCGCCCACTGCTCTGGCGGTTCCTGCAGCTCTGGGATGGAGTCTGGATTAGTTCTCTTGATTAAAGGCATCTGTTGTCCTCAGCCCCTGGGATGCTTTAAACTGCTTAAGGTGGGGCCTGGACATCTCAGGAGGGGTTGCCTGGAGAACAAGCCTTCAAACCCCATCCCAGAGGGGTCGGATTATTCTCTTGCCAAGCCTGGTGGCCTAATTTCCCCAGCTGTCACTAAAAAGGAGGCAGGAGGATTTTTGGGACGCTCCTGGGGCAGAGTTCGCTGGGCTTGATTCCCCTGCTTGCTTTCTCCCCGGTGTCCTGCAGGCCCTGCTGAAGATGGACTGCCAGGGGTTGGTGGTGCGGCTGATCCAGGACTTTGTGCTGCTGACCACGGCCGTGGAGGTGGCCCAGCGCTGGCGGGAGCTGGCCGAGAAGCTGGCCAAGGTGTCCAAGCAGCAGATGGACGCCTATGAGGCCCCGCACCGCGACAAGACGGGCACGGTGGACAGCGAGGTGAGGGCGAGCGGGCGCCTCCGGCCTGCAGGGCCTCGAGCCTCAAACCCTCTCCAAGGGCTGCTGCAGGCCCTGGAATCCTTCTGGCAGGAAAAGACCCTCAGGATGTTTGAGTCCAGCTGCTGAGCCGGCCCAAATCCACTGGGTTAATGGTTGGGCCCACAGGCCTTTCCAGCCCACAGGCCTTTCCCACCCAAACCATTCCACGTTTTCTCTGGGGATTCCTCCAGAGCACGCTCCTGTTGGAGGCTCACAGGGATCTGAGGGTGCTGTTTTCCCGGGAATGTGCTTGTTCTGGGATGCTGGTTTGTTGCATCTTGGTGGTTCTGACCAATTTTTTTCTCCAAGAGCCGGGTGTATTTAGCTCTGTGCTCTCAATGCCTCTGAGGGTGTGTAGCACCTCACAGAAAGTGGCTTAAAATAATAGCGAGACGACATGATCTAGTGTGTCTTGAAAAAGCAAAAAGGTTTTGATAAAAGAAGAAAGTGATACAAAACCAAAGGAACAGAGCTGGTCACAGCGTAGGGATAGGCCCCACACACCTGCTACCAGAAAATGTGCTGAGAAGCCTCCTGCTCTCTCCTAAGTATTGAAGGATTTGAGTGGGTTTTCTTGGCAAACAGCCCAATAAAGAACAGCTGCTTTTCTGAGGAACAGGTAAAGAGACCTGTCAGAGTGTTTTTGTCCTGGCATCGAGCCAATTGCTGCCAGGAGAGCAAAGAAACTTCTCATGTTTTTCCCTTAAAAGTCCTCTAAGGTGAAGCTGGGACCCTTTTCCTTATATAGAAAACATCTACCTGGTGTAGTGCTACATTGAATTTTATAAAAGAAAAGCTTTATAAAATCAAGCCTTAAGCCTGTCACTTCTTCTAAGCAGAGCTAAGTTCCCATGTGAAAGGATCCTGACAATGAAAGTCAGTTAACACAACAGTTTATTCTTGTGAGAAAGATAGGTTTGCACCTGCACAAACAATAAAGCCCAATTCCCGTGAGAATCAGTGAAAAAACATGTAAGCAACCCAAGAACAGAGAGGTTTGATAAACAGGTAGAATGCTGTTCACTAACCAATGAATTAAGGGGCAAGGAAACTACCAGCCAGTTGGAGCTGAACAGGAGAAAACTGTACAAAGTGAGTGGTGTGGATGAAGAATTTGGCTTTTCTGCATGAAGGGAGGGCTGTCTGTTCTGTGGCTGCAGCGCTGGCCAAGCTCTGACCCCCTCCCACGTGTTCCCCCCCCTCCTCTCTCCCCAGGCCATGTGGAAGCCAGCGTACGACTTCCTGCTCACCTGGAGCAGCCAGATGGGGGACAGCTACAGGGATGTCATCCAGGAGCTGCACACGGGGCTGGACAAGATGAAGAACCCCATCACCAAGCGCTGGAAGCACCTGACGGGCACCCTGATCCTCGTCAACTCCTTGGACATGCTGCGGGCAGCTGCCTTCAGCCCCCAGGACCACGAGGACTTTGCCATCTAGCCCACCTTTGTCCACTTCTCCTTGGCTGGGAATTTTTTTTCCCCCCTGTGCTTTTTTTTCCTCCCCTCCCCCGCCTCCCTTTCCTTCAGCAGTTGACTTTAAAGGGAAGGGAGTGGAGGTCACTCTCTCCCCACTGGGTTTGAAGAGGCCAAAGTTTGCAAAGTTCTCCACCAGGACTGGAAATCAGCAGGAGATATCCCACCTTGATGGGAATTCAGCTGGAAGGGGATGGCTTTTCATCCAGTTCAACTATTTCTTACTACAAAAAAAAACCCAACAAAAACACTTTCAAGAGGGCAAGGGGTGGGGAGGGATCCCAAAAGAGATCACGTTTTCTAGGCATTTACAAATAAAAATCTAATTTTTGTAACGAGCAGTAAAAGTTGTCACCACTTTGGGGGAGGGATGGGGGAAGCTGTGGCTGGGTTCAGGTGGTAGAAACTGCTTTGAAATGGTGGGGTTTGAGACAAATATGGTCCTGTGAGTGCATATTTTAAGAGGAAGCACAGTAAATGCCCTTTCCCCCCACCACAGGCAGGTTTTGAGCTACCAGATGTGACTAAAGCACTATAAGGAACTTGGGTTGTCCCCAAATTCGGGATGTGCTCAGCCCAAGCAGCACCTTGCACCAGAAAAGTCCCTTTTTAAAACATAATATTTTATTCACAGACCCTGTGAGCATTTTGGTTGATTTCTTGTGTTATTTTCATGTCTCTGCAAATGTGGATTTTCTTGTTTGTGGCCAGGGCCTGTTCCTGGTTTTTTTTGGGTGGTTTTTTTTGGTGGTTTTTTTTTTTTTTTTGTTTTGTATGTTTGTTGTTTTTGTTTTGTTTTGTTTTGTTTTTGGGGTTTTTTTTTGTTGTTTGTTTTGTTTTGTTTTGTTTTGTTTTTTTGTTTTTTTAACCAGGAGGGACTTCTTCCCACCTGGATGTGGTGCAGGACACCTCTGGAAGAAGCTGGAGGTTTGGGGCTTGCCAGAGACCTCAGGAGATGGATCAGGAGGATGGTGAGAGGGAAGCAAACTGCCCAGGTGCTCCTGCTCTGTGGAGAAGAGGCCAGAAAGGGGGAGGAAATTGTTGCCATCCAGATAATCCCTCTGCAGGCACAAAACAAAACAAAACAAAAAAAAGGGAAAAGAGAGAATCTTTCTCCTACGTTGAAATCTGAACTCACTGGGGATGTTCCAGGTGCTCTTTGCCATTGATTCCTAATTCTTCAAGGCTCCTCAAATCCAGTTTAACTTGTAAATAATCTTTGCTGTAAACCTGGTGCCAAAAACCTCAGTATTTGTGTCACTCAGTGCCCATATTATTTTTCTCCTGTTCCTTTTAAATACGAGGTTTTTGAACGACTTCCTTTCCTCCTTCTACTATTCAGCCTTTGGATATTTCACCTGGGAGGGAAATGTTTTTGCACAGAAAGATTATTTTAAGTGCAAAGGCTCCTTTTAGTAAAAAGCTGCTACCAGAGGATGTGTAAAGGTTTTTAAAGGATGGGTTTGTTTGTTTTTTTTTCTTTTCAGGTTAATTAAAAAAAAACAAAAAACAAACAAACAAACAAACAAAAAAAACCAACAAAAAACAAAACAGAAGAAGAAGAGTAGGAAAGGCATCTGGTGGAGGGAATGGTGTCTCTTCCTCTTCCCAAAATCCCATTCCCAGAAATGACCACTCTCTATGGATCCCACAAATTAAATTCCTCCCACCTTAAATTTCTCCTCAGGGGCTTTAAGGGGTTCCCTGTGCAACTCCCCCAGAGCCCAGAGGCTCTGCCAGCAGCCCAGCCCCATTCCCTCTCCCTGAGGCAGCCGTTTCTCCATGCAGCAGCTAAAATCCCTGTTGCAGTGAGGGTGCTCTCCAGGTGCAGGCAGCAGGATGCCTTTCCCCAGGGGTTTTACCCAAATCTGGGCTTTCCCCCTTCTCCTGGCAGGCTCCAGAGCTCTGCAGAAGGCTGTGCTGGGGCAGGGGCAGCAGTTCGAGCCTCCACAAGCAATCCCAGGTTTTTCCCTGCCCCTCCCTGGTTTTTTTCTGTCTGCCTCAGGTACTCTGAATGCCCACCTTGGCTGCCTCAAACACCCTGGGACCACCCTGTGCCCTCCCCAGACCCTTGGGACCACGGCCAGCACGTTTTTGGGGCCTGTGAGGTGAGGCTGCATTGTGTTCTCCCTGGTTTTGGTCGGAAATCCAGTCCTTGCTCCAGTGCTGGGGCTGGGGATGTGTCCCTCAGATGCTTTCTGAACTAAATGTCAAGGCCTTCTCCTAAAAATCTGTCTGGGCTTTGCTTTGCCACCCTAGTGCAGTAACTGGTTTTTGTTCCTATTGTTAATGGTCCTTTTTAAAGAAAAAGGAGTTTTTTTGGGAAAAAAAAAATCCAGTTAAAGCTGTTCCTCTCCAGTGCTGCCAGTTAGATGTCATCTGCTGTTACCTCTTCATCCCAAAGCAGAGTGGGATTAATTCAGTGGGATTTCCACTGTGCCAACACCCAGAGCCTGTGGTCCTGAATCCTGTTTCTTCCCCTCAGCCTTTCCACCCCACTGTCTCCAGGGGAAAAGTGGCTGGAAACGATCCCACCTCCCAGAGTTGCTCCTCATGCTCGGGCTCTAGTAAGGAGCTTCCTGAAGTGGGGCAAGATGGGGTTGCAGGATTTGTTTGGAGTTTTCCTGGTTGTTTTCTGGCTGAGGAAAACACCCTTGTGTTTAGCCAAGGCTGTTGTGGTGCTCCCAGTCCCACTGGAGGTCAGATCCCAAGCCAGGGAAGGGAAAAATTCTGGTTTCTGCTGGGGCTCTCAGGCCCCTCCAGCCCTGCCCCAGCTCTGTGGGATGGACACAGGTGATGCCCCACCATGGATACCCTGCTCTGGGAAACAGGGAGCACCAGCCAATAACTTGGGCAGTTCTCCCTTGGCTCCTTCGCTGCTGCCTGGCTCCCTGGAATATTTCAGCTTCAAGGAAAGAAAGGATTTGGCTTTTTATTCCTCAGGGCACAAAGTGCTCCAGCGTGGATCACTTTGCAAATGCATACCCACAGCATTTTCTCCTCTGCTTCAGCCATCACAGGTCAGGGTTTGTATTCCATGGGCTCATCCAGCACCAGAAGTTTGGAGGAGAGATGTCAGGAGGGGAAGGGAGAGGAAAACCCTCCCCACAGTTATCGGGGTCTCCATGCAAAGCCTGCTTTGCAGGGAAATCCAGAGCCTGTGACCCCTGTCACAGCATGACCCCTTTCAGAAGCTCTTTCTTGTTTTTGGTAAGGGGCTTTACCTAAAGCATCCCCTGGGTCTCCCCTCTTCACAGCTCAGACCCTGGAGCTCTCGGGGTGTTGGTTTCCATCCCTAGAAATCCCTGCTGAAAATGACTGGGTTTGCTTCCTTCCCAGCTCTCCATTAGCAGCCCGTTGTGGATGAACAGGACACGAGGTGAGGAGCTGGCTGTCAGCACTCACAGGAGCAGGGTTGCTCCCAAGTCTCCCTGAAGTTTCTCTTTTGCCACCAACCCTCCCCCAGGCCGTTCCCAGGGCTGTCCCCTGCATCCAGCCTCCGCTGGGGGCCGTATTCCCAGGCCATGTGGAGGCTTGAGCGTTTGTTTTGTGGAAAACCGTGCTAGGAACACCTCCACACAATGGATTCCCTGGAATCCTGCACTGGGTGCTGGGATTTGCTGTCGTTCCGAGCACACCAAGCTCAGTGGTCCTGTTTCAGGTTTGCTGTAGCCTTAATTTTTTTTAATTTTTTTTTTACCTTAATAGCCCGAGGTGACTTCATCAGGCCTGATCCCTCACAAAAAAAAAAAAAAAAAAAAAAAAAAAAAAAAGGGTTGAATGGCTGGAAACTGGAAATTAAGGGAGATAATGGTGATCATCCCGGGAAATGCAACTCCCATCCCACTTTCACAGCATGACCCCTTTCAGAAGCTCTTTCTTGTTTTTGGTAACAGGCTTTACCCAAAGCATCCCCTGGGTCTCCCCTCTTCACAGCTCAGCAGGTTTAATCCACTGCCGGAATTCAGTGGCTTCTGAACAACAAAAGGCACCTTTGGGCTTTATTTTTATTTTATTATAATTGGGGGGGAAGAAGGATGTAAAGGTAAGTTTTTCTCCAGGGGTGGCTGATAGCTGGATTTGGGCTGGAAGGGCCCCGGTGTCCAAGTGAAAAGGAAGCTCTGGCTGGGGGGAGCAGTGTGTGATGTGTTTGTGTAACAGCCTCACTCAGTGCTGGGATGTTGGGAGTGACCCGGTTGTGGTTTCCCCTCGCTCCCCCTGCCCCTCCCTGAGTCATCCCAGCCCTGAATCACCCTCCTGCTCTGCTGAGATCATCTCCAAGGGGCTGGGAGCAGCCCAGCCCCTGAGAAGGGCCCCAGCATTCCTTCAGCGGCCTCTGGAATATACCCCTGGGCTCCTGCCCTGCTTTGGTTGCCCCCACTGAACATTCATTAAAGCTCCCAACCCTGGGGCATCGTCCAGCACAAACCGAGTCCCTGGGACTGATCCACAGAGGGATGCTTGGATCTGCCCCAGTGAGGCAGGGATCATGTCTCCCCCTCCCCACAGATAATCCAGGCTGCTAGCGTTCCTGGGAAGAAATCTGCTCCTTTTATTCAGGCTGGGTTTATTCAATGAGCCAGGCAGGAGCTGGCTGGGGGGATTTGGGATTTGCTTGATGATTCGCTTTCCTCATCCTAAGCAATCAGATCTGGCACAGGAGACTTTTCACCCTTCCTTAAAAGAAAGGGAATTGATGCTCCCCCACCCAGTGGAGGGAGAGTCTGTCCTGCCCTTCGTGTCAGATATTTTGGCAATCCCTTTTCCCCAGGTTTCATCCCACTCACCTAGAAATAACTCCTAAAAACACCTCTGCAGGTGATAATTAATCCGAGGGCTCTGTGGCTGCTCCAGCTAAAATTGCCTGGGCTTGCTGGTGCCAGCTCCTTGTCACTCTCAAGCAGTGCCAGGGATCCAAACTGCCGTGGGATGGGACATCCTCAATGCCAAACCCTCTGGAATGCTGCAGGGATAACTCTGGGGGACGATGCAGGGCCCAAGGAATGTTCTGGACCACTTCCCTTGGGTGTTCCCACAGCATTATTCCTGCACTGCTCCCCAGGCTGGGCCATCCCAGCTGCAATCCCAAAGACATTTCTCTTTTGTGGATGCTGGTGGGTTTGGGGTCAGTTTGAGTGGTTTTTGTTAAGTGAGGCTGGTGCTGCTCCTGGCAGGTTGGTTCCCCTCGTCCCTGCTCCTCAGAGAAGTGGGATGCACTCCACATCTTCCCATGTCGTGCTTCCATGATTTCCCACAGTGGAGAATGAGCTCCTGGAAAACCTCCCCAAACTGGAGCTGTGGCTGGGTTACCAGCAGCAGTAAGAATTTACTTCTCACAAAGCCACCCAAAAGCTCCATTGTCAAATAAATGAATTAAATGATTAATTGCAGGTCTGAGTATCCAAGTGAGAGTGTCCAGGGCAAGGTAGGAGCCCTGCACAGGTAAGGAAGAGGGAGGGTTCCCATGCCTGTGAATAATCAGGATATTTATTCATAAGGACATATTTCTAAGGGGGAATGGCTTTCAGCTGACAGAAAATAGGTTTAGATGAAATATTAGGAAGAAATTCTTCCCTGTGAGGGTGTTGAGGTTGCCCAGGGAAGCTGTGGCTGCCCCTAGAATTCCCTGGAAACGTCCAAGGCCAGGTTGGACAGGCTTGGACACCCTGGTGTGTCCCTGTGGGCCAGAGGTCTCCATGGACCCCCACACTGGGGAGCTGGAGAAGCCCAAGACCCACCCAGAGCTCCCGTGGCAGTGGAAAAACCTCACTGTTGCCCTTGAGGACTGGGCTGAGGCTGAGAAACCCTGTGGCTGCAGAAAAATGCCAGCAATTCCTGTCATTTCCCGTGGTCTGGCTGGTGGGAAGCAGGGAGAGATGGTGGCTGCATCCTCCCCCCGGAGCCAGGGCCGCTGTGTCCCCCAGGACACCCCATCCCAAACCCAAAGAGCTCCCTGGCCTGTAATGTGCAGCTGGGGTGGGTCTGAGCACTCCAGAAGAGCTGGGAAGCAGCACTCTCTCTTTCCCAGACTTACTGGTGTTAAAATCCAGGGGAAAATAAGAGAAACACTCCAAAGGTCCCTGGGTGGGAGCAGAAATCACCGGCTCTGGGGGGGAAGCTGCTGAGGTGGGAGGTGTTTGCAGCCCCGTTCTCCAAGGGCAGTGAGGGCATTTTGGCTGCTGCCTTTCCCCAGAGATTGGAAGGATTTGCTGGAAAAGCCCAGCCTGCAGTGCCTGGGGCTCTGGGGAGCTCGAAGGAGGAGCAGTGGTTGGCCCTGCCTCAGTTTCCCCTTCCGGGAAGTGCCCCAGTCTCAGCTCTGCTGCTTTAAACTGGGCTGTGGCTGTGGATTTCTTCACCTCCCAGTGAGAGAAGCTCTGCCCTGGTTTTTGGCTCTGCATGGCCCCCAGTTAAGGGGCAGCAAGAGGGGACATCATCCCCTGATTAACCCTTCCCCTGGGAAGGTTTGGGGAGCCCGAGCTGTGGTGATGATCCAGCTCCTTCCTCTGCACCAGAGCCACTTGTCCCAAGTGCTTTGGCTCCTGATTGGCTCTGGAAATCCCCTCCTGGCAGCAGTGTCCATGTTCCTGGAGCACAGCGGGGGGATGAACGAGTCCCTGTGGAGTACCAGCCACCCACCTGGGCTGGCTTGGTGGGAAGGGTGGCCTTTTCCCTGCTCCTGCCTCTGGTGATCCCAGAGTGTCCTCTGCTGGGCACAGGGATGCTTGTGCAATCCAAGGGAAAATAAAGAGCAGGATAAAGCAGTAAGGGTGAGGAAGGACAGTGAAGGGAGGAAGAAGAGGAGGATACCTGCTTTCTGCTGTTGTTTTTCTTCGGCGGTGTTAAAAGTATTTCTGAAATGGAAGAAGTCATGGGATGGGCATTTTGACTTCCTTTCAGTTTTAGTTCCCCTGCACTAGGGGGTTGGAGCTGCAATAGGGATATTTTTATATTTTTTTCTCAGAAATCAGAGCTTTCCCCTTGTCCATGCAGAGAAAGTCAGTGGGTTGATCCAGAGCCAGTTGGCAGCAGGGCCACTTGGAGAACTTCTCCTCAAGGACATTTTGAAGAGTTTTTTTGTTGTTTTGTTTTGTTTTGTTTTGTTTTTTTTTTTGTCATTGGACACTGCTGGGAGCCAGGGATGCTCGGAGAGGACTGAAGCCACTGTGGCTGTGCTGGGACAGCCCTGAGGGGTCTCACAGGGTCTCCTTCCCAGCTGCACTGCTGTCACCAGAGCCTCGGGGACAGTCAGAGCTGTCACCTCAGGAATGTGAGGAGCTGCAGGAGCTGCCTTCTCCAAGCAGGTCAGCCCTCACCTCCTCACACCGTGGGGAGTCTGCACACCCCACAGAAAGGTTTCCTTCTGTTTGTGGTGGGCAGGAGCAAGGAAAAGAAAGTGCTGGACAGGATGTGGGTGGGGTGGGTGTCCACGGGATTTGGGCACCACAGTGGGGACAGGCTGAGGATGGAGACTGCCTTGAATGTCACACAGCTCCCTCTGAAATCCCTGCCTTTCCAAACAGCCAGAGAAAAGAGCAGCAGCAGGTACTCAGCAGGACACCTGTGCTGCCCTGAGGTACTGGGATCCCCCAGTTCAGAGCCTGGAATATTCACCTGGGAGCTGTCAGGATGTCACCTCTCAGCAAGGACCAAGCCACCTGGCAGGGACAGGAATGAAGGGAGTTTGTGTATCAAGGTGGCTTTTACACCACAGGGGGATTGAATCTGTCCCTTCTCCAGCTCTTTTTCCATGAACAAACAAGCATGCTCCCAATAACTCTCAAGACAGAAAACACAGCAGCCTTTGTTTTTAGTATTCGGGGTTTATTTGTAGGGCTGGGGTTTGGGGTCTTTCCCTGAGCATCACTTACAGAGAGCAAATCAGTTGTGGGGGTTTATAAGGAATGCTTACAAAGATCTCCTCACCAGCAGGTGAGCTCCAGGTAAAGCACATCTGCCTGATGGGGAATTTGGGGGAAACACCAGTGGTTTTCCAGCAGCTTCCCTGCCAGAAACCCTGGTTTTCTTCAGGGTCTTGTAAACGCACACAAAGATGTGGATCAGGCTTGGCTTGCGTGACAGGAATTGTGAGTGTACAACATTTGCCTCTCCGACAACAGCAGCCACACCGAGCTTTCAGACAGAAATCTGACCAGATGGTTCTCCAAAAGTCCTCCAAAATTCCAACCTATCCCTGCTGCAGGTTAAATGTCACTGAGAGTCCTCTGCACGCCGAGAGGTGGAAGCCGGGGGGCCTTGGGTTTCACACTCAGACCTTCCCAAGTGACTGCAGCACTCCTACACGAGTCATTTTTAACAACCCACCCTTAATTAAAAGGCCAAAATTAGATCAGTGGGCCAACCCTTGTCGCGGTGCTATTTCAAAGGATCCCTTATCATTCCTGGACTGAAAAGAATCGTAGCATTTCATTCATTGCAGTGAAATTTGAGCCGTTCCCTGCCCCGGCGGCCGAAACCCGAGCAGGACATTGGTCACCCAGCGCCGCTCCCGGGCTGCTTAGTGGGACTTGGCTTTGCTGGGCTTCCCCGTCCTGCCCTTCTTGCAGAAGCACCTGCGGCAGCAGCAGAGGCAGCACTTGAAGGAGATGAAGAGGGAGAGGAGCGTGACGGCCGCCAGGAAGGCGATGACGTCCAGCGAGTGGTACTGCACCCAGTTGAGGTCGTGGGCGGCGGGGCGCAGGTGAGGGGCCCCCTTGTGCCTCATCACAAACTCCACCCAGTGCACGGCCAGGTCCAGCGGGTGGATGGGCCTGTCCAGGTGCAGGTCAGAGAGGCGCTGGATGTTCTCCTTGTACCTGCAGAGAGAAGGTGCAGTGGGCTCTTCAGAGGGTGCCCAGCCTGGGGAGGGTTCACGTTTTCCTCTGGAAAAGCAGCCTGGGGAGGGTTCAGGCAAAGCAGCCCAGCCCACGCACCCACACACCGGGGCAAGGCTCAGCAAGGAGAGGCAAGAAGGGCCTTTGTAGGATTCAGTTCCAGCAGAGGTTTGTTCAGCTGCTGAAGGGAAGGCAGGGACAAAGACCAGGCTGTGTGCTGTGCACAGGCCTAACCAGGGGTCAGGGGCCAATGTCGGAGGGCACAGGGGCAGGGCAAGGGGCAGTGACCTACAGGGGAATGGGGCGGCCACCCGGGAGCCACCACCGATGGGGAAGCGGGGAAAGGAGACACCACTACAATTTGGGACACATGGGGAAAGCAAACTGGGGTGGATCAGTGTTGCAAGGCCCTGTGATCATCTCTTTCAGCTCAGGCAGGGAAGACTCTATGGTCCATCCTTCCAAGGCAGGACCCTGGGAATTCCCTTGAGGGGATCCAGGCATTCCACAGCGGGGAGTGGTTCAAAGGTGGGATTGATGCCTTAGGTAGGATTTTAGCTTTTCTGTTTTTTTTTAAACCCTGTACTGCTTTGGGGTGTAGCACTAAAACTCTACAGCTTGTCAGCTGCTGTTCTCCTGTTTTATTCAGACAAAATAAAAGCCCTCTAGGCCTGAAACTCAAGGACACCTTATTGCCTCAGGCTCTGAAAAATGTAAACAACAGTGAATTGGGGTGCGAGCAAACTGGGGGTAAATGACTTCATTACCTGAAGCTGTAAATGAAGGATTAACCCCTGATATGTAAATGGACCAAACTTACAATTGTCTGAAAAACTCGTGACCATGGTCCATCTTGGGTGCAGCCTCTGGGAGGCTCTGACTGCCCAAGGTGTATCTGCTGAAGACCTTTAATAAACACCCACTTTCTTTTCTCAGTCTTGCCTAGCCTCTGTTCTAGGTAGCCACTCCAAGGCATCAGTTTTCTGGCACCCAGATGGGACAAGAAAGGCTTCTGGAAAACCCTTGGCCCAGAGGAAAATCCAGCTTTTTTTAAACACCCACTTTATTCTCTTGATCCTGTCCAGCCTCTGTTCTAGGTAGCCACTCCAAGGCATCATTATCACAGGGTGGGGTGGGTTGGAAGGACCTTAAAGCTCATCCCTCAAAGGGACACCTTTCACCAGGCCAGGTTGCTCCAAACCCCATCCAGGACACTTCCTGGAGGGATGGGACAGCCCCAGCATCTCCAGGATCTCGTGCTACTGAGCCCCTTGAGAAGGATAATGGCAAAGTCACAGGCCCAGGAAGTGCTGTTCCAATAGTAAAAATAAAAAAGAGGGAAAGCTGAGTTTGGGCTCTCAGCAGCATCTCTGGGTTGAAGGCCTCTGGCTGAAAGGGGCAGAAAAGCTGACCAGCTCTTCCAGCTGCATTATCATTGTTTCTGTTAGCAGTAGTGTTATTGTATTATTGCCATAAAAATTGGGTAGGAAACAATGTCAATAAGCTGCTGTTTCTTAGTCCTTGGCATCCTCAAATGGGAGCTGGAAGGGGAGAGCTCTTATGTCTGAAAGAAATCTCAGTGCTGCCATTAAGCCCCTTGGGCATGCTGACTGCAGCGCTGTGATGTTCCCTGGGCTTCCTCAGTGCATCCCTGCATGTCCCTCCTGCTCTGTGCTGGGACTGTCCAGCCTTGCTGAGCCAGGCAGCAGCTCTCTGTGCTCACAGAATTCCTCCTGAGCACTGAGGGGGGAAAAAATGCCCAAGAAAACTCACCTGTAAGATAAATGTGTTTGATAAACCGTTTTCAGGCTCCCCACTGACCTGTGTCACCACAGGTTTGGGAACAAACGCTGTCTGCTGCTTGTGTCAAAGCCCTCTCTGTCACTGCCTTGGCTTTAAGAAAGTGACACATTTTTTTGGCAACTTGATTTCTTCCACTGCATTCATAGCCCATCTCCCCTGCTCACTGCATCCTCCCTTCTTGTCCCCTAAAGGGGGACGGCCTGAAGTTAACCCAGGGTGAGCATCAGCTTCTCCATGGAAGCAGCTGCTATCAAATCCATGCTTTTGATAAAAGAAGCCATTTAGGAAGAGAGAAACGCCGTGTTGGGCTGGAAGTGAACGTGCTGGGGCTACACAGCAAGAAGGGGGAAGGCTGTGCCTCTGGTACTGACTTTTTGTCGTTGATCACTGCTTTCAGGGCGGTGGAAATGTCGTTGGAAGTCATCTCCAGGATGTTCAGGGTCAGCCCTGCTCCCCGGGACTCCACTCGCTTGGCGTTGTCCATCTGGTCCCCGAAGAGAGGCATCAGCACCATGGGCACTGCGTTGCATATTCCCTCATAAACGCCGTGGGAGCCCCCGTGGGTGATAAAGGCACGAGTCTTGGGGTGGGCTGTGGGAGGAAAGACAGGCGTGCTTAGCTCCTGGAGTTACTGACTCCAACATGTCCCTGGGGAAAAGACACGTGCATGAAGGAGAGCTGTGGTTGGGATAAATCACGGATTTGGGGCTGTTTGGGAGCCTCATCCCTCATGGCCAGACTTGGGGATTGGAATGTTGTAGACCTCTGTCTTGGTTTTGGGTAATCCTCCAACTTTAGGATTAAGCCAGAGCCAGGAGAGGTTAAAAAGGATGTTACCATCATTCGTTTTTCACCATCTCTTCCACGGTAGTGAAGGATCTCTCACAGCTGAACCTGTTCTCTTACCAACGAATGCTCTCCTGGCAGCAATTCCACCACTTTAAAAGCCCAAAGACCTGTCTGGAAGCGCTCCCTTGAGGACCATGAAGTTTTTTTTTCAGGCCAGAAGATGGGACAAAAACACAGCTGGGTGTTGAGACTGCTTAAACATAAAGACTCCCATCTTTGACTGGTAGTGAAGTGTTGGAAAACCTTTTCAAAGAGAGTTGTTTCATAATTCGGCGATTCCCAGCTAAGTTCCTAAAGGAAAAGCCCTGGCTCCAACAGCAAAGGCTGCAAGGAAGGTTTGTGCCCCACAGTGCTGGGTCAGGGGGTGGTAACTCACACCTGACCCACGGGTGATGCCCTTGGGGCCTGACAAGAGCAGCCCCAGGTGGTGTGTCAGACCTACCCAGGAGGTCGTTCTGAGGCAGCCACTTGACGAGCTTCACGTTCTTGGGCAGGTTGGGGGGTACCTTGCCCGTGTAGCGCCAGAGGACCTGGCAAGGGAAGCAAAGCCCACGTCAGATCCCAGCAGATCCCATCCCAGGAGAAGGGAGGGAGGACCTGAGAAGAGCATGGAGCTGCTCTGCTGGAAGGGGAGGAGGGAACTGGTACCGTCTGAGGGACTGTTCCCAAGGCCTCCGCGATTTCCATGGCTTTCTTCATGGGAATCTCGGACACCATGGAGCCCAGCGAGAAGACAACGATGCCGTGTTCTCCAGAGGCGTTCACTATGGCTTCAAATTCCTGCCAAAGGAAAGCAAGCCTTTAGTCAAAGCCCTTTCTCTGGTCAGAGGCTGGAATTGCTGCCACGTTGCCACAAAACTCTCTGGAAAGGCAGCAGAACAAGCAGTGAGCACAAAATCAGGACCAGGAAAACGAGTTGTTATTGACAGCTCTGCATCCAAAGCAGCACAGCCAGCAGCTCCAGGGAGGGGATTCTCCCCCTTTCCTGAGACCAGACCTGGAATACTGCATCCAGCTCCAGGGCCACCAACGTGAGAAGGACATCGGACTATTGGAGCAAGTCCAGAGGGGAACCATGCACTTGACAAGGAGACAGGAGCGCCTCCCCTGTGGGGACAGGCTGGGACACTGGGGCTGTTCAGCCTGGAGCAGAGAAGATTTTTGTGTGGAGACCTCAGAGCTCCTTTCCAGTAGCTGGAGAGGCCCAGAAGGAAGCAGAGGAAGGACTCTGTGAGGAGCTGGAGTGATGGGACAGGGAGTAATGGGTTCAAACCAAAAGAGGAGAAATTTGTGTTAGATATCAGGAAGAAATCCTTCCCTGTGAGGGTGGGCAGGCCCTGGCACAGGCTGCCCAGAGAAGCTGTAGCTGCCCCTGGATCCCTGGAAGTGTCCAAAGGGAGGAGGGATGGGGCTTGGAGCCACCTGGGATAGTGGAAGGTGTCCCTGCCCATGGCAGGGGGTGGGACTGGATGGGCTTTAATGTCCCTTCCATCCCAACCTGTTCTATGATCCTAAAGAGAATGAGTCTTGGGGAAGTAAAAATGGGCACCTTTAACCCAAGCCTGGATTCAGAGCTGATGTTCTTCTTTTCAGGCCACGCAGCTGCAAGAGAGAATTAAAATCCTGGAAGAGGGTTCTGACAGCAGGTAACTCAAATTTCTAATATCTGGATTTATTGTATCTGCTTTGGGTATGATAACACTGAACTGCTGCCAGTTTTGTCTCTCTTTTGTTTGAGCTATTTAAATAACAGAAGGAGATCTAGCACTGGAATCCAGGAACAAAAGGATTCCGATGAAGCAGAAAAAAACAGCCCAAGGCTGGAGCAAAAATTCTTTGAAATAGAAAATTGTTTGGTCGAGCCAAGGAAGGAAAGGCAAAACTGGAGGAAATTGTTGCAGGCATCAGAGTTAAACAAGGGGAATACAATGAACTAAATGTTCGTGTAAGTCTGGCAATTTCCATGTTATCTCTGGGATCTGAGGGGATAACCAGAGAGCCATGGAATGCTTTGGGTTGGAAGGGACTTTAAAATCCGCTCATTCCAACACCCTGCCATGGGCAGGGACAACAGAGACTGATTCTGTCAGTTCATGCTCTTTTCCATATTTTTGTGGCTGTCTTGAGGCATATTTAATCCTATTTATATTCTGTGGGACATCAGTTTTACTTTGATTTTTTGGATGTTTTTGAATTCCAAGGTCTGACTCTGCTCAGAAGTTCTACTACTATGGGGAAACTCTTCGCAGCCCTGCTTTGGGGATACACAGATTATTTTAGTAGTGGTTTTAATCAGCACCTGCTCATGCTTTTACAAAATACCTGCAGTGGAGACTCATGGAAAAATAAGAGAATTAGGAGGATTTCTTAATGGAAAGCGGGACATATCCTGTACTGAGGAATTTTGGCACAATTGAAGCAAAATACAGTTACAGTGCAGAGTATTTTACACAGAAGTGGCAGAAGTGCTGCCTCACTGGTGGCGAGGACTTCATTCAGGCCTGCCTGAACTGCCTGAAGTTCATGGAACATCCTCAGTTGGAAGGGACCCACAAGGATCATGTGGTCCAACCCCTGGCCCTGCACAGACACCCCAACAATCCCACCCTGTGCATCCCTGAGAGCTCCTTGGGCTCTGTCAGCCTGGGGCCGTGCCCATTCCCTGGGAAGCCTGGGCAGTGCCCCAGCACTCTCTGGGAAAAGAACCTTTCCCTGATCTCCAGCCTGAGCCTGCCCTGAAACAGCTCCAGCTGCTCCATCGGGTGCTGTCCCTGGCCACAGAGAGCAAAGATTGGAGCTGTCCCTCCACTGTCCCTATAAAGGAAGCTGTAGAGAGGAAAAAAGCAAAAAAGGAATGGAAACAGGAAAATTGGAAAAGAAAAAGGCTTTTTTTTTTCAGATTTGACTGTGAATGCAGAGGTGTCCCACAAAGTAACTTTCCCCCCATTGCTCGAGGCGTGCAGCAGTGCAAAATGCCTTCCCAGCCTCTCTCACCTGACATCATTTATTCCAGCCTGGGAGCTCCATCTCCTGGAGAGAGCTCGCAGCGCACCCACAGCTGAACTCGAAAAAGCGGGAACTAACCTGGGATAATTTGTTTTCCCGAGTGCAGCCTATGCCGCCGACCAAGACCATGTTGGGCATGAGGGGCCTGGGGTACTCAAAGACAAAGTCGTATTTCATGAGCCAGACAGCGGCGCGGCTGAACAGCTGGGGCACGGTCGCCTCCCGCCGCAGGAACTCCCGGATCAAGGGATCATAGGGGGAATACAGGACAGAGCAGGCCAGGGAGCTGCCCAGGGTGGCCAGGAGGTTGCCCAGGCGCTGCCGGAAGGACATGCGGTCGGTGGAGCGCGTGAAGAACCGCGGGACGTAGGAAGGAGGGCTGGGGCACATGGTGGCCTGGAATTCCAGGCTGCACGGCAGCCCCCGCAGGAAGTACACGGAGGGCAGGGACAGATGTTCCGCCAGTATCTGCCCACATGGGAAGAAGGGATCCATAAAGACGGCGTCGAATTTGCTTCCCTCGAGGTATCGGATCAGCTCTTTGTCAGACAGGAGACGCTTGCAGGAGTCCAGGAACATGCTTGTAAAATTGGCAATTTTGGAGAGTTTTTCCAAGAAGGGCTGAGGGGTGAAACTCCTGTGGCCCATCTGTTTAAACTCTGCCTCCACAAACTCCTTGGTGTAGGACACGGGGTAGGTTTTCAAGGTGTAAAGTGGGGATGAATGGATCCGCAAGCTTATCTCCGGTGCAAGCACCACGATCCCGTGTCCCTTGTCCCTGAGCTTCTCCACGACTGGGCGCATGCTGAGCCAGTGGCTGCCATCGATGGGTACGACCAAGAGCTTCCCACCCTCACCAGAGGCCCACAGCAGCAGGAAAAACACAGCCCAAGAGGCAAGGGAAAGAAATCCTGGCTTTGGAGAAACCATTTCCCTGGTGCCGCTAGCGAAGTTTTAAACGGCGGTGAAACTGCAGCCGGGGACGAGGGATGAATCGCGGGGCGCTTCCCACTTGAATATTAACTAAGGTGGGTTTTTAATTTTTAACAGGCAGAAATTGGGGTAATTTTTAACTGTGGGTAAATATTGGGATTATCATCTGTGCGCAGGGAAGGCTTTCAGTGAGTGGGTGCCGTGAGGCGAAGTTGAATGTTTGGATTGACACCAGGAGGGAGGAGTGACCAAAACCCTGTGGGGCTGAGAGGTGGAATGAGAGCCATGAATGGGAGTGACCCACCAATCACTACATCATTAACATCCAGTTAATGATCAACCCCCTGCCTGGAGTCCACTGCACTGATTGGACATGGAGCACGACACAAATCAGACCTTTGGATTGCTTTGTGCCCTCGGAGCGTAATCAAGAAGCAAACATTGAGAGAGGTCTGATACAGAGTGGGTTGTAAAGCTTTATCTCCAGATTTGTTGCTCTATCACAGCAGTTATCAAAGGGAAAGCCCTGAGTTTACAGTAGTAAAGTGTTGTAAGCTGAGCAGTAACTCCTGCTGTTGCAACACCACAATGGTCTGAAAGCGGAATAATCTGCTTTTTGAATAGATTATATCTGCACTACCTGGGGATATCTGCACTACCTGCACAAGGGGAATCTGAACAAGGGACAGTAGTTACGATCCTGAGGGCTTCCTTTCCCAACCAGCCTCTTATTTGCTGTCTTGCACTGCTGCTTGCACAAATCCAGAGGCAACAGAGCTCCCTCTGCCATCTTTGCACACCCCTGGTTTTGGGCTGTTGGTGCACATGGAATCATGGAATATCCTCAGTTAGAAAATCCTGACCCACAAGGATCATTGATCCAACCCCTGGCCCTGCACAGACAGCCCAACAATCCCACCCTGTGCATCCTTGGAGTGTTGTCTGAACTCTCCTGGAGCTCTGGCAGCCTCGGGGCCATGCCCATTCCCTGGGGAGCCTGGACAGTGCCCAGCACCCTCTGGGGGAAGAACCTTTTCCTGAAACCCAGGCTGACCCCCTCCCCTGATGTTCTGTGCTTCACACAGCTTCATGTTCAGTGGCACAGCAAAAGTGCCTGGGTATACCCACAGAGTTAATTCTGTATTTCCAGTTTTTGTCCAATCAACTCTCCTGCAATTAACCAGCATTTCACATCCCTTAGGGGTATTAAATCCTCTGACCTGGAATTATTTTGTCATTTATCTGGATATAGAGCATGCCACGAGTGATGGTGACAACTCAACCTAAGCTCTCCTGGAGATAAACCCTTCAGCAAGCCTTGTGATCATTTTGAAGCCTGAGATTCCCACTCCCATGCCATCCTGGGATCTGATCACACCCTGCCTCAAGCACAAACATCACTACAGGGAACACTCAGGGAAAAAGCCCATCTTGAACAAGCACCAACACCACCCTCACGGTAAAGCAACGACCAACCTTTGAGAGGGGCTTCTTTTGCTGACAGTTGATGCCTCCAATATAGACCATGTTGGGCATGATGGGGCGCGGATACTCAAAAACAAAGTCGTATCTCATCAGCCAAACTGATGCTCGGCTGAACAGCTCCTGCATGGTCACATCCCTCTGCAGGAACTCAGAGGCCAAGCTCTCATAGTTCAGATAAAAGAGGTGGCAAAGCAAAGGCTCTGAGAACCCGATCAGGAAGTTCTTCACGCGCTCTGGGAACGTCATGTGGTCAGAAGAGGATGAGAAGGTCCTGGGCACGTAGGATACCGGGCTGGGAGACTGCGTGGCTTTGTAGTCTAAGGTACAAGGAAGGCCACGCATGAAGTACACAGAGGGGAGGGAGAGATACTCAGCCAGAATGGGCCCACAGGGCAGCACAGGGTCCATCATGATGGCATCGAATTTGCTGTCCTGGAGGTACTTCATGAGTTCTTTGTCAAATAAGAGATGCCGACAAGCAGAAGAGAACATGTTGGTCATCCCTGAGATGTTGCTGAGTACAGCTGAGAGTGTAAACTCAAAGCTCTTTGTCCCCAGCTCGTGGTAGGATTTGTCCACAAACTCCTGGGTGTAAGGCACTGAATATGTTTTGATGGTGAAGGACTGGGAGTTTTTCAAGAACAAGGCAGCATCAGGAACCACGGCCACGACTTCGTGCCCCTTCTCCCAGAGTTTCTCCAGGACCATGCGCATGCTCAGCCAGTGACTTCCATCCTGAGGCACCACCAAGAGCTTCCCACCCTCTGCCAGACTCCAGAAAGCAAGAAAAAGCACAAGGCCAGCAGGTACTTGGTGCCTCCACATAACTGTCGTGGGGCAGGAAAAGAAACGAGCTGCTCCTCCTTATGTTTTTCAGCAGCATATGAAGAAAAATCTCCTCGTACCTCATTTATATTGTGGTGGACTTTAATATTTATCACAAAATGATACAGGTTATTGGAGTTCAAAGACCACATTGCTGATAAAAGCCTTGATTAAAGTGCTATTCAGGCATCTATGCTTTTCTGTGCATTTAAGTTATCTCGAATTATTTGTAATAATCAGCAGAAAAAGCAGTTGTTTTTAGAGGGGTTTTGCTGTGTCAGGGTTGCCTCAAGTGACTCACTGTGCACTCAACTGCCCCAGGCCAGATTCAAGCCAGGAATCAAATTTATGATTTGGAATCAGGAATCAAAGTTATGACATAACTCCACAGGAGTCAAAGTTATGATATAACTCCACAGAGCTTATGTCACAAGAGTTGTATTGCACTGTTGACATGCAAGACCTAAACCCCCAACCTTTGCTCAGGAAGGTGGCTGGAGTTCACAGAGAACGTTCTCCATGGCAAGCAGGAGCTGGCAGGCGGAGCAGCGGAGTCACCAAGGTTTGGGTAACACATTAACCAACCACCTTTCACCTTTTTTAGCAGAACAGTGATACAGCAGAAAGAACACCTTGTGCTCAGGAGGGGCCATCAGAGTTCATAGGTGAGTGGCTCGAGGCTAAACATCTTTCTGAAAAGCAATGATGCAGCAGAACATGTGGCTCTTGCTCAAGAGGGGCCATGGGAGTTCGGGGTGAGAGGCTAGGGGACAAATGGGTTTGAAAGTTCTCAGTAACAGTCCCTTTCCCAAATTTCAGACGGCTTGGCTGTGGTATGTGGAGATCCACAATCGTGGACAGAAGGGCCTGGCCAAGCAGATCTCCCCTGCCATTAAGGCATATTCCATGTGGACAGGGAAAAGCCAGATGCCAAAAGTTTGCAAGTTTATAGAAACAATACAAGATATGGGAATGGTACCTGGACAAGAGCTGGCTGGAGAAGATGGATTCTTTTAGACCCCCCAGCCAAGCACTCCTGAACAGAGTGAACTCTGAGCAGTTTCTCCAGGCCTGGAAGAGTTCTCTTGGAGCAGGTAGGAATGATGGGAAGTCTGATCCATGAAATGGAATTGCCAGATGGATTTGCCAAATGGATTTGCCTTTGCCAGAGGCACCTGAGTGTGATAAATACACTCCAAGGCTAATCCTAAGTGTTATTCCAAGATTAAGACTAAATGTGTCCTAAAATGTTTGGAGAGAAGGTCCTCTATGGGGCCTATTAAAGAATAGCAAGAAGGACTGTAATGTTTATGGAAAATGCACTAAATAGGAAGGAATTTCAGACTATTCCACTTCCAATGAGTGGGGAGGTTTAGATTGGATATTAGGAAAAATTTCTTCATGGAAAGGGTTGTCAGACACTGGAAAGGGGCTGTCCAGGACAGTGGTGGAGTCATCATCCCTGGAAGTGTTCAAAAAAAATGTGGATGTGGCACCTGGGGACACAGTTTAGTGGTAGACCTGGCAGTGCTGGATTAACAATTGGACTCTGATCTTAGAGGGCTTTTCCAACCTTAAAATTCCATGATTTTATGGGGTCCCATTCTGCAGCTGGTGAAGCAGAACTGTGGCTCTAGCTGGCAGTGGGGTAGCACTGAAAGACCAAACACTACAGGAGGTGGAGGGAAGGGATTCTCACCTGCCAGGGCTGCATTTTGGCATTTCTGTGGTAAAAAGATCTCAAATAATGAGGTGAAGCAGCATTAAACAAGCCTTAAGGTGGCAGTACATACTCAGGTAGTAAACTCAGAGTTGCAGAAACACTCTTACCCTGCATAAAGGCCTCTCAAATCTCCTATTTGGTGCATAATCACTCCCACCTAGTTAAGTTCTGCTAACATTCCAGCCAAACGTGTATCATCTCTGAGACACTAATACAAAACCCTATAAAACAACCCTAAAGAGGTAAACACACCAACCCCCCAACCCAAATCCTTGAGGCCAAGCTCAGAAAAGTTTTTTGGGGTTTTTTGGGGTTGTTTGTTTGTTTGGGGTTTTGTTTTTTTGTGGTTTTTGTTTGTTTGTGTTTTTTTAAGAAAAGTTCAGCAAAAGTTCACAGAAGTTGTGACACTGGATTTTGAGCAGCACACGAACACCCTCCACGTGTTTACGAGTGCAGAGACTGAAGTCCAGCCCATTCCAAAGGTGAGATAGCAGGAGAAAGTCAAGCACGAGTACAGAACTGAGTGCCAAGGTTGTAAGCTGGAAACAGTACAGCAAATATCCAAGCTAAGGGAATCCAAGATTATGTCTCCTGTAAGCCTACAAATCCTGGCAGGCAGCCTGTACCTCTTATTAACCCCCTAAATCCCTTTTAAATTCAGTGGGTTTGTCTACAAAAAACAAAATCTGTGGTTCTTCAGAGGCTTATTTGGGGCATGGTGTGAAAAATACTGCCCTTTGTTTGCTCTAAGCTTGCTGCATTTCAGTCTTAGTCATAGGACAAATATTGGGAGAAACTATCAGTTCCTCTTGTGCCTTTAGCTACGATTTTCCAGATTTTCCAGATCTCTGCCATAATTCTTTTCATAGGTTTAGCTGTGCACTTTATTTCATGTCTGCTTTTCTAGCCTGAGGGCCAAGTTTGAATCCTCTGGTTATACTGTGTGAGATTGGGCTTTTTTCTGAAATATCAGCCTCATCTCAGCATTTTGTAAAACAAATATCTGAAAGACCCAACAGGAATAGTTATTATTAAAAACAGAATCTAAGAGGACACACTGCAAACCAAAAAATCTGAAAAAAAAATTTTGAAAACACATTAAAAAAAAAGGCTGACATGAATCCAGCATTCATGTTAGAAGAATGAAATAAAATATACTTAATTTTTTCAATGCTGGATGAAAATTTAACTGAGGACCATCACTGGCCTGGGACATAGGAGCTGGAAAAATGAGCCTATAAAAGCCTCATGAAGGTCAACAAAGGCAAATGCAAAGTTCTGCCTCTGGAATGGGATAAACCCATGCCTCAGGACAGGTGGGGTACAGCTTGACTGCAGGAGATTACAAAAAATTAAAGAAAAATTGAGATTGACAGTGACAGGACAAAAGGCAACAATCACAAGCTGCAACAAGGAAAATGTGAACTGGATACAGGAATTAATTGGATATAATAAAGAGTGTTCAATATAGGAGATATTTAAAATTTGACAAGACAGAGAAAGGAAAAGCCTGACCTGGACATATTCTGACAGGATCTTTAGAGAGAGACCTCTAATGACATTCCACATGAAAATGTTTGGTGAGTATATGACAATTTAAAACACAGAAAATCCTTTTTTAAGGAGAGAGAGGGAGAGAGAGAGAGAAAGAAAGAAAGAAAGAATGAATGAATTGCAGAGGAAATCAGCAAGAGGATAAATGGAGACCTTCTCAATTCAAGGAGTGTCCTGCAACATTACCAACAGACTACTCCAAAGCCAAAGCTGACTTGGAGCAGACGCACAGGACCAATGGGGAGTCCACCAGAGCCAATGCCACAGACAACCCTTTCTGCACCTTTCTACTCTGATAACCCTTCACAGACACCTGAACCAGCACCTCTGTGCAAAGCACCAGCAGTTGCAAATCCACCTTTCTGACCAAAGCTGCGTTTCAGCTTCCCCGAGGCTTCCAAAGGCGGCAAGAACAACAAGAGAAAACAGAGCGTGACCCACCTGATTTAGCTTCTTGTAAGCACAATTTACTCCACTGATCAACACCATGTTGGGCATCAAGGGTTTTGGGAATTGCAAGACAAAGTCCAGTTTCACGAGCCAAATGGAAGCCTGGCGCAGGAGATCCGGCACGGTCACCTCCCGCTTGAGGAATTCCGAAGCCAATTCTGCGTAAGGTTGGTAGACAACATCGCAGAGGAAAAAATTTGGGATTTCATAGATCATGTTCTTCACCCTCTGGAGAAAGGTCATGTGGTCTGTAAGGTCTGTAAATGCTCTGGGGACATAGGAAGGTGGATTGGGGCACTGGGTGGCTTGGTATTCCAAACCACATGGAATTTGCTGCAGGAAGTACACAGAAGGCACGGAAAGGTGCTCCGCCACTATCTGCCCACAAGGTAGGATAGGGTCTGTAAGGAGGGCATCAAACTTGCTCTCCTCAAGATAGCTCATGAGCTCCTTGTTGAGGATTAAGTGTCTGCAGGTGTCCAGGAATATAGCCGAAGTCTTCTTTGTCTGTTGATACTGTCCAATAACTCTTTCCACAAAAGATCCTTCTTCAAAAAATCCCTGTATCGACCCTTTGAAAACTCCATCTATCTCTTCCTGAGTGAAAGGCACTGGATACATTTTCATCACAAAGGTCTTTGATGGTTTGATGTGCAAGGAGACTTCAGGTGCCACCACGACCACCTCGTGTCCCTTCTGCTGGAGCATGTCCAGAAGTTCCCGCATGCTGAGCCAGTGGCTCCCATCCACCGGCACCACCAGGAGCTTCCCAGCAGCAGCCAGGCCCAGCAGGGACAGGAGCAGAACCACAACTGGTGGAGAAGCACTGAGTCCCAGGGCCATTCCTGCAGGGATCAGGTGAGTGCCACCAGGGAAGGAAACCCACAGCAATACCCGAGGTCCGGAACACACTCCGTGCTTTTAAGCAATCTGTGCCACAGCCCAACTTTGTACCCTTGCTTCATTTGCTGTGTGATAAATTCATAATCACTGGTGTGATAAAAGCCTGCATAACCAGTAGCAGAGTTCAGGCAGCTGATAAATGTGAGGGATGCACCAGATAAGCCTCATGTTTTATAACAACACCTTTGGCACTTTTGTCACCTTTGAGCCGGACCTGCCAAGCCACTGTAGACCTTTGAGACCTCTGAGACTGGCTGATACACCTCACACAGCCATCACCAAGCCAAAATTTTCCAAGATCTCCCTGCAGACAGAGAGGCTGCTTCTCTGCCTGAGAGCCCCCAAGCTGCCATCTTCCTCTGGATTTCAGCTTTGGAAATGCCCAGGTGAAGAAGCAGAACAATCCACCGGCAAAGAAAGGCGTAGTGAGGCAGAAAGGACAGAAACCTGAGAGGTGCATTTCTCAGGAAACACCAGACCCAACCACAACAGTTTGGTCATTAGGGATTCCACCTGACTGCAAGGCTTTGCCAGCATCACAGACTCCTTCACCACTCACTAAAAGAGTACCAAGTTACACAAAGTCACACGAAACGGCTCTGAATACGTGACATGAGAACAGCAAATGCAGAGCTCAGTTTATATGTGAGAAGGTGCAGCACAGCTGTCTACAAATGGAAAGGGAGCGAAAAACTCATGAGCATTCTTCCTATCACACAAAATGGGAACTCGATTGCCATCTGCCACACAAGAGTCAATCCACCGGAAATGCATCACAGCACAAATTAAAGAGAGAGTGTGACCCACCTGAGGCAGCCCCTTGTGAGCACAGTGTATTCCTCCAATTGGAATGATGTTGGGCATCAAGGGTCTTGGATAGTCCAGCACAAATTCCAATCTCAGGAGCCAAACAGAGCCCTTGCGTAAGAGATCCTGCACAGTCACCTCCCGCTGCAGGAACTCAGAAGCCAGTTTTGAGTAGGGTTGAAAGGCAAAATCACAGAGGAAAAGGTTTTGGAGGTCAAAGAGCAGATTCTTCACCCGTTGGAGAAAGCTCATGTGGTCTGTAAGGTCTGAAAATGCCCTGGGCACATAGGAAGGAGGATTGGGACATTGAATGGCTTCAAAATCTAACCCACATGGGATTCCTCGTAAGAAATACACAGAGGGCAGTGAAAGATGCTCAGCCAGGATCACCCCACAAGGTAAGACAGGGTCCGTAAGAAGGGCATCAAACTTGCTCTCCTCAAGGTACCTGATGAGCTCTTTGTTTTGCAGCAGATGTTCACAGCTGCCGACTGCCAAACTACCGAGTCTTTTCATATGTTTGTACACTTTAAGAAATCTTTCCAGAAAAGATCCCTCTTCAAATAAAGAGTATAAAAATGCTTTGAAATCTCTCTCCATCTCCTCCTGGGTGCTGAGTGGGCCTGAGTGCCTTTTGATCACAAAGTTCTTGGATGGTTTGATGTGCATGGTGACTTCAGGTGCCACCACAACCACCTCGTGTCCCCTCTGCACCAGGATGTTCAGCACTTCCCGCATGCTGAGCCAGGGGCTCCCATCCACCGGCACCACCAGGAGCTTCCCAGCAGCAGCCAGGCCCAGCAGGGACAGGAGCAGAACCACAACTGGTGGAGAAGCACTGAGCCCCAGTGCCATTCCTGCAGGGATCAGGTGAGTGCCACCAGGGAAGGAAACCGACAGCAGAACCGGAGCACCAGCACCCGCCCTGTGCCTTTAAGCAATCTGTGCCACAGCCCAACTTTGTACCCTTGCCTTGTTTACTGTGTGGTAAATTTGTAATCACAGCCTTTTGATAAAGGGCTGCATAACGAGCAGCAGAGTTCAGGCAGCTGATAAATGTGGGGGATGCACCAGATAAGCCTCATGTTTTATAACAAAAACTTTGGCAGCTCTGTCACCTTTGAGCGCTACTGGCCGAGACACTGTAGCCCTTTGAGACCTCTGAGATTGGCTGATACACCTCACACAGCCATCACCAAGCCAAAATTTTCCAAGATCTCCCTGCAGACAGAGAGGATGCTTCTCTGCCTGAGAGCTCCCAAGCTGCCACCTTCCTCTGGATTTCAGTTTTGGAAATGCCCAGGTGAAATGAAGCAGAACAATCCACCGGCAAAGAAAGGCGTAGTGAGGCAACAAGGACAGAAACCTGAGAAGTGTGTGGTCATTAGGGATTCCACCTGACTGCAAGGCTTTGCCAGCCCCACAGACTGCTTCACCACTCACTAAGGCAGTACCAAGTTACACAAAGTCACCAAAAGTTAACGGTGGTAGCATCACTTACAACTGGAGAAGACAGAGGAAGGAACACCCTGACCTAACTGGACATGCTTTGACAGGAGGTTCTCAAGGAGCCCTCAAATGCCCTTCCAGATGACAATGTTCCATGAGCCTATGACAATTCAAAGCATTGAAAATGCTACCTTCAATGAAATAAAGGGGACAGAATTGTAGAGGAAATCACCCAGATTGGACCAGAAGATAAATGAACACATCCTCAATTCAAAGTGTATCTTGAATCACAGCAACGGCCTTGAGGCCAGGAAGAGGCTCTTAGGAACCCACTGCAATCCAAAGGTGGCCTGGAGCAGAGGCACAGGACCAATGGGGAGTCCACCAGAGCCAATGCCACAGACAACCCTTTCTGCACCTTTCTGCTCTGATAACCCTTCACAGACACCTGAACCAGCACCTCTGTGCAAAGCACCAGCAGCTGCAAATCCACCTTTCTGACCAAAGCTGCGTTTCAGCTTCCCCGAGGCTTCCAAAGGCGGCAAGAACAACAAGAGAAAACAGAGCGTGACCCACCTGATTTAGCTTCTTGTAAGCACAATTTACTCCACTGATCAACACCATGTTGGGCATCAAGGGTTTTGGGAAGTGCAAGACAAAGTCCAGCTTCATGAGCCAAATGGAAGCCTGGCGCAGGAGATCCGGCACGGTCACCTCCCGCTTGAGGAATTCCGAAGCCAGTTCTACATAAGGTTGGAAGACAACATCGCAGAGGAAAAAATTTGGTATTTCATAGATCATGTTCTTCACCCTCTGGAGAAAGGTCATGTGGTCTGTAAGGTCTGTAAATACTCTGGGGACATAGGAAGGTGGATTGGGGCACTGGGTGGCTTGGTATTCCAAACCACATGGAACTTGCTGCAGGAAGTACACGGAAGGCACAGAAAGGTGCTCTGCCAATATTGCCCCACAGGGTAGGACAGGGTCTGTCAGGACAGCGTCAAACTTGCTCTCCTCAAGGTACCTGATGAGCTCCTTGTTGCGGATTAAATGTGTGCAGGTGGCTAGGAACAAAGCAGAGGTCTTCTTTGCCTGATGATACTGTCTAATAATTCTTTCCACCAACGATCCTTCTTCAAATAAGTCCTGTATCGACCCTTTGAAAACTCCATCCATCTCTTCCTTTGTGAAAGGCACTGGATACATTTTCATCACAAAGGTCTTTGATGGTTTGATCTGCAAGGAGACTTCAGGTGCCACCACAATCACCTCGTGTCCCTTCTGCTGGAGCATGTCCAGAAGTTCCCGCATGCTGAGCCAGTGGCTCCCATCCACCGGCACCACCAGGAGCTTCCCAGCAGCAGCCAGGCCCAGCAGGGACAGGAGCAGAACCACAACTGCTGGAGAAGCACTGAGTCCCAGGGCCATTCCTGCAGGGATCAGGTGTGTGCCACGAGGGAAGGAAACCCACAGCAATACCCGAGGTCCGGAACACACTCCGTGCTTTTAAGCAATCTGTGCCACAGCCCAACTTTGTACCCTTGCTTTGTTTGCTGTGTGGTAAATTTGTAATCATGGGTGTGATAAAGGGCTGCATAACCAGCAGCAGAGTTCAGGCAGCTGATAAATGTAGGGGATGCACCAGATAAGCCTCATGTTTTATAACAAAACCTTTGGCAGCTCTGACACCTTTGAGTGCCACAGGCGAAGCTACCGAAGCCATTTGAGACCTCTGAGATTGGCTTTTACACCTCACACAGCCATCACCAAGCCATTATTTTCCAAGATCTCCCTGCAGACAGAGAGGCTGCTTCTCTGCCTGAGAGCCCCCAAGCTGCCACCTTCTTCTGGATTCCATCTTTGGAAATGCCCAGGTGAAGAAGCAGAACAATCCACCGGCAAAGAAAGGCGTAGTGAGGCAGAAAGGACAGAAACCTGAGAGGTGCATTTCTCAGGAAACACCAGACCCAACCACAACAGTTTGGTCATTAGGGATTCCACCTGACTGCAAGGCTTTGCCAGCCTCACAGACTCCTTCACCACTCACTAAGAGAGTACCAAGTTACACAAAATCACACAAAACAGCTCTGAATACAGAACATGAGAACAGCAAATGCAGAGCTCAGTTTATAGGTGAGAAGGTGCAGCACAGCTGTCTACAAATGGAAAGGGAGCGAAAAACTCATGAGCATTCTTCCTATCACGCAAAATGGGAACTCGATTCTCATCTGCCACACAAGAGTCAATCCACCGGAAATGCATCACAGCACAAATTAAAGAGAGAGTGTGACCCACCTGAGGCAGCCCCTTGTGAGCACAGTGTATTCCTCCAATTGGAATGATGTTAGGCATCAAGGGTCTTGGATAGTCCAGCACAAATTCCAATCTCAGGAGCCAAACAGAGCCCTTGCGTAAGAGATCCTGCACAGTCACCTCCCGCTGCAGGAACTCAGAAGCCAGTTTTGAATAGGGTTGAAAGGCAAAATCACAGAGGAAAAGGTTTTGGGTGTCAAAGAGCAGATTCTTCACCCGTTGGAGAAAGCTCATGTGATCTGTATTGTCTGAAAATGCCCTGGGCACATAGGAAGGAGGATTGGGACATTGAGTGGCTTCAAAATCTAACCCACATGGGATTCCTCGTAAGAAATACACAGAGGGCAGTGAAAGATGCTCAGCCAGGATCACCCCACAAGGTAAGACAGGGTCTGTAAGAAGGGCATCAAACTTGCTCTCCTGAAGGTACCTGATGAGCTCTTTGTTTTGCAGCAGATGTTCACAGCTGCCGACTGCCAAACTACTGAGTCTTTTCATATGTTTGTACACTTTAAGAAATCTTTCCAGAAAAGATCCCTCTTCAAATAAAGAGTATAAAAATGCTTTGAAATCTCTCTCCATCTCCTCCTGGTTGCTGAGTGGGCCTGAGTGCCTTTTGATCACAAAGTTCTTGGATGGTTTGATGTGCATGGTGACTTCAGGTGCCACCACAACCACCTCGTGTCCCTTCTGTGCCAGGATGTCCAGCACTTCCCGCATGCTGAGCCAGTGGCTCCCATCCACCGGCACCACCAGGAGCTTCCCAGCAGCAGCCAGGCCCAGCAGGGACAGGAGCAGAACCACAGCTGGTGGAGAAGCACTGAGCCCCAGGGCCATTCCTGCAGGGATCAGGTGAGTTCCTCCAGGGAAGGAAACCTGTGGCAGCACCGGAGCACCAGCACCCGCTCTGTGCCTTTAAGCAATCTGTGCCACAGCCCAAATTTATACCCTTGCTTTGTTTGCTGTGTGGTAAATTTGTAATCATGGGTGTGATAAAAGCCTGCATAACCAGCAGCAGAGTTCAGGCAGCTGATAAATGTAGGGGATGCACCAGATAAGCCTCATGTTTTATAACAAAACCTTTGGCACTTTTGTCACCTTTGAGCACCACCGGCCAAGACACTGTAGCTCCTTGAGACCTCTGAGATTGGCTGATACACCTCACACAGCCATCACCAAACCAAAGTATTCGAGATCTCCCTGCAGACAGAGATGCTGCTTCTCTGCCTGAAAGCTCCCAAGCTACCACCTTCCTCTAGATTCCAGCTTTGGAAATGCCCAGATGAAAAGAAGCAGAACAATCCACCGGCAAAGAAAGGCGTAGTGAGGCAACAAGGACAGAAACCTGAGAGGTGCATTTCTTAGGAAACACCAGACCCACCCACAACCGTTTGGTCATTAGGGATTCCACCTGACTGCAAGGCTTTGCCAGGCCCACAGACTCCTTCATCACTCACTAAGGCAGTACCAAGTTACACAAAGTCACCAAAAGTTAGAGGTTCTAGGATCACTTACAACTGGAAAAGACAGAGGAAGGAACACCCTGACCTAACTGGACATGCTTTGACAGGAGGTTCTCAGGGAGCCCTCAAATGCCCTTCCAGATGACAATGTTCCATGAGCCTTTTCCATGAGACAATTCAAAGCATTGAAAATGCTTCCTTCAAGGAAATAAAAAGGACAGAATTGTAGAGGAAATCACCCAGATTGGACCAGAAGATAAATGAACACATCCTCAATTCAAAGTGTATCTTGAATCACAGCAACGGCCTTGAGGCCAGGAAGAGGCTCTTAGGAACCCACTGCAATCCAAAGGTGGCCTGGAGCAGAGGCACAGGACCAATGGGGAGGCCACCAGAGCCAATGCCACAGACAACCCTTTCTGCACCTTTCTGCTCTGATAACCCTTCACAGACACCTGAACCAGCACCTCTGTGCAAAGCACCAGCAGTTGCAAATCCACCTTTCTGACCAAAGCTGCGTTTCAGCTTCCCCGAGGCTTCCAAAGGCGGCAAGAACAACAAGAGAAAACAGAGCGTGACCCACCTGATTTAGCTTCTTGTAAGCACAATTTACTCCACTGATCAACACCATGTTGGGCATCAAGGGTTTTGGGAATTGCAAGACAAAGTCCAGCTTCATGAGCCAAATGGAAGCCTGGCGCATGAGATCCAGCACGGTCACCTCCCGCTTGAGGAATTCCGAAGCCAATTCTGCGTAAGGTTTGTAGACAATATCACAGAGGAAAAAATTTGGGATTTCATAGATCATGTTCTTCACCCTCTGGAGAAAGGTCATGTGGTCTGTAAGTTCTGTAAATGCTCTGGGAAGATAGGAAGGTGGATTGGGGCACTGGGTGGCTTGGTATTCCAAACCACATGGAATTTGCTGCAGGAAGTACACGGAAGGCACGGAAAGGTGCTCTGCCACTATCTGCCCGCAGGGGAGAAAAGGATCTGTCAGGACAGCGTCGAACTTGCTCTCCTCAAGGTACCTGATGAGCTCCTTGTTTCGGATTAAGTGTGTGCAGGTGTCCAGGAATATAGCCGCAGTCTTCTTTGCCTGATGATACTGCCTAATAATTCTTTCCACCAACGATCCTTCTTCAAATAAGTCCTGTATCGACCCTTTGAAAACTCCATCCATCTCTTCCTGAGTGAAAGGCACTGGATACATTTTCATCAAAAAGGTCTTGGTTGGTTTGATGTGCAAGGAGACTTCTGGTGCCACCACGACCACCTCGTGTCCCTTCTGCTGGAGCATGTCCAGAAGTTCCCGCATGCTGAGCCAGTGGCTCCCATCCACCGGCACCACCAGGAGCTTCCCAGCAGCAGCCAGGCCCAGCAGGGACAGGAGCAGAACCACAACTGGTGGAGAAGCACTGAGTCCCAGGGCCATTCCTGCAGGGATCAGGTGAGTGCCTCCAGAGAAGGAAACCCACAGCAATACCCGAGGTCCGGAACACACTCCGTGCTTTTAAGCAATCTGTGCCACAGCCCAACTTTGTACCCTTGCTTCATTTGCTGTGTGATAAATTCATAATCACTGGTGTGATAAAAGCCTGCATGACCAGCAGCAGAGTTCAGGCAGCTGATAAATGTGAGGGATGCACCAGATAAGCCTCATGTTTTATAACAAAACCTTTGGCACTTTTGTCACCTTTGAGCACCACCTGCCAAGCCACTGTAGCCCTTTGAGACCTCTGAGATTCGCTGTTACACCTCACACAGCCACCACCAAGCCATTATTTTCCAAGATCTCCCTGCAGACAGAGAATATGCTTCTCTGCCTGAGAGCCCCCAAGCTGCCACCATCCTCTGGATTCAATCTTTGGAAATGCCCAGGTGAGGAAGCAGAACAATCCACCGGCAAAGAAAGGCATAGTCAGGCAGCAAGGATAGAAACCCGAGAGGTGCATTTCTCAGGAAACACCAGACCCAACCACAACAGTTTGGTCATTAGGGATTCCACCTGACTGCAAGGCTTTGCCAGCATCACAGACTCCTTCACCACTCACTAAAAGAGTTCCAAGTTACACAAAATCACACAAAACGGTTCTGAATAAGTGACATGAGAACAGCAAATGCAGAGCTCAGTTTATAGGTGAGAAGGTGCAGCACAGCTTCCTACAAATGGAAAGGGAGTGAAAAACTCATGAGCATTCTTCCTACCACCCAAAGTGGGAACTCGATTCCCATCTGCAACACAAGATTCAAGCCTCCAGAAGACAGAAGTCCATCACAGCACAAATTAAAGAGAGAGTGTGACCCACCTGAGGCAGCCCCTTGTGAGCACAGTGTATTGCTGCAGTTGGAATGATGTTGGGTGTTGCACTGCACCAATCAAATGATTCTATTTAAGGAAAAAAAATTTCCCTGTACCTCTGAACATATAAGGAAACCAAGCTAGAAAGTTCTTTCATCAGTGTTGCCTCAGTGGCAGCAGATAGGCACTGGTTGGGCTTTGGAAATATTTCTCAAAACCTGTAGCTGTGTCTATTGGCTGCAAGGCTAACTAGCCCTCCTAAAACATTAAATATTTAAGAAGGAGCACAGTGATGCTCAAGTGCTTTTTAGTGTGTCTTTGGTGTCAGATGCTTCTCTGGCACCTGTGCACAGCTTTTGTTCTTTTGTTTCTGTATTGTTTGTATTCTCTCTTATTAAAACCTCTGCTTTACAAAATACACCCAAGGAGCCCTCTCGCAATATTCTTAAGCCAGTCTGGGAGGCTGCAGATCAACCCTTGGACTTGCTGAAGCATCACGCGGCTCCTTAAACTCTGGCCACGTGTAAGATTGTATCACTTGGGCATCAAGGCCTTCGATAGCGGAGCACAAATTCCAACCTCAGGAGCCAAACAGAGCCCTTGCGTAAGAGATCCTGCACAGTCACCTCCCGCTGCAGGAACTCAGAAGCCAGTTTTGAGTAGGGTTGAAAGGCAAAATCACAGAGGAAAAGGTTTTGGAGGTCAAAGAGCAGATTCTTCACCCGTTGGAGAAAGCTCATGTGGTCTGTATTTTCTGAAAATGCCCTGGGCACATAGGAGGGAGGATTGGGACATTGAGTGGCTTCAAAATCTAACCCACATGGGATTCCTCGTAAGAAATACACAGAGGGCAGTGAAAGATGCTCAGCCAGGATCACCCCACAAGGTAAGACAGGGTCCGTAAGAAGGGCATCAAACTTGCTCTCCTCAAGGTACCTGATGAGCTCTTTGTTTTGCAGCAGATGTTCACAGCTGCCGACTGCCAAACTACCGAGTCTTTTCATATGTTTGTACACTTTAAGAAATCTTTCCAGAAAAGATCCCTCTTCAAATAAAGAGTATAAAAATGCTTTGAAATCTCTCTCCATCTCCTCCTGGTTGCTGAGTGGGCCTGAGTGCCTTTTGATCACAAAGTTCTTGGATGGTTTGATGTGCATGGTGACTTCAGGTGCCACCACAACCACCTCGTGTCCCCTCTGCACCAGGTTGTCCAGCACTTCCCGCATGCTGAGCCAGGGGCTCCCATCCATTGGCACCACCAGGAGCTTCCCAGCAGTAGCCAGGCCCAGCAGGGACAAGAGCAGAACCACAACTGGTGGAGAAGCACTGAGCCCCAGGGCCATTCCTGCAGGGATCAGGTGAGTGCCACCAGGGAAGGAAACCGACACCAGCACCGGAGCACCAGCACCCGCTCTGTGCCTTTAAGCAATCTGTGCCACAGCCCAACTTTGTACCCTTGCTTCGTTTGCTGTGTGGTAAATTTGTAATCACAACCTTTTGATAAAGGGCTGCATAACAAGCAGCAGAGTTCAGGCAGCTGATAAATGTGGGGGATGCACCAGATAAGCCTCATGTTTTATAACAAAACCTTTGGCAGCTCTGTCACCTTTGAGCGCCACTGGCCAAGACACTGTAGCCCTTTGAGACCTCTGAGATTGGCTGATACACCTCACACAGCCATCACCAAGACAAAATTTTCCAAGATCTGCCTGAAGACGGAGAGGCTGCTTCTCTACCTGAGAGCTCCCAAGCTGCCACCTTCCTCTGGATTCCAGCTTTGGAAATGCCCAGGTGGAATGAAGCAGAACAATCCACCGGCAAAGAAAAGTGTAATGAGGCAACAAGGACAGAAACCTGAGAAGTGCATTTCTCAGGAAACACCAGACCCAACCACAATTTGGTCATTAGGGATTCCACCTGACTGCAAGGCTTTGCCAGCCCCACAGACTGCTTCACCACTCACTAAGGCAGTACCAAGTTACACAAAGTCACCAAAAGTTAACGGTGGTAGCATCACTTACAACTGGAGAAGACAGAGGAAGGAACACCCTGACCTAACTGGACATGCTTTGACAGGAGGTTCTCAGGGAGCCCTCAAATGCCCTTCCAGATGACAATGTTCCATGAGCCTATGACAATTCAAAGCATTGAAAATTCTTCCTTCAAGGAAATAAAAAGGACAGAATTGTAGAGGAAATCACCCAGATTGGACCAGAGGATAAATGAACACATCCTCAATTCAAAGTGTATCTTGAATCACAGCAACGGCCTTGAGGCCAGGAAGAGGCTCTTAGGAACCCACTGCAATCCAAAGGTGGCCTGGAGCAGAGGCACAGGACCAATGGGGAGTCCACCAGAGCCAGTGCCACAGACAACCCTTTCTGCACCTTTCTGCTCTGATAACCCTTCACAGATACCTGAACCAGCACCTCTGTGCAAAGCACCAGCAGTTGCAAATCCACCTTTCTGACCAAAGCTGCGTTTCAGCTTCCCCGAGGCTTCCAAAGGCGGCAAGAACAACAAGAGAAAACAGAGCGTGACCCACCTGATTTAGCTTCTTGTAAGCACAATTTACTCCACTGATCAACACCATGTTGGGCATCAAGGGTTTTGGGAATTGCAAGACAAAGTCCAGCTTCATGAGCCAAATGGAAGCCTGGCGCATGAGATCCAGCACGGTCACCTCCCGCTTGAGGAATTCCGAAGCCAATTCTGCGTAAGGTTTGTAGACAATATCACAGAGGAAAAAATTTGGGATTTCATAGATCATGTTCTTCACCCTCTGGAGAAAGGTCATGTGGTCTGTAAGATCTGTAAATGCTCTGGGGACATAGGAAGGGGGACTGGGGCACTGGGTGGCTTGGTATTCCAAACCACATGGAATTTGCTGCAGGAAGTACACGGAAGGCACGGAAAGGTGCTCTGCCACTATCTGCCCACAGGGGAGAAAAGGATCTGTCAGGACAGCGTCGAACTTGCTCTCCTCAAGGTACCTGATGAGCTCCTTGTTGCGGATTAAGTGTGTGCAGGTGGCCAGGAACAGAGCAGAGTTTTTTTTTGCCCTTTGATAAAGTTTAGTAACTCTTTCCAGAAAAGTCCCTCCTGCAAATACGTCCTCTATTAATCCTTTGGGAACTTCATCCATCTCTTCCTGAGTGAAAGGCACTGGATACATTTTCATCATGAGGTTCTTTTCCGGCTTGATGTGCAAAGTAACTTCAGGTGCCACCACGACCACCTCGTGTCCCTTCTGCTGGAGCATGTCCAGAAGTTCCCGCATGCTGAGCCAGTGGCTCCCATCCACCGGCACCACCAGGAGCTTCCCAGCAGCAGCCAAGCCCAGCAGGGACAAGAGCAGAACCACAACTGGTGGAGAAGCACTGAGCCCCAGGGCCATTCCTGCAGGGATCAGGTGAGTGCCTCCAGAGAAGGAAACCCACAGCAGCACCAGAGCACTGTCAACCACTCCGTGCTTTTAAGCAATCTGTGCCACAGCTTTGCTTTTGATAGTTGTTTTGTTTGCTCTATGGTAAATGTGTAATCACTGGCAGGTTAATAGGTTTTTCAACCAGCAGCAGAGGTCAGGCAGCTGATGAATGTCAGGGATGCACCAGATAAACCTCATGTTTCATAACAAAACATTTGGCAGCTCTGTCACCTTCGAGCAGGACCTGCCAAGTCAAGACAATCCCCTTCAGACTCCAGAATTTGCAGCTAGACTGCACAGAGCCATCACCAAGCCAAAACTTTCAAGTTCTGCCTGCAGACAGAAAGGCTGCTTCTCTACCTGAGAGCTCCCAAGCTGCCAACATCCTCTGGGTTCCAAATGCCCAGGTGAAGAGGCAGAAAAATCCACCAGCAAATAAAGGCGTAGTGAGGCAGCAAGGACAGAAGCCTGAGAGGTGCATTTCTCAGGAAACACCAGACCCAACCACAACAGTTTGGTCATTAGGGATTCCACCTGACTGCAAGGCTTTGCCAGCCTCACAGACTCCTTCACCACTCATTAAGAGAGTACCAAGTTACACAAAGTCACACAAAACAGCTCTGAATACATAACATGAGAACAGCAAATGCAGAGCTCAGTTTATATGTGAGAAGGTGCAGCACAGCTGTCTACAAATGGAAAGGGAGCGAAAACTCATGAGCATTCTTCCTATCACGCAAAATGGGAACTCGATTGCCATCTGCCACACAAGCGTCAATCCACCAGAAATGCATCACAGCACAAATTAAAGAGAGAGTGTGACCCACCTGAGGCAGCCCCTTGTGAGCACAGTGTACTCCTCCAATTGGAATGATGTTGGGCATCAAAGGCCTTGGATAGTCCATCACAAATTCCAACCTCAGGAGCCAAACAGAGCCCTTGCGTAAGAGATCCTGAACAGTCACCTCCCGCTGCAGGAACTCAGAAGCCAGTTTTGAGAATGGGTCAAAGGCAAAATCACAGAGGAAAAGGTTTTGGGTGTCAAAGAGCAGATTCTTCACACGCTGGAGAAAGCTCATGCGGTCTGTAAGTTGTGAAAATGCCCTGGGCACATAGGAAGGAGGATTGGGACATTGAGTGGCTTCAAAATCTAACCCACATGGGATTCCTCGTAAGAAATACACAGAGGGCAGTGAAAGATGCTCAGCCAGGATCACCCCACAAGGTACTACAGGGTCCGTAAGAAGGGCATCAAACTTGCTCTCCTCAAGGTACCTGATGAGCTCTTTGTTTTGCAGCAGATGTTGACAGCAAGTAGCTGAAATATTGCCAAGTTTTTTCATACCTTCATACACCTTAACAAATCTTTCCAGAAAAGATCCCTCCTCAAATGAAGTATGTAGAAATGCCTTGAAATCTTTGTCCATCTCTTCCTGTGTGTAGGGGACCGAGTGCCTTTTGATCACAAAGTTCTTGGATGGTTTGATGTGCATGGTGACTTCAGGTGCCACCACAACCACCTCGTGTCCTCTTTGTGCCAGGATGTCCACCACCTCCCGCATGCTGAGCCAGTGGCTCCCATCCACTGGCACCACCAGGAGCTTCCCAGCAGCAGCCAGGCCCAGCAGGGACAAGAGCAGAACCACAACTGCTGGAGAAGCACTGAGTCCCACAGCCATTCCTGCAGAGATCAGGTGAGTGCCTCCAGGGAAGGAAACCCACAGCAGCACCGGAGCACCGGCACCCACTCCACGCGTTTAAGCAATCTGTGCCACAGCCCAACTGTGGATCCTTATTTTATGTGCTGGGCAGTGAATGTGTAATCCATGATATGATAAAAGGCTGCAGAGCAAGCATGGAACTCCTGCCAGGTCTATAAGAGTTATCACCAGATAACTCTCATCTATCCCTTTCAGAGGAACAGTAAAGAGTGCCCTAAAAAGGAGGCAGAGCTGGATCAGGGATTGCACTTCGGATTCCTTCCCTCTGGCTGAACCTTCCACATGTTCAGGAGATGTATCACATGTAGGAGATGTGCCACATCCACATTAGCCTTTGGACCAGCAGAGGCTTCTCCTTTCTCCCAGGGAAGATCTGTCCCCTCGCCCCTTCTCTTGGAGTACTCAACTATAGGAGACCCAGACACCACGGCAGCTGTGGAACGGCTCTTTTAAAACAGTTTCTAGACTGAGAAGACAAAAAAGATGGAAGGATGATGCCAGGTTTCTGTAGGACATATGACCTACATCAAGCAGCACTTCCTGTGCCTTAGACCTGCCTCAAGGCAGGTAAATGTTGGCTTTATCAGCTGGGAGGTTTGAGCGGAGATTTATGAGCACTTTTGAGGAGGACTTTCCACAGAACATTTCAGGGCCTTATTCTGGCTTCATTTTGGTCACTGACAAAGCACCAATGGTGTCCAGCAGTGGTGGAGTTGTGTAAATGCTCTTGTGGCCAATACCATTGTACATGGGGAGTCTGTAAGGTGTCACAGCCACCTCCATAGTTGGGGATGGGTGGAATTGCCATAGTGGCTTTGTGATCCCATCTTACACCATACAAATCCTAAGGAACAGGACTGAGGAGAAAGCCAGGGCACCAAAAACACGCACCCAACTTCTAGGGCTCACCACTGGAGCAGCATAGGAGGCTCTCCAGGAGGACCTGTGCTCAGGAATGTTGTCAGCACACCAGGGAACCCGAGCACATGGCATATTTGACTGGTTGGTATCACGCACAAGGCTGCAGCTATTCTATCAGTGCCAGTCAAGTGGTGCTGGATGTGTCAAATCAGACCTGCTCCAGGCATCAGAGCCGGGCTTTGGAGCAAGAAAAGTGTTTTTAAGGTTCTCTAGGACATCCCATTGGAAGTGCTCATTATACAAATACAAAATATAGTCCTACTATCCACAAATTCTCAAAATTCCTTTTGCTGGCAGAATCAATGTCCGGTCACACATCCTTTAGTAGAGGGTCACTAGAAGACCCTGGTGTTTCCTTATAACCGAGAACCCTTTAAAAGCCAGAAGGAACAGCTGCCTACACAGGAAATGGTAAGTCAGCAAGAAAGTGCGAGAAAAACAGTTTCTTTCATGAGGCTTCACCTCACTTATTAGAAATCAGAACTTGATTTCTATCACAAAACAGAACTACACCCTCCTGAACACAGAAACCAATCATGGCATGGATTAAAAACATACCCACCTGAGGCAGCCCTTTGTGAGCACAGTTTACTCCTCCAATTGGAATGATGTTGGGCATCAAAGGCCTTGGATACTCTAAAACAAAATCCAACCTCAGGAGCCACACAGAGCCCTTCCGCAGGAGATCCTGCACAGTCACCTCCCGCTGCAGGAACTCAGAAGCCAATTTTGAGTAGGGTTGAAAGGCAAAATCACAGAGGAAAACATTTGGGATGTCAAAAAGCACATTCTTCACGCGCAGGAGAAAGCTCATCCGGTCTGTGTTGTCTGAAAATGCCCTGGGCACATAGGAAGGAGGACTGGGACACAGCCTGGCATCTAAATCTAACCCACACGGGGTTCCTCGTAAGAAATACACAGAAGGAAGGGAAAGATGCTCTGCCAGGATCAAGCCACAAGTTGCTACAGGGTCCGTAAGGATGGCGTCAAACTTGCTCTCCTCGAGGTACCTGATGAGCTCTTTGTTTTGCAGCAGCTGCTCACAGCTGGTGACCCAACAGGCAGTGAGGGTTTGCATACCTTTGAACATTTTAAAAAATTTCTTTAAAATCCAACCTTCTTCAATTGAACCATGAAAAAAGGCCTGGAATGCTTTTTCCAACTCTTCCTGTGTGTAGGGGACTGAGTACATTTTCATCACAAAGTTCTTTGAAGGCTTGATGTGCAAGGAGACCTCAGGTGCCACCACAACCACCTCATGCCCCCTCTGCGCCAGGATGTCCAGCACTTCCCGCATGCTGAGCCAGTGGCTCCCATCCATTGGCACCACCAGGAGCTTCCCAGCAGCAGCCAGGCCCAGCAGGGACAGGAGCAGAACCACAACTGGTGGAGAAGCACTGAGCCCCAGTGCCATTCCTGCAGGGATCAGGTGAGTGCCTCCAGGGAAGGAAACCCACAGCAGCACCGGAGCACCAGCACCCACTCCACGCGTTTAAGCAATCTGTGCCACAGCCCAACTGTGGATCCTTATTTTATGTGCTGGATGGTGAATGTGTAATCCCTGATACGATGAAAGGCTGCAGAACAAGCGTGGGATTCCTGCCAAGTCCACAGAATCACCAGGTAACTCCACCTTCTCTCTCTCAGAGGGACACTAAGGAGTGCCCCAGGAAGGAGGCAGGTGTGGCTCAGGGACTGCACTTTGGATTCCTTTCCACTCTGCGTGTTCAGGAGATGTGTCACATGCAAATCACCATTCAGACCCAAAGAGGCTTCTCCTTTCCTGCAGTCAAGGCATGTCCTCCCTCTCTCACCCTCTCCCTCTCATCTCTAGGACACTCAGATCCCATGGCCTCTGTGGAACAGCTGTTTTAAAACAGTTTCCAAACTGAGAGGGTAGAGAAGATGGGAGGATGATGCCACATTATGAGCAGAGGTTTACGAACACTCTTTGAGGGAGACTTTCCACAGAAGAGTTCAGGGCCTAATTCTGCCTTTGTTTTTGTCACTGACAGAGCATCAATGGTGTTCAGCAGTGGAGGAGTTGTGTGAATGCTCACGTGGCCAATGCCACTCTGCATGGGGATGTCTGTCAGATGTCACAGCCACCTCCACACTTGGAGATGGATGGAATAGCCACAGCAGCTTTTGATCCCACCCTGCAGCACACCAGTCCTAAGGAACAGGACTGAGGAGAAAGCCAGGGCACAAAAAGGACTCACCCAACTCGCCAGGCTCTCCCCTGGAGCAGCAGAGGAGGCTCTCCAGGAGGAACCCTGCACAGGGCTCTTGCCAGCATCCAAGGGAACCCAAAGTTTGGCATCACCGTGCAGGCTGCACCCAAACACTCAGTGCCAGTCAAGGTGTGCTGGATGTGTCAAATCAGACCTGCTCCAGCCATCAGGGCTGGGTTTTTCAATCAAAAGGAATTGTTCAGCTTTTCTGGGACTACCCATGGGAGCTATTTAATAAAGGAACTCAGCATTTTGTCTTACTATCCACAAATCACAATGATCCCTTGGCTGGTGCAATCAATGTCCCACCACAAACTGTCCTGGGTTATGGAACCAAAATGTTTAACTGCTCCCCAAAAAGCAGTTGGGGAGATGTTTGTTTTTATCTCTTGTAACTCTGGAGGGAGGAGGGCAGATGCCTTCAGATAATGGGCCAGCTGTTAAAACCAGGTGGGGCAGTGTTTCTTATCTTTTTCACCACCCATCTTCCCTCTAGGGGGACATTTTCTGCTAATGGGCCATTAAAGCTCACTGAAGGACATGGCACATTCCATCATCCCGTTGTGAGATGCTCCAGCCAGTGGGGGGAGCCAACCATTCCTATCTAAATAAAAACTGAGATGTAGGAACACGAGGTATCTGATTCCACCGGATTCCTGGTGGAAAATTGGACCCTTCTCACCATCACTGCACCCTTTTCTCTCAGAATCATCTCTCCTCCAACAGAACCACATCTGCCACTCAAGGTGGACTTACTTTTGGACTGCTACCACCACCTTAACCCACAGGGTGTTAGGTTGTATTATTCCATTTATTTTATTTTATTTTACCTTTTTTTCTTTCTTCTCCTATTAAATTGTATTTCTGACTGGAAGTCTCACTGGTTTTGCTTTCAAACCAGTACACAAACCCTCACTAGAAGTACCCTGGTGTTTACCTAAAACTGAGCACCATTTAAAAGTCAGAAGGAACAGCTGCCTACAACGGGAAGTAGAAAGTCAGGAAGAAAGTGAGAGAAAACAGCAGTTCCTTTCATGAAGATTCACCTCACTCACCAGAAAGGGGAAGTCAATTCCTATCGCAACACAGAATTCCAGCCTCTTGAAAACAGGCATCCATCAGAGAGCACAAATTAAAAACACTGTGACCCACCTGAGGCAGCTCCTTGTGAGCACAGTTTACTCCTCCAATTGGAATGATGTTGGGCATCAAAGGCCTTGGATACTCTAAAACAAAATCTAACCTCAGGAGCCAAACAGAGCCCTTCCACAGGAGATCCTGCACAGTCACATCCTGCTGGAGGAACTCAGAAGCCAGTTTTGAGTAGGGTTGAAAAACAAACTCACAGATGAAAATAGGTGGGATGTCAAAGAGCAGATTCTTCACCCGCTGGAGAAAGCTCATGCGGTCTGTAAGCTGTGAAAATGCTCTGGGCACATAGGAAGGAGGATTGGGACAGAGCCTGGCATCTAAATCTAACCCACACGGGACTCCTCGAAAGAAATACACAGAAGGAAGTGAAAGATGCTCTGCCAGGATCAAGCCACAAATTGCTGCAGGGTCTGTAAGGATGGCATCAAACTTGCTCTCCTCAAGGTACCTGATGAGCTTTTTGTTTTGCAGCAGATGTTCACAGCTGTAGACTCCAAATTTAGTGATTCTTTTCATACCTTCAAATACATTAAAAAATCTTTCAAAAAAAGTTCCCTCTTCAAGTGCACCATGAAAAAATTCCTTGAATTCTTTGTCCATCTCTTCCTGTGTGTAGGGGACCGAGTACATTTTCATCACAAAGTTCTTGGATGGTTTGATGCGCATGGTGACTTCAGGTGCCACCACAACCACCTCGTGTCCCCTCTGCGCCAGGATGTCCACCACCTCCCGCATGCTGAGCCAGTGGCTCCCATCCATTGGCACCACCAGGAGCTTCCCAGCAGCAGCCAGGCCCAGCAGGGACAGGAGCAGAACCACAACTGGTGGAGAAGCACTGAGCCCCAGTGCCATTCCTGCAGGGATCAGGTGAGTGCCACCAGGGAAGGAAACCGACACCAGCACCGGAGCACCGGCACCCACTCCACGCGTTTAAGCAATCTGTGCCACAGCCCAACTGTGGATCCTTATTTTATGTGCTGGATGGTGAATGTGTAATCCCTGATACGATGAAAGGCTGCAGAACAAGCGTGGGATTCCTGCCAAGTCCACAGAATCACCAGGTAACTCCACCTTCTCTCTCTCAGAGGGACACTAAGGAGTGCCCCAGGAAGGAGGCAGGTGTGGCTCAGGGACTGCACTTTGGATTCCTTTCCACTCTGCGTGTTCAGGAGATGTGTCACATGCAAATCACCATTCAGACCCACAGAGGCTTCTCCTTTCCTGCAGTCAAGGCATGTCCTCCCTCTCTCACCCTCTCCCTCTCATCTCTAGGACACTCAGATCCCATGGCCTCTGTGGAACAGCTGTTTTAAAACAGTTTCCAAACTGAGAGGGTAGAGAAGATGGGAGGATGATGCCACATTATGAGCAGAGGTTTACGAACACTCTTTGAGGGAGACTTTCCACAGAAGAGTTCAGGGCCTAATTCTGCCTTTGTTTTTGTCACTGACAGAACATCAATGGTGTTCAGCAGTGGAGGAGTTGTGTGAATGCTCACGTGGCCAATGCCACTCTGCATGGGGATGTCTGTCAGATGTCACAGCCACCTCCACACTTGGAGATGGATGGAATAGCCACAGCAGCTTTTGATCCCACCCTGCAGCACACCAGTCCTAAGGAACAGGACTGAGGAGAAAGCCAGGGCACAAAAAGGACTCACCCAACTCGCCAGGCTCTCCCCTGGAGCAGCAGAGGAGGCTCTCCAGGAGGAACCCTGCACAGGGCTCTTGCCAGCATCCAAGGGAACCCAAAGTTTGGCATCACCTTGCAGGCTGCACCCAAACACTCAGTGCCAGTCAAGGTGTGCTGGATGTGTCAAATCAGACCTGCTCCAGCCATCAGGGCTGGGTTTTTCAATCAAAAACCCATTGTTAAGCTTTTCTGGGACTACCAGAACTGCTTTCATGGGAGTTGTTCTTCAAAGGAATCCAGCATTTTGTCTTACTATCCACAAATTGTGACGATCACTTGGCTGGTGCAACCAATGACCCCCACAAACCCTCACTAGAAGACCCTGGTGTTTACGTAAAACTGAGCACCATTTAAAAGCCGGAAGGAACAGCTGCCTACACAGGATGTCTAAAGTCAGCAAGGAAGTGAGAGAAAAACAGGTCCTTCCATGAGGACTCTGCTCATTCACCAAAAACAAGAACTCGATTCCTATTGCAACACAGAATTCAACCCTCCTGAACACAGGCATCCATCAGTGCAAGAATTAAAAACACTGTGACCCACCTGAGGCAGCTCCTTGTGGGCACAGTTTACTCCTCCAATTGGAATGATATTGGGCATCAAAGGCCTTGGATAGTCGAGCACAAATTCCAACCTCAGGAGCCAAACAGAGCCCTTACGTAAGAGATCCAGCACAGTCACCTCCCGCTGCAGGAACTCAGAAGCCAGTTTTGAGTAGGGTTCAAAGGCAAAATCACAGAGGAAACATTTGGGATGTCAAAGAGCAGATTCTTCACCCGTTGGAGAAAGCTCATGTGGTCTGTAAGGCTTGTAAATACCCTGGGGACATAGGAAGGGGGCCTGGGACATTGAGTGGCTTCAAAATCTAACCCACACGGGATTCCTCGTAAGAAATACATGGAAGGCAGTGAAAGATGCTCAGCCAGGATCACCCCACAGGGTACAAAAGGGTCTGTAAGGACAGCATCAAACTTGCTCTCCTCAAGGTACCTGATGAGCTCTTTGTTTTGCAAGAGCTTTTCGCAGCTGGAGTACTCCAAGTCAGTGATTCTTTTCATACCTTCAAATACTTTAAAAAATCTTTCAAAAAAAGATCCTCCTTCAAATGAAACCTGAAAGAATGCATTGAAATCTTTCTCCATCTCTTCCTGTGTGTAGGGGACCGAGTACATTTTGATCACAAAGTTCTTGGATGGTTTGATGTGCATGGTGACTTCAGGTGCCACCACAACCACCTCGTGTCCCCTCTGCGCCAGGATGTCCAGCACTTCCCGCATGCTGAGCCAGTGGCTCCCATCCACTGGCACCACCAGGAGCTTCCCAGCAGCAGCCAGGCCCAGCAGGGACAGGAGCAGAACCACAACTGGTGGAGAAGCACTGAGCCCCAGTGCCATTCCTGCAGGGATCAGGTGAGTGCCTCCAGGGAAGGAAACCTGTGGCAGCACCAGCACCTGTTCTGCGCTTTCAAACAATCTGTGAATCAGGCCAACTGAGGATCCTTATTTTATGTTCTGTGTGGTAAATACGTAATCCCTGATAGGATAAAAGGCTGCAGAGCAAGCATGGAATTCCTGCCAAGTCCACAGAATCACCAGGTAACTCTACCTATCTCTATCAGAGGAGCAATAAACTGTGTCCTAAGAAGGCAGAGCTGGCTCGGGGACTGCACTCGGATTCCCTCCCTCTGGCTGGAGATTCTGAGATGTGTCACATGCAGGACATGCACATCACTATTCAGACCAGCAGAGTTTTACTCCAGGCAAGGACTGTCCCCTCTCCCTCTCTCTTAAAAAAACTCATCTCTAGAAGACCCAGACCCCATGGAAGCTGTTGAACAGCTCTTTCAACATAGTTTCCAGACTGAGAAGACAGAGGAGATGGAAGGATGATGCCAGATTTCTGAGCAGAGATTTACAAACACTCTTTGAGGGGGACTTTCCACAGAACATTTCAGGGCCTAATTCTGGCCTCAGTTTGGTCAGTGACAAAGCACCAATGGTGTCCAGCAGTGGTGGAGTTCTGTGAATGCTCATGTGGCCAATCCTTTGTGCATGGGGACATCTGTAAGGTGTCACAGCCACCTCTGTACTTGAAGTTGGGTGGAATTCCGACACTTTGGGCTTTGCGATCCTGCCCTGCACCACACAACTCCTGTGGAATATGAATGAAGAAAAAGGCAGGGCACCAAAAGTACTCACCCAGCTCCACAGGCTCTACTCCAGAGAAGAACAGCAAGCTCTCTAGGAGGAACTGTGCACAGGGCTGTTGTCAGCACACGAGGGAACCCAAGCACATGGCACAATGGAGGAGTTAGTATCATGCACAAGGCTGCACCCAGACCTTCAGTGCCAGTCACGTGGTGCTGGATGTGTCAAATCAGACCTGCTCCAGGCATCAGGGCTGCGTTTTGGAGCCAGGAAAGAGTTTTTAAGGTTCTCTGGGACATCCCATTCAAGCTGCTCATTAAAGCAACCCAAGACTTTGTCTTACTGTACACAAATCCTGACAATCCCTTTGCTGGAGGCATCAACATCCCATCACAAACCATCGCCAGAAGACCCCAGTGATTCCCTTCAACTGAGCACCATTTAAAAGCCAGAAGGTAGAGCTGCCCACACATGATGTCTAAAGTCAGCAAGAAAGTGAGAGAAAAACAGGTCCTTTTGTGAGGACTCAGCTCATTCACCCACAACAAGAACTCGATTCCTATTGCAACACAGAATTAAACCCACCTGAACACAGGCATCCATCAGAGCAAGAATTAAAAACACTGTGACCCACCTGAGGCAGCTCCTTGTGGGCACAGTTTACTCCTCCAATTGGAATGATATTGGGCATCAAAGGCCTTGGATAGTCGAGCACAAATTCCAACCTCAGGAGCCAAACAGAGCCCTTGCGTAAGAGATCCAGCACAGTCACCTCCCGCTGCAGGAACTCAGAAGCCAGTTTTGAGTAGGGTTGAAAAGCAAAGTCACAGAGCAAAACATTTGGGATGTCAAAGAGCAGATTCTTCACCCGTTGGAGAAAGCTCATGCGGTCTGTAAGGCCTGTAAATACCCTGGGGACATAGGAAGGGGGCTTGGGACATTGAGTGGCTTCAAAATCTAACCCACATGGGACTCCTCGTAAGAAATACACAGAGGGCAGTGAAAGATGCTCAGCCAGGATCACCCCACAGGGTACAAAAGGGTCTGTAAGAAGGGCATCAAACTTGCTCTCCTGAAGGTACCTGATGAGCTCTTTGTTCTGCAGCAGATGTTCACAGCTGGAGACTCCAAATTCAGTGATTTTTTTCATACCTTCAAATACTTTAAGAAGCCTTTCAAAAAAAGGTCCTTCTTCAAATGAAACCTGAAAGAATGGCTTGAATTCTTTGTCCATCTCTTCCTGTGTGTAGGGGACCGAGTACATTTTCATCACAAAGTTCTTTGATGGTTTGATGTGCATGCTGACTTCAGGTGCTACCACAACCACCTCGTGTCCCTTCTGTGCCAGGATGTCCAGCACTTCCCGCATGCTGAGCCAGTGGCTCCCATCCACCGGCACCACCAGGAGCTTCCCAGCAGCAGCCAGGCCCAGCAGGGACAGGAGCAGAACCACAACTGGTGGAGAAGCACTGAGCCCCAGTGCCATTCCTGCAGAGATCAGGTGAGTGCCTCCAGGGAAGGAAACCCACAGCAGCACCGGAGCACCAGCACCTGCTCTGTGCCTTTAAGCAATCTGTGCCACAGCCCAACTGTGGATCCTTATTTTATGTGCTGGGCAGTGAATGTGTAATCCCTGATATGATAAAAGGCTGCAGAGCAAGCATAGAACTCCTGCCAGGTCTATAGAATCACCAGATAACTCCCTCTATCTCTATCAGAAGAACAGTAAAGAGTGCCCAAAAGGAGGCAGAGCTGGCTCAGGGATCATGCTTCAAATTCCTCTCCTCTGGCTGGACCTTCTGCTTGCTCAGGAGTTGTGTCACATGTAGGAGATGTGTCACATGCACACCACCATCCAGCCCAGCAGAGCCTTCTCCTTTCTCACAATCAAGGCCTGTCTCCTCTTCCTTGGAAAACTCATCTTTAGGAGACCCAGACCCCATGGCAGCTGTGGAACAGCTCTTTAAGAGAGTTTCTGGCCTGAGAAGACAGACGAGGTGGAAGGATGATGCCAGGTTTTCTGAGAAGAGATTTATGATCACTTGTTAGTTTAACACAACCTGGATTTTAGTGGGGGCAGAGGAAGACACAGAAGCTGCTTCTGAGAGAGAAGCTCGTCGAAACCTCTCCTCTGTTCAGCAGAGACAATTCCTGAGGGCTCTGGTGACTGACATATTGTCTGGCCCGGTTAGAGAAGTTCGTAATGCCTCTGTGGTGACATATTTAAGAATGAGAAAACGCATGCAATTCCTCTTTCTTCCTCTCCTATGAAGGGTGGTGAGGGGGCTGCTGGGCCCCTTCCCAGCCTGGCTGGGGCCATGCCACGGGCTGGGGCCATCCCGATGCCATGAGTGGCCACACGGCTGAGACCATGCGGTCATGTCCAGCGCTGGGAGCGCTCATGTGGCCAGGGCTATCTCAGCACGATCCACAGTGAACTGTGCTTTCTTGTCCACTTTTGATTAGCTGTGCTGTGGGTGGAAAAGACAGGAGCAGTGGCAGCAGCTTTTACTTTTGGGCACCCCACCTGAGGAGAGGCGCTGTGTGGAGCTTGCGCAGCGCCAGGGGGGAGCACGTGACCAGCAGCAAGCATGGTGAAGTGAACATTTCCCCAGTGCGGAGCCCAGACAAGATCAACCTTTCAGTGCTGCAGGACTCTATAAAAAACTTTACAATTGATAGAGCTTGAGAACAAACGAACACATGGACACCAATTCCCTCCCAAGTCAGAGAAGAAGGAAAAGTGAAGACATGTAAGAACAACCTGGCGACACTATGGTTGGTGAAAGGAGGGAAGGGGAGGAGGAAGTGCTCGGGACCTTGGAGCTGAGACTCTTCTGCAAGCTGTGCTGAGGACTACAATACAACAAACTATTTCTCTGTAATTCATGAAGTGCATGGGGGATGCAGATTTCACCTGCAGCCTGTGAGAAATAGTGCTGACGCTGGAGTGTGTGGATGCTGAAAACTGTGATCTAGTGAGAAATTGAAACAGAGAGAGAAGATGCTTGCTTCCAGAGATAGAAAAAGAAGACCTTTGCTTCCGAACTAGAACAGCTTATCCTCAAAAGACTACACCCATGAACTAAAATGACCCACGCAAACAGTTCTAGGAAGACTGCTTTGCCCACGGGAGAGATTCACATTACAGCAGGTTAGGCTTGACTGCTTATTGGAAGGTCTGTGAAAAATGGAATCGTGAAAATTGGAACCACATTGGAAAATTTCACTGAGAACTGTCCCATGAAAAAGACCCCATGGCATAGCAGAAGAGACTCCTCTCCCTAAGCAAACTGAAGAAAGATTTTTAGAAGTGACAAACAGACTAAAATCCCCATGTTTTGTCTCCCTGTGCTGTTGGTGGGAAGGAAAGAAGGGTGAGTGGTGCAGGGGAAGGTATTCTAAAGGTTTCCATTACCCTGTTTTAATTCTGTTAATATATTTTGTCTTTTCTTTATACCTTTTAAGTTTTGAGCCCATTTTGCCCATGAAGTGTTTCTTCCCAATCCTTACCTCAACTCATGAGCCTTTTTTGTCTTTCCTTTTCCCTGCCTCTGCTCAACTATAGCAGAAAAGAATGAGTAAATGTTTTGTTGTGGGTGCCTAGCTTCTGGCCAGTGTCGAATTCCAACACTCTTTGAGGGAGACTTTCCACAGAACACTTCAGGGCTTTATTCTGGCCTCGGTTTGGTCAGTGACAAAGCACCAATGGTGTCCAGCGGTGGTGGTGTTGTGTGAATGCTCATGTGGCCAATGCCACTCTGCATGGGGATGTCTGTCAGATGTCACAGCCAGCTCCATAGTTGGGGATGGGTGAAATAACCACATACTGAGCTTCATGATCCCACCCTGCAGCACACCAGTCCTAAGGAACAGGACTGAGGAGAAAGCCAGGGCACCAAAAGGACTCACCCAACTCGCCAGGCTCTCCCCTGGAGCAGCAGAGGAGGCTCTTGCCAGCATCCAAGGGAACCCAAAGTTTGGCATCACCATGCAGGCTGCACCCAAACACTCAGTGCCAGTCAAGCCATGGTGGATGTGTCAAATCAGACCTGCTCCATGCAGGAGCTAGGCACTTTGCTGGTGGAATCAATCTCCCATCACAGACCTTCACAAGAAAACCCCAGTGATTCCTTTCAACTGAGCACCCTTTAAAAGCCAGAAGGAACAGCTGCCTACACAGGAAGTGGAAAGTCAGGAAGAAGGAGAGAAAAAACAGTTCCTTTCCTGAGGATTCACCTCACTCACCAGAACTCAATGCCCATTGCATTAAAAAAACCCCCCTTCTTTACACAGAAACCAATCAAGGCATGTATGAAAAGCAGACCCACCTGAGACAGCTCCTTGTGGGCACAGTTCACTCCTCCAATTGGAATGATGTTGGGCATCAAAGGCCTTGGATACTCTAAAACAAATTCCGACCTCAGGAGCCAAACTGAAGCCTGGCGTAGGAGATCCTGCACAGTCATGTCCTGCTGCAGGAACTCCGAAGCCAGTTTTGAGTAGGGTTCAAAGGCAAAATCACAGAGGAAAATATCTGGGATGTCATGAAGTAGGTTCTTCACCCGCTGGAGAAAGCTCATGCGGTCTGTAAGTTGTGTAAACCCCCTAGGGACATAGGAAGGAGGCCTAGGACATTGAGTGGCTTCAAAATCTAACCCACATGGGATTCCTCGTAAGAAATACACGGCAGGAAGTGAAAGGTGCTTCGCCAGGATCGCCCCACAGAGTAGGACAGGGTCTGTAAGGACAGCATCAAACTTGCTCTCCTCAAGGTACCTGATGAGCTCTTTGTTTTGCAGGAGATGTCCACAGCTGGAGACCCCAAAATTAGTGATTCTTTTAATACCTTGGTATGCTTTAACAAATCTTTCCAGAAAAGATCCTTGTTCAAATGAAAAATGAAAAAATGCCTGGAATTCTTTCTTCAAATCTTCCTGTGTGTAGGGGACCGAGTACATTTTCATCACTAAGTTCTTTGATGGCTTAATGCGCATGGTGACTTCAGGTGCCACCACAACCACCTCGTGTCCCTTCTGTGCCAGGATGTCCACCACCTCCCGCATGCTGAGCCAGTGGCTCCCATCCACCGGCACCACCAGGAGCTTCCCAGCAGCAGCCAGGCCCAGCAGGGACAGGAGCAGAACCACAACTGGTGGAGAAGCACTGATTCCCATGGCCATTCCTGCAGGGATCAGCTCAGTGCCACCACAGAAGGAGATCCACAGCTCAGTGATTTTAAGCGATGTGGTCTCTGGTTTTTATGGATAATCTTTAGACTTATTTGCATTTGGTAAATGTTTGAACATGGACATGGCAAAGATGGCAGAAAAGCTGTTAAAGTTCATCCTCTTTCGCAAATCAGGGCAGGAGTTACCCTGGGAAACACCCTCTCTCTGTATTGGAGGAACACTGAGTTACACTGCCTGGTTAGGGATTAGGTCAGGAAGTGCAGCTGGAGCTGACCTTGGCCAGGGGTGAAAATAACAAGAAGGGCCACTACGGGTCTCTCAGCCGCAACAGGAAGGTCAAAGGTAGTGTTTCCCCACCCAGTAAGCAAGATTAGGAAACTGGTAACAATGGACAAGGTGAAGGCTGAGGGACTCAAGAACATTTCTTGCCTCAGCCTTCACCAGCAACCTCTCTTCCCACACATCTTGAGTGGATAGACAGCAAGATGGGGCTGGGAGCAAAATTCCACCCGGTATAAGAGAAGATCACGTTGGTGACCACTTGAGGAATCCAAACGTAAGGGCACCTGATGACCCAAACACATGGGACCCCATGAGATACATCCCAGAGTCCTAAAGGAATTGGCTGATGGAATTGCCAAGGCACTCTCCATGATATTTGAAAAGTCATGGCAGTCAGGTGATGTCACAGTGACTGGAAAAAGGGAAACATTGCACCCACCTTTAAAAAGGACAGAAAGGAATCCCCTGGGAGCTACCAACCTGTCAGCCTCACCTCTGTGATCTTCACCTCTGGGAAGATCATGGAGCAGACCCTCCTAGGAGACATACTATGATTTAAGTAACTGAGGGATCCTTCAACAAGTGGTCTGCTCAAAAGAACTAATTACCAGATCATTAATTTTCCAAAAAAGAATTTTCAGTGTAAGGTAATTCCTCCCTTCCTGCCATTCTGTATTGTCTTCTGTTCACAGAAGATTAGAAAAAGTATTAAAGCTTCACATGGGAATCGCCTGGATTCTTCACCAGTTTTATATTGTGATACTGCAAGGAAAATGGAAAATTTGCTATCAAAGTTAATTTCCTTGCAAGGCCTCTTTTTGGAAGGATGAAATAGGGGCTAGAAGGAGGAAGGACATGGCCATGGTTTTTGCCAGCTGTACTTAAAACTGAATCAGCAACTCAGAAATACCATTCTAGATCAGTCTGGGAAGAGTTTGCCCCTGGGCCATGAAAGCAAACAATATTAATGCACAGACAGGATTTGCAAACAAGCCCTAGATTTGCAAACAAGCCCTAATCATGAAAATTATTGCACAGAAATAATTTTGACAATAGAATCATTTAGTGTCAAGATTGATGGCCTACACCAGAATATTTTAAGGACATTTATCAAACTACTTCCACTCTAGGCACATCCTTTGCAGGGAACTTTTGGGAAGGCAGCCTAAAGCTCTAGCCGATGTAGATGCCGCCGGAGCAAGCAGAACATTATCTACCACTTGATGCATTATGATGCTTCATTTCTAAATTATGAAAGGGTGGGTCTATTAACCAAAAAGATTCCCCGTTTTCAAAAATCAATTGTGACAGTAAAACCAATTCATGGACATAGTTATAGACACACAAAGCATTTGCAAACAGCATTAAACATTCATCTATTTTACCATGGCAATCTCTACCTCAGATAATGGCTTTTTCTTTCCACAGTTTATACCTTCCAGAAAAACTATGTTGGGCATCACTAGCATGGGATACTCAAATCCAAATCTGCTCTTTCAAGCCAAATGAAAGCCATGGTTTAAGAGCTCCTCCACTGTTACCTGTGTGTGAGATACATCTGAGGCCAGAAGTTTAAATAGGAAATAGTCAAAATGGTAAAGAAAGGAATCTATGAAGTTGAGAACTGAGTTTTCCACATGCTGGATAAACGCTATGTGGTCTGAGCTGTCCATAAATGTTCTTGGGATGTAGGAAGGCAGGTCTGGGCACTGAGCAACCTGCAAATCTGAACTGCAGGGAAATCCCTGGAGAAAGAAAACAGATGGACAGAGAGATGCAGAGACAGAATTTGTCCACATGGTGCAAGAGGAGCCATGAGAACAGCATCGACTTTACTGAGACAGAGATTTGAAAATTCCAGCTAAACCTTTATAGTAAACTTAAGAACATGCACTGTATGTTAAAATGTATTTCAACTAGTGCTTTAGAACATATTTTAGAAAGCATTTAGTGAACACCAAAGGCTGTGTCTGTTAACCTTTTGCATATTTTAAAGCACTACAAACCTCTGGGACCCCTCGGTGATAATGAAAACAACTAACCTAAACACCCCGAGATAACAAGGCTAAGAATGCAGATAAAGAGAAGAAGAGAGACTCTTAGCCAGCATGAACTGAGCATCCCCTTGAAAAAGTGCCAAAACGGCCGAAGCACACACGACAGAGATAAAGGTGAAAGAAGTACTCCCCTCTGCCCACCCCCTGGGCTCCTGTGCTAGCTCGGTCTCCTTGAGGGGCTTTGTGGGGAAATATCTCAGGGGATAGGATAAAAGATTCAGAAGAGGCTCTTACCTCAGGAGTATTCCAAGGCTTTATTCTCAAAGGGGTCCAGGGAAAGAGGACGAACAAGGAAGAGCATGGGTTTTTATCCAGACTCTGTCTCAGGACAGATAGCTGGCACTAAGCCATAGGTTAGAGATAAGGTAAGGTAGGGTCAAACTAAATAGTTACAGGCTTTAGGGGGTTCTGGGGAAAAAACATTCCCCCAGAGGAATACAACAGGTGAAGAGTTCATTGAAGAAGACTCCGTTTCCTTCATCCTTTGGAGATTCCCACAGACCACCACAATGACTGAGCATGCCCAGAAGGGTGTGGAATTAATTACCATATGAGGTGAGGATGGGCAGGGCCAGGAAATGAATATATGAGGCGGATTGTGCAATGTCATGCATATATATAAGACCTCAGGGAATAATAAGGGGGAAGACTGGCGGGTGTCTTTGACAAGATTATTCCCCACACATCTCCACGTCGAACTGCTCTAACAATGATAATTAGTTGTGGAGTTCTTTCCACCCCATTTCATTTACTGCTTTGGAGATACTGCATCAGATCCTTGTTGCGCAGCAGACTGCTGCAGGAGGAGGTGTAGAGGTTGGAGGTGAACCAGACATTTTCAAGGAGAGCAGTAAGTCTTTGACGAAGAGGTTTTCTTTCAAGAAGATCATTCCCAAGGGAGTGCACGTGTGCTCTCAGCTCATCCCTACATAATGGCACTGGATACCTTTTGAGGGTGTAATATGCGGATGCCTCCACACTCAAATTCACTTCTGGTGCCATGGTGACAATTTGGTGGCCTTTCTGATGGAGGGCCACCAGCAGGCTGAGCCAGTGACTCTCATCCATGGGCAGCACCAGCAGCTTCCCACCACTAACCAAGCACAGCAGGGAGAGGAAAAGCAGAATCCCCAGCAAAGCTGAGGAGGTGTATTTACCCACAAGGAGCCATGTTCCCAGAAATCCAAATTCTGCTCATCTGCCCCGACCTAGCAGCTTTTAAATACAGCCACAGCTCCCTGCCAAATTCCCACATTTCCCCTTAACAACCTGGCATTTCCAGCAGAAGCATTCACTAGTAACCATTGAAGGCACTGATGAACCATTTAAGTGATAAATGAACTTGGGCTGGGCAGAACTGGGGCCTCCCAGTGAGGCCTCCCTTCAGCCTCAATCTGTGCTGATTGATGCTAGATTGAAAATAAAATCAGGCTTTGCCAAAATATAACCCTGAGAACAGTGCTGGCACTTGGAAGTAACCAGGCTTGCTGAAAGCAGGTATTAGAATGCTTTATTTCTTTCCTTCTTTTTGAGAAGCATTTTACAGCTGTTCTGAAATGCCTGGCAAGCTTATGTTTAAAATTATAAAAGTGTGCTACTATACAGCACAATATCTATGTAAACCTGTAGGAAGAGGCTCTGGGATTTACATATGGCTCAGCAATGGAGCCAGGAACACCACCAGGTATGAATTTAACCCACTGGAAAAGCAGAAGGGTTTGCATCAGTGAAGGAAAACCACTGGGTTGATGCTGTCATGCACACCACTTTTTGTTCTCATTCTGACCTATCTCTGTCCATCATTTTGTCCTTCCGAGAGCGATAGGAAGAAATCAGGAGTGAATAATAAGTATTTCTGCAATAAATATTGCTGCTGGACTATGATCTTTACCAAACAAAACAAAACAAAGAGCCTTGCCATCAGAGAAAAGTTTAGTTCCATGCTGGAGATGTTCCATGGCTTTGCCTGCAGGCAGGATGTCCTGCAGCTTTCCCAGAGGATCTGCCTGGCGTTGTGAGCTGTTAAGCAGCTCTGATGGACAGAAGAGACAGGAAAAAGCACTGCCCTGATAAAAGGGGGACTTGGTAATAATTTGAAAGAGACTTTTGTGGAAAAGCAGAGTAATAGAAACAAATAACTCAATCCTGGCACTAGGGAAGTACAAGGAATGAAGCAAAGCCTGATGGCAGGGAAGGCTGGCTCTGGGGAAGGCTGGCTCTGGGGAAGGTGGGAAAAACAAATCACTTTTCTTTTGAAGCTTCTCTCACTCATGTTCACAAAATCCTGTGAAATTGAGGGAAAAGTAAGAGTGGTGCAAGGCTGAAGAATCTATTCTAAGGGCTTTGGGAAGACTGGCAAGTGAAAAAAAGTTTGAGGGAAGAAGAGATGAGAGTTTGCTGATTTTTAAATAATGTTCACAAAGATTAATTTTTTTCCTTTTTAGGAAACCAAATGATGTATTGCTGAGAGAGCAGCATACTAACTACAGATCCATCACTGCTGAGAGTTCCCTGCTCCTTTATGTCTTCTTCTACTTAATCCCTGGCTTCACATGAGACCGTTCCACAGACAGCACAAGCAAGCAAGAATACAGAAGAATACACATCACATGCAGCAAGAAGCTAATGTACATCCTGAGCACCACTGAGCTAATCAAAGGCTTTTTAGATCACAGATTCCCCAGCAACCACCCACCAACATTTCCCCATCCAAACTGGTGTCCTAAAATAGCAGCCGAGATTTCAGCTGGTTTTCATGGAGGCTGTTAGACCAAAACCTTCACCACAAAATATGAGCCTTTGACTCAAAAACTACTGATACATAACAGAGAGTATGATGCTCTTGCACATGACCCAGTGAAGTATTTTTCTGACTAGATAAGCAGCTAATGGTCTTGAAGAAATATTGTCCTTCCTTCTACGCGATGCAAAGAATTATTGGAAGAGCTGTTATAATTTACCAGCCCATTTTGGCATTAATTCCTGCCTGAGAATTTCTGTGCCTGATTTCACCTGAAATTAAACACACCACAGCACATGATACGCACACCAAACAAAATCCCCATATTGGGCAGATCTAAAGAAAGGAGCTGGAATTGCATCCTGTGCTCCTGACCTGGTTTTTATGTGGATTGGCTGTACAGAAAATCTTAAGCTAAATTACATCCTTAGGTAGAATCCCAGAATGGTTTGGGTTTAAAAGGAAACTTTAAAGCTCATCCCATTCCACTTCCTCCCATAGACAAGGACACCTTCCACTATCCCAGCTTGCTCCAAGCCATATCCAACCTAGCCTGGGACACTTGCAGGGGTGGGTTAGTCACAGCTTCAATGGGCACCCTGTGCCAGTGCCTTGCCATTCTCACGGGGAAGAATTTCTTCCCAATAATCCATTCCCCTGGCAGTTTAAAGCCATTGTCCTTGTGCCACCACTTCAGGCTCCTGTAAATATCTCCCTCCAAGAGAGAGATAAGATACATCCCTATAAAATATCTCACTTGGATCATGCAGCTGTGTGACTGCCATAACAACTCCTAGCCAGCCACTGACCTGCAATAACGGCTTCTTCTTCCCTCCACAGTGGATGCCTCCAATGAAAACCATGTTGGGCATGACAGGCATGGGATACTCAAAGACAAAGTCAATTCTCCTCAGCCAGACGGATCCATGACTTAAAAGCTCTGTCATTGTCACTGGCTTTTGGAGGAACTCTGAGGCCAGCTCTTCAAATTGAGAATAGGCAATATTGCAGCTGAAGGACTCGGAAAGGGCAATCAGGAAGTTCTTCACCCTCTCGGAGAAGGTCATGCGGTCAGTGTTTCCTGAGAACATGCGTGGGACGTAGGATGGCGGGTCCGGGCCCTGAGCCGCGTGAACATCTAAAGCACATGGAACCATCCGCAGGAAGAAAACACTGGGGATGGAGAAGTGCAGGGCAACGATCTGCCCACAAGGTGTCACGGGATCCGTGAGTAGGGCATCGAAGTGACTGTCTCCGATGTACTTCATCAGCTCTTGGTTGTACAGCAAGGACTTGCAGGAAGCGTGAAACATGGTCCCGCTCTTCCGGTAATCACCCAAAAGCTTCCAGAATCTCACCAGGAAAGGCTCTTGGCTGAAAGTTCTTGCAGTAGTGGAGTGTATGTGTTCTTCCATGTCCTCCTTCGTGAATGGCACAGGGTAGGTTTTCAGTTTGTAGACATCCGAGGAATCGATTAGGATTTTGTTGTCCGGTGCAATGACCACGATTTCATGGCCTTTCTTGCTCAGCTCGACCAGCACTTTTTTCATGCTGAGCCAGTGGCTGCCCTCCATGGGGATCACCAGCAGCTTCCCTGCAGCAGCCGGGCTCAGGAGGCACAGGAAGGGGAGAAGCAGTGCCACCAGCATGGTGTGGGCTGTGCAGAGAAGAAACCTCACAACAGAGAGGCCAGGGTGCTTTGCCAGCTTTTGTAGCCATGCTCCACCTCTGCCCTTTTGACTCGCCTCCCATTTCAGGTCCTCAGACCTTTGCAGCAAGTTCACAAAAGGCAATAAATGATTAGAAAAGATTCAGGGCAGGTTTGGAGTTCAAAGTTGGCCTTGCCTGAGTCAATAAAGGTGTGCCACCTTCACATACACCAAGCTAAGGTTATTGGCTCAATGCCACCTTCTTCCCTCAGCAGGACCTCAGCTTTGTGGCACTTCCTGCCAACAGCCCGCCATGCCCAAGGTCTGATGACAAAATGCAGGGAAAATACATGAAAAAAATTACCCAGAGAGTGAGTGGGCAGAAACACTGCTGATCCCATATGGGAGGACTGTACCTATCAAGAGAGGACTGAAGGGACTCTTTTCTATTGCTGCTACTGAAGGTTGACAGAGTTGCCATAGACTGAGGTAATTTAGCATGTTTTTAAAAGCATTTTCTTCCCTAATGAAACTGATGCAAGTAGTACAGTGAAACATCACTTACAGTAAAGATTAATATGAGAAATTAGTACCTGGGATTTGGGTTTTGCTTTTTTTTTTTTCAGTAGTCAAAACCAACCAGCTGGCACCCCTGAGAAAAAATGATTTTCCTTATTGCAAACTTGCATTTTTTGGAAGATAAGCAGTGTCTCGATTTGGAAAGACAGGTGCCAGCTTGGGAGAGCAGGGCCTCCCTTGGAATGGAGAATGCAAACAACCCTATGTCCTAATTATTATAATTTTGAAAATTAAGAAGCTTCAGGCAAAGATCTGGGGATAGGAATAAGAGTTCACTACTAGTTTGTATAACAAGGCAAACAAAAACAACCACAGCATCAACAACAAGCAGAACCAGGAACCTCGTGATAGCCGCCTTGGCCACAGGCGTTTTCCCCTTGGTGCAGTTCCGGGCACAGCCGGCAGGAGCGCTGGTGGCTCCCGGTGGGCAGGGCAGGTGCGATGATCCCCCCGCGGCTGCAGGGGGCGCTGTGGTGTGGGCTGGGGGAGCACGCGGTGATGGCGGTTCTGTCCCAGGCGGGAAGGGATGGAAGGGATGGATCAGAAATTCTGGAGCTGAGGCTGAAGACGCGGGAGGTCTTGGCAGGCATGGGGTAGCGGCTACAGAGTAGCGAAAAAACTCAGAGGAGTGCCCAAAGAAGCAGCGGGGGTGGGACAACAGCGACCCTGCTCCCAGCACGGTGACAGCCTCTCTTTTAGTGAGGCAGGAGATGACAAGGTCCCAGTTCAGTGACTGCTCCCAGGAGCAGGGGCTCACCCCACACCAGAAAAAACAGGACTTGAGCTGGATTTCTGCAGCAGCAGTGAGTTCCTTTCCCCAAGCAGCAGCTCCACCATCCCCCTCTGAAAGCCCAGACTGAGCTATGGAGAGCTTCCCCTCCCCACCATCAGCGCTTCTTAGCAACTCAATGGGAAAAAATTCCCCAGGTAACAAGAAAAGGAAAAGGAAAAGGAAAAGGAAAAGGAAAAGGAAAAGGAAAAGGAAAAGGAAAAGGAAAAGGAAAAGGAAAAGGAAAAGGAAAGGAAAGGAAAGGAAAGGAAAGGAAAGGAAAGAAAAGAAAAGAAAAGAAAAGAAAAGAAAAGAAAAGAAAAGAAAAGAAAAGAAAAGAAAAGAAAAGAAAAGAAAAGAAAAGAAAAGAAAACCAATAAGCAACCAGCATAAAATCTTTCCTCATCTCTCCATACATCTTTCATCTACCCCTTATCCTATCAGGTATAAAATGAAGTTGCAAAACAGCATTTCACTCTTGTACCCCAGATAACAAAGACTAACAACACCTCTCTAGTTCACAAAGTCATGAACCATTCACAGCCAATGAGGGGTCAGTTCATGACCAATGTTGGGTCAGTTCATGACCTCAGTCCTGTATCCAGGTTCTTCCTAGTTATAAATTGCTGGGGGTTTAATGCTGGTGATAACCTCTCATAAAAGTTTATAAGTAGGTGAATATGGGAAACAATTTCCTTCTCCAGGGCATTCTGGGCTTTAAATCCTTGCTTGAGTTTGAGTTTTGGTGTTGTGGGGTTTTTTTGGGTTTTTGTTTGTTTGTTTGTTTGTTTTTGTGGGTTTTTTGTTTGTTTTTGGGGTTTTTTGGGTTTGTTGTTGTTGTTGTTGTTGTTGTTTTGTTTGTTTGTTTGTTTTCCTTCCCGTGCAGTGTTCCTTCTGAAACCTGGTAGGAAATCTTGGACTTTCTTGAGAATCTGCCCTCCAAAAGGAGCAGCACCTCCATCACCCACACTGATCCCATATTGGTAGTTTACAACATGGATTAACTTAATGGGAATTTTCAAACAGCTCAGAGGAAGGAGATGCACAGAAAATGGGCCATAACCTCAGACAAGGCTACCAAATGAACACGGAAAAGTTGGTACACAAAAGCTCAAATGGAAATTTACAGAAGATATCCATACCCAGAAAAGCTCAAAACCTAATCCAATAATCTAAAAAAGAAGAGGAGGATGGATCTGGAAGAGGATTTGGGGGCTTAGATATTGACAATAAAGGCAGATGGAAAGGAATCAATCTAGTGGATGGCTGTGATAGAAGATTAGTAAAATCTTCAGTCCTATAACCTTCACTGTGGATGAGAGGAGAGGGGATATATGGAAGTATGGACAGACAGTCCATGAGACAGCTGTGAAAGGACGATACTGTAATTCTTCAGTTCAACAAAAGAAATTATCATTTGCATAAAAGCTACATGTCACTTAATTTGTCCTAATTAAGTCTGATAAGGCTTTAGATTTGGCAGGATGTGATATAATCTGAATGCTGGGTATTAGGAAATAACACTTCTGCATCATGCAGGATATCTGTTTTTAAACATCAGCTGTTGTCAGTCAGGATTTAATGTAAGGATGTGAGTGACATCCCTTGCCCAGGATGGCAGGTAGTTGGAATGAGATAATCTTTAAGGTCCCTTTCAACCCAAACCATTCTCCTCATTCTATGATACATTTATATTTTTGCCTTTTCAATATAAAAACCAAACAAAATTCTGTACCTGAGACAGCTTTTTCTTCTGAACACAGTTAATCCCTCCGATAAAAGCCATGTTTGGCATCACTGGTCTTGGGAACTCAAACACAAAATCGTATCTCATCAGCCAGAAGGATCCACGGCTCAGGAGTTCTGTCACTGTCATTTTCTTTTTGAAAACCTCATATGCAAGCTCTTCAAAGTTATCATAGATAGGCTTACAGTAAAAGCGCTCCAGCAGATCAACCAGCATGTTCTTCACTCGTTGGGAAAACACCATGCTGTCTGAATTATCCAAGAATAACCTGGGGACATAGGAAGGAGGGCTTGGACACTGTGTAGCAGCAGAATCCATTCCACAGGGAAAGCCCCGCAAGAAGTAAACAGAAGGAACAGAAAGATACTCAGCCACCAGGGGCCCACACATCAGGATGGGATCTGTGAAAACCACGTCGAATTTGCTCTCTTTCAAGTACTGCATCAGCTCCTTGTTCTGCAGAAGACTCTTACAGTTGGTGAAGAAGACCGAGGAGATTTCTATTGTGCTTTGATAAGAGGTAAGAACAACATTCAAAACAGATTGTTCAATAAAATGGGCATTAACAAAGGTCTTGAGCATTTCACCCAAGTATTCGTCTGTGTAAGGTATTGGATACATTTTCACTGTGTAATTCTGAGGCTCCTTTGACTTCATATACAGACTGGTTGAAGGCACAACCACAACAACTTCGTGTCCCTTTTGCTGCAGTTTCTCCACTACTGGGCGCATGCTGAGCCAGTGACTTCCATCTTGAGGCACCACCAGTATCTTTCCACCCTCAGCCAGGATTAAAGACAGTGTCAGGAGGAGAAATATCCAGGTACCATGGTAAAAAAGAGCCATTTTGGTGGGAGTAAACCAGAGGGTTCTGCTCTGGGGGGATCCAAACAGTCCTTTATATGATGGCCCATGCAGACTAAGCAGGGAATTTATTGGCTACAGAAATTAATATTTAACTTCCCAATCTGGTCGTGATTAGCCTGAGATATTTCCTATGTTTGTGGAAGGGAAGGGAAGCAATGTCCTTAGAAAAACATTTGTACTTTCTGTTAATGTTTAATCTTTGAAGTCTGTCAGCACTACGACACTGTCAGCACTATGTCTGTGAAACCAAGAGGGGGGTATCATGTTGTAACCGTAATCGTCGTTAAAACCATTGACCTGAACACACAGAGAGAAAATAGTAAAAATACACCCAGCAGAATGGATGCAACTCCTTTCCTGAGGACATGAGGCTGATGTGGAAATCCCAGCCCCTGGAAGCAGCCAAACCTGCGCCTCTTATAAAGATGTCACACTCACCAGGATGTACCATGCAATCCCAAATCTGAGAAGAACAATCCTGATTGGCTTTTTTCCTCCTGGCACTACACCAAAAAAGTGAACTGATGGATGGGTTCCAAAGGAAAAGGAGGCTGGCCCAGGGGCACAAAGAAGGAGTTTTGGTCTTTGGTTGCTTTTCATGTATTGTGAGCAAGACAAAACCTAGGAAGAGGTGTGACACCTTCCACTAATCCCATTGCAGAGATGTTTTGTCTTTGTGCAAGTAAAAGCAATGCCAGAGCTTGGATGGTGAACTTTGAGAGGTGGCTGTAGCTTAAATTCCTGAAGTTTGGTTTAATGGAATCATACTAACTTTGGTTGTCTGAGCTGGCCAAAAAAGCATCTTTACATTAACTTGGGCTAAAGATGAGATTGTCACCAGAACGTCTCAGAACTCACAGTCTGAGTCCTTTTGCAGTGTCACCATGCCAGCCTTCAGGTAATTCTAGACTCAAGATATTGGCTTAGATTCTTCCAAGCCTTGTGTCGAACTCCCAGACATTTGAGGAGTTGGAAACTTGGGATTTCTCTGCCTGGTAATGAAGGTGTAATTGCTGCTGAGACAGATCCCCATGCAAAGCGCAGGACAAGAGGAAATCAGCCTGAGGAAGCTTAGTCAAGGTGTAAACGCAGTTTGTCTTCCCCCAGGCCCAGCCCTTTGGTCTCATGTTCTCCCACAACCTCTGTGATGATCCTTACACAATTTAGGATTGAAATCCCAGCTGGATAAGGTAAGTAGGGCCAGTTCTGCACAAGCCTGAGCTCCTTCAGCTCAGGGCAGCTCCTCCCTCCACAGGACCACATTAGACATGGCAGAGAGGAACTCCTGTCTGGAATGAGACCACCGTGCCCCATTCCCCTGCCTGTGGAAAACTGTGGAACTGTAACGAAAAGGCTCGTGGATTCCTTGTGTGAGAAAGACGCTGCATTTTGAACCTCTTGTTCTCTCTCCCTCTCCCAGTAATCCTTTTTCTTTTCTTCCCTGTTGAGCAATGGATTCAACAGGCTTTGGAGAACTATTTATTCTTCTCCTAGGATTATGTTTCTGAACAGTAATGACCAACCCAGGGTGTGTGTGATCAGGCAGATTTCATTTCTCCCCTATGGCTCACTTTACTCTCATTTACACTCAGTTCCTGGGCACTATTCAAGGGGAAATAGGAGAAAGTCCTCTGCTGTGGTAGAAAATGTAGCTAGAAAAGGAGGCTGAAGAATGTTGTGAAAAATACAGAAGGTTTTTCCAGTTGTGGAGCATGTGATTTTCACCTAAGGGGAGTGAGAAGACAGGAGGTAGCAGGGATAAAATGAGGGCAGAATGTCTCTACCCTTGTAGCAACGTTATGAACTCTTGGCAGCTCTGAGACCTTCAGGATATAGAAGTAAAGCCATTTGTTGTGTAAGCAGCAATGATTTGCCTCTTAAATCGCAAACTAGCACCACTTTTGTGAGGCCTACTGTGAATGCCTTAAATACAATTTTATCCTAATATTCAAGTCAATAATATTATTTTTTGCCTTGTTTATCAAGATTAGAGGGCTCTCCATACACCTGTCAAAGAGCATAAAAGAAATCTAAAAGAAGAAAGAAAAAACCCACCCTTTCAGCTCAAAGATACTGTGCAGAGATATTGTGTGACCACAGTTCAGAAGTGAGGGAGTAATTTCCTAGGAGAGAGATTTGTGTCCTGCTTTGTGCCTGGAAAGAAATGTGCAGTGTTATCATTTAAGAGATGACATGGTGACTATCAAAATCGATTTAGATTTCCAGATTAGCTTTAAAAGCCCTGCAGAACAATTCCTGTAAAAGCAGATATCAAGCAGTAGGTATGAAAACTTACCTGAGTTCTGCATTCAAGTGTCTTAAGACAAATCCATGATTGCAAGATTATTTCTTGCCATTTCAATGTGACATTTATATTTCATCCCCACAAACAGGAGAAACTTAACACAGAGAGCCAGTTTAGAAAGAATTTGTCAAGAAAACAAAACTGAAGTGAATAAACTGGTAATGATGAGCCTGGAGTTAAAAACCAAAAGATGACTCTTGGTCTCTTGATTCAATGAAAGAAATATATCTCAGATGCCATTGCAATCAAATCAAAGCTGTATCTGGTTGGTGGTTAATACACATTCACTGGGAACAGTAATTTCCATCTGGTAGATGAAATCCCTTTTTTCTTTGGTTTGTTACAAAACCCTCCTTGATTCAAATAAGTCTCTATCAAGGTTATTTGATATCAGCCTGTGGAAAACAACTACCCAAACCTGGTTGAATTGAATCCTGACCAGAAATTAAAACCTAAAATCAATAGTGATAAACTTCCTGGAACAGCAGAATGACTTTTTACTGGGAAATGTACAATCTGTAGGCAAAGGAACATTACCTTAGGCAGTGGTTTCTCCTTAGCACAGTTGATCCCCCCAACAAAGACCATGTTGGGCATCACTGGCCTGACGTACTCAAAGACAAAATCAAACCTCAGGAGCCAAACGGCAGCGGAGTTCACGAGGTCCATGAGGGACACATCCCTCTGAAGAACTTCTGAGGAAAGCTTAAGTGCTTCTGCATAGAAACCATTGCAGTAGTCAAGCTCCAGGAGGGAAATGAGGACATTTTCCACCCTCTGCAAAAAAGTCATTTGGTCTGAGTTGAAGCTGAAGAGTCTTGGGATGTAGGAGGGAGGGCTTGGGCACTGTGGGGCTGCAAAGTGCAGGTTGCAACCAAATCCCCTCATGAAGAACACAAAGGGAAGGGAGAGATGATGGGCCAGGATGGTCCCACACATGAAGGCTGGATCCGTCAGGATGGCATCAAAGCCGCTTTGGTTGAGGAACCTCAGGGTCTCCTGGCTGCGGAACAGGTCCTTGCACTGCCCAAAGAAGGTGCTGAAAACATGCACCGAGGCCTTGTACATTGCAAAGGCATTGAAGGGGAAAGGCTTCTCTGTCAGGTGCACGGCAACATATTCCCGAAAGGAGTTATCCAGCTCTTCCAGGGTCTGGCTCACCGGGTGTGTGACCACCTTGTAGGCCTGCGTTGTCTCCATCTGCCAGCTCACCTCGGGAACCAGCACCACCACCTCGTGTCCTCTCTCGCTCAGCTTCTGCACCACTTCCTGCATGCTCAGCCAGTGGCTTCCCACCATGGGCACCACCAGGAGCTTCCCTCCATCCGAGGGGCCGGGCAGGAGGAGGAGGATGGAAATCCAGGCACAGCAAAGCCTCAAAGCCATGTTGCTGTGGTTGGAGTAGGGGCCGTGGAAGAGATTTCTCCTGGAAGTTGTAGCTTGAAGATGCTTTGGAATGCAAGTGAGGGGTGGATTTATTGCACTGTGCTTTGTTATAATCCTGTAGTTAATGATCCACAGCTTTGGACAGTGGGTGGTTTATTTTGCCTTTTCCCTCCTTTCATGGAAAGCCAAGATTTGGTGACCCTTTCAATGCTGAGTCACTGGAGTCCCTCGGTGTTCCATGAGCTTCTCGACCTGGTACCCAGATCCCTCAGGACTCCTCATCTTTGTTGTGTCTTGTGTTACACCTTGGCCAGGACCCAGGGAGGCAGCCTTGGTGTGAACAACTCCCAGGCCCACTGTAGAAAATGAAAACAGCCTCTCCATGTTGGAGACACGGATCCTCGGGTGATTCCTCCAGGGATGGAGCAGGAGACCCTCAGGACAAGGCTCAGGGCTCTTCTGAGCTGGCAGGAATTTCCTCAGTGCCACAGACACCACAAGGAGGTGCTGACAGAGGCTGAACTCTCCCTGTAGAGCCCAAGTTCTCACTTTACAGATTTGTTTCCCAGCCTGGTAGGTGGCCCCCAGGGAGATGAAAACTCCTGCCCACCAGGAATAAGACCAGCACTAAATGTGTTTTAGCAACCGCTGCAGCCTCAGGTTTCAGACCTGACTCAGCCAAGGAGCAGGCTGAGCACAGACGTGATTTCCCCAGGCTCACAGCATTGCCATTGATGCCAACATTAAAAAGAATGCACCCCAGGATATTCCGAGCCATGCAGCCTCCATCCCTCAGACACACAACTTCTCTCATCTCCCTTCCTACCACGGTCATTGCACCAAAATGAACTGCATATTGTTTTCCTCAGATCAGCCTTTTTTCTTTTTCCTGTTTAACCAATGTCTTTAATTATTTCTGCTGGGAAGGTGGCAGAGAGCAGTTTTCTGTCAGGATGGCTTTTCAGAAAACAAAATTCTTGAGCGTCAGAGTAGGGGAGAGAAGCTCTGAGGTAAAAGAGACAAAAACACTCTCTTGAAACTTCTATTTTAAATTGTAAAGAAAAAACATCATAGTAACAACGACTCAATATGTTCAGATCTTTATAAAGCTCTCTTGGAACTGGGCAGTGGGAAGCCAACCAGTTTGGCAAACAGCATCTTCTCACCAACAAAAGTGAATTTCTGTATTTTGTGATGGCACCCCAGCTGTTTGCTGAAGTGGGATAAGGAGCGGGCTGGCAGGGAAATGTCCTGCCCTCCCCTGCCTCCTGCTGCAGGATGAATTTTCCATGCAAACCTTCAGTGTAAGGAATGGGTGTAAAGGCAATCCCGGGATGGGTGTAGTTAATCAGTAGCTCAGTGTTTGTGGACTTGCCAAAGGCTTGTCCTCACTTGGCCTGGATATCCCAGGTTATTCCAGCCAGGAATTCTGGAAGTTGCTGGGTTCAAGTCAGGGCAAGATCAAAGTCGCTCGGTGTTCACACGTGAGCAAAGGGACAGTGGGAAGGCTGGATTTGGGTGAAGAGTCACAAATTTGGGGGTAGCCCTGTCCAGAGCTGTGGAAGCCTTGAAAAAATCTCCTGAGCTGAGGGAACTGGGGATGTTTATGGAGAAAAGGAGGATTAGGGGGCACCTTGTCACTCTCTATGACTCCCTGACAGGAGATGGGGTGGGATCGGGTTGTCTTGGTATGTCCCAAGGGAAGGGATAAGTGGAAATGGCCTCAAGTTGCATCATGGGAGGATCAGAGTGGGTATTAGGGAAATAAAAATAAAAAATTCACTGCCATTGACACTTTCAACTATCCCAGCTTCCTTCAAGCCCCATCCAACCTGGCTTGGGACCCTTGCAGGGGTAGGGCAGCCACAGCTTCACTGAGCAACCTGTGCCAGTGCCTCACCATCCTCACGGGAAACATTTTCTTCCCAATAGCCCATCTAATCCTTTCCTCTGGCAGCTTAAAGCCATTGCCCTTGTGCCATGACTTCAGGGTCTTGTAAATAGTCTCCCTCCAAGAGAGATAAAAGATATGTCCCTATCAAATAACTCACTTGGATGGTGCTGATGTGTGGCTGTCTATGGTGCTTTAGCAAGCGATTCTTCTGAGGAAGTTACAGCAAAACCAATCAGTGACTAGGCAGGAAAATTGACAGCTAATGCAGCCATTAGAAAGGTGACACGCCTCTGCGAACACACAGGGTTAAAAATCAGAGAAATCGCGGGAAGAGCCCTTTTTCCCTCAGACCTCCGAAGAGGTAAGCAGGCAGCCCGGCTCCCTCCATGCCCTGGGCAGGGGGCAGCCGGGCCGGCCAGGCCTTTCCCAGGCCAGGCCTTTCCTGGGAAGCCCGCCGGGCCCGGTGACTCCTGGGCAGGGGGAAGGGAGGAGAATACACCCCATCCTGGCCCGGATCGTGTTTCTAGCGGCTGTTGAAACATCGTGCCGCTAAGCCGCGGGGCCAGGCTGGGCTCTGCTTCGCTGCAGCGCTGGCTGGGCCAGGCCCCGCTCTGCCACGCAGCCCCCGCTGGCTCAGCCCACGGCACAGCGCAGCTGAGATTCTGCGGCCGCCAAGTTCCAACCATGGCTGAGCCGGGCCTGCTCGAGCTGCAAGCCCCAGAGCCCGGCCCCCATGCTGGGGGCCATGGAAAAATCATGTGGCTGAGAACAGAGGCAATCCTGTAGCCCCGCACAGAAAGCAGCCCCATGACTGGAATTGAATGCATCAGGGACCAGAAATAGCCCTGCAGCCCAAGCGGCCCTGCCGGGCAGAGATCACAGGACCATCTGCAGTCCCCGGTGAGATGGTAACTCTGTCCTTGACAGACTAAACTTGCAAAGCACTAATTGCCACTCTGAGAGAAAAGACTCAGTAATTGAGTCTTTTTCCCTTACAGAAAGAGAGACACAGCATGAGCTTAAAGTCAGTGAAGAGAGGGAGAGAGTAAAAGTCCTAAGTCGAGGAAGATTGAGGAGTTGCCTAGTTTGAACCGGACTTCTCTCGAGAGGCCATGGAGAATGGACTAAACTATTCCTGTAACTAACTGAATGCTTTTTAGGGACATGCAAAGTTCTAGTCATAGCCGTGGATGATACAGCTGTGATCTAACAGAGAATTTTGAACAGAGGAAGATACAGATAAAGAGAAATGAAGCCCTATGCCCCCAGGGAAATAGAAAACCTCTGTTTCTTGAGGTGAAGATGATTTTGGAACTAGGTGAAGAAACGTTTATTGTATACTAGAACAGTCATCCTTAAACTGTACCCTAAAAAAAGCTGATATGCTCAGGAGTGCAGCTGTGGGAAGGCTGCCAAATGGGAGGGACGTCACGGTTTGCAGAATTCCCTGGGCGGCTGCAGATTTGTGATGTGGGAGCCACCAGAGAACTGTTTCTTGTGGCGATGTCTCCATGGGAGTTCTAAGAGAGGTTCCTCTCCCTAAGAACTGATGAAAGACTATTTTAAAGTGGTGAAACTGACTAAAAATTCCAGGTTTTGTTTCTTTAAGTTATCAGTGGGAAAATGAACTAACTTTCAGTATGGGGAGAGAAGAAGTGTCTGAAGGTTTCATTCTGACTCTTCCTCTTTTTTTTTTTCTTTCTTGTACTTTTGTTAATAAAACCTGTCTTTATACTTTTAAGGTTTGAGCCTGCTTTGCTTCTCTCTTAGTCCTATCTCACTAGAAAGAGTAAATGATTCTGGTAGACACTCAAACCACTACATTAATTTTGAGAAACAGGAATTGGCAAACGTGAAACCATACATGAATTGATGTTTCCACCTGGTTTCGAACCTGGTTATGAAAACCATCACACTGCCACAACCTCTCCCAACCAGCCACTGACCTGCAATAACGGCTTCTTCTTCCCTCCACAGTGGATGCCTCCAATGAAAACCATGTTGGGCATGACAGGCATGGGATACTCAAAGACAAAGTCAATTCTCCTCAGCCAGACGGATCCATGACTTAAAAGCTCTGTCATTGTCACTGGCTTTTGGAGGAACTCTGAGGCTAGCTCTTCAAATTGAGAATAGGCAATATTGCAGATGAAGGACTCAGAAAGGGCAATCAGGAAGTTCTTCACCCTCTCAGAGAAGGTCATGTGGTCAGTGTATTCTGAATACATGCGTGGGACGTAGGATGGCGGGTCCGGGCCCTGAGCCGCACGGACCTCCATGGCACAGGGAATCAGCCGCAGGAAGAAAACACTGGGGATGGAGAAGTGCAGGGCAACGATCTGCCCACAAGGTGTCAGGGGATCCGTGAGTAGGGCATCGAAGTGACTGTCTCCGATGTACTTCATCAGCTCTTGGTTGTACAGCAAGGACTTGCAGGAAGCATGAAAGATGGTCCCGCTCTGTCGGTACTCTAGCAAAAGCTTCCAGAATCTCACCAGGAAAGGCTCTTGGCTGAAAGACTTTTCAGTAAAGGTGCGTATGTGTTCTTCCACAATCTCCTTCATCGATGGCACAGGGTAGGTTTTCAGTTCGTAGACATCCGAGGAACTGACCAGGACTGAATTGTCCGGTGCGATGACCACGATTTCATGGCCTTTCTTGCTCAGCTCGACCAGCACTTTTTTCATGCTGAGCCAGTGGCTGCCCTCCGGGGCGATCACCACCAGCTTCCCTGCAGCAGCCGGGCTCAGGAGGCACAGGAAGGGGAGAAGCAGTGCCACCAGCATGGTGTGGGCTGTGCAGAGAGGAACCCTCACAACAGAGAGGCCAGGGGTACTTTGCCAGCTTTTGTAGCTATGTTCCACCTCTGCCCTTTTGACTGTCCTCCCATTTCAGGTCCTCAGCAACACAGTTCACAGAAAGCAATAAATGATTAGAAAAGATTCAGGGCAGGTTTGGAGTTCAAAGTTGGCTTTGCCTGAGTCAATAAAGGTGTGCCACCTTCACACACACCAAGCTAAGGTTATTGGCTCAATGCCACCTTCTTCCCTCACCAGGACCCCAGCTTTGTGGCACTTCCTGCCAACAGCCCACTACACCCACGGTCTGATAACAAAATGCATGGAAAATCCATGCAGAGTATTCTGCTCCGGAGGGATCCAGGCAGTCTTTCATAAGACGGTCCATGCAGACTGAGCAGGGAATTTTTTGGCTACAGAAATTAATATTTAACTTCCTAATCTGGTTGTGATTAGCCTGAGATTTTTCCTGTTTGTGGAAGGGAAGGGAAGGGAAGGGAAGGGAAGGGAAGCCATGTTCTTAGAAAAACATTTGTACTTTCCATTAATGTTTAAGCTTCAAAGTCTGTCAGCACTAAGACACTGTCAGCATTACGTCTGTGGAACCAAGAGCAGGGGTTTCATGTTGTAACAATAATTGTGGTCAAAACCATTGACCTGGTGAATACACGACAAGAAAATAGTAAAAATACATCCAGCAGAATGGATGCAACTCCATTCTGGAGGACATGAGGCTGATGTGGAATTCCCAGCCCCTGGAAGCAGCCAAACCTGCGCCTCTTACAAAGATGTCACACTCCCCAGGACGTACCATGCAATCCCAAATCTGAGGAGAACAATCCTGATTGGCTTTTTTCCTCCTGTCACTACATCAAAAAAGTGAAGTGATGGATGGGTTCAGGGCAACCAAAGGGAGAGCAGGCCGGCACGGGGACACAAAGAAGGAGTTTTGGTCTGTGGTTGCCTTTCGTGTATTGTGAGCAAGACAAAACCTAGGAAGAGGTGTGACACCTTCCACTAATCCCATTGCAGAGATGTTTTGTCTTTGTGCAAGTAAAAGCAATGCCAGAGCAAATGCCAGTCAATGCCATCTTTTGGATGGTGCTAAGGAAGAAATCCTTGTAATGAAAAGCTATCATCAGCACAAAGTTTTTCCATTCTTCTATAAATGGTGGTGGGACTCCCAGCATCCTCAGCTGGGAGAAACAAATTCTTACAGCCTTAGGCAAAGGGATTTGTCTCATGACACCCAAAGGGTGATGTGACTGCCCTGAGTAGCTCCACTCTGTCGCACTGGACATGGAGGAACCATCCTCAGACATGGAAAACCAGTTTCTGGAGAGGGGCAGCAGAGGAGAGGTGGGAGATGGCACAGACTAAAAGCAGGAGACTGAACAGATTTACAAATAATTCTCATTAACTGCAGGAAATCTGGATGCAAAGAGTGTATTACAACTACTGTGACAAGAGCTGGCCAAATTAACTTGAAGTTGCTGCTTGGTGTGTTTCCTACTCTGGCCTCGATCAGATTTTCAGTGGCAAAACCACTTGGCTGAAAACAGCCAAAGACGTTCATTTCCCTTGACTATAACGGAAGAAGTCTCTTGATATGATGGCCACCCTTTCTCATGGCCATCAGAACAAAAACTCTGGGAAGAGTGAGGCAGCAACAGGAAGGGCAAGAGAAGTTAAAGGGGGGACAAACAGAGAAAGGATGGAGTTCTTAGATTAGCACAGGGTTAGCTGAATTACCAGCTAAACTGGTAATTATTACTGAGAAAATTAACAGCCAGGCTCATTCTTCAAAGCAACAGATAAGTTTATATGTGTTTGTTTTTCAGGATGAGTAGCAAAGGGCACCTGAACCCCACTCAGCTCAGAAGGGTGTGGTGCTCAGTTATCAGCTCCTGTTTTATGTGCAAACAATGGGCTGAGAAACTGAGGATTCCAAATGTGAGAGAGCCAGGTGCCTGCTTAGAGGAAAGCCTTCCCCATTGCATACCAAAGGATATCAAGGCTTGACTGAGCCAGGACTGTAGGTTTGTTTTCCTCTCAGAAGTGATAAAGCTTAAATAAGTAGAAAACTTGGGAAAATGAGAGAGTTTTAAAGCAAGACCTGTGCTCTTAAACCCTGCACTGGTGAGAAGAAGATGTTTATTCAGTTACATTTTTTCTTTACTTGAATAGCTACTTGCTTAAACCTGGGGTTAATTTAATGTTTTCAGTTAACCTGTTGTTGAAATAACTACTGGGAGGATTAGGTAAGAAAAAAACAGGAAGAACTTTGTGAGGTGACTGTAGCTTAAATTCCTGAGCTTTGGTTTAATGGAATCATACTAACTTTGGTTTTCTGAGCTGGCCAAAAAAGCATCTTTACATCAACTTTGGCTAAAGATGAGATTGTCAGCAGAACGTCTCAGAACTCACAGTCTGAGTCCTTTTGCAGTGTCACCATGCCAGCCTTCAGGTAATTCTAGACTCAAGATACTGGCTTAGATTCTTCCAAGTCTTGTGTCGAACTCCCAGACATTTGAGGAGTTGTAAACTTGGGATTTCTCTGCCTGGTAATGAAGGTGTAATTGCTGCTGAGACAGATCCCCATGCAAAGCGCAGGACAAGAGGAAATCAGCCTGAGGAAGTTTAGTCAAGGTGTAAACGCAGTTTGTCTTCCCCCAGACCCAGCCCTTTAGTCTCATGTTCTCCCACAACCTCTGTGATGATCCTTACACAATTTAGGATTGAAATCCCAGCTGGATAAGGTAAGTAGGGCCAGTTCTGCACAAGCCTGAGCTCCTTACGCTCAGGGCAGCTCCTCCCTCCACAGGACCACATTAGACATGGTAGAGAGGAACTCTTGTCTGGAATGAGACCACCGTGCCCCATTCCCTTGCCTGTGGAAAACTGTGGAACTGTAACGAAAAGGCTCGTGGATTCCTTGTGTGAGAAAGACGCTGCATTTTGAACCTCTTGTTCTCTCTCCCTCTCCCAGTAATCCTTTTTCTTTCCTTCCCTGTTGAGCAATGGATTCAACAGGCTTTGGAGAACTATTTATTCTTCTCCTAGGATTATGTTTCTGAACAGTAATGACCAACCCAGGGCGTGTGTGATCAGGCAGATTTCATTTCTCCCCTATGGCTCACTTTACTCTCATTTACACTCAGTTCCTGGGCACTATTCAAGGGGAAATAGGAGAAAGTTCTCTGCTGTGGTAGAAAATGTAGCTAGAAAAAGAGACTGAAGAATGTTGTGAAAAATACAGAAGGTTTTTCCAGTTGTGGAGCATGTGATTTTCACCTAAGGGGAGTGAGAAGACAGGAGGTAGCAGGGATAAAATGAGGGCAGAATGTCTCTACCCTTGTAGCAACGTTATGAACTCTTTGCAGCTCTGAGACCTTCAGGATATAGAAGTAAAGCCATTTGTTGTGTAAGCAGCAATGATTTGCCTCTTAAATTGCAAACTAGCACCACTCTTGTGAGCCCTAGTGTGAATGCCTTAGATACAATTTTATCCTAATATTCAAGTCAATAATATTATTTTTTGCCTTGTTTATCAAGATTAGAGGATACGTACACCTGTCCATACACCTGTCAAAGAGCATAAAAGAAATCTGAAAGAAGAAAGAAAAAAGCCACCCCTTCAGCTCAAAGATACTGTGCAGAGATATTGTGTGACCACAGTTCAGAAGTGAGGGAGGAATTTCCTAGGAGAGAGATTGGTGTCCTGCTTTGTGCCTGGAAAGAAATGTGCAGTGTTATCATTTAAGAGATAACATGGTGACTATCAAAATCGATTTAGATTTCCAGATTAGCTTTAAAAGCCCTGCAGAACAATTCCTGTAAAAGCAGATATCAAGCAGTAGGTATGAAAACTTACCTGAGTTCTGCATTCAAGTGTCTTAAGACAAATCCATGATTGCAAGATTATTTCTTGCCATTTCAATGTGACATTTATATTTCATCCCCACAAACAGGAGAAACTTAACACAGAGAGCCAGTTTAGAAAGAATTTGTCAAGAAAACAAAACTGAAGTGAATAAACTGGTAATGATGAGCCTGGAGTTAAAAACCAAAAGATGACTCTTGGTCTCTTGATTCAATGAAAGAAATATATCTCAGATGCCATTGCAATCAAATCGAAGCTGTATCTGGTTGGTGGTTAATACACATTCACTGGGAACAGTAATTTCCATCTGGTAGATGAAATCCCTTTTTTCTTTGGTTTGTTACAAAACCCTCCTTGATTCAAATAAGTCTCTATCAAGGTTATTTGATATCAGCCTGTGGAAAACAAGTACGCAAACCTGGTTGAATTGAATCCTGACCAGAAATTAAAACCTAAAATCAATAGTGATAAAATTACTGAAACATCAGAATGACTTTTCATTGGGAAATGTACTGTAGGCAAAGGAACATTACCTTAGGCAGTGGTTTCCCCTTGGCACAGTTGATCCCCCCAACAAAGACCATGTTGGGCATCACTGGCCTGACGTACTCAAAGACAAAATCAAACCTCAGGAGCCAAACGGCAGCGGAGTTCACGAGGTCCATGAGGGACACATCCCTCTGAAGAACTTCTGAGGAAAGCTTAAGTGCTTCTGCATAGTAATGGTTGCAGTACTGAAGCTCCAGGAGGGAAATGAGGACATTTTCCACCCTCTGGAAAAAAGTCATTTGGTCTGAGTTGAAGCTGAAGAGCCTTGGGATGTAGGAGGGAGGGCTTGGGCACTGTGGGGCTGCAAAGTGCAGGTTGCAACCAAATCCCCTCATGAAGAACACAAAGGGAAGGGAGAGATGATGGGCCAGGATGGTCCCACACATGAAGATCGGATCTGTCAGGATGGCATCAAAGCCGCTTTGGTTGAGGAACCTCAGAGTCTCCTGGCTGCGGAACAGGTCCTTGCACTGCCCAAAGAAGGTGTTGTAAGTGTGCAGATAGGCCTTGTACATTGCAAAGGCATTGAAGGGGAAAGGCTTCTCTGTCAGGTGCACGGCTACGTATTCCTGGAAGGACATATCCAGCTCTTCCAGGGTCTGGCTCACCGGGTGTGTGACCACCTTGTAGGCCTGCGTTGTCTCCATCTGCCAGCTCACCTCGGGAACCAGCACCACCACCTCGTGTCCTCTCTCGCTCAGCTTCTGCACCACTTCCTTCATGCTCAGCCAGTGGCTTCCCACCATGGGCACCACCAGGAGCTTCCCTCCGTCTGAGGGGCCGGGCAGGAGGAGGAGGATGCAAATCCAGGCACAGCAAAGTTTCAAAGCCATGCTGCTGTGGTTGGAGTAGGGGCTGTGGAAGAGATTTCTCCTGCAAGTTGTAGCTTGAAGATGCTTTGGAACGCAACTGATGAGTGGAATGGTTCCACTCTGTTTTGTTATAATCCTGTAGTTAATGATTCACAGCTTTGGATTGTGGGTGGTTTATCTTGCCTTTTCCTTACTTGGTTTATATTTCCTTACTGGAAAGCCAAGATTTGGTGACCCTTTCAATGCTGAGTCACTGGAGTCCCTCGGTGTTCCATGAGCTCCTCGACCTGCTACCCGGATCCCTCAGGACTCCTCATCTTTGCTGTGTCTTGTGTTACACCTTGGCCAGGACCCAGGGAGGCAGCCTTGGTGCGAACAACTCCCAGGCCCACAGTGGCAAATGAAAACAGCCTCTCCATGTTGGAGACACGGATCCTTGGGTGATTCCTCCAGGGATGGAGCAGGAGACCCTCAGGACAACGCTAAGCGCTCTTCTGAGCTGGCAGGAATCTCCTCAGTGCCAAGGATACAACAAGGAGGTGCTGAGAGAGGCTGACCTCTCCCTGTAGAGCCCAAGTTCTCACTTTACAGACTTGTTTCCCAACCTGGGAGGTGGCCCCCAGGGAGCTGAAAACTCCTGCCCACCAGGAATGAGACCAGCACTAAATGTGTTTTAGCAACTGCTGCAGCCTCAGGTTTCAGACCTGACTCAGCCAAGGAGCAGGTGGAGCACAGACGTGATTTCCCCAGGCTCACAGCATTGCCATTGATGCCAACATTAAAAAGAATGCACCCCAGGATATTCCGAGCCATGCAGCCTCCATCCCTCAGACACACAACTTCTCTCATCTCCCTTCCTACCACGGTCACTGCACCAAAATGAACTGCATATTGTTTTCTTCAGATCAGCCTTTTTTCTTCTTCCTGTTCAACCAACATCTTTAATTATTTCTGCTGGGAAGAGCAGTTTTGTGTTGGGATGCCTTTTCAGGAAACAAAATTCTTGAGTGTCAGAGTAGAGGGGAGAAGCTTTGAGATAAAAGAGACAGAAACACTCTCTTGAAACTTCTGTTTTAAATGGTAAAGAAAAAACATCACAGTAACAATGACTCAATATGTTCAGATCTTTATAAAGCTCTCTTGGAACTGGGCAGTGGGAAGCCGACCAGTTTGGCAAACAGCATTTTCTCACCAACAAAAGTGAATTTGAGTATTTTGTGATGGCACCCCAGCTGTTTGCTGAAGTGGGATAAGGAGCGGGCTGGCAGGGAAATGTCCTGCCCTCCCCTGCCTCCTGCTGCAGGATGAATTTTCCATGCAAACCTTCAGTGTGAGCAATGGGTGTAAAGGCAATCCCGGGATGGGTGTAGTTAATCAGTAGCTCAGTGTTTGTGGACTTGCCAAAGGCTCCCTCACTTGGCCTGGATATCCCAGGTTATCCCAGCCAGGAATTCTGGAAGTTGCTGGGTTCAAGGTAAGGTGCGATTAAAGTGATTGCCTGCTCACATGTGAGCAAAGGGACAGTGGGAAGGCTGGATTTGGGTGAAGAGTCACAAATTTGGGGGCAGCCCTGTCCAGAGCTGTGGAAGGCATTAAAAAATCTCCTGAGCTGAGGGAACTGTGGGTGTTCATGGAGAAAAGGATGGGGCACCTTGTCACTCTCTATGACTCCCTGACAGGAGTTAGGATTGAGCTGTCTTGCTGTGTCCTGAGTGAAAGGATGAGTGGAAATAGCCTCAAGTTTCAAGGGTGGGTATAAGTTAAAAAAAAAAAAAAAATTGCTTGAAGAATGGTTAAGCGTTGGAATAATTTGCCCAGGGAGGTTGTGGAGTCAGTATCTCTGGAAGTGTCCAAGAGAAGCTGGGATGTGGCACTTGGGGACCTGGTTTCGGAGTGATGTTGGCAATGCTGGCGTGAGGCTGGGACTGGGTGATCCTCCAGGTCTTTTCCAGGCTTGATGATTCCGTCAGGTGCAGGCTGGGCCATTCCAGGCTCAGGACAGAATTATTAGGATAGCTCCAACACACCAGCCAAGGCTGGCATAAATCCATGATTGGTGATCCCTAAATACTTCCTATAAATCCATAAGAAAAGATACCCAAGCCCCTCTAATAGATCCATAAATAGTGGTCCCTAAAGCCCTATAATAAATCCATGCCAGGAGATATTAATATCCTTTTATAAACCCATGGCAGGGGATCCCAAAGCCTCCTGTCATGTAATGAGTAATGAGATGGTTGGCTCTCACAATTAAGGGATAAACATTATGGCTGTGTCAGAAGTTTTGTAGATGTATAGTTATGTTTCTGGAATATGTCCTCCCAACATCCTCTTTCCCCTCTCCCTTGTGGTGTTGTCACAGATTGGCCTTGGTAGTTGGGGCACTTGAGGAGGGCCAGCTTGTTACTGTGGCAACACCTGACCTCCAATCAAGATGTAAGGAAGTGATCTCCACCAATGGACAGCGAAGAAGGGGTTGACTGACAGGGCTTTGGGAGGGGCTAAGGAGTATAAAAGGCAAAGCCTCCATTTTGTAGCTGAGCATCTGGCTGCTGCTCATAGACTCCCAGTGCTGCTCTTTCTCCTTATTCAGTCTTTTGTTGTATTTTGTTAAGCTTTAAAAATCCTTTGAGATTTTAAAAGTGAGCATAATTTCTCACAGGAGCAATTTACTAGGAGAGAGATTTGTGTCCTGCTTTGTGCCTGGAAAAAATGTGCAGTGTGTTATCATTTAAGAGATAACATGGTGACTATCAAAATTGATTTAGATTTCCAGATTAGCTTTAAAAATCCTGAACAATTCTGGTAAAAGCAGATGTCAAGGAGTAGGTATGAAAATTTACTTGAGTTCTGCATTCAAGTGTCTTTTCACCAAATCTACAATTGTAAGATTATTTCTTGCCATTGCAACGCGACACTTACATTTCACCCTCATAAACAGGAGTAACCTAACACAGAGAGACAGTTTGGAAAGAATTTGTCATGAAAACAAAACTAAAGTGAATAAACTGGTGCTGATGAGCCTGGAGTTAAAAAACAAAAGATGACTCCTGGTCTTTTGATCCAATTAAAGAAATATATGTCACATGTCATTACAATGAAATCAAAGCTGGACCTGGTTGGTGGTTAATACACATTCACTGAGGACAGTAATTTCCATCTGGTAGATGAAATCCCTTTTTTCTTTGGTTTGTTACAAAACCCTCATCAATTCAATTTAATCTCTATCAAGGTGATTTGATTTCAGCCTGTAGAAAACAACTGCCCAAACTTGGTTGAATTAAATCCTGACCAGAATTTAAAACCAAAAATCAATAGTGATAAACTTCCTGAAGCAACGTACTGACTTTTCACTGGGAAATTGTGAGAAATGGATTTGTAGAGGATTCTCAAAACCTGACTGAAAGGTCACATAGTCTTGTCCATCTGTATGCAAACTCTGAGGTAAGGCGTGCTGACTTAGAAAGGCCATGGAATAGAGAAGACATTGTTGAGAGAGAAATTGAAAAAATTTCAAACAATGGCCTTGAAAACAGACCAGATATTTTTGAGAATTAGAACTGTGAAAAATTCATTGTAGCAAGGCCATGTGGGGTAAAATAATAGGTGATTTGTGTTACAAGTATTAGCAGCATTCTGTGACAAAAGCTAATAGGCTGAAAGACATTTTTAAGGTATAGAAACAGAGAAATAGTTTGCCTTCTGTTAGAATGGCATTGAGTTTTTCATCTCTTGTGTCTCACCCTTCTAATGCATTGATAATGGAATATAATCTTTAAAAACGCCTCTCAGCTGCCCCGTCTCTGTAGAGCTGAGTTTTACAACAGGAAATGTACAATCTGTATGCAAAGGAACATTACCTTAGGCAGTGGTTTCTCCTTGGCACAGTTGATCCCCCCAACAAAGACCATGTTGGGCATCACTGGCCTGACGTACTCAAAGACAAAGTCAAACCTCAGGAGCCAAACGGCAGCGGAGTTCACGAGGTCCATGAGGGACACATCCCTCTGAAGAACTTCTGAGGAAAGCTTAAGTGCTTCTCCATAGTAATGGTTGCAGTAGTGAAGCTCCAGGAGGGAAATGAGGACATTTTCCACCCTCTGGAAAAAAGTCATTTGGTCTGAGTTGAAGCTGAAGAGTCTTGGGATGTAGGAGGGAGGACTTGGGCACTGTGGGGCTGCAAAGTGCAGGTTGCAACCAAATCCCCTCATGAAGAACACAAAGGGAAGGGAGAGATGATGGGCCAGGATGGTCCCACACATGAAGATCGGATCTGTCAGGATGGCATCAAAGCCGCTTTGGTTGAGGAACCTCAGGGTCTCCTGGCTGCGGAACAGGTCCTTGCACTGCCCAAAGAACGTGTTGTAAGTGCGTACTGAGGCTGTGTACATCTCTACAACATTGAGGGGGAAAGGCTTCTCCGTCAGGTGCGCGGCAAGGCATTCCCGAAAGGAGTTATCCAGCTCTTCCAGGGTCTGGCTCACCGGGTGTGTGACCACCTTGTAGGCCTGCGTTGTCTCCATCTGCCAGCTCACCTCGGGAACCAGCACCACCACCTCGTGTCCTCTCTCGCTCAGCTTCTGCACCACTTCCTGCATGCTCAGCCAGTGGCTTCCCACCATGGGCACCACCAGGAGCTTCCCTCCATCCGAGGGGCCGGGCAGGAGGAGGAGGATGGAAATCCAGGCACAGCAAAGCCTCAAAGCCATGCTGCTGTGGTTGGAGTAGGGGCCGTGGAAGAGATTTCTGCAGCAGGTTGTAGCCTGAAGAGGCTTTGGAATCAACTGATGGGTGGATTGTGCTGATTGTGCTGTGTGATAATCCTGTAGTTAATGAATCACTGCTTTGGACTGTGGGTCATTTATTTTGCCTTTTCCCTCCTTTTTTGGAAAGCCAAGATTTGGTGACCCTTTCAATGCTGAGTTACTGGAGTCCCTCAGTATAGGAAACGAGCTGCAATGGGGTTCGATGAGAGATTTCCGGAGACCGGGATGCTCTTAGGACACGTGGTTTATTGGTCGTGGGGACAGGCAACCTGACCAGCACCGGCTGAAGCGTGGTCTTCCAGCAGTCAGGGGGAAGCAATGGGAAAGGAAGGGAGCAGCAGAAGGGAAAGTCCGAGAGCCGAATTTCCTGTTACATTACATTTTATCCCTTTCTATGCTGAATATTCTGGTTAGCACCAACCAACCAGTACAGTGTACAAAACCTACAGAATTTACATACAGCCTATGAGAACCACTACATTACCATACTACTCTACATACTAAATACCTGGAAAACTACCTTTTTCTTGCTACATGGCAGGACCCAACCCCCTTTTGCATCCCTTTGTCTGGGGAGGAGTATTGCTCAATTACCAGGGTCCTAGTCCTCAGCTAACTTAATCACTATCTTCCTGCTTAGCATTCTGTAGCTCAAATCTTGCTTTTAACTCTATCTCTCCTGCAGGTTTTACACTCTTAGAATCTTTCACCAATAAATCATCTCTGCAAGGCCTTCCTGCTTCATCCTCCCCAATACCTCAGTGTTCCACGAGCTGCTTGACCTGGGACTCGGATCCCTTAGGACCCCTCATCTTTGCTGTGTATACAGTGTATACAGACCGAAAATATGCTTTTGGGGTAGTGCATAGCTTTGGAAGGATTTGGGAAGAGAAGGAACTATTAAATCCAAAGGGAAAGGGACTGGTTCACAAAAAAACCCTTATTTTGGAGGTATTAGAAGCCTTACAATTAGCAGAAGTGGCAGTGGTATATGGTAAAGGACACCAAAATAGGGTTACTCTGAAGGGAAGGGGAAACAATTTAGCGTATTTGGAAGGTAAGGATGTGGCTGAGTTTGGGAATGGAAAAATTAATGATGGTGTTAACCCCCACAGGAGAAATGCAAGAAATCCCTGTGTTTAGTCAGATGGAAGATAGAGAACTCCTTGGAACAGGAGCAAAGAAAGATAATGAGGGGAAGTGGAGATTACCAGATGGGAGACAATTGTTAAATAAACCACTTGCCAAGAAAATGCTAGAAGGCATGCATGGTACAACACATTGGGGTACCCAGGTGCCGAGCGATCAATTCCTAAGGGACTGGGGCTGCACAGGAATTTCTGGAATAGCTAAGCAGGTAACTAAACGGTGTGTGCTATGTAAACAAGTCAATAGGAAAGTCGTGAGAAGAACATCCAAAGGAGGGCGGGAACTAGCTTTACAGCCCTTTCAGAACATCTAGGTAGACTTTACTAAGCTTCCCCAAGTACTATGGTGGAAATTTTTGCTAATGATAGTAGATCATAACCCACTAGGTACAGGTGGTGCCCACTGTTAAAGCCAATACCAGCATTGTAAGTAAAGCCCTCCTGGAATCAATAATTCCCCAATATGGGATGGTGAATAAGATTGATTCAGACCCAGGAACTCATTTTACATCTAAGTATTACATACAGTAAGTTGTTCAAGCCCTGGGGGTAAAATGGGAGTTACACACTCCATTGCATCTGCGGAGTTCTGGTCATCTTGAAAGGATGAATCAAACTCTTAAAAGAGCTTTGGGGTTGTGGTGTGCCTTTAAGGCTTAAAAAGAGCCCTCTTTTAGGGGTTTTTCCCCTCCCCCAGGGTAGGTTTTCCCCAGCCAACCCTGAAGGAATGATTATAATACACAGGGGTTACCAAGCAACCTGAGGTTTTTGCAGGGGTTGGCCATGGAAGGAATTGGCCCGGGCAGTGAGGGCCCACCCCTCCTCACAGGTGATTTGACCTTTAGGCTGCCCTTTAGCCCTCGGGTCACGCCCTGTCCCTCTCTGGCAGGTAGGCTGTGTGCCCTCCCGCATCCCCCTCTGCCGGGTAAAAACCCAGGACAGGCACATGGTCTGGGTTCTGCTGAGGGAAGTCACACGGTTCAGAACTGCTGCTAACTGCAATAAAATCTCTGGACAAGACTCCTGAAGCAGATCGGTTTCCTACTTCCACTGATCCGTCCAACCTCTCTGAAGGAGCCAGGCAGGATTCATCTTGCTACATTTATCTCACGGCTGCACCCCGGGTCCTACACTGCCTGAAACAAGCCTGGACTTGTCTGAGGGGTCTGTGCCTGTGTTAAAGTGCAAGGAGAGGATCCTTTTGGGACAAACCGCGAGGCTGCTCTCCCAGCACAGCTACCACACAGACCCCACAAAATAGCAGAGATTAATTCGCTGTTATATTTGGTTAAGCTGATGATTGAAGCTCAACTGTCATAGATAAAATGCCTCCCTTTAGCTCTGTTAAGAATTAGAACCCAACCCCAGTAAGATCTACAAGTCTCACTCTATGATGTGATGTTTGGACTATCCTTTTTGACCTCACCACAGAAAATTGCCACCTACAAGGAAGGGGAAGCCCATGCCAGAAAATACGTCTATTGTTGCAGTGCACCCCTACACCCAAGTGGGTGTTTCCATTTTGGGAAAGGAGTTTCAGTTTCACCCCTGACTTTTAAGAAGTAAGACCCAGAACTTTCAGTTCTTTGCTCATTGTAATTGGCCCAGTGCCAGCAGAGTGGTACTGGTTGGATCTTGGAAATGTACCTCAAAACTTGCAGCTGTTTCTATTGGGCAGCAAGCCAAAAAATCCTCCTAAATCATTTAAGTACAGAAGAAAGAGTACAGAGGTATGAGGTGCTTTTTGGGGTGCCTTAGCAGGTGCTAGAACCTTCTCTCCACTATACACATCTTTTCCTTTTGCTTTGTATCATTTGTTATTCTCTACCTTAATTAAAACCTTTTGCTTTTCAAAGCACATCTGATCAGCCATCTCGCAATAATTTTAAAGCCATTTCTGGGAGGCTGCAGGTCAGCCCTCGGAGCTTGATACATCTTCGTGGGGCTTATAACACGCTGGCCACCAGCCTGTATCAGTCTATTGCACAAATCTTAAAAGGGTAAGGCATAAAGGGGTAATTCCACAAACTACCACCCTGGATTTCAAAATTCATAATATTAATCCTGGAAATTGGGTTATGAGCAGGTCATGGAGAAATCATCCTCTAACCCCTCAATGGGAAGGTCCTTTTCAGTTATTGCTCACTACTGAATCAGCTGTGCAAACCACAGAGTGGAGATGGACTCATGCCAACAGAGTTAAAGGCCTGGTGGAAGAACCCAAAGAATGGACTATAACATCCACACGGGGTGAGATGAGATTGACTCTTAAGCAGAGACTGAGAGATAACTAGAGAAGCACCAGGACGTGCAAAAAGTAGAGTCAAGCTTCCACCAGCCAGCTCGAAGACTGTTTTGAATAACACTTTGGGCAGGGAGTTTGAACCGTGTTGGTTATTAATGTAATTGTTCTGTTTTAATAGATGGAGATTGCAAGCATCTGTTGAGGGGAGGTACCCAGGGAACTGTAAGATGTGCTGGGGCGGTTTGCTTAGGAACTAACAAGTGGAGTAAGACAAGAAATAGAGGACAAGACCAGGTTGGCCCTTGTATTCGCTGCTGAGAAGTTTCTATAGCCCTGCTGTGGGCAGCAATCACATAGGCATGGTAAGGTGGGGGCAAAAAGGCCATACCGGACCTCTCTCATTCTTCAACTATCTTTTCCTTCAAAACCCAATATGGGTGCAATTAAAAACAGGGACTAGAGGGCAAGACCAAGTTGGCCTCTATACTCCCCACCAAGATACACCCGCTATGGGTAGCAACCCCATAGGCATGGTAGATAGGGGTAAAAAGCCATACCAGAACTCTGTGATCCCATTTTGTCTGCTCCAACCAACTCATCAGTAAGTGTGCCTAAGGAAAACCAGAGGGCTTTTTTCTGTTCCCACTGTCCTTGCCCACATCAACAGATGCTAGGATGACTCATTCAAAAATTTTAACTTTGAGAAGTAGGAGTAGATTATTGGAATTGAAAAGTGAGAGTTAATTGTTCAAGCCAAATGACTTATAGAAAAGGAAAAGCAGGGTTTATTATAGATGAGTAATGAGATGGTTGGCTCTCACAATTAAGGGATAAACATTATGGGGATGTTAGAAGTTTTGTAGATGTATAGTTATGTTTCTGGAATATGTCCTCCCAACATCCTCTTTCCCCTCTCCCTCGTGGTGTTGTCACAGATTGGCCTTGGTAGTTGGGGCACTTGAGGAGGGCCAGCTTGTTACTGTGGCAACACCTGACCTCCAATCAAGATGTAAGGAAGTGATCTCCACCAATGGACAGCGAAGAAGGGGTTGACTGACAGGGCTTTGGGAGGGGCTAAGGAGTATAAAAGGCAAAGCCTCCATTTTGTAGCTGAGCACCTGGCTGCTGCTCATAGACTCCCAGTGCTGCTCTTTCTCCTTATTCAGTCTTTTGTTGTATTTTGTTAAGCTTTAAAAATCCTTTGAGATTTTAAAAGTGAGCATAATTTCCCACAGGAGCAATTTCCTAGGAGAGAGATTTGTGTCCTGCTTTGTGCCTGGAAAGAAATGTCCAGTGTTATCATTTAAGAGATAACATGGTGACTATCAAAATTGATTTAGGTTTCCAGAATAGTTTTAAAAGCCCTGCAGAATAATTCTGGTAAAAGCAGATGTCAAGGAGTAGGTATGAAAACTTACCTGAGTTCTGCATTCAAGTGTCTTAACAGGAATCCATGATTGCAAGATTGTTTCTTGCCATTTCAAGACATTTATATTTCACCCCCACAAACAGGAGAAACTTAACACAGAGAGACAGTTTGGAAAGAATTTGTCATGAAAACAAAACTAAAGTGAATAAACTGGTGCTGATGAGCCTGGAGTTAAAAAACAAAAGATGACTCTTGGTCTCTTGATCTGATTAAAGAAATATATGTCAGATGTCATTACAATGAAATCAAAGCTGAATCTGGTTGGTGGTTAATACACATTCACTGAGAACAGTAATTTCCATCTGGTAGATGAAATCCCTTTTTTCTTTGGTTTGTTACAAATCCCTCATCAATTCAATTTAATCTCTATCAAGGTGATTTGATTTCAGCCTGTGGAAGACAACTATTCAAACCTGGTTGAATTAAATCCTGACCAGAAATTAAACAAACAAAAAAAAATCAATAGCAATAAACTTCCTGAAGCAACATAATGACTTTTCATTGGGAAATGTACAATCTGTAAGCAAAGGAACATTACCTTAGGCAGTGGTTTCCCCTTGGCACAGTTGATCCCCCCAACAAAGACCATGTTGGGCATCACTGGCCTGACGTACTCAAAGACAAAGTCAAACCTCAGGAGCCAAACGGCAGCAGAGTTCACGAGGTCCATGAGGGACACATCCTTCTGAAGAACTTCTGAGGAAAGCTTAAGTGCTTCTCCATAGAAATGGTTGCAGTACTGAAGATCCAGGAGGGAAATCAAGGCATTTTCCACCCTCTGGAAGAAAGTCATTTGGTCTGAGTTGAAGCTAAAGAGTCTTGGGATGTAGGACAGAGGGCTGGCACAATGTGCACTTTACAGGTTGCAAGGGAATCCCCTCATGAAGAACGCAAAGGGAAGGGAGAGATGATGGGCCAGGATGGTCCCACACATGAAGATCGGATCTGTCAGGATGGCATCAAAGCCGCTTTGGTTGAGGAACCTCAGGGTCTCCTGGCTGCGGAACAGGTCCTTGCACTGCCCAAAGAAGATGTTGTAAGTGCGCAATGAGACTTTGTACATCGCCAAGGCATTGAGGGGGAAAGGCCTCTCCGTCAGGTGCACGGCTACATATTCCTGGAAGGCATTATCCAGCTCTTCCAGGGTCTGGCTCACCGGGTGTGTGACCACCTTGTAGGCCTGCGTTGTCTCCATCTGCCAGCTCACCTCGGGAACCAGCACCACCACCTCGTGTCCTCTCTCGCTCAGCTTCTGCACCACTTCCTGCATGCTCAGCCAGTGGCTTCCCACCATGGGCACCACCAGGAGCTTCCCTCCGTCCGAGGGGCCGGGCAGGAGGAGGAGGATGGAAATCCAGGCACAGCAAAGCCTCAAAGCCATGTTGCTGTGGTTGGAGTAGGGGCTGTGAAAGAGATTTCTCCTGCAAGTTGTAGCTTGAAGATGCTTTGGAACGCAACTGATGGGTGGATTGTGCTGATTGTGCTGTGTGATAATCCTGTAGTTAATGAATCACTGCTTTGGACAGCAGGTGGTTTATTTTGCCTTTTCCCTCCTTTTTTGGAAAGCCAAGATTTGGTGACCCTTTCAATGCTGAGTCACTGGAGTCCCTGGGTGTTCCATGAGCTCCTCATCCTGGTGCTTGGATCCCTCAGGATTCCTCATCTTTGCTGTGTCTTGTGTTACACCTTGGCCAGGACCCAGGGAGGCAGCCTTGGTGCGAACAACTCCCAGGCCCACTGTAGAAAATGGAAACAGCCTCTCCATTTTGGAGACACGGATCCTTGGGTGATTCCTCCAGGGATGGAGCAGGAGACCCTCAGGACAAGGCTCAGGGCTCTTCTGAGCTGGCAGGAATCTCCTCAGTGCCAGGGACACCACAAGGAGGTGCTGACAGAGGCTGACCTCTCCCTGTAGAGCCCAAGTTCTCACTTTACAGATTTGTTTCCCAGCCTGGGAGGTGGCCCCCAGGGAGCTGAAAACTCCTGCCTACCAGGAATGAGACCAGCACTAAATGTGTTTTAGCAACTGCTGCAGCCTCAGGTTTCAGACCTGACTCAGCCAAGGAGCAGGTGGAGCACAGACGTGATTTCCCCAGGCTCACAGCATTGCCATTGATGCCAACATTAAAAAGAATGCACCCCAGGATATTCCAAGCCATGCAGCCTCCATCCCTCAGACACACAACTTCTCTCATCTCCCTTCCTACCACGGTCACTGCACCAAAATGAACTGCATATTGTTTTCTTCAGATCAGCCTTTTTTCTTCTTCCTGTTCAACCAACATCTTTAATTATTTCTGCTGGGAAGAGCAGTTTTGTGTCTGGATGCCTTTTCAGGAAACAAAATTTTTGAGCGTCAGAGTAGGGGAGAGAAGCTCTGAGGTAAAAGAGACAGAAACACTCTCTTGAAACTTCTATTTTAAATGGTAAAGAAAAAACATCATAGTAACAATGACTCAATATGTTCAGATCTTTATAAAGCTCACTTGGAACTGGGCAGTGGGAAGCCGGCCAGTTTGGCAAACAGCATTTTCTCACCAACAAAAGTGAATTTGAGTATTTTGTGATGGCACCCCAGCTGTTTGCTGAAGTGGGATAAGGAGCAGGGTGGCAGGGAAATGTCCTGCCCTCCCCTGCCTCCTGCTGCAGGATGAATTTTCCATGCAAACCTTCAGTGTAAGGAATGGGTGTAAAGACAATCCCGGGATGGGTGTAGTTAATCAGTACCTCAGTGTTTGTGGACTTGCCAAAGGCTTGTCCTGACTTGGCCTGGATATCCCAGGTTATCCCAGCCAGGAATTCTGGAAGTTGCTGGGTTCAAGTCAGAGCGAGATCAAAGTCGCTCGGTGTTCACATGTGAGCAAAGGGACAGTGGGAAGGCTGCATTTGGGTGAAGAGTCACAAATTTGGGGGCAGGCCTGTCCAGAGCTGTGGAAGGCTTAAAAAAATCTCCTGAGCGGAGGGAACTGGGGATGTTTATGGAGAAAAGGAGGATTAGGGGGCACCTTGTCACTCTCTATGCCTCCCTGACAGGAGATGGGGTGGGATCGGGCTGTCTTGGTATGTCCCAAGGGAAGGGATGAGTGGAAATGGCCTCAAGTTGCATCATGGGAGGATCAGAGTGAGTATTAGAAAAAAACAAACAAACAAAAATACTGTAAGAATGGTTAAGCGTTGGAATAATTTGCCCAAGGAGGTGGTGGAGTCACCGTCTCTGGAAGTGTCCAAGAGAAGCTGGGATGTGGCACTTGGGGAGGTGGTTTAGGGGTGATGATGGCAATGCCGGCGTGAGGCAGGGACTGGGTGATCCTCCAGGTCTTTTCCAGGCTTGATGATTCTGTCAGGTGCAGGCTGGGCCATTCCAGGCTCAGGAGGGAATTATTAGGGTAGCTCCAACACACCGGCCAAGGCTGGCATAAATCCATGATTGGCGATCCCAAAATACCTAAATGAGAAAAGATACCCAAGCCCTTTTAATAAATCCGTGGCAGGAGATGCCAAACCTCTCTAATAAATCCAGACAGAGATGCCAAAACCCCTTTAATAAATTTATGACAGGAGATCCCAAATCTCTCTAATAACTTCATGACAATAGATCCCCGAGCCCCTCTAATAAATCCATGAAAGGCAGTCCCGAAAGTCCTCTAATAAATCCAGGCAAGGAGATTCCAAAATTCTTTAATAAACCTATGCAGGAGATCCAACCCCCCTAATATATCCATGAAAATAGAGCCTCAAACCCTTCTAACAAATCCAGAAAGAAATCCCCAAACCTCTCAAATAAATCCATGGCAGGAAATCCCAAACTCCTCGAATAAATCCAGAGATCCCAAATCCCCTCTAATCAATTCCTGACAAAAGATCCCCAAACCGTTGTAATATATCCATGAAAGGTGATTCCCAAACCCCTCAAATAAATCCATGTCAGGAGATCCCAAAATCCTTTCATAAACTCATGGCACCAAATCATGGCAGGAGATCCCAATAACCCTTCTATTAAAGCCATGGCAGAAGATCCCAATTCCTTGTAATAAATCCACGACTCAAAATAATTTTTTGAAAGAGGGAGCTGGTCTTTGTAGAATGCCAGGATGGTTTGGTTTGAAAGGGACCTTAAAGCTCACCTTAAAGGGTGGCGTTCCACCCCGCGCCATGGGCAGCGACACTCTCCACTATCCCCCGTCGCTCCAAGGCCTCATCGAGTGTGTCCTGGAACACTTCCAGGGATGGAGGTCCCACAAATTCCAGTGACGTCGTCGGCCCTCACGCCGGGAAAACTACAACTCCCGGCATGCCCCTCGCGCGCGCGCCCCGCCCTCCCTGCGGGCCGCCGGTCCCGGCGTGCTTTGCGCGGCGCCACACAACAAATATGGCGGCGGCCGCGGGGCCGTGGCCGTAGGACGGGGCTGGGCATGGTGAGTGGCGGGGCCTGAGGGGCCGGGGAACGCCGGTCCGGGAGAGACTGCCGGGCGTGGAGGGCTCCTGGAATGGGTTTAGTAGAGGCGTTTGGGATCTCCTGCTTTGGGTTTATTAGGGGGTTTGGGATCTCCTGTCATTTATTAGAGGGTTTTGGGAACCCCTGGCATGGGTTTATTAGAGGGGTTTGGAATCTCCTGCCGTGGGTTAATTAGAGCGGTTTGGAATCTCCTGCCATGGGTTTATCGGAGGGTTTTGGGAAGCCCTGGCATGGGTTTTTTGGAGGGGTTTGGGATCTCCTCTCATAGATTTATTAGAGGGGTTTGGGATCTCCTGCTGTGGGTTTATTGCAGGGGTTTAGAATCATTTGTTATTGATTTCTTAAAGGGTTTGGGGGAATTTCCTGTCACAGATTTGTTAGAGGGTGTTGTGATCTCCTGCTGTGGATTTATTAGAGGAGTTTGGGAATCTGATGGGTTATTAGAGGGATTTGTGGAGCTCCTGTCATCGAAATATGAGAGAATTTTGGGATCTCCTGTCATGGATGTATTAGAGAGGTTTTGGGATCTCTTGCCATGGATTTATTCCAGGATTTTGGTTTCTCCTGCCATGGATTTATTCCAGCCTGAGGCCCTGTGCTCTGAGCTGTCCCTGCTTTGTGAAAGCACTGGGCCATCCAGAATCCCTTCCCCTGCTATTCCTGGGTGGCTTTTCAGGGAAGGAGGATCCAGAAATAAGGAGCGAGGGAGGATTTGGCACTCAAGTGCCTCTCCGGAGTGGTGGGTGGGTGGTGTCTCCTGGATATGGCCCCTTTTTTTGGGACAAACGATCCACTGAGGAGCTGCTGGGCATCCAGGGAGGAGAAGAATCTAAGTGCTAAAGTGCAGGAGGCCCGACTGGAGACGGGAATGAGGGCTGGGAGAGAGCTTGGAATGAGTGCCAAGCCCAGGAATTCCATCCGGCAGCTTGGGAGGAGGGGCCTTTGCAGAGATTTTGAGGCAGTCAAGAGCTGCACTCATAGGAGGAAAAGCTGATGCAAAGTGATTTATTTCCTATTTGTGTTCACTGGGAAAGTGAAACTTAAAAACCTTTCTGCTTTTAATGCCTCAGATGAAGAAGCCCCAGCGATTTGGAGGAGGTGGATAAGGATAATCCAAGGTAGGGGACAGTTCACTATGTAGAAATAAATAACAGCTTTGTGCAAAATGGAATTGGGGTGGGTTTGATTCTGGTGAAAAGTCTGCTCAGATCTGTGGTAACAGAAATGCCTTTAATTCACCTTTTTTTTTTTTTTTTGTTACATTAATTCACACTTTTACATGGATTCGTTTTTAGAATGACCAGAATAAGGTGGAAAAAAAAATACAAACAAATTCTTCCATCAGGGCTTCCAGGTTTATCTTGAAGGATTTGAGGTGGGTGGGTTCAGCTGCATTTTTTATAGTAAATTCTTATTTTGTCTTTTTAAAGGACTCATCTGCCTTCACCATGTTTGGGGACTTATTTGAGGAGGATTTTTCCTTTATTTCCAACAATCATTGTGGGAAAGGGAAGAAATCAAAGCCCAGAGAGTCTGAGCCTCCAGCTCCCAGGGATTTCACCAACCTCAGTGGAATCAAAAATCAGGGTGGGACTTGCTACCTCAATTCCCTTCTGCAGACTCTGCTTTTCACACCTGAATTTAGAGGTGAGGTGCTCAAAACCTTCTTAACATGACGTTGGGATTGATATTTTCGTGAGACTTGCACTTCTGGTTATTTATTTAGGAAACATCAAACTCAGGTGATCTTGGGGCACAGTTCACTTTAAATAAATTATTGCAGAACACAGTCATGGTGTTTGGCATTTAAAATGCATTGAATTTCTAAAGAGGGGATGTTGTCTTTTAAAATAATAATTTTTTTACCAATTGCAGAGGCTTTGTTCTCCCTGGGACCCGAAGAACTTGGGACTCTGGATGACAGCAGGAAACCAGATGCAAAGGTGTTGGGAATTTTCTTGTTCGTCACTGTCCGGCGTTGATTTGGAGGAACAGGGTTCCAGTTCATGAGAAACTGATGAAGATGTGTCAAAACCTGAATTTGACACTGAGAGGCAGTTTGGTCTGGCTGATACTGGATCTCTCACACAACTCTGAGCTTTCATTGCCAGGAGGGTTTGCCTCAGAAATCAGACAGGGAGGCTGCTGAGACGTTCTCCCTCCTACCTCATTCCACCTGACCACCAAACCCTTCAGGAGAGCTGGAGAGGGACTTGGGATAAGGGATAGAGGGACACAGGGAATGACATCCCATTGCCAGAGAGCAGGGATGGATGGGATATTGGGCAGGAATTGTTCCCTGGGAGGGTGGGCAGGGCTGGCACAGGGTGCCCAGAGCAGCTGTGGCTGCCCCTGGATCCCTGGCAGTGTCCAAGGCCAGGGTGGACACCGGATCTTGGAGAAACCAGGGACAGTGGAAGATGGTGGAATGGGATGGGCTTTAAGGTCCCTCCCAACCCAGACTATTCTACTTGGCTGTGTGAGGTGAGGCACTTTAGATTTTTGGGACCAAAGTCTGACTGCTTGGCGTGAGCTGGGTAGTGTGTGTTATGAAATAGGCAGGGGTGGTTTATCACCAGCTCTGTAGTCAATGGCTCCTGTTTCTGTTGGAAGGGCTGGCCTGAGGGCCGTGCCTGATGCGCTGGCTGTGTTCCCTTGCTGTTGTTGCCAGGTTCGGATAATCCCGCTGCAGCTGCAGCGCCTGTTTGCTCAGCTCCTGCTCCTGGACCAGCAGGCTGCATCCACCACAGACCTCACCGAGAGCTTCGGCTGGAGCAGCCATGAGGTGCCAATCTCCATCCCCACACGCTGCTCCCTGGATAGAGATGGGTTCTGATGCTTAGGAAGTACCTTGCAGTCCTTCAGGCTGTGGAGATGACGTTGAATTGGGTCAGCTCTTGGTGTACCCTGTTGGATCTCCTCCACATGGAGGCCGTGGCAGCTGTTTACAGGGAGCAACAGAAAGATGATTGTTCTCTTAGACACAGTTCCAGTTGCTTTCCCTTTGTTTTTACAGGAGTCTCCAACAGGCTTCTTGTCCTTAGTTACTTAGATTCTTACCCAAGTTGAACTGTGTCAGTCAGAGATTATTCTAAACCTAGGAAATGACTTCAAATTGACAGAGAGCAAGTTTAACTGGAATATTGGGAAGGAATTCCTCCCTGTGAGGGTGGGGAGGCCCTGGCACAGGGTCCCCAGAGAAGCTGTGGCTGCCTCTGGATCCCTGGCAGCATCCAAGGCCAGGCTGGACACTGGGGCTTGGAGCAACCTGGGATAGTGGAAGGTGCCCCTGCCTATGGCAGGGGGTGGGACTGGATGATCTTTAAGGTCCTTCCAACCCAAACCACTCTGGAATTCTGATTCTACCCAAGTGAAAGTGTCTTAGGTGGGTTGTAGGATAATCAAATTACCAGTAGCAGTAATAAAGGTAATATTCACTGCTCAAGGAGTAAGTGTATGAGTAGTCATTGTGGCTCTGGGACACTTGATGTGTTATTTTGGAGCCATAAGCCAAGCAGAGCAGTGTTCCATTCCTTCCTGTTTGGTTTTCCTCCTGCAGGAGATGAGGCAGCACGATGTGCAGGAGTTGAACAGGATCCTGTTCAGCGCTCTGGAGACTTCCCTCGTGGGGACGTCGGGACACGACCTCATCAACCGCCTGTACCACGGCATTGTTGTCAACCAGATTGTGTGCAAGGAGTGCAAGAACGTCAGTGAGAGACAGGTAAAGCCAGGGATCTTCCACTGGAGGGTTCTCTTCAGGCTGTTGACTTTAAACATTCTTGCTACCAAAGTCCAAAAATAATGTCATCCTTGTTGAGTGCCGTGTTGAATCCAGGCTGAGTGTTGGACTTTAAGTCTTTGGCTGTGCTTTCTAAATGAGAGGTAAAAAACCCAAATGTTTTGCATCTTCTGAGTTCACAAGCCCTGCCTTTGGTAGGTGTAGTTAGCACAGAATACAGTGAGGTTAACAGCAAAACTTACCTTGAGTAATATAAAAAAATCAGTTTTAAAAAATTAATTTCTTTGACCTTTTGAGGTTTTTTTTGCCCATCACTGTGATGAATAGGATGGGGATCTTTCTAATCACCACAAACTTACACCTTCAGAACCTCATTTCTTGTTGTGCTTTCTGCACAGGAAGACTTCTTAGACCTCACAGTGGCAGTGAAAGGTGTGGCTGGCTTGGAGGAGGCCCTGTGGAACATGTACGTGGAAGAAGAATACTTTGAGAATGACAACTTGTATCGCTGTGGAGCCTGTGATAAACTGGTTGAAGCTTCAAAGGTAACACCTTGGGGTGGGATGATGTAGAGTTAGATGGGATATTAGGAAAAAAAAATCTTCCCTGTGAGGGTGGAGAGGCCCTGGCACGGGGTGCCCAGAGCAGCTGTGGCTGCTCCATCCCTGGAAGTGTCCAAGGCTGGGCTTGGAGCAACCTGGGATGGTGGAAGGTGTCTCTGTCCACTGCAGGGGGTGGCACAGAATGGGCTTTAAGGTCCCTTCCAACCCAGACTGTTCTGGGATTCTGTGAAACCACAGCGGGGATGTCAAGAAAAGCTCCTGTAGCTCATTTCCCAAATGTTAAAGTTTTTTGTCCCTAACACTGAGTGTGGTGTAATTTGGAGAGTATTGGCTCATTCAACACCTCTGCTGCACCTTGCTCTGGGCATTTTGGAGGGTTGGCTAAAGGACAAGTTAGAGCATAAAACAAAAATGTGCCATGAGAGAAATCCTGGAAACTCACTTCTGGAGAACCCAAATGAGAGAGAAGAACAATGAGCAGCTGTTGTTCTGTGCAGGGGATGGGATCTGTTGCTCTGTTTTTGTGGAGGGAAACAGACTCAGGCTGTTGGTTGCACTCTGCCCTCTTCACAGCAGCAGAGCTCCTTGGCCTCCTGCAGGATGGGTGAAGTCCAAACCCTGCAGCCCTCTGGATGTGGAGGGAGTAGTTCAAAGGGAAGCTGAGGTCAGGCCAGGTTAATCAGTGACTTGGGAGTTCAGGAACACTCAGCAGTGCCTCTCACATGTCTTGTTGCAAGGGCTGGCTGGGGTTTAACTGGGCTGGGTTCAAGGCAGGGGAGCTTGTCTACCTCTCACAAGTGCTCATCCATGCAGGAGGAGAGTGGGAGCTCTGAATTTTGGTAGGAAATCACAGTGCTGGGTGTTTCCAGGCTGTGGATGCAAATGGAATTCCTAATTCAGGGGATTTCTTAAACCCTGTGTGTGTTCCTGCTACGGCTCTGCCAGTGGAGAGGAGCATGGAGACATTGGAGAGGCTCAGAAACGTGGCCATGGAATCCACACCTGCTGTCACAGGTGGTACAGGATGGTTGGGTTTACTTCTCATGAGGGTTCTTGATGTGCTCACCCATCAAGTGGTTTGATCTGAATTAATCTGGAGTCATTAAAATGGATTATCCTGGCTGTCCTGCCTGGAGGGTGCTCTCCTGTAGAAATGAGGGAGACTTTAGCTCCTGGTTGTTCTGTGACTGCTTGTATAGAGCCCATGGGCTATGGAAGTGTCATTACTGACTGGAATTTCACCAGTGTCCTTTATTTGCTGTGGCAGGATCAAGTATGGGACTGGTGATCAGCAATCAAGGAGGATGTGGGGCTCAACAGGGGGAGAAGATCTGGGTTGCTTTTAGGTGGTGTGTTTGGAAGGAAAATTGAGAATTGGTGAAGACATTTCAAAGATGAAGGCACTGATCTTGTCTCTCTGGTGGTAACAAAGCTTTGGTGGGAAAGGATTTGACCACAGCAAGGTGGAAGCACAATTTTTTTCCAAGTCTGTGCTTACAGTGCTTTTTAAATCCCTTCCCAGTCTGCTAAACTACGCAAGCTGCCTCCCTTCCTCACCATTTCCCTCCTGAGGTTCAACTTTGACTTTGAGAAGTGTGAGAGGTACAAGGAAACCAGCTGCTACACATTCCCCATCCAGATCAACCTGAGGCCTTTCTGTGAGCAGGTGGGCACTGTTAACATTTGTTAAAAGTTTCTGTATGCTCAGCAGAGAACCCCAACAGCTCAAGGTTATCTATTATTTTGCATTTTGCCAGGTATTTGAGTACCTTTGCAGTATCCTCCACTTCTGAACTGAGCTCCCTTGTAGATACAAGGGGGAAGGGTAAAATAATTACATGAAAATTATTGAAGCTTTCCTTGACAGGAAGGTTATTATCTGGAAATGGAAATTGAAATTTATCTTTGTGTGGTTATTCTCTGATAACATCATGTATAAATTGAGCTGTATGTGCTTTAGGTGCCTGCAGTTATTCCATTTTTTCTTAAGAACCTCTTATTTGCATTCATAAATATGTTTCTGCTTATAAACTGGTCTGTGCCATTGCTTGATTACAAATTTTGATCCTTAAACAACACAACAGAAGCACTGTTACGGAACAGATATTTTTCTTCTTGAAGTGTTGCAATGCAAGCTTGGAAATTTCTCAGTGTTTGCATTTGAGGAAGGCCTTTCCCCCCTCCCCGCCCCAGTTTAGTGTTTCTAAGTTCCCAGTTTTTAGTGTTTTCTTTTCTCTTTCCTCTTTTAAACAAGATAAGCTTGGTTGTAAACAAACATTGCCATTGAAAATATTTTGAAATTCCAGTAGGGTTCAGAATGCTGCTTGTTTAATAACACAGATTGCCCAGGGAAGCTGTGGCTGCCCCATCCCTGGAAGTGTCCAAGGCCAGCTTGGACAGGACTTGGAGCCACCTGGGCTAGTGGAAGTTGTCCCTTCCCCTGGCAGGAACCCAGATGAATTTTAAGGTCCCTCCAACCCAAGCCATTCTGGGATTTTATGATTTATCAGCCTGTGCCTTACTCTGTGGCTTGTGGTAGTTGTTCCTTGTGTCCCCAGCCCTCAAAAGCCATTCCAGTCCCTGGATGTGCAAACACACACTGAGAAATGTCTGAAGTGATGCTGAAGGTATAGAGCTGTCCTTGTGTGAGAGACTGACCTCAGTTGTTGTTACAATTATTGTTTTTCTTTTTAAAGACTGAAATGGATGATTCAGAGTACATGTATGAGCTCTTCTCTGTTATTATACACAAAGGTGGCTGCTATGGAGGACACTATCATGTTTATATCAGAGATGTGGATGAATTAGGAAACTGGCAACTCCAAGTAAGTCCTAAAGGCTTTTCTTCCTTGCTTTTGAGGTTGTTCTTTTCAGAAGGGTATTAAGAGCTACATGAATGTGCATCCAAACTTAATTAATATTTTGAAGAGGCCTTGTGTGTCTTGCCTCACTGGGAAGGGCAGTTTATCAGAATGTCCTTCACACTCTGAAACTGTGCATGATGATGTCAGCACAGAATAATCCCATCCTCTAATTGTGTGTGAAACCACAATATTTGTGAGTGTCTTTCTTGCTAAACAGGAAGAAGAGGATGGGCTGATTGAAGAGAAGGCTTTAAGAGATACTGAGAATGCCAGAGAAACAGAAAATCCACTGGCAGTCTTGAAAGGGATCTTATCAGAGGTATGGTATGTAAGGAGCTCATTGCTTTGGTTTTGGAGCTAGGGATCCTGCAAGGGCTTGGTGATTGTGAGAGTGGGCAGGCTTAAGTGTCCAGGGCTCTTCTGAACTTGGTGTGAAGCATTTAAAACTTGGCTTTAATATGAACAGTGGCTCTTCATACAGACAGAGATCCTTCTGGAGTATTTCTAAAGCTGCTCACCAAAGCTGCTGCAAAAGGAATCAGAATATCCAGAGATGGAAGGTACCCATGAGGAGCATTGATCCAACCCCTGGCCCTGCACTGGCACCCCAACAATCCCACCCTGTGCACCCCTGAGAGTGTTGTCCTGGAGCTGTGGCAGCCTGGGGAATGTGCCCATTCCCTGGAGAGCCTGGACAGTGCCCCACCACCTTCTAGGGGGAAGAACCTTTCTCTGATATCCAACCTAAACCCCCTCTGACACAGCTGCACATGATGCTACAGCAGCTTATTGAGAACCAGGAATGATTAAAACACTTCAAAATTGGCTTCTTTGTGTTGAGCCCCTTGACTTTTGTAGCCTTTGTTGCCTTAGCTTTTCATTCCTCTGCAGGAAGAAGCTAAACAAATCCCTGTAGATCAGTTGGGGCAGAAATTACTGGAGAAGAAAGGGGTGTCCTGGAATAAGAAGTACAGAAAACAATATGGAGCATTACGAAAGGTAATCACAGGTTTGCTGGTTTTGGTTTTAGATAACTTTGATAATCATTTATATTCTTACTGAATAGTCAGGAGGATGATAATTGAGAACATGGACCCTTGGATTAGCATGTGCAAGGAGAGGTTTGTAATGTGAATTAGCAAGCTGGGGAACATAAGATTCCCAAGGAATTGTCTGCCTGAGACTTTGTGTATTTTTTTTTTTCCCCAGTAAAACAATTTTCTAATTGGTTGCTGTATTTTATGATCCCTTAAGGAAAATACTTCAGCATTACATAAGGAAATTACTTCAGCATACAGAGGTAAACTGAGAGAATACATGAGGAAGCACCATAAAATGAGGGTTGAATGAATGGGGTTTGTGTTTCACTTTGAGGAGAATCAGATGGAGCAGCTTAATGCAGGCTGCTGCATTTAAAACTTGGCATCTTCTTCATCCTGTCCTTGCTTCCCTTTCAGTATTTGCAGAATCATCCTCAGATATTCCAGCTGAGTCCTGATGGAAATAAGGTTGGCCTGAAGGAAACACACAAGCTCCTGTTCAGGCTGGATTCCCATGGCCAAACTCTCCAGAGCCCTTCCCAGAAAAACGATGTCCAGTGGAACTGTGAGAAAAACCCCCCGAGGCCAAGGGCCGCTTCTGCTGGGTGCCACTGGTTTGATCTGAATGATTCCAAAGTCCAGCCCATCAAGGAGAAGGATATTGAGAAGCAATTCCAGGGTAAAGAGAGTGCCTACATGCTGTTCTACAGAAAAGCTCAGCTGAAAAGGCCCCCTGAAGGTACACAAAGCTCATCTGGAGATTCTGGGGGCGCTTCCTGCTTTGACGTGTTTTCTGGAGGGCTTTTTTTGTCCTTCCCAAGATTTATTTTCCCCACTTTTCCTTAGAGTGATAATTTGAAAAAAGTTAAATGAAGATACTGGGAGGTGGTGACCTGTTAATTGGCTGTAGCTGACTAATTTTTTTTAGGCCTGCTCCACGAATAATGGCAGAGCATCAGCTGAAACAAATACAAGTTATTGTTAATGGCATTTGTGTTAATTTCCCTTAAGGAACGGTTGATTGGAAGGAGTAAAAGCATTTGTTTGTTCTTTGTATCATCTTGCAGTTGAGTTTTCAGTGATAGTTGTACTATAATGTCTCCTCTTGATCACTTTTCTTGCTTGCCAAACCACATTTTCAGCCTGTATTTTTTCGTTTCAGCACGAGGAAATCCAAGGTACCAAATTCCTGAGCACCTGCTGAACGAAATGAATGCTGCTAATACAGAGCTGCAAAAAAAGAGGTATATTGGTATCACTGTACTCGAGCAGCTCTCATCTGTAGGACTCCCAAGGGATTCAAAAGAGAAGAAATTCCTTGAGCAGAGTCAGAACTGAAGTGGTTCAATGTTATAGAGATTAATTGAAGAATATAATTTCTCTGTCCATATTCTGCTGGTTCCCTGCCTTCCCTGTTAGAATTCCAAGGGAAACATACTTACAGTTTCAAACTGCACCCATTTTCTGGTGAAAATCTCTGTAGTTCTGGAAATCAAGTGGAATGCATTTTCTTTATTGTGTTTATAGAGGGAGTTCTCCTCTGGGAGAAGGGGGAAGGACTTGGTTTACAGTGAATTTACAGATAAACGATATTCTCTGCCAGAAAAGTGAAGAGCTTGTGGTATTCAGGTTGGACAAAACTTTCCCTTGTGTTGAGGGACACAAGTGCTGATACACCTGAATCACAGTTAAGATATCAAAATACAGACACAAGAGTGACAGTTTTTGGGATATTTCACACAAGATTGTGGCTGCCCCATCCCTGGAAGTATCCAAGGCCAGGCTGGACGAGGCTTGGAGCAGCCTGGGGTAGGGAAGGTGTCCCTGCCCGTGGCAGGGGGACAGCTGGATGAGTTTTAAGGCCCTCCCCACCCAAACCATGTTGGGATTCTGTTCCTGAGTGAATTCCACTCCTTTATTTTTTTAAATGTTTGCTGCTACAGCTAGGACCGGATATAAAGGAGGAAGGGATGTGACAGGGAATTCAGCCCTGGGGGGATCAGTTCCAGGACAGCTACACAGAAATATTTGTTTGGTGTTAAATTCACCAGTTTGTTGTGTTCTCCCAAAGAGCTGAATGTGACTCAGCAAACAATGGCATTGATTTACATCTCCACCTGAGCTCCTGCTATAAATTCCACAACGGGGCTTTGCATCCTTCACTTTCTTGGAAAGAGAGCGTGGTGGATTTGACCATTGACAGAAGGAAAACCCTGGGAGACCTTCGGCAGGCAGTGTTCCAGGTACCTGCTCTATCAAATAAACTTCATTTTTACTTGAGCCACTGCAACCTTTACAGATATATTTCTGCTGCAATCTTTGTGTCAAGGAGAAATTTTCAACAGTAAATGGTGTTTAGGAGGCTGAAAACTTAGTATGAGTTTACACGGGAGGTGCAGGCCATGAAATTGCTGGAATTTTAACTATGGAGACTTCAAAGTTCACATGAGCTAATTAATTATGTTTGGGCAGCATGTGCATGGCCATGGATTGACACTGCAAAACTCCAGGGTTATTCTTAGTATTTCATTTTGTGACAGAATTGTCTTTGTCTTTTCAAGGAGTCACCAAGTAAGTGTCACCAAGTGAGCTTGGCAGCCAGGCTGTGGCAGCTTTCAGCAGATTGTAATTATTGTGAGTGCTGTGAGTTACTGCTCTCTGTTATTTTACATAATTTTTCTGGTTTGTTTGTTGTTTTTTTTTTCCCCCAACTAGATGTTGGAGTCTTGGGAAGGGGACATGGTTCTCAGCATGGCCAAGCCTTTACCAGCAGGATTACACCTGTACCAGGTGCTTGATGGTAAGAGCACTGCATGCCAGGCTTCCATGCTATTGCTGTATTTTAATTCCTGCAGACATCAAGGATTTCATCTACAAACCCTCCTGGACATGTCTATTACTGAACACTCTTCCAGCTTAAACTCACGTTTAGTTATTTAAATTATTTATTTCACTCTTATTGGTGGAATGAATAATTTTGAGACTTTGCTGTGAAATCTTTGTTGTGAAATGCAGTAAGACTGCAGATCTTAAGCCAGTTAAGCACATTTGCTGACAAGAATGTGTAAGTCTGTGTCTTGCCCTTGATTTGCTTGTGGATGTTTGCTTTCATAGGCTTGGGCTAATAGGTGGAGGAGAGGATAGAAGAGAGGAGCCAGGGTGACATCAAAGGAAAATGTAGGTTAGACTTCAGCTGAAGTAGGGGTTTTGTAAAGGGAAATGCTCACATAAGGAGTTCATTAATATATTAAGGGAACATCAGTTTTTCAAATTGTCATTTTTGTCTCCAGCTTTGCTTTGATAGGCAATTTTCAGTGTCAGTCTTTAAAAACTTACTCAGTAACTTCTAAATTTTATGTTCTCTGTGGTCAGCTTCAGAAAATCAGTGTTGAACCAGAACATAACACAACTCTACATAATGTTGACATCAAAATAGACACTTAGAGCTGCTCTAAATATTCCTCCCTCTGCTTTTGCAGTTCTTTAAGTGCAGTGACTTCTAAAAACTTGCTGACCCTGTTTGTGTGTTTTATGGGGAGCAAGAGCTTGATGATTTGCTCCTGTTTTTTAGGAGATGAGCTGACCCTGGATGGCATTGGGCTGGCTGATGGAGCAGACATCTTCATCTGGAATGGGAAGGAGGTAAAGGAACCAAGCACTTCTTTCCTTCCTTGTCCACTCTGAAGAGATAAGACTCTGCAAGGTCTCCTGGAAATCCTGTGCTGCTTTTGTAGTTTTCCATCTTCCTCTTAATATGAAGGCTTCTGCTTAACCTGGAAGTGGTTGTGAAGCACAGCATTTTATTCTGTCTCCCTAGTGGAATAAAATGCTACTTTAAAATGGTTTTTATTGTAAAAGTATCGATTTTATTTTGGCTTTCTCAAAAACAAACCAAACCCAAACCAAACCACCCAAACATGTAATAACAGAGTCGGGGTTTGTCTTGGTTTTATTTTTGGTATCTTTTTTTCCATTGCAGCGTTTGTGTCACTAAATTTTCTTCAGCAAGGAACTTAGGTTGAATTTGGGTCAAGTATCAGAAAGATCGAGCTTTTAAAACGGGAAGTTGCAATGTTCAGTCACTTTTGGGTAATTCTTTAATGTCCTGAGGGGCTGAATTCCTGTGTTCTAGATGTTGCCAAGGGTCCATTGGCTTCCCAGCTGCTGTTTCCATGGAATGGTTTGGGAAGGGACTTAAGGTTCTCATTCTGCCCCAGTTGCCAAGGGTCCATTGGCTTCCCAGCTGCTGTTCCCATGGAATGGTTTGGGAAGGGACTTAAGGATCTCGTTCTGCCCCATATCACGGACAGGGACACCTTCCAGGTTGCTCCTGTTCCAGTGTGGCCTTGGACACTTGCAGGGATCAGGGGCAGCCCTGATGCTCTGGACAGCTTTGTGCTTTCTCCTCCCACCACCACCACCCGTGGGTTACTCTGGTTGTTCGTTCAGTAAGAATTTGGTCTGGGGTGGTTTGTTTGAGAGGGGAGAGCCTCTGGTTTTGGTCTCAGTTCTCTCCCTGCCCAGTCTCTCCTGTATTTTCTGGATCAGCCCCACACAAAGCTGCCCATTCCTTCCTCCTTTCCCTCAGGTTGGAGGCACAAAGGTGCTGACGGGCCCCGAGCACGAGCCCGTGGTGCTCAGCGTGCTCCGCTTGGCCGAGCACAACGAGGGCGGCAAGGGGCAGCACTTCAGCGAGGCCCAGCACGTCTTCTCCTGCAGCACCAGCCTGGGCCAGCTGCTCGCAGCCTTGGCTCCAGCCGGGGGCATCATCCTCAAAAATGGCTCAGGAGCAGACAGAGAAGCCAAGAACTGGGAAGTTTTCCACGAGGAGGACATGAAGGAAACAGTCCGAAGTGTTGGGCTCAGGGATGGGTGCTCTGTGCTCATCTTAGACAGCCATGACCAGAGGTAACCTTTCTGATTATGGTTGTAATTAAACAAAAAAAAAAAAAAAGCAGTTTGGCAAAACCTTTTTGTTCAAATTATACTAAGAGCATATATCTTTGTAACTAATTATCACTTGGAGCTTACAAATACAAGTATTAAGTTTTGGGGACCAGTTATTTATCAGCTGTTAGACTTTTTCTTGCCCTCAAAATGCAGCACCAGTCACAACCTTTGATTTACACTTGTAAAGGGGGGAAAAACTTGGTGGGAACAACTCATGCTCAGTGAATCCAATGCTGCCAGGAGCAAATCTGTGGTCTCATGACTCTGTGCTCGCTGAGGCCCCTGTTCTGTGAGATGCCATCACTATGAAGAGCTTTGGCATCATCCATTTATTTGGGAGCTGTGCTGGTGAGTGATGTAGCCCTGCCAATGTTTAGTTTTCCTGTCTCTGACTGTCTTTGCACTGTTGATTCCCACAGCTTTGTCAACGTGGCAAGTGGGAATTTGACTGCCTTCACCTATGACATCAGCTGGCTCCAAGTGAAAAACTTCTGTGGGGTGGAAGAGGAAGAGAAACACGTTAAAATCACTGCCACTATTGAAACAGTAAGGACTCTGCTTTCCTGAACAACTTGGCCACTGCACTTGACCCAGCTTATTTGATTTAGCCTCAGGGATGGAGCTGGAATAAGTGCTGAGCTCAGAGTTACAATCCCTGGGCTATTTGCAGGTAGCTTGAACCAGTGCAGTGTTTTAGTGTCAGTTTTCTCTTTGGACCATCTTGTAAATGGAAGTTTGAGCTGGTGTCAGTAACCAAAGCTAAAAGAAGAGGGAAGGATTATCTTTGTGCACTGGCACTTGAACAGGCAGGGATGTTGGTGGCATTCCAGGCTGGAGGTGTTCCTATCCCTTTTAATGTCCCTGTCTTTCAGGTGATGGCAGATATCAAAATGAAAGCAATCCGGGAGCTTCAGCTGGAGGAGGAGCTGGGTGAGTGTTCAGCTGCTTTAGCAATCTGCTGGTGTTACAATGTACTGGCTTTTGAGTGGGTTTAGTGGTAGAATTTTCTTTTCAGTTAGAGAATAAAAGCTGAGACTGTTGGTGGAGTCTTGAGGAGACTCTCCAGTTTTATTTTTGATGTCACAGAGAGAGGCCTCTAGGATAAACCTGTTGTAGTTAGTCTTAAAGGTGTTACTTGTCTTAAATTCTGAGCCAAATTCCTATTTTATTCCTATTTGAATTACTTAATACTTCCCTCTTTCCTGCCCTTTTTGCTGCAGCAAATGAGAGCTGTCTTAGACCTGTTGGTGGCAATGGGAAGCTTCTGTCTCCAGGTAAATTGATTTATTGTATCACTGTTCTGTAAGAAATTTGCTGGGGAGGTTTAGAGCCTCTGTTTGTCCTTTCCTGGGAGTAATGCCCATACATAACTCCAGTGATTCCCAGGCTTAACTGAACCAGTTGTGTGGGTTTTTGGGTTTTTTTTTTTCCCAGTTTTAAAGTTAATTAACAGTACCAATACAAAGATAGGGGTTAAACTGAAATGTTCAGCTTGGTTTTATTGCTTACATCCCTAATCCACCTGTGCTTCTGATGGATTCTAGGAGATCTCTGGGAGATCTCCTTTGGTCCCCTCATAGGACACTCACAAATCTGCAGTCAGGGCTGAGCAACTTAAGCTCCCCAGAGGGCACTGAAGGGATCTGGCTTGCTCTGAGGATGATAAAATTGATGTTTTTATTTGTCCTCCCTGAAGTGCCTGAGGATTACACAGTCAAGGAAGCAGAACTGAAAATGGGAAGCTTGCTTGGGCTGTGTCGTGGGAAAGCTCCAACTTCCACTCAGGTACAGCACTGTGGGATGGGAGGTGCAGAGATTTTCCTAAAGAGAATTAAAAAAAAAAAAAGAGGTGATATTGCTCTTGGAATGTGCAAGCTGTAAATATCCCAGAATGGTTTGGGTTGGAAGGCACCTTAAATCTCATCCAATTCGACCCCCTGCCATGGGCAGGGACACCTTCCACTATCCCAGGCTGCTCCAAGCCCTGTCCAACCTGGCCTTGATATGCAGGGGAAGGAGTAATTGTGCATTTCTAGAGACCAGGGCTGGCTAATGAGGATCTGCTGATGGCTGTAACTCAGTTGTCTTTGCTTCTTGTCCTACTTTAGTGCTGTTTGGTGACATTCTTGCCTCAGGAACTGTTCTTGTGCTTCCATGTTTATTCTGACAAGTTTGTGTTTGGATTTTCAGCTCTTCCTGTATTTCATGGTTGGGAGCGACCAAAACTGCAGCCCTGAGATGGAGATAGTTGTGGAGGAGACTGCCTCTGTCAGAGAGGTAAGGCTGGCTGCTCCCACAGCTCTGCTCCCAAGCTCCTGGGCAACATTCCTGACACAGAACTTGGAGGCAGAGGAGTTGGGAAGAGCCATGCACAGAGTGAAGGAAGCTCTGGTGCTACCAGTCCAGTGTTGAATTTGCAGCTTTGTTTATTTTTAAAAGATGCATCTGTAAGCTTTGGGGAAAAATTTGTTCAAGTAAATTTAATTTACTACCAGTTTGCACAGATTTAATTTTCTACCAGTTTGGAAAAGCTGGCTCAGCTGATGTGGTGAATTTCTTACCTGAAAACCATCTCATCCATGAAGGGTTTCATATACAGCCCAAATACATCTTTATTTAATGATACTGTTTTAAGAATTGACCATCACTCAGTCACTTTTTATGTCAGAAATTCTAATATGGATTTACTGAAAGATTTATTTCCCATATTCAGCATTGACACAAGTCTCCTCTGTGTTTATTTTTTCAGTGTCTCAATTTAATGCTGGAGAAATGTGGATTATCAGGTTAGTTGTGTTGTTATTTACACATTTTTAAAGGATTTTAAAATATTTTTAAGACAGCCCTTCCTACCCTAAACCTTGTAAGTTTTTTTTCAATGATCTGTGTGTCATTCTAATGTGAGGAGGGGAAAGAATTCTAAGTGTGAAGTCTTTATAATATAGGGTTTTTCTTTTATTTTATTTTAAAGAGCTTGTCATAGAGTCAAATGATAATCTGACACATGGGAATTCCTTCTCTTTCCTCTGAAACCAGGGAAGATAATTAGAAAGGTGAGGAAGAGAGATCTGTGCAAATAAAAGATTATTTTCATACAGCAGAAGGCCTGGGGAAGATGAAGGTGATAGTTCATTTAGTCAGAGTTGTGTTTAAAACACAAATAAAAATAAAGAACGAAAGAAAAAGGACCCTTGACTCTTCCTAAGAGTTTTGTAATAGTTTCCCACACTGGCATTATTGACTAATTAGTTTTCTGCATGTATCTTTTTGGGTTTTGGTAGGTGACAACTGGCATTTGAGAAGGCTTGACTGGTGCTATGAAGCAGGGGAAGCATTAAGTCAGGAAGTAAGAGGAGCCTGTTTTAATCCATTGGTCCTCTGCTCCCTGGGGAGAAAGGCAGGTGTGGGCTGACAGGGATCCTGTGCTTTCTCTTCCTGCAGAATGCCACCCTGAAGGAAGTCAACGTTTGCAGAGGAGACACTTTGGTTATAACTGAAGGAAAGCTTCCAGAAAAGGTAAAAGGGAGAGTGTGGGCAGTGTCTGGAGACTTGGAATCCCAGAGTGGTTGGGGTTGGGAAGTACCTTAAAGCTCATCCAGTGGCACCCTGCCGTGGGCAGGGACACCTTCCACCATCCCAGGCTGCTCCAAGCCCTGTCCAGCCTTGCCCTGAACAGGTTTTTCCCTTGCAAAACTGTAGCATCATTATTTTTGCACCACCACTGTGTTCCCCACTAGATCACGTCCCCAGCTGCCACACTGACACATCCTTTGGACACTTCAGGAGTGGTGACTCCACCACTTCCCTGGGCAGCCTGTGCCAAAAGCTTAGTTTTAAACAAGCCTTTTCTCTCTTCCTGTGCCAAAGGTGAAATTTCTCCTTGTCTGCACTCAACACTTGAGCCACCTGGTATTTTCTGTTCCAGGGTTTCTTGAAAATCCCCATCTGGTGGCTGAAGCCTTCAAGCCATAAGAAACATGGAGAGCATGCACAAGACCAGGTGAATGGGATCACCTGGAAGATGGAGGCTTTGCAGGTGTCTGCTGCAGCAGGTGAGCTTGGCCAGGCTTTGAAAGGAATCATCTGTGGTTGCTCTTTAAGTCAAACCCAAACTTTAATCCAAAGCCTTAAAACCCTTCTGAAAGCTAGGAGGGGCTGCATGAGTTACATCAAGGTTATGGTGAAAGGACCACGCAGGAGACAGATGCAGTTTTGGCCATAAAAGCTGGATAATCCTGCTGGAGGGATCTTCCTCAGCTGGATTTGCTCAAAACCCCACTAAATTTTGTAGCAGGGGCTCTTTATTTGTCACTGAAGGCAGTGGAGCATTGTAAAGCATCTCTCTCATGAGCATAGAGGTGATTGGCTTCCAATGCCAGACTCCTGAAGGCACATGTCATTCCCTTCAGGCTGTGTTGATTTTTGGGAAGCTGTAAAAGGAGGGATGGGTGAAGCTTGCATAGTACCAAAGACCTTAAATGCAGTGTTTTAACTCTGTTTGTTCTCCTAAAGGTCAAATCCAAATCCAAAACCAGCCAGGGCAACAAAACCAAGTGAGGGTTGAGAAGGGAGAAGAAAATAAACTGGGAATAAGAGAATTGGAAAATGGGGAACAAATTGATTTTTCATTTTGTATTAAAAGTAATATTTCTCTGGTGCTGAGTTGTGCTGCAGGGCAGGACCCCTCTCCTTGTAGAAGTTTGCATTTTTTTCCTTCTGCTCCAAACCTTTTCTGAGTTTCGCTTTCTACCCCGTTGGTTTCGGTGGTGGAGAATTGCTAAGAGCAATTTAGCTTTAGTTGCAGTAGGTTTAACCTACAACTAACAGTGTTTATCAGTGGGAATAACTGCTCCTTGTTCTGAGATTTGCAGTACAGGGACTGCTTGGAAATTACCAGGATGTATTTTGTGTGCTGGATATGGCCCTGGCAGGGGATTGGAATGAGGTGACCTTTAAGGTCCCTTCCAACTCAAACCAGTCTGGGGTTCCTGGATATTCCAAGTGGACTCCAGATTCCTTCTCTAATTGAAATGTGACCATGAAGTGACTGTTACCTCTCAGGACTATACAAATCATGTTGATTCTTCTGTTATTTGTTTCTTCCTCTTCCCTCTCCCCTGCTTCAAAGCTCCACCAGAACCCACCCACCCAGGCCTGGATCTCTGTTATGCTGGCAGGATAGAGATAGCAGGAGAGGCCTCTCTGGAAGATCTGAAGATGCAGGTTAGATGTTCTCCTCTGTTGGACTGTGCGGCAGCGCTGTGATGACTTGAGCTCTATTAACAGCTCTTTCTTATTTCCTTTTCCCCTGTCTCCAGTCTGTTGTGCCATGGCATTTATGCCATGGTCACTGGTAAGTACCAAGAGGCAGCTGGAGCATGTGGCTCAGACACTTCCTTGGTGTCCCTGCTGTCCCCATCCTCCCTGTCACGTGTCCTGGCCCGCGGGAGCCCCGCTGCACTTCAGCTGAAGCTCTGCCTTGCAGCTTTTGTCTTCATTTCAGTGTAAAATCCCCCCATGGGAAGCACACACATAACAAGCACCTCCTAAAAAGCCACTTTGCCATTTCTACATTGTTCCTGTATTAGTTTTCTGCTTTTTTTTTTTTTTTTAATTTCTGTATGTGGAATCTGATGAATGAAGAATTGCTTTGGGGTGCACAGGTTTGACAGCCAGGAAGGTCTGGCTCATTTTGTTTGGCCAGAAACTAAAATACCTTTGTATGGTTTTAATACACCAAAAACCAAACCAAGCAAAACACCCCCAAAGAAAAAACTTAACCCAAACCCCACCCCAAACCCACAAAAATGTATAACCCAGTCCTACCAAGAGGCTCTGTATGGTTTAAGCAGTTGATTGTTCTACTTGAACTGCATGAGGAAGGATGTCTCACCTGATTTTGCTCCATACCAACACTTACTTTTTGGGTATGACTTCAGCTATGGGCTCTGCCAGGCTACTGCTACAAAGAAACTGCAGCTTGAACAAGGAGAACTGGCTGAGCATGGGAAGTGGTGTGTCCTTGGGAAGGGCTTAGAGGAGCTCAGCACTTGGCCAGAGAGTGGGGGCAATGATTGCAACAGCCTCGTTCCCTCCCAGTTGTTCAAATTTTGGTTAAAAAGAAGCAATTGGGTACATTGGAAATGGCAGCTGAGTTGAGAATTGTTGAGAGGGAGGAAAATGCAACTCCCTTTGAGGTTGAAAAGTGCATATTTTGCTCGTAGCCACAAGCAACAGCTGGTGTGGAATAAATTTCAGTACCTTGCCCTGTTTTTTGAGAGTTAATCCGGTGGTTTTCTATTTTTCCAGGAAGACTGGCTGCTAAAATTATTGACAAAGTATTTCTGTTGTTCAGGCTCTGACCTTACCCTGCTGCCAGGAGCAGGTTGTGCCCCTGCCCTCGTTCCTCAGAGCTTGGACAGTGGACAGCAAACGCCCCGGGAAGCTCCTCCGGGACAACAAGCGGAGACTCAGGTGGGGTTCCTGGGGAAGGTACAACAGGCTGGGTGTGGGATGGGTTGTGGGGAGATTCAGCAGCTCAGTCTGGGTTGGAAGGGATCTTAAAGACCAGCAGTCCCACCCCTGCCATGGGCAGGGACACCTTCCACTATCCCAGGTGACACCAAGCCCCATCCAACCTGGCCTTGGACACTGCCAGGGATCCAGGGGCAGCCACAGCTGCTCTGGGCACCCTGTGCCAGGGCCTGCCCACCCTCACAGGGAACAATTCCTTCCCAATATCCCATCCAGCCCTGCCCTCTGGCAGTGGGAAGCCATTCCTTGTGTCCTGTTCCTCCATTCCTCATCCCAAGTCCCTCTCCAGCTTTCCTGGAGCCCCTTCAGGCCCTGGAAGGGGCTCTGAGGTTTCCCTTGGAGCCTTCTCTCCTGCAGGTGAGCACCCCCAGCTCTCCCCGCCCGGCTCCAGAGCCATGTTGACAACCTCTGCTCTGTTTTCAGTGACTACAAGCTGGGTGCCAGAGTGGAAATCTGCATAGAACCCTTGCAAGAAGAAGAGAATTTGGGGTAAGACCTTAAGATCTTTGTTTCTTACAGCTCTGCATTTGAGGGAAGCCTTTAACTGAGCAGCTTTTGACTTCAGGGCTCTCAGGATGTGGGAGAACCTTGGAAGCTGTTTATTGTTTCCCATAAACGAAGTGAAGGGGAGGGCAGGAGAGAGGGGGGAAAGCTGGGAATTCTGAAAGCATGGCTCACAAGAATTTCTGTTCTCTCCTCCTGCTGCCAGCCCCCACGAGCTGCTGCTGCGAGTGCAGATGGGAATACCAGGGGAGAGGGACTACTCCGACTCCCGGGATTTGGTGTGGGATATCTCCAAGGAATGCACGACCTGGGCTCTGAGGCAAAGAGTGGCTTCTCACTATTGTCTCCCTGTAGATAAAATTGAAATAGCCAAATACTTCCCTGAGAGATTTGAGTGGCTGCCAATATCTAGCTGGGTAAGATCTGGAATGACAGAATCCAACAGTTGTTGGAGAGGAGCACGCGTTGGTTTGGGCTGCAGTTGCCTAGGGATTGAATTGAAGGAGAATTCCAAACTCTTCTGCTTTGGTTTTGTTCAGACACAGCAAATCTCCAAGAGGAAAAGGAGGAAAAAGCAGGAGAGTTTGCAGTCAGCACCTTATCACCTGAAGGATGGAGACATCATAGGGGTGAAGGTAAATTTCCCTGGATTTAATTGTTACAAAAGGATCAGGGTTCAGGCAATGTCCCCTTGGCAGTATCTTCATTTCTTCCTGGTTTTCTCTCATCCTGCTGCATTTCTGAGAGTCCTGGGATGTGGGTTTGCATGCTGCATTGTGTTGATAGGAAATTTCTTGCTGCTGCTGCTTTTCCTTTTTCTCCTGGATCTTTTTTCTTCCCCTCATTTTTTGACTTTTTTTTTTCAAATTCTGAGTAAAATCCAAGCAAGTGCCCTTTAAAAATCACATCATAGATACAAACCTGTTACATATTATGCATTACTGAACTATGATAATTCTCTTTTATGGTATGAAAAGGAATTAGCCAGCATTGAGCTCTGAGCTAGCAGTCAGGCTTAGTTAAAAGGAAGGAACATTCTGGCTGGGTTTTAGAGCAGTAGGAGAAAAATGTGATGTCCTGTCCTGCTGTTTGAGCCTGTTGGGAAAAAATCATTCCTGGAAGTGTTCCTGGCCAGGTTGGATGGGGCTTGGAGCAACCTGGGATAGTGGAAGGTGTCCCTGCCCACTGATCCAGTGGGACTGCATCATCTTTAATAGCCCTTCCAACTCAAACCATTGCAGTGCTAATTAACTTGAAATTAATCAGTGCAAAGCTAGTCAAAAGAAACAATCTGGAAATGTATTGTGGCAGTTGAGGAACAGCTGGGAAATGGTCTGACCACCTGACTTGGATCTCTCCAATCCTTTTCCATTACAGAACCTTCTCCTTGATGACACCAAGGACTTCAGCACCGTCAGGGACGACCTTGGGAAAGAGAAACAAAGGCAGCTGGCTCTGGAGAAGAGGAAAAGGTAGTGAGCATTTAGTTTCATTTTTCTTTGGAAATATGCAAAGTGTTTGCTGCTTTTCAGGGAAGCTGTGGATGCTCCATCCCTGGAAGTGTCCAAGGCCAGGTTGGGTGAGGTTTGGAGCAACTGGGATAGTGGAAGGTGTCCCTGCCCATGGCAGGGGGTGGCTCCAGGTGGTCCTTAAGACCCCTTAAAATCCAAACCATTCCATGATTCAGCCTAGTTGGATAATTTTTGAGGACAGTGGTGGCTGGGTGCTATCAGAGCCCACAATTCCAGTCATCCTGCAGGGAGCACTTGGATAATTCAAACTCCTGGCTCTGGTGGTTTTTCCTTCTGGAATGCACCGTGGAGGTGAAAATGAACCCTTGGCTGGCCTGGCCCTTGCACAGGCTGTTTTCACAGCTCACTGGAACTCGGAGTCCAGGCCAGGCTCACCCTGCTAAGGCCCAGCACTAAACATGAACCTGTTATTTCTGTTTCCCAGCCGCCAGGAGCGCCTCCAGGATCCCTTTTTCCCCGAGGAGAAGCTCCCCGTGAAGCCCCGCAAACCAGAAGTGGCTCTTTCCATCAACGTGGGAGTTTTCAGATAGCACCAGGAGCTGCTCTGCCCACACCACCCTGTACTAACCTGGCCTGCAGGGCCTCAGCTCCAGCAGCAAGAGGGACTTTCCCAAAGTGTCTTCAAGGATCCCCGAGGCACAATCTGGCTGTAGGATTCAGGATAACTCTGATTTTCTTCTGCTCTCTCTTGGGGGAAGTGCTTTAAGGACTCTTTCTCAGTGTGGTACTTATTCTCAGGCTGAGTAAATGCACTTTATGGAGGAGGAAAAGGATTAATATATTGTATAACCCCTCAGTGACTCTTTTGTAACCACCTGAAATGCTTTGTTGGGTCAGATCTGACCTCTTGCACCGTTACTACTGACCTTTAGTGCAGTTATAATCATCTCTTTTTAGAATTTTTTTTCCCATCTCTGATCACTGAAGTTGCTGCTGCTACCAGAATTTGCTTTTCTCTCTTTATCTTTAAACCTAAGTCTGTAGGAGCTGGAGTCAGCCCTAAGAATTAAGGAAATGTGGAAGTCTCTGAGCAAAGTGTAGGAAATTGGCTCAAAAAGAGCCAGTCCAGATCTGTCAAGATGTCAAACCTGGAGATCTTTTGTGATATGGAACAACAGGGACATAATCTTAAATTTTGCTGTTTCTGGGGCTTTTTTGTTGTCCCTAAAATTCATTAACAGACAAAACGGTTGGGAAAAAAGACAGATCCGGTATTTGATCTTCGGTGGGTTTTACTGTACTCAGGAAAGAGGGCTTGTGTTTATTTTCAGTGCTCCTCTTCAGAGGAATTTCCCTCCTTTCTCATCTTGCCAGCTGTTCTGATAGTCTGTTACATTGGAGAACCTGTTTCTCTTGGTGTCCTGAGCTGACTTTGAGCAGCTTACTGAGTTGGGCTCCGGGTCAAAGGCTCTGAAGTATTAACTCCGAAGTGAGCCTGATTATCCATCATTAAATCTGTGATAATGACAGGAAAAAACACCAGTTTGCTTTTGGGGCTGCAGTAAATACTTGACCTATTCGCTGTATGTGTAGATTTTATAGCAGGAGCTGCCAGTTGAGCAGATTCCTCAAATTTTGGCTAAGGTGAGATTTCTCATGTACCTTTTATAGGTTAACACTACTCTGGTATTTCAGACAGCATAAAGATGAAAACTGACACTCTGCCATCAGCAAAGAGAAGTGAAAAGTGCCGTGAAACACATGATTATTACTTATTTCTCTGCATATCTTTAGAATTCAGCAGGTGCTCCTGTGCTTTTTGGGGCTGATGCTCTGCAGAAGGGGCTCTTTAATCCCCTCACTCACTTGAATCCTGAAATTCCAGTTTCATGGATACATTTTCTGCCCAAGGGGAGGGCAGCGGATGTTTCCCCATCTTAATTTGTGTCGCCTTCTTTCTGTATCAGGTGTTCTTGAGAGCCTGGGTTTACAGCAGGGATCAGAGGTGCTGATTCCAAAGGTTTGTGTTCCCACATGGTTCCAGCCCATTGGATTTCTTTGCTGTCACTTTAGTTCCTCTGGTTCCTGCTGGAGAGCTGGACTGAGCTCAGCCTTCCCTTCTTGAATGACTCTGGTCTCTCCCTGAGAACACCGAGTTTGGAGAAATTGAAATGCAAATTCCAAGTGGGAATTTTGTGCCTTTATTCAAGTGTAATGTAGCAGCGCCTGCACTGAACCACTCTTGGATTATTTCTAATGTTGGCTCAAAATGCTTTTTTTTTTTCCTTAAAACTCTTGCAGGCCATTCCACAACGAGAGAGTTCATGGGAAATGGGGCAGGGGAGAGGAAGCACCTTTTGGAGGAGGGAGTCTTTGTGACCCTGTGGGTTCTGATGGTTATTTGCAAAGCCTGGAGGAGCTTCCATCTTTATTTTCCAAGTGTTCTTCACAAAATAAAACGTCGTTTTTATCTGCTCAGTTGGCTTGTCTGTGGATGTCTCACTGGTTAGAAATGGCACAAACTGGTTTCTGACATGAGTATTAATTAGCTTTAATTTTCCCATGTTCCTGAACCAACATTCCCATCTCTGGGGAGGTTTTCCCCATTCCTTGTGGCTGTTGTCTTTTCCTGAGGGTTCTGGCTTGGTCCTGGCTCAGGGCTCCGAGTGCAGGAGCAGCTTTGCTTTGTCCCATGTTTCCAATCCCTGTGGAGAAAACACTGAGGATGGCAGGGAAGGTTCCTCCATTAGGATACAAATAAAAGCCACTCTGGAGCCCTAGACCTAGAAAAAGCCTTGGAAAAAAAAAATTAATCCTAATTTTAATGAGTTGTTTGAACTGGTTATTTTGAGCAAGAGGTTTTGACTGAAATTAAAAATTAGCTCAATTAGCTTTTAGAGACTGGGAAATTTAACTATTTTTACAGGGTTGGGTATTTTTTTTGTTTTGTTTTGTTTTGTGGGATTTTTTTGTGTTTTTTTTTTTTTTTTTGTGGGGTTTTTTTTGATTGGTTGGGGGGTTTTTTTTGTTTTGTTTTGGTTGGATTTTCTTGGTGGATTTTTTTTTTCTTTTCGGTCATCTGGCTCATCCCAGCTTGCTCAGACCTTTCTGAGATTCTGGGCCTGGAGACTGAGGGTTTCCAGGTACATGGAAATCTCCCAGAGTTGAGCTGAAAGACTCCTACACTTTTCTCAGCATCCTTCCTGGCAAGCGTGGTGCAGAGATCATGGCATTTCCAAGAGCTTTAGCAGGGTTAAATGGGATATTGGGAAGAAATCCTTCCCTGTGAGGGTGGTGAAGCCCTGGCCTTGGCTTTTGATTCTTCAGTTTAAATGGAGCTGTGCTTCCTCGGGCTGCCTCTGCAGGAAAATCAGCAAATGAGGCCAAATTTAAACTCCCCCCTTGAGATTCCTCCTCAGGCATCTCAGATGCCTCATAGAAAATCAGTGGAAAAACCCAGATAAACCACACAAACCCAAAATAAACATCCCTCTTGCCCAAAGCAGCTTCTTCCCAGTCTTCTTGCTTCCTCTGAGACTTCTTCTGATGCCCTGGGATGTGGGAGCTGTCAACACCTCCTGTTCTTCCCAGGATCACCAGATCCCGGAGTCAGAGCCTGTCTGGGAACCTCAGCAGCAGTGGGCTGGGGGCAAGGTAAAATTCACTTCTCTTGAGCACCTGCTGGCAGGAGCCCAGGTGAAATCACCCACTTGGCATGGAAGTGTCAGCTTCCTTTGTGCTGGAAAAATTCCTTTGCCCGCACTAAGACCAGATCGAGTTGCTTTGTTGTGCCACTTTTTATTCCCAAATCTGGCTCTTCCTTTACAGAAGGGTGTGGGTTGGAATGGAACAGGTGATCCAGTGCCGTGGGCAGGGACACCTCCCACTGTCCCAGGCTGCTCCAAGCCCCAGTGTCCAACCTGGCCTTGGACATTTCCATGGATCCAGGGGCAGCCACAGCTGCTCTGGGCACCCCGTGCCAGGGCCTGCCCACCCTCACAAGAAAGGATTTCTTCCCAATCTCCCATCCATCCCTGCCCTCTGGCAGTGGGAAGCCATTCCCTGTGTCCTGTCCCTCCATCCCTTGTCCTCAGTTCCTCTCCAGCTCTCCTGGAGCCCCTTTAGCCTGGAAGGAGCTCTGAGCTTTTCCTGGATCCTTCTCCTCTCCAGGTGAGCATCCCCAGCTCTCCCATCAGCCTTGGAGCATCTCCCTGCCCTCCTCTAGGTGTGCTCCACACAGTCCTGGTTCTTCTCGTGTTGGGTCTCACAGAGTCACCCTTTAGCAATACAGCAAAAAAAAAAAACAAACCAAAACCAAAACAAAACCAACCAGAACAAAACCAAACCAAAAAAAACCACCCCAAAACAACAACAACAACAAAAAACCAACAAACAACAACAACAAAAAAAAAAACCAAAAAACCCAACCAAAAACAAAACAACCCCCCCCCCCATAGCTTCTCTCGATAGGATCCATCTCCTGCTGACACACAGCATTTCTCCCTAACACATTTTATTTGCTGCCTGTTGCTCTGAGGGGCAGGGGCAGAGTTTTGGGGCTGTTTCTGGGGTTCTGGGGGCCGTTGCTGGTGGTTGCAGCCATTTCCAGGGGGTTGTGCCCGTTCCCGGGGATTTGGGGGCTCTTTCTGGGGGTTTCTGGCTGTTTCCAGGGTGTTTGTGACTGTTTCCGTGGATCTTGGGGCTGTTTCCGGCGATTTGGGGGCTGTTTCCAGAGTTTTGGGGCTATTTCCAGGGTTTTGTGGTTGTTTACAAGGTTTTTCTGTCTGTTTGCAGCGTTTTGGGGCTGTTTCCATGACTTTTGGGGCTGTTTTGCAGGGTTTTTATTCCGTGAGGGCGGCGCGGGCCGGGCCGGTTGCTATGGCCTCGGTGTCCCCTAGCAACGGGCGGCGCGCAGGCGCTGCGCGGGGCACGCCGGGAGCGCGGGGCCGGGGCCGAGATCCCGGTTCGAGCCCCGGTCCCGCTCCCGGCCCCGCTCCCGGTCCCGACGCCGCCGCGATGAACGAGGCGGTGTCGCGGCAAACGCGGGAGATCCTGGGGCAGGTGATCCGCAAGCCGCCGCTCACCGACGCGCTGCTGAGCAAGCCGCCCTTCCGCTACCTGCACGATCTCATCTCTGAGGTGCGTGGGCGTGACCGTGGGGTCCCCCCCCCGGGCTGGGCGGCGCTGAGGGGGATGCCCGGAGTGTTGTGTAAATTTTTTGGGGTGCTGGGTGGGTTTGGGGTGTTTGGAGTGGGAAAGCAGTAGGAAAAGGGGGTGACGCCGGCCGAGGCAGGATTAGGTCGGGTTTTGGGAAGGAATTGCTCCCTGTCAGGGTGGCGAGACCCTGGCACGGGGTGCCCAGAGCAGCTGTGGCTGCCCCTGGATCCCTGGCAGCGTCCCGGGCCAGGTTGGACACTGGGGCTTGGAGCAGCCTGGGACAGTGAAACATCACAGAATCACACAATCATTGAGGTTGGAAAAGTCCCCCGAGATCACTGAGTCCAGCCTGTGCCCGATGCCCACCTTGTCACCACCCCGGAGCGCCGAGTGCCACGTCCAGGCGTTCCCTGGGCACCTCCAGGGATGGAGACTCCACTCCAATGCCTGACCACCCTTTCCATGAAGAGTACGTTTCCAGCTGCCACACAACAGATTTATTGAACAGAGGCTTTAAATGTTCTTAACTTACCCTATTTCTTCTGGTTTTTAGGTGATCAGAGTGACAGGTTTTCTGAAAGGACTTTACACAGATTTCGAGTTGAAGTCAGATAACGTCAAGGTGGGCATGGGACTCCCTTACTTATTTGGATCTCAGCATTCTTTGCAACTTGCCATGAGGTTTTTTTGGTCTTTACTGCGTTCAGCATCAAGGACCTGTTGTTACTTTTGTGAAGAAGTTGTAGAAGTTCTGCCTGTGGGTTATATTTTGCATTCCATGGGGTGAACACATGTAGATTTGTGCACAGATAGGTTTTAAAGAGTCTTGTGGTCTCTCAGCAGAATCCATGGCCCTAAATATATTGCTTTATGTATGTACAAATACATATGGTATGTAAATATATACATTAAATATTTTTGTTTAATATCCCAGGACTCGCCTGTCGAGGATTTGCACTCCACAGTAACTTTATTGCAGTAGAAAACTGGCTGATTACTGAAAGAGGAGGTTAATATTATTACTGAAAACTCCTTTCCTTAAGTCCAAGGGTGACTTTACTCTCTGCTGCTTTCCCCTGATTTTTGGCTGAGCTGATGCCGAGTTCTCCAACTCCCAGCCTGATTTGGGAGCTTTGGTTGCTGATTCCTGGTAAACAAAGCAGTGGGTTTGTGTTGCCACTTAGGCAGCTGATCCCATGGTGTTTGTTGAACGTAGCAACTGAAGTGTGAGCTCTGGGAGCCTGACTTCTCATCCATCCAGCCAGTTCTTGCATGTTTTAGTCACTGATTAATGTGTGTGTTTACTTCTGGGACTGCTCCTACTGCTGTCAGGATAACTAAAATTCAGTCATTTTTAACTGAATTGTTGGGGTTTTTTGATAGCGTCCTTGTAGACCCAAAAAGCAGATTTCCCAGGAGCTCCTGAGCAGGTCTTTGTTGCATCTGTGTGCTGCTGTCTCTCTGAGAATTTCTTTCACAAGTTTCTTTCACAGCCCATGAGCCCATGGGATTTTCCAGAGCTCAGGCAGAGGAAATCAAAATCCTGGAGTGGAGGAAAATGTCTCAACCTTGAGTTCCTCTTCCCAAAACTGGTCAGAAGGAAGACTTGGCTGGTGCCTTACTGTGATCTCTCTTGGAGTTGTAGAAGATTGGGAGAATAATTTTTATCTGAGTAAGCAATAGGAGAGAGCTGTAAGGAGGCCTGAAATCATGGAGATTCCTTAATTGTGAGGACTTCTGTGAAATTTCACTTGGCTTTGCTTTGTTCATTTGGTCTTTTAGTTTTTACTTCTGATTTTATGTAATCACTGGAAGACTGCTGAATCTCTGAATCTCTGCTGAAGGGCAGTTGGGGCAGGTTGTTTGTAAAGTACGATTAGGGAACTAAAAACAAATATGATAACGGTGGAGATAAAAGTTTCTCTTCATTCTCATCTTTTACCAGGATAAGGATTCCAAAATCAACTTCCTTCAGAAGGCCATCGATGCTGTGGTGATGGTGACAGGAGAGCCACTGTCAGTGAAACCCACACGGGTGGTGGCTGGACACGAACCCGAGAAAACCAATGAATTCCTTCAGGCAATTGGGAAGTGTTGCTTAAATAAGGTAGGACAGAATTACACAGATTTTATGCACACAGGGAACCAGGGACAAGGAGGTGAGGGAACAGCCTCAAGCCCTGCCAGGGGACGTTCAGGTTGGACATCAGCAGGAAATTCCTCCATGGAAAGGGTGGTCAGGCCCAGGAAGGTTTGGCGTCCCCATCCCTGGGGGATGCCCACAGAACACCTGGATGTGGCACTCAGTGCTCTGGGCTGGTGACAAGGTGGGCATCAGTCACAGGGTGGACTCGATGACCCTGGAGGTCTTGTCCAACCCAAATGATTCTGTGCCTTAATTAGCCCTCTGCTGTCATTAATTGCACAGTAGAAACACTTTGTCACCTCTTAGTCACAGCAGATGGAGAGTTCATGGTCTTTAGCAAGAGTTTGAGCCAGCTTCCCATCCAAATGTGCTCTGAATAGTAAGGATTTTAATGTTCACTGTTGTTTACTTTATTTGTTTGTCTTTTAATAACTTTTATTAGATTCAAAGCACAAAATCAAGCTTCAGAACCTTTAAAATTCTGGGGTACAGACACAGTAATTATACAACCAATTGCTCACCTTTGACTTTATCTCATTTCAGGCAGACCTCTTAATTGTGGAATGAAAGTAATTTTTCCACTGTGCTTTTTTGATTATGGAAATACAGTAATGGAGAAATTTGATAACTGGTTGAAAACAACTGCAGGGGCTGTTCTTACACAGAACTATTGCATTCTTTTGTGGAATTACTACGTTTTTACACTGAATTGTTACATCCTTAAAATACTAACTACTACATTAATGATTTAATGAAGCAATTTCCTTATTTCAGTGGTGTTTTTCTGTTCCTTGCAGCTGTCCAGTGATGCTGCTGTAAAAAGGGTCTTGGCTGGGGAAAAAGCTGATGTTAAAGGGAAACCTCCACCCTCTAAACCTCAAGACAAAGAAAGCAGAGAGCCCAAAGCAGAACATAAAAAAAGCCACAGGGATAAAGAGGTAGCACTTTTGGGGGTGGGCACGGGGGTACCATGATTTACTTGCTTGGGGTTTTTTTTAGCATTTTTGTGTTTGTAGAGTCACTGTGTGTTGGAATTCATTTTTAGCGTTTGCTTTCTTTTTAGAGCCGGAGAGATACTGAAGTTAAAGACAGAAGCCCCAGCAGAGACAGAAAACCCAAAGGAGATTTGAAAGAAAGCAGAGAAAGAGAAAAAGAGAGGGAAAAACAGAAGAATAACGAAGAGAGGCACAAAGAACCCGAAAGAGACACCTCGAAGGAAGGAGAAAAACAAGAGAGGGAAAGAAGCAAAAGCAAAGTGACCAAGCAAGGAAGAGAAACAGAAAAAACCAAAGAAAAAGGAGACCTAGAGCGAGGAGATTACCTCGGGCATGATAAAGGACAGGAAAGAGAGAAAAGACATGAAGTGGGAAGAGAAAAGGACAGGCTGAAAGGAAGACACAAAGATAAGGCCAGGGACAGAGAAGGAGAGAAAGACAGAGAGAAAGGAAGAGATCGGGGCAGAGAAAAAAATGGGGAGCATTTCAGGGAACATGGGAAGGAGAAAGCAGAGAAAAAGGTAATGGAAATGTTATTTTGGGGAAGAATTTTCCCCACGCTGTGGTTGGGACCGTGTTTGTTCAGTGGCCTTCCATGTTTGTATTCCTGCTCATTCAGCAGGAGGGGTCCTTGTTCCAAACCCCTGCCATGGGCAGGGACACCTTCCACCATCCCAGGCTGCTCCAAGCCCCAATGTCCAACCTGGCCTGGGACACTGCCAGGGACCCAGGGGCAGCCACAGCTGCTCTGGGCACCCTGTGCCAGGGCCTGCCCACCCTCACAGGGATCAATTCCTTCCCAATCTCCCAGCCAGCCCTGCCATCTGGCAGTGGGAAGCCATTCCCTGTGTCCTGTCCCTCCAGGCCCTTATCCAAGTCCCTCTCCATCTTTCGTGTTGGCTGTCTTCAGGTGCTGGAGGGCCTTCTCAGAGCTGGAACTGAATGGTCTTTAAGGTCCCTTCCAACCCTAACCAGTCTGGGATTCCTGGATATTCTAAGGATTTTAAGTCCTAAACTGCCTTGAGAGCCACCTCTTCATTGCCTTTTATTTTCTTGTTCTTCCATTTTCTCTTCCTCTAAGTATTTCCCATTCTGCCATTCTGTTCTGTGGGTAGAAATTCAGGGTTGATGGGCACCAAAATGCTTCTCTTGAATCTAAACCAGTTCCTTTCTTTCCAGCCCTCAGATCCCGAAGAATCCGTGCTTAGGAAACCACAGAGGCCAACTAAAGACATCAAGTGCCAGCCAGACACTGAGGTTAGTGGTGGAGGAGGCAGGAATATTCAAAGTGTTGCATTTTGATTTGGGAATCTGCTTGGAAACAATGTAGGGTTGAAAGGTAGGCAAATAGCAACTTTTAGGGCTGGGAAGTACATGAAATAGATGCTTCTCTGGGTTTTTTGGTTTATTAATTAAAAATTCCTCTGAGCTTCGACCAAAAAAAAAGAAGTATACTCTATTTATTTAATTCTGCAGATTTTATTTCTGTGTATTTATATTTTGGACACTTTCTAGGATCAGAGACTGGTTTGGTTCGGGAGGAACTTTAGAGCTCATCTCTTCCGGCCCCCTGCCCTTAGTTTTCTTTATTCCTCAGAATCTTTCCTGGAAAGCTGATAGGGTTTTTGCATTTATTTTTGAATTTTAGCAGAAGTTGCTGTTCTGGAAGGCAAATGAGTCCAGTTTTGTTTCAGGGTCCATGTTTTGCAGCTGGAAGAGCAGCTCGGTGCCTCTGCACAGAAGCTGCTGCTTGTGACCCACCATTGTGCCTCCATCTGCTGCTTCCTGGTGACCTGAGGCAATCTGGGGAATTATGGAGCCACGTGGCCAAATGTTTAAAGAGGGAGACTTCAGTAAATGAACCTAAAGCAGCACAGGCTGAGGAAAAAACCAGGCAGGATCCCAAGTCTAGCCTCTGTGCCCACTGACATGCTTGTGTCTTCCCCGTGAGATGACAAATTTATGGCTCTTCCTTGACCCCAATCCAACCAAACTCTTTTAAGTTATTGGCACTGGGAGGGAGAGCTTACAAAAGAGTTGTTTTGTTAGTTTTTTTGTTGGTTTTTTTTCTGTAGCCTCCAGCCAGTGTTCATGGCCAAGTCAAACTTCCTGCAAATTGGGGTCTCTAATGGAAATTCTGAGCCTCATCCCAAACTCTCCTCGTGCTCTTGGGCACCACAATAATGCAGCGGGGCAGTAAAGTTTCATTTCCCCTCCTAAGTGCTTTTGGGAGGGATTCCAAGGCTTTGGAATTATTACCTGAAATCCAAATGACATTCCTGCCTCTGCCTGCTTGTGCAACAGTGGAGGCTGCTCGCTTCTGAGGTGATGAAAACACAAAGTTCAGAGCAGAGCATGGCAAATGTCAGCATTTGAAAGCTGTGGAAGGGAGAGATGACATGAAAACGTGCCCAGTGAATTTTGGGAGCTGAGATAGCTGCACAGAGGTGATTCAGAGGGAATTCCAGCAGGAAGTCATTGGAAATTGCACCTCCTGGATTGGGGTTGATCTTCTGGTCCTGTTTCCCAGCCTTTATTTCCAGGGATTTACCCCAGTTTAACCAGTGGCTCCACTTGAGTCACGTGGCAGGGAAACAAATGTGTTCAAAAGGAGGCAAACAACTTCCTGTGCCCGTGAAGAATATTGAATCCTATTTTCTGGTCTCTGCTGCAGAGTTAATAAATCTTCAGCATCTCTTTAGCTTTTTATATGTATCCTTCCTATAGATAGTTACAGAATATAAATATTCACTGTAATAGAAGTGAAATAGAGGTTTGAGGCAGTACCCAACAAGTCAGCCACTGTTTTTTTTCTCCCTCAGGATTAGCATCTTTAACTTTTTACTGCCTTTACTTTAGAGAACAGATCAATTTAGGATTTTTTTTTCATATTCTACACATACAGCAAAGCTGTCACTTAAAGTTTAGTCCCTGGCTTTGCTTAATGAGATTTTCTCTGTTCATGCAAATCTCAGTTTTTCTTGCTGCTAATTATCAATGCCAGCTTTCAAATCTACTTAGGGCTGACTCCTTTGTGGAATTTAAATGTATTTTTCTGTTGCTAAAGAAACTCTTTGTGTTACCCAGTGTGCAGTAGTCATCACATGGGTATCCATAATTTTCTGGAGCTAGAAAAAAGCAGGGATAAGTAGGAATTAAGAGACATTTGGCTACCACATGGCAATCAGAAGCTGCCTCAAGGCTGGCTCTTGCATCCCACAGTTTAGGATCAGGGCTGAGTCGTGTTCTGTTCGCTCTCAGTCCATCTCAGGGAAAAAATCAGATTTCAAGTGGCCTTTTGGACCTTCTAAATAATGAAGGTCTTTATTATTTAGACTTGACAAGTGGTGGGGGAGGTCACAGAGCATCTGGTGTGGGAAGTGGCTGCAGAACAGGTAAATCATTTCCCCCTGAGGCCAAACACCTTGGAAAAGTCTCTTCCATGTCTCCCATGGCAGCTGGAGCTCTTGGCTAAAGCTTTCTGTAATATCCTGTCACCTCTGGCAGAATGGGTTTGATTTTTGCCCTGCCAGCTCTATTGCTCTAGAAGTGGTCACTTGAAGCAGCCTCTTAAGTCCTACCTAATGAACTTCTGTTCCTCTTGGAACTTATTTAGGTTATGTAATGAAACTGTGGAATTAAAAAAAAAGGACAGCAGAGAGAAGCATTCCATGGAAATCTGCAGGATATGGCTCAAATATTTCTGTTCTGGAGCTGGGAATGTCCCTCTCTCTTTGGTGTCCCCGTGTCAGAAATCCAGCATTTAAACTGCTTTAAAAACAGAGATTTTCCTCATCTCTTTGTGTTTGAGAAGTTTTAATTTGCAGAATCTAATACCAGTAGAACATCATCTTGTGAGACTTCAGGGGAGGAAATGATAACTGATGGATATTTTCCTAATAAGTCTTATCAGCACAGCACTCAAATTTGCCTTAGCAAGTGGAGATCTCTCCTTGTCTGTGGTTTTATTTATACAAAATTACACCTGAGCATTTGATATTTTAGAGATGGAATGATACCTCCTGGCACTATGGATTTAATTAGAAGAAAAGTACTGTGGAGGGTTGATGGAATGAAATTGCTGTTCACAGACTTAATTCTTGTTTATTATTAGAGAACCATCAGCAGAGCTGATGAGTTAGAGGGGGAAATCACAGTGCCTTGTTTTATAATGAGCTCTGAAACACCAGCAAACGTTTTCTTCTGCCTTGAAGTGAAATTTGGCCTCTTTAAAGGTTAATAATGAGGACAAAGAAAGCAGCAGGCTGGATGGTTTGCAGAAGGCTCTGGATCCTCTCCATGTGGAAACATAATTACTCAGGACTGGGAAGCGTGCATGCATCCATCAAGGATTCCACTGTAATGCGTTTTTTTCCAGGATGAAGTGCAAGATTTCCCTTTAATGGCTCCAGTGGCTGCTTTTCAAAGTCTCGAAGGGGAATAACCTCTTTTATCTCCCTTTGGAAAGCCCTCCAATCATAAATATTGGGGGTCTTTCTGGTTTTGTGTGCTGCCATAGTGAGTAAACGTCAGCTTCCACCCTGCACCTGCTGCCAGGCTGCACATGTGGCTCCACACAAATTCTGCTTGTAGCCACAAAAATAAATGACCCAATCCCCTCCTGCAGCAGCCTCAGCACCTATTCCCAGCTCCCTCCCCACCTGTGCTAATAATGACCTCACCCAGAGAGAGCTGCTGGGGCTGGAGTGTGCCAGATGTGCTCCTGATGGGGTAGCAGCTTTCTTTTCCCTCCTTCCACAGTGTTGGGCTTGTGGAGGTAATTTTGAAGAATTAAAATTAGGATGAACCACTTAAAGATTGGAATTCTGTCTGTTTTTCCTTAGAACATGCCAGAGTTTTCCAAAGAGGAAAAGCACTTCCTTCTGGTGGAAGGTGTCCCTGCCCAGGGCAGGGGGTGGAAGAGGATGAGCTTTAAGCTTTAAAATCCCTTCAACTGAAACCATTCTTTGATGGCATAAAAATGGCAGAATTTGTGATTCTCAGGTTATCAGCATGGACATCGGAGGTCTTTTCCAACCTTAAGGATGATCAGCAGGGCTGACACAAAATCTTGGATGAAAACTGCAAAAACAAAAAAGCACACAAGGAAGGAGGGACTCAGCACCCGGGAGGAGCTAAACATATTTCAGGATTTTGGATAATAGGCAGGATTTTTATCCAGGGAAGTTGCCATTTCAGTAATGGACTGGGCAAGCCCGGTAGCACAATTTTCTAAATCCTTGCTTCTGTTCTGGAATGAAATCTGAAAGATTTTGCAGCAGGTTGAAGAGGAAACGTGTATCTGATGCATCTGAAACACAGAGGTGATTGTAGGAATCTTCCTCCTTTTTATAACCTTTTGATTCCACGAGGTTGGATACTCTTGGTTCCCATTTGGAAGTTGTTTTTCCATCAAATAAGTTCTTGTGAAAGAAAATAGCTGGCACTTACCCAGGAAAAAAATACCCACAGGCTTTGAGGGAAATAAATTCAGCATTAATGTGTGGATCAATTCTTAGGTCAATATTTGCTCTGTATAATACTTAGAAAAGCAACACAGGGAAGTAAATTTTAGGTCTGATGATATAATTTTTAAATTTACTGTTATATAAATTTTGGCCCTTTTTTTTTGTTTATTTGTTTTGTTTTGGTGGGTTTTTTTTTCTAGACTGAAACTCCTGCAGGGATACCAAAGCAGCCTTCAGCAAAAGGATCAGGGCATCGCTCCAAGCCCAGAGGAGAAGGTAACCACAGGGAGGATATTGTTACTTCTATCAAATGTGCTGGAGGGTTATTGAGTAGGAACAGCAGAAATGCTTAAATATCCCTGTTTATTATTGTCAGGGTTTGGTTTGTACTCCCAGCCTGCATTTGTGAATCCAAGAGGCAATTTTCCTGCCTGGATTTGGGATACAGGAGGCGAGATTCAGTTCACTTTGCTCTTGTTCCCTGTGCACAGTTACAGATACAAATTCAGCCTGCTTTTGGTAATTTCTGTGTAATTGCTCTCTAAATGGGCATTTGGAGTTGTCTGCAACTATTTCTGACATTTAGCATGTGTTAAGTGTTTACAGCAGAGCAAAGTGAAGGCTTGAGCCTTGAAATGATTTTTATTGGGTTTAATGGGCAGTTGGGCCAGGCTTTCCAAATAAATTATTTCTCTGTGGAGGTGCTTCCTTGCAATTATGTCACCAACTTCTGTAGTTCAGCCTTTAAATATTGTATTTACACACTGACTGGAAAGTGGGTTATCTTCAGAATATCCCAAATACTGCACATCAGGAAGGAGGGAATCTTAGCTGAGCACTGCCATCCCTTTGTGTCAGAAACTCAGAGGAGGAGCCTGGAGAAACTCCTGGATAAGGAATAAAAGTGGTTGGTACCCAGAGCTCAGACAGCAGCAGTGGAACTGCAATTTCTGTCTGTATTTCAGTGCCTTTCCCCCTCCTCTTATTTCAGTGATTGACCCTCATTTCCTTTCAGTGCTTTGTGCCCCTGGTATTTTAATCCTGAAGGAGAAATCTCTGTACACAAATCACTTCAGTGTCTCTGTTCAGAAGATTCAGTGACACCTGTGAATTGGCACCTGTTAAAAACAGCCAGTTCTGGTTAAAAGTTGGTGCTCTTTAGACTAATGAAGATCTTCATACACTTCATTTGGGTTGATTCTGCTGATTAATAATAATCTCATTATTATTAATTTATATAACGAGATCACGTGTTGCTGGGTGTCTTCCCAGTAACCCACGTGGTTTTTTTTGGATTTCTGGTTTTTAGGTTTCCATGTGTCTGAGGCAAAATACTGGAGTTAAATCAGTCCTGCTTTCAGGATAATGAATAGCCTTGTTTGGGCACTGTAAATACCTTGGAAAAACCCTGGCACTTGGGATCTGAATGTGTGTTAATTTAGGAGCCTCATTCAAGTCCGTGCTAGAAAATTGAAATTTTTGTGTCACATCTCCTGTGCTGTGAAGTCTGAATAATTTGGCAGCTGAGAACTGCCTAGATTCCATTAAAATGCAGCCTTATTTTACTACTCAGTGATCCTTAGCTGATCCTATAACTTCTTTTATTTCCCAAGATTTCAGTATTTGTTTTATATGGCACTAAACTGCAAGGACCAGACACACCCCATTTATGGGACTGTCCCTTTAAAACCAGAATCCAGTTTTCCTGAGAAGTTTCATACTTCTGGGAATGACTTTAAGTTGAACATTTTAAAATACTTCTCTTTCCCTGATGCTGCACTTAAGTTTTAGTTTACCAGAGCCAGGAATATTTTGGGGCATTACCCCTCTTTATTTTCTGACACAGTGGGACTGCCACAGGTGAATAATCCAGAGGCTAGGAAAGCGTTCTGGAGCTGTGCTGATGCATGTTGCACACCAGTGATGATGATCAGAGCTGTTTTATCTTCTACTAATTGGAAATAAATCAATGCACAACAGGAGGGAATGTCTCTTCTCTGTGGGCAGATAAAGGATAGAGGTTTATACTGAATACTTCAGCTTTCAGGAGTTCAGTCAGCACTCATTTAAAAAGTCTTTGTGCACCTTGAATGTGGTTTATTGACACTGAAGAGGCTTTATTAAACTAGGGTAGCCCTTCAAGAAATCCTAGCAGGTATTTAGCATGGCTTTTTATTTTGAATTTTTATTGGCTCTTGGGTTTCATTTGACTATAAACTGGTTTGTTACAGGAGCTGTGGACTCGAGGAGCGTGGCAGATGAGATTTCAGAGGATGGTGCTGCTGCACTGCAGGAGAAAAATGAACCAGGCCTTCCAGAAGAACAGAAAGGTAGGGAAAGCTAAAGTGTGACTGCCATGGAAAGCCCAGCTGGAGTGTTTGGGTCAAATCCATGCAGCTAAATGATTTAAGGAGGGTGATTTACACTTATATCCAACTGCTGCCATATGTTTTAATCACATCTGATTCATATTTTGCCTTGACAAATGTCCATCCCCTGATAAAACAATTACTTTTATTTTCTTTTTCCTGATCTTCTGTTTTCCAAGAGGCAGATGCTGCACCTGAATCCCTTGGTGACTTGTTCTCTGTCAGAAGTGAATCTTTGCACGTTGCCTTTTTGTGCAACTATTTGGGAGTCTCGGTGTTTGCATTTTACAGGATTCCAAAGGAAAATTCCATCCCTGCATTCTTACTTCTCCATTTCCCCCCCAAGCTGGATATAGCTCCCAAGACATGGATTTGTATCCAGCTATAACACACAAGGAGCCATGGAAGCAAAATGCAGGAGGAGGAGCTGAAATGGCAGCAAAAAGCTGCATTTTTGTTCCCTCCAGCTCCACATGCTTGAGCTGGTTAGGAGGGTGGATCCCATGGATGTGGGAGGTGTTCCCAGCCCACCTCTGGCCTCCAGGGCCTCGTGGCTGTGGCAGCCTAATGAAATATGGATGGATGGCCAAGACTTTTCTGTGACCTTCCCCAGCTGGGAGAACTTCCCTGCAAATTTCTCTTTCTTCTCTTGGAGCTCTCTTGTCCTTTGGAATGCATCTGGGATGGAAAATAAATTTCTGTTATATTTGGGATGGATGTAAGAGGAGTACCCCCCAGGTTCATTATTGATTTGGATTGGATCCTCTGGTGGTGTAAGAACCAAATATTCCGAATCAGAAGAATAATGAAGGTTGGAACAGCTCTCCAAAATCATCAAGTCCAACCTGTATCATCGAGCTCAACTCTTATTTTATTGACTGATCTTGATTTTCAGTTTTATTCACCAAGGCACTGTAAACCCTTCATTTTTTTAGGTTCAGGACCTTTAAGATCCCAAATCCCAGCCATTCCATGAGCCCAGGATTATAAAATATTGTTTATTAGCTGAAATAAACTGATTTTCCTGGATCTTTTAGAGCATTGTTTCTGTCTGCTGCAGTTATATTTTGTTGCAGAGCAACGAGGCTCTGTATCCCAATTTTCCTGGCCCTGGGAGTAGTTCCCAGGTTCTGGATGTAATTCCTGTTGTGTACTTCATGCCTAACTAACTTGATCAGATTGCAGAGTAAGTAGAACTTTCCTGAAAAATCAGTGTATTTATCATTTACAGATTCATTTTCCAGAGACTCAGTAACATTCCAGCAACAAAGGAGCAGCATCAAACATAACTGAAAACTTTTAATGGAAAAAAGTGCTTTTTAATAAACCAAGCCCTTCTCTAATGCTATTTAGCCCTTTTTGTGATGTATTATAGAATTTTTAAACATACTTGGGCTGAGTTTAGTTGCTTTGAGTAGACTTTACTCAAGGAATAGCCACCACCTCAACCAAGAATTCCAGTAGGGGAAGATAAAGAGTTTAAGGGAAACAAAAGCACTGAGTGAGATGATGTCATTGTCACAGAGAGGGGAATTTCACAATATTGAGAAACTGACAAAACTAAAGAAATTTAACTGGTTTTTTTTCAATGCATTGCTAAGATTCCAAACGCTGTCATTAAAAAAATTATGTTCTCCTAGCCCAGCTAAGCCGGGATTTTATGTTGCTTTGTTTAATAGAAAGAGAAGTGGAGAACGTGGAGGCTGAAAAGCCTGAAAACGAGGAAGCATCTCCTGATGTCCCACCTCAGCCTGCCCAAAGGTGTGTTTCCATCCTTTATTCCATTCTTCATCCATTAACTGCTTCCATGGAATGTTAGTAACATTTTTGAGGAGAACCTTGCATTTCCTTCTCTGTGCATTCCATAGGGCTGGTGTTATGGATAAGGTGAACTTGCTTTTTAATTTGAATGTTTGAATTTGTTGTTGTTGTTGTTGTTGTTGAGCAAAGGCTTGTGTTGCTGTGTCACTTGTGAAAATGGTTTTTCCCCTTCCTGCTGTTATTCCAGGCAGATTCCTCGTCCTGGCAGCGCGAGGCCGGCACCTCCGCGAGTGAAGCGTCAGGAGAGCACCGAGCTCTTCATCCCAGAAAGGTGAGGGATGAGGGAGATGCAGAGTGGCCATTCCTTGGAGCACACCCTTGCCAGCTCCTCTGGCATCAGCAGTTTGGGGTGGTCACCTCATGGTGAGGTGTCTTGGTTTGGAAAGACAGGGAAAGCTGGAGTTTCCCTTAGAATGGGGAATGTAAACCCCTCACCCCCTGCCAAATTATAATTTTGCAATTAAGGGCTTTCAGGCAAAGAGTTTGGGAATAGGAATAACAGTTCTTTACTGGGAATATTAACAATACAAATGTAATAGGAAACAAAACCACCCAACCAAACAAACAACAATTTTGGAGAACCCTGACAGAGTCAGAGCTACAACCTGACACCCTGTTGGTCAGAGGGTTGGGAGCAGTCCAAAAGTGAGTCCTCCTGGAGTGTCAGAGGTGGTTCTGGTGGAGTAGAGATGATCCTGTAGAAAACGGGTCCAGTGATGGTGAGAAGAGGCCCAGTGGTGGTGAGAAGGGTCCAGTCTTTCTCCAGGAATTGGGTGAGAAGCCAGATGCCTTCTTGTTCCTGTGTCTCAGTTTTATCCAGGAAGGAATGGTTGGCTCCCCCCACTGCCAGAGGGGATGTGGTGCATCTCACAATAGGATGATGGAATGTGGATGTGCTGCTTTGGGGAGTCTTAATGGCCCATTGTGAAAAGAGATAAGGAACACTGCCCCACCTGGTTTAACAGCTGGCCCATTATCAGAAGACCCCCCCTCCTCCCAGAGTTACAAGAAATAAAGAAAAAAACATCTCCCCAACTGCTTTCAGCAGATGAAATAGAATACACATTTTTGGTTCCATAACCCAAGACATGGGGACATGTGGAGTTCCCATCCCTGGAGTGTCCAAGGAAGGCCTGGATGTGGCACTCCAAGTGCTGTGGGTGGGGATTGCTCACAGGCTGGACTTGGAGAGCTTTTCCAGCCTCAGTGATTCTGGCATTCTGTGATCTTTTGATGGCTTTTAGTTGAGTTTTGTTTATTCTGGATAGATCTCAGTATTTCCATTCATTCCCCTTTTCCTTGGGTCCCTGACAGGAGCAGCAGCACTAAAACGGCCCCGAACGTGATCAGGGACCAGCAGGTTTCTGATGAGGAGGATGAGCAGTTCGTGGTGGAGGAAGTAGTGCCCCTGCCAGAGATGCCAAAGGTCTGTTCCTGTTGCAACTTATTGAACCTTTTTTCTCCATATTTTGTTTGGAATGTCCAGCCTGGAGAAGAAAAGCCTCCAGGGAGAGCTCAGAGCCCCTTCCAGGGCATGAAGGGGCTCCAGGAGAGGTGCAGAGGGACTTGGGACAAGGGATGGAGGGACAGGACACAGGGAATGGCTTCCCACTGCCAGATGGCAGGGCTGGGTGGGATATTGGGAAGGAATTCCTGGCTGGGCTGGAATTGCCAGAGAAGCTGTGGCTGCCCCTGCATCCCTGGCAATGCCCAAGGCCAGGTTGGATGGGGCTTGGAGCAACCTGGGATAAGTGGAAGGTGTCCCTGCCCACAACAGGGGTGGAATGGGATGAGCTTTGAGGTCCCTTCCCACCCAAACCATTCCACAATTCCCTGACTTGTTGAAATATCCTCCAGCTGAACACTTTTGAATAGTTCCACATGACAGCAATGCCAACTTTTTGCAACTAAAGCTCTCTTCCTGCATGTGTAGGAGCCAGAAGTGGAGCTGGTTGGAGATCAAAAGCATGGTACGTTTGCTTTTATCTATATTTATACAGATCTAGAATCAACCCCTGGGTTTAAACCAAATGCTGAACACTTAAAATGCTGAACAGAGCAGTTAAATCCCTCCTGAGGGAAGGGGTTTGCAACGTTTGCAGGAAAACCAATTTATTTACCCAGGCTTGTTTTCCTGTGCAGCTGGATTTACAGCTTTGTTAGGGACACATTTTCTATGCATCCTCAACGTCAGCAGGATTTGAAATTCTGCATAAAGCTCATAAATTAACGTTTCTTCAAGTATCAGGTACAGCTTGTCAGCTCCGAGATGGGAGGTTGGATTTAAAGACAAGTTCTAGAAAAGCTTGGGAGAAAAAAGGTCAAGTAACAAACACCTTGTGTGTCAGCGTTCGAAATACAAAATAAAATGCTGTTTCTGTTGCTCTAAAAATTGTCTGCATTAAAAAAACAAAACAGTTGGGTTTTATTTTATTGTCTGAATGTTTAAAACTGTTCAGTGTCCATCAATTCTTAGAAAAATCCCTATTTTTCAACAGGTGGGCTGGTGAAAAGAATCCTAGAAACAAAGAAGGATTATGAGGCATCACAGACCACAGACATGGTGAGGTGGCAATGGCTTTCAAAGAACTGGGAGGTTCAATGTTGCAATTGTGACCTTTTCCTTTGCTTTAAATATGTTCTGTTCAATTCATGATCAAGCTTTTCTCTGTCATGTCTTGTCCTGCTTGTGTGATTTTTTCCACAGTGGAGAAAGGGAGGGTAGGTTTTATTTTTTTGCTAGGTTTTGTAGGGTTTTTTTGCTGTTTTGATCACTTAGAAAGTGTGTGGGAAGGATCTAGCAGCGATCACAAATCAGAAGCAAAAGCTTGAACTCACCATATTTGAGTGTCTTCCTGTTACAAGGGAGAGCTCTGGCTTTGTCTTTGCCTTGCAGAGCTCCTGGTTATCAGGGGCAGCAAAGGCAGAACACTGAGATGGACTCTTCTGAACCCTTGGCCCCATTTTGATGTGGTGGGGAGAGGCACTGAGGCACTGCAGTGATAAAAGTCTGATAAAATTAGACAAGGATGTGATGTTTTGGGGAGGTGAATGCATTCATGAGCTCTTACATTTTCTAATCACATTTATTTTAATCTTAATTCAGTACTGTAGGGTTTTCCTACCTGTATTGTTTTCAGGGATGGTCTGTAGTGTTTGAGAGCAGCTGTTGACAGAGCTCTGTGAAATCAGTGGGGGCTTTGGAAGACTCTTGAGGCAGACTCCTGTCTGCCTATTTGGGCTTTCCTTTCTTTTCCAGCTCATTGGGAAAGTTGGGATGACAACTCTGGCTCTTGGGGGGAGAGTATCCTCCTTTCTGAAGTTTGGGCTTGGCTGAGATCCAGGCCTGGAAGAAAATTCCTTTCATTTATTACAAGGGCTGTGGTTGATGAGACCAAGTTGGGTTAGGCGGGAGATTGGGAAGGAATCCTTCCCTGTGAGGGTGGGCAGGCCCTGGCACAGGGTGCCCAGAGCAGCTGTGGCTGCCCCTGGATCCCTGGCAGTGTCCAAGGCCAGGCTGGACACTGGGGCTTGGAGCAACCTGGGACAGTGGAAAGGGGTGGGACTGCATGGACTTTAAGGTCCCTTCCAGCCCAAATTCCTCTGGGATGATTCTATAACTGAAGAAACTGAATTCTTCTAAAAAGAGGAAAACACCTTTAGGTTGGTGCCCATAATCTGTTAGGAGTGGTTTCAGCTTTACCCAACTTGCTGAATTGCATCTGTTTGTTAGAAATGTGCTTCTTGTGCTCCCTGTGGTCACCTCTGGCTGCTTGGCATGAGTTTATCCAATGGGAAAATTTACCTGATTGGTGAAATTCTGCCTTTAGAGAATTGTTTGGAGACAAAGAAGGGTTCCAGGTTGATTCTGCTGTTTCTGCAGCAGCTCCAAAGCTCATTCCTGAGCTGGCACTTGAGCCCAAGCATTGCAGCTGTTCCTGGGTTTGTAACTAGATGGTGCTGTTGGATCATCAGTTCCCAGGCTCAATTTGGGAAGAGCGTTCATTAATGGAAGGAATTCATTAATGCTGTCTCTCAGCACTCCCTCACCTTGGGCTGCCCTGTTTGGTGGGCTGTCCTGTCCAGCACTGGGCATGGAACAGGATAATGGACGAGGATTCACACAATCACATGGATTTCAAGCTCAGGAAGCTTCCTCTGATGTCTGTGCTAAATTTTGTGGCTGACTTTTTCCCTGACTCAGAGTAACAAACTAAACCAGTCCATTTTTAACCCCTTAAATATTTTTCAGTGGCCAATTGTGGCCCTCTACAAATCAGCACTGAGTCCCATGGCTGGTTTTCAGCCCCTGAAACATTCATTCAGTGCTTGTTTGGCTTTTGTTGCATTTGTGAAGCCCTGCTCTGCGTTAGCAGTGCCGAGAATAGACAACTAATTCTGGAAAAAAAACCTGCTGACTTCCTAGTCCATCACGTGGAAACCTGCCCAAGCTCCTGGAACACCATGGGATTGCCTGTCCAAGCAGCTGGCTGCTGCTGTAGGAGGTTCCTCTGCTGCTGCTGTTGCTGCTGCTTTTCAGATTATGGTGGGGAAAGTCCAGAGAGGAGCTCTCTAGTTCTCCTGAGATTGTGATCCAGAGAGGGGTCTAGTTCTGAAATTGAGATCCAGACAGGAGCATGGTTCTCCTGAAATTGTGATCCAGGCAGGAGTGTGGTTCTCCTGAAATTGTGATCCAGAGGCAAGTGTAGTTTTCCTGAAATTGTGATCCAGACAGGAGTGTTATTCTTCTGAAATTGTGATCCAGAGGGAAGTGTGGTTTTCCTGGAATTGTGATCCAGAAAGGAGTGTGGTTCTCCTGCAGTTGTGATCCAGGGGGAAGTGTGGTTCTCCTGAAACTGTCATCTGCAGAGAAGTATGGTTTTCCTGAAATTGTGATCCAGAGAGGAGTCTAGTTCTGAAATTGTGATCCAGACAGGAGTGTGGTTCTCCTGAAATTGTGATCCAGAGGGAAGTGTGATTTTGCTGACAGCAGAGTTGAATGGAAAAGATAATTAAAAATGCTTGGAGTGTGTGACAGGCACTTGACAGTTCAGAAAACAAGAGCTGGAGACAGGATTGAATCCTGGGAAATGATTTTAGAGAATGGAGTTGCTGTGACAGTAGAAGTAAAAAAAACCCCCAAATTTCCAACGTGGCCTTGCCTCTGGGAATGTTTCTGTCTATTTAATTTGTTTTCCATCAAACTCTCCAGGAGAAATATCTTCTGCATAAGGATGCAACTGTATTCCAAACTGTGTTGTGCATCACAGAGTAAAATTAAGGGTACTGCCGTATTTTTGGAGTAAGGTATCCAAAAATCCAGGGAATACTTGACAGAAAACTTGCTTCGGGAAATTCCATTTTCCCTCTGTCTGTCACTAGAATGTTCATCTTCCCTCATTTGATTAAACGATTCAATTCATCCAAAAGAAATGAAATATTTTCCCACTTCTATTCATTGGTCTTTAAAGCCTTGATCTTCTGCCAGTTGGGAAAATGAGGAGGGAAAAAAATAGCAGGCAGAGTGCTGGAACTTTTGGTTAATACATTATTAACTGCAGTATTCAGCAAAAAATATGATCAATGGATCCACCTGATTTATTGGGGATTAATCAACCAGAAATGAGGTGAAGTTGGTGGATTAATACTTAATTCAAATGTAACACTGGTGCCCTCTCAGGGATGTTTCACACCTTCCAGCTGCTGATGGCTGGGGAACATTTATTTATGTTAGAAACATTCCTCCAAAACCCTTTCTGTGCTGTGTTTCCCAAACATGCATTTGCTTTTTAAGGAGTTTTAATAAAGGAAAAGAAGGGAGAAGGAAAGAAAACTGGGACTTTCATCATCTAGGTTTTGCATGTGCAGAAACTTAAAATAATATACACAATTTTGAGGTCAAACAAAGAGGTCATTCTGGAAATACACAAGATTTTTACTGCCTTGATTAGCTGTGTTCAGCCTAACAAATTCCTAAAAAAAACTTCCTAAATGTATTTGTTTAGAATCTAAGCCTCTAATGTTAACCAGAGAAAGAAACAGATGTTCCATTTTGTATTCCACTTCATTTATTTGACGTGTGGAAAAACGTAGGCAGGTTATTAAATAGCTGAAGCAAGTGGGATAACAGAATTCCCATCTTTGCACTACCAAAAGGGCTTCAGAAAAGCAGCAGCTTGGAGGCTTCTGGGAGGAACAAGTGGTATTGAATAGCTCAGCACCTGGGCAATATTAAGTTGAATTACCAGTGTGGAGCATTATGCACTTCAGAGCTCAGGACAGATCTAATCAATGCCGATTCTGTTTGTTTGAAGAGCTGCAGGTCATTGATTTTTACATTAAAAAGTTACATTTTTACATTACAGCTCCGAGTGTGCCCTCCAGTCTGGGCAATTAATGTGCTGTGTTAAGCAGCTGGAGTCAGAAATCCCATCACTCAGGTGTTTGGAGGAGGTTCATCATTCCCAGCACAGCATCCTGCCAGCTTGGTGTGTCCTCAGGAATGCTGGCAGGGAAATGGAGGAGTTACCTAGGGAGGGGTTTCCACCTCTGTGACATCTCTGTTGATGGTGAGGTGACGCTCATTCAGTGGGGAGTCTCTGGTGCAAGCACACAGTTCCTCAGAAACAGGATTTTTAACCCAGCAGCTGAGCAGCACAGGAGCTCAGATGGAGGCGGTGTGTGCTCCAGGGTCCTTGCACTGCTCCCAGCTCTCAGGGAACAAAAATGTGGCCCCCACAAGCTGTGAACACAGGAACAGGGCTCTGGCCACTCTTGGGATAACCGTGTGTCAGGGCTCCTTCGTGCCCCAAACCACAGAATTCCTGTCCTGTGGGTGCACTGTAAATCCAAGTGAGACAGCAGATGGATCTGTGGACACAAAGGATGTGTAACAGTGGTGAGGCAGCTGTGGTTGCCCCTGGGGAGAGGGTGCAGTGTGTAAAGGACACAGCACAGGGCCTGTCACATCTTTCAAGTCCTGGGGCACAGCCTGGAGGGAGGGAAGTTGTTTAACACAAGGAGCAGGTTTATTCCAAGTCCTTTCTCACCAGGAAAGGCTGCTCTTTCAGGAGGAAGAGGTTCTGGACACACGGAGTGCGAGGAGAAAGGGAACACTGGCAGAACTGGCACCACTGTGGCATCGTGGGTGAATTAACGTGCTCTGCTGTCACTAATTACAGCTGGAATTGTCTCCTGGTTTGTCTCCTCTGGCTCAGGATTCACAGGGCTGGAGCCCCTCTGCTCTGCAGCCAGGCTGGGAGAGCTGAGGGTGCTCACCTGGACAGGAGAAGGATCCAGGGAGAGCTCAGAGCCCCTGCCAGGGCCTAAAGGGGCTCCAGGAGAGCTGGAGAGGGACTTGGGACAAGGGATAGAGGGACAGGACACAGGGAATGGCTTCCCACTGCCAGAGAGCACGGATGGATGGGAGATTGGGAAGAAATCCTTTCTTGTGAGGGTGGGCAGGCCCCGGCACGGGGTGCCCAGAGCAGCTGTGGCTGCCCCTGGATCCATGGAAGGGCCCAAGGCCAGGTTGGACACTGGGGCTTGGAGCAGCCTGGAGTAGTGGAAGGTGTCCCTGCCCATGGCAGGGGTGGAATGGGATGAGCTTTGAGGTCCCTTCCAAGTCAGACCATTCCATGATTTTGCTTTGTGTGCTGAATATTGCCCCAAATACAGGAGATTTTGGGAACTGACTTCTCGCCAGGAAAGCTGGGTGAGTGTGTGGGCTGGGGTGGGTGAAAAGTCGAGCACTTTTTGGAAGGATCAAATATGAACTGAAGGGAAAACCACTACCCTAAAAAAAAAAAAAAAAAAAAAAAGAGAAAGATTGAAAAAGCTCTCTTGAAAGAGCCATTCTTTCATTTTCTTGTGGAGCCTTCCAGCTCAGGAGCAGGTCAGACTGACTCTGGGAAGTGCAGTGATAAAGAACATTGTGTCTCCAACTCCTTGGCCTGTGCCTGAACCCCATACCTGGCATCAGCAGAAAAAGCATCCTGTTCATTTGAAATGCTTTAACATTTACTGTTTCCCCTCTGGTTCTGTGAAAGAGTTTCTTATGGGGATCCCTGGTGGATAGTTACAATCTACTTAAAACACAGACTCTGTAAAAACCAGGAAAAGAAAACACCCTTTATGATCAAAAAATATATTTTATACAATAAAAAAAGCGCCCCACCTTGTTGGTTTTGCACTGGATATATCCCAGTTACTTGTGCAAAATGAAGTTTCTGCCCTGTCCTGTAGAAAGAGGTAGGGGGAAATGGTGGAGCTCAATAAAACTGTGATTACTTGGGTCTGTTTTCCTAGTGGGACATAGTCATAGAGTTAAAAGGGGCTGTAGAAACTATTAAAATGCCTGATAGATGCTTGTACTAATTTGATTCATATTTTAAAAACCGTTAATGAAAAAAAAAAAAAAGCAGCAAAGGGGAAGGTACATAAAAGTGAGCAAATGCTGTTTCTTGCAGTGCTGGTGGTTTCTGGAGCCTTGTTGATAATTTGCCCCCTCTTGATTAAAAAAGAAAATACCTACCTTCAGATTTCTCAGGTCCCTGCACCCGAGTCCACATTGTGTTCTGCTCACGTTGAGGTAATGGGAAAAGCAGCCTTTTTTCCAGGAATCCAAAGTCAACATTTATCTTGGTGCCTTATGAAAAAGCACGAAGGGAAGGAAACGTGTTGGGCCTACAGAAGTGACCCAGCCTTTTCTACGGGGATAATTTATTGATCCTGGGGCTGTTGTGAGAGGGGAGCTCGTTGAGGTGCAGGGCCTGGTGAAAAAGCCTGGAACAATCGGGGTTCTGGCGTTTTTCTCCCGGCTGAAAAAATCTCCTGTTTGCAGAGCCAGCAAAGGTGGCACTCGGGGCTCGTACCGCCTCTGCCCTCATTCCTGGGATCTTCACCCACAGCTGGAACTGTGCAGCTGGTAACAGGCACTAATGGCTTTCTCTCCCCTGAATTGTTTAAGATCAGCATTCAGTTGGCAAAGCTTGAGAGCGTCACGGTGATAATTCTGAGCCTTGAGCTCGCAGGACGTGGAACCGCGGCTGTCCCATCCCTGTGATTTATTAAAATACGAATATCGATCTAATACCGATACCCAACTGTGACGGACAAAAGACTCTCTAACAGTTAAGTTAGAAAGTGTATGTTTATTGACAGCTGCGTGGGATAGCTCCCCTATAGGCACTGCCAAGATCACAGGTAATTACAAAGCCTTTTATCCACAAAAGTGTTGAATACACAAAATAAAAATGCATATTCACACCCTTGTCACCTCCTCTTCTCCGCTTCGTATGCTAATTGGCAAAAAGGCCATTAAGCAAGCGTAGTTTGTTTTCTGAAATGAGTCAGTGGTCTTATGTGGGGAGTGGTCACCAAAAGGAGGAAGTAAATCTAGTCTTCCTCGTTCTAAACTTTCAACCTTTCGATGCATACATGACAAATGACTCCATGGTAAAACCTGTAGTTTTCTTATTTTCAGGCCTGTTTCTGGAGATAAAGAGTTTACAATCATCTTGTGTTTTTGGGGTCTGTTGATCAATTTCCCTGTTTATCGTTACAAGCTCAGCTTACACAAAAATAAACTTGACAGGCAATGAGTTATCAGATCCAGGATAGCTTATCTAAAATCCGGTCCCTCTTAATCATCCTCCGAATTTTAACTGATTTCAGCAAAGTTTATTTTTCCCAGCTAAATCAGCAATATAACCTTGGTTTTTTAAGTCTTCAAAATTAGTGTCTCACCTGGAATGTCCAAGGGCAGCCTGGATGGGCTTGGAGCAACCTGGCATAGATAGTGGGAGGTGTCCCTGCCCATGGCATGGCTTGGAACTGGATGAGCTTTGAGGTTCCTTCCCACCCAAAACACTCTGGGGTTCTGGGATCTTGGTAGCCAGAGGTGTTACTGAGACAAAGAAAGAATGGATGGTGATTTTTCTAACTTGAGGGATGAGGGACACAGTGTGCCCCTTGAGCTCTTGTGCCTTCAGGTTGGGCAGTGTTTCTTTGGAGGAAATTTTTCGTGGATTTCTCTTGAAACCCGGGAGCTCTTACACCACTTCAACATCATATAAGTGTTTCAAAGACACATCAATTTTTTTATTTTTTATTTTTAATTGTTGCAGTGTGTCTTTAAGGCCTTCAAGTTGAGCGCCCTTTGGGGGTTTTTCCCCTCCCCCAGGGTAGGTTTTTCCCAGCCAATCCTAAGGGAATGATTTCAATACACAGGGTCTCTTGGCGCCCTGGGATTCTGCAGGGGCTCGTTTCCTTAAGGGAATTGGCCAGGGCAGGAAGGGCCCACCCCTCCTCACAGGTGATTTGACCTTTAGGCTGCTCTTTAGCCCTCGGTGACGCCCTGTCCCTTTCTGATTGCTAGGCTCAATGCCCTTCCCCCTCCCCCAGGTTCTAACCTGGGGGCAGCCACATGGTCCTTTGTCCTGTTTTGGGAGTCACCCTGTTCAGAAATGCTGCTGTAACTGGAATAAAATCTCTGGACAAGACTCCTAAGTAGACAGTTTCCCATTTCCACGGGTAGTCCAAGCTTTTGGAGAGAGTCGCTCTGGATTTACCCTGCTCCATCTCCTGGAACAAGCCCAGGCAAGCCCCAGAGGTCTGTGCCTGTGCCCGCAGTGCCAAGGGAACAAACAGCCCGGAGTGACCGATCACTGGGCTGTTCCCCCAGCACAGCAGCCACACAGACTCCTCCATGGAGCAGTGATTCGTTTGCTGTTACATTAAATGAGCCTGTTGACGAACCCAGATGAATACTCTTTACTAGATTTTTATTTCAAATAGTATTTAATAGATTTTAGTGGTGTTATGTTTCAGTTCTTGTGATGTCAGTTGGCCTTGATGATCCTAAAGGTGTTCTCCAACTGTGAAAATCCTGTAATTCCATTGAGACATAGATAAATCTATGTCTCACCATGACTGACTGTGGATGGGATAATATTTTCTCCCTTTAATCTCACTTGTGAAGTATTCAACTGCACAAAGAACTGGAATTACAGGGACACTAGAATTAATTTTCTGTGTTTATTAATACACTTGAAGAAACTGATTCATCAATAATGATCCAAATTGTTTTTTGCTTGCACTTGAACTTTTCAAGCAGCTGGTGTATTTTAGCCTAGAATATTTCAAATTGAACTGGACCTGTATTTACAGAGCTATGTATTTATAGATCTGTGTACAGATATATTCTGTATCTAAAGCATACAATTGTGGTTTGCTTCCTTACTGAATTGTGGGATTTTCATTTCTGTTCCATTTTTTATTTGAATCCTGTAATTCCCTGTGGAGGGAAGTGTGGCTGCTTGGTCTGTCTGGGTATCAGAGAGGTCATGCCAGCATTACAAGGATGAGAAATGAAATCACGGAATCATTTTGGTACGAAAAGATCTGCTGCAAGCCCTGGGGAACCCTACTGGTGACCAATCCCACCTGGATGTGGCCCCATTCCCCACCCCTCTCTGGGCCAGGCCATCAGCCAGGTTTTATCCCCTGGAGAGTGCACTTAGCCAAACCAGCACTGCCAGCTTTTCCAGCAGAATGCCTTGGGAAACATGCCAAAACTTGGCATTTTGGAAAAGAGAAGTGAAGTAGGTTTTCACACACCAGCCCTCAGATAATGGCCTGGCTGAGTTGTCTCCTTTCTGAGAGAGCTGTATGTGAAATAAATTCCTTATTTCTTGGCTGAGCTTTTGGATAAAGGATGACGGGGAGGAGAGTGGTGAGGGTTTGGAGCACTTAGGAGAGGAAAAAACAAAGGAATGGGATTTTTTTCCCTGGGAAGCTGTTGGATCTGATACTACTCTGCTGATGGACTGGAGGTGCTTGTCTGCATAGTTCCCTTCCCAGCCCCATGTGGAAAATCCAGTGCTGTGGATTGAGCCTTCCCTCTGGCTTTGGTGGAGCACAGAGTGGGAAAAGGAGTAGGAAAAGAGTCAGGATAGGGAGAGAGGGGTTTGAAAAGCTTTGGGATTGCAGCTCTTCCATCCTAAAGGACAGCAAATGCACGGATGGCTCCAGGACAGCCCTGACTGCTGTGGTTTGTGCGGCGTGGCGTAATGAAACACCTGCTGCTGCGAGGGAGGCAGGGCCTGGACAGGAGGGAATTCGGGGCCCTGTTGTTTTTAACAGCTCAGCCAGCGTTCCTGGAGTGACTCTGGCAGCGAAGGGCAGGGCTTCAGCAGCATTTGTCACCTCGGCCCCGTTCCTAATTAAAGCTCTCAAACGTGAACTCCCGGTGAAGTCAGGAATCCGGCCTTTCCCCGCGCCGCGTGTGTGGCACGGCACAGGCAGCAGCCCCCAGGCGGGCTCAGCCTTCGGCCCTTGGGCAAAGTGTTCTCCTCAAACACCTCTCTCCGTGTCCCCGAGCCCTCCAGCCAGCCCAGGGCTGCTGAAATGTGCTTGGCAGGAGGCCCTGCAGCCTCCAAGGAGCCAGCTGAGCAAACAGCCCCCAGCTCGCACAGGAAGCCAGGCAGGAGGGGACAGATTCCCTGTCTCAGCACTGCCACCTCTGTGTTCAGCAGGAATTGTGCCTAGGAATTGGCTCACCCTCTGGTTGGGGTGGCAGGGAAAGGCCTTTCTAGTTGTCTGACATACATAATAAATGACCAAAACGGCTTTAAATGAACTCTGCTTCAAGCTCTGTGTTGTCTGGGTTTGGGAGTTTGACCTGTAGGAGGGTTGGAAAGAAAGAAAAAGGAGGTTGTTTTCTCATCAGGAGAGAGAAAATCCCAGTGGGCTTTTCCTTAATGGCTTTGCTGGAACGAGATGATGCCAGTGTATTAGCAGCGTGGCATCACTTTGCTCTTTTTACAGCATCCTTTTGCTCCTGCTGGCTTTACCTCTGGAGCAAACTCTGAGTTTGACCTGCAGTGAGCTGAGAGGCCTCAGGAGCTGCACCACAGAGACTCTGCTGGCTGCACATGAGGGAAGCAGCACAAGCCCAAATTCCTTTGGAGTAGTGGAGTTTATGGAGGCCACACCTGCAGCCTGTATGGCTTTACAGCCACAAACAGGAGTGCAAGGCAGGGAATAAGCACAGGCTGTTTTAGCCCTGAAGTGCTCTTGTTAGGAGCAGCGTTAGGAGCTGGAAATCCAGATATGGACAGTGGAGGGAGAGAAGCATCTTGAAGGGGCTGATGGACAGAGCTCAGAGGGGGCTGTGCCCTGGAGCTCCCAGACAGCAGCAGAACTTGCTGCTGCTTTCAGAGCTTGCCCAGAAAGGTGTGGCTGCCCCTGGATCCCTGGCAGTGTCCCAGGCCAGGTTGGACATTGGGGCTTGGAGCAGCCTGGGACAGTGGGAGTGTCCCTGCCCGTGGCAGGGGCTGGGATGGGATGAGCTCTAAGGTCCCTCCCAACCCAAACCATTCTGTGATTCCACAACTCTTCCATTTCAGGCTCTCATAAACACTTCTCCAGCTACTTCCCAGTTTGCAGTCTCCAAACATCCTTCATTCAGCCTGCAGCACTAGTTTTTCCTAATTCTGATGCTTTCCCTGTTCATCCAGGAAGCATCCAGGAAGAGGGAGAGAGACTTGGCAGCCAAAGAAATTGAGAAGTTGCAGGCATCCATACAGAATGTGTGCATGAATGTCTGCAAGCTGACCAGGATGCTGGATTACATCCAGGAGGACATGGATGCCATGCGGGACGAGATGCTGATGTGGCGCCGGGAGTACAAGGAGTGCAGGGAGGTTTTGAAGAAGGAGCAGAGGTGAGTGTGGCCAGGGGCAGCTGGGGTTTTCTCTTGAGACAGATTTTAGGGGCTCTAAAAACTTATAAACAACATAAATATGAAATCCAGAGCAGGAGTGAAGTCCTGAATCTCAGCCTGCTCTTTGTGCCATGGATTTGTCATTTGTGAATGACAGTTGTTAAAACAGCTCCTTTGGTCTTGCTTGTCTCCTCTGTTTCTTTACACTTCTTGAAAACAGAACATCCCTTCCAGCTGAGTGTGCTCTGATCTTAAACATGAGGTAGAGATGAGTGGTTTTGGAGCCATATTCAGCCCAGAGAGATTTGCTGCTCCCTGAATCCGTGTGCAGGAGCAGCATGGGGTGATCCTTAGCTGAGTTCTCTCCTGGTACAATGTGTCACATGTGAGCCCCAAATCAGTGCTTTTTGAAAGTGAGGCACTTTCCAATCCTTCAGGACAGGATTACAGAGTAGCAGCCGTGGAGAAGACAATGCTTCCCACATGTCCTGGGATTGGGAAGCTCATCCCTCTTTGCTTCTGTGACAGACACCTGCAGGATCCCAATGAGGGAATACCCCTGCAATTCCTAGTGATGCCTTTGGTGATTTATCTGGTGGAAAGGAGGGGAAAACCAAAGGATTTGGAGATCTGAACATTAGGTGGTGAGCCCTCGAGTGACTGGGTATTCAGGCTCCTGCAGACTGGCATTTCCTGGCTGTGCAGTGTTCCTGAAGATAAGCAAAATGATGGAAAATTATTATTAAGATGCAACTTGTGTTCATTAGTGTAGGATTTATGAAATTTCCTGCTAGTGTGGCATTGCCTGTCCTTGTCAGCAGCTCCTGATGGCTCCTTTTCTATCTAGATCATGCAATCATGGCATAGTTTGGGTTGGAAGGCACCTTAAAGCTCATCCACTGCCACCCCCTGCCATGAGCAGGGACATCTTTCACTATCCCAGGGTGCTCCAAGCCCTGTCCAGCCCTGCCCTGAACACTTCCAGGGATCCAGGAGCAGCCACAGCTTCTCCGACCCTTGTTTCAGAGTTTAGCAGAAAAACCAGATGAGCCAAGAAGTGATTTTTGCTGTTGAATTATGGGTGATCTCCTCTGAACAACATTCCCCTCTATCCTTTGTCTTTGTGCTTCTTATTCCAAGCTTTCTTTCAGGAAGGGTGGGAACAACTTCAAGGCCAGGCTGGACGGGGCTTGGAGCACCTTGAGATAGGGGAAGGTGTCTCTGCCCGGGGCAGGGGATGGGACTGGATGGGCTTCAAGGTCCCTTCCAACCCAAACCATTCTGGGATTCTGTGCTTCCATGAAAGACTTACTTTGCAGCCTTTCAGGTTATTGAAATGTACTTTTCTTGGAGGGTTAAATAACCTGAAGCAGCTTGAAAGTTCCCAAACAGCATCAGGCTCCTTGTGGCTCTTGCAGCATCACAGACGGCGTTCTGGAGCCGCTGAGAGCCGAGCTGGCCGAGTGGGAGCAGCGGATCGAGGAGCAGCGCGCCAAGATCCGCGCGGTGAGAGCAAACGTCTTACGGAACGACGAGAAGATGGACAGGATGATCCGCAGCATCAGCTCGCCCTCGGGGAAGTGAAGGAGGAGGGGGAAAAGAAATGGGAAAGCCTTGGGACTCACTGACTGACAGTGCTACCAAAAAAAACCAAAACCCAAACAGCAGTTATGCTTGTTCAGTTATTATGTTCAGGGACCGGAACCCTAAAAATTGTAAGAAAAAACCCCATTGTTGCATTGTTTTCTAGATGCTGATGTTATGCAGAGTTATATTTGTTTGAAAGTTCGAGTTTCAGAGTTATTAAAAGAACTTGTTTGTTTAACTGTGAGCTGCTGTTTCTCACTTCCTTTCCCTCTCTGGCCACTTCTCCCTTCATCTCCTTCTCCTTCTCTCCCCTGAAATTCCCTCTGAACACACTGTCCTGATAAATGGGTATTAAAGAGCTCTTTTCCCCCCTTAAATGTTTCAAACTCCTGCAGGTTAGAAGGTTCCTGAATCCTGTTCAGAGCTATCAGGAATGCGATTAGGACCAAGTGAAAATGCAATTTGAGCATCACCACGTAAGGGAGCTGAAGTGTTTTATCTGCACAGGTGTTAATTCCATTTTTATTGCATATGTTCATTTGGAAAGGATTAATTTAAGTACCTGTTTCCTCCCCAATGCATGTCCTCGTAGCATTTTCTACGGGAATAATTCCACTGGTTTTTCTTTAGTGAACTGCAGATGTCTGGAGCGTTTTCCTAATGACCCCTGGAGTGTTCTGCCCATGAGAGTCCAGCGTTAGTGATTCCTAAATCTGCAAAGAGTGTTAGTGCAGACACACAACTGTGTGACTGTGCTGGGTGCAGAGGCTTTAGTTCCCTGCAAGGCTGTTGCCAAGGATTTTATGATGTTGTTTGGGTTGTGGATGAAGTGTTAGTGGCCTTGTTTTTCCTTCTTTGATTGGCGTATCTATGGTTTTTTGGGGTCTTTTTTCCTTTTTTTTTTTTTTCCCTTCGTGGTTTCTTTATCTGGTGTCTGGACCTAAAAATCTACCAAATGATCATCATCATAACATGAATGTTCAGGGTGTGAAATACAGACATTTGGAAGGGTGGGAGGCTTTGCTGTGCGGGGTTTTGGACAGGGTGGAGAAGCATTTGGGAGCTTGGGAAGGAAGAGGAGAAATTTTTTGATCTCTTGTAACAACAGCCTGTGACACTGAGCTCTTCATGTTTGCATGGCCCTTTTCCTGAACTTCTCCTGAATACCTGAACTGATCCTGGGTCTCATCACATGAGGGAAAAGGGGTTCAGGATGTCCAGCAGCACGCCCAGAGCCCAGAACTGTTGGTGAAAGCCTTTTCCCATCAAATACTAGGATTGTACAATAGAGGGTTTGGTGGGATGGCTCAGACTCCTGCTTAGGTGGTGTTTGCCCCCATGAGCTTCCCACTGCTCCAAGCCACCCCTAAAAGGCACGGAGAGATTTGCCACCTGTCCCCCAGCCTCTGTCACTCCATGGTCCCCTCCCACACCTCTCTGCATGCACAAAATTCACCGTGGTGCTGCTGCAGCCTGGGATTGGCAGGAAGGCAGAGTGGGAGCACCAGCAGGCATTCCCCAGAGACGTGGAGGGATTCCTGGGTTAAACAAGATTTCAGTCATGACTTTTCCTTTCCCTTCAGCCTCCCCTCATCCTGTACCTGCTGGTGGGCTCTGAGTGGTCTTTGCCTGGTGACCTGACGCTCGTGCCCATCTGTCCTTGGTGTTGGAAGTGCCTGTCCCTTCTCGGGGTGGGGAGCTTGGGTTTGGAGGCCTGGGAGAACTCAGGGATGACTTCGTGCTTCTTTACGTGCCCATTTTCTTGTGCTTGCTGGCCACGTATCACTTCAAACAAGAACTGCTTGGCATTAAGGTTTAACAGCATTTTAACATCAGGCAGCCTTAACTCTGGATTTGTTGGGTTTTCCAGGGATGGAACAAAGCCCGGGAGCTGAGGCAGGTTGAGGATGCAGCACCAAAAAAGCAAACGGAGCAGCTGTGCCTAGAGGAGGGGATCGGGGATGTGTGCGCACACCCAGCGCCCGGGAGTTGTGTTTCAGCCTGTGGGTGGTTCATTAGCAAAGGAAACTTCGCCCGAGTGGTGGTTTGGGATTGAAAGCCCTTCTCATTGTCAGCCCCTGCGGCGCTAATGGAGCCTGACAGTTCTGGGAAGCAGGATTTGTGTTTCACGACGTGCCTGACATTCCTGTGCCGTGCAGCCGGTCGGGAGGGGGCTGCCAGCCCCTCTTGCCTTCGGGCCGGGAATGTTTCTCAGCTGGAAAGGTGCAGCTGGTGGCAGGATCCCAAAGCGCCGTGGCTGGGCAGGGAGGGACACCGTGGGGGGACAGGAGCTCCCCAGGCCAGGAGGATTCAGGGACAGAGGAGGCTGGAAGGAGGGGGACAGTGGGGTGAGCTCAGAGGTCTCCTCTGGAACTCGGACATCCGTGAGTGCTCTGGGTGTTTGGAGGCTGCTCCCGGGGCTGGGAATGGCAGGGGTTTGATTTTGGGTTCAGGAGTGCAAGGGAAGGGAAGGCTGGAGGGCTGAGGTGTGTGACTCGGGGTTTGGATGGAATTTAGGTACAAGAGAGTCCAGCTGGGGTTGTGAGTGACCCTCTGCTCACCTGGGACCTCACCAGAGACACCAGTGCCCAGTGTCCCAGTCCAGCCACGCTGGTCATCTGAGCTGCTTCCACAGCCAGCTGGTGTCTTGAGCACTGGGACCTGAGGGAAGGGCTGGAGCTGGGCCAGGGCAGGCTCAGGCTGGAGATCAGGGAAAAACTTCCCCCCAAGAATGCTGGGCACTGCCCAGGCTCCCCAGGGAATGGGCACAGCCCCGAGGTTGCCAGAGCTCCAGGAGTCTTTGGACAGCACTGCCAGGGATGTACAGGGTGGGATTGTTGGGGGGGTCTGTGCAGGGCCAGGGGCTGGATCAATGATCTGTGTGGGTCCTTTGAACACCCTTAGCCCCAAATTCCCTCTCCCCTGGTGCCCTGCAGTGTCCCAGCAGGGACAGAGCTCACTCCTGCTGTGGCCCTGCTGGGAAATGTGTGGCTATGGAACCAACACGTGCAGGAGCCTCCTGCAAGCTTTGGCCTCAGAGGTGAACCTGAGGGCCTTGTGTCTTCCCAGGCTGCGGCTCCAGGCTGTCTGCTGACCTGGGAAAAGAGTTCTACCTCTGCTCCCATCTGGCTAGCCTCATCAGCACTGCTATTTTTGCCTTGAAATGGGGAATTTCCCGTGTGTGGAACATCCCACCTCCAACTCAGCCATGATGTCCCTGAGCCCACTCTTGGTTTCTCACTCGCTTGAGCTGGTGCCTGCTCTTGCTGGTCTTGCTCCAACGGTTTTGCCTGAAATATGAAATATTCCAGTGATTTTTTAAAATCTTTTTTTTCCCCAAAGCACCTTGGATCCACCCACTTGGGGAAGCAAGCACTACAGACTGATGCTGTAGGAGAGAAAGGCAGGACTGTGGCTGTGTAGAAGTGTTTCGAGGATTTTTGGGAGCGTGTCCTTTCGCCAGCAGGGGAATCCAAAGGGATGGGTTGGCACTAAGTCTTTACTTACCTAAAATGGCTGGACTCTGCCTCAGATGAATTTGTGCTCTTCCCTCCTCCCAGGCTTACCCTTGTGGAGGTGAGCCAGTCTAGCACAGGGGATGGATTTGGGATCTGCCAGCCGTGGAGTTCCCTTCAGCTCTTGGAGAGCCCCAGGCACCCCCCACAACTCCTTGGAAAACTCCCTGCAACACCAAGGCCTGTCTCTTCCCTGCCCTGTTTTGTGAAAAAACATGGCAAAATAACATTTCCGTTTTCCAGGGAGAAATTTAATTAAAAGGAATTAAGAGGCATGGTTTATAGTTTAATTTAATGTGATGAAAAAAGGATTAGCTCCCACCCCCTCCCAGCCAAATCCATGGGCTGATGGCAGCCACAGGAGGGAAACGCTTCCCAGGGGAAAAGGGAGAGGAATTCCCCCCCCCAGATTTATGACTTGTGAGGCAGGGCTTGGTCAGGTCAGCCTTATTTTATGCCCTGCAGGCTCCCACAGGCTTGGCTTTGTTGTGTGCCCAGGCATGGGCAGGGAATGGATGGGTTTGGCTGCTTTCTGCAGTGTGCTCAGGTGCTGCCTGGGTCACTGAGGCTCCTGGCTGGGTGTGTCCTGGTCTGTGGGGAAGGTGCAAGGTGGGCTTTGCCCTCCCTCCCTGCTGTTTTCCCCTTTGGGGCGTCTTTTGGCTACTGAGGAGGACCAGGCAGAAGGCAATGGGCTCACTCTGCCCTGTGCAGGATCAGGCAGAGAAGGAAAAAGAGAAACTATTAAAATACCTGAAATAACAGATCCAGCCCAAATGCAGACACAAACAGGAGGAATTTCCTTTCCCTGGGGAGGGCAGCAGATCCTGCATGGCCAGGGCATAACAGGACTTGTCCCCTCTCTGAAGAAGGGTGCGTCCCTTTTTTTACATGGGACTGAAAAAGTTTTCTTGCATCCAGGATGCAAAACTAGAGATCCCACCTCTGCCCCACTCTCCCTAACAAACCTCGAAGTTCAACAGAGAGCTTTGATAACAAACAGGGGACTGAGTGGGTCTAGAAGGTCTAGAAGGATGGAAAGTGGGACAGGAGCTGCCCAGTGTCTCCTCATTCCTGGGCTGGCAGCCCAGCCACAGGGATTGCTTCCTGGCCAGCAGCTTTCCCTAGGAGTTAGCTCAGTGGCAAGAGGTGCTTCATTTCTTCTGTGCTTTCAGATTTTCTCTGCTTTTTGGAACAGCATCTGCTGCTGCTGGAGCCCAAGTGTCGGCTGAGCTTGGGAGGAGCTGGGGATCCAGGTCTGGGAAGGAGAAGCTGTTTGGATAAGCACTGGTTGCTCCAAGCTGGAGGTTCCAAGCTGCTCTGGCTTTAAACTCAGGAGGGAGAAAGTAAGTTTTCCTGTCCAATTCAAATAATCTCGGCAGAACTTCCAGTGCACGTTACAGGGCGGGAAACTGGAGTGAACCTGAGGTGGGGCCTGGGTCAGCATCGGGCGTGGAGCTCAGGAGGGGACAGTAATGACCACAGGTGACACTGACGGCCAGGACACAGAGAGCTGGGCCCCCATGGAATCCCAGAAGGATTTGGGCTGGAAGGTGATGCCATGCCAGTGGTTCTTCAGCCCAGCCAGCTCCCGGCACCGCCGCCCCAGGAGTGGGCTGTCCCCAAAAAGCCAGGCAGTCTGGGGTGCAGGGCACAGAGAGCCAGGCAATCCGGGGTGTAAAGCACAGAGAGCCAGGCAATCCAGGGTGTAAAGCACAGAGAGCCAGGCAATCCAGGGTGTAAAGCACAGAGAGCCAGGCAATCCAGGGTGCAGGGCACAGAGAGCCAGGCAATCCAGGGTGCAGGGCACAGAGAGCCAGGCAATCCAGGGTGCAGGGCACAGAGAGCCAGGCAATCCAGGGTGTAAAGCACAGAAAGCCAGGCAATCCGGGGTGCAGGGCACAGTTGCTCTGTAGCACAGGTGGCATACATCGAGGGCAGGGACAAGGGACAGGGAGAGGCCTTCTGTGTGATTTCCAAAGGTGTTCATTGCCCAGAGGGTCAGGGACAGAGAAAGGCACAAAACCTGGGCTTGCAGGGGCTTACAAGTCGGGGAGGTCTTGGGAGAGGATACAATTTCCAACAATCAGGGTGACCTGGGGGAGGAACATAATGCAGGGAGTACAATGCACAGAGCAATGAAAGAACACAAGGGGAGGGAACAGTTTAAACCAACCACTGGGGCGTCGAAGGTTGGGGGATTGACAGGGAAGGGTCTGGAAGAAGGGGCAGGGTGAGGGAAGGATTGACAATTCTGTAGGAGGAGCAAAGGGCAGGTCTAGGGAAGATAGACAACCAGGGCAAAACCAACAATACAGGGGCAAAAGAACAATCCGTTAGGGATAAAATACACTATAACAATACAAAATATGTGGGGAGGTATAAAACTGACCATTAAATCTGAGCTGCAATTGGAAACACAATAAAAACACACCACAACAGAAGGGACCTTAAAGCCCATCTCATCTCATCTCATCTCATCTCATCTCATCTCATCTCATCTCATCTCATCTCACCCCCTTCCATGGACAGGGACACCTTCCACTGTCCCAAACTTCTCCAAGTCCCAATGTCCAACCTGGCCTGGGATACTTCCAGGGATCCAGGGGCAGCCACAGCTTCTCTGGGCACCCTGTGCCAGCAGCTCTGTCTTCTCACGTCCTGCTGAGGACAGACAAACAGCCCTTAACTGTTTGCATGGTGCTGTTTGATTTTATTTTACTTTATTTCATTTTAACTGGAGAGACGGCAGTGGGAGGAGAAAGATCCTGAGATGCTCCTCTCCACAACACCCAGGTTCCTCCCCTGACCATCTGTGGTGCCCAGAATTCCAAGTTCCCACCAAAACTGCTTGATTATTCTCTTCCTCAGCCAGACAGGAAAGAACAATGCAAGGAAAAACCCAGGGGTTGGGATAGGGGCTGGGAGGCATCACTTACCAATCACTGTCATGAGCAAAACAGACTCCACTTGGGGAAATTCGATTTATTTATTATCAGTCCCATCAGAGTAGGGCAGGAAATAAACCCAGAACTTACAAACACCTTCTGCACACCCCTCCCTTCTTCCCAGCCTCAGCTTCACTCCTGGTTTTCTCTCCTCCCCTCCAATGGCACAGGGGGACAGGGAATGGGGGCTGTGGTAACTCCTCACTCGTGGGCTGTGCTGCAGCTTCCTCCTCACAGGAGGTCTACTCACTCTCTTCCCTTTGTGGGAAGTGTGGATCCCTTTATCCATGGGGTTAGTCCCTCAGGAACTGCCCCAGTGTGGATCCCTTTATCCATGGGGTCAGTCCTGCAGGAACTGCCCCACTGTGGATCCCTTTATCCATAGGGTCAGTCCCTCAGGAACTGCCCCAGTGTGGATCCCTTTATCCATAGGGTCAGTCCTGCAGAAACTGCCCCAGTGTGGATCCCTTTATCCATGGGGTCAGTCCTGCAGAAACTGTCCCAGTGTGGATCCCTTTATCCATGGGGTCAGTCCCTCAGGAACTGCCCCAGTGTGGATCCCTTTATCCATGGGGTCAGTCCCTCAGGAACTGCCCCAGTGTGGATCCCTTTATCCATAGGGTCAGTCCTGCAGAAACTGCCCCAGTGTGGATCCCTTTATCCATGGGGTCAGTCCCTCAGGAACTGCCCCAGTGTGGATCCCTTTATCCATGGGGTCAGTGCTGCAGGAACTGCCCCAGTGTGGATCCCTTTATCCATGGGGTCAGTCCCTCAGGAACTGCCCCAGTGTGGATCCCTTTATCCATGGGGTCAGTCCCTCAGGAACTGCCCCAGTGTGGATCCCTTTATCCATGGGGATCATCCTGCCAGGACCCTGCTCCCTCAGCAGCTTCCCATGGGACCAGATGTTCCTTTGGGCATCTCCTGCTCTGCTGTGGGGTTTCCCTCCCTGGGAGCTGCCTGTGGAGGAGAGGGCTGCAAGGAGAGGCAGCATTATTTAGGTTGTACAAAGATGCAGAGCCCTTTGTGGGACGTTCAGCTGGATGCACAGGAAGGTTTCTTTGTTCTAGTCTCACTGAGAGCTTTATTCCTGCTTCTTGTTACTCGTGGCAGGGCGGCAGCTGAACAGAAGTCCCAACAGTTTGAGTCCAAACACAAATATTCTGACAGGAGAGCAAAGGAACATCAGTTCTGGAGGGTGCTCCAAGAGACCTGGACTTAGAGTGAGCACAGAATCCCAGAATGGTTTGGGTTGGGAAGGACCTTGTGCCTTGGGCAGGGACACCTTCCACTGGACCAGGCTGCTCCAAACCCCATCCAACCATGATCCTGAGCAGCCTGGGTGGGGAGAAGCTGCTGAGCAGAAGAGCCAGTGGAGAGTTTCCAACAGTGACAGGTTTTCTGTGCCTGTCCCCACACATGGGATGAGGAGAGGGGAGCAAGAGAGGGTCTCAGCATTCCTGTAGGGGACTAGCCCTGCAGCCAGGAGGAATTCCAGGCCACCCACCACAGCTCTGTGCTGCTCAGGTAACCTGGCAGGAAGGGAAGGTGTTCTCCTCCGGTTTCAGCACTCCCAGCAGTTTCAGAGCTCCTGGCATTCCAGTGGAGTGTCAAGAAAGGGCTGGCTCTACATTTAACCCCGCTGGGCTGTGAGCTGGGAGCTCCCATTAATGGGATCCTTGTCTTTGGAGCAGGGTGGGAGCCCCAGGTCCCTCACACCCAGATACTGTTCTGTTGTGCTGGCCCCAGAGCTGCCGGCAGAGCCGTGTGGGGAGGCGCTGGGAGCGGGGGTTTGGTTCAAACCTCGCTTTCTCAGGTGTCAGGGGCTGTGTTTGCTCTCCACGTGTGCCTGCCCGGAGCTCCGGGAGCACGGGACCACCCCCAGGCATCCAGCTGCTTCCAGAGGCGGGGAATGTGTGGGAGCTTCCACTGCTGCCCTCGGCTTCAGGCTGGGCTTTGTGGGGAGCCACTGTGGGATGGCTCCCCAGGGGAGGAGAGTGTGCTTGGGGCCCCTCCAGAAGGCAGGAAGCCCTTCCCAAATTCATGGAGCGATGGCCACGCGGGGCCTGCAGGAAAGGAGCCGGTGGGCAGGAGGTTCTGTTGCACTTTTGGGGAAGGGTTGGGTTAATCAAGGGCAGATTTTGGTGTCCAGTTAACCCTGAAATTTGCCAAGGGTTTGTGTGAAGTGTCTGGTGCCCACTGGGTTTCACTTCCAGCTCGTTCCCAGTGCCTGGCCTGGGAAAAATTGTCCTTATTTTGTGCAAGTGCCAAGTGCCCTTTGTTAAATCAAATAGTAAAGCACAGTTTTACCTGTCCTAGGTGACCCCCACACCTTCACACAACTCTCCCAGTGCTCCCAGCAGGGATTAATCAATGTGGACATGTGTTTGTAGGTGGTCAGCTCCCACTCCCTTTGATTGGATATTGGGAAAAATATCCAGCTGGGGCTGAACCTTGTCCCTGCACTCAGAGGATTACAGAATCTCATTGGGGCTGGGGTTGGAAGGGACCTTAAAGCCCATCCAGTCCCACCCCTGCCATGGGCAGAGACACCTTCCATGTCCCAGGGTGCTCCAAGCCCCATCCAGCCTGGCCTTGGACACTCGCAGGTTATGGATTTCCAAGCTGGAGCTCAGAGTGAAGGCTTGTGCCACCAGGAATTAATCCATAGAGGCAATTACTGGGACAGGGCAGGAGGAGGAAAATGCTGTTGGGGGCAGCCAGAGCCCTGCTTTGGAGTCAGGACTGTTCTGTTTGCCCTGTCTGGGGCTCTGGGGTGGCTTGGGACAGCGTGCTCTGGTGACAGGGATGAGGACAGGCTCAAACAGGACAAGGGATGTGTTTGTCAACACCAGGGAGAACACAAACAGCTCAGGGAAGCTGAGACATTATTTCGTGAGCAGTGGAAGGCTTTTAAAAACCATTTCCTGATGACTTTGAGTGCTTGATCACATAGCCTGCTGTCACTTCTTGGCATTCCATTTCCCAAGGTGCCCTGAGTGAAAAATCCAAGGCAAACCTGGGATGTATTTTACAACCTGTGCTGGCTTCTCCCCCAGACCCCAGCAGCCCCTTGAACCTGCCCAGTGGTCACGGGGAGGCTCCTCCTGACCTCAGGGCACTCTGAGCCCACCCATAATTAATGATAGACTTGCCAAAATGGGAGAAAGAAAATTCCATTTCTATGGAAAAGCTCCCACTGGCTCCAGGAGAGGCTGGGGCAGAGCCTGGCCACGGACTCTGGTGTCAGAGGAACCTCAGGCTCTGCACCACCCAGGGCCTGACAGCAAGGCAAGGAGAAGCACCTCGTTTTTAAGTCTTTGGGGTGGATCAGGGTTTTCAGCCCATGGCTGGGCTCCAGTCCTTTTCCTACAGTGTTTGTGGCAGCTCACAAGCAGATTTTTTTTTTTCCTATGAGCTCCACAAGAAGTGTGGTTAGAATTTTTTTTTTTTTTTTTTTTTTGAATAGGGAATGTTTCCTGCCTGGGGCCAAGCGCAAGAAATGTGGAATGGGTTTGGATCAAACTTACTTTTTCTTTTGGAATTTTATTTAAATTAAAAAATAAAAAAAAAAAAACCCACACAGCAACAACCCAACCAACTAGCACCTCAGGCAAGAGCTGAAGCATGGAAAATTTTATTCCCAGAGGTGTATGCCTTGTGAAATTAGGAGTGTGTGAAAACAGGTGGTGAAACTGGAATGGTTCACAGATCGAAGTGCAGAGGGTGCCACCAAGAGAACCCGCTGTAAATCCTGGAGTGAGCCCTTCCTGACAGGCAGAGGTAGGAGAAGTGTCACAGTGTGACACAAATGAACGACACCCACACGCCGAGATGGCCAAGGTAAAAAAAAGGGGGCAGTTTATTTACAGACTTCAACATTTACAGAGTTCCAACAGTGACCGTGGATTTGGAGGAAGAAAATTGTCCTCTCCAACTACACTGGTCAAACCAACAGCCCATCAGCAGTCTCCTCCTTGTGAGAAGAATGTGAACATGAAAGGACAGTTACAACAACAACAGGTTGTTTATGTGAAAATCTGTGAGAGACTCCATTACAAAAGGTAAATACAGAAGGCTGAAGGAGCTTTAGAAAAAAACTTCAGAAAGAACAGAGAAGAAGAGAGCAAAACCAGGGCAAACAGAGAAGAGGCCATCAGCCAGTAACCTGAGCCACCGGTGTGGCAGAAGCCAAGCCAAACCAGCAGAGGTTTGTGCAGGGGTCAGGAGGGAGCCCAGCCCAGGCTCCCAAAGGACAGCCCCACTGTGGGATCTGGCTGGGATGAATTTCACTGCAGGCACCTGACCCAAGAGCTGCTCCAGCCGGTGGGAAGCTCCTCGGAGGGTTGGATCAGGGCCTGGAAAGCGCAGCCAGGAGGGAAAATGTGTAACTACAGGTTGCAGCACATTGCAGGGTGGAGGAAGGGAATGATCCATGAGAGGGCGAGGGGGAATGGCTTTAAACTGGAAGAGATGAGGTTTAGATTGGATATTGGGAAGTAATCCTTCCCTGGGAGGGTGGGCAGGCCCTGGCACAGGGTGCCCAGAGCAGCTGTGGCTGCCCCTGGATCCCTGGCAGTGCCCAAGGTCAGGTTGAACATTGGGGGTTGGAGCAGCCTGGGACAGTGGGAGGTGTCCCTGCCCACGGCTGGCAGTGGGATGGGATAAGCTTTATGATCCCTGCCAACCCCAACCATTCCATGACCTGTGAGTGAAAGAAAGGCCAGTCTTGGTGGATGAACCTGCCCACCTGTGTGTGTTTGTGCTCCCAAGGATTCATGACTCCATTTTTTGCACTGGCAGGCTTTTGTCCTCACGCACAGATTGTTTTCCTGCTTCCCTTCAGGCACAGATCACTTTCCTGGGCAACACAAAAAGAGTCTTGTTTTTCCCCTTCTGTCTTCCCCCTCTCCCCAGAAATGCAGGACCCTCCACAAGATGCCTCATGTCGCTGTGGGACACGATAAATGAGACACGGAGTCGTGGTTCAGAAGGCTGATGCTCTGAAAAGGGGCTGGTTTATTTTCAGAACCTATTTTTATACCTTTTTACAATGTGCCCACCTAAGGTGGGATCCTTGGACTCATTGGCCACACCAAGGGTCAACAAGTAAAGTCTCTCTTCAGAAGAGGGAAAAGTGAAAAACAAGATAGTTTACATAGAGTGACTTTGTTTACTGCTTTGATCTCTGGGAAAGAGTTTAAGAAAAATGCAAACATGAAAAACAGTGACTACAGCCTCAGCTCATCCTGGTGGTTGCCACAGAGCCCTGCCAAGGAAACCTGCAGTGGGAAGCATCCAGCAGCAGGGAATGAGGTGCTGCTCCCAATCCCCCTGGATCACCAGGAACGAGCTGATTTCTGTCGGGTTACTCACAGTGTGAGTGTGATTATGAAGTGTTACCACACAAGGTCTGCGGAGTTTTACAGCTGGGCCTTAAAGGGATCAGAACAAGATGGGGGGAAAAATGAAAAGGGGGGCTCAAACGGGAAGCAAGACCTGTGGTCAAATTAAGGAGTGCAATGGCAATGCTAATTAAAAGCCCTGGAGAGAAGGAAGGAGGGAATGGCCAAAATCCCAGTGCTCTCACGGGATGGTTCTGACCCAGGGACAAGCCTGGGAGGTGGGACATAAAGCCTGAACACCTCCTCTGTCCTCTGCCACAGAGCAGCTGAGCGTCCTTGCCTTGCCAGGGGAGCCAGCAGGGAGGTGTCAGCCATGGAAAAAGTTGTTTGGAGCCTTTGGAGCGTGGAAGCCTTCAATGGCAGCCCCAGCTGAGGGCAGGAGCTGCAGCCTGCTGTGCATCCTGAGGATTTCCCTGGTTTCTTCTCACACTAGGCACTGAATCCTTTCATTGTGCAGGGGGAGTTTGTTAAAAGCACAAACCCAAGGTGTCCCCTGGAGTCAGTGTGAAACTCCTGCAGAAGGACCAGGGGATGTTCCAGCCTTGGCCTTCTTATCCATCTGGAGACCTCCAGGCCTTGGCCCCAAGATCAGCTTTTTCCTTCAGACCAGTCTAACTGGAAAGTCTTCAGGAAGTTCCCTCTGTTCAACACAACACCTTCTACTCTCCCAGAGTTTTAGGAGTTACTCAGGTGAGTTGATCCTTCCTGTAGCCATAACTTCTTCAAGGGGAAGGGCTTCAAACTGAAAGCAAGGGGATTTATTCCAGATCTTGGGCAGGAATTGTTCCCTGTGAGGGTGGGCAGGCCCTGGCACAGGGTGCCCAGAGCAGCTGTGGCTGCCCCTGGATCCCTGGCAGTGCCCAAGGCCAGGCTGGATGGGGGCTTGGAGCAGCCTGGGACAGTGGAAGGTGTCCCTGCCTGTGGCCACAGTGGAACTGGATGAGCTTAGAGGTCTCTTCCAACCTGAATCCCTCTGTGATTCCACGGTTCTCCTGCGTTATTGGCCTCCAGCGCTTCCCGCACATTTCCCACGTGTGTTTGGCACTGGAAATGTGGCAGCAGGTTTTGTGGCACTGGAAGACTGGCTTTTCCAAGATTAGAACTGGTCCTTACAGACTCATTTGTGGTACCACTAACGCACTGCCTGGAGTGAGAAGTGGAAACATTCCATCACCACAACGAGGAAGGAACCAGGAGAGGGTTTTGTAGCTGGCAAAGCTGATCCTCCACGCTCTGCAGATGGAATTGCTAAATTCCCTGGATGTTCTTTTCAGTTTTTTGACTTAGGCCTGAAATGGGCTTTTATTCACGGGCTTAAAGGCTGTGTAGGTGTGGCACTTGTGGGCAGGGTTAGTGGTGGGCTTGGCAGGGCTGGGAAATGGCTGAACTCGGTGGTCTTAGAGGGCTTTTCCAGCCTAAGCAATTCCAAACTTCCATGCACAAACCCAGGCTGATTTTCTAGTCCTGCAGTCTGGGAAGGCCAGCCTGGTCACACGTGTTGCCTCACCAGGCAGGGCACACACTGGGCACTCTGCAGTGTCCAATTCCTCATTGTTACCTAGAGGAAAATCTGCTTTTGCCCCCCTTTGGAAGCCAGGCCCTTTTCCTCAGGTGAGGGAAGCTGCTCCTGGTGCAGCTCCCAGGATGAAGTTGGAAGGTGGGACAACAGCAGAACCCAGAAAGGAGGAGTTTAAGGGTGACAAAGGGGCCGTGGGCTGGAGTTCCCAGCTTTGTCTCTTCCTGAGGGAAAGAAATAAGCACTGAAACCTGAGCAAAGCCCCTCCTGGAGGATACATTTCCTGGGAACTCTCACTTTGATGGCTGGAAAATCCATAAAGTTTTTCTCCTTGGAGCTGGGAGACTCCAACCAAGCCCTTGGTTAAACAAATGACAGTAGAAAAAACTCACAAACACCCACACCTGGAGCAGCCCTGAAGGTGAGGTGCCCCTTCTGGGGGGGTGTCTGTGACCCCCCCCCAACCCATGAGGAAAATCCAATCAAAGGGGAGGAGGCCAGGTCCCATCACAGCTCCCAAACCCATCAGGAATTTCATTTCAGGAGGAGATAACCAGGATTTTACCGTGGCTGTCAGCAGCATTCTCCAGGTCACGCTGCTGCAGAAAGAGAGTGTTAGAACCTGGGACTTAAACTAAACAGATTTCCTATAGGAAACACACACAAAATTACTTTGCTTCTAAAGTTACTTTTATAGACGTTTTCCCTGAGAAATATTTCTCCCTGGAAAAATAAATTCACAGGATGTAATTAAAACAGTTCTGTGCGTGCACTGGGCTGGCCCCCCTTTAAGTGCTTCACCAAATGCACCAGCGAGGAAAGGAATGAAAGGCAGCTTTGTTGGGATCTATTAATGACAATCTGCATTAATTAGAAAATGAGACATTGTTCTCTTGGTTTATGGCTATGAAAATGGCTGCTAATAAGGCCGAGGCTGGAGTGCCCAGCTTTTGGGCTGTCTGTGTTGTTGTAAGGCCCTGAAAAATCTAAATAATCTTTGATTTGTCAAATCCTGAGCTGATGAAGGCGATGGGAGTCAGATTCCATACCTTTGGATTCTGGCAATAACCAGGTGCTGCTGACTGGGGTGGTTTTTTTTGTTTCTTTTATTTTTCTTCTTTTTTTTTTTTTTTTCCATTTTTTTTAGGTTTAGCTTTTAATTAAACAAACAAAAGCAAGAGCAAACTGTGTTGTATCAGAGCTCAACTTTCACTCCTTGAGGAACAAAGCCTCAATAGGTTTGTATGGATCCCTAATTAGGGATAATGATTATTATCTCTGCTCCCCTGCCCCAGCCCAGCCATGTGTAGCAAAGCCACTCACCTCCCTCTGCAAACCTTTTGGAGTGCAGAAATAAAGCCTTCTGTGATTCTGAAAGCTGAAATCACACCTTTCCAGCAGCATTTAAAGTTTTTAGTGCTGTACTGTCCTCCTGATCACAAATAAAACATTTTTATGTCCTTCAGGCACCGCTGGCTGTGTTTTCTGTGTCTCTCAAGCACAGCAGGGTGACATTTCCAGTGTGCCTCTGCTGCATGACCTCTTTTTGAGAGGAGAAAAAGGAACTTGGGGTCATTTGATAAAAGAAGTGCTGCATCACCAGTGGGGAGAGATGCTGTAAAAAGGATGATTGGAGTTATTTTTTTCACAGAATCATGGGATTTGGGTTGGAAGGGCCTTAAAGCTCATCCCATTCCACGGGCAGGGACACCTTCCACAGGTGTCCCTGTTGCTCCCAGGTTGCTCCAAGCCCTGTCCTAGCTGGCTTTGAACACTTCCAGAGATCCAGGAGCAGCCACAGCTTCTCTGAGCCACAGGACTGGAAGCTGAGTTTTGGTAACTGAAACATTTTAAGCAGCATCCCTGGAGCCGTGTCCAGTTAAAAAAAAGGAGACGACATAAGCAGAGAAAAAGGACCTGGAATACCTTGAAAGAGAAATCCCTTCCCTGGCAGGGAACCTGTGGAGCTGAGGGTTAATTTCAATTTCTTAATCAGCGAGTGCCAGGATGGGAGCGGGGCAAACAAGGGGGGAAGTGTTTTGTGTTCACACCCCACCTGGGAGGTGAGCCAGCATCCAGGGCCTGCTGGAAAACAGGCAGGAATGCCGCAGCCTGGGACCCCTCCTGTGCCCCTCCTTCCCAAAGACACTTTCCTTTCCTTTCCTTTCCTTTCCTTTCCTTTCCTTTCCTTTCCTTTCCTTTCCTTTCCTTTCCTTTCCTTTCCTTTCCTTTCCTTTCCTTTCCTTTCCTTTCCTTTCCTTTCCTTTCCTTTCCTTTCCTTTCCTTTCCTTTCCTTTCCTTTCCTTTCCTTTCCTTTCCTTTCCTTTCCTTTCCTTTCCTTTCCTTTCCTTTCCTTTCCTTTCCTTTCCTTTCCTTTCCTTTCCTTTCCTTTCCTTTCCTTTCCTTTCCTTTCCTTTCCTTTCCTTTCCTTTCCTTTCCTTTCCTTTCCTTTTTTCCCTTTCCCTTTCCTCCTCGGGGAATGCTGGGGAGCCCACGGCGCACTCGCGGAAACCGTGGCCGAGAGTGACTTTGGGGGTTCTTTTTTTAGTGCTGGGCTTTGAGTGGGGCAGAGGTGGTTCTTGCTTGGTTGGGTTTCATTAAATCCCCCCTCAGCAGAGCAGCCCAGGGGCTTCTTCCCCCCCCTCCCTGCTTTTTGTTTCTCCGAGGGCTCCGTTCAATAAACACACATCCGCTGCAGCCCGGCTTAATGAAACTGTGCGAGGCACTTCCAAGAGAAGGATGTTTATTTTTTCTCTGCTGGTTCACCCAGGCTGCTCCAGGTCCTGTGTGCCTGGAGAGCCACTCCATAAAAGAGCCCCTTGTGCCTGGGGCAGCCCTAAGGGCCTGCACTCGCTCAACCCGAGCCGGGATTCTCTGGCTGCTGAGTTTCTAAGGAATTTCGGGGGGTGAAAGAGAGTGTGCTGAGAGCATGGTGTTAAGGTGGGAAAGTCAAGCACTTGCAAGGCCAGAGCTGCCTGGAGAGCCGGTTTAATTCATCTGTTTATGTCTCCTGTGTTTGCAGAGCCCCCTGCCTGCTGTGTTTCCTCCTTTTTGACGTGATTTGTCACCTTTGTGCTTTCTCCATAGATGTCCAACACCGTGGAGCTCTGGATGCCTGTTCCTAGGTGGAGGCACCTCACACACCAGCTCCCCTGAGGGAGTGTGGAGGTGGAGGTGCTGCTGTGGGGTCCCTGATGAGCCTTCTGTCACTAATGCAGGTTTCTGACGGGGTTACTCAGTGCTGATCACAGCAAATTTTGCAGCAGACCTCGTTTAAAACCTCACTCCCAAGGCACTGGGAGCTGCATCCCTGGGCATGAATCTGGACTGCCTGGAATGCCTTCATGGATTGGGCTGGATGATCTTTAAAGGTCCCTTCCAGCCCAAACCATTCTGTAATTTCTGTGGAATATTCACTGTTTGATGGGTTGGACTGGATGATCTTTAAAGGACCCTTCCAGCCCAAACCATTCAGTGATTTCTGTGAAACATTCACGGTTGGGCCTCTCCGTGTGTCAGAAATGCTGGTCTGGGGTGAAGTGAACAATGGCCACACTCAGGGGAAGAGGGAGGGATGTGGAACCACAGAATCACCGAGTTGGAAGGGACCCACAAGGCCCAGCTCCGGTGCATGTTGGAAATGAGCTCTTCTCCTCCCCAGCTCTTTTTTTCTCCCCCCACTCTCGCTTTTCCTTGAGCTCTTTCTTCTGACAATTCCACACGGGTGCTGAAAGAAGTTGTTGAAGTGGCAAAAAACACAAGAGGGGAGGAGGAGGGTGAAGAAAACCCTTTCCAGTGTTATTTTCTTGACAAAACCTGAATATTTTTTGAAGAAGGAAGAAAAAAAAACCCAACCAAACAGCTAAAAATATAAATAGATCCTTTTTGTCTGCAAATCCCCTGGTGGGAGTTGGGCTGAAACGTTCCTGAGTGACTCATTCCTGGGCAGCCCTTTGCTGTGGATGGAAACTTGTCCTCAGAAGATTTTCTGGCATTTTCTAACCTGCCTGCAAGGAGGTGTTTCCCTTGTGGACTGGGGTAAAGGAGGCGCCTGCTTCTCTTGATATTCCCACATCTGCCATCAAAGGATGGCTGTTTCTCCTGGAAAATGGTGCTAAGAACTCCATCAGTGTTTTCCTTCCCTGCCTCAGACTTGTTCCTGATGATGGCCCTGGAGAAAAAAAATATCTGCATCCGTGCTTGATCCATGAGCTGGGAACCTGTAGCTGGATCCTGCTGGAGACATGGAGGTGGGATTTGAGTTCTTCACGCTCCCGAGGTGTTCCTGCAGCACAGTACACAAGGATTTCCAGAGCCTGAAATGAATGAATGACAGGAGGAGAATGAGAGAAAAGCAGGGAATCCCATCATTTAATTGGGAGAAATGAAAGGGCCGTGTAGGACAATCGCTGCCCTGTTTCCTTATCCACAGGCACCCTCTGGGCAAGGCTGAAAATCCTAACCAAAATTCCAAGGGTCAGAGGTGTGGTGTGACCCACGCCCCTCTGGGCACAACCAGTAGGGAATACTCCCTTTTTTGGGGGGGGCACTTTCTCTTAATGCTGTTAATCCTGGTGGTTCTTCACTCTGTTTTAGCCCCTTTCCCCTCACTGTCAGGACGGATTGTCCCAGTTTCTTTGGGAGCAGTGGGCTGACTGTTCAGCTCTGTCTCATGATGATGATGATGGATGATGATGATGGGTGGGATTTTCTAGTCCCTGCCTTTCTGTGGTGTTGCAGTATGATCTCCACTCCACAGCCTCTGCTTTCTCCCGGTCAGGATGGAAGGAGCAAAGTGCTGGACACCTGATGGAAGGTTGTAATTCAGCTGGCTGATGCACCAGTGCTGCCTGTTTTCCCTCAGGGCAGAGGTGTTTAGGCCCATTTGCAGCTGAATTAACTTCCCGGACTCCAAGCAACCTTTCTGTTGTCATCTCTGTGCTTCCAGTCCTAATGACATCCTGGATGCTGGAATTCAGTTCTCCTCCCATCCCTCATTCCTGTTGTCTGTTGTTAATGCACGCCTTCATGTCCACTTCAGGAACTGCACCAATTCCCCAGAAAAACCTCGGGCTGTGCTAAAAACAAGGGGATGAGGGATTTCCCCCCAACCAGCACCACCTCTTTCCCCACAGATGCATTTATCACTAGGGCAACTCCACTTGAGAGTTCACTACAAATCCAAGCCGATGGCTTGGATCCAGGCAGGGAGAAGTTTTATGGACTGAGCTAAGCGTGAATTACACTTTTGGTCACGGCTTTTTTTTTTTTTTTTTTTTCCCCTTCCTTTCTTTCTTTTTCTTCACTGGCATCGAAGCAGTTGCAATTGCAAAGTATTTCACAATGCAGCTTTTTTCCTGCTGCTTGGAAGGTCTGGGAGGGACCTGGGTGGATTTAAAAGGTGTGGTGCCCCTGGAAAAGGGCGTTGGAGGTGGTGGCGAGATTAACCACTGGTTTTAGCACCAGGTATAAATCATTGTCCTTTTCAGGCAGGGCTCCCAAGATCTCCATGTTTACCCAGGAATGAGAGGGAGGGAGGTGCATTTTCTTCTCAGTCTGGCACTAAATGCAACCACTGGCTCCATTCCAGGGAGTAAAAGCTGTGGATTAACAGAAGTTCACCCCTGCCCCCTCTATTCGCCTCGGCCACATTCAGGTGAGGCAGAGATTCTCCAGTGGCGTGGGAGATGGGAAGGAAGGAAGGAAGGAAGGAAGGAAGGAAGGAAGGAAGGAAGGAAGGAAGGAAGGAAGGGAGGGAGGGAGGGAGGGAGGGAGGGAGGGAGGGAGTAGGGTCCTGTGGGGAAAGGACTCTGGTGGGGCCCCCGTGGATGGGCTGGTTCCTTTCCTGCTCCTGTTTCCAGGAGCAGGATGGGTGAACTCCTTGTTTTGCTTGGAGCATGAGGATGGGGAGTTGGGAGGATGTGTCTGCTCAGGAGGGGCAGTGGGAAATCTTAGTGAATGTGGAGGGGTGGTTGAGAGATCCTCTGGAGCAGCAGCAGGAGTTTTATTTTATTTATTTGTTGATTTGGTAAGTTAATTAATTTTAGGGTGGGTTTTTTTTTTGTTGTTTTTTTTTTTTTTTTGACGTTGCTTCAGGGTTAGAAGCTGGAGAACAGGTCTTGCCTGGCGGGTGAGCTGGCATGTGTTGGATAAGAGGCTATTTTGAGATCCTGGAAGCCTCCTCCTGGAGGCTCCAGTTTCTGTGTGGATTGCCAGCAGCCCGTGCCCTCAGCTTGGTACATCTGGTAGGAGCAGTCAGGATATGTCTGTCCTGTTTATCCATTGCTTTATTCCCTTCTAGGGCTCTGCTTTGCCCACATGGATATATTGCAAATAAGCAGTGCTGCATCCTCTGCTCCCCTTTCTCCCCTGTCCACATTTTCCCTGCAGGAGAAGAGAAGAATCAGCTCCAAGTTTAAAAAAAAAAAAAGCCCATGGACCAACAGGGTTTTTTACTCTGGATGAGCCCCCATTGCTCCACTGGAGCTGGAGGAGCTCAGTGGATGTATTCCCATTCAATGTCTAAGGGATGCAGCAGGGAACTGGGATGTGTATGGCTGCTTCCCTGCCCGGGAGTGGACACGGAGTGGGGCACACAGAGCCTCTGGATGCAGCTGTAGATCGGGGTTAGAAACCAAGCAAAGAATTCCTGGCCCTGGGTGTGCCTCATCCAGTGGCATGAGGGCTGCAGGCAGGGGAAGGTGGCAGTGCAAGTGCATCTGAAATTCCCATCAATCCCATCCACTTCTGATCTTCCAGCAGGCAAAGGGAGTGGGTTCCATTTGCAGATTGTGCCTCTCTCCTGCGGGTTCCTCAAGCTGAAATGACAACAGTTACAGGAACCCGGGGATGGATGGATGGATGGATGGAGGGAGGGAGGGAGGGATGGATGGATGGATGGATGGATGGATGGATGGATGGATGGATGGAGGCATGGGTGGATGGATGGATGGATAAATGGATGGATGGAGGGATGGATAGAGGGATGGATGGATTGATGGATAGAGGGATGGATGGATTGATGGATGAACAGATGGATGGATGGATGGATGAACAGATGGATGGAGGGATGGATGACCACCATTCCCTGGAGACTCTGGAAGACTGCCGCTGGAGACTCGAAAATGTGCTCCGAGGAGCTGTGGGTGTGTTTTAAATGCTTGGTGAGCAGTAATAAGGATATAAAGCTGTTAGAGGTGTTCAAAGGAAGGTCACAAAGATGGTGATAGGGATAGAGAGAATGAAGATGGGGAAGGGATGAGGAACAGCTGAGGGCACTTGGCTTGTTCAGCTGGAAAAGAGGAGGAGGATGGAGAGGGAGGAGATCTCAGGATACATCTTCCTCCCGAGGGACAGCTCCCATCTCTGCTCTCTATGGCCAGGAACAGCACCCGAGGGAGCGGCTGGAGCTGTTTCAGGGCAGGCTGAAGATCAGGGAAAGGTTCTTCCCCCAGAAGGTGCTGGGGCGCTGCCCAGGCTCCCCATGGAATGGGCACAGCCCCGAGGCTGCCAGAGCCCAAGGGATGCTCTCAGGGATGCACAGGGTGGGGTTGCTGGGGCGTCCTGGGCAGGGCTGCACTGGATGATGCTTGTGGATCCCTTCCGAACAACGATCCGAGATACAATCAGGAAAACGACCAGCAAGAGAGAACAGGAGCCCATGAAAGCTGCGGGGAACTTTGCCATCCCGAACCGCAGCTGCCGGAAGGGACCGCAGTTCCCCGAAGCAAAACAAGCGGCCAGGGGAGAATCCACCTTAACGGGAGCAGGAAGCGAAGCGGGGCCAATCAGGCCGGGAAGGGAGGCCGGGAAGGAGGGAGCGGGGGCGGGATTGAGGGAGGAGGGCGAGCGGGGCCGGCGGGGCGCGATGGCGGAGGGCGGGGACGCGCCCGCCCCGGGCAGGTACGGTGGGCAGGGGGCTGGCCGGGGGTGTCGGGGCCGGGGGACAGCGGGGTCAGCCCCCCACCCCGCCACCCCGGCCGGCCCTTTCTCACCCCGCCGTCTGCCTCTCTCCAGCGCAGGTCGCAACCTGAAGGAATGGCTGCGGGAGCAGTTCTGCGACCACCCGCTGGAGCACTGCGAGGACACCCGGCTGCACGACGCGGCCTTCGTGGGGGACCTGCCCACCCTGCGCAGCCTGCTGCAGGACGAGAGCTTCCAGAGGTGGGCATGCAGCCCTGGGGACACGGCCCCGCCAACCTGCCTGCTCCCCCCGCAGCGCACGGGGTGCCCCGCGTCCCACCCGCATCCCCACCCGCATCCCACCGCATCCCACCGCATCCCACCGACCCCGCGGGCAGGGACCCTAAAGAGCATCCAGTCCCACCCCTGCCATGGGCAGGGACACCTGCCACCATCCCAGGGTGCTCCAAGCCCCGTCCAGCCTGGCCTGGGACACTGCCAGGGTTGGGGGTTTACATGGGAGAGGTGTCAGGGAGGATGCTTCGCTGGCCATCCTCACGGCTGTGCCTTTTGGGGGCTCCCACCTCAGCCCTGTTTTCTTGTGAGAGGTGTCAGGGTGTTCTTTCCCGCTGTTCCCACAGCCTGCACCTTTTGGGGATTCCCATCCCACCCGCTGTTTTTGGGGAGAGGTGTTTCCTAGGATGTTCTTGCTGTCCCCACAGCCTGCACCTTTTGGGGATTCCCATCCCACCCGCTGTTTTTGGGGAGAGGTGTTTCCTAGGATGTTCTCGCTGTCCTCACAGCCTGCACTTTTTGGGGAATCCCATCCCACCCGCTGTTTTTAGGGAGAGGTGTTTCCTAGGATGGTCTCACTGTCCCCACAGCCTGCACTTTTTGGGGAATCCCATCCCACCCGCTGTTTTTGGGGAGAGGTGTTTCCTAGGATGTTCTTGCTGTCCCCACAGCCTGCTCCTTCTGGTGGCCCCCCATCTCATCCCATTTTTCCACAGCATGGTGTGGGTTGGAAGGGACTTTAAAGCTCATCCCATCCCACCCCCTGCCACGGGCAGGGACACCCTCTGCTATCCCTGGCTGCTCCAAGTCCTGTCCAGCCTGGCCTTGGACACTTCCAAGGATGGGGGTTTCTCTGGGAGAGGTGTCAGGGTGGGAGGATGCTCTCCTTTCCCCCAGATTATTCCCCTGCTTTCCCAGGAGGCAGATCTCTCAGCAGCTCATGAGGCTGTGGCAGCTGTGCATGAACTCTTTTCAGATCAGGATAGGAATGCGATACCAGGAGATCGGGAGCCTACGGATAATGGGAAAAACATACAAAAGGGATTACAATCAACTGTAAACCTGAAACACCCCACGTTACAAAATCTGCCCAGTGCTAACCCTGTGACTGTGGGGATAGTTAATTAATTTTCCTGCATCATGGAGAAATCTGCTTGGAGTGCTAAATGTTTCCCAGCCTCAAAAAAAAAAAAAAAAAAAAAAAGGTGTTATTTCAGCAAAAAATGAGAATGAGCCAGCCCTTCTTTCTGCTACCTGTGCAGCTGGGCCTCTTGGGACCCTTGGGCTGAGGGGGTTTTTGTAGGAAAAAGCAGAGTTTGTCAGGAAGAGGAGGGTGGGGCCCACAGCTCCATTCCACAGGTGAGGAGTGAGCAGAGAAGTGATGTCTTTGGATTTGGTGGTAGATACAAACCTCAAAGCTCATCCCATTCCACTCTGCCGTGGGCAGGGACACCTTCCACTGGACCAGGTAGCTCCAAGCCCTGTCCAGCTTGGACTTGGGCACTTCTAGGAAAGGAGCAGGCACAGCTTCTCTGGGCTGCCAGTTTGGGACATCTCCCTTTAAAAAGGGACAAAATGGAAAAGTTAGGGTATTTTTGGTTTGTTGTTGTTTTTTTTTTTTTTAAGAGGTGATTTTTGCGGCAGGGTTTGTGCAGGTGTGCAGCCCCTGGCACAACTAAAGCCCACCATCCAAGCACTGCTCTGCTTCATCTGTCCAGGCAGCATCTATCAGGTGATTGCTTTTTGGGGCAGCTAAAAGTGCCAGAAATCAGAGAATCATATCCTGAGTGGAAGGGACCCACAAAGATCATGGAATGCAACCCCTGACACCCCAACAAACCTCACCCAGTGCATCCCTGGCAGCGCTGCCCAAACGCTCCCAGAGCTCCGGCAGCCTCGGGGCCGGGCCCATTCCCTGGGGAGTGCCCAAGCTTGCAGGGGACACCCTCCTGGAGGGATCAGGGGCTCCTCTAAGTGTGTGTTTCCCCCCACCAATGCAGCAGGATCAACGAGAAGTCGGTGTGGTGCTGCGGGTGGCTGCCCTGCACCCCGCTGCGCATCGCCGCCACCGCCGGCCACGGCCCCTGCGTCGACTTCCTGCTGCGCAAGGGGGCCGAGATCGACCTGGTGGACGTCAAGGGGCAGACAGCCCTCTACGTGGCCGTGGTCAACGGGCACCTGGAGTGTGCCAGGATCCTGCTGGAGGCCGGCGCTGACCCCAACGGGAGCCGGCACCACCGCAGCACCCCGGTGTACCACGCGGCGCGGGTGGGGCGCGCCGACATCCTGCGGGAGCTCATCAGGTCAGAGCTCGGGGCTGCCTCTCCCCCTTCCTCCTCCCTTGGGATCCCTTCCTTCCTCAGCTGGTTGTGGCCTCCACGCCTCTTCAGCTGGAGAGGAGAGCGTGGTGAGGTGCCCAGAGGGACGTCCTTGGGTTTCCCGTCGCTCCAGTCCAACCTGTTCCAGTCCAAGCCCAAGAGAGGAGTCTCTGGTTCTGAGCCAAACCTCCCAATCCCCCCTGCTTCCACTGTGCTCTGAGATGGGTTCCTCCAAAAAACCTCCCTGGGTGTTGGGTTTTCCCTCAGGAGACTCTCTTGGGCAGGGCTCGGGGTGTAGCAGGAGGCTGTGGGAACGGGAATTGCTCCTCCTGAGGCGTGCCCTGATCGTTCCTTCTTTTTAAAAGGGAAGGTTTCTGTCCAGGGGATCGTGCTGGACAGCTGTGTGGGCCATGGATGCCAAACAATAAGGGATCGTCATGGGAAAATGTAGATTGTAGGGAGAAACAGGGAAAGAGAAGAAAGTTGAAGGAATCCCTTTGATCGCCTCAAATGCTAGAAAATAACAAAAGGATTTGAATAGGAAAAGTTTCAAAACCCTTGGGGATTTTCTTCCTTTTTTCAAATTTTCATACAAGTGCAGCTTTGAGGAAGAAGGGGAGATAATCCCCCCCTCATTGCTCCTTTCCCAATAAGCTGAGAGGAGGGATGTTCCTTCCCATCAGCACGGCCTTGTTGATAGAGGGTTCAACTCGCTGCATTGCCAAAAATCTCCCCTGCTCTCTCCACCCAGGCAGGGTGAAATGTAGCAAATGGTGTTTCAGCAGCACAGGGAGAGCCGATGCCTTGATTTATGTGTCTGCTCCTTGGGATACCTCACCAGCAATATTAAAAGCAAGATTTTGGACAACTTTCAGGATTAAAAATTAACTGGAGTTTGTCCAATCTCTTTTTATTAGGCAATGTCTCTCCCAAGGCTGCTAAGCTAATACCAAATTGTCAGATTGCCCAAAATTTCAAATATCTCAGAGTAGGGATTTCACAGACCTGTGCAGAGTTTCTTAGTGAAAAATGCAGCTTTTATGTTATGGGGATCTTTAAAATGCTGGATCTACAGGATTTGGCAGGGGGAGTGCAACGAGGGAGACACTTTTCCTGAGACTGAGGAAGGAATATTCTGAGAGAACCTGAACCCTGTCAGGTTTGCTGCAGGTGTCTAAACATCACCAGGTTTGAAAATCCCATGGTAGCACCGTTGGGATCCCTGAGCGTTCCTACAAGTGCTAAACCAAGCAAGAGGGGAAATCCCATCCATGAACAGTAAATCCTCACGTGGCTATGGAATGGGGATCCATTTTACTGGGAGGCTGCCAGAAATACTTAGGGTTCTGATGCCAGGGTATAAATGACATTCCTCATCATTTGGGGTCATGCTGTAGGGGGATCCACTGCTACCTGCAGTGGAACTGAAGGTAGCAAGGATGAGAGGATCCTTTTGCCAGGCTAAAACTGGGAAAAAGAGAGCTGCCAGATCACCCCCATCCCTCAGGTGCATGCCTGACCCTGCTAAAAGTGGGGTTTGAGGGTTTGCTTTGAATTGAGGGCTTCCACTGAGAATTTTGATGTAAAAATTGGGGAAGAAAGGACTGAAATGAAATCTGCTGTCTGCTCAGGAGGCCGTGGGCTTACAACAGCCCTGTGGAAATCCCACAGCAGCATGGATAACTCTGTCCAAATCCTTGTGTAATCTGATTTTAAGGGAAAAAATACACTTTGTGCCATTTGCAGCTCTTGGAGGGCTCTCTCAGCCCTTGTTCTTGGTGTGCTTTAATTTAAATGAGACTCTTCCCATGCTCAGAACTGGAGGATTTGGTTAAATATTTGCTGGATAGGGAGCTGGTTTCAGCCAGAATTGTGCCTGCCTCGAGGTAGGATCTGTCCCCAGGTATTGTCCTTAGTTTTATGAGCTCTTGAAAGGAATAGAATGCTATTTAGGGAAAACCCAGTTCTCTGAGTGCTCAGTTTGCAGTTTGGGGAGGGGAACTGGTGGGTGAAGGAACCTTTTCTCCCTCTGTGGGTAGAATGGACAGAATGGACCAGCTACTCCTTAGGGATTGTGTTGTCTTCCTCCTTCTTCCCATCCATGCTGCGTGGGAGGAAAATGGAACCACTGTCCCCACTGCCCGAGGGAATTCCCAGCAGGTTCCAGCCTCTCCAGCTCCTTCGGGAGCAGGGGTTTGTCACGGATGTTTCACTGTGGAGTGCAGATTCTTCCTGTTTCCATTTCCCTGCTGTTTGGGATCGAGTGCCTGTGTTGCTTTTTTGGCCCGTTTTATCCTGTTAGGGAAGTTATTTCAGCATCCCTTTTCAGTGGAGTCATCTGGAAACATCCCTGCTCCCCAGGCAGCTCGTTAGCATCCAGCATTACGTGGTGCTGGCTCGGGGCTGAGCCATCCCTGGTGCCAAGACACGAGAGGAGAGGGAAATTCAACTAAAGGTTCCTGGGTCGAGATAAGGGAAGGGGAGAGATAAGGATGGGGAGAGATGACTCACTCAATACCATCACAGGCAAAGCAGACTCAGCCTGGGGGTATCAGTTTAATTTCTTCCTAATAAAATCAGAGCAGGGTAATGAGAGGTGGAATAAATCTCAAAAAACACCTTCCCCCACCCCTCCCTCCTTCTCAAGCTCTACCTGTTCCCCCTCATCCAACATGGGGGAACCCTCCTGTCGGAATACGACACAAACAACCGACACTCACAGGCTGAGATGTCCAAGGCAAAAAAAGGGGCAGTTTATTTACAGACCTCGACATTTATACAATTCTAACAGTGACCATGGATTGGAGGATGGAGATTGTCCTCTCCAACCACACTGGTCAACCCAACAGCCCATCAATTCTCTCCTCCTCCAGAAAGGAATGCAAAACAATCATTATTTACATGAAAAGTGCATGAGAAACTCCATTTCAAAAAGTAAAACATCAGAAGGCTGAAGCAGAACTTTAAGAAAAATAGAGCGACAGACTCCCACTACCAAAACGTGGCCATGCAAACCCAATCCATCAGCAGGGCAAGGATGTTGCTGTTCCTCCTCTCTCCAAATCCCTGTTGTGAGCAGGGAAGCATCCTTGCTGCTGGGAGATCAGTCTGTGCTGGCCACATTGTTCCTGCTCAGAGGCACCGCCAGGCCCATCTGAGGGCAGGGATGATGCCTTAGGAAGGCTGACCTGAAACAGAGGCTGGACAGAGCTAGAGAATAAAGCAGATATATTTATTAAAAGGCTTCCAGGACCCACCCTGGGCATTACAGGAGCCTGACCAAGGCTGCACCCAGGGTGGGTTAGGAATGGCCACACAAAATGGCTGCCCCATCACGAGATTTTACATTTTTATCAGTTTTGGTCCATTTCCATATTGGGGTTTAATTGCCCAATTACAGCTTCAGGTTGTGAGGTCCCATCGTTCTTGTTCCTCCCTTCAGTCCACCCTTTTTTGTGCTTTTTGGGCTGAAAGTTGTCCTTGGTCCTCAGCAGGAAAAGATGTGTTTTGTCGACTTGCTCTGTGAAGAGAGTTTACTGGCACTTCATATGAGGCTCAAACTACATCCTTAGGCAGCACAGAATCTGAAACAGTGAAAGCTGAAATCTAAGGCATCAGGATGGGCGCGTTCCAGAGGTTCTCACTCACCCCTCGCCCTTCCTGATCCTCCCCCCCACTCTCCCTGGAGCAGGTACGGCGCGGACGTGGACGTGAACCACCAGCTGGCGTCGCGCGGGCCGGGGCAGGCGCTGCGGCCGCTGACCACGCTGGTGGTGTGCCCCCTGTACATCAGCGCTGCCTACCACAACCTGCCCTGCTTCCGCCTGCTGCTCCAGGCGGGAGCCGACCCGGATTTCAACTGCTGCGGGCCCATCAACGTGCAGGGCTTCTCGCGGGGCTCGCCCGTCTGCGTGCTGGACGCCGTCCTGCGGCACGGCTGCGAGCCGGCCTTCGTCCGCCTCCTCATTGACTTTGGAGCGGATCTCAACCTCGTCAAGGTGGAGGCCTTGGGAGCCGAGGCCACGGGGAGGGTCAAGGTGAACGCCGAGGCGCTGGAGGTGTTCAAGGAAGCGAGGGGTGAGTGGGTTTTGGGTGCCTGCGGGAGAGCTCCTTGGAGGGGTTGTTTGGGAGGGAAGGTTCCAACACCCACCCTGTGCTCAGGCTGTGGGGTGGGTGTTGCTGCCCTTGCTCCTCCAGCCATTAGATAATGGGGTCTAACAAGCTGACAAACAAAGCATTAGTGACTTCTCCACTCCCTGCTTTTCCTCTCTTGCATTTTGTACCTTCACACGGTGTCTTCCTCTCTTGAGTCCTTCAGCAGCCCAACCTCTGTCTGTTACTCCCCCTTTTTCATCTCTCCCAGCTCTTTTCCATTGCCTGCTCATGCAGGCAAGGCTTAGGGGTCCTATCCGAGCTGGCCTTTGGAGCTGTGGATCACCAGTGGCCTCCAGGTCTCCAGAGCCACACAGGTGTGTCCAGCTGTTCCTGTGTGACCCTGGGCTCTGGATGCAAGAGGGTGTTTGATCTGGACAGAGTGCTTGGGAAGGAAAGCCACAAACAGTGGTAAGAAGGGGCAGGAGGAAGCTTGGGTGGAGGTGACAAAAGGTGGGAGAAGTGCAGCACCTTGGAAATCCACCTGGTGAAGGCCACAGGGTGGAAGTGGGGTTTCGCTTTTTGAACTCCAGAGAAATTTCAAAGGGATTCAGGCTGTGGGATACAACTCACATCCACAGATTACTCAGCTCTGTGGGGGCCTGGTTTTCAAACCTGCCAAAGGGAGGCTCTTGTAAGCTGGAGTTCCGTTAGGCCTGGATTTAGGAGGCAAATGGGATATGGGACAACGGAGTGATGCCATGGAGGTCCAGTTCCTGAATCAACATGGGCACCACCATCCTCTTGTCCTTGTGCTGGAAGAGTCCTCTCCATGGACTCAAAAGACAGTTGGGATAAGGCCTGAGCTGGTTGTCAGTGCTGTTGTTTCCCAGGGGATGGGTGAGAAACAAATACCATCTACATAATTTTAAAATGCTCCAAATAGAACCGTGGAGTCGGAAGGGATCCACAAGGATCAAGGTCTGCGAGTCTCTTTGGCCCTGCATAGACACCCCAGCAATCCCACCCTGTACATCCCTGAGCATTGTCCTGGCGTTCCTGGAGCTCTGGCAGCCTCGGGGCCATGCCCATTCCCTGGGGAGCCTGGGCAGAGCCCAGCACCCTCTGGAGGAAGAACCTTTCTCTAATATCCAACCTGAACCCCTCTGGCACAGCTCCAGCTGTTCCCTAAGGTCCTGCTGTGGGCTGGGCAGCGATGGCCTCCGTGCTCTCCGGCCCTTCCAGCCTCCAGCCCGCCTTTCCAACCTGCCCATGCGGCAGCTGCTCCCAATCCAGGTGGCTTGGCCTCCTCACCAGGCGGGATCTGTGTGCTCTGGGCTCTCCTGCCCCGCCTCGGTGCTGCTGCTCTCCCTCTCCCTTTCCCCAGTAATTCTTCCCTCTGTTTTTCCTTACAGGCCGCACCCGGAGCCTCTTGTCTCTGTGCCGCATAACTGTGCGGAGAATCCTTGGCAAATCCCGCCTGGATCTGATCCGCAGCCTCCCAATCCCAGACCCCATTAAACAATTTTTACTCCACGAACACAGTTAAAAGGGCGGCTGGCTGCTTTTGGGGACTGTTTGACTTGGTAAATGAGTGCCCTGGCCTAGCCATGTGCCAGTCCTGCCCCTCTCCCCCTCATGGAGTACACATAATTCCCTGCTCCTGTGGATTTTTTTTTCTCCTCCAGATTTAGGGTGCAGCGGTTCTGTGTGTCTTATCTCCCTGGGGAGAGGCTGCTAAACGTGTGTGGGTGCTGCTGCAGTAAATACAATATATCCTGTAGCTGTTGGCAAGTGTGTAACCTCTGTTACTGATCTGTGTCACACACACACACACCTGGGGTCTCTGTGGCATTTCTGTGTGGGGAAGGTCTCCCTACTTTACTATTTTTCCCATCACAGCACATAAAACCAGAAGTTCCTACCTACATTGTACTCCATATCCCACGTTAAGACCAGAGAAAACCCACCCAGATCCATGTAACAGGTCTGTTTGTTTGAGTTGTGGAAAAGGGAGGAAAAAGGGTTTGGTTTTTTTTTTGAGGAGTTGGGAGATTTTGTTCTTCTAATCACAGTGTTGCATCCAGCAGCCTGGGCTCCTTTGATTTCCAGTGCCTCTTCATGGCACAAACTCCCAAAAGAGTCATTCTGCAGGGAGCCAGCAGCCTTTTGTTGGGATCCTGGGGTCAGCCAGTGACACGATCAGTGCAGAGGAATTGTCAAAACAGCAACTTTAGAAGGATAGAGATGATGGTGCCTCAGGATCTTGGGAAAAATCTCAGGTGATAACTTTACTGATTCAAGTAAAGTCACTGTGTTAAAAGTTTTGTTGGGGTTTTTTTTGGTGTTTTTTTTGTTGATTTTTTTTTTATGATTTTTTCTTTGCTAGCTCTTCTTCCCAGGCTCATCCAGCTGGCCAAGGTAATTTTCCAGATCTGACCTTAAAGATCAGAGAATCCCAGCCTGGTTTGGGTTGGAAGGGACCTTAAAGCTCACACAGGTCCAAGCCTCTGCTATGGGCAGGGACACCTTCCACTATCCCAGGTTGCTCCAAGCCCTATCCCTGGACCCTGTGGGTTTACCCCATAGGCCTCAACACTGGTGGGGTTCCAAAATGTTCCTTTCCCAGAGGCATAAATGAATGCAAAAGCAGACTGAAGCAGAGGATATTTCCAGACCTTCTGCAGGTGGGATGCAGTGGCCGTGGAGCTGTGGGCAGGTGAGGAGTTCTGCACCGTTCCCTTCCCAGGCCCGCAGCTGGTTTCGGTTTTCCTGGCGCTGGCAGCGAGTCGTGCACTGGCTTTATAGAGGTGTGAACATGCCTGGGAGATGCAAACAGGTTGTAAAGCCTCTTGGCACCTTGCTGGGGAATCCATAATGGTTTGCAGGAGCTCACCGTGTTCCCGAGCACCAGCATGGGGAGGCAGTGAATGAGATGGGCTATCTTGAGAAAATGCCGCGGGAACAGTTTCTGGGGTTGGTTTTTCCCTGAGGATTTTCACTGGGCTTCTAAGTGGGATTCCCCAGTTGGGGTGAAGGTGGTAGGATGGATGTGGGGAGAGCTGGAAGGACCCACAAGGATCACCCAGTCCAGCTCCTGGCCCTGCACAGACACCCCAACAATCCCACCCTGTGCATCCCTGAGAGGATTGTCCAAATGCTTCTGGAGCTCTGGCAGCCTCGGGGCTGTGACCATTCCCTGTTCCTGTGCTCAACCACCCTCTGGATGGTGGTTCCACCTGGAATGAGCTGCAGTGAAATTGCCTCAGTGGGAATGTCACAGGGTGGCCCAAAGGAATCGAGAGCATCGACTCAACTCAGTGCTTGATGTAAGTCCGGTCTATAATTAAAGCTGAGCCTGTTACAGTGTTAATTAGAGATCCCATCCAAAGGATTCCCCTGAGCGTGGATCTCTCCATGGTCTAAGGATGGTTCTCCCAGCCTAGCAGCTAACCAGCCTGAGGTTCATCAGTGACTTGCAGTTGTGCAGCATCAAAGCTTTGGAGTGCCTGGATCATCCATCCAAATTCCGCCTTCACTGAGGGCCTTTGCCTCTGGAAAAGGCCAAACCTTTGGCTTGAGGGCCTGGAATGAGTCCAGCTTGGGGACAACTCGCATAAAATTAAGCGGTAAGGGAACAGGATTCTGTTGGAATGAAGTCCCTGTGGAGTTTGGTTGCTGTGGCTACTTGAACAGCTCAGCTTTGCTGAGCTGGTTTAATGCACAGAGAATTTGGAATTTGCGCTGTAGAGAGATAATAATCTTGGAATAGACTCAGGATATTCATAGACTTCATTGTCCTGTCCTATAGGGCCAAACCCTACATCCTCTGCCTTACCCTGTCCTTTTAAACCCAGGAAACAATACTCTTCAAAACAGTACAGAATCTTAATAATTCCTGCATTCCTATCCCTTTGTACTATATAAACAGCATTTGTTTTTCCTTGGCTTCAACTTCACCATTCCCTCCTATGTAGCAAAGCATTCCCTTTTGTAAAGGTGTTTTTTTCCCATGTTGTCCATGGGGCATGCTCAGATAATGTGAGTAAAAATTGAGTTTTGTGTAGTTGGGGATGGGAAGTCAAACATTCCTGCAGTTTCATTTCCCATCTATTGAAAAATGCCCATTATATTTGGATATATAAAGAGTGCATGGCATGGCCTTGCTGGGAGCTTGAATGGGACAGGATGAGAAGCTTTGGAAAATGCTTGAAGAACCAAACCAGATCTGGAATCAGCCAAGCTGCTCCAAAGCTGTCTTCCCGCGTTGGCTTTCTTGTCTTTGTTGCTAGAGGAGGAATTCCAGGGTATGGAATGCTGGTAGCTGGCATCCAAATGTCATTTCCTGCTCATTTTGCAAAAGGTGGGGGAAAGGCATCTGTTGGGTTGAATTGGGCTTTTTTGGCTGGTTTTGGAGGGTTTGTTTCTTTGTTTGTTTCTTGTTTTTCATCCCCCGAAGTCAAGTAAAGCCCTTTTTGCCCCAAACCAGCCCATGAGTTATTACAGCACCTTTTCAGCCCTTCCTCTTCCAGTGAAGAAAACTGTGGCAGGACACAGCAGAGGGGACAAAATGCCACTTCCAGAAGCTCCCCTCAGTGCCTCTCAGCTTCTCCCAGGGTCAGATTTTTTTGGGACAGCAGCAGGATCAGACCTGAGGTGCCGACTGAGGTGGGAGGTGCCTGTGGTGAGCCTGGGTCCACGTGCAGCCCAACAAAGATGCTCCGGTGCAAGAGCACGGAGGAGGAGGATGGCTCTGGATTTGGGAAAGCCTGGATCCTGCCGGCCTCTCCCTGTTCTGTAGCCGCTGGAGGGGGCCGGAGAACCGCGGTCCCTGCATGGGGGTTTCAGGGACAGCGCCGATGCCACCTCCTGCCTTGCCCATCCTGGGCGATTTTCAGGGCATCCTGAATGTTTTTCCACCCTCACATCGGGCTGAATAGGGCTCTATAAACCTCTCCTGTCTGCTCCTGCTCCCTTGGTAGCTCTGGAAATGCAGCTCCTCAGTTTGTCTTGGCATGCCAAGTAGATTTAATTCCTCTAAATATTTTGATTCTTATAACTCCGCTTTTTTATTCTGTGGCATTTTCACTGGAAAACTCTCTACAAGCTTGAGCAGCAAGACTTTCTGCTGGTTGCTCTGTTTTTCCTGAGGATTAGCAGGTGTACCTCAGGATTTAGTCCCTGCAGCTGCCTCCAGGCAAGGGCACAGTCCCTTTTTAGGATTCCTGCTTTTTTCAGTCGGGGGATGCTTGTCTGATCTGGTGCCAGCATTTCCTCTGAAGGCAAAACCAGAATTTTTCCTAAATTGGAAGAAAATGATCAAATGGTCTGGAATTACGGTGATGAAAAACAAAGCCAAACCAGCCCTAATCTTAAATTTTAATACTTCCAGCCTTGATATTCTTCTGATTTGGAGTGTCTCCCTCCTGCCTCTCCATGCATCTCTCCCCAGGCCACCCCAAACTGGTACCCACGAGTCAGTGACAACATCTCTGTGCTGCAGCTTGCAACTGGAGGTTTACCCTCCAACGGGAGAGATCTGTGTGTCCGTGCTGCCAGTGTGGGGACAATGAATGGCGAGTTGCTTAAAGGAATTGCATGTTATTTACCTGTCCCCTCCAGGACAGACAAGCTGGGATTTCTGGGCCCCTCTCACTGGATTTCCTGGGTGACAGACTCACCTGAGAGCCCATCCTTGCTTTATATAACAGCATTGCAACATGTTCCTTATTACTCACGCTCGTTAATCTCGTTCTAAGATCTGCAGCAGCGAGGAAAGGATTTCTTCTTGCACTTTGTGATGCCCAAATATTCTCTCTGGGCTATGAGAACTGACCAAATCTCTGGCAATCTCAGAGCATTTCCTCTAGGATTTGTTGTTCCCACTCCCCAGGCACTGCTGGGGAAGCCCCAAGTTATTTAACTTGTTGTTGTTGTTGTTCCCCATCAGCTCCTCCAGCCTTGTCTTCCTTCCCAAAGGAGCTCTTTGTGACCCCTGCGAGTTGCAACCATGAAGAAAAAGAAAGAAAAGGGTGGTGGAAGAAAAAGAAGGAAACGGTTCTGGCTGCCCCATCCCTGGAAGTGTTCCAGGCCAGGCTGGACAGGGCTTGGAGCAGCCTGGGATAGTGGAAGTTGTCCCTGCTCATGGCAGGGGATGGAATGGGATGGGCTTTAAGGTCCCTTCCCACCCAAACTTTCTGGGATTTCATGGAGAGGGCAGTGGCTGCCCAAGCCCTGTGCCTCCCCCCAGCCCTGCACAGTGACAGGAGGCTGCAGTCCCCATGGAGCTCATTCTCCCACCTGCATTCAACACTTTTCCCATTCTTCCCTCTGCATCCAGCACTTTTCCCATTCTTCCCTCTGCATCCAGCACTTTTCCCCCTGCCGCACACATGCACTGTTCTGTTTTCCACCCCTTTCCACTCGTTTTGCTGGTTCCCTTTGTTGGTGCTTGGGGGAGGGCTGCAGAGTGCTGTTGTTTACAGGAAAGTGCTCTTTGTTTCCCTGGCCTGGAGCATCTGCTGTTTGTGAGAGGCACGGCGGAGCTTTCCAGCAGAAACTCAGCCAGCCCCAGCATGCCCGGCCAGGAGTCCACGTGTGCCACCACAGCCTTGCTCCTAAAAAGGGTCTAAAACCTCCAAACTGAGACAAGCCTTGGAGCAGCCTCGCGGGAGGTGTCCCTGCTCGTGGCAGGGCGTGGAACAGGTTCTAAGATCTTTTCCAACCCAAAGTGCTCTGCGATTCCACGATCCAGCACGGAGAGATAAACAGAGGCAGGGTGGGTAGGATGGAGCAGGACGGGGTTGCTGATTTATGGCTCCAGCCATCCCCCCCAAGGCATCGGGGTGATGGACGATCCGTGCACGCTCCCCTCCCCTCCCTGTGGCACAGGCTGTCCCTGAGCTTTCCAAACATACCAGGGTGAGGTGATGCTTGCAGACACGGCATTCCCGCTGATGGCGCCTTTCCACAATCAGCTGAAAGCCGCTCGGGGAATTTGGGAAGCTGGGCTCCAGCCATGATCTGCTTGGCCAACCCTCTGCACTTGCCTTTCATTTTAATAATTTGGCGACGTCCATTTATTTTAACGTTTCGCAAAGCGGGGGCCTGCGTTTCCTCAGAGAAAATGAGAGTTGAAGGATGGTAAAATGCCTCCATAAATTGGAAGTTAAATTAAGAAACAGTTTTAATAGCACTGAGTGCTTTTAGCCTCATGTTGTGGTGTCACTCACGGCACTGTGAGCCTGTGGTACCCGTCGGAGGCACGGGAGATTTAGGAGGCACAGGGAGTGGGCTGGATTGTTTTGTGGGTGTTTCTGAGCCTGCTTTTGTTTGCAGTTGGAATGTATTAATGGCTTCACCCCTTGTTTCACTTCCCACAAAATGCAGTTCTTACCAAAAATTTCTTTTTTTGACGGTGATTTTAGCTGTTGAGCATTTTATATCAGTGTGGGAGCAGCTTCTGTAAGTTTCATCCTTTTGATCTTATCTTCACACAAGGAGTGTTTACAGTGCCAGGACGGGGGGGGGAATGGCTTCCCACTGCCAGAAGGCAGGGATAGATGGGATATTGGGAAGGAATTCTTCCTTGTGAGGCTGGGGAGGCCCAGAGGTTGCTCAGAGAAGCTGTGGCTGCCTCATGTCCAAGACCAGGTTGGATGGGGCTTAAAGCAGCTTGGGCTAGTGGAAGGTGTCCATGGCACCTGGACATTCACCTCCAGGTCCATCTTACTGAGCTGGAAAGGAACTTGACTTTATAATAAATAGATTGTAAGACTGTTGTCTGAAGGTGTTCAAGGCTTTACTATCATCAGTAAATCCTATCAATACCATTAAACAAGCAGAAATTCCCACTTGTCCTAAGTTCTGTTTAGTATCAGGTCCTTTCATTACCAACCTTCATTAGTGCAAACTTTCTTCAGGCTGAAGCATTATGGAATCCCAGAAGGATTTGGGCCAAAAGGGACCTTCCAGCCCATCTCACCCCACCCCTTGCCACGGACCATCACTCAAACAGGGGTGGGGGGCCAGCTGTGAGATCTGACAACTGAGAACTATTTTTAGCTCAGCAGCCTCAGACAGTGTCTGGTCCTTTTTGCTGGGAGTTGTTCTTGCTGGGTGTTCAGTGAATTTTGGGCTGTATCCATAAACTTTCAGTCAGTGATAACCCGGGATATTTCATGCATCGTGGACCGTGAAGGATGCAGAGATGTCAGCAGAAGCCCTCGTGCCAATGCAAACAAGGCCAGGAAGTTTTACTGCTCCCATTGCTGGGAACCTTGTTCCTCTTCCCTCTGTGGATGTGTCTGTGCCTCAAGAGAGGCCAAAAGGTGCAGGTAAACATAAATCCCATAGTTCTGTGCTATCCAAAGACAGAAAAATGGGAGAGTTAGAGATTAATTGTGCATTCAGACTTCTCTGAGCTTTGTGCTGCTGTGAACAGCTGCAGGTTTGTGCTTGCTTCCCACAAGAGATCATTCAAAATGCCACAGAGCCATGGTGAAACTGCATCATGTCAACTCTGAACCAGCACAGAATTCACTGGCAAGCCTTGGCTGGACTTTCCCTTTGGTTCCCAGCTATGGTGTCCATGCAGCTAAAGGAAAAACTCTTCCCCCAGAGGGTGCTGGGCACTGCCCAGGCTCCCCAGGGAATGGGCACAGCCCTGGGGCACAGCCAGAGCTCCAGGAGTGTTTGGACAATGCTCTCAGAGATGCACAGGGTGGGATTGTTGGGCTGTCCTATGCAGGGCCAAGAGATGGACTTGGGTGATCCCTGTGGGACCCTTCCAGCTCTGGAGATTCCATGGTTCTTCTCTCCAGCATGAAGAATGCTTCACCCAGCTTTGAAGTGCCCGATCTGGTTAGCAGGGGTCAGATGTTTGAACATAACTGAGGATATTACATGGGCTGATTAAATCAAGGCATCTGGCATGGATGTCCTCCTGCAGATAGGTTTCCATGGAAAACAGTTCCCATGCCATGAATGTCACTCGAGGATTAGATTGCAAATCGGATGGATCTCGTGTGCTTCCTGAGACCACCTCCCTTTGAAACGAGGCATGTGTGGGCTCCCAGATGGAGCTGGTTCCACAGCCCAGGATGCTGCTCAGGGGTCAGGCCCACAGCTCCCTCCTCCTGATGGGATTCCTGATGTCCCTGTGCAGGTGATTCCATTAGTGCATCAGCATTTTGCCTTCCCAGTGTCTGAAGCTGCCTCTTGGGCTCCTCTGCATCCAGCAACCACGCGGGGGAGGAAGCATTGAGCTCTCTGGCTCGACGTGTCTTGGATCCCATGGGAACATCCAAACCTGGGCGCAGCCAGGCCCGCTTTCTCCTTGAATTCAGGGTTTTTCCACCACATCCCTGTGCCCAGACTCCCCGAGTCCAAGCTGGTTGCCGTGGATGAGTGCCACATCTGGTGGCTGTGATTCACCGCCAGCGTGCGGGAAGTCCAACCCGGCGATTCATTTCCCTGCAACTGCCGAGCACTGACGTTGGTTTAGCCCCACTGGGGACAGCGAGAGAGGATTTTTCACCAAATGGCCCCAAAATGCTGAAGTCCCCACGTGTTTCAGCTCTTACTCACCCTCTCCTAACAGCAGAAGTAGCTGCTCAAAGGATGGGCCAGAGCCTCCCTTCGTGCAATGTGACGTCGCCCACTGGAGAAGCAAAACCAGTTTGTACCAGAAGGTTTTAATTGGTTCAGGACTTCCAAAGCCCAGTGAGAAACTGGACTTGGGAGAACTTTATTTTGCTGTCTGAGGCAGTGCTGCACCTTCCACACTTGATTTTTGCCCCTCTGTTCACCTGTAAAATTGACAAGGAGCCGTGGATTGTGGGCACTTCACGTTCTGAGTGGCCTCTACACAGCAGGTGCCCAAGCAGCACTGAGAGCCCCACGCTGCAACACAGAACCAGGGGACAGAGGGGCCCTGGGCTCTTTGGGTCTCCAAGCAGATGAGGCACAGGCAGGACTTGATTTTTGGGTATGTTGTGGCTCATGGGACTTGCGTCAGGCTGCTATTCAGCAGGAGCCGGTCTCTTGCCGGTGCTGCCAAGATCCAGGAGTTAATTCTTATTCCATGAGAAGGCCAGAGCTTGCATCCAGCCAGTTCCCTGGGGTGCAGGGAAAGAAACGCTCTGAGAAATAAACACAGACACAAACAAACACCAGACTTGGCGTGCGGCTTCGCAGGCAATGGGAATATCTTTTAGATTCCTGCCGAGGTAATTGGCCTGCAAGGAAGCTTCCCTGCTCTGCCCTTTGGCTCCTGGGGAGGTTCTGCTTGCCAAAATGCTTTGTGGTCCCTTGAGCTGTGCCTGGGCTGGACTCTGTCCTTCTGCCCAGCCCAGCCCAGCCCAGCCCAGCGCTCTCCCGCACGCTCGCCGTGTTCCTAGTCTAACCTTTTCCCAGGGATGTGCACTGAGCCTCCTTCCCAGGAGCCCCACCCTCTTCTCGTGCATTTTATTCCAGCTCTTGGTGCTCCTCACAAAACAAAACAAAAAAAAAGCTTCCCCAAATCTCCTTTGCACTTACAGAGGTTGTTCTTTTTGTGGGGTGTTCCCCTTGTTGCTGGGGTAGGATCTGGTCCCACCTGGCTCTTTTCTCCTGAACCTTCGTTTGCATCACTCCACGTCTTCCTGGAAATCCATGCTCAAATCCCTGATCTTACCTGCACTGAATAATGCGCCACAGCCTGGGTGCTTTCCCTCCCTCTGCAAGGTAAACATGCCAGCATTTTCCAAGCTTTCAGAACCCATGGGAACGTGGAAAATCCCACACCTGACAAACCCCATCTTTCTGAGCTGCTGCCTTTTCTCCCACCCACCTTCCTTTGGGTTCCTGCAGCTTTGCAACTGTTTTTGGAGTTCTAAGATGCTGCCAAATTTTCTCCTGGATCAGGAGGGAGAGGAACTTTGCTCCGTAGACCCCAAATTGCAGGATGGAAGCAGGTGGAGCTCAGCATGGCTCTGTCATTCCATGTGGGAACGACAGAGGAAGCGTCCCTGGCGTTTGGTAGGGTGTTGAAGCTCTTTTCAGAAAATCCAGTTTTCAGTGTAAATGGAAGCTTGACCAAGAGAAATGGATTTTTAAGTGGGAATAAAAAGCATTGAGCTGTGCAGAGTCTAATGAATACTCACTTTGGGAAACCAGTGGCTGGTTTGCAGCTTAGGCTGGAGGTGCTTATAAAAAACCCATCATTCAACCACAGTGAAAGGCAGTTTAATTCTCAGGGATCCTCCTTCAGGCAGGGACAGTTTTCCTCAGGATCCTCTCTGCATCCCCAAAGCTTGACCTTGCTTCATGCCAAGCAGGGAAAGTGACACCCTATGGTTTTTGAATCACAAATGGAAAATCCATACTGTTTTGGAATAAACAGCACTGGCCATTAGAGAGTCTTATTTGGTTACCATTTGGTTACAACTGCATAAGGAACAGCTCCAGTGGAAAAAAAATTAAAAAAAAAAGAGGCAGCAGTAACAGTCAATTGTCACTTTTTTTTTTTTTCTTTTCTCCTGCCTGGAAAACTTGGAATTTTATGGCCTATGAGCCACAAATTAGAATTGCAGGCAACAGATAAAGCTTGGTTATAAATCCAGCTAATGCCAGTGCCTGTTGGCAGCTGCCAGGTGGGGTTTGTTAAAGTGCCCCTGCCAAAGTGGGCCTGAAGGGGATCTTTCCCACCAGCCAGGATCACCAGGTGGGTCTGGATCCCTTTGGAAGAATGGAGCACCCCTGGTGCAGCAGGCAAGCCTTGTCCCTTGGGCAGGGACAAAAGGGGAGGCTGCTGCTGCTCTGGTCAGCACCTGCCATTCCATGAGGCTCCTTCAGCCCCAGAACAGTCCTTCTCCATCCTTCCTCAGGAAAGGGGATTTCTTGGCCATGTCTCCAGAGAACAAACTCCTGCACCTGTTTGTCCTTCCTCACAGGAAATTGTCTCTTCTTTTCTGGCCTGTGGCTGCACTCCCAGCTCTCCCTCATGCCAGGCTGCAGGAGCGGGACACAGCCCTCTCCAAGTGTTTCATCCGCAGGGGCTGGGATGAGGTCTTTGGATGGAAAAAATGCTTCAGACATCCCAGACTGGAGAGAATTGCTCAAAGTTGTTGCCACTTTAGGGCTGGTGAGCTGGGCTGCCAAGTCTCCCAGCACTGCTCCAGAAGGATCTGGGACCTCCGGCACGTCTGTCGGGAGTAACCCGGGGCAGCTCCATGCACGACACTCCCATCTTTAGGAAGGAACCCAAAAAGTCTCAGCCTGGAGGTTTCAGTGCCCACCCGTGGTGTTTGTTCATGGCTAGGACCGCTTCCAACAGGAAACAGGAACAGCCTCAGGCAGTGGTTGCTCTTCCAGGAGTCAAGAGAGGGCAGGAATGGCTGTGCCACCATTCAGGATGTCTGGGACATCACATCTGGGACCTTGTGAGGTCTCAGTCTGAGTCAGTGCAAGGCCATGCTCTGAAAAACAGAGGGAGTTTGGGCTTTTCCATTCCTGCTTAGCCACTTTCAGAGACCCTTAAATGCCTGAGGTGTCAGGGGAATGTGTGTTTATAAATCACTGATGGACATCGGAGGACCTGTCACCTCCCAAGTTATCAGGACGATTGTCCGAGCTGGTTGTTTCGTTGTTGGCCATGGAAGGGGGCTTTGGACAAGGGATGGAGAGACAGGACACAGGGAATGGCTTCCCACTGCCAGAGGGCAGGGATGGATGGGATATTGGGAAGGAATTGTTCCCTGGGAGGGTGGGGAGACCCTGGCACAGGGTGCCCAGAGCAGCTGTGGCTGCCCCTGGATCCCTGGCAGTGCCCAAGGTCAGGTTGACACTGGGGCTTGGAGCAGCCTGGGACAGTGGGAGGTGTCCCTGCCCATGGCAGGGGGTGGATGGGATGAGCTTGAAGGTCCCTTGCATGCCAAACCGCTCTGGGATTCTGTGTTTGGTGTGTGCACTCCTGCTGGTTTGTCCTGCAGGGCAGCAGCACCTTTGCCCAGCTGGGGAGCCTGCAGAATAATGGTCCTTGGATATTCACAGACAGCAGACAAGGATGCCAGGGAGCGTGAGGGGAACCTTGGGTCCTCACGTCCTGCCTTGGGCTTGTCAAGCCACCAGTTCTGTTGCTCACCAGCACTCCTGGACTCCTGAGATCCCTTTCAGATGGAAGGCAGAACTTCCAAGGGGCACAGAGCCATTTCAGAGCAGCCCAGAATCATTCTTAAATTTATTTACTTACAAAAAAAAGAAAAAGAAATGGGCTTTTTTCCCTTGTTTTCCATGCCAGCATCATTGATGGAGTATGGTGTACAGGGAAATGTGTTTCCTAAACCTCCAGGATATCGTTTAAAATTTTTTTTATTAGAGTAATTCCTGGACAGCACCCAGGGTTTGAAAGACTGATTTAGGAATAAAATCCATACAGGGCCCACAGTGATAAGACCAGTTTTGCTGGTTGACTTGGGAACTAATGCACTGCACGCCAATTATACACATTTCTTCCCCTTTCTTTTTTTTTGTTCCCATTAACCATCACCATTAGCATTTGGACTCAAACAAACAAACAAATAAGCCCATTTAAGTCCTGGGTTTTTTTCCCTGTCCTTCCAACCATGAATAATTACAAAATAATCACCAAAATCTGGTTTCGTTCGGCAAACGTTTCCAGGTTTTGTTTTCTTTTTCAATAATCCCGGGTTCCAGCAGTCCCACCAGCCCCTTGCTTTTATTTTTTGGGAGGCAATTTCAGCTGGTCACATTCCCTGATGCTTGGCACAGCACGATCAGGGAGCATGTGAGCTTCTTTTAATGTATTTCATCTTGACAGGGAACCTTTTCCCTGCCTTTCCTCATGGCCCGAGCACGCAACTTTTCCAAGAACACGGCCCCAAACTCCAGCCCCGCTGCAAAAGTGGCAACATCTGCTGGCAAAGCAAGTTTGCTCCCACTTAAAATGCTGGCAGGGCCTAACAGGGCCTTGAAAAAAATTCCTTTAATTGGCCTAATTGCATGTGGTTGAAGCCATGTTGAAGCTCAGCTCCAAGTTCAGTGTTTGGTTTGTGTGGGTTGGGGTCATGTGAGTTCAGGAAAAAACCCACCCTGCTTACCTGGTTTCCTTTACTTTGCCCCCCAGGTTTTCCTTCGTGCTTCAATTTTGCCCCAAAGAGAAGGCAAATTTTGCTTTATTTCGAGTCCAAATGGGGGAAAACCCCTGAATTTCATCTTGTTTTCACTCAGTGGGATAAATCCCCTTGGATTTTTTAATTGATGTCCTGTGTAACACCACTTGCTGTGCAGTGCAAGACTGTGGAGGGCAAGGAAAGCTTCTGGCAGAGCAGGCAAGAATATCAAATTCAAACAAATAAGGGAATTTTCTCCTAGCTGCACTTTGCTGCCTTTATATGGAGGCAGGGGCCTGCCTTGTGTCAGAGCCCAGGTGCCCAAAATGAAGGTTTTCCTTTTTTCCTTATTGGAAAACCCAATGGTGCCTTAAGATATCATCGTGCTGCTCAAGCCAGGGAAGGTGGCAGGGGGTCCCAACACAGGCTGTGTTATTTCATTGCTGAAAGCACTCCCCTGCCCCTGGGAAGCCTGTTGGGAATAACATCACTTGGCTTGTGCTCCTTTGGCAAGGACATTATTTTCCCATCAATCCATTTAAAATGGTTTTAAGGTTCTCCCCAAGATGCTGCTTGCTAAATTTGTGTAAGGACACACACACACACACACACACACACACATAAACACACACAGAGACAGGAGAAAAGGTGGAGGTTTGGGAGCAGGGGAGGTGGGGAGTTCTGGGGAACTGAGAGAGGGATATGTGTTGGGAATGTTGCATAGTCTCAGGGTTGAAGGAGAGGAGACACAGTGCCAGTACCACAGAGGAGAAGGAATATTTGTCAGACTCAGGAATACCTATTGCTTCTACCAGACTCTTTTTCCTGTTTCTTTCCCTTGTCCCTTCCTTTATTTTTTTTTTTTTCCTTGCTGGGACCTCAGGTCTTCCCTTGGCTCCTGGGACTCCAAAAGGATACCCTTGGCTGGTCCCAAATGAGGGTGGCTTGTTCAGGGGATCCTTTCTGCTCTAACATGGATATCCCACTCTGGAGGCTGCCAGATCCCAGCTTTCCAGGGAGTAAAAATTGTATTTCAATCCTTCTGAGATGCTGGGGATCCCTCTGTGCTGTATGAGGTCTCCTCTTGTTTCGTTTATGGAACCTCAGGACCTCTCTTGGTTCCTGGGGTTCCAAAGGCAAACCCTTGGCTGGTCCCAAGTGTGGGTGGTGTGATCCAGTCAAGAGATCCCATGTGTTCAAACATGGATATCCCACTGCAGGAGGCTGCCAGATCCCAACTTCTTGGGGAGAAAAGTTACATTTTAAGCTTTCTGAGGTGCTAGGCATCTCCCTGTGTCCTACCAGGCATGTGGAAGTCCTACCAGGCATGTGGAAGTCCTACCAGGCACGTGGAAGTCCTACCAGGCCTCATGGAAGAGGGAGAGGAAGCATTTCTGGGACAAAACATACCCAGGGATGTATTCCAAGGTGCTTTCCGTAAGTCCCAACCCCTGGTTACCCAAGTTTTCATTTTCCATGGATTTAACTCACCAACTGTGTTGTGAGAAGGTGCTCCTGGAAAGAGAGGAAGGCTGAATTAACCGACGGCTGGAGCCTTGCAGCCAACGTGGGAATGAGGCCAGTGTCTGGAAGGAAAAATATTATTAATAATTATAGGAAGAAGATGGCCAAAGTCAGAAACATATTTTGAACTCCTCCAAAAATAGTACCAAAGAGATGCCAAGCCCAACAAGTGAAGTAAAGATTTGAGGGCAGGGCAACGTGCTGAGGGAAATTAAAAGGGCAAGAGGAGTCCCAGGCTGAGGGTGATATTGTGGCCTCACGAGCTGAGCTGCTTTCTGGGCTCAGGAGGACCAGGAGGTGACTCTGGCCTTCAGGAAGATGAGCAGCCAGTGTGAGATGCTTGTCCTGAGATGGCAGCCCCAGCCCTGCCTGCCAGAGGTGACAAATGGGGGGACAAACCCTTCACTCCTGTGGAATGATGGCTCTTCTCTCCTGCTTTTGCTACCCTGGAATGAGCTGGGAGCATCTGGGGTGCTCTGGTTGCCTTTTCAGCTTTAGAAAGGATAAAGACTTCTGGGACAGGCATTTAAGTAGAGATACATCCCTAATATCTGCTTTAAAAATCAAAATAAACCCTACTGACTGATGCCAGTGCCCCGGGCAGCTGCAGTGCCAAATTTCCAGCTCCCATTTCTCCTCCTTCTGGAGCATTTTGAGTTCCTCAGCTGTGCTCTGTATAATCCCTGGCTCTGAGAGGGAGGGAAGGCAGCACCCTGACCACACACAGGCTCCAGGTTGCCCTGGAGACCCCCGGCAGCTTCCCAGCTACTGGCACCGACCCTTCGGAGCATCCGGGGGCAGGGACAGCTGTCCAAACAGAGGGACACCTGTGCAGGGAAGGCCAGGGCAACCAGAGACATCCCTGGCTCCAGAGGTGGCTCCCTGAACCCGCCCTTCTCCTTTGATCTTCACCCGAGCAGCCTGGGCTGCTCCGCTTCACCCCGCATTTGTTTCCTCCCTCCTCTTTCCCGAGGTGAGTCTGATCTCTGTTCCACCTTGGAATTACTGCCTGGAGCTTTCAGAGCCATGTGAGCGTGTATCTTTCCTCCACACACTCAGGCTTTTCTTTTCCCCATCCCCCTGGAGACCAAAGTAGGAGGCAGCACCACCAATTTCCCTGCATTTCCCTGCATTTCCCTGCATTTCCCTGCATTTCCCTGCATTTCCCTGCATTTTGCCTGTTTTCAGCTGTGTTTTCTCACCTATGGTTTACTCTTCCCTACAGGAGTCATCATGTTCCAAGAATCTCTCCCTTGTGTGGATATTTTTCCATCTAGAAAGCAGCTTCCTCAAATGATAAAGTGGGTTTATTTAAAAAAACAAAACAAAACAAAACAAAAAACCAAACAAAACAAACAAACAAACAAACAAACAACAACAACAACAAAACACAAACAAAAAAAAAACAACCGAAGGAGTCAGGGGCTCTTTCTTGCCTTAATCAGAGTGGATCAGGGTACACTCCACACATTCGTTCATCCCATTTAAACATTTGTTTCTGGTTTAGATCTATCTGCAGTAAGAGACAGTGTGGACATCTGTCTTATTATCCAACAGTAGGTTAAGAAAAATAAACCCCCCCATGCTCCCTGGGAGGGACATTGGAATCATGGGATTCTCCAGGCTGGAAGAGACCTCCAAGATCACAAAATTCAATCTGCTGACATTGATATAATTTCTTCTTTTCCCCCCTCTTTTTCTCACACATTCATTCAGCATAAAACTGGCACATTCCTGAAATCTCCCTTGGGTTTGACACCTGGAATCTCCCCACCTTGGATTTTGGGACGACCAAGCCCAGCAACTTTTCCAGAGCTTCTCTAAGCATTCGCTGGGAAGAGCAATCTAGCCAATGGAATATGGAATGAACTGGTTCCTCAGATTTTTAAGGAGACTCCTCCACCCTTTGGTCAAGGTTTGTGTGGGCTCTGCTCCCCTTTAGTGCTGAGAGAGGGAGGCTGTGGGAGCCTGGGATGGGGATGGAGGGAGGAAAGGACACTGGGGGTGCAATCCGGGTTTTGATGTGCCGATGGGGCTGAGGGATTTCTCACTCTTCTCTCTTTTCTTCTCCTTTCATCCAGCATTTCTGCCTGCTGCACATGTTCCCCTTTACAGCATGCCAGAGCTCTGACAGAAGGAAAGGGCAGGGAAGGCGTGCAGGAGGGGAAAAAAAAAAAATAAATTTCTCTGTAAAGTTTCTGTTCTGGAGAGAAAACAGGGCTTTATCAAAATATTAGCAGAGCACCAGCTGGTGCCGATTAGCAAAGCCCTGGGTGAGAGTTTTCCATTTACCTTGTGCTGTTTTTCTTTCCCTGAGCTGCACATGCTCTTTCCCAAAGTGCAAAGGTTTTGGCCACCGAGGTTCACCCAGCTCGGGCGCCGTTGGTTTTTCAAAAATCACCCAAGCTGCACTCAGGAATTGCAATGCCCATTCAAAAGCCTAGCTGGCTTGGGGCACTAAGTCCCATCCCTACAGGCTGGTTGGGTAAGGAGGGGTGAAGGGTCATGAGGACTGAAAATGTCACCACGACCAAAAGCATTGTACAGATGCTCATTAACCAAAGATCATGGCTGGGGGTGATTTCCCCCACGCCCAGCTTGCCAAGGTGCCAGGGGCAGGCCAGATCTGATTCCCAAAGCTCTTGAGGGGCCTGGACACCACCACTCAGCACCTTTTTTTTTTTTTTTTTTTTGCAGGAGATGCTGCTGCTGCATCCTGGACTCCAGCCCGGTGCCGGGCTTTTGCGGAGGTGAGGAAAGTATTGCTCATTCATAAATGCTTGTTTTAAGGGATATTATTCCCAAATATTAAAGTAGAACCAGCTTTTAGGAGAAGAGGATAAAGATTTGGCTGGGAACCCCTGAACTGGAGGACCAATAACTTGGGAATTGCTCTGAAGTGTTTGATCTGTCTCGGGCCAGCAAACGCTGAGCCAGCGCCTGCCGTTAAGTGGAAGTTATTTTCTGCATCCACCAGAGTCCCATAAAACCATTTCCTCTGGGATCCACAGGGACAGCCAGGGCTGCTTTTTTTTTTTTCTTTTTTTTTTTTGGGCTTTTTTATTCTCCCCCAGCAATATCAATATGTAAGTGCTGAGGGAAGGAGCACGTGCTGTGTGACAGATTTAGGAGTAGCCTTAGGGCTCCATCACCTCTCTCCAAGCGGCTTTGCCAGAGTGCTGGAATTGCCTCCTATTCATCAGGAGGGAAGGCTGGTTTGGGGATTAACAGGCAGAGCTGGTCCTGCTGGAGTCTGGGTCCTACACCCACCTCTGCTGCAGGCTCCTGTGTCAGCTCCAGGGAACGAGGTAGTCCTGAAGGGTGGGGAAAAGGGCTTTTTCCTGGGCTCTGGGGGAGCAAAGTCCCCATCCATGCAGGAACGGATCCTCACAGCTGATTTTGGGAAACCTTCAGTTGCATTTTGAAGCATAACTGCACCTACTCAGCACCTTTTGGTTCCTCTGTGGTTCCCAAGCCTGTTTGGAGCATATTCAACCCCAAAACATGCAGGATGGGTTGTGCCACCATCTTTCAGATAATAATCCTGCAGGCCAGGAGTACACAGAATCATCAAACCATGAAATGGTTTGGGTTGGAAGAGAGAGTTAAAGCTCGTCCCATTCCAACACCTGCCATGGGCAGGGACACCTTCCACTAGCCCAGGTTGCTCCAAGCCCCATCCAGCCTGGCTTTGAGCACTTCCAAGGATGCAGGGACAGCCACAGCTTCTCTGGGCACCCTGGGCAATCCTTCCTCACAGGGAAGGATACCTTCCCAATATCCCATCCACCCCTGCCCTCTGGCAGTGGGAAGCCAGTTACCCTTTTCTTGTCACTCCATGCCCTTGTCCAAAGTCCCTCTTCCATTCAGCATTTCACCATTCCCTGCAGGAGGGGGTTGCTTTGGCAATAAAAAACCGAAGGAGTGATGGGAGAAGTGACACCTCCACCTGCCAAGTGATGCCTTTCAGCTCCTGCGTTTGCCTGAGCCAATTATTTTATTTTTTTTTTCCTCTTTTTGGGGTCTGGAAGTCCATTTGCAAAGGCTGAAGGGAAGAAAAACAACCTTCTCCCCCCACTGCCCCACCACCTAAGTGCTAAAGCAGATCCCAGAGGTGGAGCACGGGGAGGTGTAAGCAGGAGAAGACCTGGCAGGAGATCTTGTTCTCCAGTTGTGCCTGGGGGCTTTTCCCGTCGGAGCCCCTGGAAGGCCAGCGGGGAAATGATTCCAATCCCAGGCTTTCCAGCTTCCACGCTAATTTAGCCCAAACTGTTTCCTAGTCTCTGAGAGGGGAGCAGGGATGAGGTTTGCAGATTGGAAGTGGTGGGGGGCGGGGGGAGTGTGGGGAACTGCAAATGATCTCAGCAGTTTTACAGCCATCTCTTTTCCTGGCAGGACATGAGGGAGAGCGTCTCCCCGCCCCTGGGGTGGAAGGTGGAGGAATGTGAACGCTGGAACACTTCTCAGCTTTGCCCTGATGGTCTTTCCTCCCCGGTTTTATTGGTGTCCGTAAATTCAGGGCAAATATTCCCAAAGGTGCCTTTTCACCCTCCGTGGCCTCATACCGAGGGATTGCTGGGTGTCCCAGAGAAGCCACCCCTCTCCATCCATGCTGGCTCCAAAGGCTGTGGCAAGCAACCACCGGGTGTCACCTCCACCTAGAGAGGAGTGAAATCTCTGGGAAAAAGCACGTTTGAGGGGAATGTTTACAAAGAGTCTCTTTTTTTGAGGGTCATCTGTGCCTCATCTGCTGTGCTCCTGTGCAAACACCTTGAGCAGATGCAGCTGGGAGGGAGCCCAGGGGCTGCAGGGGGTGGTCAGCAATCCTTTCCCACTGGAGACTTCCATCCCATCCACCAGTAGCAGGGATCCTGCCTTTCAGGCTCAGCTCTTCCCTCACAACAAAAATTCCTGCCTCCATTTCCCACTTTTCCCAAAGCTGTGGCCCGTGGCTCATCATTCGCTTTAAAACCTCTGTGTGACACAGGATGGGATCCTCAGGTCGCAAGTGCCACCAGCTGGAGCCAGTCTTCCAACAAGGGAAAAGCAAGGGGAAAAAAAACCCAGGAGAAACGGATGCCCTCCTGCTGCCCTTACTGGGATGTCTCCTTTTACATCCTCAGCAGTTGGAGAGAGCCACTGAGGGAAAAAAAGCCTTTTGGGGGAAAGAGCTTTTACTTTGTGGCAAACAAAAATACATCCCATAACACAGGAGGGTCCCGTAAGCGGCAGCGTGGTGGGAACCTGGTAATTAATTATATGCAGTTTTGTAGCTGGTCTGATTCCACCATCGCCATTTGCATTTCCATGGCAAAATTTTAGGGTTTTCTGGGGCTGCTGTGATGTTTCAATGAAATTCCCGCTCCAGAGCTGTGGCTCCCTGTGGAGGGGACCATCAGCTTCTCCCTGAGGATGAGGGCTTAGGGCATCTCTCCATCTCCTCACTTGCTGAGGACCACATTTGTAGTGTGGGGTCACTGACATGGCTGTCCCCTTGGTGCTCCTCAGGAGGATGGACACCAGTCCTGAACTGGCTGATTCTGCAAGAGGAACCATCCCACCCCTCATGGTTTGAGTATCAGCCAGGATATGGGGGGGATTTGAGGCCAGTTCTTGCATCTAGAGCCCTTTCCCTGGAAACCAGCTGGGCCAGAGGTTATTTTACCCCAAGGCAATACGAATTGGTGATTCCATTGAGAAATCAATGATTCAGACCAAAAGAGGGGAAATTCAAACCGAAAGAGGGGAAATTCACGCTGGAAGAGGGGAAATTTAGGTGAGATATCAAGAAAAATTTCTTCTCTATGAGGGTGGGGAGGCCCTGGCACAGGTTGAAGAGAAGCTGTGGCTGCCCCTGGATCCCTGGAAATGTCCAAGGCTGGGTTAGACAGAGCTTAGAGCCACCTGGGCAAGTGGAAGCTGTCCCTGCCCATGGCAGGGGGTGGAACTGGGTGAGCTTTAAGCTCCCTAAACCAGTCTGTGATTCTGTGGTTTGTAAAGCATAAAAAGCCCTGTGTGGAAAGAACCTGCTCCAAAGGGACAGAACAAGCTTGGACACGGAGAGAGCAGGAGAACTTGGTGTTTTTTTCCCCCCTCGCTGTTTTGCTGCAGGGAAGTCAGAAAAGCACAGTGACAAACTGCCTTGCCTCGGAACCAGATATTTACGTTTTCTCCACATTTCCCAGAAGGCATTAGCACTTTTCCAAATGGGGCACAGGAGGAGCAAATGCTGTGCCTGTGTCTCTCCACACACACACAGGAGATATTTTAGTTCTCCCGTTCGAATGAGGGGTGGGATACCCTTCAGCACTGCCTTTCTCAGCATATGTGCTCTTAGACTCCCTCACTCTTTGTTTCTGCCAATGCCTAAATTGGGAATACTGAACAGCCACAACTATGCAGCTCGTGGGGATGCAGGAATTCGTTTGGAGGCAGTGAGTTTTGATCCCTTTTCAAGGGACAGAGGCGCTGCAGCTGCAGGAGAGGAGATCTCTGTTTGTAATGTGCATCACGGCCTGGCCTTGTTCTTGTGAGCGCCTCGGGGCAGAAGCGAAGCTTTTAAACAGAAAGCAGCCAGCAGGTTCAGTGCCACACCGGGGCTACACATTTGTTTACGTGTACATAGAGAGGAAACACCTGTGTGCCTGCTGTTGGCGCTGGGTTGAGGTTTTTAGGCCCCAGAAGGCCCAGGAGTAGGTAGGTGGCGGCTGGCAGCGTTCCTGAGATGTGGCACTTTGCTCTCCAGGTGAAGGCGAGTTCCTCTGGGGACCAGGAGGTGGCTGAGGGGGCTCTGAGTGTGTCCAAACTCTGCTGTGTCACCCCAGGGGGTGACACAATGAGCAACGAGGGGAGAGTGGCTGGGAGCGAGGTGGGAGGAGCAGGGAAGGCTGGGGGATAACGAGAGGTTGGTCAGATGAGCACTGGGGAGCAGAGGGAAGGGAAATTCGACACAAAATTGAGAGTTTTACCTTGTAAATCATCCCTTGAAGCCAGGGGAGTTTGCCCTGGCGTGTCCATCAAGGCACCCACTTCATAAAATCCCAGAACTGCTGAGGTTGGAAAAGCTCCCCAAGGCCATCGAGCCCAGCCTGTGACTGACCCCCACTTGGTCACCAGCCCAGAGCACTGAGTGCCATGTCCAGGCATTCCTTGGAATATGGGCAGCTCCTCATCCCCGGGCTCTCATCCAGGAGTACATGGGATGCAGAGTTTGTGCGAATACCTGATGGGATTTGTTTTGTTTTGGTCACGGACATCCATTTCCACCTCCTGTCCCCACGGTTTTTTAAACGCGTCAAATTTTCCTCCAGTTTTTCGTGTGTGTTTTGTTGTTTTGTTTGGGGTTTTTTTTGGCAGTAAAAGCATTGAGCCACACGATCCTCTGGGCAATGTTTTGCCAGCCTGCAGTTGCTGAGTGAGGCGAGCTGAGCTGTGCTGTGAGAGCTCCCTGATATTACCCACCACAACAATAAAACACTGGCAGGGAAACAAAAAGAAGATATTCTCAACTCTCCAACTGGACATTGACTCTCCAGCTGTAAGATTGCTTCCTTTGCTCTAGGGATGAACCTCACTGGCAGTACAGTTTCATTTTTCTGGTGTGTTAGGGCATGAAACAGATTTATTTGTTCATTTTTATGGGAGGGAGGGTGGGTTGCAAAGTGTTAGTGGGGCTAAGACAGCACGGGGTGATGCAGACCATTGATCAGGCAGTGAATTATAACAGAGATGGTGCTCTGGGCATGACTCAGCTGTCTTTGGAAGGGAATTCCATGTTTTTTAGGGATGCCTGGAGGTCCCTGAGGCAGGTAAGATTGATTGGGGCAGGCAGTGACTGAGGGCTGTTGCCTTCTGCACCTCCAGCTCCCTCGTGGCTCAAGGTGAGGTTGCCATCAAGCCCTGCATCCCATTTTGGCCCAAAATAATGGATCAAACTCCTTCCCACCCCATACAGGACCCATCCCCACCTAGCCCTCAGTGCTGAGACCCCAGGAATATGCCCTCCTGCCCCCCTTCTGCCCAGCCATGGCCACCCACATCCTTCCCTGCCCACTGCCCTGCCCTCTTCCCATTCTCCCAGCCCTGCCATTCCCTCACTTTCCACCCTACTCTTTTTTTTTTTTTTCTTTTTTTGGTGGATCTCCCTCTGGAAGGCAAAGGGAAGTGAGGGGGTGAAGCCTTGGAGGGGGCACAGCAGCACCAAACCCCAAAACCCCAATCAGCCCCCAAACCCCGTGTGCCTCCCCGCCTCCCCCGGGGCAGCTGCTGCTAAAGATCAAAGCGTGAGGCAAAAATAGCAAAAAAAAAAAGGGGAAGAGCTCGTGGGTTTTGACATCTGGAGGCCAGAAGCTGCTCCTGCTTCAGAGTAGGCAGGAGGTGAAAGAGGAAGGGGAAAAGTGGGTTCACAGGCTCTTCTGGTTTTGTTTTTTTTTTTACAGGGATGAAAAACTTTTTTATCAATTTGTACGGGTTGCTGTTACCTGAGAGAGCAGTGTCTGTCTTAGTCCTCTGCAAGGCCTGAATTTCAGAGTTAGAGGTGCTAAGAGCCCTTATAAATAAAGGGGTGGGTATTTTCTGACAGGCAGAACACTGATCTTTCTGTGATGCATCACCTGACAGCCTTATTTTTATTCCAAGGAGTGCAAGGAGCCACCTGGGAAATGTCTGTGCTGCTTGGCTGGATGAAACAGGTGCTGTTTCCTTTGGGGCTGGAGATTTTCAACAATAAGGGCTCAAAAGCCATCCCCAAACCCAAGGGGACATCCAAATCAGAGCCCTTCTACACTGTCTGTCTCCAATCCTTTTGGAAATCCAACCTCTGGACAGCACTGGAGGCAGCACAGGGTGACATTTCCCACGGCCAAACGTGATTTACAGCGGATGGATTGCATCCTGTGCCATGAGTGATTCTGGCCATGGGACAAAGGAAGGTGGTGGAGGAGAAGGTGAGAATGGAAAATGACAGGTCTGATTGTCTTCCTGTTAGCAGGAAGAGCTCACGAAAGAAATAGAAAATGTCATTTTTGATGATACAAACTGCTGTCTGATCCCATGCAGGTTAAGTGCCCTTTTATTTTAATTTTTCTTAGCTGTTCAATCTTTTGAAGAACTGGAACTGTCAGGAGGTGTTTTGTGGCATGTTGGACCCTCTGTGGTCCTTTCTGAGCTCCACCAGCACAGAACGGGAAAATCCCAGAATTTTTGGGGTTGGAAGGCACCTTAAAGCTCGTTTCATTCCAATCCCCCTGCCGTGGGCAGGGAGACCTTCCACCAGTCCAGCTGCCTGGGTTGATTGCCTTCATGTGGGGTCAGTGACCATCTCCTACTCCTTGATTTGGTGCTAAAAGAGCTTTTTTTCCCCCTCTTCCCTTCCCACCTCCCAGTCAGGATCTCCCATTTGCAGTGGCCTGAGGTGGATTCCTGTGGTTTTCCCCACCTGGGAGGTTGGTGCTCCCAGCCCCAGTGCCCCTGCCATGCCTGGTGGTGATGCCAAACCCTCCCAGGCTGCTTGTCTGAGTGCCTGCACTCTGCCACTTTCCCTGGCACGGGGATCAACCCTCTCCTCGCGGCCCCCAGGTGAATTCCACTTGCTCATTTAGCAAGAAATCACGGAATCTGGCAAAGCTCACCAGAAAACTTGAGAAAAAGAAGGGGGAAAAAAAAAAAAAAATGAGTGTGCAAATGCTGGGTGGTTGGATTGGGCAGGAATGGGAGAAGGAAGAAATGCCAAAGGAGGTTTATTGCTTTTCTTGCTCTGGTTGGGGCTGCCTTCGTGTGAAACTGGAGCCACATCCAGCAAGGGCATTTACATGTACGGATGTAGCCTTCAATCAGGATGATGTAAACAGTGCTGCAGCATTTTTGGAGCGGGCTGTTTGGGAAATGTGATGGATTAAATATGACAAACAAGATTCCTGGACGTTTATTTATCCGCCTTTCGGCCGGTGCCAGCTTCGTGTTAGGCAAGGCTCTGGCTACCAGACCAATCCGAGGCCTCGGGGGCAGGCCAGGCAAGGGGGGGAGGCAGCCACGGGGAGAGCCTTTTCCAAGTCCCATCTAATTTAAAGCATCTTTTGCTGAGTGGTGCAGCGAAGAGGATGTGGCTAACACAAATAAAAAAAAAAAAAAAAATCATAAAAGGGATCAAAGTGTGTGTGCAAATTCATTCCTTGTGGCAGGAGCTCTGCCAGTTCGCTTGCTCGCCTGCTTTCCTGAGGAGAAAAAAAAAAAAAAAAAAGAAAAGAAAAAAAGAAATCTCCCAGCCCCACCCCCCCATGATGGAGCAGGAAAATCGCATGTCAGGATCTCTTCTGGATTTCATAAGGGCCCGAGCAGTGATGGATGGCTGGGGTGACACCAGAGCCTGTCCGCTGTGCCGGGATCTGAGGTTGCACATGGAGCAGGAGCTATTTATAAGCAGTTCAAAGGCACCACGGGTGTGGGTGGGGGCCGGCTGGGAGCTCCAGGCCACCAGGAAGATCTCAGGAACCTGACGTTACCCCTGAGCGCTTCCTGGTGGGGGGAGAGATGAGGAGAACTTTTGCCTTAGAAATGGCAAAAGCCCGAGACAACGAAGAAAGAAATCCACATCAGGTGGTACCAGCTGGAATATTTGGGCTGACCTCACTCCACACATGGAGGAGGAGAAGACAGTTGCCTTCAAGGCAGCCACTGCAGCCCCTGAGTTGTCGTCTGCTGCCTCACCCAAGCCAGTCATTGACGCTGTTCAAGATTAACAACGACACGGACTCCGGCCTCAGAAGGCTGAAATGACTCCAATCAATCTTCATTACCTGGGAATTTCTTCCCTTTATACTCTTTCACAAAGAACCCACCCAAGGGGTGGAAGAAAGACAAACTTCTTCGACCACATTGGTCAAGTCAGAAGGACATCAAGAGAAGGCCCCTCCTAGAGAAAGGAATGCAAAACACAGGATACAGTTAGGAAAACGTGTCTCTTGTTGACAGAACAGTGCCTGAGAAAGAGTTTCAGAGAAATCAGAACATCACAGCACGAACCACTACAAGTTATCCCAGCTCCACTACCTCATCCCGCTGTGGAGGCCCCATGACACAGCCAGGCTGTGGCCGTGTTTCCGACGGGAGCACCGGAATAACATCCCTGGAGAACAAAAGCTGAGAGCCTGGGCAAAACCCAACGCCGGAAAAAGAAAAGCGAAGGGAACGCGCCTTCAAAAACCCTGCAGCAATGCTAACAGAAAAATAAACAGCCGTTTCTGCCTCTGCAGAGAAAGGAGAAGAGAAAATTCAGTCGAAGCCCAAGGCCTCGTTCTTACATTTCAGGAATTTGCTCCATTGGAGGTTGTCAAATGCTGCATGCCAGCACTCAGGAGAATGACAGCAGCGCCTTTGAGCACAATGAATCCACAAGAGCAAACTTGCGCAGAACCCCAGGTGCTATTCTTAGAAACCATCCAGAATCAGAAAATAAACAATTCATCAGGAGGAGAAATGTTGGGAGTCCCAGGGCAGATTAACTCTGGTCCAAGAGGAAACAAAACCTCAAAGGAGCCACATCACCATTCCCACACTCAGTTAATTGTCCAAGGGCAGGACGAAGGGGTTGGGAGGCTGTGGAGCTGGATGGAATAGATGGTGTCTGAAGAGGGGAAAAAAGGCAGAAAATCACAGTTTTTCCCTCATGGCTACTCCAAGAGAGGTTGCTTTGCCAGGATCTGGGATGGGAGTGTAGAGGAAGGATGAAGGGTGGCTCTGAGAAGGGCAGACACCGGGAGAAGTGCAGAGAAGGGATGGGCACGACCTGAGGATTTGAAAGTCAGTAAGAGTTTTCCACAGTGTCCAAGGTCAGGGATGCTTCTGACCAGTCTTATCTTTGACTGAGGCATGAAGGGCTAGAAGCAAACTACTGCAGGCTGCAGGTGAAATTCCCAGACACAGGGAAGCTCTCTGCCAGCCTGGATACAGCTCTGGGGTGCTCATCCACAAACAGAGAGCTGGCCTTTCCGCCCCTAAAATTCTGATTTCACCAGGTAAGGTTTGAGTCCTGGAGCTACTGAGTGAAAACACACTACCTGTGCCAAGCCAAAATGGTGCTTGTAATGAGGAGCAGCTGCCTGTGCACTTCCCCAGCCTGGGAAAACACGAAGCAGATCATCCTGAGCCTTGGAGCACTCTGGATCCCAGTTTCCAGCCCTGCTGTTGGTGCGCGTGGGGTCGGAGGGGGGCAGGCAGCTCCTAGGTCTGCTTGATCTTTCCCTTGGGAATTGGGGCATCCTGGGATGATCCCGCCATCCAGGGGTGGCCTGAAGGGCCTTGCAGTGATCTTTCCCACGTCAGTTTTGGCGTGAGGAAAGAGGGTATTCCCAGGCTGAAGGATGGAAATGCTCGTTGGCATCATTAACCTGGAGCTGCTTCAAAACCTGAGTGCTCATGGAACAGATTTTCCTGCAGAGGTTTGCTGTGAAAAATCTTCATTTCACACAGGACATCCCCAGAGAAAAGAAAGCAGGAGTCAGATAATTTTGTGTTCTTCGAGAACAGAACCGAGCAAAGCTTCTCAGATGACTCCATAAAAAAATCTAAAAAAAGGAGAAAAAAAAAAAAAAAGAAAAAAAAAAAAAAAAGAAAAAAACCCCAAACAAACAAAAACAAGGTGGGGGAAAAAATAAAGTGTGGAAAAAGAATTCACACTAAATAAGCACTGAGGGGCCTCTGGCACTTGCAGGTATATTCCCAGTGATTCCTTTTTGGATCACACAAACACCAACAAAGTCATTATAAGTCAGTTCTTTCCTTTTATTAGCAAGAGCCAGGGCTTGTTGATTCAAACCACATTCAGTCCTCAGAAGGGAGTTTTTGATCAAAGCGTTTTTAAAAATCAGATGAAAGAAGCATTATAAAAAATGTTCATTCAATGTGAGCCAGGAAGGGGAAATGGCTGCCCAGGAGAAGAGCTGGGAATATACCAGGAAAAAAGAATTACCCCAAAACCTGATGCTGATACTATAAATAACCATATAAAGTGTTACAAGTCAATGAATGATTTACAGATCCTGTGGTCCTTAATTCCTAGAATGAAATAAAACCTTTAAAATACGGCTGACTCAGACAACTCACATAATCCTTCAAAGCAAGGATCTCCTCCTTCTCCTTCTCCTTCTCCTTCTCCTTCTCCTTCTCCTTCTCCTTCTCCTTCTCCTTCTCCTTCTCCTTCTCCTTCTCCTTCTCCTTCTCCTTCTCCTTCTCCAGAAGAGGATAAGGAGGACGAGGAGTGGAACAAGGAGGACGAGGAGTGGGACAAAGAGAAGGAATTGTGGAATTATTAGGAAAGGTTGGAAAAGACCTCCAAGATGATCAAGTCCAACCCTTAACCCAGCACTGCCAAGGCCACCACTAGCCCATGTCCCCAAGTTCCACATCCACATGTTTTTTGGACACTTCCAGGCATGGTGACTCCACTGCTGCCCTGGGCAGCCTGTGCCAGTGCCTGACCATCCTTTCAATGAAAAAGCTTTCCCAATATCCAACTCAAATCCACTCCCAATCCCAGTAAAACCCAGTTATTTCCCAATAAATCTCAGGGGAGCAGAGATGTGCAGAGATGACTCCAAGGAAGCCCACGTTTTTTTGGAGAAAATCCCAATGCTGCTCTGTGCCATGGTCATGGCTATGAAACCCTAACTTTGATTTAAATCTGTAAATCACATTCTGGGTGTTACTTTTTTAAATGTTAATTCATTACAGCCTAATTAAAATTTTAAAAAATCTATCCAGGATACCTGAGGATGAGGGAATTTGGTTTATAAGTCAGTGCTTTCTCTGTACTGGAAATATGAGAATGGGAGGTTGTGACTGGTCAAGGAGAAGTTTACTTTAAAATCAAAGAGTTTTCTCTTGTTTTTTGGGGGGGTTTTCTTTTCCCCTCCTCTTCATTTTAGGTGACTTTAATCAACAATACAATAATACCCAAAAAAATAAAGCCAGAGCCTGAGCAGCCATGACCTGGTTTAGGGATGAAAACTACACTTAAAACTTTCAGGATTTTTTAGTGAAATGAAAAAGTGTAGTATTTCATTATTATCATTAATTGTTCATTGAGAAGTTTTTTTGTTTGTTTGTTTGTTTTGTTTTGTTTTTCCCCTGAGACTTCAAACCCTGTTTTAATGCATTTCCAATGAGATTTTTTTCTTTCAGTGAGGTGCAGATTTCAGTGACAAACCAGCTTCTCCTCAATCCTCCAAGCATCATTCAGGCCAGGAACTCTTCCAAGGAAGTTGCTCCCTTTTTTTTGAAGCAATAGAAGTGCTCAGCAGATGTTCTCTTCTGCTCTCCCATGCCCTGTCCCCTGCACTGCACCTCAGCAAATTCCTCCAAATTAATGATCCCTCATCCATTAATGATCCCAAAGGTAATGAATTCAAGTCATATTGAGATGATTTTAATTTTTTTTTCCATCAAGCCAACAAAACAATAGCAATTCCAGGGAGAAGGAACTATTTTGGATAAGCTCAGGAGAGAAGCATTGCCTTGCAGTTCTGAGCAAGTGGAAATCATGCTTCAAACCCACAGCAAAGCAAAGTAAGGATTTGAACAGCAAAGGTGGTTTTGTGTAGAAGACCCACAATGTTTTATTTCAGGGCATGGATCAGGAGTAATCCACACCCTCAGACTTTTAAGAAACATTTTGCAGCTGATTTGCTCAGGGAAAATTTTGCAAAACTTCTGCAAAATGCTCTGAAGTATCCAGAATTGAGTATTTTTATTGAGGGAATAAAAAATCAAACCAACCTTCCACTGGACATAAAATCCTTGGCAAAACTAAACTTCTGTGGCCTGGATCTGATGCAGGGGGAGATGGACCATGCTGGACACCCAGCCCAAGGGACACATTTTCATCCTCTGGAGAGGCTGCCCCCAGCTAAATATTCCTCACAAGAGGGAAGGGTTATCATCCAACAGGGACCTGGCAGATTCCTGGGAATTCAGGGAATCTTTGTGAGAACAGGATGTGTGACCTGCTGATCTTCCTGGGCCTGCACATAAACCCATCCCTTCTTTTTCACCAATCTTCAAAAAACCTGAAAAACATCCTTGACAAAATACAATTTAAAAATTGATAGCTCAGATTTTTTTTTTTGCCATTTCCATTTCCCTCTTCTGCTCTCTTGCAAAGCAAGTCTCAAAAGAGAAGGGCTGTGAGGTGCACAAGGACAGACATCCCTTCCCTTCCCTTCCCTTCCCTTCCCTTCCCTTCCCTTCCCTTCCCTTCCCTTCCCTTCCCTTCCCTTCCCTTCCCTTCCCTTCCCTTCCCTTCCCTTCCCTTCCCTTCCCTTCCCTTCCCTTCCCTTCCCTTCCCTTCCCTTCCCTTTTACAACCCTCCCCAAAAAAATGCATTTCTGGGAGGTCAGAATCACCTGCTGAATTCAGGGCTTGGCAAGACAGTGCATTTTAAGGAGAAAAATGTCTGTTTAAATTTTCTTAGGTGCCAAAACGCCGCGCTCTGACATGTTAAAAATGAAAAAGGTTTTGCTTGGAAAACCTTCAAACGTTTTGTTTTGTCGTTAATGTCCATTCATAATGTCCATTTTCTTTTTAAAAGCAGCCCGGCTCAGGAAGGGCATCCAGGATTAATTAAAGCAGGAGTTTCGTTTCACCTGAATTCATTGTGTTTGTTTTGATTTGCAGGGGAAAATGCCGGGATTGAAGTGCAGCCCGAATTCGGGGGGGAGAGCCAACCCCCTTCCCACCATCACCAGCACCTCAGGTCTGCTGCTGGGCACGGAGAGATCCTTTCATCCCGCCTGTGGGGATGGCAGGCAGCTATCCTGCACGGATAAAAGCCTGGAAAAGACCCCAAACATAATTTACAAGTGTGTTACATCCACGCTGGAGCTCCGAGCTCCCCCTCAGCCCTCGCAGCAACATCTGCTGTGGTGGTGGTGAGATCCATTCCTCCCTTTCTGTTAACACCAGGTCGGAGCTCCCAACACCAGCTCCGAACATTTTGAGTTTGGAGGCAGCTTTCAAACAGCTGCCATCTTTTAAAGAGAACCAGACCCAAACCTCTGCTTCTTTTTTTTTTTTTTTTTTTTTTTTTTTTCCCTCCTTCGTTTTCCTCCCCCTTCAAAAATGCGGAATTTCCCGCCCGCTCACTTCCCATAAAAATTCATCTGACATGTCTGCTCAGATGGGCAACGTCCAGGTCTCAGCCAGGCACTTGCTGGGTGCTTCACAAGCCCCCTGAGCTCAAAACCCAGCTGAAAATTTGGGATATTCAGCCCTTGTGCAGGATGGTCAGCAAGCCTTTAAAAGCTGGACCGTGTTTGGAGGTGTTCTCTGCAGCTCCTTTTCCCTTCCAGACCCTTCCAAAGTTGTGCTCCCGATTCAGAGAGTGTCTGGGATTTGTGAGAAAAGGAACATACATTTATGTCTATTATTTATGTGTGTGTGAAACTGCCTATGCACAAGCAGATCCATCACTTCTTTAAAAACGTTTGCAATCCATTTTCTCTATGTCTTGACTTCATAAAAAACTTGTAAAAGTGGTCATTTTCCTTTGGACAGGTAAAACTCTGGGGATTTCAAGATCTTGACACACTTTGACTTTTTGAATAAGCTTGACCACTCCTTTAAACCCACGGAGAGAGCTGCTGATGTTTCCAAAATGTGAAACGTCAGCAAAAAGCAATGAGGGAACTTTTCTTTTTTTTTTTTTTTTTTTTTTTTTTTCATTGTTTTACCAGCTCTGGCTGGCATTTGTCCACTTTGCTCACTTCAGGCTTCACAGGTTAAAGACTTTATACCACGTTACACCTGAAACTTCAGCAAATCCTGAAAGTTAACAGCTTTCCTGGATCCTGGCATCTCCCTGGGAGGAGCTGAGGGCGCTGGCTGCCATCCAGCAGAGCACTCAAACACCAGCTTACGTTTCAGCAGTGCTCAAGAACCAATTTCAAATTAAGCCTGTGCTTAAGTGCTCTGCCAAAGAGGAGCGGGGGATTACTCACATTCCAGGAGTTAAGCTGTGCTGAAGGTGCCTTCCTGGATTCGGGTTGGAACAATGGGGAAACAACGATGCCGTCTCGGGGTGGGGAGGAGAAAATAATGTAAAAGAAAAAAAGAAAAATTGGGAAAAATGGAAGTCGTCTGCTCGTTCTGTTGGTGGCAGAGCCATTCCTGAAAGCAGTTTTATCCAACTCTGTCCCGATCCCAGAAAGGGAAGGATGACGCAGGAGAGAGGAAGGATTTGTCAGCTCCTTCTTAATTGTTGTACCTGATTCCCCTCTTATAGGAGCATCTCTGCCTTGGAGCCAGGCTGGGAGCGATAGGAGAAGGGAAAGCTCCAGGGACACCTCAGAGCCCCTTCCAGGGCCTAAAGGGGCTCCAGGAGAGCTGGAGAGGAACTGAGGACAAGGGATGGAGGGACAGGACACAGGGAATGGCTTCCCACTGCCAGAGGGAAGGGATGGATGGGAGATTGGGAAGAAATCCTTTCTTGTGAGGGTGGGCAGGCCCCGGCACAGGGTGCCCAGAGCAGCTGTGGCTGCCCCTGGATCCCTGGAAATGTCCCCGGCCAGGTTGGACATTGGGGATTGGAGCCACCTGGGATAGTGGAAGCTGTCCCTGCCAACATGAAGCAGGGGTTGGACTGGATGATCTTTAGGGTTTCCTCCAACCCAAACCATTCTGGGACCCTTTGGCTCCATGTCCCCATGGCTGGACTCCTTTCCACACCTCTGGACTCAGCACCATCCGTGGGTTCCCTCGGGGGAGAACCAACCCCGCATCCCAAGCTGTCCTTCTGCACAGCATTAGGCTTTCCCAGGGAAATCAAACCAGATGCCTTTGCCTGTTACCAGAGAAGCCTGGCCTGTGTGGTTGTGACACAAAAATGCAATGATCTCAGGAAATAAGACATTCCCTCTTTGGAGGAAAAAGGTCAATCGATGTCAAATCCAGCCCGAGCTCCCCGGTGGCCAGAGAATGGTGGAGACAAGGCTCAGATGTGGAGTCCTAGGCCTGTTAATCCTGCTGGATTTTTGGAATGGCTGTGGTGGGTATCACCCCCTCTGCCTCATTCCTGTCCCTGAGCAGTCACAGCTCTCAGCATTTCCCCAAAATGTTTGTCAGTGCCACCTACCAATGAAGTCTTAAATCCTCCTTTTCTCCCCTGGTGTAGCAACTCTTCCATCCACTGAGGAACCTAGATGGAAGGAGGTGTTGATATGTGGAAAAAGCTCTTGGCCCTAAAGAGTTAAAATGTCCAGGGGATATCCTTCAAACCCATGTCTTTGTTGTGCCATCGTTTGGGAATCTGGCTCAAAATCTGCTCCTTCACTCAAGCACTCATGGAGCTTTGGAGCGGGTAAGACTAAGCCAAATTCCCCCAATCCTCTGTAAGTGTTACTAAAAAACGACGGCTAAATTAGGTCCCACATTCCTGTGATCCTCGTAGTGCTGAGCAGGGAGGAATAGCTTTTGATAACGGCCCTGGATTTGGTGGTGTGGCGAGATTTATTTCCTGATCCTTCGCCCATCAAACCTTTTTCTGATCTTAATTGTCAATCACATCGTATGATTTCTCCAGAGGAATGAAAATAGCAGCTATTTGTCTTGAAAATCCCCCCTTTGATGTCAGAATTCCAGGAAATAAAACACCTTTATAGTTATGGGATCCAGACCTGTCCGGCCGGGATGCATTTCCATCAGGACTCGTGTGTGTTTGTTGACTCAGGTTTTAAGGCGCCTTTTACGGGGATTCACAATGGGATTTTCTCGGCACATTCGGGTTTTTTTCCCAGGACTAAACCTGCCCTTCTTCTTCAGGGACCTCGTGTCTGAAAGGTGTCAGCTGTGCCTGACCTGGCCTGAGCTTCCAGGGTGTTGGGTTCCAGCCTGAACAGGTCCAGCCCTTGCTGTGATGCCAAAATTATGGCTTGGACATCCAGAGCTGCTCACACGTTGGCTGTAGGAGGGACTTGTCCCAGACCTACCACGCCAGGCCACCCTTGGATCAAGGCTTGGCCATAAACAGCCCCTTCTCCAGTCCCCTGCACGGCAGCATCAATGAATCCCTTCCAGCTGAGCACTGGACAAGGAAAAACCTCCCCCTTTCCAGCTCCATCCTTTGGATTGACTCTTCATGCCACCAGCTCAGCCAACCATCCTTGCACAGCATGTCCGCTTCCATCTGGAGAAGTTATTTCTAAGAAAGGCCAGTTTTTTGTTGTTTTTTCTTTTTGGTGAAGATCAGGAAAATGAGGGAAAGGCTAATGAAGAAAAATTTGGTCGCTCCAGCCTCATTATTTTCCCATCATTTTTAAGGAGTTTTGTAGATTTTGGCTGCAGACTTGGGGATTAAATATGTGCCATGACTTGAGGGAAGGATCCTTCTTGGTGTTTCTCCTAAAAACTGCTTCCCAAGCACATTGGCTGGGTGGAAATGTGGATGTGCCACAGCCAGGCACATCTGTGTGTGTGTGTGTATATATATTTATAATCCATAACACCCACTGCTACCTGCTAACCTTTTCCTTCCAGCAGTCAAACCTGCCAGCTCCCATGACCCTCTCCAAGGTATCACTCATCATTTCTAAGCTGCTATTTTCTCTAATTTCCAGTCTTTCTGCCCATCTTTTCCTTAGACATCTCTCCTTCCAGTTGAAACTTTGGGGTTTTTCTTTGGTTCTCCCCCACAGCTCACTCCAGTACCATGTTGTGGCTGACTTGGCTGTGAATCCCATTTCCCTTTTTTCCCCTGTTTTTCCCTCAAGCTCTCACAGCTGCAGCACCTACCATTAAAAAACCCCATCATTATTTGCACGGCAAATTCCCCTCCTTGGCTTTGCAACAAGGATCTCCTTTCCTCCCTTCCCTCCCCAAATCCTCCTGTGCCCTCTCAAATTTGCAGGATTCGTTTTGTTTTTTTTTTTTCCCATCCCACCAGCAATTAATCAATAAACCTGGCAATTTGGGACCAATCTAAAACAAATTATAATTGAAAAAAGAAGTAGCTGAAGGAAATCCACCCCCCACCCCATGGTGGAAAACCATCTCCATGCTCAAACCAGTCTAGCAAAAACCACAGGATGGTTTGGGTTGGAAGGAACCTTAAAAATCATCTCGTTCCAACCCCCCTGCCATGGGACACCTCCCAGGAAAGTGAGGGGTAAGAGAATTGGCTCCTCTTTCCCAAATTTTAGGCTTCAAAGCCTGAAGGAGATGCTCACCAGCTCCACCAGAGGCACCAAAGGGGGAGCATCCATCCTCTGCTCTGCATCAGGCACCTAATGGGGTCACAAAGCCTCCAAACACCAGCCAGAACCAGGGGCAGCTTCCAAATCCCAACCCAAAATCCCACACCAGGTACCTCTGCTGGAGCCATGCTGCTTCCAGGATGTGCTGGTTCCTCTCCACCAGCCTCTGGCAGGAGCTACCAAGACAGCTGGAAGTGTACCAGGCCAGGTTGGACGGGGCTTGGAGCCTCCTGGGATAGGGGAAGGTGTCCCTGCCCATGGCAGGGGATGGAACAAGATGGGCTTTCAGGTTCCTTCCAACCCAAACCTTTCCCTGACTCCCTGATCTTGGCTTGCCCAAGGCTGGCTCTGTGGCATACCACAGCATCCCATGGCAGCGAAGCAGCTCAGGAAAACAGGGACTTCTTTCCCTAGAACATCAGCACTTTATTTTCACACAGGGCTCTGCTGATTTATACCTCCTGCCAAAAAGATCTTGTTCTCTCCCTCCAGCCAGGCTGGAGATTTGAATGCCTGGGAAGGTGATTAATTGTTAGTTGAAGAGAAAAGGCAAACCCACAGCTTTTGTTTTCCTGTGGAGTCTCAGCCTGGGAAACCCCTTTTCAGCATGGAAGGGGTATTTGGGTGTCCCCCTCCTTGAGCCAACCCTGGAAAATCCTTCAGCACCTCACTTTGATACAATTCCTGCAAACTCAAAGAGGCCTCTCCCAGGTGAGCCCTTGGCTATTTCAGGACATACCAGATCAGGTAAATCCTGGATAAGATCCCTTCCTGGAGAGGGATGGTGATTCAGGCCTCAGCTCTCCCATGGGTGGCTGGATAGCTCAGCTTTTTGGACTCCCATTTTTCAGAAAAAATGTGAAAGTTTGATCCTCAAGCTGGCCAACTGTGGTTTTTTTCACTCTCAGGGAACAGTTTATACTCTGCAGGGAGTTTCCCACTCAACCCCAATAGCTTGAAAGCAGAGGGGGGAAATAACTCCACAAATTTGGAAGGTTTGGGTACAGTGTTGAACTCTGGGTGTGCTGAGCCCCAGAGGTTTGGATCAGCTCATTGCAGAGGGATGAGCCAAGCACAAGGACAGAGCAGGATGCTCTTGGAAATGAGGGCGCTGCAGGTTCAGAGCTTGAGGCCAGGCATGAAGCTGAAACACAGAACATAACAACCACTTCAACCTGAAAAAAGTGAAGAGATTAAATGCTGTGCTCGCAGCTGCACGAGGAGTGATGCCAGCACTTGAAATCTGGGAATAATTGATCCAGGTTCCCAGAACCATTTTAACTGAATGAGTGGGGCAGAGAGGAAAAGGAGAGAGACTGAGATTGAGAGGTTGCTGTTAAAAATGCTAATCAGCAGGCTTTGAGCATCTGGTTGTACTGGAGGGCGCTCCTGGCCTGGCTGCTCTGCCACCAGTGCTTCCAGACACGTGTCCAAGAACTGGACACCAGCCAGGATGGTGCCACAGAAACCAAGGATGCACCTGATAAAGCTTTAAAAAAATGTGGTACTTCTCAACAGTCAATCAACCTGCCAGTGGCTGTGGTGGGAAAAGCACCTAAATTAGGCAAGGTGCAAAAAAAGGGGCAAAAGGAGACTGGAGTTTCCAGCAGAGAACTGGTCCCAAAAAGGGGTTGAGCTGTGTCCTCCTCAGCAGGACATCCTCTCCAACACCTCTCAACGCCTTGAAGGCTGGCAAACAGCTGATGGAGCAGGAAAACTGGTTGTGGATTGAGAAATATTGAAGAAATACTTTTGTTTGTTTTTGTTTTTTTTTTTTTTTTTCTCCTCCAGGAAGCACTGCCTGCTCGCTCTTAACAGATTTGCTGAAAATGAAACTGCTTTCCATGAAAGATTTTTAAAGAGGGGTTCTGGACACCTGGCATTTACTGCTTTCAAATTGCTGTGATGTTCCATCTTTAATTTCAAAAGTAATTGTTCTTGGTGTCCTTAGTAGGTGAGATAATTTTATCTTTTCTGGAGGTGATATTTAAAAAAATTAGATGAAGCAACAGAATTCATCTGAAAGAGGTTTATTTCCCCTTGCAGATTTCAGCTGGTGGTTTGGGTCAAATTATAATTCAACTTGACATTGACACCACATCAAAATAAGTTTGGTGGTTTGTTTTTTTGGTGTGTTTTTTTTGTTTGTTTGTTTGTTTTGTTTTTTTTTTTTTTTTGTGTTTTTTTTTTTTTTTTTTTGTTTTTTTTTTTTTTCTGTTGTTTACTTCTTTGTTCTCGAAAATAGCATCAGGGGCTGGAAGGCTGTTTCCTGCTCAGTCTTCTCTGAGGTCCAGCAATCATTTCCATCACAGCCTCCCCTAAATTCACGAATCTGATGTTAATCTTCAAACTTTTTCACAGATTAGCATTTATGAACCTTCAGCAAGGAGCCTCTGGGCTTGGCCAGGAACAATCAGCCTGGGAGTTGAACACCCTGTTGAGTTGCATCTCGTGGTACCTTTTCCATCACTTTGGTTGGGCTTTTGGAGAACATCTCAATTTAATTTGGCTTGGGAACCCCTCACACGCATGAGTTCTGCAGAGGACATCTGGTTTGCTGCACGTCGAGTTCCTCAGGAGTTTTGCAAGACATCTCTGGCAAATGAATCCCAGAGCTTTCCTCTCCTTGGTCTGGAATCTGGGAGTAGATTTTCGGAAAACTGAACCTCATCTTGCTCAGAGAAATCTGACTCAAACTCGTCCACCTGACTTTGGCTCCAAGCTGATCAAGAATCCCTTTTGTTTCATTGGGATGTCCTTGAAGTGGTATTTCGCCCCAGAAGAGATCCCTCTGCTAGGCAGAGTCCTGAGGGGAAATTTGATTCATCAGTATCATGGATTTTGTCAGCACATCTGGCGAGGAACACAAGATTTTATTGAGTTTTCCACTTGGGAGTTCAAATCTGGCCGCCGGGAGAGCTCTCTGATTCTGACAGTTCCTTGATGAAGCTCGTGAGCAAGGGAGGCAGCCTTGGCTGGAAGGTGGTGGGAGACACATCTCACCCCCAGGGTGGGGCAGGAGCTCCCTGGGAAGCATGAGGGCTGAAAGGATGTGTGCTGGATGTCTGGTGCTTCTCCTTGGCCGCAATAAATGTTGCTGCCCCATGTGGAAAAGCGGCTGCCATGGGATTTGGGAAGAGGGGAGCACTTTGGCACAGCTGTAGGGTGTAATGGAGATGGTGCAGTGCAGGATGGGCTGTCATTTAATATCAACCTGTGTCCCTGAGAAGAGCCAGTGTGACACTTCCCAAAATTAAGTGGGTCTGCACTCCCAAATGAAGGCATTATTCCCCAACCAGGACCTGCCCCCATCCCTCCGCTGAGTGTTGACAACCAGAGCTCAGGAACGGCTGAGGAGACCCAAATGAAACAACAGACTTCCTCAGTAGGGCCCAGGCGAGTTCCCTGTCAACTGTGTAATAAATAGCAAAAGCCAATTTAAAATAAAATAGAATTTATTGCCGGATTGCCAGTGGAAAAAAAAAATCACAATCCGTGCAGGGGGTGTAGATCTCTGTATAGTGTGGGGCAAAACTATACCCCCCAGACCTCACACCCCTCTCAGTCCAGGCCAGTTAGTCTTATACCCTTAACCCACTGGACAAGCCTGGGCTAGTCTGGTAGTGGTTTGGGGGGAGCTTGAAACTCCTTGAGGCTTATGGCCATGGCTCAGTCCAGAATTTCTATAGAGGTTTTTGTTCCACAATAGCACTGTTGATACAATCACAGCAAGAATGGACTTCCTGGGTGTAGTAGGTGTTTCCCCGAGCATCCCTGATGGTTCAGCCAGGCCCCATTCTTCTGAGCAATCAGGGACTGGTTGCACCTGGTTTCGGTGTCCTGCTCCCTCCATTGGTATTATAATGTCTTTGTCTTTTCCCTTAACAGAGAAGTTTCTTTGAGCTGCAAAGGTTTTTTCTGACACTCTTTGAAATGGTATGATTTACCATCACCCACACCAGTGAATACTACATGGCTATAAAATATAATCTATGAACATGAACCAACAGACACTGAGATAATGTAAAAAGGTTTCTCGTGACACCACCAGTTCAGTGCCCGCCTCAGCTGGCAGTGCCTCTAAGCTTTATGAACATACTTATCATAGAAAACATATTTTACCCTTTACCAATATCACCCTGTTAGGAAAACATAAATTAATCACTATATTTCGGGAACGTGAATTAACATATACTACAACTGGATCCCAACATATCCCAGATTTCTCTTGGATAATCATTACAGTGAGCAGTGGGTGAAATGAGGCCGGCCGAGGCACAGCGCGGAGCAGCATGCTTGGGACAGCAACACGTGCCCTGCTTTAAACCTCCCTGTGTTCAGGCAGCTTGGGACTGAAAATATGCTCATCTACCCCACTTACGGGCAAGGAAAATGAGGCATTAAAAAAATCTAATTGTTTTTTATCCATGTCCCTGTTTGTGCCTTCATGAACCTTGAAGGCCGCTTCCAACCCGAACTGCTCCATGATGGAAAAAGAGTCGGTGCATCTCCTTCCACATTGCCTCTTAGGGTTGGAAATTCAGTGTAAAGCCTTAAATGTGGTGTGTTAAAAGCTGCTGCTCGGGGAGGGAATGGATTCAGCAGGTGCTGGGCTGTGCTACCCAGGCAGGGGTGTCAGCACAGCTCGTTCCTGACATCCATGAGCTCATCCAGCTCCGGACAAACGGCACCGGGAGACACGAGCCAAGCCAGGCCGAGGAGATGGAGTGCAAAAGCAGGAGAGGGGGGTGGGGAGGGGGATATGAGGTCATCTGCACTGACAGTGTGTCAGGTTCTCACATCAGAGTAGGGCACAGAGCCCTCAGCCTCATGGAACCAGCTTCCAGCCGGGAGCCAGGCCTGTGCTCCCAGTTACGGCCTTGGAGCAGCAGCATCCGGCCTGGAGCCTTCCAGAGGGCAAATCTTTCCCTGCTTGCACCAGGAGTGAATTTGCTTGTGAGAAACCAAGGCAATGACAGGGGCTAAAAATTTTGGTGTCCTGCTTGGGAAAAAAAAAAAAATCTCCAAATCCCAAGTTTTTCTGCAGAGCAGCCATGTAAGTGAGCAGTGGAGGCCATCACACCCTTAACTGCTTCCCCATACCCCCAGTGCTGAGCATAATCAACGAGGGATTTGTTTTGTTGTGTTGTGGGTTTTTTTTTTTCCCCATAATCAGGAAAACCTGAAGCTAATGTTTCCTTTGCCTTTCCTGATTTATTTCCTCAGCAGCCAAGCCACAAGATCAGAGCAGAGACACTCATTAGGCAGGTGAAGTTGGGAGAGCATTCACACAAGCCTCACAACTCTCCACTTAAAGTCCAGTAAAACTCAAGGGGAAAGAAAAGTATTCTGTTTTTTAAAGGCTCATGGTGTGTTTCAGCAGCCGCCTCTTACTGAGCTTTCCATAGCTTGTTTCCTATTACTGTGAGGTGTCCAGAAGCTGTGGAAAAGCAGCAATGATCTCCTGTGAGAGCTGTCATTAGCCACGGAGCAGCGTTTGGCTGGGCACGGAGGAATTACAGTGGAGGGGAAAAAAAACCAAAGCAACCCTGGAGCAAACCAGCAACCAGCACCACCCACCCCTTCTCCAGTTCACCTGGAAGAACAGCAGAGGTGGATGGAGCGCCAATGGAGCATCCAGCTCCTGGGAAGGGTCTGGATTTGCCCAGGGCACTAGGGATTACTCCCAGGGCTGCCTGCCTGACCCCTCAGCACCAGCTACTGTGCCGAGATGTTGCCTGAATGCTGACATTTTAACAGCACGGTCCCTTCCCAGCACATGATCCGGCGTGAGGGAATAACAGGATGTATTAATGTCATTTCAGATAACAATATTCCTCTCAGAGCAGGCTTCTGGCACCACATGTCCCCCAGCGAGAGAACTCTATCCCTATCGCTGCGGCACTGGCTCTGAGCTCGAAAGGAATCCATTTGGGCCATTAAAATGACTTGTGAAATGTGGGATAGTTAGCAAATAATTAGGACCACATTTCATTCCTCTGCCTGCCCGCGGCTCTGCACCGTGGTCTCAGTTCAGGTTTGCCTTTTGCACACCAACACCAGCACCGTTTATTTTTCGGGGATCGTGCTTCCCCTCCATCCCCCTGCCCTCCTTGTCAGCTGGTGTTTGTCACCTGCAGCATCCACTTTGTGTGGGAAATAAAAAAACGAAAGGAGCTGGGTTTGAAGAGGTGCCAGGGAAGGCTTCCCCATTTTCCATCTCCTGTGCAATGGTGGTGCCTCTCTGCCCCCACCACCTGTGGGATAACCTGGACTGGAAGGATTATCCAGGACTCATTTCTCACAAAGTCCCTGCTGATGGCTGTCCATGAGCTGGGAATTACCACAGAATTTGGAAAATGATGCTGTTTTTGCGATGCTGCTGGAGCCAGTCCCCCTCCCCGGGCTGCATTTCCAAGCCCTCTGCTCCAGGCTGTGCTGGAAAACACAGCTTGGGCACCAGTGGGACTGGGATCCCACCGCCATCGTGCTTGATGGGGGATAATGTCCCTCCTCACCCCTTTGGTCCCCCTGAGGGAGGGTCCTGGGCTGGAGCTCTCACCCCTCACATGTTTGAGGGAGTTTTCCCTCCCTTTTTATACTCATGGATCTGCTCCTCCAGGCCCATATGACCACAGGCAGCAGGAGCCAATATTTCTGCACTGGAGATGAGCCCAGTGATGCCTCTGGATGGTGCGTGTGATGAGCAAGGACATGCAGCAGCCTCATGGACGCTGGGGCAGGCCTTTGCTCCTGGACATTCCTCAGGGATCCTCCTTAGGCCTGAAAAAAGCCCTACTGCTCAGTCCTGTGCTTCCTGAGGAAGGGAACAGCTTTGGGCCTTGTCCGTGTCTTCCCATGGGGAATCCTGCAACTCCAGAGCCAGCCCCATCATCCAGACCCTGCCATGGGTGCTGTTCCTCCATCTCATCCTTCCTCTGCCTCTTGGGTCCACAAGAAATCCCTCAAGGAATCTTGTGCATCCTTGAGAATGGGTCCCTGAGGTTTTTGTGACTTCATCATCCCCTCAGTGCAACAGAAACCCATACTGAGGACTTTCATCCCTGTCTTTCCTATCCTTGCCTCTGGAATACCTCTAAGCCCTCACACAGGAGGACAGAGGACACTGAGGGGTGTGCTCCTCACCACCCTTCCCTTTCTCCCTCCTGCCCCTGAAGCATTGATTCCTTTTGGAAACCAGATGAGGACACCAAGTCCCAGGAGCACCTGGCTGAAGCCACAGAGCAATCAGCTGGGAATGAGTCATGCCAGCAGCCCAATCCCAGGAATCCCAGCCAGATCCCTCCACACAGGACAGAAATAGATTGTGTTTGGCAGATGACAGGCTCTGGCCAAGCCCTTCAGAGGGGGGATGCAGGGATCAGGACTATTATTATCCCCGATATTTTTTATTTGGGAAGCACTCCTATTGCCTCAAGTGCTCCCAGGATTGCCGGCAAGAGCCTTCCTGTCCTTAGCACACAGGATTTCTGGGATCCAAGGGTGTGACTGGAGATGAGCTATGAGCTGTGGGATGGACGTGCTAACAACCTTTGGCAGGAAGGAGGGGACTGGACCAGCACTTCATCCCAGCCGGAGACATTCCAAGGCCAAGGAATTGCCACGCCAAGGAGCGGCTGCAAAGTGAGGGTCGGACAAAGCAGCGGAAACGGGGGTGAAACACCTCACAAAGGGTAAATATTGGGAACATCTGGAGCCTTGGGCCAGGTATGTCCACCCGCAGCCTCCCTGGAAAGGCAGGGAAAGCTGTCCCAGGCTGCAGGAACGTGAGAGGCTGGGGATGGATGGGACAGCTCATCCTGTGACCTTCTGCTCCCTGGTCATCAGGCACGGGGTGCTGCCTCTAAACCCCTGCTCATGTTTTCCTGCAGGAACCTCAGCTTCCCACTGCTGAAAACATGGAAAATATGACCCTGGCGCAACCTAAAAATGAACAAGGCAGAAGATATTTTTAGGGATCTCATCATCTGGGTTTTCACCCAAGTCCTGGGTTTGGAGAGACTCACTGTGGGGAGGAGGACAGATAAGGGGCCTTCCCAGCTCCTGGGATGAGCCCTGGTATCTCCTGGCTCCTCAGCAGTGGTGGTGACATGTCTAGACACTCTGGGAAGCATTCAATCAGGACAAGGAGGAATGGGTCCTGCTGTTAGGAACAATGCAAGAAGAACAAAACAGCCCCGTTTTATTCCCTGCAGCTGTCTTTTAAAAGGACTATTAGGTCACTGAAAGTTTTAGTTACAGCAAAAAATAACTCTTAAAAAAAAAAAAAAGGAAAACCGAAAAACCCCACAAAAAAAAATTGAAATGAAGCTGTATATATTTTTGGGAAATTGCTTTTTTTATTTTAATAGGTTTCCCTTTCAACTCTCTTCCAGCTGATTTTTTTTTCCTTCTTTGAGCTCTGTGATTATTAATGGCTGTAGCGCTAATGTGCTTGGAAAAAGCTCATTGGAGACCACGTTTTTTGGATTATAAAATATCTGAAAGATATTTTTCTTTTCTTCAGCCAACTATCGCCCAGCTTTCCCAAGCAGACATTATTCCATGCCACAGCATTGGATACAATTGGACCCCAGCTTGGCTTTGAAGGTAAGTGGGAAAAGCCCACTTTGAAATGGGGTTGTTGCTTCTGCCATGGAACATTCCCAATGTCTGCTCCTGGAGGACTCACTCCCACCCATTGGTACATTGAGGGTTTTCTGGTGTTACTAAACAACCCAAATTGTATTATTTTTTTTTTTCTTTCTTATTTGCAAGTGGAGTCCAGGAGTTCTGGAGAGAGCCGTGGACAGACGTGGATGTGGTTTGTCTGTGTTGTGGTGGCAGAGATTTCCGCTGGCCAGAGCTGGGTTTGCAGGAGCCCCGTGGGGTTCCCAGCAGGAGCAGAGGGGTCAGCCAGGCTCTCCCGGAGGGAGGCGGGGGTGGTTCCACACCACAGAGCTCCAACGAGAGAAACCACAACCAGCACAGACTCAAACCGCCGGGGTGGCGATGGGGTGGTTTATGAACACCCAAATTAGACATCACTCTGCTTCCTGGGGTGTGCTGGTTTGAAAGCAAAACCAGGGAGACTCCCAGTCAGAGATACAATTTAATAGGAGAAGAGAGAGAAAAAAGGTAAAATAAATGGAATAATACAACCTGGCACCCTGTTGGTTAGGGTGTTTAAAGCAGTCCAGAAGTAAGTCCTCCTGGAGTGGCAGATGCGGTTCTTTTGGAGCAGAGATGATCCTGAGAGAGAAGGGTCCAGTGATGGTGAGAAGGGTCCAGTCTTCCTCCAGGAATGTGGTGGAACCAAATAATTTGTGCTCCCGTGTCTCAGTTTTTATCCAGGTAGGAATGGTTGGTTCCTCCCACTGGGTGGAGCATCTCACAATGGAATGTGTCATGCCCTTGGTGAGCCTCCATGGCCCATCAGCAGCAGATATCCCCTGGAGGGAGGACAGGAGGTGAAAGAGATAACCCTGCCCCACCTGGTTTTAACAGTTGGCCCATTATCAGAAGGCACCTGCCCCCCTCCCTCCAGAGTTACAAGAGATAAAGAAAAACATCTCCCCAACTGCTTTTTACAGATGAAATAGAATACACATCCTTGCCCCCACAACCCAAGACATGGGGTTATATCCCAGCCCAGCAGTGCCTGCCTGGGATATCCAGCTCCAGCTCCATTGCTCAGTGGAGGTGTTCCCTGTGCCTGTGTCCTGGTTTGGAAAGACAGGTGTCTGCCAGGGAGAGCCAGAGCTTCCCTTGGAATGGAGATTGTAAACCCCCTCCCTCCAAATTATTATAATTTTGAAATGATGGGGCTTTCAGGCAAAGGTGTGGGAATAGGAATGACAGTTCTTTACTAGGAATATTAAAAATAAAAATGTAATAGAACAAAAGAGCAAACAAACAAAAAAAGAGAAGCCCTGACCGAGTCTGAACACGACCTGACACCCTGTTGGTCAGGATGTTGGGAGCAGTCCAATCAAGTCCTCCTGGAGTGGCAGATGTGGTTCTGTTGGAGTAGAGCTGATCCTGTGGAAGGGTCCAGTGGTGGTGAGAAGGGTCTGGTCTTCCTCTGGAAATCCAATGGAATCAGGCTGTCCTGGTGTTCTGAATTGCAGGTTTTATCCAGGCAGAAGTGCTGGGCTCCTCCCCTGGGTAGAGCATCTCCCAATGGGATGATGGAATTGTATCAGCCATGCAGTGAGCCTCGATGGCCCATGAACAGCAGATACCCCTGGAGGGAGGATGGATCAGAGGGGAGAGAGAGAAAACTGCCCCAGCTGGTTTTAACACTGGCCCATTAAAAGAAGGCACCTGCCCCCTCCCCGCCCAGGGCCAAGAGGGATGGGTCATAGAAGAGATAAAGAAAGAAACACCTCCCCAACTGGTTTCAACAGATGGAAATAGAATATATCTTGCATTGAACCCAAGACAGCCTCTGAACCAGGAGATTTACCCCAGAGCACCCTACAGGTCAGCGTTATCCAACGTTTATCCAGCGTTATCCTTCATCTTCATCAAAGGAAACTCAGACTGTCCCAATTCCCACCCATGCTGGGATACCCTCCGTGCTAACAGTGATCCAAAGGCAGAGTCCCATTGTTACAGCTGTCAAGAGGAGATGCCTGGGAGAAGAGCTCAATAAGCAGAGAGAGAATGAAGGCAGCTGTTTCCTGGCAGAGCTCGTGGTTTTTAGCAAGCTCTCACCTCGGAGCCAAACCCTGGGATGTTGTGGATGTGCTGTGACCTCTACCAGGAAGGCCACTGAGAGCCTCAGGGCTCTCCCTGTGTCAGTGTGCCAGCCTTGGGCCACTGGAAGAGGGGATATGGTTCCTCCTGGCCCTTCAAGGTGTGACAATCACCACCTGCACGTGCAGAATGCTCTGCTGTGGAGAGTGTTGCAGGAGCTGCTTTCAAGGTCCTGCTCAAGCAAAGGGAACCAGGAGTTCCCCTCCTTGATCTCCAGCTCTGCCATTTGCAATTTATCATCTCTCCTTAACGCTACAGAGTGAGAATTCCATGGGGATTTTAATGCAAAAACAGTGAAATCAAAGCTTTCTCCTCAAGGAAAAAAGCGGAATTTTCAGCTTTCTCATAGGACTGTTTAAAATGCTGAAAACGTAGCAGATGAGCAGAAACAGCAATATCAGAGCGTTTGGAGTGCTCCTCTTCTCCATAAATATATTTAGCAGCCATCAGCTTCCTCTTGGAAGCAGATTGGGAAGCAGCAGTGGTTGGTGATTCATTGACATTTCTGAAGATCCTTTCTCACAGTGGGCAAGTCCAAGGACAAGGCAACCCCCCTCAGCTCCACACAGACACCAAATCCATGGCACTGAAAGCTACGGAGACCAGGGACAGGCAGACCTAGGGAATAACTGCAGGTTCATCTCCCAGGGGTTTCCCACAACGACTGTTTAACCAACATTTCCCATCTATCTCCCATTTTCTCGTGACCCTGCTAAGTTCAGCCCTCCACTAAAAATAATCTCTGCCTTTTATTGCTGGGAAAGGATCCCAGCCTTCACAGAAACAGGGCTTCTAATCTTCACAGAGGCAGATGCTGGAATACCCCAAAAGCTCAGAAACTGGCAGGCAAAATTAATGAGACTTTCCCACTTATTGTTAAAAAAAAAAAAAAAAAAAAAAAAGGTCTCTTGTGAGTTTATAGCAGCTGCAGATCCAGAGGCCCTTTTAACTCTCCAAATAAATTGTACTTTCCATGGTTTTGGGTTGGCTGTGCTGTGGTATGAACTTCAGGAATAGGAACTGATGAGATCTTTAGCAGATATATCCAAAAGAAGTGGGCAGAGACCTCAGCCCTGCTCTGTTTGGGTTGTTCAAAAAACACACATCTCCTGAGTTCCACCTTAAAGCAAAGGGTTGGAGTTGGGGCTTCTTCCAGAGCAGCCCCTCATGAGTTCCACAGCCTGCAGACATCATTAGCAGAGGGCAATCAGCATCCTGCTGCCCAGGGGAGAGGTGGAAGCCATCCAGGCCTTGGCAGCCAGTTCCTGGGATTTCTTATACGATCTCTGGCACGGCAAACACTCAGCCAGAACATCCCTGGAGATGCTCAGAGGTAAGCAGCCCTTTTCCAGAACTTGGGGTTTTGGGAAGGCCTTTCATCCACAGAGATCTTCCCTTCCTCCACAACTTGGTGTGTTTTGTCAGAGGGAAAAAAACAAAACAAACAAAAAAAACCCCCAAAATGGGAAAACAACTGAATTCTGGCTTCAGAGCAGGGACATGGCACGACAGCTTCAGGTCAGTCCTTGGTTTTGCTGGGAAATTCCAGGAGGGAAATTCCAGGAGGGAAATCCCAACTGTTTCCCAGCTGTCGAGAAAGGCTGGTGGTGACTGTTGCATAGGGCATGAGGCCAGAGAGGCTGTGGGGTCAGAGGTCTTCCAAAGCATTTCCTTGGACCTTTGCTTCCAAGGCCAGCAAGAACTGGAGTAGCACCACCATTTGAAAGAATATTTTGGGAACAGTCTTTTCCCTTGAACATTGAAGGAAGGAAGGACCCAGAAGGAACCAGGAACAGAAAGGATCAGTCCAGTGCCATGTGAGAAGCATGGGGCAAAGCCAAGGGTGGAGCTGGGTCTTGCCAAAGCTCACCCCAGATAATTAACTGCAAACCTGTTCTTCCACTCCTCCTCATTCCAGCTCCTGGAACTGCCAGGTGTGCTTCCTGCTCCAGCTGGCACTCAGAGCAAAACTCTGCTCCCTGCAGCATGAATCCTTCCTTCCTTCCTTCCTTCCTTCCTTCCTTCCTTCCTTCCTTCCTTCCTTCCTTCCTTCCTTCCTTCCTTCCTTCCTTCCTTCCTTCCTTCCTTCCTTCCTTCCTTCCTTCCCTCCCTCCCTCCCTCCTTCCCTCCTTCCCTCCTTCCCTCCTTCCCTCCTTCCCTCCTTCCCTCCTTCCCTCCTTCCCTCCTTCCTTTTGCAGATACCACTGAGAGGTTAACAGGGAGAAACTATTTTTAGGCCTGAAGATGTTGGATCATCCTCTGTTATGGCAACAGATCCTGTTATTCCCTGTTTCCCCTGGTCTTTTTAATGCATCAGAGTCACTGGGGCTCCCATCCAGCTTACAGTAAACACGCAAAAACCTCCGGATTTCGGGACTTATTGGTTGCATGACTGGTAAGAACATTAAAGGAAGAGAGGAAAGGCCCATCAAGGAGTCTCAGAAGGAAGGAGGGGGACTCCAGCCCGAGGAGAAACCTCTGGAGAAACCATGCCTGAGACCTGGAGTGGGGAGGGCAGAGCAGACGTCACCTGGAGGTCCCTTCCAGCCCGTAGGTCGAAGGTCAGAACCTCACAGCTCACCCAGCTCGGAGTGTGGGGCTCCAAAATGATGAAATGCTTCCTGGTTTGGGTCCAGAGCAATAAATCTTCCCTCACAGAGGTTACTCTGCACTTGGAGCAAGTTTGCAGGAGCATTTGCCAAGGTTCAGGCAAGAGCAAATGCTGAAACCAGGTTTGCCTTTGGGGAGGGTTTACTGCAAAGTCCATGACCATGGACAGGACATCTCTTACCTGCTGTGGGACAGCAATTCCTGCACTTCTCCCAGCAAATTCGTGGAGTAAGTCTTCCAGGGGAGATTCACATCTCCAATTCCCTCTCTGACATCCATGCCAACAGCAGAGAAGATCTGTGAATGCATACAGAGAGAATATCAGGGATCCTCCTGCAGGAAAATCATCTTTTCCACTCTGCAATTGCACTGAACCTTGCAGGAGCTGCAGAAGTGGCCAGGGATCCTGGACAAAACGGGGCCACATTCCCCAATCTCTCCCAGCAAAACCTCATGACTCCCTATTTTGTTATTTTATTTTGCTTTAGCCAGCATCATTTGTAGCATTTGGACTGCAAAAAATACCTCCCAAAACCCCAGGAGAATGGTGCTTCTGATAATAGATTGGGTTTCAGCACTTCTAGGATAAGGCAATTCCATTTCAAAACATACCAGTTTGGGGTTGTTTTTTTTCTATGAAATGTGAATAGAAAAACAAGACAACCTGCTCTGTTTGATCTGTGCTTTAAGTTTTACCGAGGAAAACAGAACCATTTTGGAGAAAGCAACTAGAGAAATCTGGAGGGAGCTGGCCAACAAGCAGAGAAAAAAACCCAAAAACCCAGCAGTGATCACTGAGATCTTCAGCACCAAAACATCAGCAACTGATGGCTCCTTCCAGCTTTTCTTTGTCTTCCTATCTCAGCCACAGGCTTTAACTGGAGGGAAGGAAGGCTTGGACAAATTGAAATTCCAAATGAGGCTCCAGGACAACTGTCAAGTTAAAAAAAAGAATATTTTCTATAGGTATGTTTGAACTGATGTGACCTAAAGATGATTTGAAATGTTGGAGATGTGAACAGGAGCTGAAACGATCACAAAATGCTCATTTTCGGGTTATGATGTTAAATTATTCACCCTGTGTGCTTTGCTGAAGGCTAGCAGCAGGGAGGGGCTTGGGACAAGGATCTCCAGAGCGTTTCTTTCTTTCTCTTTCTCCTCCATGGAGCTCTGGAGAGGAATTAGGAATTATCAGGGCTGCTTTCAACCTCCCTGCCCTTTGGAATGTGCAGCCATGCCCTTGGTTCAACACCACTCCATGGACTTGGCCAGCACAAAAGTTGCTCTTTGCCTCCTGGGCATCAAGGTCCTCCCAAGAGCAGATCCACAATAAAGGAGAAGAGATGGAGCTGCACGTTTCCTGAGGAAAGCTGAAGTGTATTCTGAACTGATTTGAAACCAACCCAATCAAAAGAATGAAATATTCCCCTGATCAGGTCAAACTGACCAAAATGAAGTGTTTCATTTCAGGTTTGCCTCCCCCAAACCCTTCAAAATAAAATAGGGAGAAGAAAAAAAAAAAAAAAAGACATAAAAGGAAGAACACCGCAAGTTTTCAGCACATTTCTTCCCCATGGGAAACATCAACTCTGTTTCCCATGAAGGGGCAAGTTTCCTTGGAAAAATCTGTCTCATCAGCACTTCTCCACAGTGTGCAATCACCAAAAAGCCATTTGCTCTGATCTGGGGGATTCCTGGGATTTATGGCTCTTGTATCTGTCCCTAAATCAAGCTCCCTGCTCAGAGGGTGCTTTCAAAAAAAAAAAAAAAAAGCGTAGGGAGCAACATGATGGATGGACACCCTTGGATGTCATGGGGCTGAGACTTTGGCATACCTAAACCAGGATTACAGCAGATACTGAGCTATCTCATCACATCCCACTGATCCCATCGATCCCATTGATCCCATCCCATCCCAGTCCTGTATTTCTGCAAAAACCCTTGTATGTGCAGACACCCATTACAGGTGTGTTCCTGTGAGTGAGTGTGTAAACTCCCATTATTTACATTTTTATGGAACAGTACTGCCTAGCAGGTGATATTCCATGGAGGTGAAGCAGGGCTCCCCCTGCCCTGGGACATTTTCCCTGCCCCACAGGTCCACGGGCCGAGTGCTGAAGTGCAGCCCTCTGAGCCAAGCCAGGCGTGGCAGCAGCACAAGAGGGGACCCTGGAAAAGAGAAGGAAAACTCTCGTGGTCTCTGCTTGCCCGAGATTGGGGTGGTTTTTGCCCTTTGCCCTCTGGAAAGCCCCGAGCTGACCGCAGAAACAACACAGAGTCTTCAGATGTTCTTTTTCAAGGCTGTTTCTCTTGTTTATTTTATTTTATTTTATTTTATTTTATTTTATTTTATTTTATTTTATTTTATTTTATTTTATTTTATTTTATTTTATCCTATCGCAGTTCTTTTTCTCTGAGCTCTGCCAAGGTCTGAACAGCGCAAGCATAGGTGACGACTCCTCCTCTGACCAAGGCTCATCATCTTATATACAGATAATTGCCTGTACATTATTTACAATTACAAACCAGTATCTATACTCTACACTAAACAGGTGTCTTCTACACTAACCAAATCCCTCCAAAGCTACTTGGTGTCATCATCACTGCAAAAGATGGAGACGAAGAAGAAGGAGAAGACACCAGAGCATCACTCAGAATCCTCCATCTTGTCTCTGGTCATTCCTATTCTAGAACCCCAAATGTGAAAATAATACTACTTTTTACTACTCTTGAGGGCTTGCAATTCCTCTCTTAGTGTTGGCAACCTTTCCCATGGACTAAAGTCAAGGCCCTTGCCTGTCTGGGGTCTGCGCCAGGGTCTGCAACCCCCCTGTACAAATCCCAGACCCCCCTGTACAGGTTTTTGCTCATCCAGGGTATCCAAAGGAATGCCCTGGACTGCCACAGAAAACCTGAGGTGTTTTCCTCTTTCCTGACTGCCCAGTTCAGCTTGCAGCAGCCCCTATAAATGCCTTTGCCACCCTGGCCGTGGCAGCAGAGCAGTGGGCAGCCACCAGCCCCGTGTTCTCTGCAGCGAGCTGAGAGGATCAATCAGGTTCAGAACAGGGCCTGTTTTCTGAGAGAACTGCTAAACTCCTTCACCAAGGGGTGCTGCATGTTAAGAATGGGCCAGGAGACCAGCTCCTTTAGAAAGGCCTTTATTAAAAAGACAGCTCTGGGTAGGGGGCTCGAGGGGCCGTGCACACCACTGCTGCTGCTGCTGTTGCTGCTGCTCCCACTGGACACCATGGAGGAGGAGGTGCAAGTCGAGTCTGCTGCTTATGCTACTGAGTCAAGATTCCTTCCTCACAGGAGTTCCCAGGAATTCAATTTTGGCTCCCGTGGTCCAGGAGTGCCACCTTTTTCCAGTATTCTTTAGGTTATGGTGAGAAGGTGGGAAGCCACTTGCTGAATGTCTTGCTCACACAGTAGTGTCTTCCATAGGTCCAGATTTTGTGTTGGCTCGTTGTTTTAGGGGCTTTTTGGCATTAATTTGACTTCTGCTTGCAGCAGAGCATCATGGGAGCCCCTTGATTTCCCTATGGGGCGGGGTCAGCGGTTTGACGAGCAGGCAGGGAGCAGCGGAGGCCTCACCCGATGGAAGGTAAAGGGGAATTTCGGATTTGGGGAAAGGGAATGCACAACTTGGAACACAGGAAACAGAGATTCGAGGGTACAGATCCAACACGAACAGTTTGGAACAACAGGTAAGTGACAGCGCAGAGCATCATGGGAGCCCCTTGATTTCCCTATGGGGCGGGGTCAGCAGTTTGACAAGCAGGCAGGGAGCAGCGGAGGCCTCACCCGATGGAAAGTAAAGGGGAATTCGGGATTTGGGCAAAGGGAATGCACAACTTGGAACATAGGAAACTGAGATTCGAGGGTACAGATCCAACACGAACAGTTTGGAACAACAGGTAAGTAACAGCGCAACCTTTTTAACTTCATGGCAAACAGTGTAACAATACAACATACAGCGCATAACTTGGAGTTCTTCATTCATTTCACTGCAGGGAAGGCAAGCAGGGAGGAGGAGGAGGAGGAGGTGAGAGAGGGAGTCGGTCAGCACTCACCCGCCGAGGCACCTTTCCTCCCCCAGGGAAGAAGCCCTGCCAAGGCCTTTCCGTGGTGCTCCAGTGAGCCAGGGGGTGTGCAAGGGGATGTCAGACACGCTTGGGGAGCAGGGTGTAGTGCCAAGGGGGTGTAATGCAAGCCCACGTGTTTACTTCTGAACAGGAACCCAAGCAAATCCAGCTGTGACCGCTTCGGGAGGTGAATCAAACCCACCAGCTGAAAACCTCTTGCTGTTGTTTCTTCTCCTGGAGAACCTGGGCAAAATGTTTTTAATAAAACACTCCTTCCTTCCTTCCTTTCGTTCTTTCCTTCCTTTCTTTCTTTTTTTTTTTTTTTTTAATACATATATATATCAAAGTTCAAATAAATCTTTACCGTAATCAGAAGAATGCAGAGAACTGTAAAAGTTTAGAAGAGGTCACTCCTGAGCGGCCCTGGCTCCATAAAGTGCAGTTTGATGTCCTGTAGTTTATGGCTGTGCAAAGCCCATCTCCTCTGCTCTGAGATTGGCTGTTAATGTTGTAATGATGTTTAACTGCTGACAAATGAATCACAGGTGGGGAGACAAGGGCTCCTTAAGTAAAAAAACCTGTCATTTTTATTTGGTTGCTTTTTTGTTTTGTTGTTTTGTTGTTTCGATGTTTCTCTTTAGTTCCCTCAAGCAAACAGATTAAGGAACATCCCAGCCTGTCAAGTAATATCTGTTTGTAAAAACACCACTTCCCTTTGATGCATCCATCACACACTGGAGAGGGGAGAGAGGGGTTTTCTTTCACTTGCAGTGTGGCTTCTTTTTATTTTTTTGCCACTAATTATGGAATTTCTCATTAAAATAACAAGAAGCACAGCTGGCTGAGGTTCCAGCACGTGTTTTCACTTGGGGAAATCAATGGGAACTGTATCCCTCCCTTCCTTCCTTCCTTCCTTCCTTCCTTCCTTCCTTCCTTCCTTCCTTCCTTCCTTCCTTCCTTCCTTCCTTCCTCTGCTCCAGCACTACCAGGGCCAGGTGTGGGGGGAAGACCATCTCCCTAAACCCAAACCCATCTCACACCTGACTTTTAAAATTCATCCCATTCCTCAGATTTTGGAGCTGCTTTTCAATGCCTTGCCCCTTTTAGGCCTTCCTTCCCTCCTCTTCCTCTCCCTCCTTGTGGGTTTGGGTTTTTTTTTTTTTCCCATGAGCAAAAAGAGCTCATGCAGACCTGGGTATTTATAAACTCCAACGCCAAAGCGTCAGGAACAATCACTTCCCTCCAGTTTACAGGAACATTCAAAGTGCCCCGAAACATATTTTCGACATAACTCATCACTTTGAAGATGCTTCCAAGCTTTTGTTCCTGTTTATTGACAGGAAGTTGTTTTTCGTGGCTCCAGACCAGGAGGGGGGCGATGGAGGAGCTGCCAAGTGGGTTTGTTGTGCCCTGCAAATCCCGACCCCGCATTCCTGGCCACCCCCACCCCCAGGCACCCACCACCCAACCCCTCTGGTCCTTGCCAAGTGGGATAAAAACACCATCGAGGCTTAAAGAGGGGGAAATGAGAGGCAGGATGGATGTGGGCAGGTGAGAGGGGAGCAGAAAGCTCTGCTATCCATCATGACTCTGGAAGAAGAGGGGGGCGGTTTTGAGGCACTCCCTGGCCCTGGAGAGCAGGGGTGAGGCACAAGCCCCCTGTTTCTCCTCCTGGAGAAGGGGCCAGCACAGGAGTATCATCCCCTCTGGAAACTGTGACTCGGGGGGAGAGGGGAGCAGGAAAGGGAGTGGGAAAAAGGGATCAGGGAAGGGGGAACCACCCAATTCCCCCTGCTGTGGCAGGACAGGGCTCTCCATCCCAGCACTGGAGGCTCAGGGAGGGGCCTGGGGGGCTGTTGCCCACGGAGATGGGCCAGAGCTCTGCAGGGTGACCAGCTGTGGGGGAGCTGGGAAGGTGGTGATGGGAGAGAGGCAGCACCTGCTCCCTGCTGCCTGCCAGGAGAGGGACCCAGAATGGAATTCTTGGGGGTGTCCTGTGCAGGGGGAAAAGTTGGTCTCCGTGGTCCTTGTGGGTCCCTTCCATCTCTGGGTGTTCTTTGATTTTATGAGAGAAGGACAAAAGTTTCTGGTTCCCACCTCAAGTCCTGGGTAACATCTTCAGGGAATACTCTCAGCTGGCTTCAACCCTCCTGCAGGAGCAGCATCCCCTCCTGAGGGGCATCTCCTGCTCCAGGGGCTGGTCCTGCTGGGGGAAGCCAGCAGAGGAGCAGGACGAGGCCCTGGGGTGCCCAGCAGAGCCCAGGATGAGGATCTCAGGCAGCCACAGGCATCTGCCATCAGAAGAAAGCGCCAGCCCCGCTGGGCTTGGCCTCCTGGACACCTCCAAACCCACTCAGCAGCCCTGGCACACACCCCTGGGGGAAAGGGAGGCTTCAAATCAGGCCACATCGACCTTTTTTTTTTTCTTTAATGTATATTGACAGTGGGACTGGCTGTTACGGGCTGAGTGCCTGGGGTTCTTGCACTGAAAGGAGCAGAGCAACACCGGGGGCACCTCTGGATTCCACTTGCTCCCAATAATTATTACTTCTTGGCTTGTTGCTACACCGTGTAGTGTAATGTTATTGCTTGGAATGCTCTGTTAACTCAGCTTTTACTGATACCATGTGTTCCCCTCCTTTCATCCCAGTAGTGTGTCAAGAGCTGTTTTCCTAAGGATGGTCGAGGGAATATGATTCTAATATTACTGGAGATGATATAAAAAGTTTTATAGACACTGCTCCACGTTTGAACTGGGAGCCCAGAGCTCAGCCACCAGGGCCTTAGGCAGGTATTTGAACTGCATGTTTTGGAAGGCCAGTGAGGTAAAAAGGCACTTGCTGGTTTACAAGGGGCAGCCAGTTTGAAAGGGAAGATGTTAGACCTGCACTTAAGAGAGGAACAAACCAAAAACCTCAGAAAGCTGGGCTTACAACGTGCAATTTCAGGCATCATTTGTCTCCAGAAGCAGGAATTAGGGCACCCTGGGAAATACACAGGGACACGCTACTCACTGCGTTATTCCCAGGAGGGCAGCCACAAAGCTGTGGCTATTAATGTGACAGTCACTGCCTTGGCTGGCAGGGCTGGGGTAGCACTGGGATGCTCCAAAACTCCAAACAGAAGCTCCAGAGCCAAGGTGTGCTGATGATTACAAAGGATCTTTGACTTCTCTCTGGCTTGCCAGAGAGCTGCTGGCAGAAGTGGGATTTTGGGTTTTTTTTTTAGGTAGGGGTGTGCAAGGTAAGGAGGGGGAGGTGAGTCCCTGCTTGCTCAGTGGGACAGGAGAGCTGGGAATAGCTCTGCTGTGATGCTCCCAGCCAACGTGCCGAGCACAGGATCAGGAGCCCTGAGGAGGAGGAGACCCAGGGACTGCACACTCCCAGCTCTGGGAGAGCAGAGCCGAGCTGGGCTGCTGAAACCATCCCCAGGGAGCAGAGCACAGGGATTTGTTCGTTCCACTGGTCCCTTTGCCTCTCGCCAGCATTTTCAGGGCCCTTCCTGCCTCAGCTCTGCACCTGGAGTTTATGGTTTATCCACCGCTGCGGCTCCTGTGAGCCAAGGGGGACTCCGCACACCCAGCTCTGCTGCAGAAAGATTTCTGTGTGCACCAAAAACCTGTTTTCCTATTAACTCATCAAGGCACTTCTTTATGTGCTTTGCAGCAGAGTAGGTCCAGCCTGCAAAAAGAAGGCAGAGCTCCCCAGCTTTTACGAGCACTTCCATAATGGCATTTCCAACACTTGGGCCGTGGCCGCCGCGACAGCTGACGCCTCATCCATCATATCCTGCTCTCTCTTTAAAAAAAAAAAAAAAAAAAAAAGCTGCTTTATTTATTGCAGGTGACAGCCTCTGCATGGGACCAACAGGCCTGGAAATTCCAAGGCTTTTGTCTGGGCAGAAGGCGGGCTCCCAGCGTCTGACGCCGTGTTCATCACCGGGGCCGGGCTCTCCTCGCTCGCTTCCTGGTATTGCCTTGAAAGAGCATGGAATAACGGGCTCTGGGTTGGAAAGGAACTTAAGGATCATCTGCCATGGGCAGGGACACCTTCCACTGTCCCACAGGTCCCAGCCCCAATGTCCAGCCTGGCCTTGGGCACTTCCAGGGATCCAGGGGCAGCCACAGCTGCTCTGGGCACCCTGTGCCAGGGCCTGCCCACCCTCCCAGGGAACAATTCCTGCCCAATGTCCCATCCAGCCCTGCCCTCTATCAGTTCAAAACCATTCCCTGTGTCCTGTCCCTCCATCTCTTGTCCCAAGTCCCTCTCCAGCTCTCCTGGTGCCCCTTTAGGCCCTGGCAGGGGCCTGGCTCCCAAGGGACTCCAGCCCTTGGATCAACACCTTCTACTGGCACAGTTGCTGGAGTTCCAGAGCTTTCCTTGGGGTCTTTGACATCCCTATGTTTTTGGTGGTTTTTTTTTTGTTGTTGTTGTTGTTGTTGTTGTTGGGGGTGGTTTTTTGTGTTTTTTTTTGTTTTGTTTTGTTTTGTTTTGTTTTTGTGGTTTTTTGTTTGTTTGTTTGGTTGGTTGGTTTGTTTTTTTTGTTTTGTTTTGGTTTTTTTTTTTTTTTTTTTGGTTTTTTTTTTTTGTGGGTAAGAAGCAAAGATTTCCCCCTAGCCAAAGAGAGCTGGAATTTTCCTGTAAGCACAATTTTCTCACTTGGTGACTGCAGAGGGTGAGCCAAGGTGGCAGCTGGAAGGGGAAGACCTGGAGATGAACAGCAGATCACCAGCAGGGAGATGAGGTAGAAAAGGTCAGCTGCTTGCTCAGGCTCCCTTGGGACAAAGAGAAATGTGTGGCACCAAATCTGCCAATTCCCATGTGCAAAACAATGAAAACATCTCTGCTCACCAGCTTACCCTGGCTCTCTTCACCTTAAAAAGGATGGAGGGGAAGCTTTGGGACTGTAGGGCAGGCTGGGGTGAGCAGACCTTGGGTGAAATGTTTGCTGGGGTGAGGTCAGCTGTTCTCAGCTTCAGCCGAGTCACCGATCTCACGAAGCACAGCAGGGCTCCAAGCAGGACAAACACCTGTCCTGGAGATCTGCCAAAGCCACAACTGCCCAGTGCTGAGCAGAAATGGCCACATTAGACCTCAGCATCCCAAATCCCTGCTTTCCACACTCACATTGGAGTAATGGTCTCTCTGTTCCAAACCACAGGGCAGTGCAGGTCTGGACTGGGAAAGGTCACTCCTATGCACCCAAACCTGACCCTCCTGAACATCCCCTCATCTCCTCTGAGGCTTTATTATCCAGCTGAGCACACTCAAACCTTTGTAAAACATTTGAAGACCTGGCTAAAATTCCTGCCCATGCCTTGCAGTCTGGCCAGGTCCACCCATTTCCACCTTGGTGTAGCCTTGAAAAGAAACCACTGTGGAAAGAAGTTCCCATCAATTTCTGTGGCTGCAGAGCTTTGCTTCACCCCAGCTCCACCAGGAAATGATGGTGGTGGAGAGCCTGTCAGAAATGAAATCTTGGATTTGGGATCCATCAGCCTCTGGAGGTGACCTGAAGGATCCCCTGCTGTGGGCCTGGGATCCTGGCCTGGAGTCCAGGGCATTCCTTTGGTCACCCTGGAAGGTCAGAGACCTCGGCAGAAATGTCTGGGACCTGAGCAAAAGAGTTTGGAACCTATACAGGGGGGTCTGGGATCTGTACAGGGAGGTTGGAGACCCTGGCACTGAGCCCAGGAAGACACTGGCTTGACTTCAGTCCATGGGAAAAACTTCCAACACTGAGAGAGGAATTACAAGCCACAAAGGTGTGAAAGAGAGTAGTGTAGTTTAGCACAGGGTGGAAAATTCTGTACGTTTGGGTTTTTAGAATAGAGGTGAGTGGGGACAAGATGGAGGATTCTGGGCAGTGCCATGGGTGGTGGTGGTTGTTGTTGTTTGTGTTGTTTGTGTTGCTGTTGTTGTTGTTGTTGTTGTTCTTCTTCTTCTTCTTCTTCTTCTTCTTCTTCTCCTCTTCTTCTTCTCCATCTCTATCTCCATCTCCATCTCCATCTCCATCTCCATCTCCATCTCCATCTCCATCTCCATCTCCATCTCCTACTGCGACAACGGCACAAAGTAGCTTCAAGGAGATGGGGTCAGAGTAGAAATGACCTGTTGAGTACACATTGCAGATACTGGTGTGTAATTGTAAATAATAGATACATAATTAGTGGTATAAGAGATGATGAGCCTCCGTCAGAGGAGGAGTTGCCTGTTGCCTGGGCTACTGCAGAGACCTTGGCTGGGCACACAGCAAATGGAAAGATAAAAAATGATAAACAAAGCAAGAAACCTTGAGAAACAAGAACCTGGAGACTTTGCTTTGTTCTTGCATCTGGCTCAGGGCCTTTCAAAGGACAAAAGACTCTCAACCACCCGAATCTCAGGAAATAAAAATCCCAAGACCTGTCCAGCACAGCTCCCTTCCACTTGACATCCTGGGATCCCTGCTGGGACTTCACAGCAGAGGATCTCCCCTTGGGCCTCACCTCACTCCTCCAAGGTGAGATTCCCTGCCCAGTGCTCCCCTGATCATCACTGGGCAGACCCTGGTTCTGGTTTCAAGCTGTTTTCCTTTGCACTCCCTGCTTCCCCATTGCTGGAACTCTTTTCCCATCTGCAGAATCCAGGGAATGCTCCAAAACTCCTTCACAACTGCTTGGGTTTCCTGAAGAAGAAGCCCCAGGCATTCCAGTTCCACAGGAGGGGTTCAGAACCTGCTGGTCCCCACTTTACAAACGTCAGAAGAGGTTTAAGCCAGCCCAGTGTTAAGCACAGCCTATCTGCAAGGTCCCAGATACCGCTCCTGCTCTCCCTCCCATCCAGCAGAAAAATGGCATTCAGTGGGAATGATTTACAAATGAGTCAATGCTCAGCAGGGGGAAAAGGAAAAATAATCTGTGTGCCCACAGCCAGGATCTACAGGGAGAGCTTGGGAGGGCTGCAGGGATCTGGGATGCACACAGGGATCTGGGATGCACACAGGGATCTGGGATGCACTCTGGGATCTGGGATGCACACAGGGATGCTCACAGGGATCTGGGATGCACATAGGGATGCACTCTGGGATCTGGGATGCTCACAGGGATCTGGGATGCACACAGGAATCTGGGATGCGATCTGAAATCTGGGATGCACTCTGAGATCTGGGATGCACTCAGGGATCTGGGATGTACACAGGGATCTGGGATGCACTCAGGGATCTGGGATGTACACAGGGATCTGGGATGCTCACAGGGATCTGGGATGCACCCTGGAATCTGGGATGCTAACAGGAATGCACTCTGGGATCTGGGATGCTCACAGGGATCTGGGATGCACACAGGAATCTGGGATGCGATCTGAAATCTGGGATGCACTCTGAGATCTGGGATGCACTCAGGGATCTGGGATGTACACAGGGATCTGGGATGCTCACAGGGATCTGGGATGCACACAGGGATCTGGGATGCTCACAGGGATCTGGGATGCACTCAAGGATCTGGGATGCACTCTGGGATCTGGGATGCACACAGGGATGCTCACAGGGATCCAGAACACATGCAGCATGTGCAGCAGGCACAGGAGCAAGGGAATGCTGGGAGAGGTTGCTCTGCTGTGTTTGTTTTTTAGGCAAAAAACCTGACCTGGAAATCATCGGCATTGTTGCAGCATGAGGAGGCTTTTCCTGTTTTTTCTTTGGGGATGGACATGCAAATTCTGAGGCTGAAATTGGGATTTTGTGCTTCTGAAGGCTTAGGACTTCTTTTAGGGATCAACCTACATCCAGTCCCTCCAGAGACGAGTAATGAGGCCAAATGCTTTTATTTTTTTTGTAATTGGTGTGAGAACAAAATGACACTGTGCTTCAGAACCGTTATTCTTTATTTAAAGAATAGATTTTGGATTTTTTGCACTTCTTAGGTGCAGCCTGGGGGTAGTGGAGCTGATGGGGGTGAGGGGAGCACCCTAACGTTGATCTGGTAAAAACATCATCTAAATCCAATCTGCTGCAGCAAACAGGCCAGGGAGATGAAGGAAACCACATTAAAAACATGATGAAAGTTGCCTCGAGGCTCCTTATGTCACACTCGGGCTCTGGCCACTTGGGGTTTTTTATTTCTTCCCTTTTTCTTCCTTTAATAAACCCAAACTTGGCATTCTTGACACACACACACACACACACACAGGGGTGCAAGCCAAGGGGACATTAAAAGCTCACAGACAACAGGGATTTGGGTTCCTTGGAATTTTTGAGGCCTTGCAGCAGATGACCTGCCCCCTCGGGTGGAGAAAAGGCAATTTTCATCCTAAATAAGCAGGTAAAAATTGATCTGGGCCAATTTAGGTGATTCCTGTCGACCCCAGAGTCGCTTGGCATCACCCAGTGGTTCCTCCAACGGGTTTAAAGACAGGAGAGGGATGATCCTGTGAATCCTGTGGGTGTGACAAAAAGGCAACCCCCCCCAAATTCATTATTTGTACCCTGTTGTGAGCTCCCTGCAGCAAGCAGAAAGCTAAATAAAACTCACACATGGATTATCTTCGGACTATTCCCTCCCATCTCCACTCCGAGCCCCTCACAAATGGATTTTTGGGGGAAACTGTTCCCTTCCCTGACCTAAGACACCAGACACTCCCAGCCCTGCAGCTCCCTCCTTCCCACAGGTGGAAGCGAGGAAGAGCAAGGAGCGGGAGGAAGGAAGCAGGAGAGGGAAGGAGGCGGGAAAAGCCGAGGCTGCACATCTGCTCTGTGACTAACCCGGGCTGTGGCACACCCGGACGGGCTCCTTTTTATTGCTAACATTCCTCCTAAGTTAGAAAACACTTCTTTACCACCCACCCACCCCCCCTCCCCGCTTCCCTTCCCTTTCACTCCCAGCTTCAGATGTCCCAGAGGAATGTTTAAGCGATTATGGAATCCCAGAGGAGTTTGTTGCTTCCCTTTTTAATTTGTTCCATGCTAGTCGCTGGTTTTTTGTTGTTTTTTTTTTTTTTTTTAAAGCAGTGCCCAGCTTGCTCTTTCCTCAGAGTCAGGCCCAGGGCTCCTTGTTCCGGCTCTGGCACGGAATTCCTCGTGACTTTGTTCCCCAGATCCCTGCGGGTTTATAGCGGGGCTGCAGTAATTTACTCGATGCTGAAATTGGTGATTACCTGCTCTGATTTCTGAGCTTATGTTTAAATAGAAATGCTAAAAATACTGACTTAAGCCAATCAAAAAAAAAAAAAAAAAAAGAAGAAAAAAAAAAAAGGCATTATTGGCCCTTTTTCACTTGGCCAGTGTTCAGAGGCGAGCTGCGATCCTGCAAGGCCGATGAAATGCCTGGTGTTATCCAGCTCTAGGCACAGGCTGAGGCCTGGAAAAAATTCCCTTTGGGTCTTCCAAAATGGGTCAAAATCCTGTTGGGTTCCCTAAAATCAACTGGGGCTGCAGAAGCTCTGCCTGGCACTTGGGTTTTAACCTCTTCAGCCCTCTTTTGCCTTCTGACCGCCGCTCTCTGAGCCTGGGGAATGGCTCAAGGTTGTCTAGCAAGGGCATGGCAGGAAGAGAAATCAGATATATTCTTCTCAAAAGCAGCACTGCAGCTCTTGGCCTTTTTTTTTTCTTCTTTTTTTTTTTTTTTTTCTTTTTTCTTTTTTTTTCTTTTTTTTTTCTTTTGGTCCCATCATGAGCAAAACGCCGTCTGACTCCGCCTGTAATCCCTCTGTCTGGAATCATCCCATTGGCTTTCTGGATGTCCCTTTAGCAACTGCTGCTTCCAAACCAAAGGCAGGAAAGCCTCAGACCCAGAGCAGCCATGAGATGACTGGGAAGTGAAATTTATAAGACCCAAAAGTGTTTGAGATGACTTTTCTGAGAAGAAAGGAAGGACTTGTCCAAAGAGCTTAGAAAGGTGACGCAGCTTGAAGCATCCCTCGTTAATTAGGAGAAGGTGAGCAAATCCTGGCCAATTTTGTCCTTAACAGCATCACTTAACATCCTGAATCCAAACATTTCACCAAATCAGGTGCTGTTTCTTGGTGAACAGTTTCCTAACCAGTTTTGCATCCAAATGCCTTGGATCCCCTTCCAGGGACGGGGACTCCACCACTTCCCTGGGCAGTTCATTCCTTGGGAGGCCTCAAAGAAGCTTCACTGCATTTTTGGCACAAGATACCCCCAAAAAAATCAACTCTTCCCTGAGGTTTGCTAGTTTCTTTAAATACACAGAGCAAAACAAGAGTTTCCCTGGAAAAACAGATGCTCACCTCAGAAGTCCTGGTTCACTGGGACTTCAGATGGGTCTGGTACCCTGGAATGCAGCCCCTGGACATTTGTGCACGGAGCAGACACTGTTTGTGTCCTTAATGTGCATTTATTCAAGGAAATAACTACTTTAAAATAGAGAAGATCAGTGCCCAGATAATGACATTTATTCCAAATCCTTGGACTCCAGAAAGACTTGAGAAGTTGAGATGAGTCCCTGACCCTGATAATCCCCTTTCCATCAAACCAGTTCCTTCAGTTCAGCTTGCAGAGGCAGGGTGTGTTGCTGTTTTGGGGTTTTGCTGATTTTTTTTTTTTCCCCTGATTTCATTGCAATTTCACTGCTCCCCAGAATCAAAAGTAAAATGTAGGAGAGAGCAATCCCCAGGAAATGAGCATCCCCAGGCTCTCCTGTGAACTGAGGCAGCAGGAACCACCTTCCCTTAGGGGCAAAAACGAGTTTTACGTCCAGCTCTCCTCGCCGTTTCTGCGTGTGGTGTCCATGCTGTTCCAATTTCTGTGTGACAAAATGTGCTCTTGATAGGAACCAGACCTGTGGCTGCTTGAGCACTCTGATATGGAAGTGCTGGCCTGAGAGTGCCATCTATCACTGGAGTGGAAAACCCTGGCACTCGCAGCCTCCTCGGGGAGAGGGGAAAACCACAATTCTTTCAAGATCCGCCAGTTACTTTACAAGTTAAGCCTGTCAGTTTAGCACTAAATCTTGCACTTGAAATGCTGAAATGAAAAAAAAAAGGGAGGGAAAACCAAAAAAGGGAGAAGAAAAGGAGAAGAAAAGGAGAAGAAAAGAAGAAGAAAAGGAGAAGAAAAGAAAAGGAGAAGGAAAGGAGAGGAAAGGAGAAGGAGAAGGAGAAGGAGAAGGAGAAGGAGAAGGAGAAGGAGAAGGAGAAGGAGAAGGAGAAGGAGAAGGAGAAGGAGAAGGAGAAGGAGAAGGAGAAGGGAAAAGGAAAAGAGAGAAAAGAAGAGAAGAGAAGAGAAGAGAAGAGAAGAGAAGAGAAGAGAAGAGAAGAGAAGAGAAGAGAAGAGAAGAGAAGAGAAGAGAAGAGAAAAGAAAAGAAAAGAAAAGAAAAGAAAAGAAAAGAAAAGAAAAGAAAAGAAAAGAAAAGAAAAGAAAAGAAAAGAGAAAAGAAAAAGGTTTGAGGTTCCAAACTGGAAAGTTGAGGTGTTTTAAGGTGTTTGGGGCTCATGAGGATTGGTTCATGGGGCTTTCCCTGCCCTCTCTGCAGCCAGGTCCATCCTCTTCTTGACCTCTGCTGGACCAAAGCATGGCAAACATTGGACCAGGCTGCCCAGGGAATTGCTGGAATCACCATTCCTGGAAGTGTTCAAGGGATGAGGTGCTCAGGGACGTGGTTTAGGGGTGGGGGAATGGCTGGACTCGATGATTTTGGAGGGCTTTTCCATCCTGAAGTCCTACATTTCAGGGGGTACTGTGGCTTGAGGAAGCTGCTGGAGAGATCTGGAGTGATCCTGCCACAGAGAAAAAGAGGATCAAGCAGTGGGAAGGTTAAGGATGTATTTACACTGCTTATCAGGGTCGATTCTTGAAGGGAGAGGGTAAAAAAATCTCATTCACAACAGTTAATGAAAAACACTTTTCCCTCCTGCCTTTCCCCAAGACAGTTTTCACAGAAATGTCATTTTCCAATGGTGTTTGTTTGTTTGTTTGTTTTTTGTGGATCTATTGAAGAGCAGAGAAGTCCATTTTTCACGGAGAAAACAGCAAGCCCCTGCTAAGCTTGGGGAAACAACAATCAAAACAAGGAGAGTGAAAGAGAGAGAAGAGAAGAGAAGAGAAGAGAAGAGAAGAGAAGAGAAGAGAAGAGAAGAGAAGAGAAGAGAAGAGAAAAGAAAAGAAAAGAAAAGAAAAGAAAAGAAAAGAAAAGAAAAGAAAAGAAAAGAAAAGAAAAGAAAAGAAGGAGCTGTTTCCTGCGGGTCTAAACCCATCGAGCTGTGGTTTCTGACGGAGAATAAACCCGACTCATTTTATTACTCTTAGGGGTCTAATTGCCATTAGGCCTTAATTATCTCCTGGCTTGCTTTGCAAAGCACAGAAAGCACAGCCTGTGCTGGCCACTGGCTGCAATCATCTGCTCTTTTGATATTCATGGGCACGTTTCCTCCCTTTCATCTCCATCTAAGCGAGGAAGCAGGAGCTGCTGTGATGCTCCTGCACCTGACAGCTTTATGGTCCAGACAGGGCTCCTCTGGCCCAACCATGGGGCTGTGGCTGGAGCTGTCTGAGCCAGACCCAGCTCCCCCAGCTCTCCTTGTGCTTCTTCTGCCGCCCCTTTTGTCCTGCTGCCGCCTTCAGCAGGTGTTGCCCTTCCTCTCCGAGCCGGACCCTTTGGAAAAGACATCAAAAGGCTTCCTTGGGCACGAGAAAAGGGATATTTGTTCAGGCTCCCTAATTACCATACCCCATCTCCCATCAACAGCAGACAGAGCTGCCCACGAGGGCTGTGTTTTTGAAAGCTTCACGGATCTGAGTGGTGCCTCAGCGTCGTGGCCAGATGGAATTGTCCTGCTTGTGTCTGAGCACAGGCGGGTTTCAGGGGAGCAGGACGAGTGGCAGAGCGGAGCACACCTGGCCAGCACCCTCCCTCTGGGTCATCTAAGCTCAACAAGTGACTGACAGAATGGTTTGGGTTGGAAGAGACCCGAAAGATCAGCTTATTCCACCCCCTTCACTCTCCCAGGCTGCTCCAGGCCCCGGTGTCCAACCAGGCCTTGGACGCTCCCAGGGATCCAGGGGCAGCCACAGCTGCTCTGGGCCTCACCACCCTCACAGCAGAGAATATCTAAATTCCCTCTAAATAGGGAATATTAATCATACATCTAAATTTAGATAACCTTCCCAATACCTAAAGTTAACCTCCCCTCCCTCAGTGATCCCTCCAAACAAGGCCCAGAACAGCACCCAGCAGCTCCCTGAAGATGCAGGTGGAATTTTGACTTTCCTTCACCATCCCTGTTCTCCTCTTCCCCAAACAATCTGGGCAAACACCAGTGGCAAAAATGGAGGGATTTTCCCCAAACTTCTATTTTTTTTTTTTTTTTTTTTTTCTATTTTTACACCTTTCCTGGTGTCCATGGGATGGGGATTTTCACGCAGTGCCTGTCTGTCAGTCCAGCCCTCCCCGGGCTGTGAGCACATGTTGAGACTGAGTGGGATCACTCTGGGGCTGTGGTTTATCTTTCTAACGACGCGTGAACGCTGGGGGCAATTTCTGCCTTTGTTTTTATAAATAGATGTTCTGTCTCCTCGGGTTTCTGCCGCCCTGAGGTTTAGCACATTCATTACTCTCGGTGTTCTAATGGCAGATAAAAAAAAAAATAAAAATATAAAATAATAATAATCATCATCATCATCAGACAGTTGGTGATTTTTCCTTAATAGCATCCAGGGAATGGAAAGCAACTTCCTCTCCCCCAGTGATTCAAAACATGAGGGTTGAGGGAGCAAAGTCACAGCATTTCAAGGGCAACACCAGTAGCAAAGTCTACAGCCCCGGGGACTGAAGAGGCAGTGAAAAAAGTGAAAAAAGTGAAAAACGTGAAAAACGCGAAAAATGTGAAAAATGTGAAAAAAAGTGAAAAAAAGTGAAAAAAAAAAGTGAAAAAAGTGAAAAAAAGTGGAAAAAGGACCAGCTGTACCATCTAAATTGTAGACAAAGCATAGATTGATCTGGACAAGGGAGGTCTTGCAAGGAGCCTGCAAGTGCACTGACAATTCCATGCATCAGCACATCAGGAATGAGCTCAACTTCCCACCATTCCTGCCTGTGATGGATACAGGAGCCAGGATAAAACATTCACCTTTAGGAGGAAAATTAAATTTTTGCTCACAGTCCCAGAACATCTCAAGTTGGAAGAGACCCACAAGGATCATGGAGCCCCTACTCCTCACAGGACTGCCTAAAACTAAACCATATGGCTGAGAGCACTGTCCAGATGCTCCTCCAGCTCTTCCAGGCTTGGTGCTGTGACCACTGCCCTGGGGAGCCTTTTCCACTGCCCAACCACCCTCTAGGGGAAGAAATATCCTAAGATCTTAGCTAGGATGGACATTGAACCCCAGAATGGTTTGAGTTGGAAGGGACCCTAAAGATCATTTAGCCCCACCCCCTGCCATGGGTAGCAACACCTTCCACTATCCCAGGTTGCTCCAAGCCCTGTCCAACCTGCCCTTGGACACTGCCAGGGATGGTGACTCCATCAGTTCCCTGGGAAACCTGTTCCAGGGCTTGAACACCCTTTCAGTGAAGAGATCTTTCCCAATATCCAACTGTCTTGGTTTGGAAAGACAGGTGTCTGACAGGGAAAGCTGGAGTTTCCCTTAGAATGGGGAATGTAAACCCCTCAGCCCCTGCCAAATTATAATTTTGCAATGAAGGGCTCTCAGGCAAAGAGTTTGGGAATAGGAATAGCAGTTCTTTACTAGGAATATTAACAATACAAATGTAGTAGAAAACAAAACCACCCAACCAAATCAGGAAACAAACAAACAAACAACAATTTTGGAAAACCCTGACAGAGTCAGAGCTACAACCTGACACCCTGTTGGTCAGGGTGTTGGGAGCAGTCCAAAAGTGAGTCCTCCTGGAGTGGCAGAGGTGGTTCTGGTGGAGTAGAGATGATCCTGTAGAACCAGGGTCCAGTGGTGGTGAGAAGGGGTCCAGTCTTCCTCCAGGAATCAGGTGAAGCTGGATGCCTTCTGTGTTCCTGTGTCTCAGTTTTATCCAGGTAGGAATGGTTGGCTCCCCCCACTGGGTGGAGCACCTCACAATAGGATGGTGGAATGTGGACAGTCTATTTTGGGGATGTGTTAATGGTCCATTAGCAGAAAATATCCCCCTGGAGGGAGGACTGGTGGTGAAAGAGGTAAGAAACACTGCCCCATGGAGTTTTGACAGTTGGCCCATTATCAGAAGGCATCCGCCCCTCTCCTCCCAGAGTAAAGAAGAACAATTCTCCAACTGTTTTCAGCAGATGAAATAGAACACACATTTTTGGTTCCATAACCCAAGATACCAGCCTAACCCACATCCAGGGCTTTATCCCCAGCCCTGTGTGCCATGGGCAGTGAGATGTGAGACGAGGGGCTCATCCTGGGGGGATCTGATGGATTTTAGCCAGGCTGTTGTGTTGGTGGCACAGGGGCTGGACAACCTCTTTGTGTCCTTCCTTGAGGAACCTCAACCTTCCTGACTGCGTGCTTCCATCCTGGTGCTGAAATCCCCACAATTTATGGAGATTTTCACGCAGCTGGCTCTGCTTACTCCCCTTTTATATTTATTTCACATTTTAAAGGCATCATTTTGGGTTGGTGCTTTTTTTTTTCTTCAATAAGCATCTCCCTCTCTGATCATGCAACGCTTTATTTTTTTGGCAGTGTGGCCAAGTCATCGTGGGCGAAATGCTCCTCTCTGGAACGAAGAGGAGGAAAGGAAATGTGCACATCCCATGATGGGCAAAGACTCTGCAGCACATCTGGGAACATCCCTTTGACAGGCCTTTGCCAGGTTTTTCACGTGGGATGTACACTGTCATGCCAACATCCCCTGCTGCCCGGGCTTGACAGCAACAATTTGGGTTCAGACACATGAATCCCACTCAGTTCCAGCCTAAAGCTCCAAGCCTGCATCCCTCAAATTGAAAGAAAAAGAGGAAAATGCCAGATTTGAAGAAATAATAAAGGTGAACGCACACAGGTGCTAGCACACGTTAATTTGTTATTCTTAGAGCTCTTTCCAAGGTGGTTTCTGTTTCCATGGTCACTTCCAGGCCATCTCAAAGTCCCAGAGTGTTTAAGAACAAAAAATCCACAGAAGACAGGAACTGTGGCCTCCTGTGCAATATGAAACACTTCTTTTTTTTTGGTATCCTGGAGAACATCTTCCCAATATTTACATCTGATTCTGGATCTTGCTTTCAATCCTGAGTGTACCAGCCCATCCTGAGTATTGAGTGGAGCATCCCAAAGGAACTGGGGACAAGGGATGGGGGGCAGGACACAGGGAATGGTTTCCCACTGCCAGAGGGCAGGGATGGGTGGGAGATTGGGCAGGAATTGTTCCCTGTGAGGGTGGAGAGGCCCTGGCACAGGGTGCCCAGAGCAGCTGTGGCTGTCCCTGGATCCCTGGCAGTGTCCAAGGCCAGATTGGACATTGGGGCTTGGAGCCACCTGGGATAGTGGAAGGTGTCCCTGCCATGGCAGAGGGAGAATCTGGATGAGCTTGAAGGTCCCTTCCAACCCAAACCATTCCATGATTCTGTGATCCTATGACAATGCAACTGCAGGAAGCAGGAGGTGCTGGAAGTCTGTTGCAAACCCTCAGAGATGGAAGACATTTGCCACACACAGATACTTGGATCTTTCCAGCTCCTGAAAATGCTATGCCTTTCTGAATGTCGTCTACAGGATCCTCCCCTCCCAGGCACTTCCCATTTGCATGTGCTGGACCTGCTGTCCACAAATAAAGTATTAATTTTTAATTTTCTTTCATTTTTTTTTTTTTTACTTGAAGTTAACGCGGTTAAATTTTACTGAGCTATAAAGCCACCCCAATTGAAAAGCTCTCCACATGGGTGAGATTATCTTGTCAAGCAGGAGCCATCCCTGTTAGCTGAGTGGGAGATTTGCTTGGAAAGTTCCCATTAGGGCTAATGCAAATCACATGTGGCAAGAGGGAAGAGAAGTGTTGGGTGGGAGAGCACGTGCTGGGGAAAAAGCGGGATAACCGGGTGGAAAGATGGATTTTCGGAAAGGTTTCTTTACAGAAAGTGGTGGAGTCACCAGCCCTAGGGGTATGTAAAAGCTGTGTGGATGTGGCACTTGGTGACACGGCTGCTGGTGGCCTTGGCAGTGCTGGCAGAACATTTGGACTGGACAATCTTGGAGGGCTTTTCCAACCTAAATGATTTTATGATTCCAGAAAGGGAGGGGGAAAGGTGGCGAAGAGACAACCACGGCCATGAAAACCCAGCAGGTAAAACCTCCCAGGAATCAGCAGCAGTCATGCTCATCCCACTCCCCTGATATCCTGCCAAGGACCTGTTTCCAGGAGAAAATCTGGAGAAGGCCAGCAAGGTTATCGCTGCCTGTAGGGCTCCCCTGCCAGTGCAAGGAGATTCTGAAATGTCCTCTTTTCCCTCCACAAGGTTCAGGCTGGGTACAATTATTGACTTTTAGCCTTTCATTCCAGATTTCCAAGCTCCCACTGGTCCCCTGACATCTGCCAGGCTCCTGAACATATCCAGACTCGGATGTAATATCTGCACACAGCCACAGGACATCCAGGGCACTCTGGCACAACATCCCAAATTGGGAATTATCCCAAAAGACCCTGTCAGCCATGGCTTCAGATGCAAGCAGGGCCACAAGTCACAGGCATGCCAGGCTGAAGCTGCTCCTCAGCACAGAGGAGGAAAAGCAGGATGCTCCTGGTTGCACATGACAGTAAGGAATGAACAGGGAAAGCCCAGCTCTGATGAGGATCCTCATTGTTGGGAGCTGCCCAGACACCAAGAAAAAACTTTGAAGTCACAAAGAGCTTTAAGATAAGAGACAAAGTATTTCTGTCATCATGGATCCAACTCCTGGCCCAGCTCAAGACAACCACAATCAAAGCTGAACCACAATCACAGCCTCTACTTTTTTTTCTCAAATATTTTCTCCAGGCATTTCCCTGGATCCTCTCTCAGGTCAGAACAACAGGTAACCAAAATGATACTTGCTGCTGACATACACAAGTGTCCCAAACTGCAACCACTTCCAAAAGGTTTTGGGTAAGGCCCTTGTAAACATCTTTTCATCCCTAAAATCAGTGCAGCTTCTGAGGAAAGGGAGATTGCAGCCTGCTCATCACCATAAACCTTTTCCCCTGGGCAGATGCCTTTTTCCCAAGGGAGGCCATGAAAGAGAACTGTGGTGGGAAACCTGCATACTGACAGCTTCATTAATTAATCCTGTCCCAGGACAAATTCTTGGTAAGTGCTGTAATGAGCCTGCTAAGCCTGTTATCTTCAGAGGAAACAATAAAGAAGAGTTACAAAACAGATTCTCTTGCAAAATCCTTGCCCAAGAACCCCAAACCTGCAATAACCTTCAGCTCACACCACAAGAAAAGGTACCTCTGGCTTTATCTTTCCCCTGACACTTCCCCCACCCTAGTCCTTGCAAACTCCATAGCAACGTGCTTCCCAGGCTGGGCGGATGTGGAGGGGAGGCCAGGAAGTGAAGCAGTGGGGCCAGCAGACACCTAAATGTCATTTTGCTCCCTCAGCCACATCCCTGGAGCCAAGATCCTGCTGACAGCTTCTCCAGCTCTTTGCACCCATGAATTCCCCAGTGGAGGAGCTAGGTGTCCCCCCTGCCAGTGCTGACACACACACTGAGAGCCACCAGGCTCTTAAAAAGCAAGGTACCAACCCCAGCCAGGGGACCAAACTGCAGCCCTTGAGGTGCTCTCTGGCTCAGGGCCTTGGGAATATGTGCAGCATCCATGGAGTGGCCTGTTCCCAAGCTCTCACAGCTCAGAGCCTTCTCCAAGTGCCCCCACCCTGCTGGAATCCTGGAAACTGAGGATTTGGGGATTTCTGTGCTAAGGCACTGACCCTCAGGCAAGCACTGCATTTGACCTGAGGCTGTGGGACAGGCTTCTGAAATTGAGTGACAGCACTGGGGTTTGAATAATATTGTGTGATCTCACAGCATAAAAAACTTAGGATTTAATTTAGTAAATAGTAATAAATATGGGGCAATATGGAGGATTTAGGGCGTTGTCTTAGTCCTTCTTCTTCACCTTCTTCTCCTCCTTGGTTTTGGGTGTTTTTTTTCTGATTGGGTGGAAAAGGCCCACATTGTGAACCTTGGGTGGTCAATCATTGGGTTAAAAGTGTAAATAATACAGGTGTCATCTTGCTATTGGGTAGTTTATGCTCAAATAACCTTGGAAGGAATTAGAGACACCTCCATTTTCTATCTTGCTAGTTAGAGCTCACAACTCATGAGGCTCTAGATAAAAACTAATAAACACTGAGTCCGAACACAAAACTGCGACTCCCGTGTCTAACACAGAGAAAAGAAGATAAAAACCTCACACCACCCCTCATTTCAACTGCAAGAAGATGGGAATGTGCTTGGTTTTAGTTGTTTTTAACACACCTGAGCCTCTGCTGACAGTTTCTTTGCCATTGGAAGGCACTGGCAGAGCCAGGGCTGCTGGGTGAGATCTGCCAAGGATTCAGCTGGATGAAGCCTGAGGGAAATGGGGGAGAAGTTTCATGGCTATTCCAGCCTGACCCTTCACCCCTGCCTTCATCTCTCACAGTCCTGCTGTGCTCCTGATCACCCTTCCAGCACTCTTTTCCTGCATTTTGCATGAGGTCCCCGCTCACTGTAACTCTCCCCCTCCTACTGTAATTCCCCTCCTGAGAGTGACCGTCCTTGCAGAGGGTGGTGGCCACTGGGCAGCTGGAAGAACTGCAAGAAAACCAGAGGATAAGTGGCTGCAATATTTTTCCTTCCTTTTTTTAACAAAATTTGTTTGTTTGTTTTGTTTTTATGGTTGAAAAGCCCTCAAAAAGCAGCTGGGGAGCTGGTGGAGGAGGCAGTTTCTGGAAGGCAGAGATGTTGCATCACTGCATCCCTGAGGATGGATGACATGGACGTGGACACTGCAAGCTAAACCCAACAGAAACACTGGCCCTGATATTAATGAGTGGCAAACAACCCCCTAAATGACACAGATGAGGCACTGCCCACATAAAAGCAAACGAGATTTACCTCCTTCCTTCTCTCTGCTTCCTTCGGTTCTGATCCAGCAAGAAGAAAAATCCACATTCTGGATATAATTGATGGGAAAAGGAGTGTCCAAAACCTGCTTATATACCATCAGCTGGTATAACCCAAATGCACCTGCTGGATTTAAGGGTTAATCTAAACTTAAACTCAGAGGAATAGCAGTGATTTCAGTAAAACAGCTGGACAGATGCAGCTGGTGGCAGATCAGTGAACCACTACCACTCATGGCAAAAAAGCTGGAGAAGAACCAGCTTGGCCCCCTGCTCCTGGATTCCTGCAGGGCGCTGGATGCAGGCAGAGGCAGATGCACCTCTTAAAATATCCAACACCTTCTTACATCCAAGCTGGAAAAATACAATGGTGGATCACACCCAGGCCCTCTCGCTGGACCCGTTCAGTCACCATTTTCCAGGGCTGCCTGAAACATTTTAAGGGGAAGCAAAGCAGTTAGAACAATTTTAAGAAGTCACAAGAGACTGCAGGCCTGGAAATTTACTGTCCCTGATGTGCTTTTATTTTCTCTCTTTTTTTTTTTTTTTTTTTTTTTTTTTTTTTCTTTTCTTTTAAAGGAGTTGAGGTGACCCAGCAGAGCAGACTGCTCTGGTGAGCTGTGGGTGACCCCCTGCATGGGTCCCAGTTTGATTGTGTGGACAGTGCCTTTGGCTGAATTTTGGATAGGAGCCCAAATTCACGCTGGCAAGGGTCTGGAAGAGCCAAAAATTGAGTGCTGACCTCCCAAACCAGCATCACTGAACCACTGGCTCTGCTTGGAGCTGATATTCCTTTATGTACATGGCAGAAATGGGTTGGCCTGGCCACACCTTCTCCAACAGAGAAAACCTGACCAGGGTCTCTCCAGCTTCAAACCCTCTCCTGCTGTTTACTTCAGTCTCTTTCAAGCTCTACAAACTAGACATTGATATAGGAATTGACATAGGGAATTGTGGAATTCCCTACTCTGTCACAGGCAGTCACAGTGACAGGAGGGCTGGGTACAAACATGATGATGCTTCAGCTTAATTCAAGAGAATATTTTAGGATTTTTTTGGGTTTTTTTTTTTGGGGGGGGGGAGGGTGCGTGTGGAGAAGGAGAAAACTTCAGGATTCTTTTGAACCTCTGGCCTCAAAAGGTATGTTCTTGTAGACTGATAGAATCACAGAGTGGTTTGGGTTAGAAGGGACCTTAAAGCCCCTCTCATTCCAATCTCCTGCCACTAGACCAGGTTGCTCCTACTATAAACTTGTTTCTGCTTCTTCATTGGGCTCCTGATAGGTGTCACAGGGCTGAAACCCTGCAGACTAGGATTGGAAGTGCAGGACACATCCTTGCCTCCTTGGTGGCCTAAACACACATTGACTTTCCATGTCTGGTGGTTCTAGCAAGGGGAATTAAAAAAGAGATTCAGCAAAGAGGTCAGGTTGAGCAGCAGTATGGAGGGCTTGGGGTAGCTTCTTGTTCTGAAAAGCAAATTTAGGTCAAACTGGGTTTGTTCTTTACTCTTTCTGTCGTGTGCTGCTGCCTTTAGCTCCAAAGGGTTTCTGAAGCAGGGAGAAGGAAATACAAGCATAAAAGTTCTGAAGGATCAGAATTGGAAGTGTTGGAGCTCTTGTTTTTCAGTGGGTGCAAGCTGCAATTTCCTGAGCTTCCTGTGTGGCCCAGCCACATGAGAATGGCCAGAACTGGCTTTTCCTTTTGCAGTGGATCCCCAGGTCACCCACAGGACTGAGACTGAGGTTTTGTGAGTCTAACATAAATCCGAGGAGAGTGATGGGCTGTAGATCAAGGAACAGGACTGTAAGAGCTATAAACCCCCCTGGTTCAATCCCAGCTCCAAGACTGCAGCAAAAAATGAAAACCAGCTCCAGGCATGGGCTATTCAGTGCTTTGGACAAAATCTGGGAGGCTTTTTTTCCCCTCTACGCCCCCAGCAGCTGGCTAAGGAGGCAACAGGGACTGTGAAGGAAATGCTGGAAGCATCAAGAATGGTTGTCCACCCAACCACAGCCCAGTGGTGCAGCAGGGGCATTTCAGCAAGACTCCAAAGACTGCACTTACCACAAAGGTACCCCTTCAGAAGATCCCTTCTCCAGGGAACAGGGGCTCCCACCCAAATCAGAGCCCAGGGAGATGTGGGAGAAACCAGGATTGGAGTCAGAGCACCTCACAGGGCACCTCAGTTCATTCATTTGTGTGATGGTCCTTTGAAATGAGGTGCATCAGAGCATTTGTTTTCATATTTTTAATTGGGGCAGTATTCCCACCACACCTCTCTCATCTGTTCTTTTTTTCCACCTGTCTTTTATTTTATTTCTGGCTCTTTATGGCCTCCTTTTCCAGCTGCTGATGATTATCACCTACAATTCTAATCCCTCCTTAAGTGCTCACATAATCACCCCTTTATTTGGGAACCTGCATTCCTACCCTTTGAACCCCAGCTTGTCCTTGTATTTCCTGATTCCAGTTTGCTCCAGTGGTTCCCAATGTCCTGGAATGCTGATTTGCTTTAGCTTGTCCTTCTTTCCATGGGAATGAAGAGAATAATTAGCAGCAGAACATGTGGGATTTTGGTGTTGGGAAGGGGTGCCCTGGCTCTGTGGCCAAGAGATGTGTTCCCACATTTACCCACTCCTGCCCACGGGTTTGGGCAAACAGCCATCGTGTAAGATGGAGCACTTACTCTCCATTTCCGTGCTTTTACCCACTGCCCACCACATTCTTCTCCATCTCCAAGATCTCAGAAGATTCCAGTGTGCAAGGCCTTCAGCTATCTCCTTTTTTTTTGGTCAAGAATTCCCACTGTCAGCCTCTTATTTAGGAGGCAGATGGATCTGCTGCTCAGTGAACAAGACGCCCAAGGACACGTGAAATGGAAATATTGCAGGGGGTGTTTGTGGCCGTGGTTTAACCCTCACTGTTCCTTCCTCTGACTGCCAAGGAGCCACACCAGCTGCATCCCCAAGTTTGCATTTTCTCCTCCTGTAACTGCATTTCTGTTTGCATGTCTCCTCCTGGCTTCTCCCTGTAACTGCTTCCAAATCCGTAGTCGATGGGTTCCTTTTTCCTTGGAATAACACCCTCCCTCCTCTTTTCTCTCCCCATGCAGAGCACATCCAGTCCTAAAGTGCACTAAGAGGAGTCTGAGAAATCAGGTTTGTTCCTCCCCACATCCAAAGTGGTTTCAGTGCAATCCAGGAGCAGTGTGGGAATGGTGAGAATGGGAATGATCTTCCCTGCTGTGGAATCATGGCCTTCTGACAGCTTTCTCCTGAGCTGATACATCCCTGTGTCTTCACCTTCTGCACAAAACGCTCTCACATCCCAAGTTTTCTCCCCAAAGAGGTATTTATGGATTTGGGAGCAAGTCAACACTTCCTTTTTCAAAGGAAGTCTGGTTTTCATCTGTCTTCCTGCACCCTCTCCCCTTTATTGCATCTTTAGCTGAGAGTTGTCACTGCTGGTGTTATATGAAGGAATTAGGCCAGGGGACCAATTCTGAATCCCAGGCTGAGCTAGACAAGAATCCTCTGATACCTCCTGAACTGCATCCCAGCAGATAACTTGAAAGGCGGCACAGTGAACTGAACACTGTAAATCACTGAGAAAGACCGTGAAAATTGTTTTTCAGGGATGGCATTAAACCGGGAACCTCCAAATATTTGAGATTTGCAACATGCAGATGTTTTCTTTAGCCGGGGAATTTCTATTAGTCATTAGTGTGAAGATTTTTGCAAGATTAGGTCAAGCATACCATTATCCAGCCTTCAGATCTGCCACCACACGGGGTCAAATCAGTTCCAAGTGATCTGCTGACAAATTTGCTTCGAATGACCAATTTCCCAAGGCAATGGAGCTGTGTTTTGACATCTCCCTGAGTAATTTCCGATGAACCCATCTGAGTCACGTCCGTGCCCGGCTCCTTGAGCTGCTGAGACACATCCCACCTCTCACCAGTTGTGTCATTTCTCCTCCTGGAGGATATGAATGAGCTCCTTGGAATCACAGCTCCTACCTTAAGGTAATGTAAGTAACCCTAAATTCCTGCAGCTATCAGGGTAGTTCAGACAGGCCTGGAAGCTTGGAGTGATCCCACACATTCCTTGCACCTCATCCAAAGTATTATCCAATGCATTTTTACTAAGCAGTTCCATTAGTTATTATTATTATTATTATTATTATTAATGACATTCATCTTTGTTTGCATCAACCCTGAAAAGGGAGAGTCGGATAGGGCTCACTCTCACCCTGAAACCAGAAACCAAGGAATTTCCCAGACAGCACCTTGATTTCCCAGTCTTCCCATCCAGGCTGTGCCCTCTTAGCTCTGCCAAAACTTGCCCACAGTGTGCTGGTGTTGGGCTCTGCAGCTAGGGAGTATCTCTAATATTAATTCCTAAACAGAGTCATGGATCAACAAGATATGAAGCCCTTTGTCTCAGAAGGAACATTTTCCTTTCTCTCTCAGAAGGAATATTTTCCTTTCTCTCATGCTGTAGCAAACACAGGTGGGATCAGTGGGGATGCACTTCTGGGGTTTCCCAGACAGGATGCTCTTTGTTTCAGATGCCACCATGCTTCAAAACTGCCTGAAAGAATAAAACCCCTGTAGCAGAAAACCTGGGAAGCTGCAGTTTCCTGGGAGCAGAGACAATCCCAGTCAGCTGTTGGGTGCAGCACCCTCAAAGTCACCCCTGTGCACTCTGACCTTGCACCACCCTGAGCACACTCTCCCATCACCTGTGCCAGGGAGCTGCCTAGGTGGGAGAATGAGGCATTCCAATGCCTGATCCAGACTTCTGTGGGCAAACAAAACTCAGCTGCCCGTGCAGGCTTCTAGGAAAAGCGCTGGGAGTCAGGTTACCGATGGCTGCATCAAAGCACATGTGTGAGATTACAGTGGCAACTATAAATCTGGCATTTCCCCATGTTCCAATGCTTGACTTCCCCCACAAAAAGTTAAACAGCTTCCCAAGCTTCCTTTGGGGTGGGGGGAAGCAGGATTTAATCAGGAAAAGCCCCAGTGTGCTGAAAGCTCCCATCACCAGTGCTGCACAGGCTCCAAGATCTGCAGGACACAGCTGCTGTTCCCCAGAGGGAGCAGGATGCTGTGTCCAGGCTTTTTGTTGTGGTCCATTCCCAGCCAGGACCATCCACACCTGCGAATCCTAAAGCACAAAGCATTTTTAAAGGGCAGAAGGATGCCAGTTTTTATGGTTTCCACAGGCTCCCCCAAACCCTTCTGAGCACTGCCAAGTGGAAGACAGCAGGGTTTGAAGATGACTGAGGGATGCTGCACTCACTGATGGGATGGGGAGGAGTTCCTCAGAGCCCAAGGTCTCTGAAGGGACAAAAAACCTGACTCGAGGAAAGGACTGAGAGGTGTTGGCAGCTCTGCCCCTCCCTCCCACCTAGGTGGTGTTATAGATGATATTAATGATTTAGGTAATTTGTGTTGAATGTTATAGTTAATAATAAATACCTAGAAGAGATTAAGCAATAACTGTAAGTTGCAGAAACTGCAGAAACAGAAAAGTCAGGGAGAGCCTGGCCTTGGTACAGTGTACTTTGTATCATAAGACATGAAGAAAGGGAGAAACCAGAGATTTGGTGAAACCATGGTGACCACACTGGAAAGTCCCCTTGGACGTGCTGCGAGGAAGAGGAGAGACTTCATCCACCGACCACCCTGAGAGGGCAGGAGACCCCAGACTCCCGGAATTGGAAGCCTCAGCTATGACCAAATATGGGAAAACATGGACTGGGGAGGGACCAAGGGGTGCGTGTAAACCAAAAAGTTATAAAAATGGGAAACTACAAAAAAACTCCGAAAGCTGTGGGTGGAGCACGAGCTGAGGCTTGTGCTCTCCGGCTTTCCCAGCACTGCTCGCTTTGGCTCCTCGCTTTAATATAGGCTTATCTAATTGGCAATCAATTATTGGGTCCTTTATACTTATCAGAGGGGAGACACAGGTCCCATGGGTTTTGTGATGAGGCAGCCTGGGAGCCAGCCCTGAGCTTGTGCCACAGCCTCAAGCTGCTTCTCAAGCACTTACTCCCTACAGCATCCCTCAAGCACCTGCCACCTGCCCCAAGGCAGGGCCACCCCTCGTCCCTGTCACACACAACACTCAGCTCAACAGCTCCAACAGCCTGGAGCTAATGAAAAATCCCCTACATCTCTCCATTATCTAAAAAAAAAACCCAAAACATGCTTGGTGGCTGCCCTCTCCAGATGACCATTTTTATGTGCTTTGAAAGAGATCCTTCCTACTCTGCCCCTGGCTCCCAGAGCTGAGGCCTGGGGCAGGCCAGGCCCACCCCACAGGGGCAAAGTTCTCATTTCCTAAGCAGAATCTGCAGTAAATTGCTCAGTTTCTATTAGAAGTAAGGTGTCTCAGCTCCCCATGGCTGGTTTTGGTAGCATTCACTGAGAACAGGGGACATTTCAGCTGTTTTGGGGTGTGCTTTGCAAAAGGCAGCAAGGCAAGTTTAGGGAATGGTTTATTCCCTACCACGGGGTGGGTTGGGGCATTCACACATTGGGGTGAAAATGGAGAGCTGAGTAGATCAGAATTTTCAGTCCTGTGGGACTGATTTTTTTTCCCAGCCCCTTGACCTCAGGAAGTCTCTGTTCCAAGGGGCTCCATGTCTGCTGCTCCCCTCATGACTGATCCTTGGGGATTGAACCGCTTGGGATCTTACATGTGGAACAAAAAAAAAAACCAAACCCCACAACAACAACAAAAAGAACAAAAAAAAAAAAAAAAAAAAAAAAAAAAAAAAAAAAAAAAAAACAACAAAAAACAACAAAACAAAACAAAAAAAAAAAACCAAAAAAAACCTCAAAACCAAAACCAAACCAAAACAACAACAGAAAACAAGAACAAAAACAACAACAACAAAAACCCATGGGAGGGAGTTTAGAGGGCTCTAAAGGAAGGAGCTGGGCTCTCCAAACTGCACCAGAGAAGTGGTCAAAATTCCACCTCACCTCTCCACGCCTGACACCTGCACCCTCCTTTTCCCCCCCACACTACGAAATGTGGAAGCCCAAATCAAAGGACTGCCCAGTTTGCCAGGATTTTACGTGAGGTTTGGGCACAGCCTTCCTCAGAACGCTCACCTTTGCACCTGGGGAGGGCTGGAGCAGTTCCCTAATCATGGGAGACCTCCAGCTGCCTCCACGCTCCCGCTCTCCCAGCCCCGTCCAGGTGAGAGGCTCTGGGAACAACGGGGAGCACGCTCGGGGACAAGGAATTTTACACCTATTAAGGAGCTCACCCAGAGTTTTACGGGGCTCTGGTTTTAAAGGCTGAGGAGAGCCTGCATTTGATATGGAACACAGAGCCTGCAGGCAGCGTTTCCCACAGCTTTCACCTTTTTCCCTCCTGCTCCCAGGCCGGTTTATCCCCTCTTGGCTTTGATGTCTCCCACGCTCTCCAATGGAAAAAAAATTCCCAAGAGATGCTCCGTGAGGGAAACGAGGCCCAGAGATACAACTGGTGTCCTCAGATCATAAACATCCCAAGGAGAAGAGGGAAATTTTCCAGTTTCCAGGGGTCTTTGGCTTCTCCACTTTTCAGCTCACCGATTTAATCCAGGAGCAGTTTGCAGCCACGCTAATTGTGTGTTTTCCCTGAGCTGGGCAAAGTTATAGGCCAATTATTTTTCCTCCACCCCTGTGATGCCTGTGGATTGCTGAAGGGAAAACTATGAAGGACGAAGCCAATTTTTTTTCGACCAAGCAGCAAAGCACCATCATTCCTTAAAGTCCATGAAAAAAAAATCAAAATATAGGCAAGGAAATTCGGCATAGGAAGTTTTATGCTGCCATGGTGTCAGCACAAAAACAGGTAAACTGATGCCTTTATCATCCCCAAATGTTGAGATCCTTATAATTTAACTTTCAATTCATGGAACAGATTACTTCCAAGTGGCAAGGATAGAGTTTTACTCCCATCCAAAGCTTGGAAACTCTACATTTCCCCATCTTAGGGGTTTTTGTGACTTAAAAGAAGGTCCCAGCTTCAGAGAAGATCTGATTCATAAAATGCAGGTGTGCTTGTGGAATTAGCTCAGATATCCACCCCATTTCAAAGCTTGAAGTTTTAGAAAAAAAAAAAAAAAGTGTTTTGCACAAAACCAGGGATCCAACTCCTTACTGAGAGCAGGAAACCCAGGTCTGCTTTGAGAGAACTGGAATTTTAATCCAGCTGAGTGACAGAGAAGGGAATGGTGAATGAACACCCACATCCACCACAAGGTTTGTGAACTGGTGTCTCCCAAATCTATTTCCTTTTATGCTACTCTGGTTTACAAGCAGACCCAGTCAGATGGGCTTTGATGACTGGCACAGAAATACCACTGCATGAACAGGCTTGGAATTCACTGCAGACACTTCCTGGGAATGCTGTCCCGTCGGAAATGAGCAGCGTGTGGTTACAGTGACAGGCAAACAAAACTCCCCCAGCAGTGCTGAGGAACAAGGGTAGCAGAATATAATGCAAATATTGTCTCTAATATGGCCTGTGTTCATTCATATGGCACGTGACTAACACAAACCCGGCAACCTCTCCCTTCCCCAAGCCCACACTCCCTGCCCACAGCCTCTGGAGTATTTGCAGCCTTAAATCCAGATGCCAAATTAATAATCCTTCCCCCCAAACCCACACAAACACAGAGACTGAGGCTCACCACCAAATTTTCCCAGGTTTCCCTTAGGGAGGAGAAGGATCAAAGCCTTGCTAACTCACCTGTGGCAGGGCAGACACTGTGCCCACAGCCACCAGAGACCAAAACAGGACATCTCTTGGAGGCCAGTGGATGTGTCCCATGATCCCCCTGGTATTTCCACTAGGAGAAGCTCTCCAGGGAAGAGCTCAGATTTTCTGACCACATGTGTGCAGCCCTGCTGGGTCCAGGGATGCTCCACCAAAATGCCTCTGGTCATTCCTCAGCATTCCCACAAATCAGTGGCTCCTCCACTGTGAGGACTCACTACAAAAAGCAGCAGGCAGCCGAGGTCAGAGAAATGTTTTGGAGGTGGAAAGCTCCTCAACCTCCTTCAAAAACTCCCCAGCTCCCACCCTCACCATTGGAGATGGTTGTGTGCAGCCTATAGATCACAATCAAAGCAAGGAGGCCAGAGACATATCAGGGGTTGGCTTTTTTAAATGTACATTTGGCGCGGTTGCAAGGCAACAATTCACTTCCCTGGGACCTTTTACTTTCCTATAAATTCCAAGAGCCACATTTAAAAGTGAATTGGCAGACACAGGGTTGTTTTTTCATTGTAAGGGGATTTGTTTTGCTCCAGCAACAGGCAAACACCTTCAGTCAAAAACCATGAAAGGGAGGGCATGTTCCCACCAAAGGCAGTCTCAGGTTAGTGGGATCTTCATGCAGAAGGAAAACTGGGATTGTGTGAGGAGCTACAAAGAAGATCTGCAGAAGGCTGAACAACACTTTCTGTCCAGAAACCTGAAATTGCAGGCGCTCTTGGAAGGCTTTGGAATGTGCTACAAGTTGTAATCCTCCCAGCAGAATCTCAAAAGCCTTGGCTTGTTCTGCCCTTTTACATCCAGGACTTGACAGCTCTCTAAGCAGAACCACAAGTGCCAGAGGTGGAAAAGGCCTGGGGATTATCTAATCTATTCCATGACTTAAACAGGCAGCAGCAACACTCAAACCGTGCTGCACAAGCAACGTGAAAATGCCTGCAGAGGGAGGAACCAGCCAAACTGGTGATGGGAGCACGAGGAAGCACATTCCCCTTCTTTTCCAGCTCGTTAATTAATCTCTGAGCCTGAGGAGCAGCTGTGGGGCTGCTGCTGACCAGAAGGATGATGACACAATAATCTTCTCCGAGGCTGCCAGTGGATGCCCACACATGAAGAATTCCTCTTCCCAAGCCATGTTAACCCACCCAGCAGATTCCCCACGAGGGGAAAGAAGGCATTCATCCTCCACCAAAACATGCATCTTTTATACTTTTATAGCAATGTTGCTTCGAGTCTTAAGAAACAAACTCTCTATAAATCACATCATAAAATATATCCAGGCTGATGGTTTACAGGAAAGCTCAGCAATGGCAGGGGTTTTTTGAGGTGGTTTTGTTTTTTTTTTTTTGGTGATAATCCACCTTCAAAAAGGCAGTTTGCTCCTGCTGCTGGAGGTGGGACAGTTTATTGTGTGTGGATTAAAAGCCTTGCTCCCAGTTCGAGGATTTGAAGGTCTGTCAGCCACTGGCAGCTGAATTCCACCACCACCCCCTCCTTGTTTTATTGATATGAATATTTGTGCTTTGCAGGTCTGCTGTGAAATGGATCGTGGCTTCCTGAACTTTTCACCCTATTTTTTCCACGGAGTTGGGAGCTCACAGGGGGACAGCTCAGGTATTTGTGTACTGGTGTAAAAAAGAAGGGGATCGAGGTCTTGACCCAGGAATTTTTGAGACTTCTGAATGATGGCTTAAAAGTAAGAGTCCCTGCAGCTGCAGGTAGCAGGAGGGTGGGAGAGCAGAGGGAAAAGGTCAGGCAGGTATCCCAACCTAACAGATCTGAATGCTGTGAGGGAGTAGGAGACAAAATGCCCCCAGACACCCACCTTTAAGGATGGTGCTCCTCTCCCAGCTCACACAGAGACCTCTTCAGCAGGATCCTGCTGGGATTGCAGCCAGGGAAAGCCATGGAAGGAGATAACAGCAACAGATCAAGGAAAGGTTCACACAGGGTTAGGGATCCATTCAGCTCCTGGCTGCTCTCAGCAAAGGGTTCACAACTGGCGGACATGGGAAGACCATGCTGTCCTGTGTTGTCACCAGGTTATGCAGAGTCTCCAGCTGTCCTTCTTGGATATGCAAGGGACATGCTGAAAAACCCCATCTCCTGTGGCCTGCTTTTAAGTCCTCAGTGACCTGAAGCAGATTTTTATCCATGCAGGATCTCCTGTGCTCACAGATGACCTTGATGCCAGAGTCTAAAGCTCCTTCATCTGCAGAATACACCTCCCACCCCCCAGAGTAACACCCACACCAAAGCAAGAGCAGATTTCTGCTTTTTGGCATGTCAGACCTTTAATTCCAGCTGGTCCCACCCAGAAGCCCTGAAAACCTGAGGCCTTCTGCCACCATCTACACTGGGCTGCAGGAAAATTTGTTTCTTCCCTGTATTTCACCTCTCTGATGGGACCTTGGGCACCTCAGCTCAGTATCAGCTCAGCCAGGGCTCAGCACCTTTCCTTGGACATCTCACTGGCTCCACCAACATCTTTTGGGGAACAAGGGGCCTTGACTCCACCCTGGAAGCCCATGAAAGCAGAACCAAAGCAGGAGTGAGGCTCTGATTTCAAAGCAGCTTTTTGGGTCAGGTGGGAGGCAGAGAAGGCTTGGGTAAGACCATTCCTGAAGCCCAGAGTAGCACTGAAGAGGTCCATGTGGATCTGGAGGTTTTGCATTATCACCTGCACTAAACACACAGTGAATCAAGGCTTTTGGGCACAAAAAAAGGTGCAGGCAGATGGCCACCACCTCCCTCTGGCCTTGGCTCTGCATGCCACTGCCCTTGTGGAAGGGAACAACGGCACATTCCCAGCTGGAGCGCAGGCTCTGATGGCATCCAGCAGCCCAGATGCTTTGCTTAGCTCTTCTCCATTCCTCCACTCTGCTGGGAAGATCAGGAGCAGATTTCTCCTGAGATTCCTGGCACTGCTCCTTCCAACCACGGCCGGTGACTCCAAGAGAAATGACTCTCTTTTATGTTCTGGCACTTCCAGCCTTGGCAGGAGGGAGGACGGAGTAAAACAAACCTGAGGCTCCCAGAAACTCCATAAACAAACAAAGATTTCTTTTCAATGTGGTTCTGAAGGAGGCCAGAGATCTGGGGAGCAGAAGGAGGAGGAGGAGGAGGGAGGATTGGCCAATGTTTCTCCCAAACATGGAACAAAACCTCTCCCAGCTTTGACAAAGAGGGGATCTGATTGTGACAGAAAGACCCCTTGCACTGATGGCCTGCCTTGCCCAGGGGCATTAGAGAGTGCTAGCAGGCAGAGGAAATGCTGCTTCAGCCACAGAAATCATGGAATATGCTGAGCTGGAAGGGACCCACAAAGATCATCCCAGTCCAACCCCTGGTCCTGTACAGACCCCCCAGCAGTCCCACCCTGTACATCCCTGGCAGCGCTGTCCAAATGCTCTTGGAGCTCTGGCAGCCTCGGGGCCGTGCCCATTCCCTGGGGAGCCTGGGCAGTGCCCCAGCACCCTCTGGGGGAAGAACGTTTTGCTGAGATGCAATCCAACCCTCCCCTGACACAGCTCCATGTCATCAAGAAGGATGGACTGGCTGGGGTTCACCATAGCAGATCAGCCACATCCCTGCTGGATCATGGATAAAAAAATGAGCTTGAACTCTTGCACAGGAGCTCTTCCAGAAGGAACCTCCTTTCCTGCTCTCCCTCTACATATTGAGGTGGTCCAGACAAGAGCTGCTCTTCCCTGAGCACGTCAGTGATGTCCCTGAGTCCAGGGGGTGGCGTGAGGAGCATCCCTGCTGCTCCATGTGCCTGTTACACCACTGCTATAGGATGGGGAGGAATCAACTTGGCCATGGGTCAAGGCTGACTTTGGGAGGCCATTCAGGTGCTGGTGAGACAGGAAAACCAAACGTGAGGAGCATCCTCACTGCCCTTATGCAGCCTCATGGCGCTCTGGAACCTCACTCACAGCATTTTTTTTTTCTAGAGACTGCAGCTTGATTTTGCCTGGGATTGTTCCTCCTCAAGCAGTGCAGTCTGGTTTTTACCCACAGATTAATCCATGCCATGCTCACAAGCATTGAGCTGGACAAGTTTGTTGAGTACTGATGAGCAGCTGCTGGCCCTAACTCAACTGATCCTAACCCAGCTGGAAATCCAAAATCCTGATTCACTGTCACACAAAGCCCAAGGAAGCGTTTCTGTATAACTTAAATACACCTGATTTCTCTTTTATTTTCTCCCCTGAAAGGGGTGGTACCTGATGAAACCAGTTGTTAACACGATTTGTTTGTGATGGTGATTTAAATTAAAGGTCAGGCAATCCCAGTCTCCTGCACACCGGTTTAGTGAAGCTCTGCCTCCTGTCCAAACTTGCTGTTTGGCTGTGGAGTCACTACTGGACAGATGTGATCTGTGAAAGAGCCAGCTGGGCAGATAACAAGAGCTCAGCTCCTAATCCCATCATTAATGGACAATCAAGTCTCAAATGAGTCACTTCTACCTCTCTGGCTCTGTTTCCTTGCTAACAAAAATTAATAATATTTTCTTTTTTCCTCTTTTTGTATTTTAAAACCTATCTGCTTTGCCTGCAGACTGATTAATGAGCTGGTTTTTTTTTCAGTGAAACAAAGGAAAAAGATGCTGGTCCTGGGAACAGCCTTCAGGAGATGCTACTGAAGAAGTGTACCTTGTCAGGGGTGATAGAGCAGAGAGGCCAGAGAGTCAATTTGCAGCTCTGCAACCTCACAGCGTTGTGCTGCCGGTTCCTAGTTGTAAATTCTCCCTTTTTGGACCAATTTTATCAGAAAATCTCAGGGATTGTTCAGGAAGGCAGCTCTTGCAATGCAGTGGGAACTGTTGTATGATGAAACTGACTCTGTGAGTGCTGTTTTCTCCCGCAAAAATGGCACACACAAGCTACAAGTCGCTGCTGCTGCTGCGCTGCTCAGGCATTTCCCAGGACATGGATGTGTGTATTTACATATATGCACTCCAGCACGGGCTGCTTCCTGCTCTGGCTGCAGCGCTCAGCTGCCCTTGGAAGCGGTTCAGAGGCGCCGGCGCGGAGGGAATACCGCGAACTTCCAGGAGAGCCTCGCACGCCCGCCGGGGCCTGCGCTCGGAAGGGAGAGCACCACATGTGCCCAGGCCTTCTGGAGGCTGGGCCATGCTTTCTGAGCCACAGGGCCCGGATCCTGGGACAAATTAACATTTTCCATCCCCAGCTGTCCGTTCCGCCTTGTTGCGACACCTCTTACCTACTTTTTCGGGCTGACCTTGCGTGGGGCCTGAGACTGTTCACGAGTTTTTTAGTCATTGTTGAGAACAAGGAAAAAGAAACAAACATCTGGTTAGCAGAGCTGCCAAGTGCACATTCCTTCCTTGTTTTTCAACCTTTCAATCCCTTTGTTTTCTGCCTGAAATTCCATTTGATAAATGCACGGAGAGCCACAGGGCACTGATGAGACGCAACTCCTGTCCTGACCCACAGTCACCAGCACTGCCTCGCTGGAACAGCCACAGACCCCAAAACAAGAGCAAGGCCCTGGTGGAACCACCCTGGCCACGAGTGGGGGGCTGATCCACCAATTTCAGTTGGAACAGGATGGGGCTCCAATGTCATTCCTGCAGTGAAGTGGTGCTCAAGGCCATCGCCTGCCAAACTGTGGCTTCACCGTTCCTACAGCTCTCATGTGGGTTTTTTTGTTGTTTTGTGGTTTTTTTTTTTTTGGTTTTTTTTTTTTAACTGGAAACAACAACTTTATTGAATCTTGGCCCACGGTGCTGGCACAGCCTGACCAGACCAGGTGGGGCTGCTCCAGCAGAGGCTCGTGAAATATCAAACACAAGAAGCGTCACATGACAACAGCTTTGCCCTATTTGCCTGGTTTTCTGCCTGGAATTCCATTTGAGAAATGCCTGGACAGCCACTGGGCGTTGCATAGATGCAACTCCTGTCCTGTGCTGACCCACCACCACCACCATGAGCTTCAGCCTTCTGCACTTCTGGCACAGCTGTGTCCTCCTGGATCACAACTCCTGAGACCTTCAGGAAGCTGTGCCCTTCCTCTCCAGCCATAGGGACCTCTCCACACTGGGAAAGTTAAGGAAGAGCAGCTGCCTTAGATTACATCTCCCTACAAAGAGACATCCCCAGGGGCCGGATCAGACCTTCAGGAGGCTGTGCCACCTTCCAGCAACACCTGTGTTTTCAAGAACCCTGCTAAGGCAAGACTCAATTTTAATTTGGAACCAGGACCAACAGTCCAGTGGGGAAAAGAGCTTGGAATCCCTTCAGAGAGAAATCCCAGGGAAAAGGTGAGGCACAAAGGGCCCGCTATGTTCTCACTCAACGGGGCATCTTCGCAAGGCGTTGCTCACATTGTTGCTTGGAATACCAAGCATCTGAGTCTCTTAAAAGCTTCCCTCTGTTTTTTATTTACGTGTGACTGAGTCTGTGTGCCTGAAAACCAGATTGGAAGATCATTAATCTGGGACAAGAAAGCGCCAGACTCATAGAATGCTGTCCCTCCCTGTTGTCAATCCATGCCGACCCCAACCTACGCAACGACTGACGCTCTGGAGCGGGATTGTACCGGCCTGGAAAGCCTCTCTTTTTCATCAGGGATGCCAAATCTGCGGCGTGGCTCGATGATCCAAGTTGACACCAGCCATGAGAACAATTCCATTTCCTCCCTGCTGGTCACTTCCATAAATGCCAAGTTCTGGGCAACACAATGTTCGGCATTTCCAGCAAACCGCGCCGTGATCCCGTTCGCGTCGCCAGATTTATTTATTTTAAAATGCCTTTTTTTTTTCTCTTTTTTTTTTTTTTTTCCTCCTTGCAGCCATACATTTTAGATTAAAAAATAATAATCATGCAATCTCGCAGGAAATTGGGCTTTCAAAATCGGGACGCAAGGAAGTATGGTCCAGTGGAGATTTGATCAGGCAGATTTTACAGCCCTGCGGCTTGTTGGATACCCTTTTTCATTAAGATTAGTTTCAGTTTCTGGCCCCTGTTCTCCCATCACGAGTCAGTTTTTTTTTTTTACCCAATGCCTTTTCAAGGGAGCTACAAACTCAACAGCCAGTTATTAATTTCACTGGTGAATGCACAGTCCTCATCGAGCTTCAGTTCTGATTTAAAGTGGTTTCTGAGTGAGGATATTACAGCCCCAAGGAGAGCTATTGGCTGCCCCATTCCTGCATGCTGGAGGTCTGAACATTATCAGCGAAGTTGCTCAGAGAGCTCTCAATCCCCTCTTTCAGAACAAAATGGGTTTGAGGATAGCCTGAGAATCTGAATGCAGAAGGACCTTGGCATGCTGGATCTGTGTCAGCATTTGCAAGCCTAGATGGGAATGCCCTTTTACCAGCTGGAAGGAGGAACAACATCACTCACTCCTGGAAAAGACTCAGTATTTGTGTCCAGAAACTTGGACAAGTATGGTGGAAACTACTGGGGAGTTCTGCTTTGTGGATGGAAATGGTTAAAACTTCCCTCAGCTTCCTGTCAGTTCCATCCATTGGGTCCTACCAGTTCAGAGGGGCTAAACAGCCTCTGCAAACCAGCAAAAGCACCAATAAAATCTTTAATAAAGGAAATGTTTTGGAAAGCAAATTTGACCAGGCCTTCTCCAAATGAAGGGACTACACTGAAGCCTTGGAAATTCTTCCTCTACGCTCTACAGATGCCCTCTCACTGACCCATAACTTCATTTAACTCTCCTCAAGAGGAAGAAAGGAATCCCTGCTAAAATTATTAGCTCGCACAAAGAATATTTGCTTTGAGGGGAAGGCCAGCACACGTGCTTGGCTTTCTCAAAGGACTTCCATGACCACAGCCCAAACTCTGGGCTCTCACAGCCAGGAGATTCCTCTTTTTTTCCCCAAGGAAACACATATTAGTACCCTGTAACACTCCGTGGAGGTGCCCCAGAGCTCAGCACAGACATCCCTTCATGTTCATGCTTTGGCTTTTGGTGTCCCTTGGCCCCCAAATCGCCTTTGCTTCCATAGGCACAAAACACAGGGTGTTTGGTGGGTAGCAAAGACATCCAACAGCTCTCAAACCCTTTTGCAGCTGCCTGCTCACCCCCAAAAAGGAGCATCACAAAGCGGGAGGCTCAGCCCTGAGACGCAGCCCAGGGGGCTGGAACCCCACGGCAGCCACGGAGCACAACATCTGCCCTCCCTCGCCTTCCGAGGGGGAAACCAAACCGGAGCGGCTTTGCGCAACGCGTAATCGAACCCAGTTGTTCTCCAGGGCGGGAGGAAGGCGTTCGTGCTGTCCTCCCAGCATCCATCCAGGGCTCTGTGTCCCCAGACTCCACCCAGCGTGATTTGCTCAGCTCTGGGACGTGTTTCCCCCCCCCTCATGGAGGCTTTCTAACCGTAAGGGTTGCAAAGAGCAAAGCAATATTAAGAGCAGTTGACAGAAGAGCTCTCGGGGGGCGCGCAGCGCGCAGGCCCTCAGGATAATGCACATCTCCTATTGTTGTAATTATTAGTACTTTCGTTAGAGCGGAGGAGATGAGTTATCCAGGAGGGGAGGAGAGCCTGAAATCATGCATACCTTTTTTATGAGGCCCAATAAAGGCTGTGGCCTGAGTCAAAGCACTTTAGACAGCCCAACTCATCAAATCCAGTGGTTGTAGTGGAAGAGGACCTACGAGTTACTTGATAAAATGCCACACTAGAAGATATCACAGCCTCAGACACAGCACTTCAAACCTACTCCTGGTTATGGCTCTTACACAGAGTTGATGCCTACTCAGAGTGTGGTGAGGCCCTGGCACAGGGTGCCCAGAGAATGTGGATGTGGATGCCCCATCCCTGGAAGTGTCCAAGGCCTGGTTGGATGGGGCTCAGAAAAACCTGGGAGAGTGGAAGGTGTCCCTGCCCATGGCAGGATGTTGGAACAAGGAGGTCTTTAAGATCCCTTCCAACACAAACGGTTCTAGGATTCTATGGTCACAGTCTCCCTTCAACCTGTTGTTCCAGAGGTGCTCTCCAATCTCAGAATGTGCTAGAAAGCAGACAAGTTTTCCTTCTGACCAAGACCAGATCAAACACCCCCTCAGCTGCTCATTTCCCCATGGCCAGGAGGAAATTCAAGGCAATTTTCCCATGCTCTGCACCATGACCTCAGTCAGTTCAGCCACAGTTTCTCTGGGCACCCTGTGCCAGGGCCTCACCACCCTCACAGGGAAGAATTTCCTCCTCATATCCCATTTAACCCTGCCCTCTGGCAGTTTGAAGCCATTCTCTCTTGTCCTATCACTAAAAAAAAATGCCTCCTCAGGCTTCTCACAGCCTCTTTAGGTACTGAACCTCCTCCCTTCTTCCCAGTGCTCCGTAAGCACCATCACCCCCAAAGCAGCTTCCTCCAGCTCCAAAATGTTCCTCACTCCAGCCTGTTCCTGGCAGCTCCACACAGAGAACTCACACACAGGCAGCTGACCTTGAGCAAGACACGGTGTCACCTCCAGGGCTGTGCCCATCCCACGTGCTTCAGCTCTGGGGCGAAACCTCTCGGAATTGGCAACGGCGGAGAGCAGAAATGTATTAATCTTCCCGATCCATCTCCCTCTGATCCGCCAAGGAGCGTCCCGTAACTTGTGACTGATGGCTTCTTCCCCAGTCCTCCCAGAACACATTAATCACTTTGAGACACAGCAAAGCTTTCTAGTGAAGAACAAAGCACAGCTGTTGAGAAGAAGCCACTGCTGGGCTCACTTTCGTGGGCACATCACTGCTGCCCAGTGGGGGAACTGCCTGTTCTGATGCAAATAAGGGACATTAATTAGCACAAACAGAAGGTCTGTCATGACATTTATTTAAGACTAATTTAAGATTTTCACTGTTTGATGCGTGTGAGACAGGATGCACTCAGTGAAAGCTCTGCCCAAGTGAGCTGGTAACTTGAATTTCCCCAGAATATTAACCCCACCTAATTCCTGATCGTCACCTGCCTCAGCTGTCTCCAGCAGATATGGCCAAGCTGCATGAGGCCATGGACGTCAGAGATACCTGTGCTTGCCTTAGCAAAGGTGAGGTTGTGACTGCAGGACCTGAGGAAAGGGAAAACCAGGAGGTCTTGGGCACAGGACCCACGTGAAGAAGTTAAAAAGGTGGAAAAGTTATAGGGTGAAAAATTACAGGGAGGCACACTAAGCCCTTCAGCTAAGAGGAAGCTAGAACATGGGAACAGACTGTGGAGTCACAGACACCAGCTGAAACAAGGCAAAAACCCCCCACTTTGAACATTAGGAGATGTCTTCTATTAGTAAGGATAGGAAAGCACTCTTTGAGGCTTCCTATGTTCATCAGCTAAAATCAGCATAATAATGTCTTCCCATTCTGCCCCCCAAACCTTCTCTACCACCTGTGGTCTCTGCACAAAAACATCCTTCTGCAGAAAGAAAGACCCCAAACAACTGTTCCGAAAGTCAGAGTTGTTAGAGAAGTGTAAAACCTTGCACATGTGGAGTTCTGCCAGGCTCCCACTCATCACCCGTTTTCGGCCCATGAAAATCCCAGTGCAAAGGGGGCAAATGAACCTGGCCACAGAGTTCCTGCAGCTTCCCTGCAGGATTCCTAAGGAAGGCTCGTGCTTGGTCACACAGGGGTCACACGAAGAGCCAGGTTTTCCATTTCTGCCTGTTCATGTGTGTGAGGACATAGTTTATTCTCTTTGTTTGTGGGTTTCACTGGTATTTCCACCAGAAAGGACAATGCTTTGGAGGCTGGATATATTCCTGAAGAACTGGGGGTGATTCCAGAGTGCAGTTACAATACTAGCCCAAATAAAGCGTGACAATGTCCCACTACAGCACATCTAGAAGGAATTTTTACATCTTTTTTAAGACTCCAGAGTCACTTCAGCCCAGTGCAGGCAGCCAGTTGCTCTGGCATACCAGCTTCTCAGAAGAACAAAGACTAGTTAAAAGAATGAAGTGTTTAAATCCTCTTTTTTTTTTTTCAAGAAGTGACTTCCCTTTGTCTTGCCTCGCTGCTTTTCAGTGAGCTGAACAGATTAAGTTACTGCACCATGAGCAATAGCTGAGTTATGATCACGAACATGCCTTTCTTTGGTGAACTTGTCGAGAAAATGAATTCCATTTCTCCACATACCTGAGGAGCAAAAGCACTTGTGGAGAGGAATCTCTCCCACAGGGAACCCTTGTGTACTTTGCAGTAGTATTTTATTAAGAGCTGGAGAGTTCAAGGGTCTCACAAATGTAAGTTTTCAATTAGCTTTCCATTGTGTCCCAAACAGTCTCTAAATACTCAACTAAACTTTAATCCAATCACTTGATTTGACTCCAGGCATGATTTATCTTTTAATCATCATCTGCTCAATGAGGGGGGAAAAGAAAGCAAACTTGTTCTTGGCCCACCATGACTCATACATGATTTTACTGCCATCACAGTTGTGTTTTCCTTTTGGCTGATGTCTTGGCAATTGCAAGCACTGGCCTTGGCTTTCTGTTTAGGTATGATCTTTCCTGCTCATTTCCCCACCTCCCAAAATGCTGAACAGCACTGGATGTTTGTCCTTTATACTTTTTCCCACCGAGGCATGTGATTTTTTTTTTATTATTTTATTTTTTTCTTTGATTTTTTTTTTTTGCCATCTCTTGACGTTGCATTAATCAGAAGTGTCTGCTATTTGACCTACACTCAAAACCACAAATCATGCCTTAAAAAGGGGGCTCACTCTTTAAAACAAACAGCGTTTTCCTGGAAGGATGTATCACACAGAGAGTGCTACACCGAGACACAAAGCAGCCAGGACCTTCTGGGCACTTACCAAGAGCTCGGCTATGGAGCTGGAGTGAGCCTGGTGAGATTTAATCCTTCCTCCACAGGCTGGTGGTGCCTCAGTTTCTCCATCTGGGAATGAGATTTTTAATGCACAAAAACATTATTCTCCATTTCAGGGGTTCTCCATAAGATCAGGGTGTCCCCTGAGCCAGTGACACCAGTTCATGACCCACCCCAGACACGTTCAGTGCGCCTCTCCAGCAAAAACAAGGAATGAAATGGAGCCAAGCTTTGCCCAGGAATGCCGTGAGCTGCAGAGCCTTTGAGGTCTGGAAGTGTTGCACAACATCTCCCTCCCTGTGCTCTGTTGTTCCTGTCAGTGGCTTGAGGAACTCGCAGCTCCACATGTCTCAAAAGCTGCTCTCAGCAACGCAACTCACCCAGAGCTCCCCAGAGCACATGGGTTTCTCCAGAGATTTCCCATACAAGCCTCCCTCACTAACCCTAGAAGTCTCAAATTCCTTGAAGACTGACTCAAGCATCAGAGCCAGACTAATAGTTTTTGATAGTTCTCTCCGAGTGCCAAGTTTAGAAGCAGAAGATTGCATTAAAAGCCCAGGTTTTTATGGGGTTTTTTTGGTTTTTTTTTTTTGGTGGGAAAATCAGAATAACCCTAAAAACAAGCAGCCTTCCCCAAATGCACCCAGATGGAAGAGAGAGGAAGCTTTTTCAAACTAACAACATCACCTAATTGACCAGTTCTGCTCAGCATTAAAAAATACTTGTCCCTGAATTTCACAGGAGCAGCCATACTGTGCCTGTCCAGGAATTCTGCACTCTCCCAGCACTGGATGCTCATGGAAAAAGAGTGCAGGAGTCTGCTGACAATTTCCCTGGCATACTCCTTCAGCCTCCACCAAACAATTTAGAGATTTCTGGAGCTGCGGCTGCTTCGTGCTGTGATTGCAGCTGTTGACCATGGAGAGGTGAGGTTGGCCTCTTTTCCAGGGAAATATCAACAGGGCAAGGGAAAATGCCCTCAAGTTATGGCAGGGGAGGCTCAGGTTGAATAGGAGGAATAAAAAATCTTCACTGAAAGGGTGGTCAAGCATTGGAACAGGCTGCCCAGGAAAGTGGTGGAGTCACCACCCACAGAAGCGTTCAGAAAACAGAGAAACGTGGCACTTGGTGGTATGGTTTAGTGGACATGGGGTGTTTTCAGTCAAGGGTTGGACTTGGTTATCCTGGAGGGCTTTGAGGATTCCCTGACCCTCTTTTAAATGTCAGTGGTTTTTTCTGCACGGGTTGAGGATGCAGCCTGAATAACACCAGGCAGCAAAGGAGACCTGCACGGGGGTGAAGAAAGAGTCAGGGATTTGCAGACACTCCTGTCACTCTGTTTTTCTAAAGTTCTGCTAAAGCCTTCTGATGTTTTACTTTTTGAAATGGAGCTTCTCACACACTTTCCATGTAAACAATGATTGTTTTGCATTCCTTTCTGGAGGAGGAGAGAATTGATGGGCTGTTGGGTTGACCAGTGTAGTTGGAGAGGACAATCTCCATCCTCCAATCCATGGTCACTGTTGGAATTCCATAATTGTCGAGGTCTGTAAATAAACTGCCCCCCTTTTTTGCCTTGGACATCTCAGTGCCTGAGTGTTGTTCATTCGTGTCGTGCTGTGCAACTCCCATGCCCATAACCTGAGTAAATACACTGACTTGGGGCCTTGTTGAATAAAGACAGGAAAAAAGTGCCTGCCCACATCTCCAGGTCCTTTGGTGGTTGTCCCCAAGACTCTGGTTCCCCCCTGTGACACTTGTCTGTCAGAGAGCACTGGTTCCTCTTTGATCCAGCAGTGACCTGCCAGCTGGAAAAAGGAGGAAACACTGAAAAATGAAGTGGGATCACCATCCCTGAGCATCCCGTGATCCCAAACTCCCAGGCAGGGCATGCTGGGCATGGGATTCAACTCCAGAGTGCTGTCCTAGCAAAGTACACTCAACAAACAGCCCATCCAAGTGGTTCCAAAATTGCTTTAAGACTTCATCTTTGCATTTTCCATAGGTTACAGCAGGAGCCTCCAGTTGCCCCCATCTGCTCCTTTCTATGTCCAGATTTGGGATGGGATTTTCTCTTCCAGACTAGTTTGTCGTCACCGGTTGGCACCCCACCTCGTTCCCAGATTTCTGAATTCTTTTGCCTCTTAATTTTGAAAAGACTTCCCTGCAACACACACACACACAAAAAAAGAAAATAAATCCCAAAGCAACCCAACCCTCCCCTCTGTGCCCAGCTCAGCATCACCATAACCTGGCGTGACAGCTCTCCATGAGAAACAGGTTCGGGCTGTGCTCCCTCATGCCAGTGCGTCCACAGAGCCAACCAAGGCGCTGAATCGCATCCAAGGCACATCCAAGGTGGCTGGAAAAAGCCAGGAGGAGCCACCTTCCAGATGGAGAGCAGGGCTGAGGCCTCTCACGCAGGCAGGGAGCTTTTCCCAGGCCGCTGTTCCCGGTTTTTAGTGGGAACATGTGCTGGCTTCCCATAAAGCGGCAACAGCTGCCAGTCAAGCAGGCATCACTCTGTAAAGCTGCCCGGGGGACTCTGCCTGCAGGGCCGGGGTCTCCAGGCAGGTTTATGAGGTGCCACCTGCGGGATTTACAATCCCCAGGGGCGGCTGTGCAGGTGCAGCCAGCAGGGCTGGGGGGAGCTGGGCAATGGGTCCTGGCCCAGCCACAGCCTGGGCTCCAGGCTCTGCTCCCTGGGTGCACAGCGGGAGGCTCAGGCTCTGAAATCCCACAGAAGTGGCACCTTCGTGGGAAAGATCACGAGATTTTCCACAGGGCTGCAAGCTGGGGGTGCACAGGCACCGGTCTCTCCTCTCCTCTCCTCTCCTCTCCTCTCCTCTCCTCTCCTCTCCTCTCCTCTCCTCTCCTCTCCTCTCCTCTCCTCTCCTCTCCTCTCCTCTCCTCTCCTCTCCTCTCCTCTCCTCTCCTCTCCTCTTTTCCCTTCCCTTCCCTTCCCTTCCCTTCCCTTCCCTTCCCTTCCCTTCCCTTCCCTTCCCTTCCCTTCCCTTCCCTTCCCTTCCCTTCCCTTCCCTTCCCTTCCCTTCCCTTCCCTCCCTTCTCTTCTCTTCTCTTCTCTTCTCTTCTCTTCTCTTCTCTTCTCTTCTCTTCTCTTCTCTTCTCTTCTCTTCTCTTCTCTTCTCTTCTCTTCTCTTCTCTTCTCTTCTCTTCTCTTCTCCATCCTTTTGGCTGTTCCCAGCTATGTCTCCTCATCAGCTCCCTCCTCAGGGAAAGCAGGAAGACTAAGGGAAAAAAGCCCTGGAATAGGTATGGGAGACAGTGGGCTGGGTTTTTGGGGTTTTTTTTGTTTTTGTTTTTGTTTTTTTTTTTCTCTGTAAATTTGTCTTTTCCCGTAAGTAATGATGACAAAACCCACAGATATTCAGGATTTCTTGTGCCTAAAGAAAGGGCTCCAGGGATGGGTAACCCACCTCAATGAAAACTGTACAAGCATCTTGCAGAAAACACATTTTCTACAGGGGCAACCCAAGCCTTCTGGGAGTGAAGCACCTAAAGTCACCACTCAGAGATATCCAAATAAAACCCCCAAGAACAGCATCAGATGCCACATGAATGACATGAATGACAAACCTTCTTCTCCCTAGAGACAGTTCTCATTGGACATGGACACAAGGTAACTCATGGGAGTTATCTGCAGTCCCAGCATTATGTTAACCTCCTGGGGGGATGTTTCAGATGGTTGAAGCATCACAGAATCATGGAATGGTTTGGGTGGGAAGGGATCTGAAACCTCATCTCATTCCATGCCCCCTGCCATGGGCAGGGATACCTTCCACTGCCCCAGGCTGCTCCAAACCCCATCCAGCCTGGCCTTGGGCACTTCCAGGGATCCAGGGGCAGCCATAGCTTCTCTGGGTAAGCAGCTTTCCCAAGGCCATTCCACAAGGAACACCACTTTCCTTCAGGAGCTCCATGAGCAATTCCATGTGGCTTGAGATCAAAGCACAGGCTGGGATCTCCCAAAAATGACCATTCTCTCACACAAGCAGTCCCAGAGCAGCGACTTGGATAAGGAATCACTTGGCAGCAGGAGCCCAGAGGTCATCCCCCGACTCGTAAAAGGCTCTGGGAGAAAGGGGAAACCACCAGTGAGTGTTTTTATGAGAGAAAATACCTTCCTTCTCCTGGAGACTGGGATTAATTTTCTGTAACTCTGCAGAAAGGTTAAAGGGACTGTGTTCACTTTTAAACACCAAAGGCATTTAAAGCAGAGACTACCTTGACTCATTTATACTAAACTTGAAATAAATCAAAGTTGTATTAACAATCACTCACCAGTGTCTTCCTCCACAATCTCTGACATCTGAGGTTTCTAGCCAGCGAATAATAAAGGTCCTGTTACCTTCTTCCCTTAAATCAACATCCTGCAAAGCTTCACTTCACAATTACTGGAGCATCCCAGGAATAGCCATTAGCCCTTTGAAATCCTCTTGCCCTGGAAATCCTTGCTCTGCTTCTCATTATCTCCTCACATTCACGATTGTTCCAGGTTAAAAAAGCAGCACATTCCATTGCTAAATGATAATACTTGCACTTTCCCTGCCCCCAGCTCTCCTCAAACCATGTGCCCAGCGATTTCAGGTGTCCCAGGCCTGGCTGGTGGCTCCAGAGGAGCTCCAGGATCTTGGTGTCCACCCTCTGGCTGGGGCTCCAGGGAGCTCCAGCTGCCAGTCCCTGGAGATCCCTCTGTGGCTGCATTTTGGCATTTCATTCACACCACGTGGGGAGGGAGCCGCGCCGCCGCGAGCTGCCCAGTCCCACCTGGAAAAAGCTTTCCCCGGGATTTTTTGGCATCTTTCATCTGCTCTTCCCTGCTCATCTGGGCCCCAGCTCCGAGGATGAGCTGCACAGTGTAATGTTGGATTAGCAGCTATGACATGATGGACTTGTGCTTTGGAGTCATCTCACTTGAAAGTGAAGCATCTGGTCCCTTCTCCATCTGTTCTTTGTCCAGGCCAAGGGCTGACTCCCTTTATTAAGCAATTAAAGATGATGGAAACGTATTCAAGCTGAATTCCCAGGGAAAAAATAAAGGAAAAAAATATTAATAATCATTATCAGTTTTGTCATTGGGAAGGTTCCCCAAGCTGAGCCTGAAATAAGGCAAATGGGACAAGAAAGGGAGAGAAAAATCTACTTCCAAAATAACCTCTGGTGACCCATTTATCTTTGAGATCCAGGTACAGGATAACAGCTTCCAGGCACTAGAAAAAAAGAAAACAAACCTTGCAGTGGAAATGTTCCCTGAAAGCAGGTTTGTACCCAAAACCCCATGAAATCACAGAGTTTGCTGTGGGTGGGTTTGTGTAGATGGCAGAGGAAGGGGGACAAGGCTGAGGAAGGCACTGCCAGAATGAACAGGAAAGTTTTTTAAGGCAGATGTGGATATCCAGACATGGAAAATCCAAACCCAAACAATGATGTCCCCATTGCCTATCACAGACATAAATCCAGGGCAGAGTTCCTGACTCAAGAACTTGTTTTCATCAGACCCTATTGGTTAAAAATGACCAGCAGTCAAATGTTATTTCTGGATCCCACTGGAGCTGAAGACTTTGGGAGAAAACAGCAGTTGAGCAGCTCCTGACATTATAACAACACATCATAAGCAACAGCACCCCTGCTCAGGGTGCTACCCCTACTCCCTCAATCCCTTTGGGACATCCAACAACTTCCTGTCAGGTGAAAAATTAGCCCAATTATCTGCACATTCCCTCCCTCTCTGATGAGCAGAGCTGCAGAAACCCTGGGAGTTAAGCAGGCCTGGAGTTGTGGTGAGGGCTGCTCATGTGAGGGATGGGAACCTCGTCTTCTCTCCTGAGACCCAACCTCTTTCATAGCTGGCCTTCCAAGGGGAAACCTTTTCTTGTTTTCTCTTTCTTCCCCTCCCCTTCCCCCCCCACCCTGCTCTGTCCAGAGTCTCTCCAAGAGAGCCAAATTCCCCTTGAACATGCTAAAAGGAGGCATGCTGGAACATCTGCTCTGCATCTGTGAAGCCAGACACATCCCCAGGCAACACTGTTAGCAGTGATGGATCTGGGAGGGAACGTGGAGCGCTGGAGAAGCATCTGCTCAGAGAGGGGAACCCAGCACACAAAACTCACAGAGTTATCTGCTGAGACCCCTGCTCCCTGCCCGTTGTTCCCAGTGGACAGCTGCCTCCTCCAGAGCACTTTCCAGGAGCTGTTCTCTTCCCAGGTTGGTATTTTCAGTCGTCTTCTGCTTGTGCCAAGTGAGCACCACCAAGTGCTCAGCTCCACAGTGACTGGGGAGCTGGAGAAGCATCTGGAAGAGAACCTGGAGTGAGTGGCTTCTTTTGGGAGCATTGCTTGGCCAGGACACTGGGAAATACAGCTTGGGGTCACGGCTGGACTTGATGAACTTAAAGGTCTTTTCCAGCCTTAATGGTTCCGTGATTCAAAGAAACCATTGCAGGGTGAACTCCACGTGGATCACTCCCAAGCCTCAGCTCTGCCACCTCTGACTGTGGCCATTCCTGCACCCATCCCCTCCTTCCCTGTTCCTTGTTGGGATTCAGTGCCTGTCACCGTGAGCCTTCACTACACCAAAATTTTGTTCTTTGGCATGCTGGCCAAAATTATTTTCTTTGTAGAAAACTGGCACAAAATTCATGCCCTGAGCTGACTAGAGGAAGCAAGACAAACTCGAATTATTTAACAGCCATTTGTCCTCTGCTGTCCAACCTTAACCATCCTGGAATTGTCTCACTTGGCATTTTCCTTTCTTGCAGCAGATTTACAGTTAATGGATTTCCTGTTTAATTTGCACAACAAGGAGAACAAAGGCAGCCCTAATGTTTCCTAAATTGTCACCTTCTCACAATTACTCTGCAAGAACCTTTCCCTCAGCCTGTTTTCTGCTGCCTTAAGCCTCCTGGGACAAGTAGAATAGCCGCAAGGGAAAATGCCAGGTTGCTAAGAAGAGACCTTAACGCCCTGTGCCTTATGCTAAAGTCAATCCTTCCTTTCCCAGGGCAAAGCAGCCAGGGCTGCACCCTAAGACACTGTTAGATGGAGAACCTGAGAATCCTTCAGGATCCATGGAAAATGCAGGTCGCTCTCTGCTCTCTGGCTCTTTACCTGAAGCTGCTAGGCTTTGTCCCGTCAGGAATCTGCCTGTGGCTCACAAACTTCGCAGGTGTCCCTTGAAACCTCACCACACAGCAGCAGGATGGGAGTCTGTGTGCAAAGTCAAGCACGTGATTTAAGCACCTTTATAAAAGTTCTTTATGGCATGTTTCAGGAAAAGCATTCAGGCTTGCTCTAACTTTAAACAATGACTCCTTTCCATTCACTCAGGTCCTTAAAAATATGACTTAAACTGTTTCTGAATCCATTTAGACATTGGCGTAAGCATGGTGGAAATAAAAGGGAAGGGAGCACACACTTACATTATGTACCTGCCCCAAAGCTCTGGTGGTGCTTAACACCTCCCACTCCATCCCTGTGGTGCTGCTCTCCCAGTTTCCAGCTCTTCCAGAGGTGTGGCCCACCTGCTCCACCACTCCAGGACTGCACCCCAGCGTGGTTTTACAGCTCTGGTGTGAGACAGAGCAGTAAATGTCCACAGAGGAAATGTGTGGTTTGAGTGTAAATGGGAAATGCAGCAACCAAAGGAGGTGGTGTGGGCTCACTTAATGAGGTACCACTGTGCCCCAATTTTGCACAGCAGTGCATCCCACACCTTCCCTCTCCAGAGGAGCAGAAGATGCCACTGGCTTGTGCTGTCAAACACAGGACCATGTGTTTGTGACAGCGATATAATAGCATTTTGTTTGTCCTATTAACACTTCACCAAAAAGATAAAGGACTATTCTGTTCCTTCCTCCAACCGTGCCTCAGCAAACAAAATCCCTCTGTGAACCTTCTCTAAAAGGCAGGTGGAGAGACTGGACTTGTGGAAGGGCTCAATAACTGCTCCAGTGGATTTTCCAGGAGAAAGTCAATAGAAATCTCATTCTGTCTTGGATTCATTTGTATTGTTTTGTAGTGGGCAGCTAGCAAAAAGGGAAACACGTGTACTAATTAGCTTTGAGAGGAGAAGAGGAGCTGTGAAGTATTTCCTGCTGAGAAGACATGAAGCATTTAAATCCTGAGTCCCACTTGGATTTGCAATCGTGGAAAATTTTTCCCACAATCTCCCCCAAGGACACAACCAGAACATTTGTCGGGCTGTTAATGAGATCAGAATCCCATTTTCTCGATTTTTAACCTGAAGTCGTGAGTATTCCCCGGTGGGGCAGGGCATGGAGGGACTTTGCTACGACTTCGAGCAGGGAGACCCCGCTCCGGAATTCCTCCTCTGGGAGCCGGCAGGTCCCGACGCGCAGCTGGAGAACTTCCTCCTGGAGTGCCTGGCAGAGCCCTCCTGGCCGGGGCCGGGAGGTGCTGAGCCAGACAAGCACCCGGCCCCAGAGCCGGCCAGGCAGCCCCGGCAGCGCCGCGCCGCCAACCTGCGGGAGCGCAGGAGGATGCTCAGCATCAACTCGGCCTTCGAGGCGCTGCGCGGCCGTGTGCCCACCTTCCCCTACGAGCGGCGCCTCTCCAAGATCGACACGCTGCGCTTGGCCATTGCCTACATCGCCCTGCTCGGGGACATCCTCCTGTCCGGCTGTCACCCCAAGGCCTACCTGGAGCACTGCCTGAGGAGCGGCTTCCGCAGCCCCCAGCGGGCAGCCTGGGACACCAGCGGTGAGCCGGGAGCGGGCGTGTCCGGGGGAAGCGGAGCAATCCTTGGGATCGCTGGTGGAGCAGGTGGTTCAGGGGGAAGCAGAGCAATCCTTGGGATCGCTGGTGGGGCAGGTGGTTCCGGTGGGAGTGGAGCAATCTTTGGGATCACTAGTGGGGCAGGTGGTTCCAGGGGGAGCGGAGCAATCCTTGGGATTGCTGGTGGAGCAGGTGGTTCGGGGGGAGCGGAGCAATCCTTGGGATCACCGGTGGGGCAGGTGGTTCCAGGGGGAGCGGATCAATCCTTGGGATTGCTGGTGGGGCAGGTGGTTCTGGGGGGAGCGGAGCAATCCTTGGGATTGCTGGTGGGGGGGGGCGGTGTCCAGGGAGAGTGGAGCAATCTTTGGGATCGCCAGTGGGGCAGGCGGTGTCCGGGGGGAGCGGAGCAATCCTTGGGATTGTTGGTGGAGCAGGTGGTTCTGGGGGGAGAGGAGCAATCCTTGGGATTGCTGGTGGGGCAGGTGGTTCTGGGGGGAGTGGAGCAATCCTTGGGATTGTTGGTGGGGCAGGTGGTTCTGGGGGGAGCGGAGCAATCCTTGGGATTGCTGGTGGGGCAGGTGGTGTCCGGGGGGAGCGGAGCAATCCTTGGGATTGCTGGTGAGGCGGGCGGTGTCCAGGGAGAGCGGAGCAATCTTTGGGATCGCTAGTGGGGCGGACAGTGTCCGGGGGGAGCGGAGCAATCCTTGGGATCACTGGTGGGGCAGGTGGTTCCAGGGGAGAGGATCAATCCTTGGGATTGCTGGTGGGGCAGGTGGTTCTGGGGGAAGTGGAGCAATCCTTGGGATCACCAGTGGGGCAGGTGGTTCCAGGGGGAGCGGAGCAATCCTTGGGATCGCTGGTGGGGCGGGCGGTGTCCAGGGGGAGCAGAGCAATCCTTGGGATCTCTAGTGGGGCAGGCGGTGTCCGGGGGAAGTGGAGCAATCCTTGGGCTGCTTTTGGGTGGCCTCTTGTCACGCCCAAAGGGCTCTGAGACAGCAGAGAAATGAACCCGCAAAAAGGGGATATCGAAATCAAGTCGCAGCAGAAAATTGTAATTCATCCTCTTCTCCAACTTTCTGTTAAGGAGGATTTCATTTTTTTTTTTCTTTTAAAATTTGTTTAAACTCCCCCCCCCCCCACACCCCCAACCCCCCAAAGCAACTTGTCCCTTTTACAAACAGGAAAGGTTTTTATCCTCAGAAGATATTTTTTGGACTTTTTAAAAAATTCTGTGCGAAATTGTTCTGTTCTAATGGAGGCCTTGGAGATTATCTATGTTTTCTTTAGTTTGTGCTTGGCTGAGAAAAACACCTGGGTTTGGACACAAACAGCGTTTCATTTCTTAAAATGCAGACGTTCCAGGAACCCAGAGTTTCTCAGAGGTTACAGTTCAACACATGAATCGGGATACTCAAGACAGAGCGTTCAAATTTCAAGCTGTTTTCAAAACATGGGGAAGTAAATGTCTATTTGCGATTTATAATCTTATGTAATTATTTCTATTTTAAAGTGAAGGGCTGTTATTCAGTTTTCTGTTCGGTTTGTACTTAATCCCAGGCTTAGCTGGAATGAATTTAGGCCTTTCTCCCTCCAGAATATATTTCTCATTGGGCCACTGTGTGGTGAAGATGGGAATTTGCCCAAACTGCCAAACACAGGGCCTCAATCTCAGAAGGCGACAGGTTTTGTGCTACTTAGAGCAGGGAAGGAGCAGAGGAGGGTTTCAGTAGTTCCTGGTACTTTGCATTTTAAGTTAATTAATCCCCTTTCCAAGTCTATGTGTTTCCTTTGGATGTATGTGTACATGTACACGTTCCTTTGGATCTTGGAAAGGGGCCTTCAAAATGAGCCTTCCAAAAGTACAGCACAGGTAAGGAAAGAGAAAAGTCAGTGAATAGGAATATTCCCCTTTCGTGTTACAGGGAAGTGCCAAAGGGACAGAGCCTGCAGAGGAAAAGCAAACAGTTCACCTGAAAGGAAAAGTTAATGTAGTTTTTTCTCCTTTCCTATCCATTTCCATTATCTGGATGGCTGGGAAAATGACTCCTGATATACCACTGGTTATCCCTCCCTTGACTACAGAAAAAAAATTGTATTTTAGTGGCCAGCTTCACAGATTTTAAACAACACAAATATTTCTCGGTGGGATCCCCCTCTTGCCACGCTTCCTGTCCTGAAGAGCTCCACTTGGAAAGATCCAGCTGAATGAGGCTCCTCTTCTGGAGAGGCTGGAGAGCCGACCTGTTAAAGCTCAGTTTGAATGTTTGAATGGAATGACGGTGTTTTCCTCTCTCCCTTGTGCAGATCTGACAGCCCGCCTGTCCTGGGTAAAGTGGGATTAAGGAGGGGGCCTTTGAAGGCAGCAAACCCTGAGGCCTGGAGTGCTGGGTACCAGCTGCTCAGTTCCCAGCACGGCAAGTGACAACCCTGCGCTGACAACCTCGCTCATTGTCCCCAGAGCACTTCCCCACCACATTTCCAGCACCCAGCCCCTTTCTGGGTTGATCCATCGCTCCCTAGGGCCCTGTGCTTCTCTTTCTCACTGCTGACAGACCTGTGCTAGCTTGAAAAGAGGAAAACATCCAAAACCACTGCCAGCACAACCACAGCCCCGACATTTTCTCTCCCACTGGATGAGGGTTATGTCTCCAAATCCCATTTCCAGCACGTGAGAAACGAGAGCATAAGAAAAAAAATCTAAGCAACACCTGTGAAAATCTAGTGCTTGGCTTAAGATGTCCGGGGTGATGGTTGGGAAAGCCACCAGTGATTCAGAGACCATGAAAGTCCAGGAGGTGAGACATGGCTCTGTAGATATCCAAAATTTCTGATGTCTTCACAGAATCCCAGAAAGGTTTGGGTGGAAGGGACCCAAAAACCCATCTCATTCCCACCCCCTGCCATGGGCAGGGACACCTTCCACTGTCCCAGGCTGCTCCAAGCCCCAGTGTCCAACCTGGCCTTGGGCACTTCCAGGGATCCAGGGGCAGCCACAGCTGCTCTGGGCACCCTGTGCCAGGGCCTGCCCACCCTCAGTCTGAAACCATTCTGCTTTAATGTTCCTTTATCATGGTGTTTCGTAGTAGGAAAGGAAATAAAATGTATTTTTTATTTAACGTTCTCATTAGTTCATCTCACAGCTCCCATCTCTACGAAGCAAAAGCACATCAGGAACTGAGCTTTTGCTCTGGTTGATGGTTTTGGGGGAAGTGAAGAGGGGCCTTAGAGGGGGAAACTGTGAAGAACCTTTTAAGCTTTTCAATTTTTCTGTCAGCGCGAAAAAAGGAATTTCATCTTGGGTGCAACAATGTATTTCAGTCAATTTAGAATAAAACATGCCATCTCAAATTTTGTCTCTTTGCTTTCTCACCCTCTTAAGACAATTGGATGCATTTTTACAGGAAACTGCACCTGAAAAGGTGAAAAGCTTTTTAAAAAAACCACCCAAAAATTCATTTTTCTACTTTCACCTACTTCTCTACTCTGGAAATGCTGGTTCTTCATGTCATCAAAGTTGTCACCTTCCTGGTGAGATGACAGTGGGACCAGAGCCAAGGGCTGAGAGTTCCACACCCATCTCAGTGGCCCAAACAGTGCCCAAACAATCCCAGGAGGGATTTCCACAGGTTTCCATCAGGATCTTTATTTCTCCAAGGTCCCACTGATGGCAACAGAGATTTGGGATTCCTCCCTCCAAGTTGCCCTCAGCCAGAGCTCCCAGGTCACATCCCACAGTCACCAGGGTACAAAAATGCCTCTCCAGGATTGTCATGGCTGCTGGAGGAACCATCTCCAACCAGGACTAAAAAAGTCCTTCACCCCCAGCTAATTTTGGGCATCCAGAATCCCTGTCTCCAGATATACCTCATTTCAAAGATTTGAATGTGTGCCTTGCTTTTCTCCACCCTGCAGCAGAGCTTTGTGCTGGGCACAGGACAATAATGCCACGTCCTGAAACAAATATTTGCTGCAGGCACCTGGTTACAAGCAGAAACCTCTCTTTGCCTTTTGCTCCAGCCTGGAAATCCTGGATAAGGGCTTTGGAAGCAAGCTGGATGTGTGCAGTAGCAGCAGGAAAGCACATTCACAGAAAGGTGATTTTGGGGGATCTTTGAGGTTCAGGCACTGCTTGTTTGGATGGACAGCACACCTGAAGAAGCCACTGGCATCAAAAGCTTCATAATGACAGAGCAGGAAGAGTTGTCCTGGGTCAGAGCTCTTCCTCCACGTGGTGCCTCCAGCTGAGGTAGGAAGAAGTCCTCCAGCTGAACTCCTCCCGAGATGCAAACACCCATCTCTGGTGCTCCACACTCAGACAGCAATGCCAGGACAGACAGAAATATCTGCTGAGCTTCCCAAGCCCAGTTCCACCAGCACCACCATGGAATTCCCACAGGATTTGCCAGCCAGGCTGGGGCCTGCAGGCTGGCAAGCTCTGCCTGCTGTGGGGCCACTCCCACCTGTCCCTGCTGCTGTCAGGGAATCATCACACAGATGTGATGATCACACAAAACAGGGCTTTGAAGAACAGGCTGCTGGAATTTGTTGGTGACTCCGAGCTTGGAAAAACCTCAGCAAATAAAACCCTCCAGCTGGGCTGGGGCTTGGGGTGGAGTCAAAACCAGAAATAAAATCTTCCTTTTGGGAGCTGAAACCCTGACCTTGGGCTCTTGAATCAATGAGGAGGGGTCAATACATCTATTGCCACTGATGAAGATGTTTCCTCTCGCACACCCCGATTGACACCGGTGTCATTCCATCACCTTCAGCGAAGCCACGTTGGATTTATGCTGATTGATCCTGCCTGGAGGGGACAGTCCACCTCTGCCTGCCCTCCCCAGGCTACCTGGAGTCTGGCAGGCTCTTCCAGCTGGTGCTCCACCCAAAATTGCTAAAGCAAAGGTCACTTTTTGGGTGATGTGTTGTTAAATCATTTGGATGCAACTGACTGCTGAAACGGTGAAGGTGTCACAGAATCAGGTCAGTCTCTGATTAACTTCATGCAAATAAAAGCAAATCAAGAGGGCATCAGCTCTGTCTGGCTGAGAGAAGCCAAGCTGGTGCCATGGCTCCCTTTCCTGCTAAACTGAGCAAAAATCAAATTGGCTCTTTTTTTTTCAGGAAAGCCATTCCTGAATATCTCCAGGGCTGGACACACATTTGTTCTTGAGCAACCCTGCCCTTTCCTGATTGAACTTCAGCTCCTGGATGTGGACTACAAGGCAGAAAGATGAGGTGGAAATGACTTCTGTGCAGGACATTTACACTCTGTGCCAATCCAGGGGAACTGCTGAGTGTGGATTTTGTGGATGTGCTCCATGCCCATGCATCCTCTTTCCTCCCAGTTCTGGCTCATTCCTTGGGTCACAGCTCTCTTGCCAACAGACCTGACTGGCAGGACAGTGAGATTCTCTGACAGGGAACTAATAGTTACCCTTATTTTTCCATTCCTTCATCCCACCTCCTGAACCCTGACATTTTATTCCAGGAATAAATTACACAAATCCTGTACACACACAGCCTGATTGCACAGCAGCCCAGACACCCTTGCACAGATCAAGACTCTAAGATGGCTTTATCCTGTCCAAAGCTTCTCAGTCCACCAGAACATTCCCAGGCAGGGAATCCCAGTGACCAACCTGGTTCAAGGGTCAGGCTCCACCTTCCTGGTCTTCCTCAGCCCTGCTCCCACTGCAGGACAGAGCACAGGTCAGCTCTGCTTTTCCTCCTCATCTCACAAAGCAGCAGGATCCTCTCACCAGCAATTCCACAGCCAAACCTCCCATGGCAGGGTGCCAGGAGGTGCTGAGGAGAGGTACCCTGGTCTTGCAGCCCCCAAGGAGCAGCTGAGGGGCCCGAGAGCAGCAGGAGAATTGCTCATTCCAAGCACAGCCCCGTTTCCAGCCCGCTGCTCTCCTTGCCAAGAAAAGTGAGAATTATTTGTTACACCTTCCTTCTTCCAAAAGTAAACTGCTGACCCTTTCTGGAACAATGCTCTGTGGTTCTCCATCAACCTGGAAACCTTGGAACAAAAGGAATCACCTCCCCACTGTAAGCTGTGCTTTTGAGAAGGTGTTGGTAGTTTCAGGGGCAATTGGGGGGTGAAAGGACAATTTGGTTTTCTAATTTTTTTTTTTTTTTTTTTTTTTTTTTTTTTTTTTTTTTTTTTTTTTTTGCCACAGACCCACAGCAACAAGTTTTCATTTCTGAGCAACCTGGGATAGTGGAAGGTGTCCCTGCTTGTGGTAGGGCTTTTGGGCTGGAAGGGGCCCTAAAGCTCATCCCATTCCCACCCCCTGCCATGGCAGGGACACCTCCCACTGTCCCAGGCAGCTCCAAGCCCCAGTGTCCAGCCTGGCCTTGGGCACTGCCAGGGATCCAGGGGCAGCCACAGCTGCTCTGGGCACAGCTGCTCCCAGGGAAGGGATGGAATGGGAATACAGCTAATAAAGGAGCTCCCAGGTGTTCTTTCCTTCATTTCCTTCCTGTTGCAGAGAAGAATGAAGTTTCTCTGTACCTCTCATGCCCAAAATCCCTCCCCTGGAGAGTGCTACCACCATGGTGTGCCCTCAGGTGGGATGGCAGGGACTTCATTCACCTTCAAATCCAGTGATGGCCATTTGGGGCAGGATTTCCTGGGCTGTGTCCATGCTCTCCATGGGCACAGGACATGACCCAGGGAATCAGCAGGAGGAGCTCACAGCAGCCTGAGAGTTGCCATCCTGTGGCAGAGGTTTGCTCCTGGGTCAGACACTGGGAGGGAAGCAATGAACCTGTTCCCTGAGCGGATCCAGCCATCCCTGTGGTCAAAGGTACACCCTGGAGCAGGACAGTCCCTTTGCACAGGTGGCAAAAGAGGCAAACAGGCACTGGCTTTCCAGAGCAGGTTCAGCATCCTAAATGCCTCGTGGGGGTCCCCTTGCAACAACCCAGCTCTGCTTTCCCAGCTGCACCCCCTCAATAAATCCATGTGTGGGCACCCAGGATGTGGGGGTCACTGGCCAGCCCTGACCTTGGGAAGAGCCTTCCAAGCCACATCAGCCCCTTTTGTGGGAACAAAGTGTAACTTCCACCACGATGGCTAATTTTAGATGACTCCCACCCAGGAGGGAACAGGGAAACTCCAGCGCCAAAGAGATTCCAATCTCAAAAAGAATTCCTTGCCAGGAGAGGGGGACGGGAATAAAGGCAGATAGCGTTTTGGATTCACCGTCCAAGCCTGTGTTTGAGCTGAGGGGAATCCAGCTGCAGGCAGTGCCCTCTCGTGGTCCAGGATTAAAACCTCGCCTTTCCAAAAGCTGAGGATGACTCCTGCCAGCATCCCTGCTCCAGCTCAGCCCCGGGAAAGCAGATCATCACCGCGGGGAACAGAGTGAACAGAAACATCTGCTGCAAAAGCTGCACATAAAGGCTATGCACAGCTATCTATCCCTGCACTTAGATCATGTTTTATGCCTCTTCACCCCAAATCCTTGTGTTTTATCCTTCTGAAGCCGTTTCTATGCATATTTCCGTGTCCTGTTTACACACCTTGCATCGAGAAAGAGCCTGAAATATAATGTATCCTTACAATGCCCCCCTCTGCAGCGTCTGAATGCTCTGAAATATCAGGGAAACACTTCCCTGAGGGAGCCAAGATGCCATAAGCTGGCACAAAAGGCTTCCAGGCAGAGCATCCACTGATCCTGAACACCCTCAGGAAGCAGCACAGCATTCCCTCTGCTCTCATCTTGGAAGTGCCTGCGCCGTGGCGAGATGCCTCTTTCTCTGATCCCAGTCCCGGGGATGGCTAAGCCATCTCCTCCTAAAGCCCTTTCCAAAAATAATCAGGCTGAGGCAGACGCCGAGCACGGAAAGTTTCATCCCGGGCCCTTCCCGTCAGACACCGCTGCACGCGGACGGGAAGGGCCATCCCAGGTTTTGGCTGCTTGGGGTGCACTCACGTCCATGTCCCTGTCTCCTGGAAATGTGGCACAGGGAAAGAGGGGACGATAAAGCCTGCCACAGGGAGATCAGGAATTGTTATCGGCCATGAAGCGACCTTGGCCTGCTAGGCCCCTCCTTGCAGCCCCTCCGGTGCCCAGCGGGTTTCCCTCTCTCTGCCCTTCCAGCAACAAGTCCCGTTGATAGACGAGGCTCATCCAAACCCCATTTCCCAGCTGATGGATCCAGCTGGGCATCCCAGAGAGGGCATTTTGCTAAGGTGCCCTCAGAAGGGAGCGTGTTCGCGATCCCCCGCCAGCGTGTGCGGGAGAGGTTTCCCCAGCCCGCGGTGCCGCGGCTCTCCGGGGGACAATAAACTTCTGTGAGCTGGAACAGCCACTGTTGGGGGTTACAGCACCGGGCCCAGCCAGGGACTTAATCCCAGAGCTGCTTTGCAACAAGCATCCACCTCTTCTCTTGTTCAGGTACCTGGAATTCGGGCCCGCGGCTCCCAAGGCTTTGGGCTCGCAGAGCCTCTGTGGCTCGCGCCTCTCTCCCGCTGCTGTTTGAAACATCACAGACACTTCTGGTACTGCATGTTTTTCCCCCTCCATTCCATAATTTCCCCCTCCTGAGGAGGTGCACACCAACCCACGCCGAGTCGCCGCTGTACTCAAGCATTTTGGGGGAGGCAGCAAGGCAAGGCAGAATTTCCCGGCTGGAAGAAGCCCTAGCGCTGATTTTTGCACATCCAGCAGACAGATTTGCAGAATTTGAGCCCACTTTTATCAGGCCAGGGAAGTGACAGAGCACATGTTTAAATATAAGCCTGGCTTATACTTAAATTAAGCAGAGCTGACGTGAGGGTGCAATTAGCAGAGAGGATAAACTCCTGTGTTGGGATGGATCAACACCTGACAGGGAGCAGCTTATCAGTTTTCCTTTCTGCTGTTGGAATACGTGCTGCGCTCCTAAATCCACCTTCTCCAGGAAGATAATTCCATATTATCAGCATGTTTCTGACAGACACTATCCAACTCTCCCCCTGACACCCCGGCGTAGGATTTCTGCCTCATTGTGACAGGAATTTCAGGCTCAGAAACGTTACACTGCCCTAGCAGAGTGATGGATCTGCTTCCAGGGGGTGAAAAATCCCTGAGCCAAACAAAAACCGGGAAAAAAAAAAGAAAAGCTCTTTCAATAACTTGATTTTCCTTTTTCCACATTATATTTTTCTCCCGGCTCTTGCATCTCTGTGAAGTGTTCCCGGGGCTGCTCTTCCAGAGCCAAACTGTTCTCCTTGGGGTAAAACATCGGGAAAACACGCGACTCCGAGCCAGGGCTGGAACGCAACCGCTCTGCAAAATGAAAGTAATATGTGGTTGGTACCTTCCCAGCAAATTCACGGTGTTAAAAATCAATAATAACCCTGCAATCCCATAAAACTGCGAAAATTAATTTGGTGGAAGAAGCTGGAAAAGCCTTGGAAGTTTTGCTGATATATATATATATATTTTTAAAAAACAAAAAACCCCCCGACTTTCAAGGTATCTTAAATAATGTGAAATTATCGACTTTCAAGGTTATCTTAAATAATGTGGAAGGAGAATTGTGCCCTACAAAAATAGCGTGGAACATTCAAGGGAAATCTGAAGAGATTGGATCTTATTTTGAGGTTGAAGAGTGCTTTTCTTTGCCTTAACTTTTGAGATATTTCATGAAATTAAACGTGGAAGAGCCGAGCAGCCTCTCTTCTGAAGGTGTTTAGCACAAACAGTGAGATCAAATTCATAATAATATAAATACTGATCTTTTCCACGCAGTAAAAAGCAGTTAAAAAAACACGTTAAAAAAGCATTCAGGGAATTTGTTTTAATTCCTCACTACCATATGAATGCAAAATAAGTACTTTTAAAAATACTCTCACTACTTAAATAAATTTAAGCCCCTGAATAAATAGCAAGGGAAGTGGTTTTTTTGCCTTACTTGATTTTTTTTTTCTCCACTTCTTTTACTTTGTGATATCTGTTACCTTGCTACTTATTCCTAGCTGCAGTTCACAGCTGCAGGGAGGGCTTCTTTTTTTTTAATTCCTCCTTGCTTTGTGAGCAGATCAGCTCAAATTCGGAAGGGAATTTCATGGTTGTGGCTGTCTCCCAGCCTCCAGAGCTGAGGAAAAGCTGCCTAACCTCCCTTCAATAAAAAAATGTGCTGGAGCAGAGTGGCGCATTTCAATCTCAAACTAAAAAGTAAAACAACAAAAAAACCCCAAACCCCACATTTCATAAAATCAACCAGATGCCTTAGGAAGGCAAATATCTTATTCCTCTTTAATTAAAAGGTATAGCAAATAAAAAATCTGGGTTTAATTAGACAGCAGGAATAGAAGATGTTATCTCCCCAAACCACTCTGCCGCAGTGAATTAACTTCTGTGAGTCTTATTTTTGTTTGAAACCCCCACATATCAACCCAAACCCGGCACTCTGAGGGGAAATTTGCTTTTTATGAGAATATTTCTGTGCTCCACGATTAAGGCAGCCAGCTCCTGCATAAACCAGCAGGGGCAATGGTTTGTACTGGTTTAGGCTAAGAGCAGAACAGGTCCTGCAGAGCCACTTGGTGTTGACCAACACCCCCCTGAACGTTCCCACAGGAGCACATTTAGCCTCTGCTTTACCTGCTGAGGGATGCAGTCAATTCAATTAGCATTTAACCCATTTTTATTTTCAATCAGGAACTGCCCAGCCGCTTGTTCCTGTCCATCCACGCCGCAATTCCCAGATTCCCTGGGAAAAGAAAAAAAAAAAAAAATCCCCCTTTGAGAGAAGGCACCCCCAAGCAGGGTTAAATCCTGGCCTTTCCTGGCACCCCCAAGCCAGGGCCGAGCCTGCTTGTAAAATAGTGCAGGTGTGTTTATTGTAATCATCTCTGACTAAAAAGAAACAGGTTTGGGGGCTTTAAATATAATTAGCATGAGCTACACTCCTGCCTTTAATCACTACCTTGCTGGTTAATACAATCAAGAAGGTAAACAAACAAGGATTAACTCCATTAAGTAAAAAAAAATTATATATATATTCTACTGGGAAGCTCAGAGAGGAATTTTGTTTTATTCCGCTGCTGCGGAGCATCATTTTACTTCTGCGTGGCAAATTATTTTTAACAGAGAAATACTTGTCTTGGAGGAGACGTCTCCTTTCCCTGCTTCCCTAAAGGCAGAGACAAAATAAGAGCTCCTTTATTCTTATTTCATGTCAGATGCAACCGCTTCACTCCTTCACGGCCTCTTTCCCTACGAGACACCTGAGCGCTTTGAAACATTTAACTGCACATCCAATTAAAGACAGGCTTGGAGAAACACACCTGCTGCTCTGACAATTTATCCCAAATGATATGTGAGGTGTAAAACCAGGCTCCAGGAATCGGTCTTCCCAAATGTTCAGTCGCTGCGTGATTGGAATGACCGTAGCCGGACCCCCTTTGATCCCAGAAAATGCCGAAATCGGGATCTGACTTTTGCCTGCTCGGACGGGGGACGGGATAATCTGAAAATGAGCTTTATCATAGCTCACAGGGCGAAATAACCCTTTATTCCACCTGGGAAGCTCAATTTAAACTGTGCCTGAACACAGGAAAATGCTCTTATCAGCAGAGGTAGAAGCTCGAGGCTTTAACCCACGGCTCGCTGTGATCCCCCCTTTTCCCATCCGCAGCAGAAAGCCTGGATGGACACAGGCACGTGGCTCCAAACCTGCCGGGATGCGAGCACATCGGGCACCTCCTTGCACAGGCAACAGAGAGCCGAGGCTGCCTCCTCGGCTTTCCTACCCTTGGCATCTCCTCCAAGCCCGGATCCCGCGGAGGGGAAGCCAGCCTTGCCGGCACCTTGACTGATCCGGGATGCGAGGTGCCTGACCCACGCAGGAATTTTGTTCTTTATTCCCTTCCCTCGGAATAAAGACTCCTTTTGTGGCAGTCTCCTGGAAGGTGGGATGCCAGGGTCGAGGGGAAAAATGGGAGCGCGTGGTGGTGACGGAGCGGGGCTGCAGCCGGCAGGGCCTTCAGCATCTGTGCCCATTCTTTTCTTAATTCATTCGTCTTAAATCACCACACCGTAGCTGTGCCAAAGAAACACCTGAGGGAGAAAAGGGAAAGAGAAAAAACGACACGGCGTTCTTCGGCAAGTTAGCAAACAAACCACCGACATTTCCACTTGGGGAGGAGAGGAACACCGGGAAGGGAATATTCCTCCCCAAACCCCGCGCTTTCGAAGGGATGCAGGAGTCGAAGCAGGTTCAGAGGATAGGCCCTGGGGATAGGTGGCAGCTGAGACACGAGCCTGGAAAGCGTTGCTGCTGCAGCTGAGCCCAATTCCCAGGAATTATTTGATACCGCACACATTTATTCCCTCTGAGCTGCTCCCCGAGCTCCAGGGGATGTCAGTGCAGGGAGAGAAAAACCTCAGCGAGGTCTCTGCCACCTCCGAAGCAGAGCTCACGGGATCTTTACACCCTCCACGCTCAGAGAGGGATTAAGCAGGACCCTAAATAAAGCCAGGCTCAAACACTTCCCTCCACTAGGTCAGAGACGAAGTTACAACTTCAGAAACGCTTGAAAACTGCAGCTTGTGCAAGGGAAGTGTCCGTCAGCTTTCCTATTCCAGTGGCTGGTTAGAATGTTAATTCTAAGTCCAAGTCTAATCAGAATTGTAAGTCCAATTATAATCGTGATTCTACATCCAAGTCTAATCAGAATTCTAAATCTAATTACAATCCTAAGTCCAAGTCTAATTATAATTCTCTGTCCAAGTCTAATTACAATTCTATGCCCGAGTCTAATCAGAATTGTAAGTCCAAGTATAAATATATGTCCAAGCCTAATCAGAATTTTAAGTCTAATTAGAATTCCAATTCCAGGTCCAAGTACAATTATAATTCTAAGTCCAAGTCTAATCAGAATCCTAAGTCTAATTAGAATTCTAAGTCCAAGTATAATTACAACTCTATACCCAAGTCTAATCATAATTCTAAGTCTAATTAGAATTCTAAGCCTAATTAGAATTCTACTTTAAAGTCTAATTAGATTTATAATCCTAACTCTAAAAAATGAAATTAGATGTACTCACCCCACTATTAATGCAAAGTTTTCCTCCACAATATCTGGGTTTTTAGAAGCCAAATGCTGATTTTATGGCACGCTAAAAATGTTTAGTAAAAACTGAGCCAACTTTTGCTTATAACCAACAGTGTTTTTCTGATTTTACAGTCCTAATTTTGGATTCAAAACACAGGGAAAAAAAAAAACAAACCACAACCCTAAACAATCACCTCTTTTACACAGAAAATTTAGTTTTGCTGGGGAAAATAGAAATTTTTAAAAATGGCCGTTCCTAAGAGCAACTGAGAGAGGGTGAAAATCTGAATAACGCGGGTCCCGTTTCTGCCTCTCATCATTCCTTGCCTATGGAAGTTGGGCTCCTGGAGCTCATCTGCTCTGTCAGATGGAAAGGTGACTTGAACCACATCTGTCCAGAGGCAAATTCTCCCAGAGGGAGTTCTGTTTCGCAGCCACACGTGCTGGATGTGTGTTTTTTGTTGTAAATACACCGTGTCAGGGATGAGTTAAAGGGATGGCAAGGACGTAGCTCAGCTCCACTTTGAGGACAAGAAATATCCATGCTCTGCGTGGGTTTGGGTTTGTTTTTTTTTTAAAAGGAGAAGAAATTCCGAAGTCAAATAATATTCAAATCATAGGCTGAGCACTTGGAATAAATTACAGCTCTCACTGAACGATAAATTTCTCTCTATGCCCTTTGAAAAGGATTTCAGGTGTTTATGAGCTTCTTCTGCATTTCCCAGAGTTTTGCTCATTCCCGGGGTACCCTGGAGCAGGGGAAAGGCCTGTGGGGCTGGGAAGGCTGGAGCCCCTTGGATCCTGCCCATCCCCATCTCAGCACGGGGCCGGTGGCTCCGTGGCGGCTCCAGCGCTGAGCCAAATTCCCGGCTGCTGGAAATCAAGGTTGGAGATGAGCAATGTCCCATCATCATCCCATCAGCCAGGGTCACACAGTGGGGGCAAAAATCAGCCCTTTCCGCTCATTTTTTAGGGCAAGCAGTTGAAACAAAAGTGGGAACTTTCCAAGGCAGCGATTTCAACGGGAGCAGAGACGGATTGCAAAACGTTTTGAAACTCCTGCTGTCCCAACACCTGCCAAATCTCAGGGCTTGCCACAGAGCGGGGCTGAGCCCAGCAGGGACTTCCAAACACCATTAAAATTGGGATGAGATTATCTATAAGGATGAAACCAATTCCTTGCTGCCTTAGGACCTTCTCTCAGTTGCTCCCCGCAGCTCCCTGGAACATCCCATCTTGTTTTCCCAAAATCTGCTGATGCCCTGGAAGCCACGAGCCATCCATGATATGTCCTGGATGATGATAAAGGCACAAAGAGCAGCAGCAGAGCCAGAGATGGTTGGGATGTATCAGAGCAGGAGAAGAGTAGGATTGGTTTGGAAATTGGGATCACAAGGCGGTTGTCACCACTCAGTGATGGTGGGGACCAAAATGTCCCTTTGGAACACCAGGATCCCTCTCCAGCTCCCCATTTAGGGAGAGGCTGGAATCAGGTGGAGGAAGAGAGTAACTCACAATGATTCCTGGAGCTCTGGAAATTTGTGGAGCTGAGATAAATTAAGAGGCAGAGGAGATGTCACAGTTGTGTGTTTTACATGCTCATGGAGCATCGTTAGGAGGGACATCAACATAAAACTTCAACCCAAACTTCTCTATTAAGGAAGAACATGGATCCACTCCTTTTGAGGCTGAAACAAACTATCAGTGTTTTTCCCACTTATTTCCCTCCCAATTCCAGAAAATGTTCATTTCCCCAAACATTTCTTCAAATTTTTTGGGAGTATCCTATTACTGTTGCTAACCTGACTGATCACCTTCGTCTGTGCCCCAAAGCAGAAACCCAAAAAAAAGTGAGTGAAAAAAAAAAATCAAACAAAATAGAGGAAAAGGAATTAATTGTATTGAAATTCTGATTTTTGAAGCAATATTGTGATGAAAAAAGTAGATTAATTTGGCAGTGTAAAACAGGGAATCAACAGGAGCAAGATCCTGCTGTGCTTTCCTAGGTGCTTCAGCATGAACTTTGTAAAGCATTTATTTTGGGGATGGGTGGTTGACCCCTCCTCTTTCTTCATCCCCAAGAAAAATTCAAGAAGGCATCAATATTGTTTGAGTTAAACTTCTTTTTCTTTCATCCCTTAGGCCAGCAAACAGTAGGGAAAGAAATGTTCCGATCAAACACGACATTTCATTGTATCTGAGACAAAATGTTTCAGTTCTGGCTTGGGGTGAATTTTACACTATTTAAAAACACAACATTTAACCAAATTTAGCCTCATAATATCTTGTTGAAATCAAAATATTTCCCATCTAAAGTTTCAGAAATAAACCAGTTTTAATTAGGGGAAACTCCACCCTTTTCATTTAGATGTAACTTATATTCAACACCAACTCACAAAGAGTTTTTGTCAAACTGAAATTTGTGCAATTTGGTCACACCAGCTCAGCATTTCCTGAGCTTTGGTTGGAAGAGGAGCCACTCTGTGGTCCTGATGTGCACTTTGGGTACTTGATTATTGCCAGGCCTGTCCTAGGCTGCTTTTGTGCCAGGTGCTGTAGAAGACACCAAGAAAAATACTATTACTCTGATTATTGTTATTAGTATTATTATTAATAATAATGATGATTATTATGTTTTGAACATTTCACCAACAAAACAAATTAACAAAATTCACCTCCTTTTCCCTTTTATCTTTGGATTGGCCCATCTTCCCTTTGGTATCCCCATTCCCAATGGTCCCAGCAGCTCTTGAGGCCTGATTTGAGGGACAGGATCAATAGTGAAGAGCAGCAGAAAGGGATGATCACCCACACAAGGCTATAATAACATCATAATATCTGCTCTGGCTCTTCAGTGGCTCTGAAAACGTGCAAGTATGGTTGGGGAGATGGAAAATAATATGAAACACTCACTAACAGCATGTAGCATAGAAACTCCGAAAACCACCACAGTCATTGACTCACAGATGGTCAAATGAACAACATGTTTCTATTCCTGTATTTAATTAAATCTTAATTATGCCACCAACAGGGTTCAAAACAGAGTTATGAAACAGCTCGCATGAATAGCAGGACACGATTGGCTGAGGGGGCTTTGAACTTGGGTAATTATCTCCCCAAAAAAAGCGTTCACGGTGGGGCTGTAAAGCTGCTCCGCCAGGCAGCCCAGCACACCAAGCCTGGAAGTAAAGCCACGTAGAGTAAACCCAGCTCAAGGTATGGGGCTGACCAGTGGAGAGGCTGATGCCAAATCACCTGTGGGACCAGCTGGGAGTCCAAGGGAGGCTCCCCACACCTGGGTCAGGCCCCTCTCTGGGTCTCACCTTGGCTGGTCCGTAAGAAAATCGACCAGCTCTAATTTAATTCTTCCACCAGCCAGTCACGTGAGCTAATTAAAAGCAGCTGCCTGAAATATTCCTTTGATTTATCTTTTTTTTTGGTTGTTGTTGTTGACAGAAGGCCCTTCATGACAAAAGAAATATTTTGGAGGATCTTTCTCTTTCATTTTTAGTATGGCGGCTAAAAAACAACAAGCACTTGCAAGAGTACTTTCCCAAGGAGTTCAGCTTTTTGCAGTGCTTCTCTGAGCGGGGGCTGGGAAGGCCCATCCCAAATTCATCTCCAAGGATTTTCTCCCACCTTTTAATGCCATTTCAAGTTCCTTGTCAACTTGACACTCAGAGTAGGGATCACTGCCCCTTCCACACTTAAAAACATCACATGCATATCTGAGAGCATCCAAGGTTCAGCCACCCCACAAGCCACAGGTTCTAGAAAAGCAAAAAAAAGGCATAAAAAAAAAAGAAAAACATTGCCAGATTCAATTTTTAAGGAAGTTTCCCTACTTGGTAAGGTTTTTTCGGGGGGACACTCACATCATCTCCAGCACTGGTTTGAAAAGATACAATTTGTGTGCAGATCAGCAAAGGGCAAAAGAAGGAAGATGAAGAAATCACTGTATCATTGTATTTTAATTTTTTTCTCTTGAGGTACTAAAATTTAAGCCATTTCTGTGAAAAACAGGTAGGAAAAGGATGCAGTGCAATTTATGGATAGTTAGATGATCTCCCTGGGTTTTTATGGAGGGTGGGCAGAGAGAAGAAGGCAGAGAACAGGGCTCTGTGTGGATTAAAATTTTAAACTAAAAAAAAAATAAAGTGAGAATGAAGAAAGAGAAATGGAAATAGGAAGAGAAAAGGAAAAGAAAACAAAAAAGTGAAAAAAGAAAAAAAGAGACAGAAAAAAAGAAAAAGAAAAAGAGGAATCCACCAAACTGCCCACAGTCACAATTTTCTTCCCCAAACCCCTAACCCTGGTGAGGGTTAGATTTCCAGTGAAAATTAAAAATTTGCAAGGAAAGGTTTTAAATTTTAAAAATGGATACTTCCATTTTATGGATAAAAGCAATGCATACTTTTAAATTTAAAAAAAATTTACTTCCTCTGCCCGCCTTTGGAGGCATTTTTCCAGATGAACTCAAATTTCTGAGGAAAAGAGACCCCTTCCAGAAAAACACTTTTGATAATGCAAAAAAAATTAATTGGATGAGGGGAATTGACTTCACCAGGAAATTTGTCCCTATTTAAATGTTCTGTTGGATTGGATCAGCTGAATTCGGAAACAAAACAAACAAACAAACAAACAAACAAAAACACCACAAAAAACCCCCACCCCCCTGCATCAGAAATGCAAATGTTCTTTGGGAAAAAGAAGGATGGGAAGCTCTTGGAAGAAGTCTTGGCTGGGGACACCACTGGAGACCGTGGAAGTATCCACTGTCCTCACACCCCAAGTTCTGGATGATCCTTGGCGTCTCCCTTTGGGATGCACCCACTCAGGGGTGGAGGAGCTGCTGCCACCACCTTGCTCAGGTGACAAAATCCCCGGGAAAAGTGTGCATGGAAGCCTTTGCTCCCTCAAATTTTCGTTCTGGAATGAAATCTAACCAGCACACGCCCAGTGCTCTCGCTTCCTGCAAAGTCCCACTGGATTTGCCAAGATAAGAACAACTTCTCACACCACTTACTCACACTCCTTTTATCTTCAACCTAATTTTTACCCATTCACCTCAAAAGGAGAGCACAGTTTTGCTCGGGCTTTCCTTTTTTTTCCCCAGTGAGGCCTCCCTCTGCCTGAAATCCCCAAAAATCGCTGACACAGTGCGCTCCTCCAGGAATCCAGAGCCTTTCCCACTGAGTTACAAGCTGCCAAGGAGGCTATATTATAACAAAAGGAGTTTTTTGTATCCTCCTGTAGGCAGAACACTGGGAACTGCCATGAAATGTGCATTATCCAAAGGGGATTTGTTGATGGATAGAATCAACTTATTTAGGAAATTTCCAGCTGATTTGTAAACATGTCCCAGAGAAGGATGGAGACAGCAACAGTGGTGCAGGCAGTGTCTGAACCCTCTTGGCCCCCATCCTGGGACTTAATATCTTAATAACTTGTCCTTATGAGTCACTGCAGGGAAGGAGCCAGCACTGCTCTTGTCACTCTGGGTAAGTGTGGACTGAAAGGCTGTCACGGACTGAGTGGCTTGAGATGGGGCTGGGTGAGGAGTGTCCATCCTGTGGCAGGGATGCTGCTCTTTGCCAGGGATCTTGTTTAGTGGACTGAAAGGAAAAATAAAAAAAAGTAGGTAAAGATAAAAAGGAAGGGGTAAGGAGTGACAAATTTTTAGGCAAACACCTCAGTGAATTGTCTCAGCAAAGTGATCCAAGAGATCAAACAGAGTCCCTTCTGGCATTAAACTTCTTGATTAAATCAGTGAAGAGCTCTAATGGCTCCCAGGAGGCCAAGCCTGAATTTGCACGGTTTGGTCTATCCCAGATTTCCTCAGCTGTACACAGAAGTGCCCACAGACTGTCCTGTCCACCCGACAGGACCCTGGCAAGCAAAAGACCACAACTGGTTGGTACAGAGGGTTAAAAATCAGGGTGAGAGGTGATTTTTTTTTCTCCCTTTTGGTTCTGCGTCACTGACAAGGCAATTTTTGCAGGCTGAGCTGCAGTCAGACAAATCCACTCCCTCCACTCCCTTGCACTGATTTCCCTGAACAGAAGCTGATAGGAAAAGGAGGAAAGGCTTTGGGAAAGAGCAGATCTTCACATCCGTGTTAGACTACACCCATCAGCGAATCCTGCAGGTCCCAATGGCACCAAAAGCAAAACAAACCCGAGGGCAAACAGACTGCCACTGGGGGAAAAACCACGTGTCTCAAGTCCAGGATTGGCAGGGTGAACCCGAACTCTCCTTGTAGCCAGCAAAGTGTCTGTAAAAACAGCACCTTGCAGGCAAATCTGCAGAGTCCAGCAGCCAAATCAGCCTGGGCTTGTTGGAGCTGCAGCTCCAGGCCGGCTGTGTGAGAGGGAGCTCCATCCCTCCCCCCGGCTCCCGGCTTCCCAGGACACGTTATCCGAAATCCTCCCGCCGAGCCCGATTCCTGGCACGGACGTGGGAACAGGAAGGAGCACTGCAAGATGTTCGGGTCCCAGCCCACGTCTTGCAAAGAGACACCAGGGCTGCCCAGGCCAGGGAGCCGAATTTTCCCACCCCCAAAATTCCCCTAGAACAGTGCTTTCCTCTGCAACTTGCCATGAGTTCCATTTCCTTGCCAAGAGTGGGGGTAAGAGGGGAAAGGATCTGTCATGCACTACCCCTCTCTCAAGATCATTCATCCTTCCTTTCTTCAAAAAGAAAAAAAAAAAAAAAGAAAGAACCGGGAATCGCTTGATAATATAATTAAAATATGTTTATTTTTTCCATTCCCCGATTTTCTCTGCTTTATCACCTTTCTGCTGACAGGGAAACCCTCCCAAAGGAAAAGCAAAAGGGAATAGAGTAAAGGAATGAAAGAATTTGTCCCCAGAAATATTTCTGTGCTTTTCTCCTAAACCTGGGAGACTTTTATGTGAATATTTCAAAATGAAGGTTTGGATGGGGTTCTCCTCTTTTTAAGACGACATAATACGAGAAGTAAGATTTTTTTTCCATATTTAATTGTTCCATGAAAAGAATGTGGGGGACCTGAAAGAAACCGGGAGTTTCACATTAATTTCCAAATTAAAAATGTAGACATATCTACATTTCATTACTTCCTCGTACTGAGAAACACTGAAGGGAAAATATTGAAAACTGCGACTTGCAAGGCACGGCGATCAGGATTTTTGTGCATGGTGAGTTTTCCAGCAAAAACATTTTAAGAAAAAGGAAAAAAAAAAAAAAAAAGAAAAGAGAGAGAGAGAGGGAACAAATCTTATCAGTGACATATTTTGGTCCCTGCTATCCAACAGCCTCTTGAATTTTAACCCCAGAGATTTGTATCTAGGTCAAGAGTCCGCGCCCGCCCTCCTCCGCCGGCGCAAGACCGAGCCTGTCGTTCCTCAGGTTAGAAATGCCTTTTGCAAAACCCTCCGTGGGTCAGCGATTAGACCGAGCTCAAGGCCAATTCATATTCCGTACGAATGGGTTGGTACTGTCCTAGTGACAACAGCCAGAATATCAAATATACCCCCAGACCGGCCTACTTGATGATATTTAAAACATATGGCACCGGCTACGGGCCCGGCGTTCCCATAGCTTCACGTGTGCATGTTACTGATACGCTGTGTTTTATTATGAAAATATCGGGACACGTTGGATTGCCGGCCCCCCTCCCCCTCCCCTCCGCCTGAAAGGATTTCATCACATGTCTGCTGCGCTCCGATTTTGGGATTTATCCGTGCTCAGTGCCCGGCAGATGTTTGCTTGCAAATCGCTCTGCGCCGGCCTCGCCTCGCTCCTGCAGTGCTCACCGGGAGCTGGTGTTCCCTGCTCCCCACGGGGAGCAACACTCCTGGGAATGGAGCCGGGGACAGTGCTTGGCAACACAGGCTGGGACCGAGAAAACCCCCTCCCATCCCAATCCTCCACACTCACAGTCTGTCACACAGCAGAACAAAGGTGCCAACGCTGAGACGTGCCCAAGGTCTGGGGGTGTCAGGGCTCAGCACCCACGTGCTGAGCACATCGGGTTGACTGACCTGAAATTGTCACTTAGAAGCCCATTTTTCCACCTGCAGGTTCACGTCATCACAAGACAGCAGACAAAAGCTGTGTCCTCCAGCGGCCCACACACCCTCAACTGCGCGGTGTGTTTCTGCATCTGCCAAGGCACCACCAAACCTCCCTCAATCCTCACCCCCAGAAGTGTTTTCGCACAAAGTGGAGCAGTTGCACTTTGGGGCTTTCAAAATTCTCATGTCAGCAAGGTCATGCTGAAGATTGATCTTTTGTAATACTTGCAGCAACCCTGCTATATCAAACTTCTGCTTTCCACCAAAGAGAAATTTCCACGGTTGTGAAAACTTCCTTTAGGAAGTTCTCAGCTTCCTTGGAAACAAGGTGTCTATTTGCAACCAATTTTTTTATTATTATTATTAATATTTGCTTTCTGAATCAGTTTTTCACCGTGTGCTCCTGGCAAAAAAATAACATCCCACTTTAAGAAAAGAAAAAAAAAAACCAGGGAGCAGCACTAATTACAAAATATCAGAGCTCTGGTTGCACAACGTGCCTTGAGACGCTGACGTTTCTGGCTGTTAATTTGGGCTTTGCTTCGTAAGCCAGAAGGTATTTGTCCCACCAGCCACACCAAAGGTTTGGGAAGTGCTCTCTGTGCCTGCGTGGCAAGCTGGAGACCCTGGATCTTCACGAGCCACCCAATTCTTGCAGCTCCCAAGGTGATGCCAGCCCCGGATACACCGGAGTCGATGGAAGCGTCACACCCTGTCCAAAGCTGCTCATCGCCCTTTTTATTTTTGGTACAGCCAAGTTCTCTCCCTTCTCCTCAGGCTGCTTTCCCTTCTCGGGCAGGGAGAAGAGTTTTCCAGGCAAAACATGGTTTTTATGGAGGTGAGCTCTGAGGAAGAGGCTGCTCATGTACTTGCCAGTCGCTTGGCCCTCACCAAGGACTTTGCATGGAAATCGGGTGGTTCTGCTGGAATTTATCAAAAATGTCCCCACTGCCTCCTGGTGAGACCCCAAAAACTCAAGAGGGACAAACGTTTCCCTGATTAACTGTGGACTTGTGCTGTTCCCAGAATGCCAGTCTTGAGCAGGATGGTAAAGGGATCTTGCAAATTGAGTATCCTTGAGACATTCCTGGTTATTCCCCCCAGTCCTTCCAGTAGTTAGTGGATCATCTGTCCTCCTGCTTGGACCTGAGTTTCCACCCAAAATCTGTTGCATCTCCCACTTCATTCTCTACTATCCTCAAGCAAATGTCTCATCCCACTGCTTTACCCTTCCCTCTCCAAGGAGACAGAATCATTTGTGTTGGAAAAGGCCTCAAGACCATTGAGTCCAACTTGATTCCAGACCCCTCGATGGCACCTTTATCCTTAACCCCGGAATATCTGCCTCAAAGAACTCCAGAGGAGCTGCATTAAAGCCCACCAGATACATCTATTTCTAGAGCCCAGGGCATCCTGTGTAGTGAGGTGCCTCCAACGCTAATTCCCTCTAAATGAAAGGCTGCCCAGCAGCATCCTGAAAACCAGGCTTTGAAGCCGGCTCGCCGCTCCCCGAGCCCGTTATTGCTTTTTCAGATATTCCCCACTCCGTCAAAACCCTGCAGATGGCTCTGTCACGAGTGCAAAGGCAGCGCTCTCCGTGTCCTCCCCACACGGGAGATGTAAGCCAGCTCATACAGGGGGATCTTCCAGCTCCATTTCCTCCATGTGTTGTTTTTATGTATCTTCCAGGGAAATGCGACTGGAGAATTTGAATTTAATAAGTGCGGGATACGGGGCGCTATTAAGGCTTCAAAGCACCATCGAGCAACAGTGATGGATCAAAGGCCTACGAAAATATTGCATGGAATTATTGGCCCTTGAGGAGAGCGAGACACCACAAATGCCTACTGGATCCCTGCTCCAGCCCCCTTGGAAGGAGGGAATTATTAAAGGTCGCTGCAAAGCCTGCTGAGAGCAACATAAAGTTTTCTGCTGACTGTGCAAGTTGTGGATCAGACTCCCAGTCACCTGACGGGGCCTAGAGTGGAACCGACAGCAAACTCGAGCTTTGCCAAAAGCGCCGAGGAGGAGGAAATGAAACCTCACCGCCGTATTGATGCCAGAAAAAAAAAAAAAAAAAAACAACCCAAAAAAACAACAAATGGCAAAACTCAACTGATAATGAAAAAGCTGGGGGAGGTTCAGGCCGAGGACAGGTATATTTCACATCTCTCCTCCCCCAGCAGCCACTTCAAAGACGTTTTGAGCTAAAATACACAGAAATTGCAATCCACCACAGGTTGGGCTGCTCGTCCCCCTGGCAGAGAGAGCTACCAGGGAGCAGTATTTAATTCCAGGATTTGATAGCATGGACGCTAGGCCATATCCACAGGCTGCAGCTGCTGCCCAGGTCATCTCCTTGAGCTCGTGCATCACCTAATTAATTTCATGCAATAATTTGTACATTTGAAGCTGACCACGTAGGGTGTTGCTCTCTCCCACTGAGACCAAAACCTGTCCAGCACCGGAATGCACCTTACAGCTTCAGCCAAAGGAATGTTTCTCAAGGCCACCCCTCCTGCCAGATGCTGCAGGCAGGGTGTGGGCAGCTGGGACAGGAATTAGAGTCCAGGAATTCTGCTGGAGCACTGCTTCCCACTGTCCAATCCCACCGTGGCGGGATATGTGAAGGATGCCAGTAAGGAACCTGGAGAGGAAATTTGGACAAGGGCCTGGAGTGACGGGACAGGGGGGATGGCTTCCCATGAACATAGGAAAGGGATAGATGGGATATTGGGAAGAAATTCTTCCCTGTGAGGTTGGTGAGGCCCTGGCACAGGGTGCCCAGAGAGGCTGTGGCTGCCCCTGGATCCCTGGAAGTGTCCAAGGCCAGGTTGGACACTGGGGCTTGGAGCAACCTGGGACAGTGGAAGGTGTGGGATGAGACCTCCAAGATCCCTCCGACCCAAATAACTCTGGATTTCAGTAATAATAATGAGCAGGTCACCCTTGCCCAGCCAAGCACACCAGAGATGCGATGGGAATGCTAAAGGCTGCCCCGGACGCTGGGTGCAGCAGGCCTGGGGGGGTTCATACCTGCTGCCTCACCCAAGCATCTTCCCTGACCCTACACATGCAAATCCACACAGATGTTCTGCAGGAATGCTCTTCCTGTGCCTCTGAGGGGTGCAGCTGTTTCCCTGATGGTTTCATTTCTAGCGTTGGGCTGCCGCGTGCACGCTGCCTCCTCCGCGGCGGTTTGGTGTCCGCAGGTCGTGTGCCTTCATCCAGGCTCATGGCATCCCAACAAACAGGGCTGCTGCTCCTGAGAAAACACCCAATATTTCTGGAACAACAGCCAAATGATGCTCATTTTGTGAATTTTTATGGTCCCTTCTTTTAAATTCAACCAGCCTCAAGTTTTGAGGGCTCGTTTGCTCGGCTTGCGGCTTTTTCCGCCTAACTGCTTTGGAAAGAAATAATGGGCCCTTCCCGCTTTTTCCTCCCCAGATCTTGCTAGGAACATCAAGCCTGGTTTCCCCTGGATTTGTTGAGGGTCCCAGAAGTGGAACTCAATCTTTTGGGGGTACAGTTGAGCCTTTAACAAAACTATCTTTTCTCCTTGAAGTTTATTCAGGTGTCTGAGTTAAACAGGTGTTGCTAGAGACAAAGAAAAAAAGCAGAGGTTTTAATCAGTCTAAGAAAAATAATTTCCTCTCTCAGCTGAGCAGCTTTGGCTCTCCCTTCAGATGTCGTGAGTGTAGTTACTCAGTAATTACTATTTTTTCTTCCTTAAATGGAAAATTTCAACCTTTCAGCATCAAATTAAACACCAAAATGAAACCAAATCAGCTGGTAGCCAAGAAATTTGATCAGGAGGCACCAGCCCACCACTGCAGCAGAAACCTAAACTGCAACACATGGAGGTGAAGGACTCAGGGTGCCTGGTTTTCCAAAATAAACCATATTTTCCTAGGAATTCCTTTGTGTTATCCAGGCAAAGGAGAGCTCCAGGCTTTGCAAGCTGTGAGTACCTCAGGTGAAATTCAGAGCTGGCCAAAGAACCTGCAAACAAACTGATTTTAACTGACCCCATCCTCTTCTCCTGGAAAATTCAGTTTTTCCTGCTTGAGAAACCCTAACAAATCTTCCCTCATTCAGCTTGGCATTCAAGATTGTGACAGCTCCAAATCGTGGCAATTCCCAAAATCCCAGTGGATTGCACCCAGCAGATACACCCAGCTCCAGAGTTACCATGTCAAATTCATTGTTTTGGCTTCCCTCTCCCCAGCGTCTGACCTGCCAGGTTTAACCACCTTGGTGGTTAAATTCCAGAGCCAGCAGTTAAAACTTTGCTTTGAGAGAGGTTCTTCCCTGGACCCATGAGGAAAACCATTTATTGCAGTTTAATTACTCCAGGGCTTTCCTTTGTTTTTCCCACTACCTTGTTTCTGTCTTTCCACCTCACAATGCTGTTAAACTGCAAGGCTGGTTCACCTCTAGGATTCTGGTTAATCCTCAAAAACATTGGAATGCAGGAATACAAACAACAGGCTTGGAGAAACCTGGTGTAGTGAAAGGTGCAACAGCCCCCTGGAGTTGGTATTGCAATCCAAAAAAACATTAGGAGAAGCTTGACCCTTCCAGCCATTCCTGAATGCTGCTGGAATGCCCAGGCTGGCTTTGGATTCACCTTTATATTAGTGGGAAGCCCTTCTTTCCCAATTTAACAAGGCCGGAAAGGGGGTAGGAAAAGGTGAGGAGAGTGACATATTTCCCATCCTTTGATTTTCCAGTTCGTGAAACAATATTTTCATTTTTCCTAGCCCAGGTTTTTTTTAAGTTACAGTTGCTACGGCCGCAGCCACAATTAATATTCCACCTTCCAAAAAGAGGGGGAAAAGAGAAAAAAATTTCTTGCCTGTGGATTCCCGGGGAGATGTTCCACTCTGATCTGCAATTAGTGGTGGCCTCAGGCAAGTGATCCAAAATAGAAATGCTATTTTTGGAGTTGTGATAGCCACCACTTTTTGCTCCCCAGAACACCCATTCTTTCTGCTCTGTGCTGTCATTAAAAACAGAATCCACGACGGCTTCTGCCTTTGGGTTTCCCTCCTGTGGCAAGGACCACACTGCCATCCCTGTGCTGCCAAAACAGGGAATTACACGGGTTTCTCATCTCGCCAGACATCAGTGATCGGGTCTGAAACACTGCACCCCATGTCTGAGGCAGAACTAGGCCTGGCCTAAATTCTCCTCGTCCTACCAACAGTGCTGCAGGTGGGAATGGGTCCCCAAGAGCTTTGTGCTTGGGATCCCAACCCAAAACCTGTGGAAGACATTGAAGGTCTCCCTTCTAATTCCAGAGGGGGAGGAATTCAGGCTTGATTTGGATATATCTGTATCTCTGAACACCTGCCTGTGTCTGACGGGAGGTAAAAGGGCTCAGAGGCACCTCCCCCCTCCAAGACATGCTCCAGTGGGGCAGCCACGGCTTCTCTGGGCCTCACCATCTCCACAGGGAAGGATTTCTCCCCAGTATCCCATCCAACCCTTCCCATGGCAGTGGGAAGACATTGCCCTCTTGTCCTGTCCTTCCAGACCCTTGTCCCAAGTCCTTCTACAGCTCTCCTGGCCCTGGAAGGGGCTCTGAGCTCTCCCTGGAGCCTTCTCTTCTCCAGAATGACCCTTGAAGTTCACATCTCACTTGGTCAAAGCTTGGATGGAGCTGCCACCTTCACAAAGGAGATGGACAAAGGGCCTGTGGGCATTTCCTGGGAGAAAGGGACATGCACTGGGAAAATCTCAAAGTGCTCCCCTCGTCTTTTTTTCTGTCAGCCTCCTGCAAGGCCTTGCTTAGAAAGATCCCTGTTTCCAGGCTCCTCCAGCACCAAGCTGAGGGATCTGGGTGGATCCACCGGAGCAAGGAGAGAGCTTCCACCAGCCCTCCCCTCACAGGGGGATCCAGAGCACACCTTGCCACCTTTATTGCCAGGATCATCCCTTGCCCCGGGTCAGCCTCTCCTCCGCTGGCCCCGCTGCTCCGGGGCTTGGACGAGGAGGAAGCAGAAGGGAAGAGAGGGCACATCAGCTGGTAACAGTTCAGAAACAGATGTACATTCCTGCACAAAACTCCGGCCGGAGCGTATCCAATTACTTTGGAACCGTGCTCCGCTCCGAGCGCCTCATCCCCAAAGCCCCGCTCCCCGCACCTTCCGCCCCTTATCTGCTCCTTTGCTTTTGATTATGAACTTGTCATCGCAGGGGGAGTGCCCTGGGGGGCACAAGGGATGGGAGAACAAAGCCCAGGCACCAGAAGGAGCAGGGAGAATCCCGGCTGGGGCTGCCAAGGGCAGCACGGGGAAGGTGCTCACACGGGGCCACTCCCGGTGGGTGCTGCACAAGCACTAAGGAATTAAAAAAAAGGAGGAAGAAAAAAAAAAAAAGGAATCAGCTTAATCAGATCTGACTGCAGTAGAGGTGGTTCGATGCTGGGTGCAACTGGGGAGCGGGATGTTTCTGAAAGGAGAGGGGATGCTCTCCTCTACAGCAGGAGCAGGAAGGCAAAGAGCACAACAGCGTTTAGTTTTCCCACAGTTTTTCCTCCAAAAATTGGCATCCCTGGCAGCTCCCTCAGCAGAGGGGAGCTGGGAGAGCAGGCTAGGTGCATTGAAAGGATATTACCTGCACTGCCAGGGCACCCAATCTTTTCCTGCTTCCCATGACAAGCAGAGGGAGGGGTGGCAGGAGGCGAAAATCCAAACCTTCTCCTCTTCAGCACAGAGAGGCCAGAGGGTGATTTTCTGGCCAAGCCCTGCCAAGGGGACAACTGGACCACAGGCTTTCAATGGAGAACAAGCCCTGACCCCAAATCCCAATCCACATTCATTATTGCCTGCTAAGAAAAAAAATATGGGAGGCAAGGGAACAGCGTGACAGGGAGTGTCACATTCAAACAGGGCATTACAATTCCACCAAAACTATTTTTTTTTTTTTTAATGTGGCAGTTTTTGTTTCCGGATGTCTCTCCCGCCCTGCTGTGGTGGCAGGAAGGACGGATCCAGCCCAGCCTGCCTCGCCAGCAGCACCTTGGTGCTGCTTCCCCCACAAACCTCCCCAAATTCCCCTTTCCTCCAGGGGTCAGGTTTCTGCCTTTGGTCTGCTCCGAGGTAGATATTTGCAGGATAGATTGTCACCACTGGACTTAGTCCTGGCACCAAGCACTGCAGCAGTGGAGGGTCCACACACACACACACACACACACACGGCAGCTCCGGAGTGATGCTTGCTGGAGCTGGGCTCAGAGACTCTATAATTACCCCACGGCCAAATCCCACCATAAATTTCCCCTAATGAAGCCTGCCTGATACTAAAAGGCTTTGCACGTTTAGAGGTTATGCACAGCAGCAATTCCCTTAGGGAGAAACCCTGCCTCAATCCTGCAAACGCTCCTTCGGTCTCGTCTGCTGAAGCAAGGCAGGTTTTTATTTAATTTATTTACTTAATATTAGCTGTTTAACCCAGAGGAGCACGGGGCTGCTCTGCTGCTGCTGCTGCCGTGCAGCCCCGAGAGGCACACCCCAAAGCGCCAGGAGCAGCAGCCACTTGGCTGGACCAGGATCACACCACAGGGCTGCAGATTTTCCCCAGCATGGTTCCAGCGTGATGCCCAGGAGCTGTGGCTGTGCTTGTGTGGGATTATCCCAAACTCCCTGTGCCAGCTGAGAACGGCACGTGTTGAGATCCATCCACACAGTCCAGCCTCAGAACTCCTCTGTCGCTTGTAGGATCAAGTCCCAGCCCATGGAAACACCTCACACCCTGGGAGGTCAGGCCCTGCTTTTGGTGATCATGGCAGGGCCATAAAAAGCTGGAAAATAAATGCTGGCAGGGCAGGAAGAAAGGAGAGGAAAGGCACAACTAGCAGCTCCATTCACCCTCTTCATCAGCTGGGATCATCTTCCCTTGCTCCTGATGCTCTCAAACACAGCCCAAAACATCCCTGCTCCCTCCCTGAGCAGCTTTTTGTGGGCACCTTTTGGGCAGGGCACCCCAGGAGTTCAGCCCTGCATCCCCCCTGTCCTCCTGTGCTCCTGAATCCCTGCATCCCCCCCTGCCCTCCTGCACTCCTGAATCCCCGCATCCCCCCCTGCCCTCCTGCACTCCTGAATCCCTGCATCCCCCCTGCCCTCCTGTGCTCCTGAATCCCTCCATCCCCCCTGCCCTCCTGTGCTCCTGAATCCCTGCAAACCCACGTTGCTTTGCCCCCATAAATGCGGTGCCATAAGCCAGGAACCTGTTTGCTGGGCGAGCCAGGAACCTGTTTGCTGGGCAAACCAGGAATGGTGCCCCTCCAGCTTTCGGTGATGGCTTCCCTCAATACTTGGGAAGGATCCCGGGCACTCAGGAGACTCCTAAAGAGCCTCCTCACAAATCAAATATCCCTCACGAGGGGCAGCATCTGCTTTGGGGTCCACGGGGCTGGTGGGCACCATCCCAGCCCACTTGTACCAGTGGAACTCCAGGTTTCGGCTGCTGGAGCAACCCTCGGATCCAGCCCCAAACTCTTCTGGAAAGGGGGATTTGGGGTGAGAGCGGGAGCGGCTCCCGCCCTGCCCGGCTCACCGGGGTCTTAAATCGGATTAAAAATCTATTTGCGGAACGGCCTCGCTTTCCGACTTCTGTGCTGCACCTGAAAGCCTTTCCTTTGGAAAGCAAACACGGGCTCTCCCCGGGGGCTGCCTGGGGAAGGCTTTCCACTATAAACATTACCTACCAGCAGTGCAGCCAGCCCCAGGCAAGCCAAAAATTCCTTCTCCTACCCAGGAACACTTTCCAATCAAACCAGACATTATTTTTTCCATTAATGACTGTTGATACCTACTGGAAAGAAATCCACTCCAAACTGATTCTTCTGATACAACATCGACGTTTCATGAGTTTCTTTTGTCTTATTTCTTTTCATTATTATTATTATTATTATTATTATTGTTCTATTTTATTTCCCTGCTCCGTATTGAAAACATGGTCTTTGCCACTCAGGAATGCATCTGCTCCTGAAGTTTGGGCTATGACTGAAATCAGAGGTCCAAATCTGATTTTCCTCTGCCTTAGCTCCACAGAAGCAAGTGGAGTTTTCCCACATTTCCCCCCAACGGTGTGATAGAGAGGGAAAAAAGAGACCTGTTCTGTTGGGTAGGTCAAACATCCTGCTATCACAATTTTTGTGTTCTGGGATACAGTGAATTCAGCCGCAGGATATTCTGGAGGAGGAAAAAATTAGCTGCTGATTCCCTAAAACGTGCTGTTTAGCATTTAATGGAAGAGGGGGAAAGTGGGGAGCAAATGGAAGTGCGTGGCCGGTGTTGTCTCTCCAGGGTCCTCTCCATGGGTCTTTCCACAAGCTATTAGCTTGTCTCCAGCTGATCGATATTTTGGGTTTTCCAGGAGGAGTTTTCCCCATGACCCCCACAAGAAGGGGTTTAGCCCCCCTGCCCCCAAGTCTCCACCATTTCCATAGCTTAGCGTGCCCCAGGGAAGTTTTGCCACTCTGAGGTCACCCTGTGGGGTGGAGAGGCACATCCCCACCCCATCCCTGCAGGACAGGGGGTCCGCAGCACCCCCAGCACCAGGGGGATGGAAAATAGGGCCCCATTCCATAAAAACAGGGCTCGCTCTCGTGCGTGGCAGGCTCGCTCCCTCTGCACCCTGATCTGGGCACGGAATCTCCCCAGCCCAGCCACAGAGCTGGGAGTGGGGAGCCCTGAGCAGCACCCCAAAAACCCCGGGGTGGCTGCGGGGGGTTGTCCTGGGGGGGTGCTGCAAATCCAGCATCCCCGGGGGCGAGTGGTGGCGTTCGCCAGCTATCTTTGATTCGAGGTGCATTCCCAAGATTTTAGTTAAGTGTAACATAAAACTGTGAAAGTTTAGCAGGGGAAAAGCCTTCCTCCCACCGACCTGGCCGGCCAATCAGGAGGGAGCCCCGCACCTCCCTCACTTCTGACAACTATTTAGCAACTGAGCTCAGCTAAAGTTTCCAAAAAGTTAGAATAACTTCCTCTCTCCAAGACCTCAATTTTTTTACACAACCTCGGTCCTTGAAATAAGAGCCCTTCAAGCAACCTGGAAAACGTTTGGTCAGCAAAAAAAAAAAAAAAAAGAAAAAAAAAAAAAAAAGGAAAAAAAAAAAAAAAAGAAAAAAGGAGTCCTCCTGTTTTTCCAAAGGATCTGTCTCAGGAATTTAAAGCACATTTAAGACATACACACACTCACATAACATAAGGAGGGGGGGAAAGGTTCTTCCCCTCCCCTTCTTGCAGAAAGCATGGAAGAAAGCTCCAGTTCTCCTGTTTCCCCTGTGGATAGCTTGGGGACCAGTGAAGAGGAGCTGGAAAGGCAGCCAAAGAGATTTGGCAGGAAGAGAAGATACAGTAAGAAGTCCAGCGAAGATGGCAGCCCCAACCCAGGGAAGAGGGGGAAAAAGTCCAGTCCCAGCTCCCAATCTTACGAAGAACTACAGAGCCAGAGGATCCTGGCCAACGTCAGAGAGAGGCAGAGGACTCAGTCGCTCAACGAAGCTTTCGCCGCCCTGAGGAAAATCATCCCCACGCTGCCCTCTGACAAACTGAGTAAAATCCAGACGCTCAAGCTGGCGGCGCGGTACATAGACTTCCTCTACCAGGTGCTACAGAGCGACGAGATGGACAGTAAGATGACGAGCTGCAGTTACGTGGCTCACGAGAGGCTCAGTTATGCCTTCTCCGTCTGGAGGATGGAGGGAGCGTGGTCCATGTCGGCCTCCCACTAGCCACCGCCCGGGCCGGGCCAGCCCAAGGGGTAGGTACCCGTTTCTCTTCCCCTGGACGATGCTCTGTGTCTGTTTCCTTCCCTTTGCCCTTGGTGGAATGCTGGGGATGCTGATGGGTTCGGGGTCGCCGACCTGGAGGGCAGCGTAGGCACGTCCAGTTCCTCCTGCTCCCCCCGCAGCGGCGGAAATTCAAACAAATGGAGCTTCCAGGAAGGCAAAAAAAAGGAAATATGCCCCAAATTTTGGTGGTGGTGGTGGTGTGGGGGGGAATAATAATCAGCATGTTTTTGCTCTGTGGGAATGGGGAGTAAGAGGGGGCTGGTGTTGAGAGCTGGATGATGAGGGACAGAGGGGAAACCGTCACCGCGTGAGATTTGCCAGAAAGCGCCGCTTTAGAGAAGGACTCAGAGGGGAAAAGGTGATGGCCACAACGGGCTGACAAGGGGATCCAAAACAGCTGCTGCCCCACTCCGGGGGTGTCTGCACCCCAAAAACCCCAGCGCTGAGCCCCGTGGTGGCCGCGTGCCCTCCCAGCCGGGGGGGCCAGGGGGTCGGCAGGACCCACGCGGGGCTGGGCGACAGGTTCGCCCCAGGTTGTGTTTCTCTTAAAAGAAACGAGCAGCAGATGTCGGCTGCAGTCCCGGGCTGTGCCCCTTCCCCCTCACACAGCAAAAAGCAAACAGACGTAGGAGAAACTCTGCTGAATTATTGGGTTTGTCCAGTTTCCCTTCCCCAAAGTGACAGTGAAGCAGCGGCTGGCGTTAGGCGCAGTTTCTTATTTACTCTCCTCACCAAACCCTTCCTCGTCGCTTTCCATTAGCAGAAAACTACTTCCTCTTCAGCTGCCTTTGTAATATTTGGGGAGGGAGGAATAAACAGTCAGAAAGGAGGGGGGAAAAAGCCTTTTAATAACACCCTCATCTCCAGCTAATTAAGCAGAGCAGCTCTGTGTTGTGTCAGCCGGAGTTTGGGTCTGGCCAGGCGCTGTCTGGGGCTCCGTACATAAAACAGAGCCCACGAGCCCATTTCACCAAGCAAACACTCCAAAGGCACATTTTCTCCCGCCACCCTTGTGATGTAAAAGTGAAATAATTTCATCATGTGCAGAGCTGAAGTGGAAAGTTTACCCCAGCCCATTGGCCGGGTTTGTCCAAAGAGGCAAATCCATCTTTGTTCAGTCAGCAATGCACGGCCCGTTTGAATAAATAAAATACAGAACCAGGTGAAAACTTGATGGAACTGCAGTGCCTCAGTTCAAAACGCTAAAAAATGTGAAACCAGGAGTTACCAGTGGCGTAAAACAGACTTGAAATCATTTCAGATGTAAATGTTTCACTTGCATCCTGAAATGGTTTGGAATTTGCACTTTGGTGGTGGATTAAGCTTTTCTAGTGGTTCCCCAAATGACCTCAAAATTGGTTATTCTACCCGTTGCATGAGCTGCCTGTTGTTTGGCTTTTATCTAAATAGGTAACACTCTTCTTGTGGTGTTTATGGCCATCGCTGGCATTCTTATATTTTGCACGTCGTGCCCCGATTTCAACTGCAAAAAATCCAAAACTGAGTGGGTTTTTCTAAAGCTAAACCCTCCGTTTATAAAACAGAGAGCCTTTTCCCATGCTAATCTGGCTAAAAAACTGCAGCAAACAGATTAAAAAAAAAAAAAAAAAAAAAAAAGGACAAAAAAACCCACACAAAAACCCAGGCTTCTTGTCAAAACCAGATGTAAAATGTCCCGGACACATATTTCTTCAGCAGTTTAGATTGGCTGAATAGGAAAGTGCTGGGCTGAAACAATGCATTGATTCTGTTGTTTCCCAAATGATGTGCTGCCATTAGCCAAGGATGGTTGGAAATCTGTTATCTAACACACAACCACTCCTAGCACATGGGGCAAAACCTGCCTTTTTTAAACCGTGTTTTACACCCCACACTGATTAAATTATTATTAACCTTGCTCTGATGAGGCAGACTTCATAGGTAGGCGCTCAGATTGTCCCTATTCCCCCGCCCAAAAAAAAAAAAAAAAAAAGTGAGGATATAACAGAAAAATCACAGTGCAGAAGCAAACCCCTGCACGTTTTGGTTTGATTTGGAATAAATTGGAATTCGGCACCCCCGCTGTAAGCCAACCTCCAAGGTGGCTCTTGCAGAGGAGGATCCCAAACTTTCCCCCTTTCCCTGTGCCTGTGCTGTGCAGGAACACGCGTGCGGTTGGACTGTTGAAAAGGTTGTTGACAAATGGCCTGGTGCGGTGCGGTGTCAAATTCTGTCATTTATGGCGACAGAAATTAGGGCTGCCAGAAAATAAGAAATAAAACTACAGCGAGGTCCTCCAGAAACCCTTGAAAACAGGCAAAGTTCAGTTGGGTGGTGGGACCTTTCTATGGGTAAGAGGGGATCAGCCTGTGCTGCCTCAATGGACAGAAAATCCATAAGAATTTGGAATTTGTGTGGGTTTGGGATCCGTGCCTGCCTTTCCTAGGGAGTCAGAACTGCAAACATGGGGTGAGCGCTACTTAGGCTGGGCTGCCACCCTCCCTTTCCCCAGGGTTTTGGGGAGAGAGAAGCAAGGAAAGGTTTTCTCCTTAGAGGGACGCTCAATCCCCTCTGGCTGCGAGCAAAACAGAAATCAGAGGAGCTGTCTGATTAGAAAATCAGAGCCTTGGGAAGCGGGAAAACGGCCCTGGCCCCTGCGAACGCCAGCAGGTCACTGCTGCCCGCTCCTCTGGCCATGAGACCTTTCCCTGTTCTGCTCCACGGAATTCCAGACAACTGACTCCGGGAGTTGCAGGAAAAACAGGCGCAGCTTTTGCACCTCTAGGGCTGCAGTGGGGTGTTTCAGCCGAGCCTTCCTCCCCCCAAAATCTCCCCATCCTCACCACCGGCACCTGCGTCCCTTCCCCTTTTGCTTTCAAAATGTTGCACAGGCTCTAAACTGAGAAGAACAAATCAGGAAAGAAAGACAGTATTATCAGTTTGCTGATAATCCTTTTAGTAGGGAAAAAACCTGTCCAGCTGGGATGGCAGGACCAGCAGCAAAGCGTAAAGGAAAACTCAGCCCAGGGCCCCCGCACCAGTAGGACCAGTCTGCTGCTCATTCCCACTCACTGGGGACGAGCTCTCTGCCTCTCCTGGGCAGGCACCGGCACTGGGAACCCCTTTTCCCACCTTTTTCATGTTGGAGAAGCCACGTTCGAGGCATGTGTTTGATCCACAGCCCTCGTCCCATCACCCCTTCAGACTTGCAGGGCTTGTTTCCAGTATAAAACACCAGCATCCCATTTCATTTTCTCCTTAAAGAAGCAAACAGATGTTATCTCTGCTGGCCCTGGGAACAAAATCGAATTCTATAGTGTCTGAGAGCAGCACAGCTAACTGGGGGTGTAGTGACATTGGAACGAAGCCCTTTTTTTGTCCCCAAAGCCCCATTTTTTTTAATACGCATCCTTCAAAAAATGTAAATAAGTTTCCTTGACAGGAAGGATTGTAAAGTTTGGTATTTACATTAATAGCCTTGTAGCGGCGGGGAGGGGCGGGGGTTTCATCTCAGCCCCTTTAAAAAGCCCAGCAAAATGCATTTTCGATCCTCTGTTTACGTTCGTGTCTTTCCTTGGGAAAGGATAAATCTGTTACCCAGCAGACACCAAACGCGCTGCAGTCAGCCAAAAAAACGCTCAGGCTCAGGGATCTTTGAAAAAGAGGGTGCAAGGGAAATGCTCCGGAGAAGGAGACATGCAAAGAGACAAATCTGCCAGGGGCTAGACGCAAAGAAATGAATTACCCATCAGAAAGAGCTGGAGACACGCATGGTGGAGGGGGGGAAAAAAAATGCTGGATCGGGTCCGAAGGAGCGCTTAGAAAAGTGGTAAAAACATGTTATTACTTAATCTTCTGGAGGCAGAGCTGCGGTGAAAGTCCTATCGGGAGAGATGTGCGTTGAAGGGTCATTAAGGGAACAATCGAGGCAGACATTTCGGCTAAGTAGACCTAATTTGTCTCCAAATTAGTCATCCTCACGCTGCTCAGCTCTGCAGAGCAGCCCGAATTTTCAAAGCATCCTCATCAAAACAAAGGCAGAGATTGAAACGCTTCTTCTCCTGAGCAACCTCCCCTCGCATTCCATTCTACAGCGCTTTTTGGGGGGCACATTTCCTGCAGCCGCAGGTAGCAGTGATAAATGAGTCCTGGAGATCGCGGCGGGCTCTTCCAGAGCTGGGACAGATCCTGTAACCACCGCTGAGATCTCTTTTTGGGGACATTGCATGTCGCTCTTTCCCCCGGCAATGTAATTATTTTTATAGCCGTAGCCCCGAGAATCATTTCCATGTGCCTCAGCACGGCTTTGAAACCTCGGAGCCCAAAACCTCCAGAGTTTATGTCTTGCTGGAGAGCTGCAGGAAGGGTTTGAGGTTTCCGTGTTCGAGGCCACGAACGTGGAAAGGGACGGCACCAGAACCCCGAAACACAGAGTGAGCTGGAAAAGCCGTCAGGGAATTAGGGCTGGCTAGGGAAAGCAGGTATTTCGGGGAGCTTTTTCACCCCTCTTCCCAGGTTTTGCAGAAAATTGGGAAGGGGGGGGGTAAAAAAAAAAAAAAAAGAAAAAAAAAAAAGGCAGAATTCTCCTTGCAAGCTGCTGATCCCACCAGACACCTCGGTGGGTTGCTCGCAGAGTCACCACAGATCTTGATCCCTTCTTCAGGCAAATTTGGAAGTGAGGAAAGCCAAGAAACCATCCAGCTGGATATTAGCAGACTCGTACTAATTAATGATCAGTTCTCAAGAATTAAAACAGTAGAAATATTTGCCAGGGATTAAAAAAAAACCAACAAACCAAAAAAAAAAAAAAAACAACCCAAAAAAAACCCAAAACCCACCAAACCAACACTTGGCACCCTGGCATTAATTAGATCTGTAGTTGTGGAAGATGACCACTCAGCAACAACAACTAATCACAGGCAAAGAGCAAATTAACTCAGCCAGCCCATAAATCAAGGCGAGGCAGCCCTTGCCCTTAGACCCATCCCTTTAACCACTTCCACACCAGGCCCAGACAGTCCCCCCAGCCCCAATGTCCTTGTCCTTCTCCTGTCAGTGGTGCAGCAAAGATGTGGGAATCAGTTCTCTGGGAGCTCTTTGCCATGTTCTTCTCCTCCTGGCTCAGCGTGGGGATTTCAGTGGGTAGAATTTTATTTGTGATCTGCCACCCAGAGCCCAAGGTTTTCAGTGTTTAGAAGTAAGGAGAGTTTTCCCTCGGGAGTGGGGCAGGGCGGGATGTGGAAAAAATCAGTCGTTCTCTGTCACATCAAGGGAAGCAGCGTCAGGAATTTGGAGACAGGTTCCTTGCAGGAGGAGGGTGCAAAGAGGACAGGGAGGTTAAAAACGTTAAATAAGCGACAGCAACTCCTAAGCCCTGCTGCTAACAGAGGGCTCAAAGTGGCCATTAGATCCCTGAATTCTCTGGATTTGTTCCCTGACTTCTCCGGGTGGCTCTCCCCATGGCCTGAGCCTTTTGGGTGGAAAAGGTGTGTTGATCTAATACTCCAAAACAAGCACGGCAAAGGCAGCAGGGATTCTTCATTCCCAAAGGAGCGGCCAGGGGGTGTCTGGCAGTGCCCGGAGGGTTGGGATCCACCCAGATCCGACCTCTCTTTGTTATAATGATGTGATTTGGGATTTTTAAATTTATTTTTTTATTACACCTGTGGTTTGGCAAAGGACGGGATTGAGGCAGATCCGCTCTCCCCCAGATCCCAAAAGTGGTCAGACCCCAAACCAGAAAATAATCCCTGTGCCCTGCACTCTATGGTGAGCGACAGTCCCTCCTCTTCCTCCCATCTCCTCTCCACCTTCCAACCACAGCTTGGAAAACAGAAAAAGGAGGAGGTGAGGGCAAGAGAAGAGACAAATGTCTATGGGTTCAGCTTGATATATATTTACTGGAAGAGGTCCAGTAAGCCTGGCCTAGCTTTAATTGAATTCCTAATAAGATAGTTTTGCCTTGTTAGCTGCCATCCCCCAAGAAGCATTTCCTTAAGAGATATTAGACCTGCCAAACACACACTCTAAAATGCATGAATTGGGTTTTGGGTGAGTTTAGCCACCAAAAATCCTTGTGCAGTCATTTATCTGATTATGCCCTCGGTTTCAGCTGTTCAGGCCTCCTTTAAAAATCATATGTTTGTGCTTAAATGTAAATAAACCCAATTGCTCTGCTGAAATGGGGGAATCACGGCTGAGCTTCCTATTAAAAATAATTAGTTAATCCAGCTTAGAAAATTCAGTAGGGGTGAGATGGAGGCAGGGAGGAACTTTCATAGAAAAAACAGTATTTTGGATGGCTGGGGGGATTCCTCAAGGCATCCACACCAATTGTCCCCAAAACCAAGCTCCTCTACAAAATTAACCTGCCAGAGACACAAACATGCACATTTCAGGCTGACCCTTATGGCAAATTTTATGCACACCACGGTGAAATTTCTCCATGTGATGTGGCATCCTTAGGCAGATGTCTGGGAGGGGAAGCTCAGAAATGTGAGGAATAAAACAAATAAAATTGTGGACTCGGGAGGAAAGCAAAAACAGGGAGAATGCTTCCCAGCAAACAACTTGGCATTGGTAACTGAAGATAAACCACCTTGTTCAGGACAAGACAGGAGTTTATAGTTTAACCCATCTGCCCAAAACCCACCTGGACCCAGCAGAAACCCCCATACCATCACCCATGGATGCTGTCAGGACCACGCTTGCCCTGCAGCACCAAAAATCCCACCCTGAATACGGCCAGGACAGAGACGCAATAACATGTATTAACGACCCATTAATCAAAGGGGTTTGGATGGGGAAAACAGGTTTTCAATTTGTCCCAGCTGAGCACCTGCCTCCCTGAAATTTTCGTGTGTCCCACCGGGATGCCCATCACCACCTCCAAGCCACAACACCCCCAAATTCATCCCGCAGGAACTTCTGTGCCAATTCTTGTGATTTTGAGTCTTTCTTCCCCCAAACATGCAGGTGAGCTTATCCATCAGTGGGCTCCAGAGCATGGGATGTGTGGCAGGAATTGAGCCTCTGCACAGAAGCAGAGCATTTTCACCCACGGCAGTGCCTTTGGGAATACCAGGGAATCAGCCCTGTAGAAATTTCCCAGTGAGAAACCAGGGTATAAAACCAAAACCGGATAAAAACAGGCTGGGCGAGATAACTCCGTTTTTTTTAAAAAGCTCTGCATACAGTATATTAACTTACGCTTTTACACATTGGATAAGATGGCTATCCTGCATATTTTAATTTATTTTGCTTAATTATTTTGCCTGATGAGCCCAGGAAATTGCCAATAGCACCAAGCCCTTTCTGCTGCAGTAACTGCCAGCGCGACGCTCCAGGCGCGGCCCCGCGATCTCCAAAGCTCCCTTCCAGCTCCGTGGGGGTTTTTGCACGGAACAACCCGACATTTTACAGGGGCTTTTTCATCCCTGGCCACGAAAGGGGCTGTTTAAGAGATCCCTGGGATTGCCAGCACTAAATAATCTATTTTATACCAGATGCTTGCTGTTGGAAGGGAGCTGGAGTGCGGCGGAGCGGCTGCGTTCTCGCCTCCATCGTGATGAGATGAGTTTGCACTTGGGTTTTGGGACTGAGAAGAGCTTCAGGCTTTTGAACTGTTTAAATCAGCTTGCACCTCACGAACGGGGGAGATCAGAGATCCCTTTCCAGTGATTCCCTTGGAAACTTTAAAATCAAACAACCTAATGATCAATATTTCTCATTATAATGTGCTCAAAGGAATAACTCACCACTGCTTTCCCTGCTCATGCCAGGGAAATTGGTGGTGGAAAGCACCTCAAAAAGACCCTGTCACACCAAAAAATACAATTCCAGGCACCCCCCAGGGCCACGTGCCCAGAAGGCTGAGGGTACAGAACTGGGAGCTCAAAACATGCTGATGTTCAATAGGATTGAGATGATCAGGAAGTTTTCCTCCTAAGCGCTGTTATTTTGTACACCAGGCAATGCTTTCACTCTCAGTGAGTGGGAAAAGGTAAATATTTTAAAGTTGCCGAGGGAAACAGACACGGCCTTGAAAATTGTAGCTATCCTTTAGCTGTACATATTCACAGCATCGTAAGAATTTTCAGGCTAAGAGTGTCAAAATCAATTCGTGGAATCATATGATTTTTCAGGATAATCATGTCAGAATCAGAGAGAAAAATGCCTGGCCTTAAAGAACAGTCTGCAAATCTATTCCCCCCTTTTTCATGCTGGTTTATTGTTCTCATATATGCACCAATGGCTCATTTTCTGCTGCAATTATCAAGGTTTTCATGCTCACTGCAATGCCCGAGGTACAAGTCCAAGTCCCAAGGACAATTCTTAGATCTGCCCACTTATCCCTGCTCCTCCAGAAAATAAACCTCCTGTTTAGAGCACGTTCAGAACTATTTCCTAATGCCATCATTTCACCAGCTGTGAAATGTATTTTTGTCCCCCGGTGCTGTTTGTCCTTAATCTTTCGCTGAAATGCTACTGCACAGCCTCTCACACAGCTACAGCCACATTTGTGTGGTTTGAAGATCCAAAAAAACTCTTTCTGGAGAGGAAACACATAGGCTCCCCCCCCCCACCCTGCCTCCCCTTGAATTACTCATCCCCTGCACTGCTCAGGCTGCCTTGCAGGTCCTCTGTAGCTCAGGCACATTCTTAAAACTGCACACGGGGCTAAAATATTCCCAAACCAGGAGGGTTTGTGTCATTTCTGAAAGAGGCAGAGGAGGAGATGAAGGTTTCCTGGAGCTCTCACAGGGAGCCCAGGCCAGGAATCAATGCCTGAAGCTTTTCAGGGGGTCTGGCTGCTGGGACAATTTGGGACTTGAGTGTTTGGAGCTGCTCCACTGAGGTGCAAACAGGGTTGATGAGGCTCTTCCAGCCCTGCAGCCACAGCACAGCCAGGGAAGAACTCAGAGAGCTGCTGGCCCAGTGGAGAGTTTGCTTTTACCCCCACTTCCAGCTGGTTACCTTCTCCCAGGGGTCATGTGAGCTGGGAATGCCCGAGACAGGAACGCCAGACCACCCCAAATCACAACTCCAGCCCTGTGCAGGCTCTGCTGGGACCCCAACCCTTAACCCTGATCCCCTCCCCAGCCCCTCAGAGCAGGACAGGAGCCCTGGAATTTGGGCTCACCCCCTCCCTGGCTGCCAACATCCCAGCACCACGGAGGGATGCAGGGACACCAGGCTTTACTCCAGCAGGTCCAGGAGGCATTGGATGGGGCTGGGAGGCAGATGAGGCCGCTCCATTTCCATTCTCTGAGGAAACTTAAGAATTTTTATAAAAAAGCAAGCGAGGATTTGGCGGCGAGCAGAGGGTGGGGATGCCTGCCAAGGCCTGGACAGCTGTACCTTCTTCACTAGCAAGTTGTGTGATCAGCGAGCGCCGTGCTGAAAGCCAAGAGGAGTTACCAGAGCTGCCACATCGCATTTGGCTGATCCTCCCTCTGGGAGACACCTTAAAGAAACAATCCCACCCCAACAGCTCCGCCAGCGTCAGCACAGCAGAACCAGGGGTCACCTCACAGGCCTGGGGTGTTGTTCTGGTGTTCCCCCCCGGCCTTTCCCCAATTTCGGATCCCAGACGAGGGGACAGGAGGGGGAGGAGACTTACCCAAGGCTGTTTTTCCATTTTTGCTGGCGTCCCAAAGCCCTGCCTGCCCCTCCCAGGCACGGCTGGACCTTCCCGACGGTTTGAAATAGCCCAGGAAATTGTGCAAAAGCTGCGGCGGGCCCTGTCCTGCCCGGCGGGAAGGACACCCAGCACCAAGGGGTGCTCTTGCACTCCAGATTCTAAAGCTTTGGCCTGCTGGGGGTCTTCAAAACAGGGGGAGGCAGAAAGCAGAAAGAGGGAGTGAGGGGTGATAGGCTTGGAGGAGGTTTGGGGAGCACTGACGTGGCTGCAGACCCCAGGCTGTGGGTGAGGGAGCCTCCCCTCCCAGCAGAGAGGGCGACAAAAGGCTCTCAGGTGTCTTCTTAAAGAGAAAATTACCCCCCCTTTCCTTCAAGGGGAAAGCAAGAGATCTATCTCAAGGTGTTGCCCTGTCCCCTACATCTCCAAGCACTTCCCAGGCTTGAAGATTTCATTTTAAGCTCACCACTGAAGCAACCTCCCGGCCCCCAAAGCCTCCCTTCCCACAGCCTGCCACGTGTATTCCCATTTCCCTCACAAAGCTCCTTTTCCTTGCAAACATCTCCAGAAGCTCCTTCCAAAAGCAACGGCGCTCACTCCAAAGCTGCGCTGAGGTACCCGTTCCCCACACATCCCAGCGGTGCACAGGCATTTCTGGCCAGATTTCTTCATCTCTCCCCACCCTGGCAGCCCCAGCAGCAGCAGATTCCCAGGCTGGGAGATGGAAAAGGTGGGAAACCGCAGGAGCTGCTGACTCAGCACCTGCTGGCACTAGAGGGCGGGGTAAACTGGGTTAAATAAAGAATCAGGTGGGGTTGGGATTGCAGCCAAGGGGAGCACCTCCTGTGAGTCTAACCCGGAGCACATGGAATATCTGGGAGCAGCCAGGAGCTGTCTCACTGCCCAAGAAAAGGAGGAACCAAATTTTGCACTGGGCACATCCCACATCAGTGATCACCAGGAGAGCAGACTCCCAGGTTATTTAATTTAAGGTCAGAGTGTGGCCCCAGAGGTGCTTCCACCTTGCAGTCATGGCTGCCTTTCTCATAGAAAAGCTCTTTAAAAAAATCCAAAACAAACCAAATCTCATTTCTCTGTGTTCTTCTCAGTATGTGATTAACCCTGTCCTTTCCTCCTCTTAAGAGGAGATTTTAAATTAGCTCCAAACACAAGAAGCACAGGTCTGCTCCATTCCTTTATCAACAACCACGTCAAAAAACAACCCAAATTTTAAAAGATGACTCCAAGAGGGTCGGGCAGTGCAGTCCTTTCATGAGGGAAAAACTGCACAGAGCTGGCAAGGCAATTTGTGGCCTGAACACCTTTCAGGTGTTCAGGAAGGAAAAGAAAACCTTTCAGGCCTCCCAGGTCAGCCCTAATCATCCTGCAGGAAAAGCACTCTCCAGAGCTGCTGGTACCCACAGAAGGCATCTGCCCTTCTCTGAGGGACTGGATTCCTTAAAAATCTAAAGATTGGGGTGCATGAGAAGCAGCTGAGATGTTCACCTCAGCACAGGCCCAGACCCAGCTGAGACCCTTGAAAACTGCACAGGACAGGTGGCAGGGCCATCCTGAAGATCCTGGGGCAGGGAGAGGAGAGGGACCAACCCCAAAATCCAAGAGATTCCACGGGTTCCTTAGAGGAGAATAGCTAAATGCTGCTGGGTAGGGGAAATGCAGGGGTTTGGTTGAGATTTGAGCATTGGAAAGTCTCTGCTTTGCTGCTAAGGAAGAAGGGGGGTCTGTAACTGCACTGAGAGAAGAGGGTTTGAAGCACAGCAAGGCACAGAGGTGAGAGGCGAGGCAGGAGTCCCCAGCTTGCTCCCATCTGCTCTGCTCACCCCCAGCCTGTTTCCCAGGGGGTTTGGCAGGCAGCAAAAGTGCCACAGGCTGCTGGGGCTCTTTCCAGCTGATGCCCCTTGTGGGGACATTTCCCCAGCAGAGGGACATTTCCCTCCCAGCTGAGAGGATGACACCTCTCCTGTGACCATGGACCATTTGATGGGGTCTTGCTCTCCTTGCACCCACAGCCCACCCTGGGCTCATCTCACCTCCTTAAACCACCTTGCCCTGCAGTATCAGCGTGTGGATGGCGCCTCAGTTTCCCCTCTAACAAGCACGTGTTAACACTTGCAGTGCCTGCCTTGCCACCTCCCCAACAGGCAGGACCTTGCTGGCAGAGAGAAGGGATTCACGTGCCACCAGGCTGGATTTACACTTTATATTCCTTCCACAGCTTCTCATTTCAGAGATCTGAATTGCAGATGTTGCTGTGGCTCAGATTTGGAGAGGGACAAAAACGGAAGGAAAAAGGTTAAGCAGCTCTGTGAGTCACTCCAATACACAACCTACTGTTGATTTAGAAACCTACCTCGGCTGTAAATACAGAATAAGCTTCTCCAAAGTGTTTAACCTCTTATATTCTGGCCAGAAAAACCAATAAATGAGAGCAAAACATCCCTCCTGAGTCACAGAAGCAACAAAGCTGGAAAACCCTGCCATGGGGTCAGCACTGAGAATAAAGTGACCCAGAACAAGTGACCTAAGGAGGGAGGGGAGAAATAAAAACGAGGTATTAGTGGGGCAGATAATGAAGAGAGCAGGCTGTGCTGCTCTCTGGGACCTGCTCCAGGCAGCAAAGGCGGGGAATAACTTCCCAAAGAAGCAGAGAGAGGCTGTGCCGTGAATAAAATGAAATGAAATGAAATGAAATGAAATGAAATGAAATAAAATAAAATAAAATAAAATAAAATAAAATAAAATAAAATAAAATACAGCTCAAACCAATAGCTGTGGAACTCTGGTTCCACAGGCACCCACTTGGTGCACCCAGGCTCTCCTTGGAGTTGCCCAGGCTCATCACACTCACCATGATCCCAAATCATTTATGCACAGGCTGCTTTTTTTGGGGCTTTTGAGAGGCAAAGAACACTTCAGCCTCACTGGGGAAGGGCTGGGAGAAGAATTGCAAACAGGAGAGTCAGCTTTGCTATGGGTCTTGCCATGCATCAGTGCCAGGGCAGCTCTGGAGAGGGCAGGCTATGCATGGAAATGTCCTGATTCCAGCTTTGGAAATGTCCTGATTCCAGCTTTGGAAACGTCCTGATTCCAGCTTTGGAAAGCCCTGTGAGTTTTGGAAGGCAGCTGAACCCTCCAACACCACCACCCCCACCCCCCGCCCCCCCACTTCAAATATCTTGTTGAATCATCTTTTGTCTTCAAAGCAGAGGGTGTAGCAGCGGAAGGAGAGCTTTCCTTGGGATTTGAGGCACTGAGTGGGAGTTGAGAGAAAGGCCAGCATCTGCTGATCTCAGGGTACCACCAGGAGAATTCTGCACCAGGATCCTGAGGAGGTCACTTGGGCCGGAGCCATCCCAAGGCCTCCGGTTCGAGCAGGATCCTGCAAAGCGACCAAGGGGGGCTGGAGAGTCCCAACCACCCCACTGATTAGGGGAAAGCTGATGAGCAAGCAATTCCAGCATAAATCAGGCTCACATTAAATATTTAAGCGTGATGTAAATCGGCAGAGCTGTGGTTCACAAACCACCAGAGGTTTTTGTAAGGGATGGGGATGCTTTAAAATGAAAAATAAAAGTCACCGTTCTGGTCAGCACACAGATGTAAAACTCAGGGCAGGAAAAACTGCCTGAGTAGTGCTGATGGATAATTCAGGCCCAAATACCTCTTGGAGTAATTTTCCTCCAGTTCCTCCCCATTCCAAGGCAATTTCCAGCACTAATCAGACATGAACTGAGACAGGATTTCAGAAAATGTATTTTAAGCTCTTTTTTGCTAGTTTAGAACTCAAACACTCTGTGTTCAAGCTCTTCCACCTAAAAGCCAAAGGCTGAAAATTTACCCTATTAAGAACACTACATTAACTGATTAATTAAGTTAATAATCTGCTGGGGTTGATGATGAGCAGACTGAAGCCAAAGAAATTTAGGGCCCCTCCAGAGCTGGGAGTTTTTTGAAAGACACCAAGTTTTCTTGATCCTTTTGAGAATTCCAGCCTAAACTCCTATCCATCAGCCTTTGTCATTTAGTTACTTTTTGGGTCTCTTGGAAAAGCTAAAATCCCTAACACACAAGAGCAGCATAAGTAGGGACAAAGCAGCACTGTCGAGTTTGGAATACACAGCTCGAGTCCTTGTGGTGGCACAAGTTGGTGCAGAGCTGTCCCCACATGTCCTGGGCTGTCTCCATGGCTGGTCCCTGGACTAAGCCTCAGCTCCTCTTCCTGGGAAGGAAATTCCCACAGGCATTCCATTGCTCAGCCAACAAGATGACTTGGCTGCATCTCATCAGGGGGCCAGGCTGTGAGTCCCCAAAAATTAAGCCCTTCATCCCCAGCCTGTGCACTCAGGAGGATCTTGGCATCCATGGAAAAGGGGAGCAGATCCCCTCAGAGCAGATCCAATTCATCAATCCCTGCAGTCAGGGCCTGGCTTGTGTAACCAGGCACTGGAAGGAATAAACTCAAAGATCTTTAAGGTCCCTTCCAACCCAAACCAATCCATGATTAACGGAGCAGAGATGGAAATCATTTGGATGGTGCAACACTGGAGAAGTCCAAGAGCCTCATCCCCTGGACTTAAGGCCATCCCAAAAGCAGAGGTGGAACAGCCAAGTGAGGAGATGGGAGCAGAATGAGGATATCTCTGCAAGGAAGAGCAGTGCCAGCAGTTCTCCTTAACTCTCTGGAGCTGGCACAGTCCTGCCAGCCTCCTTATTCCAGCCCTACCTAGCTTGGGAGCAGCATGCAAACACTTGGAAGGGAAGGAAGAAAGCATTTAATAAGTCTGAAATAATTTTTTACAAATTCATTAGCTATTATTTCAGCTGCGTGACCTCCTGAAGGGACTTTCTAGAGGGCCAGATTATGCAGTCAAACTGAAAATATAAATAAGTATGGAGAGGGCAGAGATCACTTTGTTCAGCCAAACTGTGTGGGATGTCAGGTTAAGTTTCCTGTCGGGTGCATCCGTGCACTTCCAGCAGGGAAGTGTGGCCCAGCATTTGCATTTCTTCTGCCAACTTCGGGGAAGATTGTCTTGTTTTTCGGTGTTGATTTCAGTTGCTGCTGTTTTTAGGGAGCCTTTAATCTGAATGTCTAATAATCTAATGATTAATAATCTGAATGTCTAATAATCTGAATACATGCACACCAATATTTGCTGGTAGGGAAATGCTGTGTTAGGGGCTAAATCTGCAGTGCATCTATAGATACAGATCTTCCCCATCCCTGGCAGCGTCCAAGGCCAGGTTGGATGGGGCTTGGAGCAGCCTGGGATACGAGAGTGTCCCTGCCCATGGCAGGGGGTAGAAGAAGATGAGGTTTAAGGTCCCTTCCAGCTCAAATCATTCTGTGATTTTATGGTATGATGAGGCCCATCTGTGCCTGTGTAAGAACGGCAACTAAAAATTTCAAAAGAAAACCAAAGCATTTTTAATGGGTAAAAAGCACACAGAGGAGTGAAAAGTTCTTAAATTGAGTCACCCCCGACATCCTCCACACCCAGATATTTTACTGAATCTGGGATCACGGATGATTCTGTGTGTTGTGTGCAGAAGCATGAACACATTTCTCTAGACAAAGACAGATCCAAACTTCCCTATTCTCTCCCTGCATTCAGTCTGATTCCCTAACAAGCCTCTAAACCCTCATTTCAGTCACCAAATGCAACACCCCGCCTCCCTGCCCTTCACAAATATCACATGCCGCTTGAACCTGGAGAATAAGAAACTTAAACATCTTGTACTGCAAATAAAACCCGTGTGTAAAACTCAGTTGTACAGAGCAGAAAAGCTCTGTATCCAGCACCAACCAGAGGTTCCCTTCATCCCTGGAAACATCCAGCTTGGATGGGGCTTGGGAGCAGCCTGGTCTAGACGAAGGGGTCGGATCCGACGACCTTTAGAGGTCCCTCCCGACCCAAACCATTTTGAGATTCCCTGAGCTGCAAACCCGAGCAGAGAAGCCCACCAGCAACTTCTGAGCAAGCCCCTGACTCCCAGGAGCACCAGCTCGGCTCAGCTCTGCCCATTGCAGAGCCCAGGGAGGAGCGGCACTGCCAAGATCCGAGCAGGGAGCCTTTGTTAGGAGCAGATGCTGCGGAGAGCTCCTCCAGCTCGCCCCCAGAGCGGGGATTGCATCAGTGCCACAGGTTATTATCCCAGCGGGAACCTCGCAGGGGTCACTCGCCGAGGTTCAAACAAGTCCAGCTTTTGCAGCTGGCAAACCTAAACAGGGCCAGCCAGCTGCTGCCGAGCTGAGTCAGCCACACTCACTCGCCTGAAAGCCTCCATTTAACCCGTTCGTTTAATCACCCAAACCCCGAAAACTTGACAACTGCAGACAGGAGAACACACATCTGCCTTTTTGTGGCATGTCAGGCTGGAAAAGACCGTGGAAACCGATTTTCCAGGGCCTTTTTTTTTTTTTTTTTTTTTTTTTTTTTCCTAGGCTGCTTGAGTGCGCTCCACTCGCAAATCATGTTCCTGGGAGTCGCTGCTCTGAGTCAGCAGAGCATGTGCTAAATCTCAGCCCGGCCAGCGGGGCGAGCAGCACGCACTCAAATATTAAACCTGAGATTGCATCCTCCGCTGAACACAGGCAAGCCGACTTGTTTGCTCCTCCAGCAGAGAGATTCCAGCTCCGCGCCCTTCTCCCTCCGAAAATCCGAACTTGCTGGAGCGGTGCTGCTCGCTCCCCTTTGAAAAATAGCAGCAAGGGAAGGGATAACTTTGTTTTACCTCTCCTGAAGCCATAAAATCCAGAGGTGCGATGAAAAGGTGACACGGGAGCTCGGAAGGGGATAATTTATTGATGGGAAAGGAACCGTGGAGCAGCGGCGCAGATAGCAAGCAGGATAAAACAAGATTTTAGAAATCATTAGTCAGTCACTGCATGGGGAATTAAAGCCCTCAGGGTGTTCCTCTGTGGCAGTGGAGGCTTTTGGAGCAGAGCAGAGGGCTGGGAAGTTGCTGGCGCTATCCAGGCTGGAAACTGAAAGGGTTGTGAGTAAGATCTGGCTCCCTGTCCCGCTCCCCGAGGTTTGCCTGCCCGGCATGACCCGCGGAGCAATTTCAGGGAAGCCCATAAAGCAGCTGGCCAGCCCCACGCCGAGTTCGAGGCAGTGATGCTGCTCCTGGGTGTCCTGGAAAAATGATTCATGGATGCTCAGAGCTCGGATGGGGACCGGGGGTATGTGCTGACCACGCTGCTGGAGGAGGATGGCAGCGTGCAAACCCACAGAAATAAGAGATAAAATATCCCCACCTGACCAGCCCCTGGGGAGATTCACAGACACTCTGCTGTTCCCTGCAGCAAGTCCAACCCCTGGCCCTGCACAAGAGGCCCCAAAGAGTTGGGCAACCCCAGGAAGCCCTTGGGAAAAGGCTGGCAAGGAGACGAAGAGGAAGAGGAAGAGGAAAAAGAGGGGTAGAGCTGATTATAAACACCAGGGCAGGGAATGGGTTCAGTACCTTAGAGGGCTGGGGCTGAAATCCAGAGGGCTTGGTTTAACAAGAGTTTTAAACCTGGTTTTAACGGGATATTCTGTGATTCTAACCATGGGCAAGGCCATCTGCATGGAAGGCAGCAGCTGTAAATTTTAGGAAAACAACTGTAGTGTGTGGTACTTGTGTTAAAGGCTGGGAGAAACGTGGGACTGAGGAGTGATGTGGGACCCAGGGTGGATTTTGTGGCACGAGGAACTGAGGAGTGATGTGGGACCCAGGGTGGATTTTGTGGCACGCTGATGTAGCTGCCAGGCCAAGGAAAAAGGAGAGAAAGAGCCCCGGGGCAGGAGGAGATAAGGAATGCAGAGCAAGCCAGGCTTATCACACCTATTCAAATTCCAAGTCGCTGTCACCGTTCCCAGGGTGCCCAGACTTCGGATCCCAATGACCCATCCCAGCCCCACAAAATCCAGAGTGGCTCACTCCATGCCAAGGACTCCTTCCTCCCCCCCGGCAGGATTGTTTGTCATATAAAAATACAGCTCCCTCTTCACGAGGGCAACACCCTCTAACCCCAGGTATTTTAAAGAGTTGAGCGATTCTTGCCATAAAAAGAAAGATCAGAGGGCCTTTATTGACTGCAGCAGGGTTAAGCTGGTTTATTCCGAGTGAGAATTTGGCCCCTTGACTTCAAGGAAGCCGTGCTGATTAATCCCAGATGGAGACCTGGCCGGGTACAACCCCTTCCCAAAGTCCTGGGAGTGAATCACCTCCATTGCTCAGGGCCTGGGTGGTTATCGAGGAACGAGGAACAGCACCTGCCACGTGGGAAACATTGAGGACAGGGACAGGGAATTGGGACTGAGGAATTCAGGGAGCTTCAGGGTGTGCCTTCTAGTGGGAGGAAGATGCCTGAGTAGCATCCTTTCTCCTGCAGGGAGTATTACCTGGGATGGGAGTCCAAAACCCGGGCCTTGAGCACAGTGGGCAGGGAGATGGGGAATCTTCCTGGCTTCCTCCCACTGAGGGCTTTGTGTGGTGCTCTGTGAGGAGCAAAAGCTGAGTGCAAAAGCAGGATTAAATCCATCCAGGCTTCAGGGAAGCTGCCCCAGCATCTCTGGCAGTTTTGAGAAGCAAACACAGCTTCGTTCCTGCTCCAAATGCCAAGAAAAAGGATCTTTTTTCAGCAATCATCTCCAAGGCTAACTCAGGACAGGCAAGATTTTGCTTCCCAGAGCTGTAGGCACAAGTGCCACACTTTTTGCAGGAAAAACTAAAATCCTTTACACGTGTGCCTGTGGACAGATGGCAAAACTGGATAAACACGAGGATACACCAATTCCAAGGCGGGTGTTGATGGGGTTTTGGGTCTGAAACGCAGAGAGGGGTGGTGCCTCCCCCACCAAGTCACTCATGCAGTGGCATTAAAAACTCCCAGCTAAAGGATTGCCAGTGTTTCTCCCCAAATTTCCCCTGAGGGTGTCTCTGAACCAAATTTGCATCCTGCAGGCCAGGGGGACTCTGAGGGCTGGGCTTTGCGTGCGGAGGAGACTCCTGGGAAGAGGGAAATGCCTGGGCTCGCAGCCCCCTCGCTCCAGCCCGGCCTTCCAAGCCGTGCTTGTGAGGGCCAGCATCTGGAGCGGGGTGGGAGCCGAGGATTGATAGGCAGCAGCACACGTACAGCTGTGCACATCTGGCCCGCAGGTGTCTCAGCTGCGATTTGTCAGGGACATGAAAAAGCACCCCGAGTTCCCAGGGCGTCTGTACCTGTCCCATGGATTGTTCCCAGAAGCCTGCAGAACTCTGTGGATTTTATGTCTCTGCTTTTTAGTGGGTGGCCCCGAGTTTTTTTGTTCTGTTTTGTTTTTCCATTATTATTTCATTTGAAAGAAGGAGTTTAAACCCTGGATGCTTTTAAAACAGGGGAGGTGGTGGTGGGGGGGCGTTTGTTGTTATTAATTCCACTGGCATCAATCCACGGAGCTGAGTCAGTCATAATGGATGGTTGTCATCCTTCCCCTGATTTACTCCGAGGAGCAGAGGTTACTACAGAGCCTTTGTGCTGCACTGATGAAAAAAAAAAACAACAAAACCCTGAGGCTGCTCCTCCTTGTGCTCAGCCACAGGTACAGGCAGATTCACTCCCATAAGATTTAATCTATGCAAGGACAGGTAAAGTGGGGAAGCAAGCGGGTAGGAGACGTGGGGCAGGAAAATCCCAGAGCAAGCATCCCACGGGGACGCTGCTGCTGCTGCTGCTGCTGAGGTTTGGGAGCTGCAGCTGCACACAGGAAAGCTGTGAGAGCAGAGGAGCTGCTGGCTGAGCGGGCCAGACCAACAGAGTTCCCTTGGAAAAAGAAGAAAGCCACAGATGTATATGTTTATTTTTAGAGAAGGTGTCTTTCCTAGAATTTGTATTATTTTGGCAGGAGCGCCGAGTGGGAGGAGGAAAGGTTTCCCTTTGGCCAATAATATCTGCTCTCCTAAAACGGGGTGGAGGCAGCAGCGTGTTCTCACAGCCCGGTTCCTATCTCAGTTGCGTTTATCCCTGCAGAGACAGACCAGGACCAGAGACCACGTCCCAGTGACTGCCAGCTTTGTCCTCAATTTAATTAAATTAAATTTTCCCTCGGGCTGCGAGTTGTGTCCGTGCAGGGTGGGATCTGTCATGGTGAGCATCCCAGCAGAAGCCAGTGGGCCACCGGTGACAACTCCACCCCTGTTCCCTGGTTTCCACCCATCACCCAGTGCTTTGGCCCCGTTTTGGGTGTGCATTTCAGGCAGTGCCTGCCCAGAGTTGCCGGTGCTGTGGCAGCTGGAGTCCGTCTGGATCCGAGAATGGATGTGGGGCTCAGGAGGCGGAGGGAGGTGGGATGTGGCTGCTCTCTCCCTTGGTGTGAGCCTCAGAGCCGCTTTCTAGGGGCACAGCTGTGTCTGTGCAAGCTTCCCCTCCCCAGCCCCGGGGATTTCCCTGGAGCTGCACTAGGAGAACACCTCATTCCCTGCCTTTCCTCCCCTTTGTTCCACACCTTTCTCCCGTGGCTTGTGTGGGGGAGTGGATTTGAGCCAGAGAAAGCAATGATGAGCTCTGCCAGGCAGGAGGGCTGGTGGGGGCCACCTCCTGCCCCTCTTTGCCCCCATCCCGGCTCAGGAGATGCCCCTGGTGTCCCTCAGTGCTTGTTCCTCCTGCTCCTCCTCCTTCTTCTCCTCCTCCTCCTCCAGCTGCCACCAAGCCCTGTGGAGGAGTGCAGGGCTGAGGGAAATGTGCCTTTGCTGTTTAAAGCACTTTTTTTTTTCCCATGTTGGTTTAAAGCTGTTTTTATACTTGTTTGAATTTTCTGGTGAGGGAGGGACACAGCACCTTGGGGCAAACATTCCTGACTGCCCAAATTTTGCTGCAGGGAGGCAGAACTTAACAGAGCAACTCTGAGCATCCCAGCAGCAAAAGGCTTCACTTGTCAGCATTGCCTTCTCCTCCCTGTGGTGAGCACAGCCCCACGAGACTGATTTTAGCTGGTTTACCAGTTGAAATGTTGAAGAATTGGCTCTTTTGAGGGGTTTTGGGCCCCAAAGGCCAAATTTTTCCATGGCAAGGTGTTGAGCCCACAGGTAAGAGCCACAGAATTCCTCTCCTTGGTGAGCATCCCTCTCTTCCTCTTGAGAGGTCCTTTCCTTTCAAGGCCAGATTGGATGGGTCTTGGAGCAACCTGGGATAGTGGAAGGTGTCCCTGCCCAGGGCAGGGGGTGGAACTGGATGAGCTTTAAGGCCCCTTCCAACCCAAACCATTCTGGGATTCTGTAGACATCAATAACCCTTTCTGCAGCTGTGTGAGGGGGAAAAAAAAATATTTAAAGCAAAACTACGGAGTCATTTCCGGCAATATGTGAGAGGAGCACTCACAACTGGAGCTTTTTGTCCATGGCCATGCTCCATCCTGCTCCAATTGCTGGGAGCAGACCCAGGCAGGAAGGACCAGGGCTCTCCCCTTGGATTCTTCTTGTGGCATTTTTAGAATCTTGCGTTTTCCCCGGACAGCGAGGTGTCAGCAAACCATGGGCCTCCCTCAGTGATGCACCAGAGGGTCTAGAGAGGGAGAACAGCCTCGGGGGGAGGAGAAAAGGCTTCAATCTCCATTTTCTCGGGCCACCAAAACTGCTCCTGAAAGCAAAAACTGGGGAGCTGCAGGATACAGGGAGAATGTTTCACCTCCAACCAGCCACAGATAAATCCCCCAAGCTCTGAAAAGGCTGGGCTGAATCAGAGAGGCTCCTCCCTGGCTGAGGAAGGGTCCGAGGGGGGCCCCCGCAGCTCAGGAATGAACCTCTGCCAGGGATGTGTTTTGAGATGCTTTCCCAGTTGTAAGATGCACATAATTGTGGCTTTCCCTTCATCTGGGAGACTTCAAGAGCGGAGGGTTGATAAGGGTTTGTAGCAGCAGAGGCAGCGCAGCCCGAGCCAGGGGATCTGGTTTCAGTCTGTCCCAACCCGCAGCATTAGATCTGATTTGGGCCCTCTCTCCACCCCCTCGCACGGACACAATCATCTGAATTCCTTTCTCCTGCTGCTTCCTCCCCTCTGAAGCCTTGCAGCCTGGTCCTGCTGCTTTTTCCAGGGCTCCCTCCTTTCCTGGTTCTTGGAAATCAAGGGATTTCTGCTGGGTTTATCCTTCCCTGGTAACACCCCCGAAATCAAGGGAATTCTGCTGTTTTAAGGTGCAATTTGTTGTTGTTGTTGTTGCACCATCCAAATCACGAAAAGGTTTTACATTTAAACAAGGACAAGCTTAAACTGAAGCAGGTTTATGTTTAGATTAAACAGGCTTAAATTTAAATTAATTTGAGCAATTCAGATTTAAACAAGGCCAGATTTGACAGAGTTCTGAGCAACCTGGTCTGATGGAAGGTGTCCCTGCCCATGGAATGGGATGAGCTTTAAGGTCCCTCCCAGCCCAAACCACTCTGTGAAGTGGTTGCCATCAATTTTGGCTCCAGGCACAGCTGAGAACTCCATGAAATAATTTGGGAACATCCCTTCAGCAGTGATCCTCCCAGTCATGGGGATGCTCTCAGCAATTTTGGAGCACATCTGTGTCCCTCTCTCCCCATACCCTGAAACAGCTGGAAAACAAAAGCAATGGCAATAAAGAGGAATCACCATTGGGCATGGAAAATTTCCAGCTCAAGCAGCAAAAGTTTTGGAAGGTTTTTGAGTTGGTCACACCCCACGGGGTTCTGGGAGGCAAAGTGTCCAAACCTGACTGTGATGAATCCACGCCATAGGGCTTTTTAGAGGAGTTATTATCCCAAAACAGCTGGGAGTGATGGCCCCTGGGATCAGGAATGGGATTTTAGTGATTTTCTAAAACAGGAGCATCCCCTTTTGGACTGTAACACAGCACTGCTTGAAGCCACTGGTGGGGCTGTTCCAGAACAAATTTTTACACTAAAAAGAAGAGAGATACAGTGAGGAAGAAAAGTCGTCACTGTGAGCGTGGTGAGGCCCTGGCACAGAGTGCCCAGAGAAGCTGTGACTGCCCCCGAATCCCTGGAAATGTTTAAGGATGGGGCTTGCAGCAACCTGGGGATAGTGGAAGGTGTCCCTGCCCATGGCAGGGGTGGAACAGGATGAACTTTATGATCCCTCCCAACCCAAACCATTCTGGGAGTCGTTCTATGAATGCCACATTTTCCTCACCTTGACGTGTTTGCTCTGTCCCATTTTGTTCAGGCCTCACCTCCAAGAAGAAGCAACTCCACATGGGATTTCTCCTTCCCCACTCACCCTAAAATGTACCTGGGATGTAGGGTGAGAAAACCAAAAAGGCCCTGGGGGCAGAGTCTTTTTTCCTATACTCTCAACTTTAAAAGAAGTTGGAAAAGCTACCTTAAAACAAACAAACAAACAAACAAAAACCCCAAAATAAAACAGCAAAACCCACCGAAACAAAAAACCCCAAACAAACTCCAACAGTTTTCCTGCATTTCACATTTCATTTGCACTCTGGGCCATGTCATGGAAATGATTTCAATCCTTTTGTAACCAATCCTATATAAGCAAAGGCCTGGGGGAACCTGTTGCGAAATTTCCTGCAACCGGGGCCCTGCTCTTGCTGCCACCTTCCATCAGGCCAGCAGCTCTCTGCCCCTGTGATATCCATGGGCAATGCTCCTGGTGGCTGCTTCCAAAGCAGGGAAAGATGGATCAGCCAGGCCTCCGAGAGAGAGGAAGCTGCCTGGCTGTGCAGTGCCTCACAGCTCTGTTCCGTACTGAGAAATGCTTGGAAATCCCCCAGAAATCCCAGGAGAAAGCAGCTCCCATCCCTGGAGGTGTGCAAGGCCAGCTTGGATGGCCCACAGAGGGTTTTGGGGCTTTTCCCCTCTTCCCCAGCCCTTCCTTCCCCCCTGAGGTGCAGCAAGCCAGGGCCAGGTTGCTGACAGGAGGATCACAAGCCGGATTCAGAGTCTGGTTCCAAAGTCTGATTTCAGAGCCTGATTTCACAGAATCACAGCATGGTTTGGGGTTGAAAGGCGCCTCAGAGCCAGTCCAGTTCCATGGGACTAGCATGAGGTGGAATGTGGCAGAGCCATTCCAGAGCCCCGGGGAATCTGCGCTCCGCAGGGCAGGCCTCACCCTCACAGCCACCATCACCTCATGGAACAGGGAGGAGAATCAGTCACGGTCACCATCGCCTCACTGGAACAGGGAAGAAAATCAGCCCCTCAGCTGGGAACTGCTGTGAAATTCCCAGATCTCCAGCTGGAGCTGGAAACCAGAAAGAACCAGCGGGAAGGCGAGGCCTCAGGGCAGCGGCAGCCGGAGCAGGGGGTCTCAGCCAGGGTTAAAGACGTCAGCTCTGCCCTGGGAGCAGCTTTGTGCTGAGCTCTCTGCTCTTGGGTGGGATTTTAAAAAAAATCCCTGGAACCAGACCAGCTTTTTATCTGGTTTTACCTCGTTTCCATGTCAGCCACATTCAGAGGAGAGCGGGGCACGGCAAAACCTCGTGCGACCATCCTCCACCTCTTTCTTCTGCTCACTGGAAAAAAAAAATAAAAAAGAAAAAAACTTCAGCAAATTGCTCTGTGGTATATTCCTCCTCCCTGGATTTTATTTTCCTTTCCTGGAGCCCTCCCTGGATGGGGAAAGGGTCAGCCTGTCATCTGTCAGACGTGGGCATCCCCAAACCACTGGGAGAGGTGGAGCTTTCCTAAGTGGTCCTGGGCAGCTTGACAAGTCCCTGAGCTCGTCTGCAGAATGTGGTTGTAATTAGATAATTAATAACTTGGAGAGGGAAAGGAAAGGAAATCAGCTAAATGGAAGCTTTCCTCGGTGGGAGGAAATAATTATATCTGCTTTTTGATATCTGAGCTGAGGTGGCTTTGCTGAAGGCAGGGACGGCACCTTGCCTGCAAAGCCATCCCTGCTCTGAGCAGGATAGGGGATCCCCTGGGCACTGCTGAGTCATGGAGTTTGTCCCACAGAACTTACCCTGTTCCTGCAAGTGTTCCATGCCAGGTTGGAGCAACCTGGGAGGGTGGGGAGGAATGAGATGAGCTTTAAGGTCCTTTCCAACACAAACCATTTCTGGGGTTCAGTGATGTTTTGGGGGCTACATTGCTTCTGCCTATGGATTTACCATTTTAAACTCCAGTGCAAACCAAGCTGTGAGATTATCAGACTCCGAATTTAGGCTGTCTATCCAAAAGTCTTAGGAATTGTGCTTCCACTTGCCCCTGGCACACTGGATCTTGCCCAGTGGCTGGATTAACTCCACGCTGCTGGAACTAGGGGCAGGATTCAACATATGAATTTGGATTCATCAAATCACCCTGGATTTGTAGGGAAAAAGCCCTTTCCTACACAACCTATCTCAGAAAGGCATCCTGCATTCGGTGTATTTATTTTTCTTCTCTTTTCATTTTTTTTTCCTTCTCTCCAGACTGTCCAGTGTCTGCAACTGAAGTGGATCATTGGGATATATCCAAGTTTGTAGCTTCTGAAACCTTAAAAACCTCAAGAAAACTGGTCCAAAAGACCCCTCTTGACCTCCCTCGCTCTGAACTCTTGTGGAACATTTTAGACTGAGCAGCAAAACAGCACCAAAGAGAAGGGGCTGAGACTTTGCAACATCTCTCCCCAGAATGACTGACCAAAGAGAGAAGGAGAAGCAACATTCTTCATTGTTGTTGGGATTTTGTGTCTGTCTGTCTGTGTGTTTGGTGTTTTATCACTAGATTTATTTTTTTTTTTTCTGGAAACAATCTTAATTCAGGAACACATTTATGAGGCATCTTTGGGTTCGAGTCTTACTTCCCCTTAACTCTATTCTTTTTCTTTTTTTTTTTTTTTTTAAATTCCAAACCTGATTTCTTGTACAGTCATGGCAAAACTGGACCAAGGCTCTCAGCAAAAAATAGGAGAAGAAGGAAAGAAGTCCACCATGCCCCCAGCTCCCTGCATGATTCGTTTCAAGTACGGCCTGGATTACAGACTGCCCTCCACACTCTGCCACCTCTCCCTTATTGCTCCATGATTTGCTACCGCTCATCCCCTTCCTCCTTTTTTTTTTTAATTTTTTTTTGTTTGTTTTCATTTTTTTTTGTTTTCATTTTCTGTTCCAGTGTATATGTTGCTTATTTGTTTTATTTATTGAGATATTTTTAACGAGCTAAGACACTGCAATGTCGCTGTGTATACTGCTTCTCTTGCCAGTAAAAATAAAGATGTCATGCAGCTACCGGGGGTTTGGGATTTATGTTCTTGACTCCACAGCCCCCAGCAGAGGCTGAGACTCTTCCTTGCGCCCCACAATGTTTTGACACTCAGAAATTTGGCTAAAAACAGGGTGGGTGATAGTGTGCAGAAGGTGTGAGCATCACTTCTCTGGGCTGATGCCTGCAGGATGATTTGGCTTGGAATGGGCCTTAAACCCCAACACCTTTCACTAGACCAGGATCTGGAAACATGGGGCTGAATTATCCAAAGTGACCTTTTCTCCCCATCAGCTATGGGAAGAAGAAATAAAAACAAAACAAAAACCTCCCTGCTGTGGTGTCTAGGGCCATTAAAAAATAAATCATGTCATTCCATCCACACCAGCTTCGAGGGAAAACATTTTAAGAGGCCAAATCACGGGCCCCTCTGTGTGTGCATCAGATGCATTCATTCCCTGAGAGGTTGCCGAGCCCCAATGCCAAGTGTTTATTTTAAAACAAGCCTGGTTTGCGGGGAGGAAAATTCATCACATCCATTAGAAGCTCTTACTTAAAAGTAAATGACATCTCAGTCTGGGCTCTGGGTACCAGCAGAGCCAAAAACACCATTTTGAGAAGGTGAATTTAACAGCTGTCAGACGATGCAGCACACGGAGTGACTCTCCCCCCACTCTCTGAGGAATGTGTGGTTTTTTTGCATCACTTACTGCAGCTTTGGGAGCCTCTAAGGGTGCTCCAGGTCGTGATTTCACCACAAGAAGTGACGTTTTGTCCAAGCACGGGCACCGAAATCCAAATCCAGCTTTTCTGCCGGCTTGTCAGGGAGCCTGTGGGGCTGCTCTGCTGTGCCGTGAGGTGCTCAGGAGCAGCAGGGCATGGCTGGCTTTCCCCAAGGATCTGTGCCACCTGCCTTCCCCGCTGCTGCAGAGGGTCAGGGCTGCTCCCCCCGTGCTCCAGCACCACGGATTTAAGGATCTGTCTCAGTAGATCAAAGCCTTTGACCTCTCCCCGCCAGGCCACACAAAAATCAATGCTTCCAAGCACCTTTTGGAACCTCTTCCATGAATTCTGGGGGTGAGCCAAGGCTCCTGTGGGGGTATGGCCCTGGAGAGGTAAATCTGAAGCCTGGGATTAGGATACAACCTTTGTTTTCAGGCAGAAAAGGGAGTAACTGTTCAAATGGTCAGGAGAGAGACGTGCTGTGGGGTTCGGAGGGGTGCATTCAGCTCCTGAGGGGAGAACCAAGGCCATAAAATGCTCCAAAAAGTCTGGGAGCTGTGAACTCTCTGGGTAACAGATTTTTAACAGCAAACACACCTGACTCCATGAAGAGAGAGGCAGACAATCCCATCAGCTGCTGGAAAGGCTTTTTTGTTCCTGTGGTGTGAGCTGGGCAGTCAGGAAATCCAGACCCCAAAGTGCAGCTGTGTCCTCATGGGCAGCACATGGATGTATTTATATTTTCTTTTCCATTCACAGAAGCCTTTTATGATGGCATTTATCACCCCTAATTCCCAAGGGGATTGAAACTGTCCTTCCTAACCCCACCTTTGATACCTCAGTGCCCTGTGAGAGATTAAGGGATGTCACCAAGGGCAGGGACAGGCTGGCTCGTGCAGAAGAGGATGAAAGCAAGAAACCCCTAAAAGCAGCAGAATCAGATGGGTCCCAACAATGGGATTTCTCCTCCGTGGCAGCACACACTCCCACGTGGAGCCTGGCTAAATATTGGTCCTGGATATCTTGGTGTCTGTGCACATGAAAGGCTACAAAAACACCCCAGAAACCAGTACAAACTATTCCAGCAAACCACAAAGTGAAATACTCACTGGAAAGAAGCCAAGCACTGAGGTGAGGATGTAAAACACACTGATTTGGGGTTTCTTTTTAAGTAATTTTTTACTCAATCCCAGCTCAGCTTAGCACCTCCAACCCCTCCATTTTTAAAAGGGTGGAAAAAAAAAAAAAAAAAAGGTTTTTGCTTTTTCAGCCAAAGTCCACATGAAAAAATAATAAATATTAAAAAAAACCCCAAACAAATCCAAGCCCCAAGTCCCACCCCTTGGGATGTCTGTTCTCCCTGGCTACCCCCAAGGCCACCCCGTTTCCACCCAGACAAGGAGTGCTGACAGCAAGGAGGGACGGGGAAAGGGGGGAGCTCTGAGGATTTTTCCCAGGAATCCCTGTAAACTTGGAAGCACTGGTCTGGCTGGGACCACCCAGGCACCGTTTCTGGGATGGCAAATCCAGCCCCCCCCTAGCAGGGTGACAGCAAAGAGAGGTCAGTGTCACCTCAGCACTGAGATCTTGGCTGGGGGAACCTGCATCCCACACAAACCTGGGAGAGAAGGGAGCCTGTGAGCAGCTGCATGCTCAGGACAAGGATAAATCCTCTGTTTCCTGCTGTGGAGAAGTGTAGTGACAAAGGGACCTGAATCAGGGTTAGGCAGAAAGATAAAAAACTGAAATCAGACCTGATGTGAAAGTAACTCACCAGTCCTGGAGAAATTCCAGACTCGCTTGGGGACAGGAATTAGTGGTGGCCTTGGCAGCGCTGGGGGAATGGTTGGACTCTGCTCTTAGAGGGCTTGTCCAGCCTAAAGGATTCTGTGATGCTTCAGGCAGACAAAACCTGCTCCAGCAGCAGATGGATGGCTGGGAAGTGATGGAAAGCAAAAGGAGAGGTCAGTCCCAGCAGGAGACACAGCCCATCCTTCGTCACTCAGACACAGTCTCTTTGCTTTACCATTAAAAAAAATCACACATTTATGTCTCATCTTTGAACATTTCTCCCACTTGCAGCACCAAAGCTGGGCAAAAGCTGCTCACCTAAACCACAAAAAAAGGAGGAAAACGCCACAGACTGAGATCCTGGCAGAGAAACTGTGGCTGGAGTCCCTGGAATTGTCCCAGACCAGGTCTCAGACGGGCCTTGGAGCACCCTGGGGTGGTAGAACATGTCCCTGCCCGTGGCAGGAGGTGGGATGAAGTGATCTTCAACCTCCCTTCCAACCCAAGCCATTCCGTGGTTCCATGATTCCATTGTTGCCAGCCTTTTGCCCATGTCTTAATGGAATGATTCCAGGTTTTTCAGCTGCATCTTGGTCCTCTTTGTGGTCTCAGTGCCATTCCCCTCGCCTTTGTAGTCTCAGGATTTGTTTGGAGCGCAGCAAAGTGCACTGAGCCCTTTTATGATTTCCTGTCCTGTTTCGAAGCCCTGCACTGAAAGACTTTAGTTGCCTCCTAAATCTTTTTCCAGAACTCTCCTGTCACTTTAAATGTGGGCCAGCATTTTGTTAGCTTCAAGACTTTGAAATAATATCAAAGTAAACCTCAAAGGAAAATAACGCAGTAAAGGGGAAGGTTGGGGCTTAATTCATATTTAAATAAAGATCCTTCACTTCAGCTTGGGTTACTGGGTAAAATGACTGGGAGCAAATGGAGCTTTTAAAGGCCTTATTCCCCCCCAGGGGTCGATTTTAAAATGATCAGGGAGCCTACCAGGCCCAGGAATGAAATTGCCTTCCCAGGAAAAATTCCCTACCACTGGGAAGAAAAATCCTTGAAGCTCTCCAGAGCCAAGATGGGCTTTGTTCCCTCCCTCGCCTGCTGAGGTGAGGGACCCAGAGCCATGTTTGTGCATGGTGGGAAGGCAGACAGGATCCTGGTCAAAGCCTTTGGAGAAGGAGACCAAGGAGCTCAGGATTGATTTCCATGTCAAAACACGGCGCTTTTTTCTTATTTTCTTTTTGTTTTCTGGGCTAACCACACATAGTAACAGGAGACACTGCCCTTTCCCCCTCCCAAAACACTGGTTTTCAGGAGGGAAAGGACCTGAGGGCTGATTTCCAGCAAGCCCCAGCCCCTGACAGGGATTTGTCCTAGTGTCAGCATTCCAAGCTGAGCGCCCAGCACAGGTACCTTCGCAAGAGCAGCCAGGCACTCAGCTCTGCTGGACTTTATCTGGGGATCTCCTTTGAAATTCTCCTCTAAGCTCCACATCCTGCAGCAGCGCAGAGCGGGAGTGGTGACGGATTTAGCCTTCCACATCCCCTCTGCCTTTATTCCCTATTTCCTACTCCAGCCCCAGGAGCAGTGGGCGGGAGGGACAGCTTTTGCTAACGCCAGCAAACTCCAGATCTGCCAAAACCCCAAACAAAGGCTGTGAGAAAAATATTTCTGCAGGAAGCATTTGCTGAAACATGATTCATTTCTCCAAGATAAGTCATATCTGCCCCGGCCAACACTTACAGAAGGATTCTCCTCCCTCATCCCTGCTCCGGCCTGGATGATGGATACGGCCTGAGCATGGGCTTCCAGTTGAGGGCTGTGAATTTGCTCCCATGCCAGAGCAGTTTGAGGCTGGGGACGTGCGTGGCTCACTCCGGGTTTCCCTCACTGTCACCGGCGTGTTCTTCCCTCTCCACGCCCTGGGAGGCGATCATCCCCATTCCCAGCTTCGCGCCACCACTTCCAGCATCATTGTTTTCCAGCCGGGTGTGACATCCCTGCCTGGCCGCTGTGGCTCTTTCACCAGCTCCTAGAGACAATGGGCTCCATGGGTCATTTGCAGTTCATCATGTCTTTGGAGCTGTCCAGGCACTTAGTTGAAAAAAAAAGCCTCATTGCTGCTTTGCACATGGCTGGGAGATCTATCATGGAATTTCCTAACATCCCTGATTGCAGAAACCCTCATTCAAGAGGAGCCCTGCCAGACCATGGCTTGCTTTCCCAAATTAGTGGTCAGGTGGGAACTCAGTAGGAACTGGATGAAGGACCTGCTGGCATGGCCAGGTGACACATGGGACAGCAGCTCATGGTGGGAGATGTGCATCCAGGCATCAGGCAGGGCAGTCCTGGTGGGGTGATGGACCCAAATGCTGGGCAGGGACCTCCATGGCCACAGTTCTTCCCACCAAGAAATCATGGAATGGTTTGGGTTGGAAGTGATCTTAGAGGTTGTCGCTGTTGGACACGAAAGAAAGACATGAATCTTGTCAGAAGGCTGATGCTCTAAAAAAAAAAAGGGGCTGGTTTATTCTCAGAACCTATTGGTCACACCAAGGGTCAACAAGCAAAGTCCCTCTTTGGGAGAGAAATGTGAAAAACAAGGGAGTTTAGAAAGCATGACCTTGTTTACCAGTTTTGGTCCCTGGGAAAGAACTTCAGAAAACCCAAATATGACAGGCAGTGACTACAAGAGGTCATCTCATCCCACCCCCTGCCATGGGCAGGGACACCTCCCACTGTCCCAGGTTGCTCCAAGCCCCATCCAGCCTGGCCTTGGACACTTCCAGGGATCCAGGGGCAGGCACAGGGACATTCCTGGGACACCACACCGCATGTCAAAGCTGGCAGAGTCCCCCCATGGGGCTGAACACACAACCATCACACCCAGGGTGAGCCACACACAGGCCAACCTTGGCTGCCCTTTAGATCCATCCAAGGTGGTCCCCTGGTGCCTCGTGGCATCCCAAGCCCCCCAGGTGGGATTCTGTAAATTGATTCTTTTCTTCTCCTTGTTCTTTTTTCTCCCTGGGATACGGAAAACCAGAGGAGCTGGCTGGAGCATGAACATGTTCCTGTGAGTTATTGCCTGGGTCACTTTCCCTGCAGGCATCGTCATCACCATCAGTGACATCCCAGCATCCTGAGTGCCACCATCACCTCTGGGGGCATTGGAGCAGCTGGTGGTCCATGGGCCCCTCCTGCCATGGTTGGGGCTTGTGCTTCATTTGCCAGTTTCCATCACAGAACATCCTGGTCTGAGGGGACAGAGCTGTTTGGGCAGCTTGGGCCAGGCAAAAGCCAGTGGAAAAATTAATATCCATCAAATCTCCACTCCCAACCTTCTCACATAAGGGGTGAGGTGAGGTTTGTCCCTCCTGGACTCACATCACAAAAAAAAAAAAAAAAGAAAGAAAAGGAAGCAGGAGTGTGAAGGAAGAGAGGGGTGCAGAGGAAGAAGAGGATTAGCATGAAGTACAACAGGAAGGAAGGCGAAGACCTGCCTCTCCAGACCACACATGCAGACCTCAGGGTGGGGATGGACGAGCCATTTTCCATGTATCCGTGTGTCAGGTGATCATTTCATTCCTGGTGAACTCTGCTGCTCTGCACTGGGACCTCAGCAATGCCTTGCTGAGTCCTTGTTTGTTAACATTTCATTAGAATAGAATTAAATCAAAAAGAAAAACATTTTTGTTGCAAACACAGCAGGAGCACCGTGTTGGTGGGAAGGGATTTTATGTTATTAGAAGCTGCTCTTTCCTGCTAGAAATTCACAGAATCACAGCACAGTTTAGGTGGGAAGGGACTCAAAGCTCATCTCACTCCACCCCCTGCCATGGGCAGGGACACCTCCCACTGTCCCAGGCTGCTCCAAGCCCCAGTGTCCAACCTGGCCTGGGACACTTTCAGGGATCCAGGGGCAGCCACAGCTTCCCTGGCCAAACTCCTCAACATTCCTCAAAATGTCCATCAGATCTGCAGGGTTTTCACTCCCCACACTCCACACCCGTGTGGGATGAGCAGAGCACGAAGACAAAAGCCCAGATCTGAGTGGTGGCTGCAGGACACAGCCCTGTCAGGGGCACGATGGGCACCTCCAGCCCCAGCAGGGGCTGGGAACAGCCACCTCTGGCACAGCTTTGTGACCACATCTCAGCCCCTGAACCTCATGCTGGGACATGTTTATACAACCAGACCCTTTCCCCTTCATTAGTGTTGGGGTCAGGGGGAGCCAAAGGTCAGGCTTGGAGCTGATGATTTCACTTCCAAACAAAACCTCTGCCTCCTCCACCTTCCTCATAAATTTTCATTTAGTACCACCAAGATGACTCCCCCCGCCCCCCCCCCCCCACTTTAACAAGAGGGACATTTCATTCCCCCCAAATCAGCTCCTTCTTACCCCCAGTCCCAAGATTTTTGGGAAGTTTGGCCGGGATCCTGCCCCATGCCTCAACATACCAGTGCTATAAAAATAAAGGTGGCAGAGATGGGAAAACCCACAGTTGTCTCTTGGTCCCACTGCCTGGTTTTAATGGCTCTGCCACCTGTGTTCCCACAGGATCAGGGCCCTGTTTGACGTGCCTGGGGCTGGAAAATGGAAAACCAAACCCCACTGCCCAAAACACGTGTGCCTGCTTTGCTTTGGAGAGAAAACAAGGGGGAAAAAAGCATGAGATGCAGCTGGCTTCCAGGCTGGCTGCCTGCATTTGTTCATACTCCAGAAAAAGGCAACCCAAACTGCATGAGACAGTGCAACACATCCTCTGTGTTACTCTTTGTTCTGGAGCCCTCTGTTTCTGTGGACATCTCTGAGACTGCCAAAACAGCTCAGCCCTGATATTGTTTCACTGGTCCTGAAATCCCTTACAGAGCATTTCCAGCAGTGGTTCTCAGGGCTCTGCCCTCCTCTTTCCAGGGAAGTTTCAGAGCTCAGCTGGCATGGGGAAAGAATTTGGTGGTTTAGATAAGCTCAGAACAGGTTTAGAGATTTGGCTGCTGAGATCCTGCCAGTGGGTGATTTCTGAGCTGTGTGTGTTCAGGTTCAGGTTGGAATGGGGCTTGGGACACTCTGGGACAGTGGGAGGTGTCCCTGCCCACAGCAAGGGGTGAATGAGATGGGCTTTAAGATCCCTTCCAAGCCAACCCCAAACCTTTCTATGATCTTCCTGCACCACCTTGGTCAGAGAACAAACTGTTGCCTTGTCTCTGCTTTTCCTGCCCTCTTGGATTGCTGTTAAGGAAACTTTCCTCCCTCACTGGGTCATCCTCAGCTCCCCATCCCAGCTCAGCATGAAGGATCATGCCTGGGGGTTGGTGCCATCGTGTGGATACAGCTGCAATGAAGAGGAGGAGGAGGAGGAGGAGAGGTGGGAGGCAGAACGCTGGGAAAAGGACAAATCTGGCCAAGTTGGCCAAAGATCTAAACCAGGTTCCCTCCTAGAGATACCAATGGGTTTAAGTGCTGCTTCCTCCAGCAGGTGAATAAATAAACCAGCGAGAGGATGCACCACTTGCAGTGTTTCTACCCTATGACATCTCCTGGTGCCACAGCAGATCCCCAGAGGGAGTTTTCCCTAAGGAAAACAGCAGTGGTTGAGATTTAGATCCCTGCCAAAGGCCCAGAGGCTGAAACCACTGTACCTTACTCTGCTTTCCTGCTGGAAGCAGGGCTGGAACACAACCCCTGCATGTGTCATCCCCTCCAGGATCTCCGGGGCTGTCTGGTCAACCAACACAAACACACTTATGAACCTGGAGGAGAATCAGGCTGTGGCTTTTGGCCACTGGCAGGGGGTGGGTTCTGCACTCTGGGCTTGCATCCTGTCCTGGGAAGTCACAGAATGCCCAGCCCCTCTTGCAAAACTGAGGAGAAGTCCCAGCCCAGGATAAAAATAAAGGGTCCACGGGGCCCTGCCACTCTGGGGGCAGCTGACACAGTGGATGTGCAATCAGGCTCCTTCATGTCATTTTTCCACTGCCTTTTACAGCCTGGAGCTGAAGCAGAGCCAAATGACAAGCGGGGGGAGAACGGATCAGGAGCCTGGGGTTTCCTTTGGACAGTCAAAATCCCAAGCCAAGCCCTGCTGGCTGGGATGTTCCCAGTGTCCTGCAGAGTGGAGCACTGAACTCCAGTGGGCTCCTTCCCAAACCCCATCAGCTGTGATGGAGAGCAACCTACCCTGACTCCTTTGGACACAAGGATGTGGAGATGAGCTTGCTCCCACAGGAAGGGCAGGAATTCCCTGAGAGCCCTGTCCAAGCACTGCCCAGCCTCCTTCCCTTCGACCCCTGCACCTCCCACACGCACCCCAGGCCTGTCCACCCCGTCATGTTTTCGGGTCCCCACTGCCAAGGTCTTTGCAGAGCACTTTGGCAGAATGATTTCCCCTCAAAGTCCTGCTGGCTCTGCCAGGATGGCTCTGGATCTTGGCTCTGGAAGAGGCACAAGGGATGCACCAGGGCACAACCAGGAGCCCTCAGTGGCTCTGTGCTGGCTGTCACGGGGCTGGAGCAGCTGTAGGTGCAGCTGGGATCCCCTGGATCTCCAGTGATCCATCAGGGCACATCCATTCTCAGCGAGCTGGCACCCTGTCCCGGCCAGGTTTAGCAGCAGCTGCATCCAAAACCTGTGAAGGACCCATCCCCACGGTGCTGCTTCAGATTAAATGGTTCCCATTGTTATTTGGGAAATGTATGACTTTTTCCCATCTGCCTTTGACCTGTAAAACGAACATCCCTCAGAACCGAGACGCTGTTGCCAGCGACGACGTGTTTTCATTTCTGGTCTTTAAGCACATTTCGTGGCCTGCCAAGACTTTTTAGGAGGTTAAAACTCAAGGCCTGGACTCAGCAGAGCGCTTCCAGCACGTGCCAAAGAGGATTTAGGTGCACACTTGTCTCTGAGCACATGTTACAGGCCTGTGCTGGCTGGAGATGTTTGCCCAAACTGGTGCCAAAAATCATCTTCATTAAACTCCTCGACACTCCAGTTCTGCCCCCAGCTTCACTCACCTGCAGGTGAAATTTGGCTTGCAGATGTGCAGCTCCTATATTGCAGGGAGCAGCTCATTATTGGGGGAACGCTGCCTGGGGATTCGGGAGGATGCAGAAAGCCTGGGGAAGTAGAGGTGGGTGATGCTTCTTTAAAAGCCCATTTTCAAAATCACATTTGATTTCTGCAAACTGCAGAAATTTCACGGAATGCTTAACTTGTTTAACAGCAAAATCAGGCAAAAACTTAAAGAGGCATTATCTGAAGTGCCTCTAAACGGAAGTTCTGATTTAAAAAGAAATTTTACAATGTAAACCACTGTTCAAGTAAAATATTTAATTTCAGGCTGACTTGAAACACCTCTTTACAAAGAATATATCTTCTTTCTCTCCTTTTTTTTTTTTTTTTTTTTTTTCCTATTTTGGTTTGCCAGAAACTTCCATAATTTCATTTTTCAGCCCAAATAATTATTTCAAGCTTTTGGAGCTTTGCTGCTAGGAAAGTCAAGGCTTGTATGTCTAAGTATACCCTGAGAACTGAAAAAAGAGCTGGATAAATGAAGAGGGAAGGCAAAATTCCGACTCTCAAGTTTGTCTTTAAGAACTTGCCAGTCATCCAGGAGGGATTCAAGATACCAGGGGTATCAAAAGACACGGGAATCTGTACTCCAGTTCCAAGAAAGACACATTTCATCATCGCAAGGAAAAATGCCGGATGGCAACCAGCCCCCCTCCAAGCTTTCAGCATTCCTACCTGCACTGCTAAATCCCCAAATCCAGCCTTTTCTGCAGCCTGCCTTTTATCTCAGCAGCACTGCCCCCAAATGCAGATTCCAGAGGAAAGGCAGCGCTGGATTTCATGGGAATTAAACCTAAAGCTTTTAGCTCGGCAAGGCAAGGGTCAAACAAATCTATTTGGTGAACATCCCCATCAGATCTGTCTCGTTCTCTCTCTCCTGCCCCATCTCTGGGAGTGCCCAAGGCCAGGTTGGACAGGGCTTGGAGCAACCCGGGCTGGTGAAAAGTGTCCCTGCCCACCTGAGCTGAGCCTTAGGGTCCCTTCCAACCCCAACCATTTGGGATTCGGTGCACAGAGCTCCCACCAGCAGAGCAACCAGAGCTCTTCCACCCACACAGCTCCTACAGAACAAGGTGACCAGCAGAGAGGGGGAAAATGCTCAAAATCACTTTTTTTTTTTTTTTTTTTTTTTTTAATCCTTGAAACGATTGTTTAATCCTGAAAGCAATTAAAGCCGGGGAGGCTTTAATGGGGAGTTGAAAGCAGCAGTGGTATGTGTCACTCGGGGTTTGTTCCTGCTGTCAAATGCTGAAACCCTCCTGTTATTTAAGATGTCAAAAGCCTGTGAACCAAACAAAACAAAGCCCAAGCTTCCCAACATCCGACCACAGCGACACATTGATGCACACCAGGAGAAGGGCTGCAAGCACAAAACAAGCAAACCTCCCCGGGAGGGGCTCTGCCAGATTGAAGGGGAAAAGAGGTTACCAGCTCTTTGTGGGAAATGCTGCTGAAGAGGGAAGGATAAAAGAGACCAAAAACAAAAAAAAAAATAAAGAGGAGGAAAGAGCAGAGGGAGAAAGGGCTGGGGCAGGGCTGTGCCAGTCAGGAGGGATTTGGCCGGATGATGGTTTTACTGCACTGAAATGTGGAAGACACACTTTGATTGATTCTAGACTACCCCAAAGTCATCCTCGAAACTCCCAGCGCGGTAATTACGGAGGAGAGGCGGGCAGTGACTCATGCTGGAAACTTCCCAACTTCCAAAGGGGGAAAAGGGAAAAAAAAATAAAAATAAAAAAGAGGAATGTCAGTTCTCAAGCAAACACGAATGTCCCCAGCCCCGTGCTGGGAGAAAGGTTGGGGACAGTGTGGTGGCAGGGAAGCAGCATTGGATGAGGTGGTCCCTAGCAGGGCTGTCCCCATGGAGATGGGGAGGATGGGGGTGACAGCTGTGGGTGCCTCTCCAAGGCTGGGCTTGTCCCAGCACCTCCTCGTGCAGGCAGGAGAGCTGTTTTCCCATCCCTGGAGACAGGGATCTCCCATTCCAGCAGAGACACCCGAGGGAATGCAGCAAAAAAAGCTGCTGCCAGCTGGTGAAACCCTGGGGCAGGAGCTGTGGGATCACTCTGTGTCTCTCCACCACCACCTGAACCAGCTGGAGGGCTGGCACCACGGTCTGGCTCCTGGATGAAGCTCCCCAGCTCTGGGGTGCCTCAGATCCAGGTCTGCTGGATCACAGAGGGGAAAACAGAGTCAGAGCCCCCGTGTCAGGTCTCAGGTGTCCTGCTCCCTCCCCTCTGCTTGGGCAGGGCTGAGCAAGGAGGAGACACAAGCACAGAGATGTTTGCTCAGCAAGGATCAGCGCCAGCTCCGGGAGAATCTCTTGGGATGACAGCAGAGAAACTGAGGGGGGTCCTTGCCTGATATTTATTATCCCATCTCAGCTCCCTTCTCATCCTCTCATTTTCAGCTCTCTGGGTAGCTGACAGCACCAGGAACTGAGGCCAGAGCATCAGATTAACAACATCTTTCTTCCTCAGGCTCCTGGCCACACATTGCAGGCAGCAAACAGAACTGACACCCCGAAATCTCGAGACAGAGGAGGGGGGGATGGAGACAACAGGATGAACGCCCTGTGGCCATCTTGTGTTAGTTTCTCTCTTCAGGGAGAGAAGTACTTTTTAAGAAAAAATGATATCTATTTGTTTTTAAAGAAAGGAAGGTGCAGGGAGTGACTCTCATCTCCACCAGGGTGCCTCACACAGGCAGGAACCCATCTGTGCCCTTCAGATGGCATCAATGATGAATAAAAAGCCACTTCCCTGCACCACCGAGCTCCTCTCTGCCTCCCTGGCTCCACCACTGGCTCCATAGCCACTAGAGGGGAGTGGAAGGTAGCGAGTTGAGGAGATGGTTGTGTCCTCCTGGGAAGCACAATGCCTGTGGGCTGGGAGGTTCCCTAGCTCCGGGTGTCCACCACCCCAAAATTCACAGCTTCCACCTGAGAAGGTTTTCCCCACAACCCCACGGCACCAGCAGGATGCTGGAGCCACCTTCAGCAGGGAGGGGCCTCATGGGATGTGAGAATTGTTGTCCAGATCCTTCAGGCAAGAGGAAAGCACCACAGGCCCAGGAGAGGATGGGTTTTTTTTCCCCCAGCAGGGCAAGGAGGCCATCCTTCCTCAGGAGCTGTGAGAGGTCATCTCCAGCTTCTCCAGTCCCTTAGCTCACCTTTTCCCAGTGATATCCAACGGCACAGAGTTCACTGTGGTCAGCCTTGGCTCCTTCAGGGTCCCAGGTCTCCATGGTCCCCCACCAGAGGGGACATAAAGGCACAGGGTCTCCCAAGAACTCCTCTGACCGTGGGACTCACCACGCGAGGTTCTGCCCAATGTACTCCCTCAGACAGGGCTTGGGCTCCTTGTCCTGTTGGCACCACAGAAATAAATCAATAAAAGGGTTCAAATGAACCCTAAATAAAGGGCTCGTGCTGATTGAAGCAAATTTCCTTGTGGAGGAAACACAGAGGAAAGGCTGAACACTTTTTTTCCTCCTTCAGTCTGGAAGCCCTTGAGGTGCTTTTCATCTCTTGCTCTCCAAATAATTCAGTGTGTGTCTCAGTGTGCCCGAGCCAGCACGAGCACAAGGCACCAGGAAATGCTGGGGGTGGTGGAGATGTACATTCTGTACAGGGGATTTAGTGCCAGGCCTGGGACACCAGGAACAGTTCCGGCTTTGCCATTGGGAAAACCTACATTTTGCATTTTACTGCCCTGAGTCCCCAGCAGCCCATTACGAAAGAACCAGAACATTAAGGTATAAACCAAATTTAACAGTCTTTGCAGAAATGCACTGGGGAGGGAGAGTTACCCCATTCATTTGGTATTTTTTGTGGAAATGGGAAATGTGGGGGCTTCTCCCAGGAGCATCTTTTTTTGCCCACGAGGGAACAGGTCAGTATTTTGCTTGTGTCCATCCATCCATCCATCCATCCATGCATCCATTCAAGGCTGGGTGCGGGATGGAGCACCCCGGGGTAGTGGAAGGTGTCCCTGCCATGGCAGGGGATGGAACTGGATGAGCTTTAAGGTCCCTCCCAGCTGGGACCGTTCCGGGATTCTGTGATCCCCCTTAGGTCAGGGCAGCATTTCATTCATTTCCTCCTCCCCGCTCCCAAATGCAAACGGCTCCGTGTTTTTATCTCCCGGGGGCCACGGGCTGGGCTCTGTCCTGAGCAGACAGTTCTCCCTTTTATCTCTCCCCGATCTGTCCGAGCAGCTCTGGAGTGCATCAGCCCGGTGATGCGATGTGATATCATCCCTTGGCACAGCCCCTGCCTGCTGCCGGGATGGCTCCTGGAAAGGCTCACAAGGAATCGCGCTGCTCCCCAGGGAAGAGCGCCGCTTCTCCCCTCCTCCCCTCCCGAGAAAACAGCCCATCCTTCACCTCATCCTTCTTCCTTCACAGGGAGCAGGGAGAGGAGGAAATGGAAGCTGAAGGGAAGGCAGGAGGAAGGCTGGGGATGGAGAACCACGCCGTGGTTTCTCCAGGGTGACCTGGGTGACTACGGGAAACAAACAGAGCCGGGGAGGAAGGAGCCAGCGGCCTTCTCTGGCAGTCACTCCACTTTTGGTGTGGTGGATTTTTTTGGGTGGGTTTTTTTGTTTGGTTTTTTTTTTTTTTTTTGGTTTTTTTTTTTTTTTTTTGGTTTTTTTTGTTTGTTTGTTTTGGTTTTTTTTTTTTTGGTTTTTGGTTTTTGGTTTTTTTTTGGGGGGGGTGGTTTGTTGTTGTTGCTGTTTTGGGGTTTTTTTGTGTGTGTGTGTGTGGTTTGTTTGTTTGTTTGTTTTCTTTTTTCTTTTGGTTTGGTGGTTATTTTTTTCTTTTTTCTCCCCCCCCGCCCCCCCCCACTCTTTTATTTAGCTCTGCTGGTCAGAAATGCCTTTCCTTGATGTGTCCTGAGTTCTGCAGAGCACGGGGGCAGCCAAGCCCCGGCCGGGGACTTGAGCAAACGAGATTTTGGGGGTTGTATCCCTCTGCTGCTCTCCTTGTCCCTGCCACCCAGACAACCCCCGAGCCCGTTCCCTGCTCGTCCTGCTCCACAGGGGCAGCGAAAGATCAAATTTCCGAACATCTCACCTGCTAGCCCGGGCTGCTCCAAGCCCCATCCCGCCTGTCCTCAAACACTTCCCGGGATCCAGGGGCATCCCTCCCATCCTTCCCAACCCTTCCCATGCAACAGGGAAAGGAAAAAAAAAAAAAACAACAAACCCACCCCAAACCTCTGAGCACCATAAAGATTTTATTATAAACAAACCTCTGGGAGCATTTTGGGAGCCGGGGTGATTAACATTCCTTAAGGAGGAGGGTGGGGGTGCTCAGGGGCTGGGGGAGGGCAGGCTCAGCACCCTCCTCAGGGTCCCACCTAATCCCCCCCCCCCCCATTGCCATCTGGCAGATTTACTGGCCCCACTAACGTGGCTCCCACTGATCTAATGAGGGATTGCAGGCTGGGCTGTATTTCCACATGAATTTCGCTTCCCTGCCGGAGAAGTTCAGTGCCAGGTCACATTTTATTCATATTTATGCACATAAAATGCATACATCTATAAATATACACATAGATTCCTTCTTTCCAGGTGATTCCCAGCTTTCCCCACCTAAAGACTCGCTCACCCTCCTCCTCCCTTACCCACCAGGTTTTGTGCTGCTGGCCTGAGTTTGGCTTAAAGAGAACAACCCAAGGGCCAGAGCCCACATCCATCCCCTCCAGGGTGGGGATGCTGCACAGGAGCCTGTCCTTGCCCTGCCTCCAGCCAGGAAATGCTGATTTAATCAAGCTCAGCTGAAGGGGCTGGAAAGGGAAAGGTGGGGGCTTCAAACAGCCCCATCCCTCCTCCCACACCTTCACAGGGTCACCAGCAGAGAGGGGCATCCCCCAGCACCCGGAACCCCTGCCCGCCCAGCTCCTCCAGCTTTGCTGCACCCACCCCAAATCCTCCTCCCCTGGCCGTGGCCGAGCTGCCCTGCTGCAGCAAGAGGTCACCAAGCCCCTTCTTTCAGGACAGCAAAGCCTCAGATGCGTTTCGAGGTGAATTTTGTAACGAGGGAAATGTTTCTAGGTGGATTCTGTGACGAATAAAAGCTCCCGGCACGGCTGCTCTTGAAGGGCTCTCTCCTCTGGTTTAGCCAGAGCTCTGTCAGGAGTCAGGGGTTGCTGGCACTGCCTCTGCTGCCTGAAGGCTGTAGGATGCAAATTCCAGGCACAGATTACTGAAGAACCGTGCCATCCTCACTGATTTGGGGTTTCCTGGATCCTTTCCATGGGTCACCCCATCTCCTAAGCGAGAATTCCTGCTCTGCATGGAATGCAGTCAGGATCTAGGAGCAGGTGAACCCCATGCACACATTGAAGGGGGGTGTCCTGGGGTGCAGGGAGGCCCAGGGGAGGCCCCATGGAGCTCATGGGAACAGAGCTCATGGAAGATTTCAGATATAATCCTCCTGGGTTTCCTCTCCCCTGCTGGGAATTAACCATAGCTGCCTGCTGGAGGGAGGCACCTTCACCCAGGGGATTTTCCCATTTCTATCAAGAGGGGAAGGGAAGGATTTGTTGCACTCAAAGGCAGTCCAGCCTCTTCATGAGATAACTTTTTTTTTTAAAGATCTTAGAATCCCAGAATGGTGGGGGTTGGAAGGTTTGGGGTTGGAAGTTTAAAGGCTGGAACCTTAAAACTCATCTCATCCCACGCCCTGCCATGGTCAGGGACACCTTCCACTATCCCAGGCTGCTCCAAGACCCAGTGTCCAACCTGGCCTGGGACACTTCCAGGGATGGAGAAAATAATCAGAAAATAATCCTGCCGGAGCCTTTGCCTTCCCAAACCCCATCCCTGAAGCAGCCACACACCTTCTCATCAGAGGCTGCCTCTCCAAGCTGCCTTTTTCCCACAATTTCAGAGTCTTACAGCCAGCATTCCTCATTTTCCATGTCATTAATCTCCACAGGCCCTGGCTCTGAGCAGCCAGGAAGCCAAACGCTGCCAGACAGGTTCCAAGTGAAATCCAAGTTGTCTGGAAAAGAAGAAAATCCAGCTAAAAAGTTGGGAAAGCACTTGAGCCTCAAGCTGGCTCTCCCCAGCCACCCAGCAGGACAAGTGTGATGCTGCTCAGTGAACAGATGGATCTGGTGGCAGCCAGGGCCTCTTTTCCCATTCCACTTGACTTTTCCAGCAACCAGCCAAAACACAACTTTTCCTTTGAGCTCACAGATTTAACTGTGCCCAAGGGGGGGAGGAAAAAAAAAAAATCCACCCAGCCCCAAGCAAAGCTGGGAGATTGTTTTGAAGTTTCTTTAGAAAGATGTTGCTTTGAGAGCTGCTCCTGAGCGCTGCCAGCCAATGCCTTTTCCAGAGCATTTTTGCTGTGAGCTCTCATTGCCTCCTCCTGGGAGTTGCTCTGCTGTGAATCTTCAGCACCTCAAAGTCCCAAAGATGAGGATGACAGAGGCAAAACCTCTGTCAGGTAGGGCAGGGGAGGAGAGGAAACCTGTCCTACAGCAGGACAAGGCAGGAGAGGGAAAAGGCACCTGGAGGTCTCCAGAAAATATCTGTAATCCTTCTGCAGGCTGTGCACATGGTTCAGCTCTGCTCAGGAGGAGCAGAGAATCCCAGAACAGCATTCCCTTCAGTCCCTCAGGGAAGGCTTAGGTTGGATATCAGGAGAAATTTCTTCCCTGAAAGTGAGGTCAGGCATTGGCACAGCTGCCCAGGGAAAGAGCAGTGGAGTCCCCATCCCAGGAGGAATTTAAAAGCCGTGTGGATGTGGCCCTTGGGGCCACGGGTCAGTGCTGGGATTGGCAGTGCTGGGAATGGTTGGACTCCGTGGTCTGAGAGGGCTTTTCCAACCAAAGAAATAAATCCACGGCAAATCCAAGGCAGCGCGTTCTCTGACCGAGGGGAGGGTGGGAGCTGCCAGGTTCTGTGTTTTTGTGTCACTTCCCTGACTCCAGACAAAATTCCAGCGTGGCTCTGCACCAGGAGGGGTTGGCTGAGCAGCCCAGCAGCACGGGCAGGCTGAGCCAGGATCCTTGGGAGCGAGGGCATGATCCAGCTCTCTCCCAGAGCAGACCCTGATGGAATCTGCAGACATTTTCCTGCCCTGCTTGGATTTCCCTTCCCTCCATCCCCCTCCAGGAGGATTCACTTTTGGACTGCTTTCGACACCCTGACCAACAGGGTGTCAGGTTGTAGCTCTGACTCTGTCAGGGTTTTCCAAAATTGTTGTTTGTTTGTTTGTTTGTTTGCTGTTTGGTTGGGTGATTTTGTTTTCTACTACATTTGTATTGTTAATATTCCTAGTAAAGAACTGTTATTCCTATCCCCAAAATCTTTGCCTGAAAGCCTTGAATTGCAAAATTATAATTTGGCAGGGGGTGAGGGGTTTACATTCTCCATTCCAAGGGAAACTCCAGCTTTCCCTGGCAGATACCTGTCTGTCCAAACCAAGACAGATTTTGGCAGAGCTGGGAGGCAGCCCTGGGTACTCAAGCTCCCAGCCCTGCCTTTCTCGCCTCACAAAGGGAACCGAGAGGAATTGTTTTGGAATAACAGTGCAAATCGAATTTCCCGTCGCAGATAAAGGGGAGAGAGGTCAAATACGAGAGGCCTTTAGATGAAAGGGGAATCAGCCTGCAGCCCGCCCGGAATAACCCAATTCCAGCCGCGTTTCCAGCATTCCCAGCATCTGGCACAGCACAGGGCCCTGCTGAAGCCCAGCAGACAAACCTGGCCGAGGCAATTTGTTGTCCCCGACGTGCAGCCGCTTCACCAGCCGCGGGATGAGCATCCCCTCTCCCCTAAAACCAGGCCCAGCATCCCAACCAGCCAGGGGCCACCATCCATCAGCCCAGGGGCAGCCGGGCAGCCCCGAGCAGCCCCCAGGCAGAGCTGCGGGAAGCCGCTCTGTGCTTTGGGCTCGCAGATATTCCGCATCCTCCTCCTCCTCCCAAGCTGCATCCCGCGGAGGTGGGGCTGGGCACCTCCCAGCCTCTGACCGTCCCTAAAAACAGCTGGGGGGGTGCAGCCCCTCTTCCCTTGGCTGCCCCAGCCTCTGGACATTCCCTAAAAACAGCTGGGGGGTGCAGCCCCTCTTCCCTTGGCTGCCCCGGCGCTCCCCAGCCCTGCCAGGGTTCGGGATGGGCTCGGGATGCTCCCAGCCGAGGTTTTCCCCCTCCCCAGTCTCCGCTTCAGCTTCCCTCCTCTCCAGAGCCGGAGGTGTCTCCAGCTTTCCCCAAGCCGTGTTTCATCCCTTTCGGTCCCGTTTTTCCTGCTGCACGGCAGGGTTTGGGGACCCTCAGCAGCGCCGGGACCTCCTCCTGGAGAAATCGGCTCCAGAAATTCCTGTCGCTCACCAGCGCCTGAACCCAGCCGGCTCAAAGGCGGCTGCTAAGCCCGCGCTGGCTGCATTATCCACGGGGATTGGGGAATTTTTTTTTTTTTATTATTATTATTTTTTTTTATTATTATTTTTTTTATTTTCCCCCCGCTTTCAAACTCAAACATGTAAGTGAAGAGTGAAATTCTGAAAGCTTGCTCAACGACTCTGGGTATTTTAGACCGCCTTTAAAAGCCCAGGAATTGCTCCCCATTCCCTTCCCGATTTAATGGGAAACAGGTTTCTTGGTGCTGCAGGCGCTCTGAAGCTGTTTGATCACGGGATAATTGTGCCTTGATAGAGCACAAATGCACAAGGTCTTGTCTGCACCCTCATCCTTCTAAATACAGTAAAAAAAACTTCTAAATTTTTTGTGGGTTGTTGTGGTTTTTTTGGTGGGTTGTTTTTTTGTTTGTTTGTTTGTTTGGTTGTTTTGTTTTGTTTTGTTTTAATTTCACTGAATTTGAGGAAGAAGTCCCTGGCCATGGCAGGGGGCTGGAACAAGATGATTTTTCAAGTCCTTTTCTGTTGTGACTCTCTGATTCCAAGCCTTCCCCCCGCCCCTCCTTGAGGCAAGGGATTGAATTAATAAAACAATAGCTGAAAAAGACTCAAAAGGGCCTGCAATAAATCAGATAAAGGGCACCTGTCTGTGGCTGGTGCACACTGATGCTCTGGCTGTGCCACCCAATGCACACAGGAAATGTTTTCCCCGCTTCTGCTGTGCAGCAGTGAGATTTTGGGGTGGTTTTGTGTCAACCCCAACCATTTCCCTCTGCTACTGCGTCGTTTAATTTGCTGTAAAGGTGGGCAGAGGTCTGCTTTTCCCTCGTGGGTGTCCAGAATTCACCTGGCCCCTCTCTGTGTCCCCCAGCCAGGAGTCCTTTCCCTCAGAGCCTGTAATTAGCTTGGGATTTGCTCCCTCCCTGCTGAAGCCTTCCATTAGCACAGCCCTGGAATGGGAACATATTCCCATCCTCAGCAGGAATTGGCTTTGCCAGCTTGTGCTGCTGGAAAAAAAGGCAGACTGTGCCTTCCCCACAGCTTGGGGAGCTGGGGCTTTTGCCACAATTCTTAAAATATATTCCCTGTTGGTCTCTGAGCAGCCCTGCTGAGGAGCCCTGGTTTTTCAGGCAGGTCCAGCCCCTCCATCTCCCTCTTACCATGAACCTTCTCCTGCCTCGGCCCAGCTTCAGCCTTTTCTCCATACCCAGACAGAAAAGCCCTAAATTCCTGGAGGTGACCCTGTTATTGCACCTTCCCATCAATGACCACAGGATTTTCCTCCAGGGAAACACCTCCCAGCCTCTCCCTGCCGGGAACTCCCAGTCCCTTTGACATCCCCTGGGATTTCTCCCCACACGCTATTTTTTCCCAGCATTTTCTCAATTCCAGGGCAACCTTGCAGGTCACACCAACACATCACATCCAGGCAGGGACAACAAATGAGTTTCCAGATCCCTGAGAAAGCTTCAGGGAATTCCCTAGGAGATCAACCCGAGGAGAAAGCTTCTCCTCAACACAGATCCAAATCCCATCAGAAATCCAGGGCGTTTTGCTGGCACAGACTGAACTCCTGCCCCCAGTGTGTGCTCAGGATGTACATCTCATATTGGAGCCTTTTCCTCCCCCTGCAGTGCTCCCACTGCCACAGGCATTCACCTCAAGCACAAAGCCTTCACTTGCTGCCCAGAGGGAGAAACTGCCTCCTCCTCCTTTAAAAACAGAAGGAAAAAAAAGTGAAATTAAGAAAATTAAACCCAGTGAGAGCGCTGGGAAGGGTGTGCCAGTGCCAGGCTGGGCACCCATCCCTGACACCCAGCTGTGGGCACACATTGGAGGAACCAGGAGGGAACCACCTCAACACCCTGTTGGGACACATTCATTGCAGCACGTCATTTTCTTTGGGATTAGGATTTCTGCCTGTAAAAGTTCCCATAGCAGCAGGTGCCACAGCACTGAGCTCAAAGCCCCCCCTGAGGTTTAGTCCCACAGTGAGCTCAGAGCATTCCAGGTGAGGTGGTGGGGACTGGGATCATGTCTGAAACAGCTCCCACCCCTCAAAACAAGCTGGATCTGCCTCAGCTGGATCACCCAGCAGTGGGATTTCACTCCCAGAAATCAGCTCCCCCAGCACCTGGGAGGTGCCATCCCAGCCAGGCAGGAATCCCCAGATCATGGTCCTAAAACAAACACCAGACCTACAATCTGCACACAAACACAGGCTCCAGGAGAGCTGGAGAGGGATTTGGGACAAAGCCCTGGAGAGACAGGACACAGGGAATGGCTTCTCACTGCCAGAGAGCAGGGATGGATGGGAGATTGGGCAGGAATTGTTCCCTGGCAGGGTGGGCAGGCCCTGGCACAGGGTGCCCAGAGCAGCTGTGGCTGCCCCTGGATCCCTGGCAGTGCCCAAGGCCAGGTTGGACACTGGGGCTGGGAGCAGCCTGGGACAGTGGGAGGTGTCCCTGTCCATGGCAGGGGGTGGGATGAGAGGGACCTCCCGGATCCTTCCAACCGAAAGCATTCCGTGATTCCCATCAATCCCACTGAAGCATCAATCACTGCTGAGGGAATTGTGAGGATGCCAAGCTCTCCCTGGGAGCTCTCCCAGGCCCTCCCACCAGGAGCCCTTGGTCATCACCAACGCTGCTGGGGTCACTGGAAGGAGCCCAGAACTGAAGCGTGGCCTCCTCCCCTGTGACCACAGGACAATTCCAGGTGACACTCATGGAGCAGACGGATTTTGGATGGTTCAGGGGGCTCCAGAGACAAGCAGGAAGCCACCTGGAGGGGAAACCACGTATGAAAACGGCCATGAAAGGTATAAAGGTAGAGCTGCTTCACCTGGAAACTCAATTGGGGTTTTTTTGCAGGCGCTTGTCAACGTGCACCTGGGAGCTTCAAGGAAACTGGGAAACTCCAGGAATTTTTCCATGAACACCCCAACATGTGTCTATAAACATGGGTATATTCTGCCCAAGAAGCCACTCGGGCACCAAGACCCCCTTCCATGACACACCAAGAATCCAGCAGATGAAACATCCCATCCCAGCAAAGGAAGGAAAGATCAGCAGCAGAAACCCGGGTGGTACTATAATTAACTTTTTTTTTCTTTTATTTACACCACAAGAATAACAAGTTGTCATAATGTGGTACAAAATACTGGACTCCTAATAAAGTTGAAATTGAAGTCGGTACTGTCAGAGAAAGACACCATTGGCCAGTAAAAAAAAAACCAAAAAAAAAACAAACAAAAAGAAAAATAAAATAAAGAGAAAAGAAAAAAAAAACAACCAAACAAAAAGAAAATAAAAACCAAGAAAGAAAAAAAAAATACCAAGAATGAGAAAAATATTCCAACTCCACCAATTTAAAAGAAAGGACCATCGGAAAACTGAGCACAAAGAATGCTACCATCACTGAAAGTAGGGTCCATACAAGAAGAGTGAAATTGTGTCTAAATTACAGCGTAAACCGGTAGCTGCTACCAATGGTGACGTCATACTGAGCATGTATAAGTATAAAGTAGAATATAATATAGTTACAACTTTTTGATACTACATATCTGTAATAAGCTCTCGGGTGAATAATGTTTCAACCCCTTCCCCCCCCTCCCCGCCCCCACTTTTATATATATATTATATATATAAGTTTGTCATCCTCATAAATTGGAAAATAGCGCCTCCACTATGGAGCACAGAAAAAAGTGTTAATTTATTTTCTTTCAATAGGATACTTTTTTTTTTTTTCTTCTTTTTCATCATCAATATCAAAGACAAAGTGAAGATGAGCCGAGAACGAGCCCAGCTTCGTGACAATGAAGAAACACGTTTTGCCTTTCGCTGTAAAGTCTCGTTTTTAAACCACAGTGTTGCACAGTACACGACTGCTTAAAGTGAAACCGAGCAATAATACATCATGTAAAAAGTAACTCCTTAAAAAAGTTAACGCAGCTGTGTGCTGAAGAGTTAACTCTTTAAAGTCCTCCTCATCCATCCGTCCGTCCGTCCGTCCGTCCGGCTCCTCGGAATGAACGACTCCGTGTGTGTTGACACAAGGGTTTGCACCCAACCTCCCCACCCAGCCTTTGAGAAATCAAAGCAAAAACACCAACCCAAGGGAAAAATAATAATAATAATAACAACAATAATAATAATAATGACACAGGCAGTTTACTTGGTGTGTTCGGCGTAGTTTCCCTAAAAACACTGTTTCCACATAAATACAATAAACTCTATTATTGGTTAAGTCACAAGTGCTAGATAAACGTCTTAAGTTTGTTTTTTTTTTCTTTTCTTCTTAAAATGAGAAATGTTTAAGTAGTCCTTTTTGTTTTTCATTTATTTATTTACTCTTTTTAAACAATAAAAAGCACAATTTCTTCTTCTTAAGTTCAGTAAGACTCCAAAAAAAAGAAAAAAAAAAGAAAAAAAAAAGAAAAAAGAAATAAGAAATCCCACTCTCCTTCCTTGGTGTGTAGCTGTGTGGGTGAGTGAGTGTGTGTGACAACAACATCCCAACCTTTAGTCTCCGCAAATGCCACGAGAGGAAAAAAAAAACAACCCAATATAAAAACAAAACAAAACAAAAACCAACCCAAAGAAACCCCCAAACCACCTCTTTTTTTTGTTTGTTTTTTTTTTTTTCTCGTTATCGTTTTCAAAGCTGCCAAGTTTGGCGTGCAAAATCTGTATACAATATAAAGACATGCCAACCTTACAGACCATGCAACCTCAAGGTGTAGGAAACTTAAAAAAATATATTCATATATATTTATATATATATTTATATATATCAATGCCCATAAAAGAACGTGGGCCCAAAAAAGTTTACAAAAGGAAGAATGGAATGAATACATGACCGTGACTAGTAAAAAAAAGGAATGTTTTGTATCGAAAGTAAAAAAAAAAAACAACAACAAAAAAAAAACCAAACAAAAAAAAAACCCACAAAAAAACCCCCACCAAAATAAAAAAAAAAAACAACCAATCAACAAAAACCAACCAAAAAACCCCCAATGGTTACTTGTGTACTGCAAACTGGGCCTCACTTCACTGTAAAGAGGATTGGAAGATGTTTCTTTGCTTCCCAAGCAGGTACAAAGGATGCCCTGGGCAGCACCGTGCTGGGATGTGGGAGCATCCCAGGCTCCCACCCCGCTGGCACGGCCGCCCCGTGGCAAAGTCATCTGAAATGAAGAAGCTTAATGGCTCAAAAAGGTGAAAAATCCCCCTGGAGAGCCTCAAAACGAGGGCTCCCTCCCCTCTCTCCGTGCCAGCACTGGCCCCAGAAAGCATCCCCAGGGAAGAGCATCCCCAGGGAAGGTCAGAGCCCAGGGAAGAGCATTCCCAGGGAAAAGGGGGATGCTGCGCAACAAATCCTCGTCGCCCGGAGTTTGGAGGAGACGAGCTCCGTCGTCTTGGGAAAAATCTTCCTCTCCCGGCAAAAAGCTGAGGGGAAGGAGGGAGGAAGGAAGGAAAGAAGGAAGAAAAGTGGGATCCCCACCAGCTCCTCCGGGTTTTCCAAAGGAGCCGGCTCAGCACGGTCGGCCGGCGGCTCCTGGGAAGGCGAAAAGGAAGGAAAAAGCTTTGCCACGGCCAGGAGGAGAAATGTCAAAACAAAACCTTCCGGGGAAGAGCGGACAACACAAAGGGAGGTGTAAACATGGGCACTGCCCACGGCACAGGGAGCAAAACCCCACGTCAGTCACCAAACTCGGCAGCCAGATGGATCTGAGATCACAGCAGCAGCGTGGTTGGATGGAAGAAAACCCCAAACCACAACATCCCCGGGTAGGCGGTGCTCTCACATGGGGGGATTTTTAGGAGATGCCGAGGATGGGCCTTGCCAATGGGGCTTTTTGGGGTTTTAGGATGTACTTGGGTTTGCACAACTCAAATACTGTAGTGTCTGGTTTTGAAACTGCGCTAGAAACTGAGGAAGGAAACAAAAGCCTCCAGCATGGGGTCACGCTCCCGACTCCTCCCGCGAGCGAGTCCTGAACGGAATGAAAGCGGCTGCTTCGAGAACTGGAAAGAAGAGAAGTTACTGGAAGCAACCCCGCCAGTCACCGTGGGACAGAGGATAAAAGAAGGGAGAGGGTGTGGTTAAGGAGAAGCTGTGCTGGGATGAGGGATGTGCTGTCCTACACTGCTGGAGGAAGGCACCTGGGGAGCGCCCTCTCCACCAAGACATTCCGCTCTCCGTAGCAGGGCTCACCGCCTCTCCCACCTCGGGGTGGGGTGAAAAAAATGCCTCCAAAACCCCTCCCAGCACTGGGAAGAAGAAGAAGAAGAAGAAGAAGAAGAAGAAGAAGAAGAAGAAGAAGAAGAGAAGAAGAAGAGGGGAGAAAAAGATGGAGAGAGGAGGTGGGGAGTTTGCGGGCGTGTCCGGCGGAGAGAAGATGCCGGCGGTCCCGGAGTGTCCAAGGAGCCTTCCCGAGGGCAGGAGCCACGGGCTGGACAAAGGCATCGCCCACTGAACGCTGCCAGGTAAGAAAATTCCTTATTTTCTTTACATATAGCTATTACAAAGAGAGCTGAGGAAATATACAGCCGGCGGAATCGGTACAACAAAAGAGCCCACGCGGCCCCTCCTCCTCCTCCTCCTCCTGGGTAAAACGCGCCCTTTCCCAGAAAAAAACAAACTCTGTCCGTCTGCCCACAGTTCCTTACACCTGCAGAAAGCTGCCCACTGTACAAAAGAGTTGAGGAAAAGGAGAGAAAACAATACAGAAAATAATATTTCAAAAAAATCTTAAAAAAAAAAAAAAAGCCCAAAAAAAACCAAACAAATCCAAAAAAAAAACAAACCCCACAAAAGGAAAATCCATGTATTATAAGCAAGAAAAGAGGGAGGAAGAAAGGTTTAGATGCTATTGCCATTCGGAAAGGAAACCTGCCAAATGGAAAAGAAATGTCAGAGTCACACAAACAAGGTTTCCGGCGGGTTTCGGGAAATATCCATATAAAAATTAACAGCAAATTCAGCGTCTTTGCTATAAAAAACTCTTTTTTTCTTGTTTTTGTTAGAAAAGGATCACAACTAAAAACCTTAAATTAAAATACAAATGTTTAGGGTAGTTGCCCAGTGGCTAAAGTGTTGGCTTTCTGAAAAACTTCCCAACCTGTCACCTGAAAAGTCCTCGAGTTTCAACCTGGATCCTTTTCCAAAAGCACCTTTGATGTTCCAATTCCCAAATCTGTCCCTAGGGCGCTTCCAATGGCTACTGTTAGAGTATGCATTTATTACATATATTTTTTTTTCTTTTTTCTATAAATGCATCATAAATATTTTTCTCAATAATTCATAGGAATCCGGTTTCTAAGCTTGGAATACATTTGGAATATACATTATACACATATATATATTTATACCTAACAATTTAAGCAATATCTCATGCTAGTTGCTTTTAATAAAAAGCATTCCAGTCTTAAAACCTGCATTTGTGTCTAATACATGCTTCGACAACCAAATTGATAAGTTCAATTACTAGATAATGTAGAAGAGAGAGAAAACATTTGAAAATTGGTTGTTAAAAATGGCTGAATTTCAAAGACCCAACAGTATTTGCCACTTTTTTGGCAACTACCTTAATTTTTTCCTTTTTTTTTTTTTTCCTTTTTTCCTTTTTTTTTTTTCTCTGAAACAGCAATGAAAGAAAACAAAACAAATCCAAACTTGTCGACAGTTTTTGGAGACACTCTGTTCAGCTGATGCCTGCTTCCCACCATCATGCCAGCACAAGCCAAAAAGTCTTCCTTCCTGATGGCAGTCCTTGGCTTTCCCAACCAGAGGAAAAATATTCAGGAACTGCTGTGTTCTTTGTGTGTGGTTGGTTTTTTTTTTTTTTCTCTTTTTTTTTTTTTTTTGTGTGTGTGTATGTGTGTGTTTTTTTTGTTTTTTTTTTTTTTTTAATTAATTTTTACTTAAGGCATTGTTCCTCAAACTTCAGAAAATCCAGCTGCACCAAATCCATCAATTAAAAAAAAAAGGCACAAACTCATCTTCAGATGGCTTTGGAGACAATAAAGTCGACTCCATCTGGGCTACCGTTCCCCCCCCTTTCTGCTTCCCTTTCCTTCAGGTGTCAGATGAGTCCCTCGTTCCCTGTCCCTCCCCATTTTCAAATGGTTAAAAATTCAGCATCATCTCCCAACGTTCCCCTTCCGACAAGAGCTGTCGCTGGACTCGCAGGCAGGCAAGAGCTATTTCCAAATATCCAAGAAATGAAAGTACACGATGGGTTGAGTGGTTCAAGCGGAGATTGCTCAGTCGTGGGTAATCAACTTTGTAAGCACCAGTTTTACCTTAAGGTTCGTTTGATTCGCGTTGTTGACTCTTTGATTTCTTTGTTATTCTCGCGTTTTGTTTTTTTGTTTTTTTTTTTGTTCTCTTGTTTGGCAACTCTGCCAAAGGCTTGCCGGGCGTCGTTCCTCTTTGCGCTCCCGGTGAGGGCCAGAGGAAGAGCGCCCAAGGTGTCAGTCCTTTTGCTGCTCTTCACCAGCGGCTTGTTTTTTTCGGCAAAAAGAGACTCAAAGATGCGGAGAGATTTGGTTTTGTTTTTTCTTTTTGTGTCGCTTGCTTTGCTTTACACCTGGCTGTCCTTCCGTGTTCGGGAAACAACCGCGACAGGACGCAGGAGTAACAAGAGAAAGCTTCTTGGCAGAGCTTCGAGACGAAGACAAACAGACAGGAGAACTCCAGCTCGAAGGTGGGTGCTACAGGGGAGGCTCCTCTTCCATGGGTTCATCCTCAGGTCTGAGGGATTGCGCAGCCGGGCAGGGTGGGAGAGGGAGGGGAGAGAGAAAAGAGGGTTGGGCGTGACACAGCTGGACAATCTGTGGTGCCAAGTCTCGCTCCTTATCTTCCCATCACCTTCCCACCCAGCCAGCTGGGATCACCTGGAATTAAACTTGCCACCAAGAAGGGCTTTTGGACAATCTCACTTGGGCGACATTAACATTATCCCCAGCAAAATAAATTCTTTTTTGAGGCCCAAAGCCATGCTCGGAGCAGAAGGCTGAGGCACAGGGTGCACGCACAGAGCTCAGGGCTCTGCTGCTCTCCGGCAGCCCGGGGGGTCTTTTGGGAACCCACGGGGGACAGGGCATGTGGGGAATGCAGCAGCAGTGGCTGAAAGGAGAGGATTAATCTGGAAGGCTGCTCCTCCTGCCTGGGCAGACCTGGAAATGTGCTGGGAAACCACTGACCTCTTCTCCGCCGGCTTCACGGCCACCGACAGCGATGCCATGGCCGTCACCGTCTCCGCCTCCTCGTTCTCACACTTCTGGGCCTCCACCAAGGAATATCCCACCGTGGAGGCGAAACGCTGGAGGGAATGCCAGTATTTGCCTGGGGGAGAGGTGACAACAGGGCCATCAGGGCACCATTCCAGCTCCTGCTCTCCCAAACTCGGCCGCCAGCTCGGAACCACCCAGAGAACACTCGTCTGATCCATACTCTCACTTTAAGGGCCTTAGGTGCTCAAAAAATAATTCCTTTTTCATCTTAAATCCCTCAGAAACTTCTAGACCTAAGGGCAAATGTGCCTGGAAATGTCTCTCTACCAAAAAATGCAGGAGAGGGAAGGATGCAGTCCAGGTCTGGATCCAGCTGCTGACTGCCACGTGCTTTCAGTGGGCAAATCCCTGAAGACTAAAGAAGTCCAAGGTCTACTTAGAGCCATTAAAGTTGGAAAAGACCTCTAAGATCACCAGGTCCAAGCTTCAACCTCCAATGTATTTTCTATGTTGGCAGTTGGACACACCCTTTTGCATTGGGAAGAGCACAGGGAAGGCTCCACAGGAAAGGATTTCCAAGAATTTCTCCAGGCAAGGTTTGACACAATGATTTTAAACTTCTTGGATAAATAAATCTAAAATACCAACAACTGCCAGCAACACTCACAGAATATCCTAGGAAGGGACCTAGAAGGATCATCGAGTCCAACTCCTGGCCCTGCACAGGACATCCCAAGAATCCCACCCTGTGCCTGAGAGACTGCTTCACCTCCATGCCTACCTGCTCCCAATTAATGGGTGCCACAACACCCAACAAGAGTTGTGTCATTCAGAGATACTTAATTGCTTTTGAAGAAATAAGAGCACCCTCTAATGGCAGGACAGTCTGTCCTTTACAGAGATTTTAGAGCTTTTAATTATTTTTGGGTTAACAGCGGGACTGGATCATCCTGAAGGTCTTTTCCAACCTAACCCATGCTCTGATTCTGAAATTCCCCCTAAAGGGCTAAAAGCCTTGCTGGGCATGGCTCCATCCACAGTAACACCAGCCTGTGGTTGCACAAAAACCCAGTTCAGGATGCAGTGACCACCAGGAAACTGGGAAATGGGAGCATGGAGCTGGCAGAATGATGGAGAAGCCCGAGGGGTGTCCCCCAGGGAAGCAGCTGGGGGTGCACTCACTGTGGATCTCGATGACTTTCTCCATGGAATGCACCGCGTTAGCATTTGCTCTCTGCTGGAAAACCTTCTCTGGAAGAGGGTCAAGCTGGAGAGAGAGAGAGAGGAGCACCAAAGGAATGTTACTATTGAATCCCAGAGTGGCTTTGGTGGGAAGGGACATCAAGGCTCATCCCATTCCATGCCCTGTCGTGGGCAGGGACACCTCCCACTGGTCACTTCTGCAGTGGGAACATCCCTGTGCCATCCCAGGGAAAGGCCTGACAGCACTGCTGGAGTAATATTTCAGGATTTATTTGACTTCCTTTAAAAAAAGGTCCCAAGAGGAGGAGACACCTCTGCCCTCCCAGGTTCTGCACTAATGAAGGAATTAATCCCAAAGCTCCAAGATGGGCTGTCTAAAACAAGAGATGTGCACTGCTCTTAACTGTGCTGAAAACAGCACTCAGGGCCCAGCCAGGGATGTTCCCCAGGAAAGAACAGCCAGAGTTTAGCAGTTAAAAATATCTATGGCAAAGTTTAACTTCTGCTGAAAGGCAAGAGAAGCTGCAGCAACGACTGCTCCTATGAGCACATGGTAGCCATTCCACAGGTACTTCACGGGACGCCGCATTCCAGATTCAGCAATTATGGATTGCACTTTTTATTAATTCTCCACCCTAAAAATAGTTCTGCTTCAAACTGGTTTCTGTATGACATTAAGCAAAGGCAAAATCAATTCCTGGGTAAGTCTTTGAGCGAGAGCTTTCCAAGGCCTCTTGGCTGACACTGAGACAAAGCACGTTCCTGATTCCAGAGCACACTCCTCCTCCTGAAATAACACTCACAAACAGCCTCAGCCTGTGCAAAAGGGAGCAAAAACCTCTGGGCATGAGGCACCTGGTTGTCATCACCTTCTTGTTTGAAGGGCAGAGGCTGGTGATGCCCACGATGGACTGAGAAGCTCTGCAGGGTAATGGGAGAGGAACGGTGGCTAACTGGTCTGGACTGCATCAGCAGACCCCGGAATCACGGAATGCCAGGGGGTGAAGGGATCTTAGAACTCATCTCATTCCACCCCTTGCCATGGGCAGGGACACTTCCCACCTTCCCAGGTTGCTCCAAGCCCCAGTGTCCAACCTGGCCGTGGGCACTGCCAGGGATCCAGGGGCAGCCACAGCTGCTCTGGGCACCCTGTGCCAGGGTCTCCCCACCCTCCCAGGGAACAATTCCTTCCCAATATCCCATCTAACCCATTCCCCCTTTTCCTGTCCCATCAGGACCTTGTCCAAAGTTCCTGTCCAGCTCTCTTGGAGCCGCTTTAGGCACTGGAGGACTTCTCCCTGGAGCCTTCTGCAGGCTGATTAACCCAAACCCTCTCAGGCTGTATCAAAGTCTCTTTCTGCACCCAACCCACCTCTGATTCCCACTGCAGCCCTGAGCTTTGCAGAGTTCTGCCACCACAGCAGTGCAGGTCCGTTCCCCAGCCCCGGGCCCCTCCCCCAGTGCAGTAATCAGCTGCACAGCCCCAGCTCTGGTTTAATTTCCTGGCCAGTTGGAAAGGAGCTGCTGGCTCCTGCGCTCGCCCCGCGCTTCTCCCGACGCGGGAGTTTTGATCTCCGCCGGTGGACGCCGGCGCTCGGGGGACTGGCACCGTTCCCCTCATTTCCTACCAGCCCCGGTGGAGCTCCAGGACGGCTCCTGAGCCACCCCAGCTCCCTGCAGCCCGCCCTGGCCACAGCTGCCTGTCCATGTGTGTGCAGGCAGGATCCTCCGACACGCTGTAGATCAAACCGCATCAAAGGGCCGCGGCACAGAGCTGCAGCCGTTCCCCCCCCCCGACTCCCTTGCCTTCAAAAGGTCCGAGGAAAGACCTGGATAAAACAAGTGTTTCCTGCTTTCTGATGTGTGGGTAAGCCAGGGAATATTACCCTATCTGCACAGCCCACCTAGGACAAGCGAGAGCAGGTCTGTGTTCAAGTGTCCTTGTGTCCATGATTAAAATAATCCACGTTTTTTACCTTTAAGAATCAATACTCCCTCTGCTCAATGAAACCACTCAGACAGCTCACAACATCCAAGGTATCCTGAGTGCTGAGCTCCCCACACAGCCTTACACTCCCTAACACATCCATGGCTTGGATCAAGCACTTATTTACTGCAGTCAGCCTCCTGCAAACCCAAGAGCACACTGAGCAGGAGGAACGACATCCTCAGTCTTACTCCCACTGCTTCCCTGTCACAGTGCATCCTGAACCCAAAGGTGGCTGGAGCTGGAGGAACTGTCTGTGGTGAAACAGATGGGTGCTGCAGTGAACACCTCAGGATCCCAGGATGGTCTGGTTTACAAGGGACCTTGGAGCTCATCCAGTCCCAACCCCTGCCAGGGACAGGGACACCTTCCACTATCCTAGGTTGCTCCAAATCTCATCCAGCCTGGCCTTGGACACTTCCAGGGATCCAGGGGCAGCCACAGCTTCTCTATGAAACCTGTGCCAGTGCCCCACCACTGGAACCCACCCTGTTTCCATGCTGGTGTGGCAGCTGCCTCCCGAGTTTTCTGCTGTCCCGAGGGCTGAGTGCAGGCTGGAGCCATTCCCCGTGCCCAGAGCCTTCCCAGAACTGCCTGGCCAAGCACAAGGAGCAGGATGCTCCCTGGACCCTGGGAGCTGGGATGCTGGATGCTGGAAGCAGGTGCTTCTGATGAGCCCCAGCTGGTTTATCTCTTGGCCTGGCTACTCCAGCCTCCCCCTTAACGCCGAGTGAAGACAGAGCACTTCTCCAACAGGCTGGAAGTCAAACTGCTCCACACTTCCAGGCAGATCCAAGCTCCCTCTCCATCTCCCCCAACACCTGATGGTCACTGAACAGCTCTTCACAGAAATCAGCTCCCTCTGGAGACAGACTCACTGCTCAGCTCCTCTGGTGCTGCACCTCAGCCCAAACTAACCATACTCAAAAGCCCTCAAACATGGTTTCAAGCTGCACCAGAGGAAGTTTAGGTTGGATATTAGGGAAAATTCCTTCTTTGGAAGTGTGCTTAGGTATTGAGTCAGGCTGTCCAGGGCAGTGCTGGAGTCACTGTCCCTGCAGGGATTTCAAAGATGTGTACATGTAGCATTTTTTCTTTCATCCCTCTGACACTAAAAGTGGGAGGGGAGAAGGCAGAAAAGATGGAGTATCTAAAGTTTTCTCTGTAGGAAAATACCCTGAGCTCTTCAGAATCCAACATTTTGCTGTACTTCTCTGTCTGGCTCTTGCAACTACCCCCCCTAACCTTTCTGGCCAATTTCTTTGACAGAGAGTGCTTTTCCTACACAGCAACGTGCAGAAAAAAGAAAATACAACTGCAAGGAAAAAAATCCAGCTGCAAACCATGTCAAGCAAGCTGCCCCATGCAGCAGGCACAGGCTGTAGGACTGGAGAGGGGAGCAAAGAGAACGGAGGGCTTGCACAACAAATTCAGAAATTAATTAAAAGAGGTGTTTTTTGGTTTTTTTTTTATCCCAAAGAGCACAAAGCAAATTATTTGGAGAAAGAACAAACCCCAAAAACCCATTCCTAGCCACCCGGACTGCAAAGCACAGGTGGTTTTTAAGCACCAAACAAACACTCTGAAAAGCACCGAGTCTCCGAAGGACACAAAACAAGGACAGGAACTTGGCAGACGGGAGGAGGAGCCGCCCCAGCTCGAGGTGGGGGAGGAGGTTTTGGGGGTGCCTGTACCTCGTTTCCCAGCAGGGCAGACACACAAGCCTCTGAGGCGTCGCAGATGGCCGTGAGGTCGTGGCCACCCTCCAGGGCCAGCACGACGCGGCCCCCGGCCAGGCCCATCAGCTGCTTCGTCAGGTACCCGAAGCCTGCAAGGAGGGAACAGAGGAAATGCAGGAGAAGGGCAAAGGTGGCAGCTGGAATCGGGCTCCTGGCGGAGGATCAAAGAATTAGGGAGAGGAATTACATCATATTAAAAACCCAGCGGGGATTTGAAAGGGCTCGGGTGCGTAACGCGAGCCAGGTTGGGCTTCAACGCGCTCGCCGTGGCTTCCCTGGCATGGACCCGTGATGGACCCGTGTGTCCCCAGCAGCAGCACCCCACTGAGAGCATCCCCACCCTCCCCCTGCCGCCCCTCAGCACCCCAAATTCAAGCCAGCAGCCAACATTCCCTCTGGAAGCAGGGAAAGGGGCGGATTTCTGCTGGATGTTGCTTTGGGGGAGGGAGAGGAAAGGCAATCAGCCCAGTTCGGGTTGGGATAGCAGCAGTGCAGTGCCCCAGAGAGATTTAGGTTTGACATCTCGTTCTCAGCAGACGGCTCTTCCCGTCCATAATATGCTATAAAAATTCCAGGGGCACCCGGCACTTTGATCAGATGACACACAATACATTTCTGCCCCCTTTAAACAAAACAGAACCGAGCGGCAAGGATTTAAAAAAACGTGTCCTCAAAGCAACCTTCCCCCTCCAGGAGAAAAAAGAAAAAGAAAAAGAAATCAAAAAATCAAAAAGCCAAACAAAAGAAAAGCAGGGGAATTTCTACCCTCCATCCCCACTCCCTGCTTCCTGCTTTGCAGCGAACTCCTTTGTGAGTTGGCAAATTAACAAATTAACAGGCAGAGGAGAACATCCACTGCCGAGCCCACAGCTGCTCCTGTGACAGGAGCAGAGCATGGCAAACTCAACCAACAGGTAAGCAAGACCTTCCCTTTCCCAAGTGTCTCTGGATATCTCAAGGAACTTGTCTCTTGTGAAACTATTTCACTTTATTCTTATATAAAGTTTATAGGTTCAGCTCCCTTACGGGGTTTTAAAGTTCACTGTAGAGAACAACTTTCCTGGCTGGAAGAAACTCTTAAAACATAATAATAAAACCCTTTTTGCAAGAAAAACTGTCCTCTGGATCAATTTGAATGAAACAGTGCCAGGTAAACTCCACATAACCTGGCGGGGGTGGGGGGAATTTCAGTGCATCTCCCAAAAACATCCCAAACTCAAAGCAAAAAAAGGCGGCTTTGGGGGTCTCTGTAATTAATTCAAAGGTGGAGAGCATAAGTGTTCAGCTCAAAATTTTAATAAGGTACCCTGGAGGAAGAAATGGACTTGTGATAGCAATGAGAGTGTTTACAGCTGGTATTGCCTTTTCCTGCAATTTTATATTAAAATCAGCCTAACTCTCTAATTCAGCAGAGCTGTGACTACAAATAAATCACACAGTATTACTTATTGACTATTTCAAAGTCGAAATATAAAATGAAAAAGAAAAAGAAAGAAAGAATAAAGAAGTAAGGCTTCAGCCAGGCCAAAATATGCATTATAAAAAGATAAACACCATGAAAATTCAAAGAAAAGGGATGGAAGTTTTGCCATTGAAATGAAAGATCTGAAACAGACAGAGCCACAAAGTAAAATCTGGGAATGCTGTCCTTTAATCCCTGGGACAGCAGCAGCAGTAAAGCCCCCACTTACATTTGGCTGACAGGTTATATCCTCCGAGGGGCGTGGGGTGCCCTTCCACAGCATCGAAACCGGATGACACCAGCACAACGTCTGGGGCAAACTCGTTGGCAATGGGCATCACTACTGTCCTGCAACACAAAATATCCACGGCACACACGTCAGGCTGCCTCCTGAGCAAAGGCAGGGGTCTTTACACCCTCTCACCAAACCCTTATTCCACGGCAGCAAAGCCCATCCATTTCCCTACGAGGGGAGAGCCTGGCTGGAGGAACTCCTTGCACTCTCTGGGACCTCCTTCCACCTCGTGTTTTGAGCAGGGAAATGAGTTGTCCACCCCTTGTGTTTCCCATTTGGGATCATACCCTGATGTACATACATGGGAATAAGGGTAAAATAAGAGGGCATCTGGCACAGGCTGCAAAACTACCTGGGAAACCTCACCCCGAGGCATCACCTCCAAGTCCTCCCTCAAAACATCTCCTCTAGGCTTTGCAAAGTGATTCCTTCCTCCCCTGCTGCACTTCTCATTTCCCACAACAAAAGGTTGGGAGTGTCCCGCGAGGCAGAACAGCTTTAGAATGCAAATATCCCTCCCAGATCCACCTCTCCCAAGGCCAGTTCCCTGTCCTCTGGTGCTTTGTTCACCAAAAAATGGATGGAATTGCTCAGCATCCCCATCCTATGGATTGTTAAAGTTGTATTTAAGGGTCTGTTCCGGTGGTTTCTCACCAAAAGACCTTCTTCCCCTCTGGTTTCTCTCTCCAAACTCCACAATTTCTCCTCACAACCTACACGAGGTTGCAAGCATCCCATTCCCCACACCAAGAGGCACTTCCCAAATTAGGCTTTTTCCACTGTAACTGCACCTACTGAATTCTGGATGTATTCCTAGGGCAAGCTGACCTGTAATTTTCCCATTTCCCAATCCCAGAAACAGCCACCAGCCAGGATAACTTTCTACAGCAGGAACTGAAGTTATTTTACCCACATCCCAAAGCAGGGACCTGTAAATCTTTGCACACACGAGTACCTCACTTTATTGAGTCGAGTCTTTATGTGATGCTCTAAAAACAGAGCCCAGGGGGGCCTGTTCTGTGGTGAGATGGCACAAGTGCTATCAGGACACTCATAAAAGTTCCCAGTTTTTGCCACGAGGATATTAAACAGCCACGAGACATCTGCCAGAGTCAGCAGCTTGTGACATCCAGCTGAGCCCGTGCCCCTCCGCAGAGCTCATTTTTAACGGGGCATCAACCTCTGCCAGGCACTGAGCAAACCCATCCCCAAATCCCCACTGCCACCACAGAGCAGGGACAGGCACCAAAAAATGTCCCTCCCCAAACCTCCCAGCTTTATTTTTTCCCCAACTATTTGCCACAGCAAGCCCAGAGCCTCCCGCAATCGCTGCTCCGCAGACACACAGACCTCTGTGAGAAAAGCAGGAGGCAATTTTCCCCTCATCTGCACAAAATCCCAACAAGGAATTTCAGTTTTCTCCTCTAGCAATGTGATTGCCCTCTCCATTTTGCCCTTGGGGGATGATTCCACGAGGAAGACGAGAGCACAGTCCTGGCTGGTGACTTTATAGTTTGGTGGAACCCACAGGCACTTTTGGGAAAAACCACCTCCCTCACCGAGGCCTGAAGCAGCAATTCCAGAGCAAGTGCAGTGGCTGAGGGTTTATTTGCCCTGAGCTTTGAAGTGCTGCTGAGCTCTTTCATTCCTAACCCAAAGAGAACTGCTCAAATCACCAGATTTATTTCCCCCCCCTTCCCGAGTTACGCCGCCGTGGGGGCTGCTAGGATCCCAGTGGAAGTGTGGGATCACCAGGGCCAGCCCAAACCTGCACCCCCAAGGTGTGGGGATGGTGCAACAGCACTGAGCAACCCCAGGGATCACGGATCCATGGGGATTCTCAGCCATGGGACAGCTCATGGAGCACAGAATGGTTGGGAAGGTCTTTACAGACCATCTCATTCCAACCCCGGTACGTGTGTCCAATCCTGCCAAGCACAGAGGCTCCTGAGGAACGGGGCAGCTGGTGACCCTCGGCTGGAGGTGGCTGTGGGTGACAGTGACAGAGTGACCCCTCCAGCACGGCCCCCAGGGCTAACCCTGAACCCTGCCAGGGGCAGCTCTAGGAGAGAAAAGCCCTCCTCCTAACTCCAGTACGCCACCAGCACCCCAAAGCCACAGCCCCAGCTCTGTCTGACGCTCTCCAGGGATGGAAAACTCGATCCGGGAGGGCCAAAGCCAGCATTCCCTCACTCTGCCTTTTTAATTGTAAGAAAAAATGACAAAAATCCGGCGTGCTTCCGAGATTCCATCTGCAGACAGCCTTTTGGACGCATCTCCATCCAGCTTTTTTGCTTTTTAATTTTCCCTTGTCCGCAGATAAAACCGGCCCCTTCGCTCGGATCCACCCCAGCAAAGCCAAACGCTCCAGAGGAACAGGGATTAAACTGCAAACAGCCCCGTGGCTTTGCCCTGATGATGAGACCATAAAAAAAGCCAGAAATTCAAATTATTACCCAGGAGATAAGCAGTCCTGCCTGGAATTGGGTCTTTTAAGGAACGGCTGAGGAGGCTGTAAAGTTATTCACTGAGGAATGAATATTTCTAACACTGAATATTCTTTCAATCCATGTAGAATTTTTTTTTTTAAAACAAGGAAACTGAAATGTCCCACATTTCAGAGCCTTGTTTTTCTTGTGCAAAATAAATGAAATCCTTTTATTTGCCTGGTTGCAGCTGAGCTGAACAGCTCTACACGAGAGCAAACTGATGGCTGCAACCAGCAAAACCTCCCCATTGTGTTCTGCAATCGCTTGGGAGAGGGGAAAAAAAAAATAAATGCAATTTTGGATCTATTTTCCAGAAGGCTGAATGAACAATTTTTAGCCTGGCATCAGCCAATCCCCCAATTAAATGCCTAATAAACGACAGGCAGATGAAACAATCCTACAGAGGATTATTTTGGGCTTTAAATGCTCAATTGCAGTGAATAAATTGGTGAAACCTAGAAGGCTGAACACTTTTTTAGTGACTTTTTCCCTCTCTTGGCCACATCTATGTTTTATATCTATTTTTATATGTGTTATGTATATATTTATATATGTTAATATATTACACATATGTTTATATATTGTATCTACTGATTTATTACATATTTTATATTTATCTTGTATATATTTCTATATATGTTGTGTATATATAGTTTTATACACGTTATATATTTTACATATATAAACTAAAAATGTTACCCATGGCTCCTCAGGCTATCCAGCTTCCCAAAAATTCCAGTCTTTGCCTCTCCATGGTCATTTACTGTGTCAAAAGGGATTAGGAATTTGGGGATGAAATCGGCGTGGGGAGAGCATGAAATTGAAAATGCAGCAACAACCGTTCCAGGCAAAACATCATCATCTCTGCCCCAGCCTCCTCTTCCTCGCTCCTGAAATGGTTTATGGATGGAGGGAAAAACCCAAATCCCCCCAAAATTGGTTCCTGAACTTGTTAACTGCTTTTTGAAAGCGGCAGGAGGAGGGGGAAGTGCAGTCCTGGCTTCTTCCTTCTGCTTGAGGTGCTTTGAATAAAATCGAGCGTGGAATCGAGCTGCACATGGAATTACAGCTGTGGAGGAGACCTCGGGACAGGGGAAAAAATTCTCAGACACAGCACAACTGCTGGAATCATCAGGAAAACCTCCTTGCAGTAAACTCAGAGGGAAACTCCTGCAGATAAAACATTTTTAATTTCGCTAATTGCTGTTCCCATGAAATACGGAATCAGCCTGAGCTTTCCCATTTCTCCTGCAGGTCTCTTAGCTGGGTTTGCACCTGGATCAGGAGGATTGAAAGAGGCAAACAGGATTTTTGCTCACGTAAAACGTCAGGGAAGAACAAATCCCAATCCAAAAAACCCCTCTGAATTTTACACCTGTTTGTTTCTGTAACTGCGGAACAGCAGCGGAAACACCGGGAACGTTTTGCGGAGCTCGGGGCTTTGGGAACGACGTGCCCTGCGCTGTTCCCATTAAACTGACCCCACTTCTGCCCGACCTGTGAAATCTGGGATTGCCCACATGGCAACGGGGGGGGAGTTCAGGCACGGGATGCAGAGCTGACTCCGGCACAGCCGCGGTTATCACGGGGTGCAGGAGCTCCAGGCTCCTAAAAAACTCCCCAAATCCCTTCTTATCACCACCCCTCCCCACAAAAAACCTGGCACCCCAACCTGGAGCAGAGGCAGGCAGTGATTTCAGCCCCAGGGTAGGAAGGTAAAAAGTGACAAAGTGCAGGGAAAAGCACATTTTTAACTCTTCTTCTCACTTCTGATATGGCTTGGTAGCATTAAGGACCATCCAGAGGTCAGGAGAGCTCGGGCACCCCAAAACTGGGGAGATAATATTTAGAGACAGGATGAAAATCACTGATGTGAGTTTCCATCTCTTATTCAGATGGAGCAAACCCACAGTTAAACAGGTTTTCAGCGTGGGGATGAGTGGTTGTGCTGGGATTTATTTATTCCCTCATTTCTCTCGTTGAGGACAATTATCTCAGCTATTTTCATTTCTCAAACCCCCACACTGGCTCTTCCTGAAATACACCCACAAAAAAACGAGGAGCATGCTGCTTATTTAAACCTGCTCCTTTTACACAGAGAAAGCACTTTTGTACCCTCAAAACAGGCGGGCATGTGAAGAGTTAAGGCTTGAAAAAAAAAAAAAAAAAAAAAAAAGAAAAAGTCTATCAGTATCTTTGCCTAGCTCAAAGGATTTCCACTGATTCCTCTCCAGACTTCAAAGCCTCACAGTTTGGCATTCGGACTGGTTTGAATTAAAGCTCAGTTCTCCACTGCGAGTTTCCAAGTTCATGGTGAAAATGCCTCCTGCTTCTGGAGTTCATTATGGCCAATTTTCTTATCTTTTCTTCATCTTCGGTTTGATCCCCAGCAAATGCAACGTGGCATTCGACGGGGTGGAATAACAAGGTGCTGCCTTGAAGGCATGTATTGTCTCAAGGGGCTAAAGCAAGAAAAGAAGGGGGAAAAAATAGGATATATGACCCATTCCCTTCACTTTCTAACTCTCGGGGGACTATAAATTGCAAACTTCAAAGCGTTATTTTACATTAAAATCAATAGAAAGATTCAGGGGGTGGGGGTGGAAAGGGGGGGGGGAAATGTTTTTCAAAGGAGCTGGTTGAGATTTAAAAAGGTCACCTGATAATGTATTGTCATGGCCAAACTTGGCGTAGGATGAAAAAAAAGGCTTCTCGTTTAACTGGTGGTTAAAGTGAAGGTGTGCAGGCTCCGGGAGGAGCAGCCCTCAGCTCCCCCAAAACTCCCCAAAATAAGGGCTGTGACCAGCTCCAAAGGCTGTTCCCTAAATAGCTGCAGTGTCCAGAGCCCAGGAATGGCTGGCAAAGGCCTCGCTGTGCAGCCCTGAGCCCTTTCCAGGAGCCTGGCAACTCAATTAGCATTTAATGTCCCCACATCCCCATCTCTGGCTAATGAAGAGATCCATCCTGGGGACTGCTGGGCTAGCCAGGCTCCCACTCAGGAGCCAAGTGCTGCCCTCCTGGGCCAGGAGTGAACACAAATGGCAGCGATTTGGTGTCATTTTAAACTATGTGTGTTCTGCTTTTTGATGGCAGAAGGAAGAGAGGGGAAAAGGCACTTTTTGCTCAGCGTAGCAGGACACAACAGGGAAGAGCAGAAAAGAATGCTCTCGGATTTAATGCTGCTCCACAGAGGTGTTATTCCAGAAATTCACACCCCATGTTCTGGCAAGGGTGTGTCTGCCTGAATTTAGGCCCCAGAGGTGCAGTAAGCCTGCTGTGAGGACAGAAAACCACTTCAGGTTGTTAAAGGAGAGGCCAGATGGACCCATGACACAGGAGAGCCAAAGGACAGCATCGAAGAAAAATCATGGAATGGTTTGGGTGGGAAAGACAAGTTCAAGTTCATCCAGTGCCAGGCAGGGTAGTCCTGGTGGGGTGATGGACCCACATGCTGGGCAGGGTCCTCCATGCCCACAGTTCTTCCCACCAAGAAATCATGGAATGGTTTGGGTTGTTTGGGTTGGAAGTGATTTTAGAGGTCATCTCATCCCATCCCCTGCCATGGGCAGGGACACCTTCCACCATCCCAGGCTGCTCCAAGCCCCATCCAGCCTTGGACACTTCCAGGGAACCAGGGGCAGCCACAGCTTCCCTGGGCACCCTGTGCCAGGGCCTCTCTTGGATAAATAATATTACAATTTTAAAGCTTATCAAAAGTGACATCAAGGAGGATGGCACGAGGAGAAAGAAACGCAGCTGAGGTGAGAAATACATTTGTGAGAGGGAAAACTCAGCAGTACCTGAAGGCAGTTAAATATTCTGTGTCTCCCATGGGCGGATCCAGGCCACCAGTAAATGCCATGTTAACATTGAAACCAACTCCTGCTCCTGTGCCAACCTGGAAAAGGGAAATGGGACTCTCAGTTAGCAAATTCTGGCAACACATCTTTTTGCTGGTTTGATGTTCTCCCAGCTGAAATTTGGATTTGGATTCAGTAGTGAGGTCGATTAGTCCCTGGTCCCCGAAACAAGAGGGAAAATAAAGCTCCTCCTTTATGGGAGCTGAGGCCCAGTGGTGTTAGACTGCTGCTCACCCCAAAAAATCACCCCATCATCAACTGCACCCTCTTGAGTTTTTTGCATCAGAGTGTGCTGCATGTAATACCTTTCCATAATTCATTTTCAGCTTGATTCAGGAGCTAATTTTATATTTCAGTACAGTGGCAACTGGGGGATTTTAATCAGAGTGAGCTCCCCCTCTGCTGGAGAAAAACAGGATTCACAGAGAAGGGATTTTGGCTGCTTGAGGGACACGTGGGTGGGAGACGTAAATACATCCCTCTCCTTCCTTGTACTGCAAATGTCCCCATCTGCCCTGCCTGCAACTACCTGAGAGAGGGGAAAACTGAAAAATAAACTAGGGGGTTCCAGCTTTTTTTTTTTTTTTGCCAAGAAGGTTTTTGCATATGAAAAAAAAAGAAGAATTAAAAAGTGAAAATTAATGTGTTGCACAGCTGGATAAAACTGCATGGCTTTTATTGCACATTATTTCTTTTACTGGTGCAATTATTTTTGCTAGAAAAACACGGGGTGGGTGTTCATCTACCCACGGTGGGTTGTTTATCCATTGTTGGCTTAAATCAAACTTGTTTTTGCATCCTTTCTTTTATTTGGTTTAAAATGACACATCTAAAAAGGACTCTTTTTGTAAACCAGATTGCTGAAAAGCAGGAATTAAGCCTTACACAAAGGGCTGCTGTTCATTCACTACAACAGGGTGATGGAGCTGCATCACCTCACATTTAAGTTTCTTTAGAGATTGAAATGGAAACATTGTTTTCTCAATCAGAAAATGTAAAACGGACAGGGGAAGAAGTTTTCAGATGTCACCTGGAGAATCTCAGAGCACTCTAAGCATTTCATAAAATTTCCCTTTGCTAAATCCCTCTGAAGGACCATATCTCCTGCCAGCCCAGAGGGAAAGGAAGGATGTATCCATCCAGAGCTCAGCTCTCAGCTTCACTGGCCCAGCTCTCCTCTGCAGACTCTGAGGACACCACCAGGAAAGGGAGATTTGCTCCAGCAGCATCTGGCCCTCAAATCCCACAAATTTGGGGTGGAGGTGCAGCCTTAGTGGTGGTGAGCAATGCCTGGGCAGGGCCAGGAGGAAAAAGGGGAGGTGGAGAAGGGGAGATGGAGAAGGGGAGATAGAGAAGGGCCAGGAGAAGGGGAGATGGAGAAGGGGAGATGGAGAAGGGGAGGTGGAAAAGGGGAGATGGAGAAGGGCCAGGATAAGGGGAGGTGGAGAAGGGGAGATGGAGAAGGGGAGGTGGAAAAGGGGAGGTGGAAAAGGGGAGATGGAGAAGGGGAGATGGAGAAGGGGAGATGGAGAAGGGGAGATGGAGAAGGGGAGGTGGAAAAGGGGAGGTGGAAAAGGGGAGGTGGAGAAGGGGAGGTGGAGAAGGGGAGGTGGAGAAGGGGAGGTGGAGAAGGGCCAGGAGAAGGGGAGGTGGAGAAGGGGAGATGGAGAAGGAGAGGTGGAGAAGGGGAGGTGGAGAAGGGGAGATGGAGAAGGGGAGATGGAGAAGGGGAGATGGAGAAGGGGAGATGGAGAAGGGGAGATGGAGAAGGGGAGGTGGAGAAGGGGAGGTGGAGAAGGAGAGGTGGACAGGCTCCATGGCTGTGCCAGGAAAACCAAGTGTGGGAGGTGCAGCCATGGACCATCTGTTCTTTCTGCATCTAAGAAACAACTTCTGCCGAGGAAGGAGAAATCCTGAGCAGGACACAGAGTGCTGGGACAGCTGGCAGAGGCTGACTCCTCTGGAACAGGTTGTCCCACAAGGGCTGGAGAGCTTAACTGCAGTGACTCCGGCTTCGGCCGGGAGATGGTGCAGCTGTGGGATCACACGGACCTGCCGTGTCCTTGGATGGGAACACAAAACCCAGAGGAGCTCTGGCAAGGTGGCAGGAGCTCCTCTGAGCCCCAGGATTCTGGGATCCATGTGCTCACCTCATCTGGAGCGCCGCTGCCCGGGAAGAAGTTGCCATCATCGTAGCGATGTAGTGAGATGTAAAGGACGTTGGGGTCGTTGTAGAAGGCCTGCTGAGTACCATTGCCGTGGTGGACGTCCTGCAGGGACAGGGATCACAGGAGGGAGGTTAGCCCTTCAGTAAAACATGGATTAAAGGCATCACTTTGGGGTTTGGAGAGGTTCTCCTTGCTGTTGAGCTTTGTTTACTCCAACCTGGCCGAAGCAGTTTATGGGGAATGGGAACGACCTGTTTTGCACACCTAGTTTGAGATTACTCTCCTTGTTTAACACAGGGGATAAACCCAATCCCAAATGTCTGTCAAATTGAGGGCTCATTTACCTGGATGGAAAGAACTGGATTCACACCAATCTTGGGGGATGGAGACACTGGGACATTTGTTGCCCCACACCTGAATCTTTAGTGTGGGGTGAGCACTGATACAAATAAAGCTCTCTCGGATCCAGGTTAAACAACACAGCCCATGAGAGCTCCCCTCTCGAGCTGCTGTGTGGTGCACAAACACAGCTTGTGACAGGACAGGTACTCAAAAGTCCCTGACATGAAAAACAGGTAGGAAGTGATGGAAAAAAAACATCCATCCAGTAGGTCCAAAAGACAAATAAATGCGTTTTAACTCCTGGGTTCAACCCCACGGGTGATTTGTGGCAACAGAAGCAAAACTTTTAGCTGATACCCAGTCACTCCAATGCCTTCCCAGCCACATAAAATCTATTAAAAAAAACCCCATCTATACATTTCCACAGCAGAGTCCCAAAGAAGCCCTTTCCTTTTATCAGAAAATTATGGTCCCTTTAAGAATTTTTCCTCGGATTAGAACACTTTTATTCAATTAAAACTCCAAATTTTAGCTTGCAGACAACAGGCAAGAAGTTTTTCACTGCCTTACAAAGCTTGCCCTTGCAAGAAGAAACCCACCCAGAGTCATTGCCACCTGCTCTCCCCAAGGGAAAGAAGGGGCCTTTACTCACCCAATCCACGATGAGGATTTTGCTCACGTTGAGCCTTTGCTGGAGCAGCTTGGCTGCAATTGCCACGGAGTTAAAATAGCAGAAACCCCTGGAGAGGGGAGACAAAAGGAAAAGAGAGGTGTTAATTACAGCTTCTCGTGGTCCCAGTGCATCCATCACCTAGATGGAACACAGGGGGAAGGAGTTCCTTCTGCTCTCACTCTTCTTTCCTCCCTGGAAACATGGAAAGGCTTGTGTTGGGAGGGACCCTGAAGCTCATCTCGTTCCATGGGCAGGGACACCTTCCACTAGATCCATTTCCCACTGGAAGTGCTGCATTCCAGCAGCAGGCTCTAGGGAAACAGGGAATGTCCCACATTTGCCCAAACCCACTGCTGATCCTTGCTAGAAAATACTCCCCCCCAAAAGCACTAAGCAGGATCTCACCCTGCTCCAGAGAATCTGGGGAGCTTTGAACACCACACACCTCATCTGGCAATAAACAGGAATTCCATAGTGATAACCCAACAGAATTCCTTTGGAGTTTCCAGCTGTGGATCCCCCATCAAAGGAGCCCTGGATGAAGTCAGTGAACCCCATACTCACATGGGTGTGCTCTCCTCTGCGTGGTGACCTGGGGGCCGGACTACAGCAAATCCATTCTGCACACAGAAAAGGAGGAAAGGAAAAGATCAGAGGGACAAGGATGGATGCAGGGGTTGCAGCCAGAAGCCTTAACCCTGCTTGGGAACTCTGGAGTGGTTCTTGTTGGTTTCCTCACAAGGTCATAGCAGTGGATGACGCTTTCCCTCCTTGTGGAGGGGGAAAAGGTCCTGGAGGTGCTGCACATCAGAGCCCTGAGCAGAGCCCTGCACAGAGCACAGCTGAGGGCTGTTCTCCTACCTTCAGTTCTCCTGTGGCCACCTTGAAGACCAGCTCGATGACACAGCCCACGGCCAGGCGAGCGGCGCCGGACGAGTGCACCTCGTTCCAAATGGTGTCACTGTCCACCTGATGGGGACACACAGGAACCAGGTCAGGAGCAGGGAGGGCAGCCAGGAATCAAGAGACTTATAAAGACATCACTCACATGGGGTGAGAGGACAAGGGGAATGGCTTTAAACTGAAAGGAAGGGGGTTTATTTCAGATATTGGGAAGGAATTGTTCCCTGTGAGGGTGGGAGGCCCTGGCACAGGGTGCCTGGAGAAGCTGTGGCTGCCCCTGGATCCCTGGAAGTGTCCAAAGCCAGGCTGGAGCAACCTGACCTAATGGAAGGTGTCCCTGCCCAGGGCAGGGGATGGACTGAAATGGTCTTTAAGTGTCTTTCCCACCCAAACCATTCTGTGATTCTGTGACTCTGTGACCACGGAACCAGCATTTAACTGCTGCAGGAAACTGATCCCAGATGAAACAAAAAAGATTTAGGAAATAATTCAATGATTCTCTAAAACAAAAAACTCCACAATAAAGAGGGATGTTTAGTGTGGGGCATTTAAAGGATGACTGCCCAGGAGTGCCAGCAGCTTCCCTGGGGCACCACAAGCTCACCCACCCTGACAACAGACCTTCAGCATCCTGTGCTGACCACACAGACTTGCTCCAACGCTAAATATTTGACAGAATCACCCCTGAAAATGTGGAAACAGGCCACAGGCAAAGCAAAGCACCCTGCAGGCAGGTTATTCCAGATCGTGTCACCAGATAAACAGGAGATTCCTCACCTAGAAGGATCACCAGTGACTTTTCACATGTTACTCTGTCCTGAGTGTATTTACAGAAAAAATGGCAGAAGGCAAAGAAAGAAATCATTCACTGTGCCTGGCTCACTGAGCAGTGAGCAGACCCAAGTGACCCCACAGAGGACTGATCCATCTCCTTCCCAGCCATGCTGAAGCCATGATTGGAAATAATTCCAGCTCTGTGACCATGGACGGTTTCTGGCAGTATCCACCCCGAGGATGCTTTGGAAGCTGCAATAAACTAGGAAAGCACTTGGAGAACACCAAAAAGCCTCTGGGGAATGCCACTGCACTGTGGGAGAGCCCTGCAGTGACTATTTGTGGCCTCAGGTCTCCTCTGGAGCCCTGTAAGTCTGGGCAGTAACATGGGAAGAGCAGCAGGATGGAGCCTGAGTTACACACAACAGCTCCAGGAGTCCTGGATCAGAAGATGGGACTGACCTGACCAGGTCTCTCCAAAAGCCCCTGAAGAGGTGGGAAGAAGCCCAAGCTGCTGCTCCTCCCCACGGAGCAGTGCACTGGTGCCCTGTGAGGGTCCACCTTTGGCCTCCTGTCACTGGATCTGACCATGCATGAGGGTAACAACCCCATCCTGGGCATATCTAACCCATCTTTGAGCAAACGTAACCCTTTTTGTTTTGGTCTTTGGAAGAAAATACCACAGGACACCAGCAGGGAAGAGCTTCCCCTCCTGCCTGGACACAGCAACTTCAGGGCTCCTTCCATGGGCCCTCTTCACTCCCTGTGAGGCACCAGAGGAATGGAAATACAAAATACCCAAATTCACATGTCCTAAGGGGCCAACAGACCCTCAGATGGCTGCTGGGGCCAGTTTTTCCTATAAAAGAGACAGGATTCTTCAGTGCCAGGGCCATGTTCAGCCCTGCCAAGAGGATTCCAGAAATAATGTCCAAAATGAAACCCAAGGGAGTTTTTCCTTCCTCGTAATAAAAATTACAATTTCCTTGCAATTATTTCCTTCCTTTGAGGAAAACTCGAGGTTTTTTTATTAATATCCACAATGAGACTCCTACTCACACTATAAATTCCTCCTACTCACACTGTAAGCTTTCCTAGTCACTAATGTGCAGCTATCTCAGAATTAAATGAGCACCTTATGAAAGATTTCATTACTCTACTATTTAATTTAGCTGAAAAACTACCCCTGTAAGGAATCAAGCACCAGGACAGGTAGACACAGGTTGTACCAGAGCTCCAGACCCTGCAAAGTGAAAGAGTTCTACTCTTCCCTCACAGAGGAAGACACCCCACCGTGCCTCCTCCTGTTCTCAATTAAACAATCCTCACATTCTGTTCCTCTGACTCGCTAATTAGTTCCTCCTCATTTCCATTCCACGGAAGTCCTTTCTGCTCTGCAAGAACTTACTTTGCTTGCACAAGTCAAAACTGTTGATATGCTCTAATCAAAGTCCTTGCACCCAAAAATAGAATCACCTGCTCTGGAGAAGATGAACAGCACAAACACCTCTGGAGTTTTTAGAACACGTGCAGAAAAATGATGCAGGTCTTCAGCTATTTTTAGAATGTGCGCAGCAAAACACTACACAGGAAAGAAAACAAATTTATCAGCTATCCTAAAATGGAGCCTTGGAGTGTTCTGAAGAATCTGGATGCAAGTGTGCTGGGATGGTCTTGCAGATTTTCAAAGCTTCAACTCCTTTCTCCCCAAACCTTCTCCTGATTATCCTGGATTAGGGAACGCCGTGGTACGTGGAAGTCAGACGCTGAAAAAGGGGTGTGAGCTGCAGAGGAGTGAAGCTGAGCAAAATTCCCAAGTGATCAGCAGAAATAAATGATTGATCTTTCACTCAGAGCTCACATCTGTTGATTTCAGTGCTTCTGTGCTTTCTTTCTTCCTCTCCTGCTAGGACCAGACAGCTGTGGAAGCGAGGAGGCTTGTTCAGCCATGGGAAGGCTTCTTGGGATAAACCAACGAGGAAAAAGAGTTTCCAAGCACCTGGGAACTAATTTACCCTTGCTCTCCTTGAGTTCAAGTCATTGAGAGTGACTTTTTAACTTAAAAAGAGAGTCTGAAAGGCGTTATGAGATGGAGGGATTTGCTCTGAACTGTTTACTTGCTGCTCCAAGAGCTCCTGGAGTGTTTGGACAATGCTCTCAGGGATGCACAGGGTGGGACTGTTGCCTGTGCAGGGCCAGGAGTTGGATCAATGATCCCTGTGGGTGCTTTCAACTCTGGATATCCTGTGATTCACTCTCCTGCCTGTCCTTTGTCTTGCTTGTTGTTGAGGACAACTCATGCCTGCCCAAGCTCCATCTTCTATCCTGAGGCAAAACAGCTCTCCAGGAGCTTCTCCCCCCAAAAACTGCCGTGCACCCGCCTCCAGACCCATCCTTTCTTTTCATCTACACAACATCCCCAAAGGAAGAGAGCCACACTTGACTGCTTGCAGGAAAAGAACCTGGTTTCAAAGCTTTCCAGCCCATAATCTCACACAACACCCTCAGCTCCTGAGTTCCAATCATCGGCCTTCATTCCACTTTATCCTGCTCCAGTATAAACCCAAAGGAGGACCTCTCCTACATTATTCTATTCATTTTTAATTTTTTTTTCCCTTTCCTTTTGACTTTAAGACATCATGTTTGCCCTCTGAAAAATATGTGGCAAACAATGGGGAATGCCTTCCCACTGAGGGATGGCAGGGTGAGGTGGGACACTGGGAAGGAATTCTTCCCTCCCAGGTGAGGGTGGGGAGGCCCTGGCACAGGTTAAGCTGACAGGATTGCTAAAACATTGCACCCAAGTCACCAAATACTCAATATTAAGGGTCTGTGGAGACAACCAAGCAGCAAGCACCATCTTTATTGGGAGCATATCAGGAATACCAGCACTGAGGCGTTTCCTGCCCTGATTTGGGATTTAATGCAAGACTTCTGGGCCCGTGCTGGGCTCAGACACTGTCTCTACTTGTTACCATTCAGTCTTCATTTGCAAATGATAATTTTTTTTTTTTTGCTTTGAATGGCATGCCTGACTGCAGGGCAGAGTAAATCCAAACCTTTTAAGCTCTGGCCAAAAATTTGCCATGAATTAGGCGACTGCAGCATATTTACAATACAAAATAAAATATCTCCATGAGTGGCGGTACGAATAAACGACGATTATTCTCCTTTTTTTTTCTTTTTTTTTTTTTTTTTTTTCTTTTTTCTGATGGGATAATTTTCAAAGCACCGATTTTGCAAAGACTCAGGAAGAAAACAATTTTGTTTCATTTCCATAACAGAATCCAGACCTTGAAAATTCAACCTCATGAGCTACAATTATGCAGCAGAACTACCACTGTGAATTTTCAAACACAATGCCTTTTATTGTCTCTTCTCATTCTTTTCCCCTTCCTGTTCTCCACGATTTTCTGTCCTGTCACCCTCTACAGAAACTCTGGAGCAGAAAGTCTGACTTGAAAGGGAAACTTTTAAGCTTTCAGGCTTCAAAGGAAAACAAGGAAACCTTCAAAACAAGGTATTTAGGGTTTGGGGTGTTTTTGGCTTTATGGGAACAAACAACAGCAAAAAGCCTGATTATATGGCAATTTGACAGCGGAAAAGTAACTCAGCTTTTCCATGAGGAATGGAGGGGTATTTTAGTCATCTCCTGGAGGATCCACGTGGATTACCCTGGAGCTGGAGGATAAAAGATGCCAAATGCTGTTTCATTCCAGGGCAGCGACGCAGCGAACTTGCTATTCACAGGAATAGGTACATTCCCAAAAACTGTCCTATTTTGTGGCCACATTTCCCACCTGCTGTGGGAGGCAGGCAGCTCTGGAGCCCCAAGACTGAGGGTGGAACTCAGCTCCACAGCACGAGCATGTCCTGCTTTCCACAGAGCAAATAAAGCACTTTGGGATGCAAGGGCTGCTTCCAAACGCAGCGAGCCCTTCACCATTAAACATCCCTGCCTGGGACATGAGTTTTTTTCCTCCTCCTAAACATGCCTCTGAGTGCCACACACTCCTGGGCTCTCCAGAAGAGCTCTGAAATCCTCGGGCTGCTTTTGAAGAAAGGCACGTGAGGCCGAGGCACCCCGTGCCCCAGGCAGCATCTGGCTGCAATTACCCCGCCCGGCGGAATGCAAAGCAGCAAATTTTTGGGGCTGAGGGGACCAGGAGAGAACAAACAGGACATTATTTACACATGAAAGGGAGCCACTCACCCCGACACCACCGCAAGGCAGCCTGACAAACATCGATGTTAGGGAACCTGTGGGGGGACAAGAAATGCACTCCGTGAGTCAAGGAGTCAGAGGTCACCAGATTCTGGGGCCAATTTCGTGGCAATTCTGCAATCAGACCGTGGGTTTTCTTCCCATGTTCAGCCAGCCCTGGAACAGCTCACACACACACACACAGTGTGCGCACTTGGGCTCCTGAAAAAGCTCTCTGTAAATCACTTGTTTTTAGGGAAGGTTTGGGAGTTGTGTGATGTTTTGAGACAATACTTGGGGAAGATGCCACCAACAATCACTCAGCGTGTCTTCTCAGATGAGCACTTCAACCCCTTCCCACTGAGGGGGGCCAGGAAATCACTGAAACACCCCAATTATCACTCATCTGCAGTTACTGGATGACTTTGGAGAGCATGGGCTTCATAAAAGAGGAAGACAGAAAAATAACCAGTGGCAAGAAAAGAAAAAACATGTGTTTTGACTGAAATAGCAAAACCAACAAGGAGAATTTGAGAAAAATTGAGAAAACCATCTGCAGGGCTAATTTTGGATCTGTAGGAAATGTAACATTGCTTTCTGGGCTGGTGTGTGAGCAGATTATCCTCCATTCAAAATTCTCTGGGGCCCTGAGCAACCTGGTCTGGTGGAAGGTGTTCCTGCCCACGGCAGGGGGTGGAATGGGATGGGCTTCAAGGTCCATCCCCACCCAAACCATTTGGGATTCTGTCACTGAAAGAGGGGTTCATGCATCTGGACTCATCTGAGCTCCAAGTGAGATGCTCCCTTTGATTAGATCCACATGGAAGTTCATCCTGCCTCAGACCCTCTGTCACATCTCTCAGTGCTAACCCACCCATTATTTCCGTATTTATCTTCTTCACAACTATTTATGATTGCTCCCCACAAATTAAAGGAGCCTTATTTGCCTAAGGTTCAACTTGTCCAACGGGTTCCAAGTATTTCCACTGTCCAGAGAGAGATGGGTTTATATTTTGTATCCTTGACAGGACACAGGGAATGGCTTTAAACTAAAAGAGAGCAGGGCTGGATGGGATATTGGGAAGGAATTGTTCCCTGTGAGGGTGGGCAGGCCCTGGCACAGGATGCCCTGAGCAGCTGTGGCTGCCCCTGGATCCCTGGCAGTGCCCCAGGCCAGGTTGGACACTGGGGCTTGGAGCAGTCTGGGATAGTGGAAGGTGTCCCCGCCATGGCAGGGGTGCCATGGGATGAGCTTTAAGGTCCCTTCCCACCCAAACCGTTCTGGGATTCTGTGATTCCCTGAAGGCACATCCCCCTTTTCATTTGCACAAGCTTAACAAGAAACATCCTGTGTCCTGAAAAGCCTTTTCCCTTTCAGGCTGAGGTTTCTCAGGTTTTTTTCCTCCTCACAGAGGTATCAAAGGCAAAGAATTTACACGGAGTCATCAGCCTTAACAAACTCTCATTTGCATCCCTAAACCTCACACAAAGCTTTGCCCTCAGCCTTCAAACCTGTCCTAAATCCACCCTCTAATGTGCTTCAAAGAACCCCAGGAAGGTAACTTTAAAAGCCTTTTAAACCCCCAACGGGAGAGGATGGCTGAAGGAGGGGTTTTTTACACGCGTGTTCCCCTCTCCACACGGAGCTTTTCCCTGATACCCTCACTCAGGCCCTGCCCTGTGGAAGCCATCAGGAGAGAAGGGGGTCATGTGGGCTGGCAGCCAGTGCCACTGGCAGCATCTCCAGGCTAAAATGGTGCCAAGTGGGCTTAGGAAACCAGGTCTAAGCTCAGTTAAGAGCTACGGGACATCCCCTTCTACTGGAGACCCTTGGGGACCTGACCTCCTGCAGCTCCGGGGCTTTTCTGCCAAGTTGTATCCAAACAGGGAATGTTCAGTACTGGAAAGCACTCAGGTGTTAGAATTTCTCTTCCCTGCAGGATTAAACTTGATCTCTACAAACACTTTAAAATGAACAATTAAAGCCTAGGGGGGCACAGAACCACAGGAGCTGAGGCAGAGCACGGGTTGCTGCCCCCACAGGTTCTCTACAAAAACCATCAGCAATGGTTCAGCAGTTTGGGTGTCCCCCCCCAAAAATGCTATCCAAACAAACTGCATCTCCAAAGGCATCTGGGGAGCTGTTGAGACAGATCGTGCCCAGAGTCAAAGAGGGAGTGGAAAAGCATCCCCAGAGAATCTTCTCAGATCTCCCAGGGAAGATTTACCAGAGTTCCTTCGGACTGACTGACGCTTTTCCACTCCCGAGCACATGACATCATAAATTCCTGAAAGTTTACATCCTAATGGAGCTATCATTCAGCTGGAGGTGTCTGCTTTTGGGTTCTCTGGCTTTCAGGCGGTGGAGAGAGCTATAAATACCGTGCTAATTGCGTGTTTAACTACTGGCTAATGGCTTCCCTCTCTGGGAGCTCATGGACACACTGAGCAATATCTTTCCAGCTCCTTTGCTGTGACCACTACATCATGAGGGCCATGGAGTTAAACCCCTTTTTACATCATCCTAAATCAGGCTAATCCCAAAATAAACCTTCTCAACAACGTCTAGGCTCCAAAACTGTCTTCTTTTGGGGTTGTGGGTTTTTTGTTTTTTGTTTTTTTTTTTTCTGATCCCCACGTGAGAACTTCCCAAATTGCCCCTCCAGCCTGCTGCTGCAAAAAGGCAGGAAGCAAAGGGAGGTGCTGATGACTCCATGGAGGTGCTACAATCCATGTTGTTTGGTTGCTTTGCAGGGTTGGTTATCTGAACATCCACCCCTTAGAATTTCTGCTGGGAAAATATAATTTTATCGGTATTTTTGCTTGTATTTTACAACAGACACGGCCCTGTTTCGGGCAGATTTGCTCTCCAGTGAAAGGGATACACAATCCCACTCCATATGAAACAACTGTAGAGGGCCCTGCATCTCTCTTGCTGACTCTCCATACAAACCTGACAGGGGTTTGTTGATGCCTGTGCAGCTGGCTGGGGGCTGCAGATCCAAATCCTTGGGAAGGTGTTCCAGTCCCTTCCCTAGCCATGGGTAACTGTCTAACACACAGAGTGCCCAAGGATGAAACAAACTACCTGAACTATCTTCCCTCCTCAGGAAAACATCCTTTTAGGTTCTGAAGACATCAAAGAAAGGAGGTTTAAGCTGCCTAGGGTTTAGGGATCTTGCCTGCAGAGAGGGAGATGGATATTGTGCATGGAGCTGGGAACAATCCTCTTGGAGGGCTAAGGATGAAGGGAGCTCCAGCATCTCACACAGGGGTCAGGAAGGGAGATTTCCCCCCAGGGAACAATACCTAGGAGCTTCTTGCTGTCCAGTTTCTGCCTGTTCAGAGGGTTTGTGCCGTAGAGCAGTGTGTGGGCTTCCGAGTGAACCGTCTGCAGCTCTTCCAGCGTCGCCTTTCTGCCACGGATGCACTGGAAGGGGAAGGAAAAGGGTGGTGAGGTCACTGGGGAACTGCCTGACTCTCTCCTCTGTTTCCTTAGCAAGCCATCAAGAGAGACAGCAAAACACTGAAATGGGTCCTCAGGTGGAAAAATTCACATTTTGGGTTATATCCTTTACTTCCAACATTTGTTGGCTCGACATAGAAAGTCATCTTCAGATTGGTTCAAGATAAAGAAGGGAACTTTAAGACAGGTGCTGGCAAGAGGTGGAGGGGATGGAGGAAAGCTGGAATACCAAAGAGATAAGGGAGTGCATCCTGAAATGGTAGGGCAGAGCTTGAAGAAAGTCAGCAGGGAATTAAGGCAGAAATTTTGCATAGATTCTAACAATAAAAGAATAAAATAATAAAAGAACAGTCTGGTGATGCTGAAAGACACTGGTAGTCAGGAGGGGAACCAGGTGAAGATCAACAACAGCTCCCCTAGTCAGAGCAACCAAAAGTACCAAGGAAAGCAAGGAAATTCAGGAAAATAAATCTTCCTTAAGGAAATCAATGGGAAATAAAGGCCAGTAATTTTGCCTGGGATCTTACCAAGATGAACAGGTATAAACATTAGAGAACACCTGCAACACCCATTGAGGAGGCCAGGCAATTAGCAGGGAGGCTTATTTGGTCCAAAATAATCCCAAATTTCCATTAAATGGGTATCCACAGACAGAGACAGGCTTGAAAGGGATAAAGGAGGGCAGGACAGGGAAATTTAGGCAATGGCAATGCTGCCACCACGTGGATGTCTTCTCTGATGGCTCGGGAGCATTCCCAGCCAGATCCTGACTTTGCTGAAATATTTATGCTCTGGGACTCAGTCCCCTCAGCTGCTCAGAGAATTGATGAGCACAAACTTCCACCCCCATTTATCATCACTACTCTTAATTGTAACTAATAACTCCTCGTTAATTTTTATTATTAACCTTCATACTTTCTGTTTAATATCTGAGCTTTTCTCTCCGTTTGCTTGCTCTTAAAATACATCAAATAAATCTAATTTAACCTCTTGTGATGGGCTGGTGCTCAGAGCCATCCTCCCATCCCTTTTACAGCACAGCCTGACCATGACTTATTAAACAGCATTAAAAACCAGTTATTAAACCACAGGAAAGCTGTCGCTCTAGAGTTTTTTACTGGGATAACTGGAGGGATAACAAACAAATCTTGCTCTTTTCTTTGGCATAATATAATAACAATAATATAAATAATAAGTATAATATCAACAAGCATAATAAAAATAATAAGTATAACATATATAAAACAAGATAATATTAATAGTACTATAATACAAAATTAATATCATATAAAATATCATATAACAAATAATAATTATATATTAAAATAATATATAATATTTAGAAAAATAACATAATGTATAATATTGTAATATTACAATACATTAAAAATAATGCAATAATAATAGTAAGTATAATATAAACAATAAGTATAACATAAATAATAAGTATAATATATAAAATGTAATATTAATAACATTATATTAGCAAATTAATATAAGATATAATATAATAAATATTAATTATATATTAGAAATCAATGTATAATATTAATATTTAAAATATAATATTATAGAATATAATATTATAGAATATTAATGCAATAAGTTATTATTATATATAATATATAATATATAGTATATAGTATATATGATATAGTACATGTACTATATATACTATATATAATATAGTATATGTATATTATATGTAATATATAATATATATTATATAATAGACCTGTTATATATAATATAATATAATATAATATAATATAATATAATATAATATAATATAATATAATATAATATAATATAATATAATATAATACATATTATATTATATTATATTATATTATATTATATTATATTATATTATATTATATATACAATAATAATGAATAATGAATAATAAAACCAGTGAAGTGGCCTGTTGGGGTGTTTCACTCACCTCACACTTGCCCCGCAGCCCTGTCTCCTGGAGCCTGGACCAGATGCTCTGGATCCTGCCTGCATGCTCGGGGTGGCTGTTGGTGTTTCCACAGGTGCACTGGTGCTTCAGCATCAACGTGTCGTACACCAGGCCTGCAGCACAGGGGACAAAAGTGCTCTCGGGTTAAAAAGGAAAAAAGGAAAAAAGGAAGGGAAGGGAAGGGAAGGGAAGGGAAGGGAAGGGAAGGGAAGGGAAGGGAAGGGAAGGGAAGGGAAGGGAAGGGAAGAGAAGAGAAGAGAAGAGAAGAGAAGAGAAGAGAAGAGAAGAGAAGAGAAGAGAAGAGAAGAGAAGAGAAGAGAAGAGAAGAGAAGAGAAGAGAAACACCAAAGATTTGCCAGTTGTAGGGGAAGAAAAGCACTTTGCACTTTACAGTCAGCGGTTCTAGGCCAAAATTTTGTGTTCTGCCGGGAGTCACGGAGAACTGAAAACCCAAACCCGCATCCGCCCCTTCCCATGGGAATCCTCAAGGGATATGAGAAGGAAATCAATACCAAGATGTGAAATTAAATGCCAGGGGAGGTGACACCTGAAAGCAGCCGTGTGAGAGCGCAGGAATGGGATCTGGGGCTTTTCCCCTGGCTACCAAAACGCCTCCAGGGCTTGGGATCCAAACCCAGAAGGACCAAGCGGTTCCCTGGAGCTGAGTTTCACCGGGCAGCTGCGCTCAAGTCTGGCACCTCGGTCATTCGCTAATTAAGGCCATTAGCGCCCACTTGGGCATCGTTATTGGGCTCGGGCAACTAAATCCTCCTGCATTCCCAAGGATTTACGGCATGACAGCAGCGCAGGAGGCTTTGATTCCCGCTCCGGAGTTGCCTGGGTAGGATTTTGGAAGGGAAGTTGGGATTCCATAGCCAACCGGACGAAAACAGCAGGTCCACCCCAGTGACAGAATTGTTTCTCTCACGCAAAAGGCACGAATTCAAATGTTTAAATCCATCTTTCCTACAGCCAGAAGCTTCAGAATATATAATAAAAGCCATTGGTTTGGGGTTTTTTTACCCAAGAAAAAGCCTTCTTGCAGAAAGTATCTGTATGTAAGTTGGTCCAGGGGCTGGAGCCCCTCTGCTGGGAGGGCTGGAGGTGCTCACCTGGAGAAGGGAAGGCTCCAAGGAGAAGAGACTTCAGAGCCCCTTCTAGGGCCTAAAGGGGCTCCAGGAGAGCTGGAGCGGGACTTGGGACAAGGGATGGAGGGACAGGATGGAGTGACAGGGGGGATTGGTTTTAAATAGACAGAGGGCAGGGATGGATGGGATATTGGGAAGAAATTTTTCACTGTGAGGATGGGCAGGCCCTGGCACAGGGTGCCCAGAGCAGCTGTGGCTGCCCCTGGATCCCTGGAAGCGCCCAAGGCCAGGTTGGACAGGGCTTGGAGCAGCCTGGGATAGCAGAAGTTGTCCCTGCCCATGGCAGAGATTTAAAATCAGATATCCTTTCAAGTCCCTTGCACCTCAAGGTTTTCCACGATTTTCGTGGAATGCAAGGGTCCTGATGAGAATCTAAAGCCTCTGAAGGCAGCAGTGGCAGGAGGTGGTTCCACCTCCCATGTGCAGGGCCGTGCACCCCAGCTGAGAGCATTCCAGGGAAATCCCGGGCGAGCACAGGCGCAGGCACAGCTGGGTCAGTGCTCCCCCCTCCAGCAGGGGCACCCTGCACAGCCTGGGAGTTCCAACGGCCTTTCAGGGAAGCCCGAGAGCAGCTGGAGCTGAGGCTGTGCCCCTGCACGTTCCCAGGCCGGCTGCAGCTGCAGTCCCACCTCCTGGCTGGGTGTGGGCACGTCGTGCCACCGGGAATCTTGGCTGCCTGCTCTGGCCCTGGCCCTGGCAGCTCTGCAGCCTCAGGGGAGGCGTCTGGCAGCTCCTCGCTCTGCTGTAGGTGAGTGCAGGGGGGAAAGAACGCCCCCCCAAAAGCCAAAGCACGCTGGGTTCCAGGGAGAGAACAGAGCCCTGGGAGCTGGCTGCCCTTGGGTCAGCTGAAGTTCACCTGGAGGAGGCTGTGCTGCAAAGCTCCCTCCAGGTCTCCTGTGTTTGATTCACAGCATCAAACACCACCAGGAGATGCTGGGCCAAGACAAGCTTGGAATTCACCTGAGGAGAAGTTTTCACCTCAGCCTGAGTTTAACTGAACTAGTGCAAGGTCTTAAATGAAATTTAGATTGGATTTATGGGAGAAATTCTTCCCTGTGAGGGTGGTGAGGCCCAGGCTGTCCCATCCCTGGAAATGTCCAAAATCAGGACAGGACAGTGCTTGGAGCAGCTTGGGATACTGTGAGGTGTCCCTGCCCATGGAACTGGATCATCTTCAAGGTCCCTTCCAACCCAAACCACTCAAGGAATCTATCCCACCCCGAACCTGGCGTTTACAGAACTTGGTTCATCAATGGCTTCTCCTTTCCCAAGGGTTTGCTGCTAACAGCAGTGTCTCAGTGAAGTTCTGTGCTGCAGTCACACATCATTTCTCTTTCCTAGAAACCAGCCCAGTGGAAAAGGGAGCTGTTCCCAGTTCCTTCCTGTGGCTGGGGACACTCAGCTGCACACACACACACGCTCACACACACAAAGGGAAGCTCGGCAATTTAAGCTCAAAATACAAAACTACACTGGCTGTTACAAGTTAATTGAAGTGGTGCTGGAAGCAAGACTCTTTTCAGACATAAGAACAATCATTTTTAAAGGTCAGCACTAAAGCAAAACCAACTGGCTTTTCTTGGCAGAACAAACATATGATCTGAGGTTCAGATAATTATATTGCTCTGCACAGGAGAGAATAAATGCCTTCATCAGAAAGGAAAAACCCTTTAATGCAGAACATCAGAATAATTTGTGGACCCATTTTTGCAGGAGATCAGAGACTGGATAATTGGAGCTATGCAAATTAATGGCCTAACCTGAGGATCCTTATTCAAGTGTGTAGAACAGAGCAGGCATGAGTATTCATTAAAGTCACGGGGCTGCTCGAGCTCGAGAGGGCAAGTTCAAGGACCGGCTTTCTAGGAGGAAGGAAAATTAAATGTCATGCTTCGGGACATCAAACTGATTGCTGGAAGGATCCAGGAAGGGCACGGCTTTCACTTTGATGCGGAGTAATGGACATCATGTTTGAGAGCTGCAGTATGTGGCTCTTTCCCCTGGACCTTTGAAGTCTCAGGTGTTGGTCACCGAGAGAGACAGGAAAATAAAATACACATCAACCCCAGAGCTTCCAGCTGTCTGGAGCTAACTCACTCCAGGGAGAGCATCAGCTTTCTGTATCATTTCTGTACAATACCACAAACATGAAAGGGAGGAGCAATTTCTTTGTCTGTTGGACAAGGACCGATCTCTTAAGGGCCACGTTCACATCCAGAGTGCTCATGGTTGACTTAATTAGGGCCATTCAAAGAGGTTTGCTTCTTGCAGCCCTCTCACCAAAACATCACACCAATTCCAATCCTCATTCCTCTGCCTTAGGATCAGCCTCCAAAGCAGTCACTTATCAGCCAGATAAGATTTCCCTCGAGAAAAAGGAGCCTGATGCACTTCAGCACTGCTTGCTTTTGAAAAAACACCCAAGACTTTCATTTCCTGCCTTCCAAAGAATAGCTCAATCCCGGTGATTAAGCTTTAGCATCCACCTCCAGAAACACAATCTCCGACACGCCACCGTGGACAACTCCAACAAAACACGAGGCAATTGAACTCACACACATGCTCAGCAGCTGAAATGCCTTTCCCCCCACCCCTTTCTCCTGCTTCCATGCCCATGGCAGTGGGCTTTTTTTCCCTGCTTCTCCTATGCAGACAGTACAGGTTAATTAAAGCAGACCTAGGGACAAGTTTTAGGACTAGTACAGAGGTCTTACTTTTATGCTTTGCACCTTAATTAGCACCAGTGAATGCCAGATTTTCTTGTGCTTTGCCTTCTCCATTCACCCAGCATAAATGCAGAGATGGGAGGGAAAAGAGAAGTCAAGCCCCTGGAATCTTACACTGGATAAATGCTGTGAAAATGGTATTTTATGGGTGAGCTACCTGAAGCATTCTGCACCTCATCACTCTGTGCAGTGCTGGATAAAAGCAGTGGGATATTCCACCTCTTATTTTAAGCCACTTTTTTCGTTTTTCAAACCCTGCCTCCGAGGAAAATAAATCCTGATACTGGAACAGCATCTGTTCCAAGCAGCACAGCTCTGAAATCTGTACTCTTACTGCTGCCTGCCATTTTGAGTGAAATTCAGAGGCACAGGTCTGAGTCAAATACAGATCCTCTGGTAGGAAAGGTTATTTACTGTATGTTCAGAGTCCTGCATGTGATTGATTGGGCAGCTTCAATACTGGAAGAGGAGGAGGAGGAGGAGAGAAGAAAGAGAAGGAATGAATAATCCCTTCAAGCAAGGCCAGGCTTCCTTGTTTTGAAAGCCCCAAGTTTTGGGGTTAAGTGTATTAGAAGCTCAAGTTTCATCTGTTCTGACCCTGAGCCAGGGGGCTTTTCCTTGCACCCTTGGCAAAAGCCAAAATCTTTTCATCTGGCCTGAACCAGAAACACAGGCTAGAAAGGCAGATCTGCTGAAATTCTGGGGTTCAACATTAACAACAAATAGGGACTTTAGAGGGCTGATCTGCAAAACTTGAGCCATTTCCTGGCTTTTGCCAGAGCCGACAGCACATGCTTCCACCCTGCCTGCAGCCAGGAATGAGGAACAAAGTCACACCAAACATGCCACTATTACTACACCACCAGGGCCTGAAAATAAACCCGATTCACAGCACTGAGCTGCGTGATGCAAGAAGTGTGGGTTAGAAATGGAATAAAAGCAGAAGTGAAAGGGAAATAACATCATGAGTCGCTCTTATTTGGGCGTTGTGGATTTTTTCCCCCCCCTTTTCCTTTTCCCAGGGAACACATCACGTTGCAAATTGTTCATTCACAAAGTAAGAGCCTGACATTTAGGGAAGAAGGCGGACTTTGAAATCAATCCTCATCACCCAGCACAGGGCTTGAGGAGTTGCAAGGAAAATCAACTTTCAGCTGTTGCTAAGGACACTGAAGAAAGAGGCAGGAAGGATTTTGGAGGAGGAAAGTTGGCTGTCAGGATACAGGAAGAACAATTAAGTTTTTTGCTTTTAGTCTTGGTGGGGAGATCACGGAATCCCAGGATGGTTTGGGCTGGGAGGGACCTTAAAGCCCATCCTGTTCCAGCCCTGCCATGGGCAGGGACACCTTCCACTATCCCAGGCTGCTCCATCCTAGCTGTGAACACTTCCAGGATGGGGATAAACACCTATTTTGCACTTGACCTTTCCACCAGACAAATGCAGGACTGCACTCATCATTTTCCTTCACAGGTAAGCAAACACTCTTTGGTCTCCTCCAGACGAGTTGAAATCACCAGCTCACCTCGTTTTTCCTACCCTGCAGGCACAGGCTCCTGCGACAGGAGCAGGGGAGGCTGGCAGGGAGCCCGGAGTGCAGAACTGATGGCATGTGATTACGGAGGGACTGGAGAAGGTGGAGGAAACAGAGCCAGCATTGCATTTGGCACTCTGTCCTTCAGGAGCACTGGCTCTCCCTGCCTTGCCTCTAAATCAGCTCTGTCACAGCCTGGGACTCGCTCTGTCTGCCTGGAGGCACTCAGCTCCAGGGCTGTGCTGCTCCTGCTGGTGTGTGCAGGGTATTTTTGCTCTGGGGAAAGGACAAGCAGGACAACAGGGGTGACTCAGTCTGCTCCTTGAGGAAGGCAGGATATTACGGAGTACCCAAATGGAGATGAGATGCAGAGCCCACGCTTATGGATTTGCAGGGACAGGGAAGAAATCACAGAACCATCATCATAGAATGGTTTGGGTTGGAAAAAACCTTAAAGCTCATCTCATGGGCAGGGCAGAGACACCTTTCGCTATCCCAGGGTGCTCCAAGCCCTGTCCAATCTGGCCTCGGACACTTCCAGGGATGGGGCTGCCACAGCTGCTCTGGACAACCCTATCACCCTCACAGGGAAGGATTTCCTTCCAATATCCCATCTAACCCTACTCCCAGCCTAAAGCCATTGTCCCTCTTCCATGCCCTGGCAGAACAGCTGAACATGAAACAGCCCAGTCACCACAGCCCCCCCTGTAGCCCTCAGGCCCCCAAAAGCTCACCTGTTGTGAACCTTGGCTTAGTGGGTGGCTCCTGCACAGACATGGGGAAGGTGGCCGAGGCGGGGGAGGACTGTGCCCGGGACAGGGGCCGGTGTCCCCCGAAGGACACGGGCATGCCAGCCGCCTCCAGCGACGCCTGGTAGTTCCTCAGCTGGTGGATCCGCTGCTGCTCCAGGAGCAGGGCTTGCTGTGGGAAAGAGAAGCAGGCAGTTGCTGAAAGAGCCTTCCCAAAAGGGTTTTTGAAGGCTCTCAGGCTTGGACTCCTTTCCCTTGCACGCAGCAAAGGAAGGTAAGATGTTTCTAGGGCCGAGTCAGGCAGGCACAGCACAGAGAGCCCTAAGCCCTGAGCCTGGTGCACACTGACAGGGTTGCTGGCAGAGGCAGCTCCATCCTCCCCCACAACTCCCTCATCTTCCTCCCTCTGTGCTCCCACCCTGCTGCACTGGGGCATTTAACAGTGAAGCAGTCCAGGCCATGGAACGAGTCCCACTCAACTGGATCCCAGGCTGGAGAGGAAGCTCTTAACTGAGCTGGTTCTCTGTGCAGCCACACCATCAGCTGGACAGGCTCCTGGTCAGAAGGGATGCCTGGTCCATCCCATCCCCTCTATTTACTCCCTCTGGCTTTGAGGCAAAACAGTTGCAAAGGAGATACTCTTTTAAACACTCCTGAGGTGTGACTGTGAATTCAGGATTAAGGTGGAGAGGAATGGCTCACTTTCAGAGGAATGGTATCACTGATAATGGTCCATCATCAGCAACACAGAATTAGAGAATCCCAGGATGGTTTGGGCCTTAAAGCTCATCCCTGCCACACAGGGAAGGCAGGCACACAACCTTCCCCTGTGCCAGGTTGCTCCAAGCCCCGTGAAACCTGGCCTCGGACACTCCCAGGGATGATGTGGCCACAGCTTTCCTGGGCAAATGCAGCTCCTGAGCCACATCCCAATGACATTCCTGGAGGACATGGATCAGCTCCATTACTCTGTGCTCCTTTGTTACTGGATTTATCACCTGCAATCCACAAGCCTCAGGTGCTTTCCCTCAAAAGTGAGCCTGGCTGGAGGCTCCAGGATCTCTAATTTTGAAGCAGGAACACTGTCCACTTGTCCCCTGTTCCCTTACATGCAGTCTTTCTCTGGAGAACTTGGTTTTAAACCATTAAACCAAAACACAGTGTCCTGCTGCTGGTTGGGATACACTTTATCTGCCCAAAGAAACAGCCATGGAAGTGTCTCAGTAAACATAGTGTCCTGGGTTGTGGAGCCAGGGTTTGTATATTCTATTTTCATCTGTTTTAAAGCAGTTGGGGAGATGCTTTTCTTTATCTCTGGTAACTCAAGGGGGGAGAGGCCTGATGCCTTTGAGTAATGGGCCAGTAGCACCTCCCCAGCCTGTACCTTCCCCTCAGAGCGGTGCATCTGCATTTCCATCATCCCATTGTGAGATGGGTCACATCCCCCCTGGCAGTGGTGGGGGGGGACAGGCAGTTTTGCTGTCTGGATAAACAGAGACTCACAGACACAAGAGCTGCTAGTTGTTTTTCACCCGATTTCCTGGGAGGAAGACCGGACTTCATCTCACCAACACCAGCCTCCATCTCACCATCCCCGAACCCCCTCCTCACCATCACCAGATCCCCCTCCTCACCACCCCTGGACCCGCTTTTCTACAGGATCATCTCTGCTCCTACAGAATCACGTCTGCCACTTCAGAAGGACTTACTTTTGGACAGCTTTCAACACCCTGAATCACAGGGTCAGGTTGTGGCTCTGACTCTGTCAGGGTTTTCCAAAATTGTTGTTTATTTGCTTGTTCGGTTGGGTGGTTTTTGTTTCCTATTACATTTGTATTGTTAATATTCACAGTAAAGAACTGTTATTCCTGTTCCCAACATCTTTGCCTGAGAGCCCTTGATTGCAAAATTATAATTTGGTGGGGTGTGAGGTGTTTGCATTCTCCATTCTAGGGGAACCCCAGTTTCTCTGGCAGAAACCTGTCTTTCCAAACCAAGACACACAGTGACCATGTTTTGTGCAGGTGATCCAGACTCTCCTCCCTGGCCTTTGTCAGCTGGCAGGTGACTCCAGGGAAGGAATCACCCCATTTTACACCGGGTTCCTGCAACCAGCCAACCCTCGGGAGCTGCTTCCCCTGGGAGCAGCACTTCCAAGCCCCAATCCACGTTTTACAACAACCCCGGCGCCAGACCTGGCGGAAGAGCAGCTCCTGCTCCGCCTGCCTCTGCCCAGACTCCAGCTCCTGCTGCGGCTCTGCCTCCTCCTCGTCGCTCTCGATGGGCTCCTGCTTGACCTGCACCACGCTGGCCAGCCCCGGGGGCTCCTTCTGGCCCGCGGCCCGTTCGCCGTAGGGCTCCTCCAGCAGGGCCTGGTGCTCCCGCAGCTCCTCCTCCGTCTCCTCGGGGTGGCTCTCGTGCTGCCGCGCCGGCTCGGTGGGCTTGGAGATGATCTGCAAGAACCCCAAAGCCAGCAATGAACTCCTCAATGAAACAGTTTTTCCGCCTCTGCTCTCCTCTGCTCCTCTGCTCTCTGCTCTGGGAAGGAGCAGTTCCGAGTTATTCTGGCTCACAATCTCAGGGGAAGGTCAGGGCAACCTTGGCATTAAGGGCCCCAAAGTCCCATGTCCCCAGTAATGACACCCCCTTGTTTTCCACTTCATCTTCCCTCTGAAGGGATAAGAGCCTCTTGTTCCTGCACGCCTCCAGATGCTGCTCCATTCACAAACCCATCGAGATGTCTGGCAATTAAATTCTGAAAGAGTACGGGGGACACAAAGCCTCCAACAGGGTTTTCGCTGCCTGTTTGCTCAACATCACCTCGAATCACTCCCTGAATTTCATCTGTGAGGCAGGAAGAATGACTACTTGAAAATGTGCACTCTTATGGAGCTGGTTAAGAGGAAACTCAGGACATGCAGCTGAGAGCAAACCTCAAGAGCAGCGCTGCTCCAACCTGACCTTCCTAACCAGACACAGTAAACATCTCAGAAAGCAGCTCCTGAACCAAAAGGAACAATTTAATTTTCACTGTAATTCACTCCGAGTTTTTGTAAGTTCTTTGGCAGGATAAAATTCACAGTTCTCTGTCTCAGACTGCTCATGATTTTTATTTGGGATAAAAAAAAAAAAAACCAACAACCCAAATGTGACCTGTTTTTAACTCCAGAGTAGGAAAACCAATCCATTTCCTCCCTTTCAAAGAGCTCAGGCTGTCCCCGTTTCACAGGCTTATAAAGAAACTGCTGCACTTTCAAAGTTGTCAGGGCAAGGTTTAATGAGGATTAGGTCATTGGTATGGAAAGCAATATTGATTTTAAATCTAATAAAGCTAAATCAAAACATGGCTATTGAACACATGCAGGAGGAGGGACTATTTGTCAGGAACTTGCTCTTTGAAGAACAGTGGCTCCAAGCTGGAATTAGCCTTTTTTCCCCCCAAAAGCAGGAAGGAAAGCTCTGCCATATAACCTAAGCAGGGCAGAGGGGCAGGAAGAGAGTTGAATCTGGCAAGGGACATGAAGAAAGAAAAGAGGAAGGCTAAGGAGATGCTGGTGCCACTGCTGAATGAGGGAAGGCACCTGGTGGCACATGAGATAGAATTAATGCCTTATTTAAGACAATCCTTCAGGAATCCCACGACTGACACCAGGGAAAAGCCTGGAACAAGGAAAACTTCCCTTGGTGCAGAAATTACCAGGTTTAGGCAACACTTAAAAGACCTGGATATCCTTAAGTCCATGGGACTCTCATGGGCTGCATTCACAGGTGATGGGACAAGAGTCCAGGGGCACAAATCAAAAACAATAAAATTCCTTCTGAAAACAATAAAACTTTTTTTTTTTTTTTTTCCCTGTGAGGGTGGTCAAACACTTGAACAGGTTGTTCAGAGAGGTTCTGGAGCGTCCATCCTTGTGAGATCCTTAAGCAAAATCAAGGTCCCTGCAAAGATTTAGGGATCAAAACCCCTCAAGGATTTTTGTGAGGTTCCCCCTGCCCCCCCCACACCCCAGTTTCATTCCATATAACACACACTGAATAACCAAACCACATTATCTAAAAATTCTTCCACCAATTTTCTTTAAGCCCTCTTAGGCTTGATGAATATTATCTGTTTTAAAGATAATTAAATCATCATAAACCATCTGCTGCTTGGTTTTTTTTTTTTGGTTGGTTTGTTGTTTTTTGGGGTTTTTTTCCCTCTGCTTGGATCAAAGGTCTCAAGCTTTTGAACTTAATGCCTTTTGAACTTCTGAACTGCACGAGGTAATTGCTGGGAAAAAATACAGTGCCATTGTCATACCTAATGGGAACGAGAGGCAGTGTAATTCCCTGGAAGTTTTAAATTATTCCTACTCCTTAAAAATGTAAGAATTAAATGACGACCACGGTGAAGGTTGAGAAGACCAAGCGGTGGATGACAAGGACATTTCAGACATTCTGTCTGCAAAGGGAATCTCCTGGTCTGTCACCAGTTCCAGCTGCTGCAACCCTGCCCTTACAGGAAGATTTTGCAGAGAGGACACTTTGTTTCCAACACCTATCTGCATCCCAGGCCCGTTCAAACTCCCTAAAAACCTTCCATTTGTGCATTTTTACGAGCACGTGCCCGAGCAATTTCAAACTGGAGGGAATAAAAGGGGCTGTAAAGGTAGCACTGAGAAGGCTTGTAAATATATCTGAAACAGTAAGCACAAAGCACCATAAACAACCCTTCCATCCCTTAATTAGCTCTCTGGCTTCCTCTGCCACGAGGTTACTCCTCTGTTTTCATACCCAGTGGCCTCTGGCTGTCACAAACTGCCACCATAAACCTCTGCTTTGCCAGGCACTGCCTCTCCAGCCTCGGGCAGATAACGACTTCGCTCCGGAATAAATTACAGCTCTCTAGTCACAAGCATTTTTAAAAGGCTCCATGGAGCTGGCAAGGTTTCTCCTCCACAGCTTTGAAATACAAAGAATAGAAATTAAAAAAAAAAAACACCCACAAAAAAAACCCAACAAAAAACACCACACCAAACCCCCCCCCCCCAAAAAAAACAAATAAACCCCCACCCAACAAAAAAAAACAACAAAAAAACCCCACCCCAAAAAAACAACAACAAAAAAATCCCACATAGTGAAGTCAGGTCATAAATGCAGGGAAAACCAAAGGGTTCATCATTTTTTTGTCAAATGTTTCATGAGGGGAAAAAAGCTGCATTTTTTTTGCTAATGACATTTCAACTGGCGTTGGATTTGTCCAGTAGATGTGATAAATACAATCAAAGAATCATTCAGGTTGGAAAAGATCTCCAAGACCATCAAATCCAACCTCTGAGCATCACCTTGCCCATCAATCCATACCATCTTTTCCAGGACACCTTTCCCCACAGTGGCAAGTTCCTGGGAGACAAAAGATCTTGAAGGTCCTTACAACAGGTTAGAGACACCTATTTACACATCAGAGATCAGTGAGGAGTCAGCCCCCAGCAGGAAAACCATGGAACCCCAGAGTGGTTTGGGCTGGGTGGGACCCCAGACCCATGGGTGGAGTGGCACAGGAGGAAGGCCAGAGGAGGAGAGAAGCCAGGAAGCAAAGGAGGATGTCAGCTCAGCCCTGACCATGCCATGATGTGCAGAAGCCAGCACAACAACCCCCTCTTTCCTCCCTCTGGAGGTGAACGATCAACTCAGGGAAGAAACAGAGCAACTCTGGACAGCTGGAGACACAGATTTGATGAAAATGAGGAAAAAAAACAGAAAAAAAGAAGGATGATAAAGGCTGAACTCATTTGACTCGATGTGGCTCTTCCCACGTTCCCCTTGGATTCCGATTTTTAACTTTTATAGACTAAGGAGAAACAAGAGGCTGAGGGATGATGAGGAGAGGCTGACTTGGGCACCAGCCATGTAGGGAGCTGGCAGAGCCTTCTGCAGCAGCCAAAGCCTACAGAAATCTCTTGATCTGGTTGTTTTGGTTTTTTTTTCCCTTAAGTACAGCAGGGGAAAAACAACTGTCTGAGGCAACCTCAGTCCTACAGCTGGGAAGAGCAGGAGACTATGTAGCTTCTGTGCCTGGAGGAGAGGGAACAACCCACCTGCAAGGCTGGATGGGGCTTGGAGCAAAACTTCTTCTGATACTACAAATCACAGAATCCCTAAGGTTGGAAAAGCCCTCTCAGACCATCGAGTCCAACTGTTCCCCCAGCAGTGCCAAACCCTGCCCCAGGGTCACACTCACAGGCTGTCTGAACACTTCCAGGGATGGTGACTCCCCCACTGCCTGGGCAGCCTGAGGCAGTGCCTGACCCCCCTTCCAGTGCTGAAGTTTTTTCTGATCTTTTCCAACCTAAACCTCTCCTGGCACTTCCCTTTTGAACACTAAACATGCAAAACAAGCAGGAAGTAGAAGCACAGGCTGATGGTGGAATATCAGCTCAGTGAGAATCACAGAATGGTTTGGGTTAGAAGGGTTCTTAAAGCTCATCCCATTGCACCCCTGCCAGGGGCAGGGACACCTTCCACTATCCTGGGGGTCTCCAAGCTCCATCCAACCCGACCTTGGACACTTGCAGGGATCCAGGGGCAGCCACAGTTACTCCAATGATTAATTCTTATTATTTTATGTAAAACTACACATTTTTCCTTAGTTGCCTTCTTGGAAACAGCAAGACTTGTTTGGCTGCAAGCCCCTCAAAAATTTCATCTGCTGCAGACACCTAGCAGGGAACGTTTAGGGCCAAAATCTCAAAGTTTGGAAAAATCACATGGAATTAAGAAAAGCCTGATTTATGAGTATATAAATCTAAAAAATACTTCAGGAGTATTATTTATGGGAAATCCACAAATAAAAAAAAAAAATTAACAGGCAGTGCTATTGGTCCTGCTAATAATTAAATTATATTTTATTTTATTTTTAGTCCTGCCTTTAACTCTCCTACACACACAAGGGTCCTAAAATATCCCCACATCTGGGAAAAGTCTTTTCCCATGTCAGCACTTGGATGCTATCCCACGGGATAAATCCGCCACACGCACGCAGCGCTAGCACCGAAGCGATTTTAACTCGTGACTCCTATAAATCAAACACAGGGAAATCAGCTTAATTAAACCCTCTCTGACTGATTTTGCTGCGGAGAGTGATGGACAAAGCTGGAATTCAGAGTGCTCCAGCGGCTCTCCAGCTCCTGGGAGGTCCAGGATAAAGTCTGAATGAGCTCAGCGGATACGTCACAGCCAAAGCTTTGGAAAAGCTTTAAAAACCTTCACGCAAAAAATCCCTCCAGCTGACACTTCCCTGAACAAAGAACCCCAACTCGCCGCCCCACACCCCATGGCCCTGGGCCCGAGGAGTGTTTGGAAGGAGGGGCAATGGGATCCCTGTGGAGCAGCAGCTCCCCAGGGCCCCGTGTGCAGGGCTGAGCCAGGGCCAGGGCTGGCACCCGTGGTGGCAGCGCTCCAGGAGCACAGCATTGACGTCAGTGACTTGTGTAATCATCCTGCCTCGGCCCCGGCCCATTAGCAAGGGTTTGGGGCTGGTGTGTGTGTGTGTGGGGAGGGGTTGTGGCTCCTTTCACCCCTTGATCCAGCCCTTGGTGGTTGTGTTTTCTCACAGGACTGGAACGGTGGCAATACTTGGAGGAACCTCTGCTGTAATTAAACAGCAGCGATTTGAACGGCCGCCTGCCACGGGCTCATCCTGAGCCCCAGACCTGCTGCTGGAATCACTGCTGTCCTAAGGAAAGCCTCCACTGGAACTCCTTGGGAGGAGTGTTCAAAGCCTCAAAACAGCACCAATCCCAGAATGGTTTGGGTGGGAAGGATCTTAGAGATGATGCAGTGCCACCGCCTGTCATGGACAGGGACACCTCCCACTGTCCCAGGCTGCTCCAAGCCCCAGTGTCCAACCTGGCCTTGGACACTGCCAGGGATCCAGGGGCAGCCACAGCTGCTCTGGGCACCCTGTGCCAGGGCCTGCCCACCCTGCCAGGGAACAATTCCTGCCCAGTATCTCATCTATCCCTGCCCTCTGGCAGTGAGAAGCCATTCCCTGTGTCCTGTCCCTCCAGGGCTTTGTCCCCAGCCCCTCTCCAGCTCTCCCGGAGCGCCTTTAGGCTCTGGAAGGGGCTCTGAGGTCTCTCTGGAGCTTTCTCTTCTCCAAGTGAGCACCTCTAAGTCTCTCAGCCTTTCAGCAAACGTTTCAGTAAATCTGAATAACTTCCTTCACCAATATGTTCTGGTGTTGTCATGCCTGAGAGAGGCCCAGGGATGTTGGAGGTAGAGCCTACAAACACACCTGCACTAGAGACTCCGAAATCACACGCTTGAAGCTGCTGTGGAGGAAAAAAAGGCATTGAAAGCTTCATGCCTACCTTGTTGATGTGCAGCTGCTGCTGCTGGAATTGCTGTTTGTGTTTCTCCAGGAACTGCTGGTGCTGCTGCTGGATCACCAGCTGCTGGAGGGCCTGGGCGTTCTGGGGCAGGGGAGCAGACTGGGTGCGCCCGAGCGGGCGGTGCTGCCGCAGCTTGTGGATCGAAGGGGAGACCCTCTCTCCACCCACCAGGGGCTGTGCATGCAGGGGCAGTCCTGAAAGATACCAGTCTGAAGATAATATGGAGGAAAAAACAGCAGAGGAGAAACAAAAGGAAGAAGAAAGGAAGGGAGAAAACGGCTGTTGAGTAACGCTGATGGTGACAGTGATACCATGTCAAACCCAGCCACCTCGCTGGAGCTGCCTTGAGAGAGAGCAGATACATTAATCACGACTGCACAGAGCAATGCTCTGCTTGGTTTGAGTTCTGTGTCTGCTTGGTGACTCATGAGACCCTCTGGAAACATCTAATTTTTTCAAACCAGCAGCACCTTACCGACCCTTCTGTCGCCTACAAGAGACCACAGCGGTCTGGGGAGGTTTAACCCTCACAGCTCGCCTTGGCTTAGGGACTGATCCCAGGTTCAACTCAAGCTGGACTAGGGCTGCAGTCACTTTCGGGCAAGAAGCCCTCTGCTCTTCTCAGGCTTTGGTTTAGGAGAGGGAGAAGCTGCCCAGAAGTCTGCAGGCAGCTGGATGCTGAGGATTGCAAACACCTTGGCATTTGGGTCCCAGGATGTGACCTCCTTTCCCAGCAATTCACAGAACTGCCCTACGTGGAAGGAGCTGACTCATGTGAAAGTCTCTTTTCTCAGTAGACTTACAGAGTTTCTCCCACTCTCTGCTTTTTCTGAAAGGGATGATGTGAAAGGGTATTTGATTTTATAAATGCATGTCTCTACAGATGTCGGTGTGTACACACACGGGTCTGTGTATGAATACACAGATAATTGGGAAAGATGAGTTCCTCTTCCCTGACAGCACAGCTCCTCCTCCCAAAATTTCAAATCAGACAGCAGAGCTTGCACAGGGTATTTTGGAAGACTACCTTCCTCCAAGGCAACAGCCATGGAGCTCCTGGGAAAGCTTTCCAGAAGACACCACGTTCACAGAGTCCTGGAACAGCTGGGTTTGGGAGGGACCTTAAAACATCTCATTCCACCCCCTGCCATGGGCAGGGACACCTTCCACTGTCCCAGGTTGCTCCAAGCCCTGAGTATGTTCCATCAGGAATAAGGAACATCAGCACATGCAGGAGACTACCCTGAGTAACCATTCCCAAAAGGAATGGCACAGGTAAGGAATTCTAGTCTGGCTTCCCAAACTGGCAATGTCAACCTTCTAGCACAGAGAGAGCCATCATGGCTGGAGAACTCTGCACCTGTCAGGGGACTATGTCCAGAGCTCAAGGCTCTCCAGCAGAATCCTAATAAACTCCACATTTTGCTTCCAAGGAGTTTCCAACTACTAGCTGCAGCTTGGCAGCCAGTGCACTCAAGGCTTTGGGGACCACGTGTGAGCTCGCTGCCTCTCAGCTGCTGCCCCTGGAATGTTTCTCCTTGTTCCTGTGTCCTGACTCTTTCTCCTGAGCGCTGGGTTGGTCCACATTGTACTGGCTCAGAAAGCACGGCGTGGAGCAGCTGGAACAGAAGGACTTTGCTTGGAAGCAAAGGCAGGAGGCTGGGAACAGCAGGCAGCAAACACCACACCTCCCTGCATCAGCCTCCCCACATCTACGTGCTCCCAAGCTTATCCCAACCCCGTGGGTATTCCCGGGGTTTGGATGTACAACCAACAGCCACGAGCTGCAAAGCCCAAGACACCTCCCAAGAGCTTCCATTAGAAATGGAAGGAAGGGAAGGAAAACCAACACGTCAGCAACTGAGGCAGAACAGCCTTTTGTCCCAGCACCACACACAGGAAACCAGGAACGCATCCCAGTGGGAATTATTGCTTTGAATCCAGCCTATTTATAGCCACAGGCCTTCCCACAGGTAGTTCATTCTGAAAAGCCAGCAGCGGGAGTGACTCACGGCAATTAACATCCTGGAAAGGGAATGCACACAAATAAATACAATCTGTTGGGAGGCAGCTGATTTTGCCACGGTTTTGCTATTTATATTAATGATGGAAAGGAAGTGTTTCAACCTGTGATTTTCTAAGTGTGTGCCTTTCATGCTTTCATGGAACAGGAACCATCCATGGAGAGCAGGAATCATTAAGATGCAATGTTTTTGCCCTCGCTTTGATCTGAGCTGGTCAGAGCTCTTAAAAAATAGAGCTTTCAGCTTTTACCAACCAACTTCTGCTATCCTGATGGAATAACAGTATTGATGCCTGATTTTTCCTCTCACCAAAATGAGGTGGGAGATCCAATTTGGGAAAAGTCACCACTAATCACAACCCAACAGACCCCTGCTGCTTCCCTCTCTTCTCCAGGTGCCCAAGCGCTGCCCCGGGAGCGCTCACCTGTGACCAGGGGCGTTTGTGCAGTTGGCTGTTCCAGCAGGACCATGTGCTGCAGGAGAGGGTTGTGTGCAGTTCCCCCATCCCTCTCCAACGTTGTAGTGCTCAGGTAGGGAGTGAGGTGAGTGCCAGGGAATAAGGAGATCCGCTGCTGCAAGGCTGGGATTGCCAGCCTCTCCGCGTCCTGCTGCGCTTGGCCCGCCTGCCAACGCACCACGGCACAGGGGGTTAGCAGACATCCCAGAGGCTGATCCCCAACCTCCTGACAGCCCAGAGGCTGATCCCAACCCCACTGACACCCCAGAGGCTGATCCCCAACCTCCTGACACCCCAGAGGCTGATCCCCAACCCCCTGACAGCCCAGAGGCTGATCCCAACCCCAGTGACACCCCAGAGGCTGATCCCAACCCCAGTGACACCCCAGAGGCTGATCCCAACACCCTGACAGCCCAGAGGCTGATCCCAACCCCAGTGAAACCCCAGAGGCTGATCCCAACCCAGTGACATCCCAGAGGCTGATCCCAAGCCCAGTGACACCCCAGAGGCTGATCCCAACCCCCTGACAGCCCAGAGGCTGCTCCCAAGGCCACTCACGCTGGAAGGGCCGGTGGCAGGCAGTCCTAGCGTGATGTTGGGCAGGGAGGGCGAGGTGTAGAGCGGGAGCTGCGTCACGGAGCCCTCGCGGTTGACGAGCCGGTGAGCCAGGCTGGTCTGGAAAGGAGAGCGAGCACGGGGTGAGAGCCCATCCATCCCCAGAGCCTGGCACTCACCAGGGCAAGGCAGCAGGAAGGGACACAGAGGGGACACGGAGTCTCCAGAACTGCACAGACACCCCAACGATCCCACCCTGAGCGTCCCTGGCAGCATTCCCTGGGGAGCCTGGGCAGTGCCCAGCACCCTCTGGGGGAAGAATCTTCCCCTGACATCCAACCTAAGCCTCCCCTGGAACAGCTGTGTGCTGTTCCCTTGGTACTTATCCTCCTCAAGCATTTGTCTTTTTAAAGGTAAACCAGACTATCTTAAAAAAAAAAAAAAAAAAAAAAAAGCCTCACAATTGGTGTTTTTCTCTTTAGCAAATAACAGACAATTTATGTTATTTGCTAGCGTGTGTTAGCATAAATCAGACTTCAAAATCCGGTCCCAAAGCCTCAAGGTTGCATTTATGGAGCTATTTCCTGATTTTCAGGATAAAATGCAAGATTTGCTCAGTTATCTTACAGGCATTTGAAGCAAGAACACTTTAGCAAAAATACCTTTAATTTCTAAACAAGACTGATTTGAAATACGCACTGGAAAACCCATTATAAAAATTGCAATAAAGTGCCTGGTTTTCCTGTTAGTGCTCTGATCACCCTGAGGTCTCTGCAGGTGATCTTCCAACGTAAATAGAATTTAGACTTCGAGAAAACTTCTACAGAAGTCTGTTAAACTCAGGTGCTGCTGTGAAAAAGGCGATTTTGTTTAACTCAATATTCTGTAATGGGGCAATCTGTACCTAAGTCGTGGCTGTCCCATCCCTGGAATTGTTCAAGGCCAGGTTGTTCCACCCCCTGCCATGGGCAAGGACACCTTCCACTATCCCAGGATGTTCCAAACCCAAAATGCAGCCTGACCATGGACACCTCCAGGGATGAGGCAGCCACAGCCTCTCTGGGCAGCCTTTTTTTTAACAGACTCATTGAAAAAAAACCCTTCATTTTCCTCTCTAATCTAAAGTGACTCTCCATGTGATTATTTGTACCCACACACTTCTCCTTCCAAGTGATTTTTTAGCACTCCTGGCAATTTTGCTTTAATTTAAATTACATGATGTCAGTGTGCCATTGAAAATAAGATACTTATTGTCAGCAGAGGAATGAAATATTTTACTGATATCATAAATGAAACAAAACTACATCCATTTTCCCTCTGAACAATCAATACTCCGGAGTTGTGCCTCAAAGCCTCTCCTGGGGATTTGATACAGAAAACAGAGGAGAGAAGAACACAGAGGCTTGATGCTCTCAGCATATGGGATTTGGCAGCATTATCATCACTTTAAACACACAGCTCCCATCTCTGGGCTGTGCACAAACAGGCCTGAATTGCACACAGCCCTTTCTGAATGCACAATTTGCAGCTGTACTCCAGCAGCTTTTACAGGCTTGTACCAACTGCAACGGCAGTGAATGCTGTGTGCCTTTCAGGCAGGGGAAAACCTTTAAAAACACTATTTCAAAACAGAAAGTGTCTGCTTTAAAGGAGGCAGGCCTGCAGTTTTTCCCCACTGCAGGCACTCAAATAATGAATTTGGGCACCATCCTCCTTGGTTCAAGGGCTGATGCAGCCAACTAAGAAGCAGTGGGATATACTTCTCATTTAAAATAAAACATGAAGCTAAGAACAAAACACAACATCATCTTTTCAGAAACACTCCAATATTTCCAAACATTTAATGGTGGGAACATGGGAAATCCTGGTCCATTGGTATTCAGCTCCCAGGTCATACAACTCCTAGTGAAGAAGAAGATTTTAAAGAGACCAAGCCCCACTTATTTTTTCCCAAATACAGGCCAGTGGGTCAGCTGCGATCACACGATATAAATGCTGAAATAAAAGGCAGAGTTCTTTTTCTTTGGGAAAGGGAAAAGCTTGGGCAGGACAAGGCTTTTCTTCAAATTGTTTGTGTTGCTCGTGCCTCAGCCTAAATCACAGAATTACTGTATTACAAGCAGTAATGATGGAAAGACTTCTTCTTGTGGTCAGTGTCCATTTGATTAGATGTTGGTGGTCTAGTCCCAGATGATCAGCTCTAACTATTAAGTTGAAAAATCAAATGAATGAAGAGGATGCTCCAGCTTCACACTCACCTGCAGGAGCTGACTCCAACTTCATGGAATGGTTTGGGCTGGAAGGGGCCTTAAAGACCACCTGATTCCAATCCCCTGCAGGGACTTTTGGGAAGCTGCCTGCTCTGTTTATGTCACAAAAAAACCCTGTCAAATCCATTAGTTTTTCCATCAGCAGCAACTGGGAATTTGCAGCTTGCTAAGGACAGGCAAGACTGACAGCTCCTGGATCAGCAAAACCAAAACTCAGTGCTCGTCCTCTTGGGGCAAGTGAAGCCTCCACCTCCCACCATCTTGATCTTCACAGTAATAACCTGAATCTGTAAGGTTTGCCATGGACTAGAGTGGCTGGAATGTGTGCTGGATTGTTTGGCAGGGCAGAGGGTGGAGGAGGAGGCATGTTCCCCATATTAAATACTGTTACACTACATTAGAAATAAAAATAAAGTGCAAATCTGTACCAAACTAGAAAGCAATAAGGACTGACATTTCCACCATCAGAAGGCCTTTTCAATTCTAAAGGAATATTTGTGGAGAACAAGCCCCAGCCTGTTTTTGGAGCCCTGGTGTTAAGACAGACTCCATTCATGGGAAGAACAGCTAATGGGAAGCTGGATAAAAAGAAATGCACCAGTAACATCAGACAACCACACTGGTTTTCTACAGGCACAATTTATAGTGGGAGCCAGCTCACATGGCCCAGACCCTTTGGAAAAGCTTGGCTCCAGGATTCCTGAACACAGGAGCTGCTGTGCTCAAACCAACCCCACCTCACCCTGCCCAGGGCACCCAGCGATGCCTCAAGTGATGGTGGAAGTTCATGGGATTATAAACCAGCACATGGCACCAATCTTTCAGATCCCCAGTCATGGAGGAAAAGTTTAAACCCATTCCTTTTAATCCAGTTATGGTTTGGCCATATTTAGACCAGCCTAGTGCACACAACAAATCCACCCTATACACCGGAATTAATTCCCCAGACATTAAAATACTTGCATTTGACCTTGCTGAATCCCTTTACTTTTACTCTCCCCTCACTACAAAACCACTGCAAGTTACCACAAGCTGCCTGTGAGCTGCTTCAAACCAGATTTAATAAAACAGATAAGGCAGCCTGTCAGCCCAGGCTGAGAGGTAATTCCCAAAGTCTGCTCCAAGTCACAAGTCGGGGTTTTCCTTCCGTGTGGTTTAGTCCTAAAGCTCTCCCCCAGGTGATGGGTGTTACAAAGCAGAGGCAAGGAGGGCTCTGTACCTCTGCTTGGATGCTCGTGACTGATCCTGCAATCCCGTTCTCCGTGCTGATGTTGTTGGAGCTGTTGTTCGGAGAGCTGGGACCAGAGCCAGGAGCACTGTTGCATGCAGAGTCTGAAAAATACATCCAAAACCAACTTTTAACATTCGAAACCATCTCTGTGATGGTATTTAGACAGATAACAACCCCACAAGTTTTGTTTTGGATGAAAGCAGCCCTCCTCCTCCTCCTCCCCTTCTTCCCCCTAAATCTTCCCAGGGCTCTTAAAATACCAACAAACACTTTCAAATGGTTTATCCAAGTACCTACTCAGCATATTTAAGTCTCCTACCCATGGAGATTTCTCTTAGAGTGTATTAATAACTTGAATTATGATTAAAAGATAATAAAAGGAATGGAAGGTTTGAAGAGGTCAGACTGGAGGAGGTCGGAGTTGTTCTGCTTCATTTTTCTGGAAGGACCTCTCTCACCCTCTTTCCCTCTAACCCTAAAGACACCTCCTTGCATCAGACCTCCCTCAGAAAGTCTCTCACCTGTCGTATGGTACAGCTGCTAGCGTTCCTCCTTTTATTTGGGAAGGTTAATAACATTCAAACCTTCCTTTTTGAACTTTCCTCGTCCCCAAGCATTCGCAGCCGAAGACTCTCCCAGCAGCTGCAGTGGCTCAGGCTGCAGCAGGCTCCTCATTACTCCAGGAGGAATCAAAGGTAATTTTTACAAAGGCCTGGGAGGGACAGGACAGGGGGAATGGCTTCCCACTGCCACAGGGCAGGCTTAGAGGGAATTGTAGGAAGGAATTCTTCCCTGTGAGGGTGATAAGGCACTGGCACAAAGTGCCCAGAGAAGCCACGGCTGCCCCAGCCCTGGAAGTGTCCAAGGCCAGGTTGGAGCAACCTGCTCAAGAGGAAGGTGTCCCACCAGAACCCCCTGCATTCTTCAGGGATTAAACATAATTTCTATTCCCCCAAGTGGGACTGTTTTTGAAACTTATTTTCTGTTTAAAAGTTCCCTCTGACCACAACCACTCCAATACTTTTCTAACAGGCTCCAGGCTGGCTTCTTGAACCATGTCCATGCCAGTGAGAAATGGGAGCTTCCACTGCCATTTCTGAAGTCACTGCAGGGAAAAATGGTCAGCCAGCAGGAGCCGTGTGCCATACAGCATTGTGTGAGTGAAGGAAATTGGATTCTCAGGTCTGAAAGGCTGCCAGAACTCAGAGTGTTTGGATAAGGCTCTCAGGCACAGGCTGGGACTTTTGGGGTGTCCTGTGCAGGACTGGATTATCCTTGTGGGTACCTTCCAAACTCAGGGTATTTATGATTCCACAACTTTTAGCTCTTGAAATCCTACTTCCCCTCTGCAAACAGAGAGGCTCTGACAGAGAAATGCTGAGGCATCCCAGGGTCTCCCAAACCCACCCTGCTGTCAAAAGGGAGCTCACTTTCAGTTTGATGGAATGATGATCGTTTGCCTCGGAGCAAGACAAGCCTGGCAAAGCTGTCACTGGGTGGTACTTACACAGAGGCATCCCTAGATGGTGCTAGGAATTTACTTTACGGTAATCTCATCACATCCTTTCCTCTGATCTCACTTGCAAACTTTGGTATTGGAAAGAGAGGACTTTTCAACAAGGAACTGTCAGTTGAGTAGTCAAAAACAAGTTTTCTACAGCTGTATGTATAAACCTCCCAGGCCAAGAACCTTTGCCTGTTTTCCACCCTAACTGACACAGCTCAGGTGTGTCCCTGCTCACAAGGAGCAGACATGGGCAGCTGCCCCTCCTGAGGGAGCTGAGGACAGCGACCAAGCCTGACCTCAGCTTCCCCCAAGCTGGACAATTCCAGTGCCCTCAGCTTGGTTCCAGCCCTCCTGAAGCACAGGAAGGAGAGGGGAGTGCATTTGGGGAAAGGAGGAGGGGGTGAAGAAGGGAGGGGGTTGTCACTTACCCGCCGTACCCGTGACGTCCAGCGGGCGCTTCTTGAGCGCGGTGACCACGGGCCCGTCCTTCCTGCGCAGGAGGGGGCTGCTCCTCCTCTCAGCCACCTTCTGCTTTAGTCTGGAACGCAGCTTCAGGTTGGGCTCAGAGGCTGGCCAGGAAAATGAAACGGTGTTAGGAGTGTCTCAGCAGTGTTTTACTCAGCCTGCAGGTGAGCTGAGTTTAGCTGAGCTGAGTTGAGTTGAGTTGAGTTGAGTTGAGTTGAGTTGAGCTGGCTGGCTGCAGTTGAGCATTTGCAGGAGGCTAAACTAAATTAAGTCATTTGCTAACAAATATTTGGAACACAGATTTGGAGCATAACAAACAGGTCCCAGCCCATGCAAAGTCTGGATTCAACTATGACAGGCATTTGAATTAAAAATGTAATACTCATCCTGCAGAGTCTTCTCTGAACGAAGACACAGATTAGGGATTAGTGCAGAGTTTCCCACCTCTGCCCAACTTGCTCCCAACCCAGCAGCAAACCCAGCTGATGGGGATCCAGGGAAGCAGCAGAGGAACAGCTGAGCCAGCTGAGATGCTGCTGTTGGTTATCTCTGCTGCGCTGCTGGAATGGGCAGCTCCACACCCTCAGAGTCATCTGACCCCAGGGTGAGCTGGCTGAGGGAAGGACGCCTGGGCAGGGGGAAAGAAAACACCAAAATCAAACCCCACGAGCAAACCAGGTGATTGTCTCCCTGCTGGCTCCCTGTGTCAGCTGGAGCCAGTGTCAGCTCAAGGGAAAGGGCATGAAAGCGTGGCCAAGGAAAGCCAACACCAGGGAGGAGGAGGTTTGTTTGTTTGGGAAGCATCCTGGGGTTACATCATCACAGCCCCACAGTTCAACCCTATCTAACAGCACATCAGACACCTGGGAAGTTCCAGACTGCCCAGGACAGGTGTGGATGCATCTCCTGCGACCACAGCCTAGTGTACACCATGCTTTCGAGAGACTCCCTCCAAAACCCAAATCCTGAGATCCCAAAAAAGCCAAGGCAGAGCTCCTGGAAGCCCCAGCGCCCCTGGGGCCAGGACAGCTGGTGACAGCTCACACGTTATCGAGTCTCCATCAAGGCCATGAAGCTTTAATTCAAGACTCCTCCTGCAAGATGATTTCCTCTGGGAGCTTTCTGATCTCCTGAGCCCTGAGTGAAATACCTGCTGTGGGGTTTGAGGGCTCCTGACAGAGCTGAGATGAGTGAACCGGCCCCATCCTTTCCCTTCCTCAACAACCCTGCTGCTTAATCCCTGTGAACCAGCAAATCCTGGGCTCACTCCATTACCAACCAACACACTCCAGGGTGAATCATCTACATTTCTTTAGAAGAATTAAAACAGGGTTTACAAACTGATTTGAATTAACTCCGCCTGGCTACAGCTATACTTCCCTTGACCACCGGGTCACGTCGAAGATCAAGCCTGTCAACGTTAATTGCAGGGCTCCAAAAATCAGAAGGCTGATGAATTCAAGATCAAATGCTTGAAGTTAAGCCATCAACGCAGGGCTTTGATGGAATTTTTTGGAGGAAGAAAAAAAAAAAGAAAGGAAAAAGCTTTTTTTGTGTATGTTTTGGAGAGAAAAATGCCAGCAAGAGATAGCGGGAGCACTAAAAAAAATAAAGTGCTTCCTCAAGATGATGCTTCAAATGCTGAATGAAATGCATTAGCAAGGGGGGAAGTGTCTTAGAGAGAGAGAATTTGCATATAAAATGGCAGGGGACCGAATGCAAATCTGCTCCCAGGGCAATATTAAAGACTGGACCAGTTCAAACACAAGCTCAGGCTCCGAGCAGCAACTTCTCCAAGTTCTCTTTGAAACAAAAGTTGACTTAGGATTTTAAAAGCAGTGTTTGGGTACACACCTCATCCCACATCCTAACATTCCCAGCTGTAATTTGTCCCAATTTCTGAGCATTAACAGCTGCCTGGATGCCACACTCATGGCTGGAGGGAGATGATCTTTAAGGTCCCCTTTTGCAGAAGGGGAAGGTGTCACAGCTGGATGCTGATATATCCATTTTAAATCGAGGAAATCTAAGCCTACGCTACAGCTGTTGGAAGGATCTGTCCTTCAGCAAAGGAAAACATGGCAATAAAAACTGTATTTCAGCCCAAATTTTATTCCTGGTGCTCAGCTAAGAGGTGGTTTCTGTTGGGAACACACAATTAATTAGGTGGCTTTCAAATACAAAGAAGGAATGGGTTTGAAACACCTTAAATATGGCAGAGAAACAAAAGACTTGGGGTCACAGATTACCTAACACACCCCATATTTAAAGGCACAATAAAAACCTCCTTCCATAGAACAAAGAGGTGAACAAACACAGAAAATGACAGCCTTAAAAGAGAAAATACCTCCAGCGTAAGTGGTTGCCAAAGACACGTACTGGAATTTGTCAGATTAAACTATTTTAAGGCAAAATCACTCTGTGTTTTCCCCTTCTGCTGGGGGATCGAGTTTCGAAACACCAAAAGGTCTATTTAAAGCCCTGCTCTGATTTTGTTGTTTATCCCTCAGATATAATCCCAAATCTAACATGGCATCAGGACCTCAGCGAGCGTAATCCCTACACAGATTTAATTGGGTGCTCCAGAGCCCAAAGTAGGTGAATTAAAATTCAGCACAGGCAGCGCAGCCTCAAACTCACAGAATTTACATAAAACCTATTTTATAGTAAAAGAACTTAGGCTTGTTCAGATGCCTTTTAAAACTATTACATAATGAAAATATTTTTAAGCTGAAGAGAGCTGTCTTTTGCAAGTGTAAAACAGGAATCTGAACATCACAGAAGCATCAATACCTGACAGTCAGTGCAGCTTCAATGCTGTGTGAGGAACACCACTTCCACTGGAAATCTCCCCAAATCCACCCTGCCAGGCAGCATGCCCAAACAAAGGCTTGCTAACTGGAGTAAATTTAAAATCTGGAGACTAAATTACAAAACCTAAGTTAAAAAAATTACCGCTCCTCCACATCTCAAGGTGAAATATTTACAACAAATGCCGTGAAATTATCAAAATTCCCCTCCAGCAAACAAATGAAGCCCATGCCCAAATCTGAGTCAGCTCCCACAAAGCCAGTGGGATTTCTTAAGCACTGACATACTTAATTTGGCCTATAATAAGGATTTATACAAAGAATATTTTGTTTTCCTCCTAGTAAATTAATAACCAGAACATAAACCAAAAGCTTCCCTGGTTTTCACAGGCTCCAACCCAAGTTACCCCTCTTATACATCACTGAGTGCAGCAGGACCCATGTAATCCAATTCTTCCAACATTTGTGTCATTCCCATTGTTTTTTTTCCTAGAATTGCAGCCCCTAAGCTGCTGAACTAATCCAACATTAAGTCTGTGGAAGTCAAAACCCCACCGAGTCCCAGGCAGAGTTTTCCCTGTTCCCACTGCCCATCCACATTTGTGGAATAAAAGCAAACAGTGCAGCATGAAACCCCTGCTGCCAGGGGATGTCCTTGAACATCTTCATTTCAGCAGCTGGGGACTGGAAAGGGATGTTATTAGTTGATTATTATTAGTAGTATTATTATGTTTCAGACTAAGCTTTATTAGTCAGGCAAAAGCCAACAGAATTATCTTGTCTCCCTTCTAACATCCATGAGAAGACTCCATGAGGAGAGGGAACTTAAGCAGAAGGAGGGAAAGGGTTAGATGGGATACTGGGAAGGAATTGCTCTCTCTGAGGGTGGGGAGGCCCTGGCACAGGGTGCCCAGAGCAGCTGTGGCTGCCCCTGGATCCCTGGCAGTGTCCAAGGTCAGGTTGGACACTGGGGTTTGGACAGTGGGAGGTGGCAGGGGGAAGGAATGGGATAAACTTTGAGGTTCCCTCCAACCCAGTCCTGGGATTCTATGAACAGTGCAGGCCCCTGGGACGCAGAGATGGAGCTGGGAGGACCAAGGAGGAGGAGGGTGGGCTCCCTGAGTGACTAGGATCCCCAAAGGTGACGCTAAACCACAAGATTTTGTTCGGTCTCCTCCTGGAAGAGGTTTCTCTTTTGGTGCACCACTCACAAGAAGTATCTTATGATTGTGTAATTCCACAATCATTAAGGCTGGACAAGACCTCTGAGATGACCAAGTCCAACCAAACCAGCACAAACCATGTCCCCCAGTGCCATGCCCCATTTTTTTAACACTTGTGGTGATGGTGACTCCACCACTGCCCCAGGCAGCCTGTTCCAGTGCCTGACCACCTTTCCAGTGTAGAAACCTTCCCCCATATCCAAGCTAAGTGTTATTTTTGGATCAGACAGACTGACGGCCTCCAGCTGGAGCAGGACAGGGTGTTTCCAGCAGGGATTTCTCTGGGGGTCAGGGCCTCCTCTCAGTGCCTGGGTCTGTGGGAAGCCAGGCTCCCAACCAGGCTGGCTGGAAGGACAATGTAGGTGGGAAGGCAGAGAGGCTCTCGAACTGGAGTGACACTCCATGCCACACAGAGCTCCAAGATTTCCTCTGGGTTATACTCCCATGTTACACCAGGGGTTCTGATTTGTCTGTTTTCCTCCAAACAACCTTTTGTCCTAAAACAAACCACTCCAAACACTCCAATAATCAGAACCAGCTCAGAGGGACATGACACTTTCCTTGACAAATGCAGCACGATGACTGTTGGCAAATCCTTTCATTTCCCCTCTTATTTCTTGCTAATTGCAGCAAGTTCACACCAATTTCACCTGCTTAGCTGCAAATAATACCCAAACAACTCCAGTTTTCTGCAACACCAGCAACATCACAGGAGGCTGGATGCTTTCCTCTCTCAGGCTCCTTCCTCTCTTTTGCATGGAAAAAGAATCATGGAATCACAGAATCTTTTAGGTTGGAAAAGCCCTCCAAGATCATCAAGTCCAAGAGGAAAAGCACGTTAAGAAGTGAAGTAATTCCCTTTAAATCTTCATGATGGTGGTGGTGTCAGCTTTCTAAGTAACAGCATGTTCCAATACATCCACTGCTCGAATTTCAGAAAGCAGGGAATGCCATCAACAACCTGGTTCCTGGGGAGGAAATGAGGACAGGATTCCTTGGAAATGCAAAACTGAAAAGCTCTGCTAAAACCCACTTCAGCAGCTCCAAGAAAGGTGTTGACAAACAACTCTTGGGGTTATCAAAACAGGCTCTCCCAACTCAGAGTCTAAAATCACTCTGTAAGGATTCTCCAGAGATTTTCCTTACAGGACCCCAGTGCAGCACATAATGAATGTTATTAAATTTGGGAGACACCAGCCTTGATCTGGGAGCAGAAAATGTCACTTTCTGCTCTCTGCACTTTAGAGTTTCCCCTCTCAAAAGCTGTCAGTAAAACTCCGACACCAAATCCTACACAGAACAAAGGAAACTCCCCAGAAGGGGAAACAAAAATCCTTGTGCTAATCCAGGTATTTAACAGCAAAGGCAGGAGCAGCACCAACCAAACCGATCTTAGCTCAGTGAGAAAAAAAAAGGAAAAGCCCCAAAGTGCTTGGAGGGAGGGGGCAGAGTGAAATTAATCCCCCAGCCAGGCTAAGAACAGGATTCAAGTAATTAGTAACTGCACCAGGAAAACAATTTCACGCTGAAACCAAACAGCCAAGAAACTGGAGCATAATTTAGGAAAATAAATCAGAGAGAGTTGGATTTCAGGGCATGGGAAGCATCAGGAGCACGCTGCAGGAGCTGACTGTTGCCCCTGCTGAAAGCTTTCAAGCACTTTGAAGAGACCATGCCTGCACATCCTTCTCCCATGACCTGTGACCATCAGGATGCTTGAAATAAGAGAGAAGACACTGAGTATTGCTAAAATGCAGGGAAATGGCAAATTCGATAGAACCATGGACAGGTTTGGGCTGGGAGGGAGCTTAAAGCTCACCTTGCTCCAACCCCCTGCCATGGGCAGAGACACCCTCCTCTATCCCAGGGCACTCCAAGCCTTGTCCAACCCAGCCTGAAACACTTCCAGGGATGGGGAATATTTATTGTTCCCAAAAAATGTCTCAACCTGCAGGACATGCCCCCAGCTCTGCAGACTGGGAGAAATGATAATTCCAACTGCCTTTCCACCAGCCCCTAAGCCGCCCTCTCCCCAGCAACGGTGCTGGTTGGATTCCAGCCCTGGTAATCAGAGCTGTATTGTGATGGGCTCTGTTATTTGAGCTGCAAATATTTAATCAAATTTAATAAAATTGGACTACACTATATGGTGGTTTTAAATTACCAACACAAAGCCAGAGCGTTGCCTGGTGCCAAAAATCTGAAAAGCTCACCCGTAATAAAGAACTTTATTTAGGATGGGCTCCAGCCTTCCCTGCCTTTTGTTTACACCAGATTGTTCAGGAGCCTTTCTTCTCCAAGCAACTTAACATTCTTGGCACTGGGAATTCTGCAGGATATTGCTGTGCCAGAGCCTGACGTGCCGTTGCGTTGAAAGGAAAATAAAAGAAAACAATGAAAAAAATTATAAAATTCTCCCCTGAACCTCACAAAAGTGAACTCATTTGTATCCCAGACCAGTGTCCAGAAGATTAATGCTGGTGCCCAAAAAGAACAAGTGCCAGCGTTCTGGGAAACCAAAATCAGCTGAACGTCCTCCTGCTGGAAAACAACAATGGCTTTGGTGGCTTCCACTCTTTAATAATGTGATTAGCTCCATTTATCATCCTTAATTCCCTCTGTCTGACAGCAGGAGTTCATTCAGCAGAAGCTTTGGTGAGATCCCAGTTTGGGAAGCAGCACAGGGTGAGATGTGCAGATGTCTTCCTTCTCCTGCAGGAATTCCCTTCCAGGACCCTGGGAGCAAGAAGGGTGACTGCTGCTCAAAGCCAGTCTGACAAGGAGCCCTGAGGTGACAAGCCAGGCATGTCTGGGAGCATGTCAAAGCCCTTTCTTACTGTGGGAATGCTAACAGAGTAGGAACGGATCCCCTGGCATCACAAGGCATAGGAAAGAGCTAAAAATCTCTTGGAATCAGGCTGCCCACAGGTCCTACACGATAGGCTTGGTGCCAGGGGATGCTTCCCTGCGTGGAAACGCTGTGATTCCCCAGGGCAGCCTGGAAGCTCTTCCGTTACCCTGGGGCAGAGAGGAGAGGATGTGCTGTCCTTCAGCAAACCCAAGCTCGGCTTTTGGAGTCCTCCAGAAAGGGCACAGTCAAAAGTACCATCCCCAAAGCGCCAGGGGCACCTTTCCCAGGGAAAATCCACATCTTGGAGCCAATTTTTGACTGGGCTCCTGTGCAGCTGAAGGGTTTGTTACTCGTCAAGTAACCAACCCAAGGGGGAACAGAGACAACTGCACAGATGGGAATCCATCCAGCAAGACAGGTGCTATGGTTGCTAGTGAGAAATTCCCAAAAGGGGAAAATTTCATCACTGCCAGGCTGGTCAGGCATTGGAACGGGCTGTCCAGGGCAGCGCTGGAGGCACCATAGCTGGAAGTGTTTAAAGAACCTGTGGATGTGGCACTTGGGGCCATGGGTAAGAGGCAGCCTTGGCAGTGCTGGTTGAAGGCTGGATGATCTTAAAGGGGTTTTTCCAACCTTAATGATTGTGTGATCTTTCCAGAGAAGCTTTTTTTTTGCTGTCCTGAGGGGATTCCCAGCGTGGCCAGGGAGCAGACCTGCTCCCCGAGCGGGGCTGAGCTCTCAGAGCTGAGCCGTTCCCCGAAGGCAGCAGCCCCGAGCTGGCCGGGTTGGGAGCCCGGGCTGTGCTGGCTCAGGCATGTGATAGGGAGCTGAGGATCACAGCCAAGCCAAACAACCTGGTGTACATACTACAGGCTTGAGGAGTAACTGACCTGCCCAGCCACCGTGCAGGGAGAAGCCAGACTGAGAGAGAACTGTCTAGGTGTGAACCAAACCCTCGCAGGAAGCCCCGGCGCTCGCCCTGGCACAAACCTCCTTATTTACCTCAGCTACAAACTCGTACATAAAATGCAAATCCCCCAAGAAATGAATTTTTTCTTGGTACTTTTCTCACTCAGCAAAGCACACTCGGGCTGGAGACACGCGGCTCTCTGTGCGAGCTTTGGGTTTGGGAAAACATCTCCCAAGCTCTGACCCGTGGCTCCGCTGTCTCCCGCGCTCCTCGCACAGCCTGGAGCAGCCCCAGGCTCCCTGGAACGCTGGGAACACAGTGACAGGAGAAGGGGAAGCAGACAGAGAGGGGGCTTGGGAAACAAAGCACGGCCTGGAATCCTGCTTTTTGGCAACATCCCCTCTTTTTCAGGAGAGTCAGATCAGAGGGACGAGCGTGCGGCAGGGAGGGTCAGAGAAGGGCAGCCCTACCTGTTTTTCGGAGTGGGAAGTCGTCTTTGGAATCGTACATCCCCAGGACTGGGTGGTTGTAGGTGCCGGAGACGCCGCTTTGGGGTGGGGAGCTCTGGTCCAGAGAGCTGTGCTGGGTCTTCCTGCACAGAAGGAAAGAGAAGGAGAAGGGATAAGCTTTACACCGGTGACATGCAGAGGGGATGAGCGCAGCGCCTGTCACCTTCAGGGAGTGGGGAATGGGGCAAAGGCAAAGGGAAAGGCTCTGGCTTTCTTCTCCTGGGCACTCCTACAAAAATCCCCCCTAAAATCCAATATTCAGGAAGGTAATTAACTTATTTTTCAGTGTAAGACTCCACCTTGGCTCGGCTCATGCAGGTATTTAACCACGAGTATAAATTCGAAGGCTGTAACCTGGGCTGGCTTTTGCTAAGTCATGTTCCTGAATCTCAGCACAGGTGAGACCTCAGCTTCAGCACGAGTGAACCATTTCCTTCCCCAAAATAAACCCCAGGCTTAGCAGACAGGGGCCAAGGCTGAAGCACTGAACCTGGCCAGCAGCAGCCATGCCACACAGGTGGCCCCCTGCCTTCCCTCCTGCCTGTCCTCCCATCCCAAAGCACTCAGCACCCTTCCAGCTGAACTTCCCCAAGATGATAATTTATGGCTTTGTTTGAGCAGGCTGCTGGAAGTAAATTACAGTCTGTTTGCTGAGGATATTAAATAATGAATGAGTTTTCTCAGCCTCCTACCAGTTTGTTGGCTGCATCTTTCCTGCTTAATGACTTGTGCCCAGCTTTGCTGTTTCTCAGGAGCTCCACCAGCCTGGGAGAAGGCTCCAGTCAGCAGAGCAGCTCCATCAGCAGAACGACTGATTTAGCCATGCAGGTGACAGTGGCTGGGCTCTCACAACTTCACTTTAAATAAAGAGAATTTAAACCCCACATTTCCTCTAAATACTAAAGGATTTGGGACAGCGAAAAGCAAGCATTTTGCAAAAAAAAAAAAAAAAAAAAAGTGAATATTTGAATATTTTTATTTATACTTCCTAAAAACCAGGCTGAAAATATTCTCCTACAAAAGGTTCTTCAAGGAACCAAAACGAGCCATTCACATCTGAAAATTGCAGAAATTCACGCTGTTTCTCGAGCAGTGCCAATCCCTTGAGTGCAAGCTCAACTCAGAAGTTGGCTGTTTGCTGAGATCCAGAACATCAATTCCACTGCAAGTTAAAGCCTTCAAAAAATACGGGGCTAATGAAATACCAGGAAAACACATTGAATTTTCTACGCAATTACAAAAAAAACCCCAAAACAACTAAAAACCAAAAAATCCTCTGCAAACTTTATTTGAACATCAACATTTTCTACTCCCACAGACCTTCTAGTGGGAGGTGTCCCTGCCCGTGGCAGGGGGTGGAACGGGATGGGCTACAGGGTCCCTTCAACTCAAACCACTCTGGGATTCTATGGAAGTATGAATGACCCTGGTTTCCCAATCCTCCCTCCTCATTATCCAGATTTCTCTGTACATAAAGAAAAAACGATTTCTGGGGCTCTGGCAGGGCTGTGTTTCCCACACCCACCCTGTGCTGTGCCACATCCCCGTCCCTGAATGCCCCCACACACACTTCAATCTTCACCTGCAATCAAAACAGAGCCAAACTGAAAAAAAAATTAATAATCCCTCCTGGGAAGAGACGTGGCTTTTTCTGCTGGGATCTGCTCATTCCATGGGAAGGCAGCACACAGAGATGTTTCACTCCCAGGAATCCTGGATGCTGTGATCCAAGAGCCCTGAGTCCCATCTAGTCACACAATGACATTTTTGGCTCTATATGAGCAACACACTTTTTTTTTTTCCTCCTTTTTCTTTTTTTTTTTTTTTTTTTTTTTAATCATGACCTAAGCAGCACGATCGAGTACATTGGAATGATTTTCATCCCTTTGTCAGGAAATGTGCAGGGATTCAAGGGGCCTGTTCACATGTACTCCAGGGCTCCTAAAATGACAGATACTGAGCTCTGCAAACAGGAATACATTCCCTGGCTCCAGGATTGGGGTCTGACGCTGCTCCCAGCAGCATGCACTGGCCTGCATGCCCCTTCAGGAATGTCAGAGCTCTGGGAGGAGAGGAAATTGGACACTGCACAGAGCTTGCAGGCATTCCTGAAAGCACATCCCTTCATTCAAGGCATCCCCTGTTCCCTGAACTCCTTCAAACACCCACGTGCACAGACAGAAAGGTTGGAGTGACGATCCTGGGAGGACTTTTCCAACCTTAACAATTTCATAATTTGATATTTCATCCCTCAGTCATGTCCAGCAAGGTGCACTGAATACACATTCAGACAGGTGTACCTGTGCTGGAATGTTTTGTGTTCACACCCATGGATGCTGGGATCATTCAATGTAGAACTTAATTTCAGGTATAACTGTACCTCTCTACCTCTTCCCCACCATGCAAATATCCAGCTAAACTCCCTTTCATGGCTGCTAGCACATGGAGTGGCTGCTTCCCAAGCACTGCTGACAGCTTCCCAGGAGAATCACACAGAGCAGAAACTCCTGGCAGCTGGGCTGCCCAGTGGGGTCAGAATCCAGCAGAGGGACAGTCTGACTGCAGTTCCAAAGAACCTCCTCTGCTGTTGCCGATCATAAAATCCCAGAGTGGGCTGGGCTGGAAGGCACATTAAAGACCGCCTATTTCACCCCTTCCACCATCCCAGCTTGCTCCAAGCCCTGTCCAACCTGCCCTTGAGCACTTCCAGGGATGGGACATCATCCTAGAGGTCTTTTCCAGCTCTAACACCTCCGTGATTCTGTGCCAGCAGAACATTTTTCCTGTCACAGCCACTGACGTCAGACCATCATGGTGCTCAATACCCTCAGGAGACTTTTTTTTTTTTTTTTCCCAAGCAACGCTTTCCATTTTAAACAAAACAACAAAACAGAAAAGGAATTCACAAACCTTAATAAGACCAAGGGAAGTGCTTAAAAGCAGGCGTGTCGCTTCGAGAGGCTCTCCCAGCATCTGTTCCCACTTAATTGCCTCGCCTGCTCACAGTAGGAGAGTGGAGTGGATCTCCTGCAAGCCCTGCTCGTGTGTGCTCAACCCAACCACCACCCAACTGCATCACAGCACAGCTATGTGGGGACAGGAATGTCTCCAGAGCTCAGCTGGGAACCTCTGTGACGCCACATAAATAAATACTAATATGTCAGGAATTTAAAAGGTTGATTCTCCTTTTGAAAAAAATGAAAAAAAAAATTAAAAAAAAAGTCAATAAAAGAAAAAGATTCTTTTTTAAAGAACAGAATAGAAAGGAAAAAGAAATCCCAAAGTTCTGCCTTAACAAAGGAAGGATGCATTTGAAATTCCTGTGCTGCTGCCATCTGCCCTCCTTGAGGGCTCAGCAGGACAATTTAGTGCTGAGAAAGAGCTGAGAGGCCCCAAGGCTTTGTCCATCTTGGGTTAGAATCCAGGATACCAATCCTCACCTCACCACAAACCAGATGGAAAATGAGGGGATGGCTTGACCCGAAATCCTTGTGCAATGGTTTGTGTGTTGTCTCTGCCTGTTGGCATCACTGGAGCATCACAGGCAAGGGATGTTTGGATCAGTAAGTGCCACAAAGAACCCAAACCACACACTGGTGCTCAGGAAGTTCTTGGCATCAGCTGAGGGAACATCCTGAAACCTCAAACACAATGTGGCTAAAAACCTGCAGCAGCCCTGGCCCTGCACCACAGAGAATCCCAGGATGGTTTGGGTTGGGAGGGACTTAAAGCTCATCCCATTCCACCCCCTGCCATGTGCAGGGACACCTCCCATTATTATTGCAGGGTGCCCCAAGCCCCAGTGTCCAGCCTGGCCTGGGACACTGTCAGGGGTCATGGGGCAGCCACAGCTTCTCTGGGCAACCTGAATTCTAACTGACCTTCTACCACTCTTGCATTAACTGGTTTTTTAGCCATTTTTTTTAAAAGAAATGGAGGCTCAGGATCTTCAACCACCTTTAATGAAATCCCCAAGTCTCAGATTAGATTTTCAGAGATGTATTAAAGCTGCTCAATCTCACTTTGCTTCCAATAACATCTGACTTCTTCTGCCAACTCCACTTCAGCATTTCTGTCCTGGCTCAGAGCTGGGATAGCTTTCAAATTTCATTGCAGCTCAGTTTCTGGAATTTGGAAACATCTTCTGGCTATGACCTCATCCTCCCTGTACACATGTTCAGTTCTTAAGACTTAAAACACTGTCAGAGCTTCAGCTTGAACACGACTTTCATGGCAAAATGAAATGACTTTTGTAACGCAGAATTTCATAAATTTTACGGTCACTGAAGCCAACAACCAAAGCACTTTGGGTTTTTTATTTAATATAGACAGTGATAAAGTCACAGCAGTGGAACCTTTCAAGTCACATCAAATTTTCTGATTGTCTTTAGTACAATGAAGAAGTTAATTTCTGAAATTGAAACTGGAGACCAACAGTTGAATAATTTCAGTTGAAAATGGAGATGTTGGGGCAGTTCTGATTAAAAGCGCAGACGGGACCCACTGGATGTTTCCAGTAAGAGCCAAGTAAACCAAACGTCCAACTTTGTGAGATTAAGGAGAGCAGTATAGTGTTAAAAGCTTTAAAATGCAAAGCTTAACTATCCTGAGCTGCAGGAATTCACTGATTCATAGAATATCTCCAGTTGGAAGGGACCCACAAGGAACATCAAATTCCAGCTCCTGAACGTAAAAAACTGCTTCTCATTTGACTGAAGTTCAAGTTTTATAACACCAGGCAGGATCAAACCCTGGGTGAAAAGCTGGAGGACTTACAAAAGCTGATCTCTGAATCTCTGATTGTAGAACTTGTGAGTTTGAGTAACTGTGGATTACAGATGACACAAAGACCTCTCTCTACACGCAGAGCACCGTGACCATCAGAGCAGACACGAAAACCACTCACACTGGAACCCTCTGGAAAACTCAATTTCAGGAACACACAGTGTTCCTGTCACTGCTCTGGCTCATCCCACAAGCACACCAGGTCTGTTCCCTCAGGGAACTGGGGACAAAGGTGGCACTGGCTGAACCCTGCAGGAAGCCCAGCACCACTTACCCGTACCAGAAGCGAGGGTCGCTGGATATACAGTGGTTGAGATTCCGGTGGGCCAGAGCCTTCTTCTTGTTTAACACAAATTCCTGCAATTTCATCTTCACTTCTGTGCTTGCCACTGCACCTGCCATACAAAAAAAAAAAGTTAAAAAAGGTTATTAAATCGATTCACATACTTGAAGGAATTTTAAATTTCTAACATAGATCCCAAATCAAATCTTTCATTTCCAGTCCAAAAAAAAAAAAAAAAAAAAAAAGAACTTTGCTTTCAAAGAGAGAAGAATAAAGTGCCTCCAGTAAGGAGCTGTCCCTTTTTATCCCTTTAGCTTGGCATAGACTCACAAGTTATGTTTGAAAATACAGATGAAATTGGGTTTATTTCACCAGAAGAGGATGTTTCACTTGTATAGAAGCACACTCAGAATAAAGCACTTGTCCAGGCTATCCCAGCTCTCTTTGAACCAAAGTTATTAAAGAAAAGGGGTCTTGTGCACCCCCAAGTTGTTAAATGTCACATCTAAAAGCAGAAGGGGAATGAGCCCAGTGGCTCATGTGTAGGTTTTGTCTTGAAAACTCCTGTAAACAGGGACCTCTTTGTTCCCAAGTCTCTGTGCACACCACGACCGACGTAACATTTCGCTTCATTTACAAGCGCGCGGATCTCTGGCCTCAAATAGAAAACCTAACATTTAAAAAAAAAAAAATTAAAAAAGGAGACTCAGTCATTCTGCATAGCTAAAATGTCAACTGTGTAATCCCCAGTCATGATCTCCTGCACAATGGAGGCTGTTCCCTTGCCATGATGGATCCCAGTGATCATCGGCTTGACAGCCCAGACTCCCAGGCAGGGCTCCTGACGGAGCAGCGCATCCCAAGCTTGGCAAGGGGACACGTGGAAAATGATGCTTCATCCACATCGTGGCGTAAGGCAGGAGCTCCAACGGAAAATATCTGGGCTGGGAGGAAAGGGAAAGGCCAGGGAAGCTGACTGCTCCGCTGGGAACAAGAACTAAAAGATCACCCGGCCATGTTCTCGTGTCCCGCACCCTGCTTGATGACGAGGTGACATTTGACATGCTGGGAGAACAATTCCTGGGCTCTCCCCGTGAGCAAGGAGCTGCAGCATTCCCACACGGCACTGCTTGGAGGTGTAAAATGGTTCAAACACCAAAGCGAGACATTTCCCTTCTTTTAGAGCCCTGCATTTCTCACCAGCTCCACGAACACTGGTTTGGTGGGAAAGTTCAAGCGAAGAGCTGGAGAAGAGGTGACAAATCCATGCTTGAAAGCCTTCTCCCTCCAAAATGCATCAACCTTAATCCATTAGCATCCCTAGAACACTCAAATCTGGCTGTGCTCTGCCAGTTTGGCATAAACCTGTTACTTAGATAACCTGAAGTTCAGGATTTTTGCAGTGTAAGGTTTACTTCCTTTACTGGAAACCGAAAGGTATCACAGAACCTCAGGGAGCTTTGGATTGTGAGGGACCCTAAGGATCATCTTATTTTAACTCTATGCCACAGGCAGGGCCACCTCCCACTATCCCAGGTGGCTCCCAACCTGGCCTTGGACACTGCCAGGGATCCAGGGGCAGCCACAGCTGCTCTGGGCACCCTCCCAGGGAACAATTCCTGCCCAATCTCCCATCCAGCCCTGCCCTCTGGCAGTGAGAAGCCATTCCCTGTGTCCTCCCCCTCCATCCCTTGTCCCAAATCCCTCTCCAGCTCTCCTGGAGCCCCTTTAGGCTCTGCAAGGGGCTCTGAGCTCTCCCTGGAGCCTTCTCTTCTCCAGGTGAACAGAACACCCCCAGCTCTCCCAGCCTGGCTCCCTGAGCAGAGGTGTTAACCAGGAAGGAGAACAAATTCCACCTCTCTCATGCTCTCTTCATCTTTTAGATCAGGACAATTTTAGCTTCCCTTTGCCAAATTTTGTGATGTGAGAAAAATAACTTTAAGTGTCCTTAAGAGCTGAGGTGCGATAATGATTCTACAGCACAGCACTTCTTAAATAAAAAAGTAACTTAAAAATAAAACTGTAGCCATGGGAACAGGTTCTTCAAGTTAACATCCCCAAAATCTGGGTTTTTTCCTCTACACCTCTGTGCTTCACCTAAAAGACGCTTTGCTCCCATTTTCCAGAGAGTCAAGAAAGCTTTTCCTGAATCTTTTAATTTCTTTTCAGATTACTTTAATGACTGTGGACTACAGTATTGGTTCTGAGGAGAGGCCCAGCAACACATGGATCCAACATCAACAGCTGATGGGAGCAGCAGGGGGAAGTGGAAATGCTTAGGGATTCTGAACCTCTGCTCTTTGTAGCAATTAACGTGTCTCCCAGACCCCAGATTTGCCCTACTGAAAAAGTTTTGGAGCTTTATCTTATTCCAAGTTCCCCCCACCTTCCTTTCACCACTTCTCCCATGGTGAAACCAGACCTGAGGAGTTGATGGCACAACTTGCCAAGGTATTTTGAGGCATTTTTTCCCCCCATTCACTTGCAGAAAAAGCCCGAACAAGCAGCCCCGAGTGTCTCTGATAAGGGACATTGTGAGGCCACAATGATCTCCTCAAGTGCATAATAACACACAGTGGGGAAGGCACCCACAAGCTGTAACCTCCTGAAAAAAAAAAACCCTCATGAATGGGAACGCTTCAAAAAGGGGAGAGCTGAGAACTGGGCTATGTCTTAAAAAGAGCGAAATTCAGAGCAGCAGAAAGAGAAAAAGAGTGCAGCGTGCATCTGGTGTATTTTATGGGCTTAATATTCTGCCTCCATTAGGAATGCTGCCAAAAATACTTCAAAAAATGTTAAATCAAGGGAAGAGAGGATACGCTTCCTTTTGAAAAACGCTAAAATGGCATTTAGTGAGACAAAAATGAAGATAAAGCAGAGAAATGCATTTCTCTCTTCCCCTCAATTCCCACAAGCTCCCCATGCCCTCAAGGAGGTTCCTCCAGCTCTCTGAGGCTCCCTCATGGCTCCCATCCGCCTGTCACCACCCAAAGGAGTGGTGCTTTGGCCACTTACTCTCTTTCCCTTTCTCTTTGTTTTTCAGCTGCTGCAGTTTCTGCTCTCGGTGCTGTTTCTCCAGCTCCTGTTCCTGTCGGTGCTGCTCCAACTTCCTCTGGTGCTCCAACAGCTCCTGCTGATGCTTCATGGCCAGCATCTCCTGCTGCTGCTGCGGAGAAGGGAACACGGGAAAGCAGCAAATTAACACCAGGGGCCTTGCCAGAGCCAAAGCAGAGGCTGCAGGCAGGTGACAATGACAGTGCTTCATTCATGGAAAGAAGGACAAGCACGAGCCTCCTTTTATCTCCATCATCCAATTTTAAATAAAACCCCACTAGGGCACCCTTAATATTATTTGTTGTGCAGAGAAATTGTAAAAATTCTGGCTGCCCCATCCTTGTAAGTGTTTCAGGCCAGGTTGGATGGGGTTTGGAGCAATCTGGGATAGAAGAAGGTGTCCATGACAGGGGGTGGAATGAGATGGAATTTAATGTCCCATCTAACTCAAACCATGCTGAGATTCCATGATTAACTATAAAAAGAATTGCTCCAACAGACAAAAAAAAAAAAATAAATTCTCCCAACAACTTCTCCAGGAAGGATTTTCCCCGACCCTCTCAACTCACCCATATTCATGGGAATAATCAGGAGGCATGATGTCTAATTAAGGTCTAATTTGCAAAGATTCCATCAGATGGAACTCAAGAATGATGAATTCATCAGATGGGACATTCAAGGCTGGAAGCACCAAAGGCTCCTGCCTCGGCGCAAGGATGCCTCCTCCCTGGGGTCACTAAATCCCAGCAGCTGGGAGGTGTCAGTGACCCCACCAACTCCCTGGGAAATTTGGGGTGCATCTCCCAGCCCAGAGTCCTGTCTGGGTGCAGAGGAGACCCCCCAGCCCCCAGCCCCTGTTTGGGTGCTCTGAGGGGATTCCCTCAGCCCAGAGCCCCTGTTTGGACGTAAAAAAGATTCCCCCAGCCCTCAGCCCCTGTTTAGATGCAAAAAGGATTCCCTCAGCCCTCAGCCCCTGTTTGGGTGCTCTGAGGGGATTCCCCCAGCCCAGAGCCCCTGTTTGGGTGCTCTGAGGGGATTCCCCCAGCCCTCAGCCCCTATTTGGGTGCTCTGAGGGGATTCCTGCAGCCCAGAGCCCCCTGCTTGGACGTAAAAAGGATTCCCCCAGCCCTCAGCCCCTGTTTAGATGCAAAAAGGATTCCCCCAGCCCTCAGCCCCTGTTTGGGTGCTCTGAGGGGATTCCCCCAGCCCTCAGCCCCTATTTGGGTGCTCTGAGGGGATTCCCCCAGCCCAGAGCCCCAGTTTGGGTGCTCTGAGGGGATTCCTGCAGCCCTCAGCCCAGGTTTGGGTGCTCTGAGGGGATTCCCCCAGCCCTCAGCCCCTATTTGGGTGCTCTGAGGGGATTCCCTCAGCCCTCAGCCCCTGTTTGGGTGCTCTGAGGGGATTCCCCCAGCCCAGAGCCCTGGTTTGGGTGCTCTGAGGGGATTCCCCCAGGACTGAGGGCCACAGTTTGATGCGCCGTGCCCTGGGAAAGTCCTGAGGGGACGCCCGGTGTTCCGCGAGGCTGCGGAGAAGCAGGTGACAAACACCACATCCCAGCAGCCTGGAGAGGAGCGAAGGGATCTCTGTGGGATCGCTAAAAACCTCTTTTTCTTGAAAAAGCAGAGCCGAAAGGACCATTTCCCACCTCCCAGTCTGATCTGCACCCTGCCCAGCGAGGCGCGGGCCGGGGCCGCTCCTGGGCCTCTCGTAAAGCCCTGGAATGCCGGGGCCCTCCGGAGCCTCCGGAGCCCTCCGGAGCCTCCGGAGCAGAGCGCCCACCCCGCACTCTTTACGTTGGCAGCTTATAAACCAAGGGATTGATCGGGAGCTGGCAGGCTCCAGCCTCAAAGGCCCGAGCTCTCCAGGGCTGTGCTTAATGGGGGCCTGTGCTCGGATACCACCCACCGCTCCCGCAGAACCCCCGAGGCAGAGAGGGAGAGGGAGCACGGAACTGTGGAATGGTTTGGGTTGGAAGGGACCCTAAAGATCACCCCGTTCCAAGCCCCTGCTATGGGCAGGGTCCAAGCCATGGCTGTTAAGACAGGGAACCTGCTTTCTGCAAGAACATCTCAATCCATCCTTCTCCAAACGCTGCCAGCTCCTGCAGACACAAGACTCCCGCCCCAAAGTTTTTCCTTCTCCTTGAGCACCTTTTCCTTTTAATCCCTTTAACTGAGATTCTTGGGGTGTCCTGTGCAAGGCCAGGAGCTGGACTTGATCCTTGTGAGCCCCTTCCAGCTCTGGATATTCTAGGCTCCTCTGATTAATTTGTGGCATTCCACACTTGCACTGCCCAATGCTTCAGTCATGGATGCACAACAAATACAAATAAAATCACATCAATCTATATGAAGATGCAAAAAAACCAATCTAAGAGGTAATTACAGTCTGCCTGGCTATCTACTGGAAACTCTCTGTGGAGGAATCCCTGCTGCTGCCTGTTCCAAGCGGGCAGGCTGTTGTAAAACACCAGAAATCCAGTTATTTTGCAGTGACTGCACCTATGCTTTTCCTCCTAATTCTATTGAATTATAAGTAAACCGAAAATCCACACTGAAAAAAAAAAGAAAAAAACAACCTAGAAAAGAAGGAAAAAAAATAGAGGAAACCAGCTATTTTTGTTTCCTAATTAAGCAGCAGCTTCTACTAACACGTCTCCATTTGGGGAAAGAGTCTCTTTCCCGACTTCCAACAAGTCCACCACATGGTGGGCTTTGAGAACCTCGCCATGGAAAGTATGCAAATGAACAATATTTAATGCACAATATGGTAAAACAGGTTTTGTTATTTTTATGGAATCAGGAGCCTTTTCTCTCCATCTGCAGTCTCCTAGGCTCTGCGGGCTCTGCTTCCTGCGATGGTTTACATACATTAGGCTGCTTTAGAAGGAGCTGTGCTTTCATTGACATCTGGAGTGAAATGGGAATGAAAAGCCCAATTTGTTACTGGATGGTTTAGGGAAGTTTCATTAGGGATGTATTGTCTCTGCTCATTTTGACCCCAGTTTCCACAAAGCCTATTCTTAATATAGTTTTTCAAATGGTTTCAAAGTTGAAAAAAAAAAATTTTTATAAAATAGAATAATGAAGCCATGTCTCTGATTGTACCCATGAAAAATGAAAAGAAATCACTGTTGGTGTCTGCTGCAGCCTGGGAAAACAAAAAAAGAAAAGCCATGCGGGTGTCTCCTCAGGACTATTTCTCCACACTTACTAGCAATGTTATGGGGAAACAGAAATTTAGGCTGGATATTAGGAAAGGGTTCTTCCCCCAGAGGGTGCTGGGGCACTGCCCAGGCTCCCCAGGGAAGGGACACAGGCCCAAGGCTGCCAGAGCTCCAGGAGCATTTGGACAATGCTCTCAGGGATGCACAGGGTGGGATTGTTGAGGGGTCAGGAAAAACATCAGTTTCTGGTTCATTTAAAGCAATCAAGGCAAATTTGAACAGGCACTGCCCACTCAGACCCTGTGTGTTCATCACATGCAGCTGGGGCAGGGGCTTTATTCCCCAAGTCTGTTTCCCAAACACTGAAATTTCATTACAAAGAGATTCATTGAGGGAAATCCCTGGATCTGAGACTAACTCAGCCCCAAGCCTGAGGAGCACTGTCTGACACACACACACACCCTGCATTAGGGAGCTCAGAACATCTGAATTAGGTGCTCTTGCCAAAATCAATATTTGTAAATATTCATAACTATGGGGATTCCTGCATATGTTTAATGTCACTGCTCCCACTATTTCTGAAAACTGCACAAATGTTCAACTGTACCTGCAGTTAGCGTTGCTGGTGCTCCTTTAGCATATATTAATATTAATAAAGGTAAGGCGGAGAATGCAGAGCATTTCCAGGTATTTATCAACCCTCAGCCATCCAGAGGATTTTGCCACCACATTCCTCAATTGTCTTCAAGTGCTCCAGCTTGTCTGCCTGGGAGGGGGACTGACACCTTATCAAGTAGGGAAACTGTCACAGAGAAACCTTTTTCTGAGAGAAATGCAGCTAAAATGGTTCTCTTTAATCTTTGCAGTGCCCTCTCAGGAAGCTTGGAGTGCTGACACTAAGATCCCATTTCCCAGAGAGAACCAAGATGGATTTCATGGAGACAACTTGCATTAGGACTTCCACAACCACTCCTCCAGCTGCCAAACAAGAAGCCAAGCATAGAGATCCTTCCTGCCCCTCCAGCTCAGACTGGCTCCTGGGTGTTTGTAAGAGATATTTTGAATAGCTGCAATTAGTGGAAGGGAGAGCAAAATAATGTGGAGATAAGCACAAGCCTGGGTGAACAGAAGTTGGAACACTTCTGGCTGATAAATATTCCCTGGCACCCAAAGTTGCTGTGTCCAGCTCCCAACTTGCCTCTCAATCCACACCTGAGATCAGCTCCAGCACAGGGTGATACCAGGGAAAGGTTCTTCTGCCACCTGCCTATCCTGGCCCAATTCTACAGTTTTAGGCGTTTAAATCAGGTATTCAAAATGATCTTTGGGCTCAGGCTCTGTAAAAATAAAGTCAAGTCATAGCTGAGGATGAAGAAAGACTTGCCAAGAACACAGGAGATCAAATCTCCCCCCCAAAAAAACCCTTGGCTACAGGTGGCAGCAAGGCACAGGTGCTGGGATTTCTGGGAGATGGATTCCTGGGAGCACTGCTCTGTTGGGTTGTTTCACAGTGATCCCAGCCCTGGCTGGACTCTGTGCTTCATGTTCCCCCCATCCTGTTTACTGAAGTCTCAGGCTCTGGCTCCAGTTTCAGGATCTGCTCTCTTGGCTCCATGGCAGCGTGTTTGGGATATCTCCTGGAGCACCGGGCAGAATAAATCAGCTGTGCTGGGAGACAGGGAGGGGGGAACGTTGTGGCTTCCAGCAGCAGCCAAGACACAAAGATCTGGGAGAACGAGCACCTCTCATCTCTTTTCTGGGACACGCATCCTACGTGCCCTCTTCCCGCCATCGGGCAGCTGACAGCCGGCTAACCCCATGCCAGGAATTCCCATGGGCAGGGAATTTTCCACAGGGAAACAATCCCTCCCAGCTGGCAGCTCCCTGGGCAGGAGACTGATCCTGGTCAGACAGATCCTACTGAGAATGTCTTTAGGAGGCTAAACCATCTCCACGACCGAGAATGATGGTGAGGTTCCCTTCCCACCAGCTCTGGGTGATAAAATCCCATGTTTTTACTTTACTTTACATATAGGTATGGAATTTTGTATCCCAGTCTCCTTCCCATGCCACTACCTCTCCCAATAGGCTGGAAGCTCTCTGAGCCCTGAATACCTGCAAAGGTTCAGCACCAAGAATGCTTTTGTATGAGCCTTTTGCTCCCTGATTCCCACTCCAGTCTAAATTTTCCCTTCCTCCAGAAGCAGAATATTCAACAGCCTTCCCAGAAAGCAGCAAGCTCCATCTGTGGTATCCAGCACATTCGGCTCCTTCTTCAATTTCCCCCCTTGAAGCTGAAGGAAAACTCCTTTAAGTTTTCCTCTGCTGGGCTTTGGTTATTGCCAAAGCAGGGAGAATTAGGAGCAGGGAGTGCCCATCCCAGCATGGATGGTGATAAGTAAATCAGAAAATTTGACTTAAACCAATCCCTGTAAACCAAAGAACCACATAAATTCCTGTAAAGGAGGAGCCCTAGATGTTGATCTCGTAAGACACGAGACCTTGGTTCTTTGGAGGAGCAGTTACATCCTCTGTGAACTGTGTGGGGTGTTTTGAGTATTACAGGAAATCCACATTTCTGAATCTGAATGGCTCAGCAGTGGTGTACATTAATAGGTCAATATTCCTGGCACAACAACAGGATCCAGTGGGGCATTGTTTCATTCCTGCCCTGATTCTCTGTGTTCTCCTTGACTACTTCCAATCATTTTTCTAAGTTCAAAAATCAGATAAAATTGGAGTTGAACACTCAGGTGTGGGAACTGCCAAGATATCCCTTCTGCTGCCATTTACTCTGAAATACTTAAGTGACAAAGAATAACCATGGCGCCCCACACGCATTTTACTCCCAAAAAATCTGGAGTTCCCATTGTGCTCCTTCCAGCCAACCAACCACGGCCCACCTCAGAAGAAACCAAAAGGAAAAGTTTCTTCTACCAATTTCCAGTAGCTCTGTAAGACCCAGAGCAGACACGTTTCCCTGGATAAACGTTCCAGCTTCACTCCTGACACCACCAACAGTGCTTGGATGGCAGGAAGATGCCTGAATTATCCCAGCCCGATGCAGGGATAATAATAATCTTGATTTCAATCAAGAGATGGGGTAAAAGGTGTCCAAGCTGCTCCATGGATTTGTTGACAGAACCCATGTGCAGGTTTGTCCTCACCGCTCTCACAAGAGATCCTGACTTTGAGGCTGAGGAAAAGTCACCACCCACCCCCTTCAAAGGGAGCAAATGCTCTCATCTTCCAAAAGTTTTCCCCGGGGTTGCTTCCATCAGAAGTGAAGTTTTGCAGGATCTAAGGTGTAAGTTTTGGAGTGGGCTCGGTGTGCCAGAAAAGCGAGGCAAGGTCACTGAGAAAGAACAGGAAGCCGTCTGGAAATAGCGCGAGTTCCAAGGCGTTCGAGTAGTAACGAGGCACAAAATGTTCAGTCTGGTCTTTTACCACTGACTGTACCCAGCTGCAGCTTCCTAAGATGAATAATCCTGTCATCCCAGAATCCAGACAGAGGCGGACACCTGGTATCTCCGGGCTTTTCAAGTTCCTCTTGAAAGGGACACGGGCTGTGAGGAACGGGCGCGCTGCGGAAGAGCGACACTAAAATGAGCAGAGGGAGCCCCTCCACGCTGGCTGCTGCAGGAAGAGAGCACGGAGCAGACAGGCCCAGGAACGGGAGCTGGGATAGCAGGGGGTGGGATGGAAGTTGGCCCTTCAGAGTCCCAGGGAAGTGGGTGCTTTGCAGGACGCTGCCGGCAGCACCCCTGGGGGACATGGGGAAGGTGCCACAGGGGATCAGCAGATGACACCAACCCCAGCAGCAGAACTGAAACGTGCCCAGCTTTCCCTGCTGAGCAGGAATCAACATGGAATCAACACGGAGAGGCCACCAAAGAGAAGCTCTGGGCACTGTCAGGGCTATGCTGAGAGCAGCCCCACTAAAGGATGATGTCATCTGGGCCCAGTGAGCTACCACAGAATCATGGAGTGGGTTGGGTTGGGTCGGGTTGGAAGGGACCTTAAAGATGATCCAGTTCCACCCCTTGCCACGGGCAGGGACACCTTCCACCACAGCCCCATCCAGCCTGGCCTTGAGCAGCTCCAGGGGTATCCTGAAGGCAAAGTTGCCATTCCATGGGTAGGTGGCTCCACATGAAAGCAAGGAGCAGTTTCTCCCTTCAGCATCAGCATGACAACTATCAAGTCTAGACATCTTTGGGGAAGAATTACATTTCTTTACAGCACAGCAAAATCTGTCTGAAGATTCCCTGTAAGATTTTCACTCTCTGACACCAAAGGAGTGGCCCAAGAGTTTCACCCTGTGTCTCTGAACAAGAGGCTGATCCCTCAGATGTGTTACTATCCCTCACTCAACGCAGGAATTCATTCTGTCAGGGGAAAGAGAACAGTTTCAGGATCACTGCACAGCAAACATCCTCACAAAGCTCCTTTCCCTGCTGCTGCTTCTCATCCTGTCTGTGTTGGTTGCACAACCCAGCACTCCCTGTGCTACGGATGCACACACAGTCCTTTCTCAGATGGTGGGAAAACTGGGAATGGGATTGCACACCCACAGGTGAGGAGTTCAGGCCCACAAGGAGCTGGGAGGCTCAGTTGCTTCCCTGTGCTGTTATCCCACCACTGACATGCGTCAGCATCCCTGAGAAGTCTCCGGCTGTGGCTATAAAACAGCCAGAGCTGGGAAGAGCCCCGCTCCAAGCTCGGAGAGAGGAGATGAACCACATTCCCCACGACGTCCTTCCCTCCCCGCTGAGCTCACAGCACTCGAGGTGCCTCTGGCCCTGTCAGAGCGCCCATCCTGCCCCTCTTCCATCCAGCCCTTGACCAGAAGGGCAAACGGAAAAGTTTTTGGTAACTTCCAGCTGATCTTGGCTGGGAATGAGTGACTCACAAAGGAAAAAATTCCCTGCTGGTTCCTCCGCAACCAAAGGTCAGGCAAAGCTTGCAGCAGGACCTGTGGAGAGGCTTTCCACCATCTCACCCGAGAGCCAGGCGCCTTATTCCATCCTTGGTTTTGTTTAGGAAGGCAGATGTGAAGGCCATAAATATCGTCCCACATCTGGCGGTGCACGGAGGAGTGGAAAATCCGCCTGGCTGAAGGTGAGTGGCTACAGGAGAGCGGAGCAGCCGCCACTGCCTCCAGCCTCTCCCTCGGGGCTCGCCCCAGTCAGGCCTGGGCAATCTGCAGAGCTGCTCTGGAGCTGCCCTGCTCTGTATGGTGTGAGGCCTTCAAAAGGCTCAGCTTATTTTCCCCAAATATGTCAGGGTTTTCACAGAATCGCCACGGAACACTTTGGGTTGGGAGAGACCTTAAAGTTCATCCCATTCCAACCCCCTGCTGTGGGCAGGGACATCTCCCACTGGCGCAGTTTTCTCCAAGCCCCATGCTCATCACCAATTTCTCCCTAATATCCAATCTAAACTCACTCTCTCTCAGTTCAAAGCCATTCTCCCCTCTCCTATCTCTCTCTCCATGCCTGTTTTCTCCTTACCCTCCCACTCCTCTGGTGCTCAAAGCTCCGTGTCCATTATAAAGCCCTTCCACAAATATTGTTTCGCTCATTTCCTGGCTCCCTCCAGCCTGCACCATCTTGGGGAATCTGGCACTTTCATATGAAGGCCAAAACACAATGTCTATAAAAGCAAGGACTGGGACACGCCAGGAAAAGGATCACATGTTCGGGCAGTCATCGCCTTCCCCTCCTGCACTAGGTCAGATGATTAAAACTGAGCTGATGGAAGTGAGGCCAAGCTCTGGAAAAAGCCAAAACTTCAGCTCTCAATAGGAAAAAGTTATCTACTGGGATAGAAAAACAGGCAAGTCATGCCAGCATTTTCCAGGACAAACTTCACTTACTGAAGTATTCCTCACACTCCTGCTTTGTTTGGGGGGTGGGATGGAGGGGTGTTCAACCCTTCTTAGTTCCTGTCAAGTCAGACCACTTCCTCTGTTCCCACCAACACCACAGCCATAGAAGAAATAAAACAACCCCAAACCACAACTTCTCCTGTACCAGCAAAGGAGTCAATACTGGAAACAAAGGAGCTGTTTGAAAGCTTCACCAGCTGGGAGAGCTGAGCATGTTCAGCTGGAGAGGAGGAGGCTCCAGGGAGAGCTCAGAGCCCCTGCCAGAGCCTAAAAGGGGATCCAGGAGAGCTGAAGAGGGACTTGGGACAAGGGATGGAGGGACAGGATATAGGGAATGGCTTCCCACTGCCAGAGGGCAGGGCTGGATGGGAGATTGGGAAGGAATTGTTCCCTTAGAGGGTGGGGAGGGGCTGGGATGGAATTCCCAGGGAAGCTGTGGCTGTCCCTGGATCCCTGGCAGTGCCCAAGGCCAGGCTGTACAAGGCTTGGAGCCATCTGGGACAGTGAAAGGTGTCCCTGCCCATGGCAGGGGGGTGGAATTAGATGATCCTTAGGGCCCCTTCCAACCCAAAGCTTTCGGGGATTCTCTGAAATAAATGCTTTGCACTCGTTGATTATAATGGTGGATGCCAGGCTGTAGGGGAAAAAGCCAAACGAACCAATTCTAGACAGCACCAGATACACAGAACAGAGTAAAATGCAGAAACTCCTCCCCCTTCACAGGAGCAGTTTCCAAAGCAATTGTGGGTTATCATTATCATAGAATCATAGAATGGTTTGGGTTAGGAGGGCCCTTAAAGCTCATCCCATTCCCAACCCCTGCCATGGGGTGTTCATGCCTGTGTTCACATGAGATTAAAAAAAAAAACAACCCAAAAAACAAGTAAATTTCTCCAAAAAAAGCTCTGCATCTTCTCTCAGGACTGTTTCTACACCACACTGCCAAGCTCAAGTGCTTCACTTGCAGAAGATAAATGGGTTTTATTTGCTTTAACATCCCTGCCCTGCTTTCTTCATGAGCTGGGCAGCTCCGAGTCCAAATTTAAAGTTATATATTTTAATTCTCTGGGCAAAATAATCACTTCCCTGCACTCACAGCCACTAACACAGTTGCCAGTTCTAAGAGTTACCTAAATGTGGGCTGACTCCTGCACACAGAGGCAAGCAGGATGTTTTCCCAGAGAAAATGCACCACAGTCACACACTGGGGTAGGTTTGGGGGGTTTATTTTCTTTGTGAGGCACCACGGGGTTTATTTCAATAAGGTGCTGTTTGATTTCCAAAGCACTTCTGGTCCCACTGACACACTGCCCAGAGATCACCTTGCAGGCCAGCCTTTGGTACAGGATTATATCATCCCTATTTTAAGGCTCTCATTTAGCCAAGCTTACACACGAGATGAAGAACTTCATTACCTAATGGGCTGGATGCACTGTGGTGTCTCAAAATTAGAGCTCAGCCTCCTCCTTACACAGATTTTGAGCAGAGTCAGTCAGAGCTTCGACACAAATGAAAGCAAATATGTTCCTATCACCAGTGCTTCCAGCTTGGCCATTAAAAGGGAACGAGATTTTTCATAGACAAGTAACTGCAGGCACAGCAGTAACAAGGGAATAATGGAAATATTTGTCACAGGAATTCCCCTTTCCCCCCCAGCCCCGCTGAGTGGTTGTGACAGCTGTGGGCAAATGTGCAACTACAGAAACGTGGGGACATGTAAACATCCCATAGTCACAGCCAGAGATGCACACACATTGTGCATCCATGTATAAATACACTCACACCCAGGCACCTCCTCACCTCTGCCCCGGTGACAGCACAGAGCACTCACGAGGCACAGGGGTGTTTGCTGTTAATCCAGCCTCAAACAGGGACACTTCTCACAAAGCCCAGCTCCTCTCTGCACTAACAGGTCTGTAAATAACACCCCATTAACTTTTAATCCCATCCTCCCCACTCTGACATGCATTTTGTATTGAAATGAAAGTTATATAAGGTTGAATCGAGGTTGCTTTTTAATATTACATTAAGACTATTTACCATGTGCAGCACTAATCCCCCTTTGAAAAAAGGAGCCCATTAGCAATTCGGAAAGCTTACGTTGCCATAGCAATAGTCCAGCACTGGGAAATATTTATATAATGTCTCATGTTTTCACTCTGCAACAGCCATCTTCCACACTGGACTGCCCACTGACCCTGCCTGGCGTCTCCTCCCTGTCCCACGCAGGGCACAGCACCTGCTTGGTGCCCAAGTGAAAAATCTGCCTGTGTGCACGCCCACCTGCAGGCACTGGCCCTGCCTTCCCTATTCCCACAGTCCCATCACGATCCACATGCTCGGTTTGCAGCTTGTGCTGATGGCAAATATCCAATCAGAAGTTCCTGTGCCACCACTGCAAAAACGTGTGACCACAGTAACAGGTAACCTCCCGCTGGGGTCAATTCCACTGAGGCATTTGTGTGTGTCCAGGGCAGGGAACGGAGCTGGGAAGGAGCTGGGAAGGGGCTGGAGCCCCAGAAGAGGCTCAGGGAGCTGGGAAAGGGGCTCAGCCTGGAGAAAAGGAGGCTCAGGGGGGCTTGTGGCTCTGCACAGCTCCCTGCCAGGAGAGCGGAGAGCAAGGGACAGGACAAGAGGAAACCGCCTCGAGCCGTTTAGATTGGAGATCAGGGAAAATACCTTCCCTGAAACGGTGGCCAGGCATTGGAACAGGTTCCCCAGGGCAGTGGTGGAGCCACCACACCTGCAATTGTTCAGAAGGTGTGTGGGATGCAGCGCTTGGGGACCGTGGTGGTGCTGCTGGTTGAAATGGACGATCCTGGAAGGCTTTTCCAACCTCAACCATTCCACAGACTCCTGGGGTTTTTTTGTTTTGGTTTTTTTTTTTTTTTTTTTTTTTTTTAAACTTTATTTTAGCTTTTTGTATTTACTTTTTGCAATGGAGTTTCTCACGCGCTTTCCATGTACACAATAGCTGTTCTGCATCCTTTTTCGTAGAAAGAATTGATGGACTGTTGGTTTGACCGGTGTGGTTAGAGAGGAAGATTTTCTTCCTCCAATCCACGGTCACTGTTAGAATTCTATAAATGCCAAAGTCTGTAAATAAACTGCCCCTTTTTTGCCTTGGACATCTCGTTTCTTCGTGTCCTATCACGACAGCCCCCTCGCCCCCGGCCGCCCTTACCTTGATGTGCTCGTGCAGCTGCGCCTCGTGCTGCCGGGAGAGCTGCTCGTGCTGCCGCTGGAACTCTGCGATCAGGATCTGCCTCTGGATCTGCTGCTTCTGCTTGAGGGCCAGCAGCTCCTGCTGCAGCTGCTGCTCCCGCAGCGTGGGCTCCGTCACCGGCATGGAGAACTGGTGGTCCAGCCGCAGGTCCATGGGCACCGAGCTCGGCGCCACTTGCAAGGGCAGGGCTGTGCTCACGTCAACTGCAGGGGAGAACACAAGAGCAGGGCTGAGTGAATCCCTCATCCAGCAAAGGATGGAGGAGCCATGGTCAGAACCAAGGGCAGGGCTGTGCTCACGTCAACTGCAGGGGAGAACACAAGAGCAGGGCTGAGTGAATCCCTCATCCAGCAAAGGATGGAGGAGCCATGGTCAGAACCAAAGGCAGCACCATGAAATTCACACCATCCCTTTAGGGGTAAGCAAGGACTACAGGAATTCAGGGATCAACAAGTTTTCCACCAGGCACCACCTCCTACAAGCCCGTGTGTTTGCTACAAGCAAAGAGCGTGATGCATGACCCATCTGTGCCTTCCAAACACACACACAGACACCTCCACTTTACTCATCCAGCACCACCGGGAATAAGGAGGACAAAGAGTGATCCCAGACTTCACAGAAAGGAATAATCTTGACTTGTGATGGATGAACTGATGGACTGCCCTGGTGAGGAGCAGGAGGCTCTCCTTTTAAGAAACTCATGCAGAAAACCACAATGTGTTGTATAATAAATCTCAAACTGGTTTGGCTTGGGAGGGACCTCAAAGCCCAGCCAGTGCCACCCTCTGCCATGGCAGGGACACCTCCCACTGTCCCAGGCTGCTCCAAGCTCTGTCCAACTTGGCCTTGGACACTGCCAGGGATCCAGGGGCAGCCACAGCTGCTCTGGGCACCCTGTGCCAGGGCCTGCCCACCCTCCCAGGGAACAATTCCTGCCCAATATCCCATCTAACCCTGCTCTCTGCCAGTGGCAAGTCACAACCCCTTTGCAATAGCTGAACTCAGTTTGTTTCTCCTAAAAAAAAAATAAAGTACTGCCACTCCATGAATGACTAAAAATCTTCTAAATTCCACCTGAGTGACAGTTCTGCCTTTCACAGGTATTCTGTATTTGCAAGGTTTGCTCCCTCTCTCTCTCTCTCTCTCTCCAGGGCAGTCCCTCAATAACTCTGCTGAGAGTTTTGAATGAACATCAGTTACAGGATGACAAAGACTAATCCCTCAGAAACACTGAGCTTCAGCAAAACTGGAAAATAAAGGTGGTTTTTTTTCTCCATATCCTCTGTCAGGACATTAATCTTATCCATCCCAGGGAGAGAGTTTTCATAGAGTTTCTCCCAAAATGTCTCGTGGAGCAGAGGTCCAGGAGCGTGTTCACCCCTCCCTGCACCCAGCCTGGCCAGGGAGGAGGAGGAGACTTTCTTTTTTTAATGGAAACATTTTCAGCAAAAGGTCACATTACTGGAAGTGTTGCTATTTTTCAACCCACAAGTTCTTCCTTCCACTTCCCTATTGTTTTCCTTCCTGTGGCCTTTTCTGCACTCCCCTCTCTCCCCCGCAGGACCAGAGTGAGGATTCCTCGCCATGGATTCATGAGCTACAGCCATGGATTTTGGGGAGAGCAGCACACTCTGACCCACAGATAACCACTCAAACTCACCTAAAAGGGGACCTCAGAGTCCCTGCCAGAGCCTAAAGAGGCTCCAGGAGAGCTGGAGAGGGACTGGGGACAAAGCCCTGGAGGGACAGGGAATGGTTTCCCACTGCCAGAGAGCAGGGCTGGGTGGGAGATGGGGCAGGAATTGTTCCCTGGGAGGGTGGGCAGGCCCTGGCACAGGGTGCCCAGAGCAGCTGTGGCTGCCCCTGGATCCCTGGCAGTGCCCAAGGCCAGGTTGGACAGGGCTTGGAGCAGCCTGGGATGGTGGAGGGTGTCCCTGCCCATGGCAGGGGTGGGACTGCATGAGCTTTAAGGTGCCTTCCAACTCAAGCCATTCTGTGATCCCTTGTGTTCCCCTTGTCCTGTCCTCCCATCCCTTGTCCCTAGTCCCTCTCCAGCTCTCCTGGAGCCCCCTTCAGGCCCTGGAAGGGGCTCCAAGGTCTTCCTGGAGCTTTCTCCAGGTGAGCAACCCCAACCCTCCCAAGCACACAAAACTCCATCAGGCAGAAGAAACACCCTGACACTTGTGATTGTGCCTTGACATCCATTCCTCCTGCTTTACTCTCCAAAAAAGAGCCTGAGGTTGCCATTCCCTGTTGGAAAACTTGACAAATCCCCCACCTCCCAGCCAAAGGGACTCATCCCCCCCACAGCTGCAGGGATGAGGACCACAATTCCCATTCAGGGCTCTGGCAGAGGCTGCGTCATCCCTGACTCTCGACTATTTCAGGCTCCAAAGAAGCCCCTCTTTGCCCCGCCGGGAGCTGCTGACCCACAGAGCCCTGCCGAGCCCCAGCCAGCCCTCCCTGCTCAATGGACACAGCCCCACAACAAAAACCCGCCTGTGTTCCAGGCACTGGCTGATGGGACACTCGAAAATTGCTGCTCTGGGTTCTGCCTCGAGAACGCACGAGCACAATCGGAGTCGTGACGTGAGCCGAGGCACAAAGACGACATTCAGGGCTGGCATGAGAGATGCCAAAGCCATGAATTAGGAGACAAGATCCTGATTATGAATAATAAACTATCTCACGGTCTCTCCCTGCTTTTTTTTTTTTTTTTTTTTTTTCTTCCCTATAGGAACAGAAAAACATCAATTTTTTTTTAATTTCCCCCACCACCACCCTTGGCATATAGGGAATTATTTTTTCCCCGTGGTCAAGTTAGCCTGATTTAGATTCCATGGTCATGTTCCAATGATTTTTATACTAAGTTAGAACCACTCTGCTGGTGTTTCCCTTCCCAAATAAATAAAACATGGCTGTACATCAAAGCCTGCTTGCATGCTGCACGTTAATTAAGACCTAAAGCACTTCAGTCCCCCTCGGTTGCTGATGGAGATTGGAAATTTGACATCTCACAGCTCGTCCGAAACACACTGAGGGGAATAACCCAAAACACAGGGAAATGAAGTGACCATCTCTGACCTAAAGGCAAAGTGCACATCCTACAAAAAGTACTTTATCCTGGAATGACAGGATGGATTGTCTTGGAAGGGGCATTAAAGCCCAACTGTCCCAGGCTGCTCCAAGCCCCAATGTCCAACCTGGCCTGGGACACTGCCAGGGATCCAGGGGCAGCCACAGCTGCTCTGGGAATTCCATCCCAGCCCCTCCCCACCTTCACAGGGAAGGATTTCTTCCCAATCTCCCAGCCATCCCTGCCCTCTGGCAGTGGGAAGCCATTCCCTGTGTCCTGTCCCTCCAGCCCTTGTCCCCAGTCCCTCTCCAGCTCTCCTGGAGCCTCTTTAGGCCCTGGAAGGGACTCTGAGCTCTCCCTGGAGCCTTCTCCTCTCCAGATGAATACACCCAGCTCTCCCAGCCTGGCTCCACTGGAAAAATTAAAAACATTTCACATAAAGGCTGTAGATAAGACGTTATCAGGGAACTTTTTATGTCTAGATTCTCCCACACTCCAAACTGGAAAATAACTTCTCCCTAAGTCCCAAGTGTTTTGGAAGGGATTAGGGGAAGGTGACACTAAACCTGTGAATACACTTTCAATAAAACTAGTATCTGTTAATGAATTTCCTTCCCCTTCTCTGATACAGCATTTTCATGCTGGTCTTTAAAGGATGGAAACACAGGATTGAGTCCTGAAAACACGCTAAAATGTTCAACCAAAAATTCAGTATGAGAGGCACCAAATGAATATTTAAATTCAAACCTTGTTTCAGCATAACCTTTACTTAAGGTTAATTTAAAAAATATTCACAGAATCCCAGAATCACAGAGGGGTTCTGTTGGAAGGGACCTTAAAGACCATCACATCCCAGCCCCCTGCCATGGGCAGGGACACTTTCCACCAGACATCAAATTGGAGTTTTTTTTATATCAAAAGCTGTTGCCAAAATTACTCTTTCCTTTTTTTTTTTCCTTGATCTTCTATTTTTTTTTTTTAATTTAAATTTAAGCAGCACAGAAAACTGCCTCTCAGATTTGAAATCCAACATCACCTTCAAAGGGAAAGTGCAGGAAATGCTTTCCCTGAGCTCTCCCTCCCTCCGGCACAGAGCGAGTCCCACTGAACACAAACAGCTCCTTCCCAGCTCCTCTTTCTTCAACAATTCCCTTTGGAGAAGGGAAAAAAATCCCATCGATCTCCCCAAATCTGCTGCAAAACCCTGGGGATCAGAGTCTGGCCAAGGTTGGAGGAAGAAAGCAGCTCCCACTCTAGGACACATCCCATCTGCTCATGACAGAGCTTCCCAAAATCCCAAGAGCATTCCAGCCTCTTCCAGTGAATCTCCAGTGCCTGGTGCTCTCCCAAATCACTGCCCACCAGGAATGAGATTTTCCTTGGGCTGGCTGTAGTTGACCCTCTCCAGCCAGGGCTTTCCAGAGCCCATGGATTCAGCTTCTTCCCCCCTCCCATCCTTTCTGGGCAGGGGCTTTATTCCCAGCTAATGAGCTTGCTTTTTAATTACCCAGGGCCAGGGCCAGGCTCTGCCAAGAGCAGCACGTCAGCCTTTGGGCACCCACAAAAAGCAAACACAAAGCCAGAGGATGTGCTTAGTATCCCAAACTCTTGGCTGCTGCCATTGGATCATCCCCATCCCGCTGAGCCACCCAGCGGGGTGCTGAGGAACCGTGTGCATGGGTCTCCCCCTCTCAGCATTATCTCCAGCTCTTTCATCCCCAGGGAAAAGAGAAAAAAAATGTGTATTTATTTCCTGACTATTCCTCAGGGTTGTCCTCAGTGTCCAGCAAGAAAATTTTGGGTTATTAAATAACTCCCTGTGTTTTGAAAGACATTTAAGCACCAATTTGCTGCCAGCAGGAATGCCTTTGGGCACGTGAGGAGCGTGACACTGGCTCCAAATCCTCAGAACACCCTATCACCCCAATTTTCCTCCGGAGTCAGCTGGGAAAAGGAGGTGAGCAGCTACTGCTGACACCAAGCACAGCCAAAGGAGCACTTGAGGTGGTTTATTCTGGCAGGAAGATGTGTGTCAGTCGAGCATCACTGGATTACTGTGAATTAAATCCATCCCCACTCCCGGCAGTGGCTGGAGTGCTGGGATCCCCTCTACCACCCGGCCAACCCAGGGATCCTTTTCCAGGTGAGCTCCCGCTCCCCAAATTGCCCAAACTCCCCAAAACACTGCGAGATGGTGAGCTCAGAGCTATAAATAGCACTGAGCTACTGCAGTATCTGACTGCAGTGCCGGGATGAAAGCAGCGGGTTTTGTGGGGAAGCGGAACGAAGGCGCAGCACAGCGTCCTCGGAGCCGGCTCCATCTCCAGCACAGCACACATCCCACACAGAGGGAGAAATTAATAGGAGAGAAGGGGAAACAACACATTGCCAGCTTCAGTCAATTCTGAATTTTTATCCTCTAGACAAGATTGTGCCAAGCTGGACTAGAGGAACCACAAACTTGCCCAAGAGCAGGTGGTGGGAGCGGGTCACGGCAGGGCAGTTCCCAGGACACCAACATCCTCTGGAGCACATCCCGAGCGTCACGTGGGAGCAGGATGAAGGCACAATCCTGCTCCTCTGTGGATCCACACCAAACTAAAGAACTATCACAGATTTATGGAATGGCCTGGGTTGGAAGGAGCCTTAAAGATCATCTGGTTCCAAGCCCCTGCTGGGTGGGACAGCAGGAGGAAATGGGTTACTTCTGTTTCACTCAATTCTTACCTCTGTTATCCCATTTCCAAGGACCAGGATCCCAGGGAGGGCATTTTGGGCTGGAACTAGCCAACAAGCTCGAGCATCACAGCCCAGCCGGAGCCAAAGGCAGGTCAGCACCCTGCAGCCCCTGAGAACTTTGGGACAGCCCAGGTGGGTGGCTGCACAGGCAGCCTGGATCCTGTCTGGGAGTAGAAGCCGGGAGTAAACAGCAGCCGAGGTTCCCTACGAGCTCCACGCACGCTGCAGCTTGGCGAGGGCTGCAGTCACTCCCTGCTCGGGGAATATTTCTTGCTCTGTGAATGGGAACCGAAATTAATCATCCCATCAGCCATGGAAACACGTCGTGAGGCACCACTCGGCAGGCAACAGATGGAGCTTTAAATGTCACTCACTCATTCATCGCAAGGAAACTTCTCCCCGATTACTACCGAGACCTGGAGACATAATAAGGGTGCAGAGATTCTGGATTTCTACATGCCCAGCTTTCCTGAGCCTAATTCCTCCCCTGAACAGACCTCAGTAGCATTTATTAGGAACCTACACAGAAATTTTATTCATGATGATAAGGAAGCCAAGACTTCCAAGAGCAGACCACTCATCCTACTGTCTCCATCTTAGATTTAAAGCATTAAAAAACGTCTCTTCACATGAAGAAAGTGAAGCTGTGTCCACAATGGACAGGAAACAACATTTTTCCAGTGTTTGCAAGGAATCCCAGAATGGTTGGGGCAGAAGGGATCTCGTTCCAAACTCCCTTGCCTCAGAGCAGGACATCAGAGTGTGGAAAATTACAAACTCCCATGGATACATATCCAGGGGTATTTCCTTAATGAGAATATGGAGAGTTCAAGGCCAGCACCAAACCCTTGATGGCACAGGCGTCTCCAGCAGAGATGTCTCCAACAGATGAGCTTGTGCAGGACAGAGCAGCTCCAAAGGGAGACACGCCAGTTTCTCCACCTCCTTTTCAACCATTCTCCCACTTTATCTCCTTGCTGGTTTCATCAGTGACATCTCTAACAAATGAGTGACTTGGACAAAGCCAGAGCTTTCCATGAAATTAAAGATAATGGAATGAAAGGAGTCGCCTTGGACTATGCCTCATTTCAAACTTCACACAATTGTGGGAAACCTTTCCTTGCACAGCTTCCTTGCACCGAGTGGACAAGCAAAACCCGCTTGAGTTTCCATTGAAACAAAAAATTTAAATAAACAAGAAATAATAAAACAGAAAACAACAAAAATAAATGTGTAGCTATTCTTAAAAAGGCCCGGGAAGCTGTGGCTGCCCCTGGATCCCTGGAAGTCTCCAAGGCCAGGCTGGACAGGGCTTGGAGCAGCCTGTGCTAGTGGAAGGTGTCGCTGCCCCTGGCCCGAGGTGGGACTGGATGTTGTTTAAAATTCCTTCCAACCCAAATCATTCTGGGATTCTGGGATTCCTGGGAATGTGATTTCACCTGCCTCTTTGCTCTAGGCATTACCCAGCAATTGAACCTCTTTGATCCATCTATCTTGCTTTCAGAACAGGAAACTTCTCCCCTCAGCAGAACCCCAGGACAAAAAAGCAAAGTTGAAAGAAGCCCAGCTGCACTTCTGTAAAGCCAAACCCACGTGGATTTCTCACATGCTTCTCTCTTATCTCACTCTGAGCTTCCTTCAAGGGAAAATGACACTTTGGAGAAGAGAATTAAACATGGAAGAGATGGAGCAGGAGCCAGAAAGTCTCATCCTGAGAACATGAACAGCTTCCCATGAGAAAAACAATAATCCACCTGGTTGGGTCAGCATGGAGGAGCTGAGGGATTCCCAGCGAAGGTTGGGTTAGAAGAACACCTGGACATTCCCACTGCTCCTCTGGAGTTTTCCTTGGAGCCTCCCAAGGGGTGAGCTCTCCAATGGCAGGAGTAAAGCCATGAGCTGGTGGCACAGCACGGTTTGGGTTTTAAAGCCCATCCTATTCCACCTTGCCACGGGCAGGGACACCTTCCACCATCCCAGGCTGCTCCAAGCCCCAGTGTCCAACCTGGCCTGGGACACTGCCAGGGATCCACAGCTGCTCTGGTGCCCTGCCTTCCCAATATCCCACCTCAGTCTGCCCTCCCTCAGCTTAAGGCCACTACCCTATGTCAAAAGAGAAGGTGAAACAAAATTTTTAGGCACTGCCTGTCCTACTGTATTTCAAACAGCAAATAAATGGTTATTACTAGCAGGAGAGTGAGATCACTCCTGTCACCAGCCAAGGGACAACAAGCTGTCCAACAAGCCCCAAAATGTGCAACACCATCTCCTCCATCATGACAGGAATGAAGCAGCAAAAGGTACAGCTAAACAGCAAATTGTAATAGGAATGCTACTCCATAGCTCTCGAAAATTCATAGATTGCTCAAAGGCTGCAGTTTTGAGTAGAAAGCCAGACCGTGGTGGAAGAGAAGCCCATCCAAATGGGCAAGCAGCTCACAGCTTCCTGTGGCCCCTCTGGAAGGGCTTCACTTCCAAATAATGGAGATACTCAGGTATCAGGACCTGCATGCTGACCAGGATGCTACTTGTTGTCCATTCAATACAATGAAGATGCACATTAAAATACAATAAAAAAAAAAAAAAGTCTTTTAAGAGAGTGTCAAACACAGGCAGTTTCCTAGAGAAATTAAAGTAACCTCAACCCATTGAAACCCCTGGACAGAACAGAGAAATGGCACTAAAGCACCTTTTTATTCTGGCAGAACAGGCAGGGGTTGCCCTTCCTGGATGCACGCACCAGAACACACACCTGAGCTAAGATTTCTTTTTAAAAAACAAACATTTTCCCATTTTTTCCCACACAAGACCCACCAGATGAACCGAACACGTTAACACCCAGAAGCCTGCTACCCAAATCCTGAAGGATGAAGGCAGCTGTTCCCTGCATTCCCCATGCCAGCAGTGATCTGTGCATGACAAGGATTGCCCACGTCATGGATGGCACTTCTCAAAGTGAGCCCTCTCTTGGCATTTCTGCCCAAACCACTGACACCAGGTGGCCTTTTAGACACGGCACAAAAACTCAGCGCTGCTTCTGCCGAAAATCTGCCCTTCTGCCGAAAATTTTCCTTCAGCACAAGCAGCCAGCTGCTCTTCAAACAGAGCCAGAGCCACACAGGGGTCAGCTTGAAGGTGAGTTTTAACACAACAACACAACAGGTTAAATCCAGATTTAGATATTGCTCACAAGGAATCTCACTGGGATTCCCCATCTCTACCCTGCTCTGCCGAGAGCCCACCTGCAGAGCTACTTCCAGCTCTGGAACCCCCAGCAGAAGAAGGATGTGAAGCTGTTGGAACAAGCCCAGAGGGTGCCAAAGGATGGAGCCCCTCTGCTCTGGAGCCAGGCTGGGAGAGCTGGGCAAATTCACCTGGAGAGAAGAAGGATCCAGGGAGACCTTGGAGCCCCTTCCAGAGCTGGAGACAAGGGATGGAGGGACAGGACAAGGAGGAATAGCTTGCCACTGCCAGAGAGCAGGGTTAGATGGGATATTGGGAAGGAATTCTTGGCTGGGGGCTCTTGAAGTCCTGCCACAGGGTGCCAGAGAAGCTGTGACTGCCCCATGATCCCTGGAAGTGTCCCAGGCCAGGTTGGACATTGGGGTGGGGTGGCTCCAAGCCACCTGGGATAGTAGAAGGTGTCCCTGCCCATGGCAGGGTGGCACTGGATGATCTTTAAGGTCCCTTCCAACCCAAACCATTCTGGGATTCCCTGAATGCTGTTTTTCAACTCGTTTTAAACTTGCCTTCCTAAGGAATAAACACCTCTATGAATGAACACAGAGAACACTTTAATCATGTCCCTGGAAGCTTCTAGACTTACCTCCCGTTTCTTTTATTAAAAGCTCTGAGTTGGGTGGTTGCCTGCTGAGCATGGCAAGCAGCTTCCCAAACCACAACACACCTACACTGCATCTACTACAACCACAGCAAGAGGGGAGCGAGTCCTCCCTCAGAAATTCTGATAAATTCTGGACTATCTTGCCTAAAAATGCCACTTCAGCTGCCAAACTTGGACCTAATACAGGGTTTAGGGATTCTGGCAAATAAAATGGTCCCTGCCTCTTTCAGTGGGAGGCTACAACTCTGCTTCAGCTACGTTCAAGGCACCAAACTTCCCTGCCAAGGAGTCGACTGCAGCCTGATCCTTCCACAAAAAGAAACAGGATGCTGTGAGAAGCCCAAAGGTGAGAGACATAAAATATCTATATAAGGATGGAGCTCCTATACATACCCAAAATAACGGTGACTCACTTTTCAGAGCACTGGGAAAAGATAAAGGACTCGAGGAAGGAGCTGAAGAGGTTCAGGGATTCAGCTGAGTGAAGTTTAGGAGGATCCCACAGACAAAAGGCACTGGGAAAGTTGGAAGGAAGAGATAAAAAGGACATTCAGGCAGCAGCTGAAGAACAGCTGCAGGAGGCAAGCTGAAGAGGAAGGCTTTTAAAAGCAAGTCTAAGGAGGTTAAATCTGATTCAGTGGTTTCTGGAGGCAAGCAGAGATGGCAATGTCTTACCTGCTGCCTCCCTGAAGTAGTACACACCCTGGGTCTTAGCAACAAATGATGGAAATGGCACATCCAGGTTCGCTTCAACATTCCTGGCCAAAACACTGTGTAAAGAAGCTCCAAAGAATACAGACAATCATTACCAAAACCTTCTTTAGGTAAACCTCCTGCTTGATACCAAAACACAGCTACTCCCTCCTCTGCTGAGCAAATCACATCTTACACCAACTGTATTTGATTTCCAGGCCACTTTAATGAAGCTCTGCGCTCTACAGGGTCATCCCTCGAGTTTAGGAACCCATTCCTCCAAAAGATTCCAGAAACAAGTCATCCTTCCAGGGAAAGCCAGACCAGCTGAAACATTCACAGATCAGAACACCGTGAATGAAAATGCTGCCCAGAGCAGCTGTGGCTGCCCCATCCCTGGCAGTGTCCAAGGCTGGATGGGGCTTGTCCCATGGGCAGGAGACCCCAGGTTGCTGCATCCATATTTTCCACCTGAATCCCAGACTATGCATCTCCCAACGTTCCAGACGCCCACAGGGACTCGATGCCTACGAAAGCCCCTCTGCTCTCCCAGCTGATCAGCCCGAGGAGCCAGCAGAGGGAACAGCATTTCCAAAATGCCATCATTACCATCTTTTTGCATATAGAAAGGTCTGCAAAGAGATGGATTCCTGTGTCAGACCACCCCTCTTAACGAAGGAGATATCGAGCCAAATCCTGCCCGGAGAGGTGCCTTAAATCACCACAGCCTAATCCTCAGTGATTTCTCCTGTTTTCATTTCCATGTTCCCACTTTGCAGCCGATTTTGCCTCGAGTTTGCTTCGCTCAGGGCAGCGGCCTTGACCTGCAGAGCCCTGCTCTGGCTGGGACCGTGAGACAGCACCGGCTCCGGCCACGGATCCCAGCCCTGGAGATCTCACAGGGACTTCACTGCCTGTGCACGAGGTGCTCGGGGTCCAGGAGTGATGCCTGAAAAATGAGGAAGGGATGAAGCTGCAGGAGAGGCTGGAGCACGTCCAGGGAAGGGAAGGGAACTGGGAAGGGGCTGGAGCACCAGGAGAGGCTGAGGGAGCTGGGAAAGGGGCTCAGCCTGGAGAAGAGGAGGCTCAGGGGGGCCCTTGTGGCTCTGCACAGCTCCCTGCCAGGAGGGGACAGCCAGGGGGGTCGGGCTCTGCTCCCAGGGAACAGGGACAGGAGGAGAGGGAACAGCCTCAGGCTGGGCCAGGGGAGAAATTAGGAGAACTTTCTTCCCTGAAATGGTGGTCAGGACTTGGAATGGGCTGCCCAGGGCAGTGGTGGAGCCACCACACCTGGAAGTGTCCAAAAGCTGTGCAGATGTGGCACTTGGGACACTGTATAGAGGTGGCAGTGCTGGGGGAACAGTTGGACTCAGGAGGTCTTTTCCAGTTTCAGTGATTCCATGACTCTGGCCTGTGTGAGGATGTAACCATGAGAGACTAACAGAAAGGAAGATGGGCCAACTCTCAGAGGAAAACAACACAAACTCTTCAGACCAGTGTGCTCTTGGCACATACGAGATATTCACATCAGCGGAGGCAGTTTTAGATAATAACCTGATTTACAGACAAACCCGAGCAAACCAAGTCCCAAGGAGGAAGAAACAAGAGGCTGAAGCACGTTACAGTCAGTTTGATCACCAGCATGTATTTTAGAGGATGCAAAACTCATTCCTGACCTTACACAAACTTTGACTTCCCTGTACGATCATCACTCTGTCAGAAATGCCATCTCGGTATTTTTAGGTGACAGTACATTTGTTTGTACTGTACATTTCTGGTGAGAAAACTTGTTATGTTTTGTAGGTCACTTGGTTTTACCATCTGCCTTGATTTCTGCTCAAGGAAAGTGTTGTTTCTGAAATCCTTGGTGCCGTACACGAACTGGGAGATGTCGGAACCAGCAGCAGCAGCTTGATTTTGCATCACCCCAGTTGGAAATACAGAATACTCCTGGAAAATGGGAAAAGGGCTCAGCAAAAGCTTGGGGGTGCTCAGTGGGAAGCCATTCCCCCTTGTCCTGTCACTCAGTGTCCTTGTTAAAAGTCCCTCTCCAGCTCTCCTGCAGGCCCTAAAGTTTGGCATTATTCCGCAATGACCTGAATAAAAATCAAAAAAGATACAAAGCTTATTAGCAAATAAGGTGATATTAGTAAATAAGGCTCTCTCCTGAGGTGGGAGAGAGCCTTCACTGCAAGGCCTCTCCTCCCACTGCCAGCCCATCTCTGATGCCTGAAGGAGCTTTACCACGCTGACAGCGACAAAATAAAGCACTGTGACAAGGAGCTGATCCTTGGGAAGGCAAACATGAAATTATTCAGTCGGGTCTTGGAATTTTATAGCGGATTTGTCCTTGTTTTGACCATAATCTCACAAGTGATGCCAGCAGCAAACCCATCTGGCGCGTGTAAGACTAAATATCTGCTGCTCGTGGAGATCAGCGTCTCAAAATTAGCATTTGTGCCGAGATCTGCCTTGCAGTGGCTTAAAGAGCAAACCAAGTTCAGGTTCCTGCAAAATGCTGCACTCCTTCAGGCAGCTTTGCCCAGGGAGTCTGTTTACAGGTAAAGGAGAACCTGGAGGAGAACTTCTGGGCCTGGAGGAGAGCTGGAGAGGGACTTTTAACAAGGACACTGAGTGACAGGACAAGGGGGAATGGCTTCCCACTGAGCACCCCCAAGCTTTTGCTGAGCCCTTTTCCCATTTTCCAGGAGTATTCTGTATTTCCACTGGGGTGATGCAAAATCAAGCTGCTGCTGCTGGTTCCGACATCTCCCAGTTTGTGTTTGGCACCAAGGATTTCAGAAACAACACTTTCCTTGAGCAGAAATCAAGGCAGAGGGTAAAACCATCATGCAATGGTTTGGGTTGGGAAAGAAACCTGCCCTCAGTACCTGCCATATCCACCCAGAGAGGCACAGCTCAGGATTTTGGATGTAAAGCAGTGTTTGGGTAGAAAGCAGCAGTTAATATTTAATTCCAAGGTGTAAATAGCACCCTGCATTATGTAACAGCTCCTCAGAAGCTGAAATTCTCATCCTCTGCAAGAACTTCTTTTGTGGGATAAAGAGTAAAACACATTCTAAACTGCACAAAAACTTAATATCCAACCGTGCTCCGGGACTGTCTGAAAACCCTGATAAAGCTGCTTTGAAAGGACTAGAATTTGTCTTAATATCATGGTGATTTTTAAATCACCTGTAATTCTTATTCGTCTGTCACCTCATGCACCTCACTTAAAAAGTCATTTTTCTCTTGTATAACAGAACTATGGATGTATCCCCTGCACCAGCATCCTGACCAGCAGCAGTAACTTTGTTAGAACATGTAGCCAAATCTCTGCATTGAAGCCCAAATTACTTAAAAATAATAATAAAGAAATAATGAAATTTAAAAAAACAAACAAACAAACAAACAAACAAAAAAAGCAACAAGAAAAAGTATACACTGCTAAGCCTGGGAGAAATAGTGCAAAAAACCCTTTTGCTTGGCGAAAGTCCATGAATATTTGAGCACATGAGTATTTACAAGCTGCAGGAATTTGGTGGGGTTCGGTGATGTACAGAGACAAGTTGCCAAGGAACTGCATTTTCTATTTCTCTGCTGCAAGGAGCCTTTCCCAAGCCAGCCAGCAGCAGCACAATCCCAAAGCTCCCCCTGTGTGCCGAGGAAACACCATTTCTGCTGAAACTAAACAGAGATTATCCAACACATATGGGGGGTTTGGGATATGAGTAAACCCCACATTATTGACCCTGACAGCACACAGCTGGCACCTGTGAGCAAATATTTGGGAAAGGGATGGGGGGATGCTGCCTTGAAGGACGGAAATCCTCTTCAGAGTGGATTAATGCAGGTGTTCCCAAATGAAGGAGTGCCAGCTTTGGTGGTGGTTCTCCCAAAGCCTCGCTGCAGGGATGGAGGTGGAAGGGCTCCTTACGGACGCACTGCACGTTTGGCTGCACATGGAAGCAGATGAAGTTTCCTGGCTGCTCACCCAGGACACCTGATACTCGTGTCAACACAGCCAGTGCCTTCCCTGGCATGCCATTCCCATCCCTTATCAGCGTCGGGACACGGCCGGATCGTGTATCCCGAGTCAAAACAAAAGGTAAACCTCTCCCTGTGCCGCCATCCTGGAAAGGAAACTCCGGAGAATTCTCCAATTTCCTGCTCTGCAATTTTAAGGATTGTTCCATGCCGGTGTGGGGTCACCAAGGCAAAGCCCTCAAATTCCCAAAAGGGATTTTTTTTTTTTTAAATCTATTTACTTATTTTTTAGTGACAGCTTCTCCTTCTGCCTTTTCCACAGAGTTATCTCCTAACCCACTGGTTCCAAGGGGCTTTGAACTCCTAAGGCTTTAGAGACTTTGTTACAGGCACAGCCAGGGATGGGGGAGAGGGATCTGAGTTTTGTTGAGCACTAATTCAAGACATGATAAATCCCTGGGACAGGGATTATACAAGTGTAATACAAATATATACACACATATATACATATATAAGTATATACAAATCCCTGTATCGGGGATTTACGTGGAACGTGAAAGGAATTTTATTTTTTCCGTCTATAAAAACGTTTGACACCTCCAAACATGGTATCAAAACATTTGATACCGTGGTTAGGAGTATTTTTTTGATAATATTCCAGTGGTACTTTGCCAGCATAACATTTGGTCGAAGGTCAGGCCTGGTGTTTCTCACCAGGAAAAGCTGGCAGCTTTTCAGACTCCATCAAAGGCAGGACAGGGGGACAAGGAGCTGTTCCCTCTGAAACATCTGAGCTGGCTTTGAAGCCCAAAACATGGTTTGGGAGGTTAAATGCCCCCACACATGCAATTCCACCGGAGTGGCAACCTGGACACCATGATCTGGCTGAGTTCCAGGGACAGAGCTGGGAGCTGCTCCCAAGATCCTGCTCTATCCCCACTATAATGCCATTAAACAGAAGGAGGGGCAGGGTTAGATGGGATATTGGGGAGAACTTCTCCCCTGTGAGGGTGGGAAGGGGCTGGAATTCCCAGCCTGTAGCTGCCCCTGGATCCCTGGCAGTGTCCAAGGCCAGGCTGGACATTGGGGCTGGGAGCAGCCTGGGATGGTGGAAGGTGTCCCTGCCCATGGCAGGGGGTGGGATGAGACGAGCTTTGAGATCCCTCCCAACCCAAAGTATCCTGGAATTCTGTGATTTCTGAGGGTTTGGAGGTAACCAGTCAATGTGCTGCTGGAGCCCAGGGCTCAGCCAGCCACCTTTGTGAGGGGAGCCTGTCCCAGTGCCACAGAACATTGTGTGAAGGGAATTCCTGCCACGCTCTGAGCTGAGTTTTACCAGCAAAACTCTGCTGCTCAGCTCTGCAAAACCCCTCTGATCCAGCCTGGGCTGAGGCAGACAGGGCAGGCCTAATGCCACCCCACGAAAGGTCCCAGTTAAGTGACAGGCACAGCAGCTCCCAGGATTACTGGGGACGGGCAGGAGTTGGCTGCACTCATTTTCCCCTCTCAGTGCGTCACAAACACCTTCCCAAACCCGCTGCTGAGCCCCAGAGCCCATCTCAGCCCCTTCTGCCAGCAGAAAACAAAGAGAAAATTGCTTGTCAGAGGAGGGTTTCAGAAACAGAGGGAGCAAACCCCACCTGCACCTGGCCAGAGCTGTAGCGTCAGCATCCCAGCACTCCCTGGGCAAACATCTCCAACTCTGCCCCGTTAACGTTTTTTTTTAAATATTTTATTGCAACCTCTTCATCTGTTTCTTGAAAAAAAATTGTAGTCATTCACTTAGTGTGAGGAACAATTTGCACACAGGTGGCAGATGACTGTCCTCAGTGAAAATAAAAAGCCTCCCATATGTCACTTAAGCAGGACAACCTAGGATCTTCAAGAGATTCATTAATATCGTGACAGTGTGACTGTTTACAAGCAGGATTGTAAATGGGTCCAAAAAGGCAAGCTTTGACCTAAATTTCACTGTTTGGTCATTCAGTGCAACGTGGAGAAGCCCTATAGTAGCTTGGGAGTTCCTCTCTCCAATGGAAAAGAACATTGCATTTCATCAGAAACTTGTTTAAAAAATTCAATGTACACAATTCACTGGCAAGAACTGTCAGAGCTTTAAAAAGCACCTAGGAAAAGCATCATCAAAACATGCAGTACATTTACTCTGCAGAATACAACTGCAGTTCCAAATCAGTGATTCCAAAGCCTTTCATTAGATCATAAAAACTTCAGGCCAGCTTATAATGAAATCTCTAATCAAATATGAATGAATCATCTGATATGACACAATTCCTTGAATGAGAAACAGATGGAAAAGTAGTGATGATTAAGTGGTTTGGATCACAAGATATTAGTTAAGCCAAAGGAGGAGATACTTAATCACAGAATCATGGAATGGTCTGGGTTTGAAGGGACCTTAAAGCCCATGCCATTCCTGCCAGGGGCAGGGACACTCCCACTGTCCCAGGCTGCTCCAAGCCCCAGTGTCCAACCTGGCCTTGGACACTGCCAGGGATCCAGGGGCAGCCACAGCTTCCCCAGGCAACAAGGAAAAGTCTCTTTAATGAGCCATCAGCAATTCCCCAGGGAAGCATCTGGAGACTGCTGCTGTATTTTAGGCATCACTGCACAATACATTCACCTGATATTCCCTCCACTGCCCAAAGACAAAGCAGAGCCAAATATAGCCCTGAAAATCAATATACACCAGGGAAGAGCCTCCAGGATCTTGATAAACGCGTGTCGTGCTGGAAGAGGAATTCCTAAAATCCCGGGAACGCAGGTGGCTGCTCTTTCCCCTTTGGCAATAAACTACCCCCAGTTAATTTTGGCAGAAAGCACCCTGGGGAGCTCTGCAGTGCAGGGCACAGCCGTGGAAAGGGCAGGCAGACAAAGGAAACACAGCCCCTGGAAATAACAGGGCAGTCCCTCCTCATCCCCCAGCCAAAGCTCACATCCATCTGTCAGGGGAAGCTGATGGAAAAGAGGAATTGTGTACAGGGTGTGTTGGAGCACTACAGCCCCAGGATGAGTGCTGCCTCGAAAAGGTGAAGGGACTGGGGGTGAGATAAAAGCAAAACAACAAAGATTTCACCCTGATTACCTCTTTGAGCCTGCAAACCCAGGTAAAACACCCAGGCTGCAAACGCACACGGCAGACAAGACACGGCCTCCAAGATCCCATCTGAGTGAGGCACATGGAATTTTTTTCCCCAAGGAAGGCCTCAATCCATGATCAATTTCCATGAAACATTTATCACTTTTCATTCAGCACACAGTACTGTTATTTTTAGCAAAGCCAGAGGCAATGGGAACCAATTCCTGAATAACCATTCAAGGGAGCCTTTCCACGCTTGCTCCCATCCTGCCATCTCCTCCTTCCCTAAGATTTCTTCACAAAGTTTTAGCATTCAAAGGCTCTTCCCTTCATCACCTGCTTTTATAGAAATCAAAAGCACAAAACAACCTTTCCTGCGGTAGGGAATCGGTGAGAATTCTTATTTTTGAAAATAACACTTGGTGAAGAGTCAGGAGTAAGAGAATCCAGCGAATTCCGGAGCTGATCAGTGTGAATTAATGAACTGAGCAAGGTGAGGGAAGAAGAAAGGAAAACAGCAAGTTGGGGCTTGCAGCAGAGCAAACTTTCCTGCCTTTCATCCAGGAAACCAGCGCTGCATTCAAGAGCTTCACATTTAAGTGCTGCTTTCAGCTGTTAAAAGAGGGATAATCATTAATAATTCATGCCAGCTCCTCCAATTGATAACCATTTCCTCATGGGTAAGAAAGGAGACAGATAAATCATGACAGATAAATACGTTTTCTGAGACAAAAGACAACAAAGCAGAGTTGAGGAGCTGTGGGCTCCCGTTCTTCCCAAGCCACAGGGATCAGGATATTCACATTCTGGGCTCCAGCATCAGATCAATTCAGAACTGCCCCTGGATCCCTGGAAGTGTCCAAGGCCAGGCTTGGAGCAACCTGGGATGGTGGAAGGTGTCCCTGCCCATGGGATAAGATGGGTTTTAAGGTCCTTTCCAACCCAAACCAGTCTGTGATTCTCTGATTCCCAGCTTGGCTAGAGGAGTGGCTTAATTCCATGTGGAACATGGATGCTGAAGTTGGGACAGAGGGCACCAAAAAGCTCATCCCTCCTCTCTACACCCCTGCACGTACACAAGGTGCTGAGGCAGAGTCAGAGGGTCATTAAATTATCCCATGACCAACAAAACATGAGTTTGGGGACAGTATTAGTCCAGAAAAGAGGTTCTGAAGCTTGAACTTCCCTGCTTCCCTGCAGGGAGATGCCCAGAGCCTCTAGATGTGGCAGCTCCCTCCCCTCTCCTGCAAAAATAACCCCAAATTTACTGACTGCAAAGGGCCTCTATTAAAGTAGAAGCACAGCAATTCAGCAAATCCTCTGTGGAAATCAGGGAGCTGTCTGAAGGGCTTGCAGGGCTTTCCTTGCTGAGGAATGGCTCTGAGGCTGGGCTCCAGGAGTGCCTCCAGCAGGTGAAACACTCCTTTCATTGTCACTGCATGCACAGTTTGTCCATTTAGCTTAGGGTTGGAAATGAAGGACAAATATTAATAAATCATAAGTATTGCAGGAAGTATAACCTTGAGCTGATTTTAACTCCCAAGGCTTTAAGGTGCAGTTCCTCTGCTACCTTACAACCATGGAATGGTTTGGGTGGGAGGGGACACAAAAGTCCAAGCACTGCCATGGGCAGGGACACCTTCCACTAGCCCAGGCTGCTCCAGGCCTGGCCTTGGACACTTCCAGGGATTCAAGGGCAGCCACAGCTTCTCTGGGAACCTTGTCTTACACCAGAGCACCGAAATGGTGGCAAAATTATCACACCAAGGCTGACAGTTTTTGCAGGTATGCTGGCAAAATTATCACACCAAGGCAGTTTTTCAATAACCTAATGAGAGGACAGGATTGAATCTGCTTAGTGTACGGCTGTGACATCAAAATGGATTTTCCCCAGAACTCACTTTTGACATAATCTGGGGGGTCTGGATGGGCTTCTCCCCCATCCTGGGCTTTATGTACATATCCACATTATACAGCAGGCTGTTTTTAGCACCAAAGGAAAGCCTTTCTAAGGGGTAAGCTACTTCTGGGGCACGACAGAACCTCGTGTTGTTCCTGAGTTGACACGGATTAATCTCCCACTGCAAAATCAAGGGACAATATTAGTGCAGAGGCTCCTACAAACCATTTATTCCTACATACATCAACATCTCTTCTTTTGCAAATGACAGTGGAGGTGAGAGTGGGTAATTAGATCTAGGAAGCAGAAAAAGCAGCAGGGGGCTGAAATCTCCCACTTAATGCTCTGTGTTGGAAGGGACCTCAAACCTTTCCAGCCCCTTTCCACAGGCAGGGACACCTTCCACTATCCCAGGCTGCTCCAAGCCCTGGCCTTGGACACATCCAGGGATCATGGGGCTGCCACAGCTTCTCTGGGCACCCTGTGCCAGGGCCTCAACAGCCTCTGATTATTAAAAAAAAAAAAATAATTAAGGGAAGCAACATTGCTCAATAAAGTTAATTTATTCCTTTTCCTCCCCCAGGCCAAAGGCACAGCGATCCTTGGGAGCAGAGCAGGCAGAGTTATCAAACTGATGATTATTGTACTCCTGAGCAGGATGTGGGCTGTGGGGGCTTTGTCTTGTTGTACTTCTGCGAGCACCTCAGAAATTCAGAAGCACCAATTACGAGTGATACGTCTTGGAAAAGGGAAAATGTTTCCCTTCCTCCAATTAATCCCTAATTTATACAGAAAAGAAGATAGAAATAATTTCCACTGATGATGACTGAACTCAGTTCTATTCAACCAAATCCACTCCTAAAAACCATTTTATAAAATTGCTCTACGCATTTCTTGGGCTGGAGTTGAAATGTTCTGCAGGACAGAGGACTTTTAGAATTTTCTCACCATTTCACATCAGAGGAAAACAACTAACAAGGGTCAAACCTGTCTTTCACTTGGTTCGTGGTGAAGAGAAAAACATTTTGGTTTCCTACAAGCACACCGCAGTGATTTTATCTGAAATAGAAATGCAGCATAAAAGCTCATCGACCACTCAAGTTTATTCAACCTTACCCTGACCAGGGCAGGAGAATGTTTTCAACAAAACATCCCAGCACATAATCCAGCAATTTTTTTCCCTTATGCTGTTTTTAACACCATTATTTCAGTCATGCCTGAGACTTGGAACACCACCCGAGAATCCCACACACAACTTGTTTTTCCAGAGCAATGCTTGGTGTTACTTCTCCTTTCTTCTCTCAGAATGATCTGCAGCAAACTTCTAAAGACAAGAACGATAAAAACCAGATTTGGCAATCCCAGAATGGGTTGGGTGGGAAGGGATCTCCAAGGTCACCCCATCCCACCCCTGCCATGGGCAGGGACACCTTCTACTGTCCCAGGCTGCTCCAAGCCCCAATGTCCAACCTGGCCTGGGACGCTGCCAGGGATCCAGGGGCAGCCACAGCTGCTCTGGGCACCCTGTGCCAGGGCCTGCCCACCCTCACAGGGAACAATTCCTGCCCAATCTCCCAGCCAGCCCTGCCCTCTGGCACTGGGAAGCCATTCCTTGTGTCCTGTCCCTTCATCCCTTGTCCCAAATCCCTCTGCAGCTCTCCTGGAGCCCCTTTATGCCCTGGAAGAGGCTCTGAGGTCTCCCTGGACATCTCCCTTCTGCAGGTGAGCACTCCCAGCTCTCCCAGCCTGAATTCCATTCCCACAGCTCAGTTACTGGGAGAACCATTTGACAAAGTGGCAGTGCTGCCCATCTCTCATTCCATCCACTTCACACCAGCACAGCTCCCCAGGGATCCCTGCCTCATTGTTTTCCCAAAAGCACAGAGGTGAGCTATTAAAAAGACTCAAAATGGAGTCCAAACAGCAAGAGCTCCCTAAATCCTGCATGGCTCCACTAAACAGCCTCATTTCACCTGGGGAAAAACAGCCAGAACAGACTCTACCATCAAGTTCCCTGAGCTCTCAACCAGCACCAGCCTTTAGCCTGAAATACCTCAAAAAGAAACATTAGACTTAACCAGCAAGCAAAATCAGCACCGAAATAAAGGCATGGAGGATTCAGACCCATCCCTTTCACAGGCCTGGCCAATGATCCACAGCCACAAAATCCAACCCAGCTCACCACCGAGATGGGCAGTCAAACCTGTAGGTTGACCTGTGCTACCACACAGTGACTTCAAAATGAGAGTCCCTCAGAGGGTTAGGAAAATAGAACCTCCCTTACCTGAGGGACACGTTTGGGAGCACACAGAGGGGAGAGGGATTTCTCAGAATCCGAAGCCAAACGCCCGTGCCTGGTAAACAACCATCTCTTCCTTTTTTCTCCCCAATGCAACAACTCTACCTCCTTGAAAGTTTCCTTCCCCAGATAGGCATTTAAGTCCACAAAAATCTAGGTTAGGTCACAGCCCACTTTTTTTCTCCCCCTCCCAGCGTACCAAAGTTGTTTTGAATAAACTTCGTTTACATCTTTCCAACTGGCATTACCAGAAGTGCTCAGATCTTCTTCGAGATCTCATCCTTATTAGAAAAGGGCCTGAGGGTATTTTGGAAGGCAGCAGAGAAGGGAAAGTTGGGGGTTTGGAAGATCTGAGCTGCTCCCTGCAGAGTAGATAATGTTTGCTATATCCTATCACCCCTGCTACAGATAGTTGCTTGTACCTGGAAGAGAGAAGGGGGAAGCACAAAAGCCAGCAGCAGATTGCTTCCTGCAGAATTCCATGTGCTGGGAGCAGAACTTTGGTTTCCATCACTTGTAGAGCTGCAGCCCTGAGCTCTAAGAGCTCTCCCAGCTCAGCGAGGAGCAGCCAGGATGAGGAGCAGGAGGACAAGCCCCGGGAGATGCCGTGGCAGGATCATTAGGAGAGGGAGAACAGCACACAGCCCAGAGCCCGGCGTGACACACTTTGATCAGCCCGGCCTTGGCTCCCTGCTCCTTCTCCCTAATGAGTGCAGCAGCTCCAAAACCTCCTTCTGGGCTGGGAAAGGACTCACAAAGATGCTGCTTTGTTCTCCTGTCCTCTCCCTTCTAAGGCAAACTAAGCCTCTCCCACCAGGCTGGGCTCCCCTCAGCCCCCTGCAAGGCTCCCAGGGCTGCTGTGCTCCATGCCCAAATCCCACTCTCCCAGCCTGGGAAAGCAGAGGTGTGCAAGTCCTAACAGACTCTGTTCCAGCACTCTGCATTTGCATTCTGCTCTCCCACTCGCAAGACAGAGCTGCAGAGCAGTCCTGCACCCCCCAGAATGGGAACCAGGTTTAATAGGAGAGGTTTTTTTTCCTTACCAGAGCTGGGCATGTGGTTCACTCGAGGTGGATTCAACAGCTCCACTGGCTGGTCTCTGCCAGAAAGCCCATCTGGAAAGAGAGGGGAAAAAAGAAAGTAAAATCACATCAACACTTTGGGTAGCTGAGCTATTTTTAGCCATTACAAGCAGGGAAAAAAAAAAAAAAAGAATCAGTAACCAATTGCTTGGTTATTGCTTGGTTAATCGATGCAGAGCAGAAACACAAGTAGCACAAATCAATGGAAAGGAGAACATTCCCAAGACAGTTAAAGCAGAAAATAAGGGGTTGTCTATCCCAAATGACACTCAGGGTTTCCTGGTCTTTAAGTCCACAACTGGTGCTGATTCCAGGCTGAGGAAACAGGCATGTCAGCTCACAAACCTTACCAGAGAACAACTAAACTGTGATTCCTTCCTTGCTGGGAGAACTGAGCTAAGACAGAGATGCAACCCCATGGAGCAAAGTTGAGGAATGGCTGGAATATGCCAGGGAGATGTTAAGGAAAACTGACAAATCACTGCAGGAGATTAAAATGCAGAGACATGCATAACAAGCCCCATTTTGCATAAGTTTGGATTTCAGAAAGGCATTAAAAACATACTTTGTAAATGAGATGCACAAATCCATCTTGCTGAAGCAGTTCCCTATTTAAAATATTTCCAAGATTGTATCTTGCATCCAGGTAGAGTTAAACAGAACAACCAGTGTTGGAGACTGCCACACCTGAGTTTCTAGTCACCCCTTCCCCTCCCAGAAGAGCCGAAGCAAAAAAATGCTAAATTATGTTTTCAGTGTAATTATGAACCCTGGGATACAGAAAATTTATCTCAAACCTATTTGTTCCACCTTTGCCAGTCTGTCTCACTTTTCCCCTCCAACCCCTTCCTGTGCTGCATCTCTGATAGGATCAAGCCAAACCCTGTCTGGAGACATCAAAGAAGCCACCCCATCTCTCTCAGGCAAAGGACAGTGTTAGAAAAACACAAAGATTTGTTTTCTTCTCCCTGCTTTCTCCATTTTTCTAGACAGAAAGCACAGCTGGGGACTGCTCCACGTCCTGCCTGGGTTCACCTCCAGTGACTACACCCAGATGGAAGAAGGGGAAGAGCAAAACATCACTATTTCAAATATAACCCAGCCATCAGGTGCTCCAGAGCCAGTGGAGAGCACAGCTCAGGAAAATGTCCGGTTTTCCTGGGGAGCAGAGTATTTTCAGCCTCTCTGCTGGCCAGTTTCAGACAAAGATGTTCCTTCAGAGAAGAACCCATGGACAAAACACAGCCCTGTAGCAGCACCCAGGTGCTCTGTGAGACAAACCCAAGTTGGAGGTCAATTTGGAGGATTTTTACAACCTGTTTAAATTCTAAGAAATAAAGCACATGAATTTTTTCCACTCATTAAAAAAAAACCCCAAACCCACAAACCAAAGCTTTGCAATCTTTATTTCAAAATGAGTATTAGATTAATCACAGCAGGACATTTAGGAACATCTTTTAAAGCACAGACACCTGAAACACTTGAAGCAAAAGCGAGCTATCCCAGACCAAGGTTCTGTCTTTGCTGTCCAAATAAAGCAAAATAAAATAAAATAGAATAAAATAAAATAGAAAAGTATAAAATAAAATAAAAAATAAAAAATAAAAAATAAAAAATAAAAAATAAAAAATAAAAAATAAAATAAAAATAAAAAATAAAATAAAGTAAAATAAAATAAAAAATAAAAAATAAAATAAAAAATAAAAAATAAAATAAAGTAAAATAAAATAAAATATAAAATATAAAATATAAAATATAAAATAAAATAAAATAAAATAAAATAAAATAAAATAAAATAGATAAAACAAAAAACAAAGCTCAGAATCTCTGGAGTCCCCCCTCAGCACAAGGATGTGCAGCTGCTGGAGCAGTGCAAAGAGGTCAAGCCACGCAATCAGGGTTTGACTCTTCTCACAAGCCACAAACCCTGGTTTGAATAATGAGACAGCCCAGACAAGCTACAAAATATTTCCCAGCTCTCTGCTGGCCAAATTGGTCCTAAGCTACTAAACAGAATTGGCAAGAAAGCATCCTCTCAAATTGGTTCTGTGTGAATCAGCCTGACAATTTCCCCAAAACTCTGCGACAAAGTGCTCTGTCCACCGAGCCTGGAGGGAAGCAGACACCAGCCTGGCTGATTCATGGCTTGAGTCAGGGAACATTTCGTGTAGCTTAATTTCCAGATGGGCATTTCTACTCATTAATTAACAAGACGAAGCCATAATTCATTGATGGAAACTTGAAGACTTTGTTTTTTATCTTAATCTGTTCCAAAGTGTTGTTTAAGTTATTCAGAAAATACAGCTAGGGCAGGTTTGGAAGTAGCTGAGCTTGCAGGATTTAAAGATGTGGAAAACAGCAAAACAAAGGCAAAATGTTTACAAGTTCAGTCCAGAATAAACCAGAAGCATGACAGATAAAAACCCTCGGAAAAGATGAAGCAGCAAAACGAACGATTTCATAGAAGCAGAGAATTGTCAAGATTGGAAAAGACCTCGGAGATCATCAAGTCCATCCAGGGCAAAACCAAACCAGATGAGGACAGGGAAATACAACTTCACCACTTAAAAAAAGACAAGAAATGAAGAGAAATGGAAGGCTGAAACATTCAGTGAGGTCTTAAAGCTGCAAGCAGCCTGACTATAATTAACTCTGATGAGCTTAAAAATGAAGGGCAGAACTGGGAACAAAGAGGTTATTTAAATAGTTTTCCATGTATTCAGATCTTTCTACCTGATGCAAATCAGCCTGGCCTACCTGAATTCCTGGAGGGAAGCGATGAGCAACTAAAAATTATCTTTAAAGGACACCCAGAGTAGAGGAGTTCTGCAGAGGTGTAGAAGTAAAACTTCAGGAGAGACAGGGAGAAAGGCAGGAGCAAGAGGTGGAGAAAATCAGCATTATTGGCTCAGATTTGTCCCTTTGGAGCTTGAAATGCAGAATTAAAGCTAAGAAAACACCCAGATGGACAGGAGTTGCAGTGACAAAGGAGTAAAACCTTCCCGCTGTGACAATGACAGGAAAAAGTGCCACTGCAAATGGGAAATATCCGGCCAAGCAAGGACAGAAGAAGGAAAAGCCAAAGGATTTTCCAAAACCAAGCACTCCCCATTCAGTGACAATGCAGAGGATCCAAATTCCCTCCTGGATATGCCAATAGGGGCACATGCAAGGTCACCCCTCAGGGACGTGGCTTCAACACCTGAAGATGAACTGCGGGCAACCAAGGAGAAACCTCAGAGAGAAGATTTTTAAAAATGAGAGGGAGCAGCTGCAGAACTCAGCTTTGCCAGCCTCAGCCTGTTCTCCACTGAGGGAAGACAACAGAGTGGCCCAGAGAGGTTCTTCAGGATGAGCGGTTTCCTACTAACGCTGCGAGTTTGAGACCACTCGACCAACTTCAGTCTCCTTTGCTGGTAAATCTTCTGGACAGCACCTCCCTGCACAACAGCAAGCAGGGGCTTCTGAGCAGGCAGGGAATTTACTCAGAGGGTGAGGAACCCCTGGCACAGGGTGCCCAGAGCAGCTGTGCCTGCCCCTGGATGCCTGGAAGCGTCCAAGGCCAGGCTGGATGGGGCTTGGAGCCCCCTGGGATGTTGGCAGGGGGTGGAATGGGACGAGCTTTGAGGCCCCAAATCATTCTGGGATTCTACAAGCCAGCACAAGCCTCATCCCTTTCCATCAGGCTGCTGACAGAGGGGCCCAGGCTGCAGCACCTCCTGGCTCCTGGCACTGCCCAGCAGTTCCGTGCTGTCTCTGTTACACGTGTCAGCCCACAGCAATTCCATGCATCTCCTCCAGGCACAGGAACGTGGCGTTTCTCTCCCCCCTGCTCTCAGTAGCCACAGTCACACTATAAAAAGCACCTTGCACTTTGTAGCCGAGCTGGGCTGGGGGTGAAGGACGATGTGCAAAGGGGATTTCCCTGCGTTACCTCCCGGCAGGGTCTGGGGAAGGTCCGGGGGTGGCTCCGCTCCAGCGTTCAGCTGAACTTAAAAACCAGATCATGCACTGCCCTTGGAGCCTTGGGATGCTGGGCAGCAGAAACAGCCTGGCTGAGGAATAAAAAGTCTCCACCCCTGCCCGTTGAGCACAGGCCACTGGCACAGCCTGACTTGCACATCGAGCGTGTGTGACAAGTTACAATATTAGTAATGAGAACGCTAATTATCATGGACGCTTTATTTATTTGTCTGCTCACTCGAAATTTACAGAGGGGGGGAAAGAAAAATCCTTCAACATTTACAAGAAAGCAATTAGGGCAGCAAATGGATTATTTCTCTTTAAACCTATGAGAAAATGCTCAGTGCATATTTCCTCTCTAATTTGTCTGCACTCAAGGATCTATTTTTGGAAGTCTCCCTAGACTGTATTGTAGCACCACATGTACTGTAATGGCATTTTAATTAGCCCAGAGAGCTGGAAGATGCACTCTGCATCCGAAAGAGAAGCAGCCTAACAAAATGAGAGCATCCTTCTCTTCCCTTCTCAGAGATTTACAGCAGCTATCAAGCTGAAATACCAATTATGGCTTCAACTGGAACCGACTGCGACTGCTGTAAAAAACCCAGCGCCCCAGCCCGGCCCGTGGAACTCCACAGAAGCAAACCTGGGGTTTAAGCACTATTTACTCATACTTTAAAAGTGGATGGGGAAAATAAAAATGCTGCAGCCATGCACGGGAGACAGTGAAAAAAGACACAGAGACAAGTGAAAAAAGACACAGATCTATTGGAGTTATCAAAACACCTGTTCAGATGAAAGTTAATCCAGTCCCGTTCAGAGGAGGTAATTTTTCAATTATTAGGATTACTACAACTACAGCTAATGCTGAACTGAGCCACTTTGCCTTGTCAGTGGATGACATCATGTATCACCAGGATGGTCTGGTGTGTGTACATATATATGTATATATTTAATTTGCCTTCATTCTGACTCCTTGCTTTGGATGCAGTAGAAAGTAGGTCAGGTTGGTGGCTTCCTCAGTTCTGGAAGAGGGTGGCACATCTGGAATAGCAAACCCACCTCATGCCCTTGACTATCCTGATTGCTCCAGATGTCAGTAGGGGGGTTCCACCAAAGCCAGGAGCCCACCCCAGCACTCAGCACCTCGCTAGAGAGAACCAGGATGGGGTTCAAGCTTTCCTTTGCACTAGAATCAACACAAACACCTCACAAGAATCTGGAGATACTCACTCAGGTGCAATATTTACAAGAGCTTGGTACTGCTCTCATACCCTGGACCTTGTAAAGATAAATCCACCAGGGCACAGTTTGGTTAACACCAAAGTAAAAGCATGAAAAGAAAAATAAAAAAGTTCAAGGCTGGGCTGGATGGAGCTCTGAGCAACCTGATCTAGTGAGTGGCACCCTGGCCATGGCAGAGGCTTGGAACTGGATGATCTTGAAGGTCACTCCCAACCCAAAACCCTCCTGGGACTCTAATGCTCAGCAGCTGTTAACACAAAAAGCAACATTTAATTTATTGCTAGGAAGTTATCCTAGAAGCCAAAATACCTAAGAAGCGTTTAAACAGGAAGCTGTGGTCCTCAAGGTGTTGACAGACTGATATGCAAATGACAAGACACCATTTCTCAAATGCTGAAACCCTGGAAGCATTGTGCTCCACTTCCTATGCCGTTATTTTCCTTAATTCCTTGCAGCAGGAGGATGAAGCAACTCCTCCTAAACATGACAATCTTCAGCCTCCTCAGCAGACTCCAATGACTTCATCCACACAAAACTGAGGAGCTGTGTCACTTTGGAAATCCATGGGAATAGAATAATCCTTTGCAAGCAAACGCAAGGGAGCAGAGGTTCCGAGTAACCCACCCGGCTCCATCAAAGAGCTTAATGCTCCCTGGCAGAATTACAGCAGGAAGGAGGAGCTGCCCATTCCAGGAGATCTGCTCCCCTTCCCCTTTGGGCAAGGAAAGCCAGAACTGCCCCCCAGCCAGCCTTCTCACTGCCCCCCAACAAAGAATGCAGGGAAGGAAAAATACAACACCTTACAGGAAGAGAATGGAGACCACATTTTTCACCCCTGTTTTTTTTTCCAAGCAAAAAGAAAACCCCTCACATATTTAATGTTGGTTTTCATTCCATTTTACTATCACTGGTTTCAGAATCAGCTCCTTTGGTCTGTGGGAAACAACTATGGAAAGCCAGGTGAAGTCAGGGCTGAGCTCAAGCACACACCCGAAGCAACAACATCCTGATTGGAAATAGTTCATGGAATCTCCAGAGCTGGAAGGGACCCACAAGGATCAAAAAGTCCAACCCCACAGACCCCCCAACAGTCCCACCCTGCGCATCCCTGGCAGCGCTGTTCAAATGCTCCTGGAGTTCTGGCAGCCTCGGGATCCCAGATCCCTGGGATCCTGATCCCAGGATGGCTCGGGAAAGACAGAAGGCCAAGGCATTCAGCAGCCCACACCCACCTGGCAGACACAGCCTCCCACAGAGGTGTGTGGGTTCATGGAGCAGCGCTGTCCCCACCATTCCCGAGCTCAGAGCCGGAGCTCAGCCGCTGGGCGCTCTGCTGCCGGTCAGCCCCAGCCCCTTTGGCCTCTGCAGGGCCCGGCAGGACAGGCTGAGCTCTGATTTCCCCTGGCACTGAGTGACCTTCCCAGGCACGGGGCAGTGTCCCAGACCCAGCTCTATTTCAGGCTCTCTCCTGAGGAGAATGCCAGGCGGCCCCTGCTGGTGGCCACCCAACACCTCCTCCTGCCCAGTGCAGAGCAAACCCCAAGAGCACAGCTTGGGACTTCCACTGCCACCGTTCCCAGGGTCCCCAGGGTGCTGGGAGACTCAAGGTGGGATCTGCAGGATCCACCATGTCCTGATGTTCCATCGGTCCCAGGTGAGGTGCTGCCTGCAGGACCAGCCTGGCACTTTGCACAGCATTTCCCCCTTATCCCAGCCTCATCCCATAGAGAGCCAACCAGGATCAACACCAAGCAGCAGGAGAAGCATCCCTATCTACCTGTTCCTGGCATCATTTCCTTATCATAAAGGCTGGAAGCCCTCTGCTCTGGAGCCAGGCTGGGAGAGCTAGGGAAGAAAAGGGAAGGCTCCAAGGAGACCCCAGAGCCCCTTCCAGAGCTGAAAGGGGCTCCAGGAGAGCTGGAGAGGGATTGGGGACAAAGCCCTGGAGAGACAGGACACAGGGAATGGCTTCCCACTGCCAGAGGGCAGCAATAGATGGGATGTTGGGAAGGAATCCCTTCCTTCCACCTGTGAGGGTGGGCAGGCCCTGGCACAGGGTGCCCAGAGCAGCTGTGGCTGCCCCTGGGTCCCTGAAAGTGTCCAAGGCCAGGCTGGATGGTGCTTGGAGCAGCCTGGGCCAGTGGAAGGTGTCCCTGCTTATGGCAATGGGGTGGCACTGGATGAGCTTTAAGGTCCCTTCCCACCCAATCCCCTCTGAGATTCTGGGATCCCATAATACCTGCCATTATCTGCCAGCTTTAGATTGTCTGTATATATCATCTTCATGTCAATTATGTATGGATTTCTAAAATTTGGACTTCAGATATTTTTAAATCCTGCATAAAAAAAAAAAAATCCAAAAACAACAGACTCCCATTTCAAAGCATCTAAAAGTAGATTCCACTTTCACAGACTTGGTGGAACAGCAATTTCCCCGCTTGCGACGAAGGAGCCGAGACTCCACTGTTCATGACTATAAATATATTCATAGATATTTTCCCTGGCACAAAGCACTTCAATTTTAAAGGCAAGAGATTCATCAACTCTTCTGGAGAGCTTCATCCTTTTGCTGCTTTGATTCTGTCAGTGAGCACACGCTCCTGGCAGGAGTGGAGGAGGGCACAATCTGCCACCATCTGCAGGGTGCAATCCATCTGAAAAGGTGACTGTCCTCAAGAAATTAGCATAGTCCAAGCATTTAACTTCACTCTGGAATATTATGTTCAACCAACAGGCTCTTTCCAGAGCCATTCTGCAAAATGGCTGCGTGGTGGTGGTGGGTTATTTTTTTTCCACCTTAAGCTTTAATGCAGGCTTTTAACAGAAGTGGATAAAATTTTCCACCCTTCTTGGGAGGCGAACAGGGTAAAGGCAGGATTCCACCCTCCCAGTTAAATGTTTCTCCAGGAGATCAGCGTTATCAAAGTGAGGTGTTTAATCTGCTGAGACAGGTCCCGTGAACTTGAGCACAGTAAAAAAAGCCAACTCCCCAGGACTCCCTCGGTGCTCAGCAGGAGAGGTGCTGCTGGCACTCGGCCACTCCCCAATCACCCCCCATTCAGAGCACACAGATCCCCATCAGAGAGACACAAACCCACAGACAGAATGCCCCTTTGATCCAAACTAATATTCCAGCAGGTTTTTCAAAACTGATTGCTGGTACAAGAATGAAGCAAGGAAAGAGGGGAGGGAGGGGGAAAAAAAAGCACCTTGAAATTATCTGCAATTGTCAGCAGCAGGAGAGAGGCGAAGCACATTTTCGAGGCAGGAGAGAAGGTTCAGTAACCTGCTTAATTTTCCCTTCTCTCCGGATGAATAAACTGTCAGGAAGAAATCCAGCTGAAAGATAGCCTGGCTCTTCCACAGCTTCAAACGAGGCTCCAGCTCCTGCCCACACGCTCACAGGACATGATGTTCAAGCTAATGAGATGCCACAGAAAGAAAAGGCTTCCCTCATTGCAGGAGGGAACAAACTGTATGTGATGGGAAGCAAAGAATATGGATTGCCTTCCAGCCCCGTGCTTGGCTGGCACACGAGCTAAATAAGGCTGATCCACACAAGTGATGATTCTGGGGAGGGTTAAGATGGATTTTAGGAAAAGGTTCTTCCCCCATTGGGTGCTGGGCACTGCCCAGGCTCCCCAGGGAATGGGCACGGCCCCGAGGCTGCCAGAGCTCCAGGAGCATTTGGACAGCGCTGCCAGGGATGCACAGGGTGGGATTGCTGGGGGGTCTGTGGGGTTGGACTTTTTGATCCTTGTGGATCCCTTCCAGCTCTGGAGATTCCATGATTCCATGAACTATTTCCAACGCAGCGCAGCATCCAAAGGTTCTGATCCTTTCCAGTGCAGAAGAGGGAAGTGGGGACACTTATTCAGCAACCCATTACACTCATGCTAACCCAGGAAAAAATCCTGGATGCAGCAGAGAGGGCAGGGAGAACAGAGGCAAAGGAAACTGAGGCTTGGAGCTCTCCCTGGACACTGCTGGCAATGGGAGCCATCCAGGATTTCACGAGTAAGCAGATGCCTTCTGGCCTTAGGAGCTGCCTGAGCACATGGCAGAATTGGAAAGAGCAGAGGGAAAAAAAAAGGGGAGATTTTTTATCAAGGAAAATAAATATGGAGACCTGGAAACAAAATGGTTAGCAAACATATCAGGCTTTGGGTTTGATGGAGTGGTGGCTGTCAGGCTCCAAAGGCTTCCAGCCCCAACCTTTCCCTGTGCTGCGTCACCCTTTCTGCTACGCTCACCATCTTTCAGGGTGGAAAACTCATTCTTGGAAATACCACAACCAAGCCTGCAACAGCATAAAATCTGTGGCTCACCAGGGAAAAATCCTTTTGGCCTAACGTTTTAAGGATCACAGACCAGCTGACTGTGCTTACGAGTAGCCTGAACTGCAAGTCACCCTACGCCTGCTGAAGACTACAATGACATGTTAAGAGTGGCACCCTCACACTCAAAAAGGGAGGAGAACAAGTTTTCTCTTTGCTTTGCTCAGATTTCAAGCAGGTGCATGTAAAAATTGAGTAGGTTTGTGTACAAAGTTTGGACAAAAAAATTACTGGCACCCAGAAATCAAAATCCTGTCCCAACACGCTAATTTCAGGGTGCTCAAAGCAAAACTGGAGATAGTGCTTGGTCAAAATGAAAATCATCAAAAACAATCCTGGAAGTACACAAACAAACAGCAATTAAACCAATCATGCAATTAAAACCAGTCACATCCAGAGCGACCATATTCCAAACTTCAGCATTGGCTCTTCACCCTCAAAACAAACAAACCCCCCAAGCACCAAAGGTTACTTTTAACTAAAGATAAGAAAGTTGAGTCATTCATCAAAAAGACTGTTTTACTGTGAAATACTACTCAAACTAAGTATTTCTGTGGGAATTACTGCCCTTAAACTAGAGCCATGAAGAAGTTGGGCACTTCCTACAGAGAACTCTGGATGGAGAAAACCATATCCCAACCCACAGGACAGCTCCCAGCACCTACCCTCAGCACCTCCTTTGACTCATCCTGATGATGGAAAGCAGCAGAAAGCCCCAACAGAGGAAAATCTCACTGCTGCCACCAGAAAGGCACAAGCCACAACTCCCTGGCGCTCAAAAATTCCTTTTATTCCGGTTCTATGGCACATAAGGGGTTCGCACAAGCTGAAATGCTCCTGCAATGCATAATGGGTTTTCCTTACCACAATGGATCATTATTCCATGGGGATCTAATATAGTAATAGTAGATAATACCAGTAACACGGATTTGCTTTAGTAAAAGCATTTTAAATTGCATTAAACACAGTAACACAAGAACAGCACATTTTGAAAATGGATATTTCTAATTCCTGGTGTGTAGAGGAGCAACTGCTGTTTCCAAGCCAAGGAGAAGCAAGTCCATCTTCACACAAGGCCAATCCAAAATCATGGAATTGCAGAAAAGGTTGGAAAGGCCCTCCAAGATCATCGAGTCCAACCATCAACTCAGCACCACCGCTAAACCTTGTCCCCAAGTCAGTGCTGGACTTCATGTTCAAAATAAGGTGACAAAGAGGAGAAAAGAAATTAAAAAGCATTTCAGTGAGTGACACTGCCTGTTCCTTTAGGGCGTAGAACTTTTACCTCAAGGTGCAGCCTTCACAAAGGGGCCAAACAGCACCAAACCACCTCATGGGCTGCACTTCCATAAGTGGATTGCTCCAGGACTTTCCGGAGACAGCCTTCATAGGGCATCAGGCATCTCAGAAGCTGCAACACCCAGGGGACTTCTGAGTCCCTGAGGATCCCTCCGAGTGAACATGATGAAACACTTTTTGTGTGTTACAAAAGAAAACAGATGTTGTAAACGTACTCGGCAGAGGTCTCCAGATGTAACTGGGAGTAGGTGGTCTGGGCTGGAAGGGGCATTAAAGCTCATCCAGTTCCAACCTCCCTGCCATGGGCAGGGACACCTTCCACTAGGCCCAGGTTGCTTCGATTCATAACTCATTTCTGTGTCATTATGTTGGGTTTTGCTTCACCACTGCAAGCAGAAAAGTGTAAATTAAGATATTTGGGTTTACTCCTTAAGTTACTCCTTTAAAGGCACCATTGACTCAGAAGTAGTCAGGCCAAAAAGGGATGATTTGGGGTGTTTTCTTAATCTGGAGTTATTTCTCTCCCATTTCTTGCCTTAAAGCCATGCCTCCCATTGCCTTCTGTGTGCCCCCACCAAAATCCAGCTGGCACCTTCCAGAAATCCATCAGAATTCCTTTAGAGCTTCTGCAGCCAAGAGTTTATCACGGGAGGGGAAAATCATTGCAAATGTGACCAGCAAATGGAGGAGTGGGCCCCACATAATTAACCAGAATGTGCTGGGCTTGGAGAAAAGGAGGCTCAGTTTCTCATTCCCTAGAACCAGTGCACATTGTGAGCCTGAATGTATTATCCTACCTGGATGTCATTTGAAATAAGAAACCACTGTGACTACACATTTGCTAAACGGCAAATAACTCCATCAGTTTTGGCTGCATCCTCCAGTGCTTTACACCAACAGCTACTTCTGGGTTGCCTTCCCCCAGCCACTGATGGAGAATCCCATCCCCTGCCATTTGCTGACACCCCCATCAAGCCAGCAGTGCCAATCAATGGCCTCTCCAAAAAAAATCAATCCTGGCCCACAGTTCACTCCCCCCACCCCCACCCCAATACCCAGCCAGCCAGGAATCGCTCATCCTTTGTGCACCACGAGCAAAGGAGCAGCTGAAAACACTTGACATTTGTCAGTCTGGATGAGATTCCCTCAGCTCTGGGTACGGGTGCTCACTCCTGGAATTGGAAATGCATCAAGGCAGAGCTGATCCCAGCATCACTGCAGTTCTGTACAGAGACTGATCCAAACCAAAGCCTTTCCTTGAGCCAGAGAGCATCCTGAAAGGAATCCACAGGGATCACCCACCCCAGCTCCTGGCCCTGCACAGAGAGCCCAACAATCCCCCCTGGGCATCCCTGGCAGTGCTGTCCGAAGGCTCCTGGAGCTCTGGCAGCCTTGGGCCCCTGCCCATTCCCTGGGGAGCCTGGGCAGTGCCCAGCACCCTCGGGAGGAAGAACCTTCTCCAGATATCCAGCCTCGGCCTGTGGTTTGATCCCTCTCTGCTGCATGTTAAAAAGCCAGCAAGCAACACAAATAAATCCTCACTGCTCTCCCTCAAACTCCTCCTCGATACCCAAGGCATGTCCTTGGACAGGTTTTTTTAACATCTTGTTCTCGAGCCAAGGTTTAAAATTCACTGTGCCCCTGCATCGCTGTCATCCTGTACTCCTGTCTCTGGCATACATGAGGTTTGACCTTTTCAGATTTACATTTACAGCGTCCACAATCCTTGTGAGCTTTGCTACAGACAGGAAAAAAACGAGTTGAAAGGAATTTCTGGAATGGTGACTGGACTGCTGATGTTTCCTAAGGCAAAACACATACTGCTTCTCTTCCAGCTTCCTAATACCCTGGTAAACAAGAGAAAATTGATTGACAAAGGAACCCTAACTAGCTGGAATCTTCTGGAAGATGGAAAACAGACTTCCAGGGCTGCCCACACAAGTGAAGAAGCTTCGGCAGTCGCTGTTCAAGGGTAGCACAAACAATGCTCCAAATGAAGAATGCAGCAGGGAAAAAAAACGCAGCCCAGCAGCTGGATTGCCAACTGAAGGAAGGAAAGCCAGGCACTTCCAAAAGCGTCCCACCACATAGCCAGCCTCATGCTTCTCCCTTTCCTTTGTGCTGCAGATGCTGTGCTTGTTTTCCTGGTCTCCCTGACTTATGTGGATCCCTTCCACCCAGCTGTCTCAGCACCACACAGAGCCTCAGTGTGTTCCCAGGCTGTGGGAACCCCAGCCTGGAGCAGATCTTCCCCTCCCACCCAGCCCCCAGAGGGAGGCAGGCACGCTTTTCCTAACGTATCCACCACTTACAACACACGCACAAACCTCAAAGCTCTGGATTTTAACAAGGCTTGGAGTGACAGGGAATGGCTTCCCACTGCCAGAGGGCAGGGATGGATGGGATATTGGGAAGGAATTGCTCTCTGGGAGGGCAGTGAGTGCCCAGAGAAGCTGTGGCTGCCCTTGGATCCCTGGAGGTGTCCAAGGCCAGCTTGGACGGGGCTTGGAGCAGCCTGGGAGAGTGGAAGGTGGTGGAACTGGATGAGTTTTAAGGTCCCTCCCACCCCAAATCATTCCATGATTCTGTGATTTGCAAGCACTCTCATCCTATGCTACCATTATGAGACCACATGAGAGCAGAAACAGGCTCCTGGATAAGGACCATCAGCTCTGGGTAACAGTGGTCCTCCTCAGACACTTGTATTCCTGGTGGCTCATGAAGGTACCACCAGCTTTGCCTTCCTCAGCCTTAAATGCCCTTCAGTGCCCAAATTGCCCCTTTGGCTGTGTCTCATTTTTTAACATGGAAAATAACGGGCATGAAGAGGAAAGGCTGAGTTCAAGGAATGGCAGCATTCCCCAAGCCACTCTTCCAGACCCCCTACCCCAGACCTGCCACCCTGCCAGTCACTGGTCTCCTATCAAATCATGGAGTCATTAAAGCTGGAAAAAAAAACCTCTAAAACCAAGCTCAACCATTTCCAGCACTGCCAACTCCACCACTAAACCATGTCCTCAAGTGCCACATGCACAGTCTGGAATAACTCTGCCTCAAAATAAATTCACCTGCCACTTATAATGAATGGCTGAGATCCAAAATATTTTATATTTAATCACCTGTTAATATTTCCAGCACAAAACATCAATGTGCTCGTACAACACTGTTACACATCAGAAGCATCTGGCTCTGCTTTTAGCAATTTTGCTTCCTAGAATACTCCTACTATGCACACTCCATCCATCTTATCCACCATCAATATAATCCATTGATCAGTGGCAGCCACCAAAACCCAGCAGAAAGGTAAAGAGAGGATAAGGAATTGAGAGCTGACTGCAAAGGAGGCAGCTCCGGGGGCAGAGGACACGGAATTACTGTGAGAAGGGAGATGGGCAGCACAAACTTTAGGAAAGGTGAAAAACAGTAAGAAAATAGGACACAGCTGGTTAAAACAGCACCTTCCTAGTCCTGCTTGGGGCTAAGAGCTGGATTTCAGCTTTGCCTGGGAAGTTCTGCCTGTGGAAGGGAGAACTGACAGCACCCATAAGCTTTTGAGCGAAGCAGCCAAAGAAGTGAGAGCCATCAGCAGAACTTTGTCCCACCAGGTGAGGGGATGACCCAGGGACTGGCTGCTCCTACTGTCCCCTGCCCTTCCAAAAACCAGGGAGCAGAACAGGCCATGGGGGTTTCTCTGGCAGTTTGAGATATGCTGTGCACACAGCTCTCTCAATCCAGTGCCATGTCCTGAAAAAACACAGCAGGAAGCAGAAGCAGCACCTGGAAGTCTTGAAAAGATGGCTGATCTTTTCACCCCAACAAATTAAAAACTGTAGTGTGCCAAGAAGAGAACAGAGTATCAACAAGCTGCCAAGTTACTGTACTGCTTCTTAAATCGTGATTACCACCACAAACCCCATCATCTGGGGCTAAGTGGAGCTCCAGAAAGATGTGTGGGATTAGAGATTAGTTCAGACAGCTTGAATTATTCCCTCCGTGCTTGGAAGACGCAGAAGAGAGGGGAGTTTGGGGTGGCTTGTTTGAGTTTCTTTGGTGTCCTCCAGCCTGGTCTCTCCTTGATCCACTTCATTTCCACTCAAACAAACCCTGACTGTTCATGGGTAGCGTGGACTTCGCAGGACATGAGGCTGTGACTGCAGCACAGGCAGCTCCGTGGCCACAAGTGCCAGAGACAGCAGCCCTGCAGGTGCCTCAGCTAATGGGGGAAGGGCAGAGCAAAAAAGGCACCAGGATGGGGGCACAGGAATGGGGGTTTTCACAACAGGCCCCAAACCACAGCCCCAAGTGCCACATCCACACACTTTGTCACTTCCAGGCGTGCTGACTCCACCACTGCCCTGGGACACCTGGTCCAATGCCTGATCACCCTTTCAGGGAAGAACTTCTCCTAATATCCAGTATCCTAAACCTCCCCTGGCCCAGCCTGAGCTGTTCCCTCTCCTCCTGTCCCTGTGCCCTGGGAGCAGAGCCCGACCCCCCGGCTGTCCCCTCCTGGCAGGGAGCTGTGCAGAGCCACAAGGGCTCCCTGAGCCTCCTTTTCTCCAGGCTCAGCCCCTTTTCCCAGCTCCCTGAGCCTCTCCTGGTGCTCCAGCCCCTTCCCAGCTCCCTTCCCTGCCCTGGGCACACTGCAGCCCCTCAGTGTCTCTCTTGTATTAATGAGGGGTTCAGAAGTGATCTCAGGATCCGAGTGTGGCTCCCAGAGAGGGGGAGCTGAGCCAGCTCCCAGCTGGGGCAGCACCTTAGGCCAGGTGCCCTAAACACACCTCAAAAACCAGGAACAAAACCACCTGAGGCAAAGCTGCCTTTACTCTGGGGACACCATTAGAAACACAAGCTGGTGGGTTCCATTTGCACATGCAAAATCATCACCTGCCCACCCTCACAGGGAAGGATTTCCCGCCAGGACCTCATCAAAACCTGCCTTCCTTCAGTCTAAGGCCAATCCCCCTCATCCCATCACTCCGTCCCTCTCCAGCTTTCTTGTAAGAATCCTTCTCTTCCCCATCTTGCTCCTGCATCTCATTTCTGCCTCTGCAGTAAGTTTTTGATTGAAGCAAAATAACTGTGCTCGCAGACCAGCAAGAGGATTAATTAAAACAAAACAAAAAAATAAACAACCTCCCTCCACATAATCTAATACAGTCTAATACAAATTAAAACCCGTATTTTGAAGTACCAGGAACAAGTCAATCAAAGCTGAGTTTATATTTCCAAAGGACAGAGAGCCTTTGCAGAGATTCTCAGAAACAAACCATTTTCATTTCAAGTCAAAATCCAGCTGGAAATTCTAGTCATACATACATTATTCAGAGTTCAAGAAGTGTTTGGTTAATACTCTCAGCGCAGGGTGGGATTATTGGGGTGTCCTGTGCAGGGCCAGGAGCTGGACTGGATGATCCTTGTGGCTCCTTCCAACTCAGGATATCATGAGATTCTATAATTCGATTTTTTTCATCAGTTTTTGTCTGTCTAATCCCTGGGAAGAGCAAGGAGCCAGGCTCTAGCCTGCCCTCCAAGAGCACTCCAGCAGCTCTCCTGCCAAGGGGTAAAAGGGTTCTTGAAGCATCTGCAGCTCTCAAATCAAAGGGAACATCACTCACTAAACCAGCATAAAACAGCAGGCCCTGGCCTATGGATTCCGTGTTAATATTGACAGGTTGGAGCTCAGAAGTAGCACTTAGAAGAGTGAAAGAATAAAGAAAAACCCAACATGAAGACTTTTTTGTTGTGAACAGCTTAAAAAACTTGAGGAGCAAGTTAAGGACTCAGAAAATGGTGAAAAAAAGCAGAAACATCCCCAGAAAACTTCCAAGTGTAGTCCTAGGTTCCAGAATGACAGCATCCCTGAGTATTTAACAATTTCCACTTAAGTCAAGCTAATACAAAGATTGAACTTTAATTTCCACTGAATTACTGCCAAAAGCTTTCCTTTAGCTGAGGATGGAAAAAGCATCCTCCCTCCTGCTTTTTCAGCTTGCCCAGGATACACAGCGAGGAAAGGAGATTTTCACAAGGGCACAGAGTGACAGGGCAAGGGGGAACGGCCTTAACTGGAAAGGGCAAGGGGGAACTGGAGGAGGGCAGGGTCAGACAGGATTTTGGGAAGGAATTCTTCCCTGTGAGGTTGGTGAGGCCCTGGCACAGGGTGCCCAGAGAAGCTGTGGCTGCCCCTGGATCCCTGGCAGTGCCCAAGGCCAGGGTGGACACTGGGGCTTGGAGCAGCCTGGGACAGTGGAAAGTGTCCCTGCCTTTTTGTGACAGGTTGCCCTTTTCCTCCTCCTGAGCCTTAACTGCAGCTATCCCCAGTTTTGAAATGCAGCTGTTCATAAACCAGAGGTCAGCAGGGGCTTCAAAACAACCCAGTCCCTGCAGCTGTGACTGCTGAGCTTCACAGCTCTGGTACCTCCTGGGCAGGGGCACAGCAGCCTCAGTCTGGGCAGGTCCCCAGCTCCTCTCTGCCTTTAGGATGTATTCTTGAGGCTTGGGCAGCCTGGAAAAGCTGAGTTAGGTGGCCAAGGATCCATGCAAACGCTGGGGAATTAAGCAGCCGCTTGTCCTGCATGACAAGGTGAGTCAGAAGATGCTAGAAATCCACTTGGGTGCTTCATTAAGCAGTTAGAACCTATTGAATAACCCACAAACCTGAGTGGAACTTCTGCCCTAGGGATCCACCTGACTCCAGAGGGCTTTCCTGTCCTGTCTCCCACCCCAGCCAGGCTGAGGAAGGGCAGCTCCCTGAGGGGCTCCTAAACACCTCTGACATACCTTTAAACAGGAACAAGGATCAGCACAAAATTCCAACCAGAGAAATGACCTATTTGATAGTACCATGAAATCAAAAAAGCGCTCTTTGATCACTGAATCCAACTGTTCCCACCAGTAAATCACATCCCCAGGTGCCACATCCCCTTGTCTCTTAAATCCCTCCAGGGATGGGGGCTCTGCCACTGCCCTGTGCCAGGGACTGCCCCCGAGGAGTAAAACCAGCTGGGAACAAGATCCCCAAGTGTGGAGAAAAAGGCAGACAGGCCTGTGAGTGCTCATTTCCATGGGGAAACTCTGAGGTTGTCCAAAACCTGCCAAAATTAACCATCAGAGAGTCCAGAGCAGGAAAAGATGGGTGGAGGGGAAAAACCCTGCGTGCCCTCTAGTGTTTTATCAACACTTACTGATTTATTTTAAAAGCTGGGTGGAACACGGGGAATTAATAGACCACCATATGCCCATGTGCTGCATCTGCTACAGTGATTTATTCTTATAGTTCTTTTATTACCTTCTTTGGGAACTGAATGAGAGAAGGATCAGCATCCTGACACTTAGAAATTAGCTCGTTTTCACTACTGTCAGCAGGAAAGCAGGAATTAATCCTCTAACTTCAGCCTGAAAAATAGTGAGAGCAAGCCCAACCAAGAAAATAAAAACTGTTTCTGTGTTTGTAAGAGGAGGGGAAAAAAAAGTGCTTGGAAGAGCAGTGGCCTTATTATGCTGGCAAGGCTACAGCCCATGAGATCAATGTTTTGATGAGCACGAGGACTTGTGCCAGAGGGGGACGGGAAGCAGGAGAAGAGACTTCAATGGGCTGAAAGCAGGGAGAGAGGAAGAGGCAGGGAAGTGCTCTGGGGATGAACTGGGTCAGGGGTGCGTTTAGGACAAGGAAGAGCAGGGAATGCCTGGACAGGGACATGGCAGCAGGGCAGGACCTCAGCTACCAGCCCTGAAGGCTGGGAGGAAAAGATCAGAGGAGGGAATGTGGTCACACTCACCTACAAGTGAATACTCAGAGGTGGAAGAGAAAGGAGAAGGATTTCCAGTGGACTTTGCACGCAACAAAAGAAGCACCATCTGCCCAAGGTAGCCCTCACCAGGCGGGTTCAAAGGGAACCTGCAAAACCTCGGCCAGCTCCCAGGAACAGCTCTGTATCCAGCTTGGAGATCTCTCTAAGGTACCAGAGATTTGAAGTGAAGAGCAGATAAGACTCTTATGAAGTTTGGCTGGTTTTTGGGGGTTTTAGCACCTCTACAAAAGCCTTCCTGCACAGCAGCAGCAGCAGCAGCATTGTGTCCCACTCCAGGGCTGAGTTTGCCAATGGGATTTATTCCTGGGCTTGCAATCCCCCTGGAGCTGGGAGCTGCATTTCGGTGCTGCCTTTGCCTGGCTCATGATCCCACGGCAGTCACAGTTTCTATGTCAGAAGGAGGATTCTGTAATAATCACAGAATGTATTGAGTTGGAAGACACCACAAGGATCATCCAGTCCAGCACCTGATCCTGCACAGGACAACTCCAAGAATCCCACCCTGTGCCTGAGTGCGTTGTCCAAAGGCTCCTGGAGAAATTTTAACTCGACTGAAATTCTTATTAAGAAAAAACAAGAAACTGAAATCCACAAGTAATGAAATGCAAAGATAAACCTGCATCCCTCCACCCAAAAACACGCATCACAGCAACCCTGGCCAGGAACCCTGTGCTTCCACACCAAAACCTCACGATCAGCCTCTCGAAGCCCAAATCTGGGAATTCCAAGATGAATTTCCACAGCCAGCATCCAGCGGGAGAGGGCAGGCAGGGAAAGAACAGCAAGCCCCAGCTCTCCCTGGAAGCACAGGCTCTGTCCCCGGAGCTGAGCCCGGCCTGGGGGAGAGGAGCTGCTGGAAGCCTGGTGTTCCAAACTGCGAACAAAGGCGCCCTTAAATGTGGTTTGATTGACGCAAATCAGGAGCCGAGCGGGTGATTCATCGCTGTCAGAGCACGGGGACAAACCCGCTGATGTGCTCAAACCAGGCCCCTCCACAGAAGGGAGGGGTTATTCCCCCTCTTTCCCCCCCTCCCAAAGGCGTTCTGGATTTTCCCAGGTCGTAATAAATCTCGGGACACAAACGCGTGGTTGGCAGCTCACTGCACTTCTCCACAGCTCCGAGGGGAGGATCACTGCTGTGTCCAACAGAGTAAAGGATCATGTGTCCAATAGAGTAAAGGATCACTGTGTCCAATAGAGTAAAGGATCATGTGTCCAATAGAGTAAAGGATCACTGTGTCCAATAGAGTAAAGGATCATGTGTCCAACAGAGTAAAGGATCCGTGTGTCCAATAGAGTAAAGGATCATGTGTCCAATAGAGTAAAGGATCATGTGTCCAATAGAGTAAAGGATCACTGTGTCCAATAGAGTAAAGGATCATGTGTCCAATAGAGTAAAGGATCACTGTGTCCAATAGAGTAAAGGATCCGTGTGTCCAACAGAGTAAAGGATCACTGTGTCCAATAGAGTAAAGGATCACTGTGTCCAATAGAGTAAAGGATCCGTGTGTCCAACAGAGTAAAGGATCACTGTGTCCAATAGAGTAAAGGATCACTGTGTCCAACAGAGTAAAGGATCCGTGTGTCCAATAGAGTAAAGGATCATGTGTCCAATAGAGTAAAGGATCATGTGTCCAATAGAGTAAAGGATCACTGTGTCCAACAGAGTAAAGGATCCGTGTGTCCAACAGAGTAAAGGATCACTGTGTCCAACAGAGTAAAGGATCCGTGTGTCCAATAGAGTAAAGGATCCATGTGTCCAACAGAGTAAAGGATCATGTGTCCAATAGAGTAAAGGATCAGTGTGTCCAATAGAGTAAAGGATCAGTGTGTCCAATAGAGTAAAGGATCAGTGTGTCCAACAGAGTAAAGGATCATGTGTCCAATAAAGTAAAGGATCAGTGTGTCCAATAAAGTAAAGGCGTGATCCCAGCAGAGTTGAGGGATAACCCATGGCCACACCCCACCCAATTCCTGCAGTTCCACCGATGTGCTCTGATCTTTCCATGCCCAACCCCAGCCTACTCCCTCTCTCTTCAAGGTGAAGACACTTCCCCTCCTCTTCTTCTATCCCCTGAGCTTCTCAAGCGCGGGCCCAGGCTGGTTTGGGGCTGGCACACAAACGTTTTCCCCCATTTCATAAGGCGGCCTTCAGAAAGAGCCCCGAACTGCGGCTCTTGTGCTGACCCCAAGCTGGTGCCACTTTCCCTGCACTTCAAGAAGCTCTGCATAGGGTAGCCAGGGATGTGGATAAAGCTGGATCACAGCATGGGTCAGGCTGGAAAGCAGGGTCACCCCGGAGCACACTGCACAAGGATCGTTCCATACTCTCTGAATCTCAGTCCAACGTACCTAAAAGATTTACATGTTTGAGAGAAACAGCACGGATCACAAACACCTGGTTCTCCCAGCTGGAAACTGGGGGAAGAGCTGCTGAGCCCCAGGAGGGTCCCTGCCACCAGCAGCAGGCTGGGGCAGTGCTGCTGCAGCTCTTGCACCACACACAAAGAGAGCAAACAAACTTCTACCATAATTAACTCATGAAAATGACACCATTATGTTCCTGCAAACAATTAGGAGACAAAAGAGAATGTACAAAGATCCTGCCAACACCACAAAATAAACTGAAGACATTGTTTCATACTAATTTTCTCATAAATCGTTTCAAGACAAACGTGACTGTAGGTAAGAAAATTCCAACAGCCGTGACTTCTGAGGTCACTCTTCAATCCAAGGAGCACCTCAGAGTGGAAAAGTGGAATTCAGTGGATTAGGTGTGGAAAAGGGTGTCAAGATCTGCACAGTGGCTTGCACCAAACCTCTGCTCCTCAGCCTTTAGTTCTGCTAGCACAGCAATCCAGGCCACAGCCTCTGGATCCTGAGCTGGCTTTGCTGGAACAAGCTCATGTTCGCACCTGAGCTTCCCAAAGAGCTGCCCTGATCCATGCATCACTCACAGCCCTCTGGCTCCTGGTGTTTTGAGGCCTCTCCCAGCAGCACCTGGATTTCCCAGCCCCTCACCTCTCATCCCAGCATGGAATCTGGGCCCGGCTGCCCTGCAGTGACCCAGGGAAAGCAGCTCCATTCGGGATGAGCAATGGAAGGGTCCTCCCTCCCTCCTCCCAGTTCCACAAGGCTCACCTCCACCCACCTCTGCCTTATGGTTAGCTGGAGATAAACCCTAAGGCAGGCTGGCAGCAGCACCCAGGGCCCAGGGAGGAAAGAGACTCCAAGCAGAGAGTACCAGAGGCAGGGTACATCCACATCAACACCTCTGCTCAGTGCACTCCAGACAGGCACCTCCTGGGACACAGCACCTACCCTGTGCTCTGGTTTGTGTCTCAGGGCTTGGGCTGGAGGATCCCTGTGGCTTCCTCCCCGCTCTGGAGATTCCATGGTTCTATGAAACAGTGCTACTCCACTACAGAGAAGAGATTTTAAATGAAGGGCAAAGCCTGAAAGAGCTTCCAGTGCCACGCAGCCCTTCCACTTGGTTCAAAAGTGCCTTCAACATCTCTGCACTACTGTAGCTGGAGCAGCCTAAGGAGAAGTCATTCCATCAGCTCCAGCATTTCAGAACTAACTCCTGAGGGTGAAAATAGAAACAGGGGGGAGCAGAACACAAGGTGAGATTTCTCAGAAACACATGACCACAAAAGAGTGAAGTACACAAAGTTTAATCCCACAGTTATCACCCCTCCTCAGGTCCTGGCTTAGTCATCATTGAAAAAAAAAAAAAAACAAAAAAAAACAAACCCAAACACAACTCAAAGACAAAACCCTCCTGAAGTTTAGAAGTGCCCATGCAGTCCTGGCAGGAGTTCTCCCCCCGGCACTGCTGCCCAGGAATCTGGCAGGATGTGCCTTCAGCTGTGCTCTCCAAACAACAGTTCACTTCTTATTCTTATTTCAGGAAGGGATTCTGCAGGCAGGACCCTACAAGCAGCTGCCTGCAAGAGTCAACAGCTGGAAGTGAAGCAAATTATTTTAAAAATAGAGAGGGCAGCAGGAGATCAACATGTGAAGATCAGGACAAGGTGACAGACAAGAGCAAGTACATTCATACACAGGATAAATTTCCATAGCTCTCAGGGTCTGGGGCTTAGGAAACTGTCAGCGTGACTAACATCTTTAGGAAGTCCAGAAATGAAATCTTGCCTTGTTTTTTGGCTTAATGCAGGAAATCAGCTTTAATGACAACCTACAGTTAGCTCGGGAGCAATTTTCTTTCTGCTTCGTTGACATACATGACAAGACTTTATTAGCAGGGCTAAAATTAAAAACAAAACATTTTTCCCAGCTGCACAGAATGCTTAATGTGCACACTGACACCTCAAGAAGAGAGACCAAAAAATTATTTCAAAGCAGTTCCATCACCTCTTTGTATTTCAGCTTTTCCTAGTATTTTACATCAGAAGTTCTGCACTTTGCACGACCACAGATTTTTCATCATCAGGAATAACCACTGTCCAGTTTGCTTGTATGGAATCCCAGAATGGTTGGGGTTGGAAGGGACCTAAAAGCCCATTGCATTCCAGGCCAGGGACACCTTCCACTATCCCAGGTGGCTCCAAGCCCCAGTGTCCAACCTGCCCTTGGGCACTGCCAGGGATCCAGGGGCAGCCACAGCTGCTCTGGGCACCCTGTGCCAGGGCCTGCCCACCCTCAATGTAAAAAAAAAAACCTTCTTTTTTATATCTGATCTAAATTGGTCCTCTTTTAGCTTAAATCCCTCACTCCTTGTCCTATCAATATTTTACATATCCTGTTTTCTTCAACAGTGTTAAACTTTGTGATGTAAGCGTTGGAAAAACTTCAAATTCATGAGGAGTCACCTCAAATTACACTCTGTTAAAAAAGAACAAAGTCATTTAAAAAGAATTTTTAAAAAAATCAGAATTTTTAAAAGTTGCAGGGGTTTAGGCCACTGAACCAATTTGCTGTTTACTACCCAATAATCCTTCCACAATTTTCCAAGTGGAAGCAACAGGTCCCAAAGGTTTCATCCTGCCTGGCATCCCTTAAACCTGGTGTGGATTTTAACATCATTCTGCACACAATGTTCCCTTAAAAAAAATGTTCTTAGAAGAATCTTTCATCTATTCAGATGCTTCTTCTAATGATAGGACTTGGATTGTGTGAAACCCTAAAAACATTGAGCCGATTCAGAATCCGCACTCCAACGGGAATGGGTGGTGAGGCACAGTCAGAGGCTTCCCAGGGAAGCTGTGGCTGCCCCCAGATCTCTGCAAGTGTCCAAGGCCAGGCTGGATGGGATTTGGAGCACCCTGGTCCAGTGGAAGGTGTCCTTGCCCATGGCAGGGAGTGGAATGGGATGGGCTTGAGGGTCCCTTCCCACCCAAGCCATTGTGGGATGCCACAGGACCGCTGTATATAACAGCCACATTTTAAAATTACAGACAATAAAACATGCCCTCTGTAAATATGAGAAGCCTATTCAGGGTGCAAATCTTTTTTAGGGTGTTCCACAGCACCACCTTAATTGACCTTAGAAGATGGGCCAGCGCTAAGGGATCAAATCCCACACTGGATATATCAGGCCCAAGGAATTGTGTTCACACCTCTGGAAGAGCCCATGTGGATGATTTCCCATTATCCAATCTAGAACAGAAATATGGGTTGGCTTTTTGCTTTCTTTTAGAAATTTTAAGCAGGAGTGATGGTTGAAAAGCTTCAGAAAAAAGGGAAAAATGCAAAACCCCTAAAAGATTTTGCTTGACTCTGTCCAGCATTAGAGAAGAGAAAGGAGAGGGAAGAGAGAAAGAGTAAGGAATTATGATTGTAGAAAGAAAAGTTGTTTTTGCTAAGATGTCAGAGTGCTGCTGCAGAGAGAAGTCACCCAAAGAAGTGATCCTGCAGCACAGCAAACCCCTCCCAAGACTCCCCCCAGTCCACCTCCAAAGGAAACACTCACGTAAAAACCCCTACTATAGTAAAAACCACAAATCCTAATTTACAGGAGGTCAGCAAGAGCAGAGTCCTTGACACGGTCAGCAGTGCTTTCCCCTGGCTCCAAGGAGCTTCTCCTGGAACTCCAGCTCATGGCATAATCCAGAAACAGAACTTTACTGCCTGTGTAATGAGTGACCAGACCACGAGAGGAACAGGGGATGAAGCCACTAAACCCCAGGGATCACCACAACTGCTGTGGCTCAAGGCTGCAGTACCTCAGCTCTGCTCTGCTCAAACACTCAGCACGGGTTTGTTTGTTCATTCTGTGCCTGCTCTCTCTGATTAAAAACATGTCAGTCACCCAAATAAAGCAAATATTGCCATCACCGAGCAGGAACTGGCTGCAGAGCTGACCCCAGTCGTGTTCCTGATATGCAGGGCTTTGACTGAGACTTAAAGAACCACCAAGTCCAAATATTTACTGTAAAACTGCACAGAATTTTCTAGATACGTAAGGGATGTGGTTCCTGAAGAGCTCTGGCTGATCAATCACTTACATCACTTGGATACCAATTTGGCATTTAGGGGAAGGAGTGAGCTGGGGGTTCTCACCTGGAGAGGAGAAGGCTCCAGGGAGAGCCCAGAGCCCCTTCCAGGGCCTAAAGGGGCTCCAAGAGAGCTGGAGAGGGACTGGGGACAAGGGATGGAGGGACAGGACAAGGGGGGATGCCTTTAAGCTGAAGGAGAGTAGATTTAGATGGGATATTGGGAAGAAATCCTTCCCTGGGAGGGTGGGCAGGCCCTGGCACAGGGTGCCCAGAGCAGCTGTGGCTGCCCCTGGATCCCTGGAAGTGTCCAAGGCCGGGTTGGACACTGGGGTTCGGAGTAGCCTGGGATCGTGGGAGGTGCCCATTGCAAGGTGAGGGATGGGGTAAATTTTAATGTCCCTTCCCACCCTGACTATTCCACAATTCCCTGAAATTCAGTACAGCAGAGATCCAGGCAGGGAAGGGACACTTTCCCAAAAAAATCCCTGAGGAGCAGGGTGACTCTGAGCCCCTGCTTTCCCCGCAGTGAGAATCACTGCCAGTTTACAGAGCAGTTTTCCACCCCAGCAGAACACAAAGGCCCCGGAGCTGGCCCTTGGAAGAGGCACTGGAGCTATTTTTAGCAACTCAAGGTGTGTGCTGCCGCTGCAGACAGGGAGCAGCTTGTTTTCCCAGGAATTGATCTGCACGGGCGGCTTATATAAACAGTTGTTTCTCGCTCATTTCCACACCGCCGGCATCTCCCGGGGTAAAAACGTGCCTGTCAATACAGCAGCTGCTCGCAGGCAGCAGAGCTGGCAGCAGCTGCGACGCCTCGAGCTGGGGATTCTAGGTGAGCTCGGGAAAGATGTTCCAAAAATACAGCTGCGAAAGCCGTCACGTGCAGCTGGATGCAGGCAGAGGAGAGCCATAATCTCCCTCCACGCTGCTCTTCTGCTGTTTAAAAAACCCTAAAGCCAATTCTCTCCGTTTCGCTCACCATAAATCCTTGTTTAAGCCTATCTGCACGAGCCTTTTGGATGACTTCTATGGGAAGCCCTGCATCCAGCTTCTGGTTTGGGGAAGTCCAATTTCTCTGAAGGCTATTCCTTCTACTTCAATAGTTACTTGCTCCTGCCCCCCAGCATTCTCCAACGATTCTATCGGAGCAAATAAAGGCTGGGAAGCTGCTATAAACAGGTAGGGAAGCAATAACCACACATGCGAGCGCTTTGCTTTATCTGGCATCACCCAGGGCACACCTCATCTCTTTCAGGTTAATCAGATTTCCAGAGCAGGACCCAAAAGCTGCAGTTTAACTCCACGGTATGAGGAATGTTCCCTGTACAGAGATCCCTTATCGCTTTTCCATTTTAAAATTTAATGACAAACTGAGGGAGAGAGCCAAGGCTGCGGCCTGGTTACCGAACACTCGGAGCTCAGGGGCCTGAAACTCGCTTTCATCTACAGCAGAAGCCACTGGAAAAGATGGGAAAAGCCACCAGCAAGCTTTTGTTTTCCCCCCAGTGATGTACCCAGGTTAATTCTGCTGGCTGTGCATTGCAAAACCAGCACTCGCTCACCTAAAGGGCTGCCGGGCTGTTGAGCAATGCTCCGACCGACCTCTGTCGCAACTGCCGAAGTAAATGCTGAGCTTTGCTGGAGAAAATTCATCTCTTCCAGTTGAGGCAGCAGTGTATCGCATTAGGGAGCCCAAGGTTTCACCTGAGCAGCTGCTTTAAAACCCAGAGGAGCTCAGCCAGCACCAAAACAGCAGACCTACCCCGACAGAAATCCCTAAATATCCATTTACTACACCCTCTGAGCCTGGTAGAGCCTTCCCAAAGAGCCATAAACCCTTCAGCCTCCAGGCTAACACACTCCACACACGTCCTGCTGCAGCCTCAGCAGGTGAGAAGGCATTTTCCTCCTCACATCTTAACAAGAAGTGCCCAGGAGATCTTTCTTCGTTCCTTTAGATGCAAAAAAAGGCAAGCTCAAGTCAGCCCTGGCCAAATGAATGCAAAATATTGTGTTTAACCAGTGCTGTCCTCACTGCTGGCTGCTGTCCCTCTCTGGGGATGGAGACAAGATCATGGAATCACAGAATGGTGGGGTTGGAAGGGACCTTTAGGATCATCTCATTCCAAGCCCCCTGCCACGGGCAGGGATGTCACCCAGATGCTGCTTTCTGCACAGGAGATGCCCACATGCATTGGTATATTTGTGCATAAATGTGCATATCCAATATGTGTTTTGGCCACACAAGCATATTTAACGCCAGTAGAAATTCCCATTTATCCAACTCCTGTACTACTGACTGACCTTGCAGTCTTCATCCAGACACTTATGAGGCAAGACACTGGAAAAGCTGGAATTTGGGGGGATGGTGGCAGGGGATGAAAGCAAGCCCTCCCTCCCAGCATGGATGCCACCAGACAGCAGCTCCTCCCAGCTCCCTTGTCTTTTTAAGGGAAGATTACAGAGGTTTAGAAAGGAGCAGCTGCCTCAGGTTGAGATGTGAAACAATCAGCTTGACTCTGCCACGCTCCAGCTCGCAGAGAAAACATCATTTGCAGCAGTGGCAGCGAGCCTGCAGGTGAGTGCAGCCCAAAGAATTGCTATTTGGGGAAAAAAATCCCCAAATACGGACGGGTTAGCAGCAGAGGTAATGGCATTTCACTCCACAGGTTTCATCCACTATGAAATCTGGGGAACATCTATTCCACAAGTACATTACCAGCTGCCTGAAACCAGCACCAAAATGTACTCCCGTGCCAGCAGGCTCTGTGTCCAGGATGTTAATTAGTGCTCCTTTCCCTCCTGCCACGGGATGAAGGCCAGGTAAAAGCTCTGCACAAGTCAGTGTGATTAATCTGCCCAATCCATGACTGGCTGCCCATCACGTAGGAGTCCCACAGTTAATTCACAGCTCCAGAAGACACAAACACATTTCATGCCTTCCTGAAGCCAGCCAGCATCAGCTCCCTCCTCCCCGCAGAGCTGACAAGGCTCACGGATTTAAACCCACGATTCCTTGGAAAACAGACTGGAATAGTCTGATAAATTGACAAAGTCTGCAAGTTAATTTGTATCAGCCTTTAATTAAATTCGTTTCTAGAGGTTTCCCTTTATTATTGTGTCTGTGTCAGGGATAAATTAAAAGTTATTCCAAGTGCATCCCCCTAACACAGGCACAGCTTTGAGAGCACTTGGCCAGAGAAGCTCTGGCTGCCCCTGGATCCCTGGAAGTGTCCAAGGCCAGGCTGGATGGGCCTGGGATAGTGGAAAGTGTCCCTGCCCATGGGACTGGATGGGCTTTAAGGTCCTTTCCAGCCCAAACCATTCTGGGATTCTATGGAAACTTCCTTTTGGGAAACCTTACACTCCAGGAACCGGATCCTGTATAAGAGTGCTTATAGGAAACTTAGTGCTTTCTGCTGCTGTTGGAACAGTGGGATTTGGGGCCAAGGAAACCCCAAGAGTAATAATTAAAGCTCAAAAAAAAAAAAAGTGAATTACAGCAACCGTGCTGGATGAAAATATTAAATAAGTGACAGAGAAATACACTGCACTCGAAGCCATGGTGGGCTGAAACTGTTCACTCCTTTTCCTTTCTTTTTCACATTTAATTCACTTGTTCAGGACCTATCTTCTGTAAAATTCCTATCTGGAGAACACCCATTACCTGTCTATTCATGGAGCCATCCAGCCAGGACGCACCCAGGCTCATACCTGATGCTTTCCAAGTCCAAGTCAAGTTCAGCATCTCTCTGTCCTTCTCCACTGAGCCATCATCATTGTCATCATCATCACCATCATGCCTGGACCTTCATGGCAGCATAAAACAACCCTCCAACACTTTGAAAAATCCCCGTTGGAGCACGGAATGAGGCAGCACGGGAGAGAGGCAGAGTTCAGGATTAGGGAGGGCAAGGACATGACTGGGGCAGAGCTGTTGCTGGTTCCCCCCACAGCAGACAGAAATATCCCCATTTGTGTAAATACAGCCTTAGTCAACAGGGCGACAAATCCCTACAGAGATAAATGTCACCCGCTGACGTCAGTGCCACAGCAACCTAATCAAAGTACAGCCTTCAGCTATTTTTAAACCACAGTTCAAGTATTTTTCTTTAAAAAGGAAAAAAAAAATCGTTAAAACCCATCTTAGAGAAAAAAAAACAAAAAAAAAACCCTCTTGAAAAATAAACGTATTTAGCAGTAACATGGAGGTGAAATATTTATTTCTCTCTGGTGTTGTGGCCATACAAGCAAAGCTCTACCCAAGCCTGAAACTTGCTGTTCCATCTGATGCGTCAGTACACTAGAAAGCAAAAGATAAGGATTTGGGAAAGCGAGCACATCAGATTGGCACTGGCCTTTGTATTGGAAATTTACCCAGACAGGTTAAAAATAACACGGGGAACGTTGGGAGCCATGCTGAAGGTCGCTCTCGGGGAGCTGCTGTTTTTATAGTAGGAGCTGCCGCTGACATGTGACCGCCACCGGCAGTATTTGTGTCCCCAGCACGCACCGGGATCTCCTGGCTCACCGCTACGGTCACGGAGGCTGCTCAGGACCAACACAGCACAGGAGTGAGCCCAACGCTTCCTTGACGGACCTGTTTTCCTCCTCAAAACCTGGCACTGGCACCGAAGGGAGTCGTTCCCATCCGCTGGGAACCAACGTTCCCCTGGTTTGAAGGCCCGGTGTCGATAACACGGCGGCGATGATGGGAGCTCGGCACTGAGCTCCGTGGGGGTGGGCGAAGCCCCGGTGGCTCTGCCCTGGAGGGAGGCCTGCTGAGGAGAATTGCACAACCTCCCTGCAGACCCCCAAGATAAGAAAGCAAGCTTTCAGTCATGGCAACCACTAAAGGACCCACAAGTCTCCAGGAGATTTTATGTAGATCTGTTGTAAACGATTGGCTTTGTACCCTCTCCCCTCCCACCCTAGTTTCCCATAAAACCCCCTGAGTCCCCCTAGTTCCTGGGGTATTTTCATCCCTGGCCCCCTTCGCTGGTACTTTGCAATAAAGCTACTTCATGCGGAATTGCCAAACGGACCCTCTCTCTTTCCCGGGCCGGCTAAAAGAGAAGCGACCTCGCAGGGCAGGAGCTCAGAAATCACTGAGGTGGAATCACAAGAGCTGAAGAATCACTACTCTGCCCTCTGCTGAGGGAGGGCTCTGACCCCCCAGGAAGCTTTCTCTAAGGAGATACCTTTTGGGGTGGCTCTGGCCTCCTGGGTCTGAAACTGCAGACCCCAGAACCAGCTGGAATGGAGCTCCCCAAGCTTCAGGCCTTGCAGAGCTCCATGAGAAGAGCATCAGCACCTCTGCAAGAGAGCTGGTCAAACATCCACCGTGACCAGCCTGAGGGCATGTTCTCCATGGTGATCACATCTGGGCTCTCCATGGCCCCCACTTTGAAAAAAAATCACAGAATCCTCAAGGTTGGAAGAGGCCTTCAAGATCATCCAGTCCAAACACCAACACAGCGCCACCATAATCGCGCCTAGTGACACCCCAGGTGCCACATCCAGGTGCCTCTGGAATGTTTCCAAATATTGCACTAGCCCCCTGGGCAACTAATTGTAATGTCTGATCACCCTTTCAGTGATTTTTTTTTTTTCTATATACAATATTCAATATCCAATCTGAACCTCCCCTGGTGCAACTTGAGGCCACCTCTTCTCATCCTTTGAGGCACAGCAGAAGGGTCCAACCCCCATCTCATCACAACCTCTGGTCAGGGAGCAATGAGGTCACCCCCCTGAGGCTCCTCTCCTCCAGAAGGAGAGTTGGAAAGGAAGCAGTTCCAAACTGGGAATGCCTGATTCTGGACTTCATGGCTGCAAGAGGCTCTGCTGCTTCCTTGCAGTTGTAAAGTTTTCTGTAAACGCTTCACGTGGGGGAAAAGTGTCTCCAACAGTTAAATCTTCAGTTTCAGCTCAGACTCCACAGGCAACCTGCAGAAGTCACTACTGAGTGTTGGCAGAGTTGAGCAGTGACCACCTGTCATTCACCCAAGGCCTCCTTCCATGCTGTCCTTGAAAGGAGAGGTGGCATGGATTGGATGCTATTGGGAATGGCTGTCAGCAAGTGTTCACACTGATCTGATCTCCTTGTTTGCTGGTTTTAAGGGAAGAAACTTGCTGTTTAGGAGAAGCAAATGCCTTTCATTCTTCCTTCATCTGGAATGTACAATTCATTAAAGGGTTTTCTGAAGTTACCTGCACTTAACAGAGGGATGCCCAAAATGGGTTCTGCTCCCACAGAAAAACTGGATCTCCAGCCCCTGTGGCCTCACCCAAGCCCAAACTCCACCAGCAAGGTTCTGCTGGGCTTCCAAGCTTAACTGGACAGAAAGAAATAAATTTTCAGCAGCAAAAGAACAAACATCAGTGCAGGAGGATGAAAAACACGAGGGAAGGGAAGAGGAAAATTCCTGTCAGCTCCCACTCGGTGAGATCACACACACGCCTCGACTCGTGAAGATGCACATGAAGACCAAGACAGATGTGCATCGATCCCTCTCTCAACAGAGGGCTTGCCTTATTTAATGGAAGACAGCAGAGATAAACCTCTGGGATAAACTAGCAGTGGAAGAATCCATTTCCCCACCAGAGAGAATCAATGATTAACTATTCTCCTTTTTATCCTCCTCAATGTACGGCGAATTGGAGCAAACAAGCTAACTGCAGCTCCCATCTGCTCCCCTCCCAGATGTTCCTCCAGCTCCGGAATCCCCGGCAGAGCCTGCACCAAACCTGTTCTGATGGGATTCTCTTGCCAAATTTAAACATGACAAGCAAAGCAGCTTCCCTTGGAATGCTAAATTTAGCGCGGCTTGACCGTGTAACCCACAGAGCCGGACACGCGGAGGGGCTCTCCCGGGACTCAGCACTTGTGTCCAGCTCATTTCATCTTGGGAACAGACTGGCTCGTGGATCTGGAGAGGCACACAGACTCTAATGACACAAAGGAACACAAGTACAGAATAACAAAGTCTTTCAGCAAGAGCCATGCTGAGAGCTCCGAGGTCCCCCGCAGCACTTTCCCAAATAAAACCCCACATTCGGGGAGGGGGGGAAGGAACACAAAGTGCATTTACTGTAACACTCACAGATGAAAAATTGTAATTGCTCTGCCTTGACATCTGGTTTCTATTTCGCTCCCATTCTATCAGGTTACATAACAAACAGATGATGCACCAGAGCCCCGGAGTTCTTCGGCAAGTCTTGTGCGGATTTGGTGTTTACATTCCTCGGCGTAAAAATTCAAGCTATGCCACACACACAGGCATGTTCGAGGCAGACAGAGCGCTCAGAGACAAATGAGCAGTTTGCAGAGGAAAAGTAAGGCTGATTGGGGAGTGTGGGCGTGTTTTTAATAGAAGATTCCGTACAGAAAATCCTCCGCTGTCCCGCTCCGGTTCAGGAATTGAGTCTGCACACGGCGGTGCTCGCAGCTGTGCAGACAGGGCTTACGGGAGCGAGCCACGGGGAAGGCACGAGTTTACAGCCGGGCGGAACGCTCGGGTGAAGCCGGTGCCAAATTTAATGATGCAAACACAAATTCCACCCTGCCCTGTTATCTGACCAAGCGCGACCTCCGGGGCCTTCCTCCACCCTCTCGTTTGGGTTTGGTGGGGTTTTTTTTTAAAGAAAATGGCACTTTTCCCTCACTTCTGCTGTGGCAGTGATTCACAGCCTCGAGAGCACGCTGGAACTCGGGCATCCACTTCGCTGACCCTGTCCCCAGACATCACAGACTTTCTTCTGAGTCAACAGCACATCCTTCCTCGGCAGCAATTCAGGGAGTCGTGCAGTGCTAATAAAGCTGAGTCAGCTGAGCACAGGTTCCAGAGAATCCCCCTTCCCTCACCAAAACACCAGCACGCGGGAATGAACACACCAAGAGCTGGGAAATCACAGAGCTCATGATGCTCCAGTGCTTCTCTCTGAAATTTGACCTGCAATAATCCTGAAGTATTCACAAACCCCATACTAATGGCAAGTTTTCCTCACAAAATGTTTTCCACGGTTCACACAAACAGCAAGTGTCCCTGAACTTTTAAGTCTCCCCCAAGCTTCTCACTGCACATTTAATTGCCAGCTTGGCCTTCTTTACCTTCAGTTTTTGGGCCAGCAAGCACCAGATTAGCAAGCACCAAAATAGCCAGAATTATAAACTCATCTCACATATTATTCTACATTCTGTTCTCATTTGGGGTTCTCTATTTGCTTCTGAGAGGCTATAAACACCTGGTGCATCTCACTGTCAGGCAGAACACTGGTCAGGGTCAACATTCAGCTTCCAAAGGTAAAACCCAGCCTAGGACTGGATTTATACTTTCAGGGGAGACCAATTCCCATGGGGACTTGCCCACCTCACCACCACAAGTTATTTTTGAAGGAAGCAAGCATGGGACCCTCTCTGAACTGCAATGCAAGGGTGTAAAATGTGTTCTGTAAGAGGGTACAAGATCCCCGTGCTGTGTTTGGGAAACGCCTGCCAAGGCTCCCTGCGGATGGGACCTCTCCGAGCAGGAGGTCACTGACATTTAAGCTGGAGCCAAATATGAAAATAATAAAAGCCCTGATGGACATTGCTGCAATGCCTGCTGGTTTCCAAAGACTGGTGGCTGGCTTTTCTCCTCCCATCACCCTCACGCCAATCTGCACACATCCAACACGCCGTGGTGCGAGGATGACAACAGCAATGGTGCAGGCATTAGTCATGGGCAAGCAAGTGGAAAAATGCTCCAAAATGCCAGGTTTCAGGAGGTCTGTTCCTCAGGTACTACAGGTATCTCTCCCACTGCCAGCCACAGCAAAAAGGACATTTTCTTGGTCAGAGAACCACTTCTGGCCACGTCTTAAGTTTATCACTAAGCAGCAAGAAAGCAATTAATAGCATTGACGTAGAATGCTCTAGGTGCATTCCACTCCTTACCATGAGGTGTTTTTCCCTCTGTTTCCACCCTAGACTAGGTCCTTAGAAAGCCCACAAAGCAACAGCTTAAGGAAAGAAAGAAGGGAAAAAAAAAAAAAAAAAAAAGAAAGAACTGTCCAAACAATGTCACCTCCTGTTACAAGATTCCAACGGCTAAAATATTTAAGGTGTCCCACGGAAATTCCATGGAGATTAAGCACTGAGGACAAGAGCAAGGAGCAGAGGCAGAGCTGCTGTAGCCAACAGCCTCAGCACTGAGACCTCAAAGGACAGCAGTTCCTTACTCCAGGATGTAACTTCACACCTACCCACACTTTGCTGCTCTTCTTCAAGCATCCAAATTAATGTGTGTATTCTTCCCTTTTATCTCCAGGAGATCCTCAGGTGTCCATCCACTAAAACACATCAGGGATTTAGTCTGTGCTGATGGGATGTTTACGGCTGGTGAAGAAGTTCATGGATTAGGCTTTGGATATCTCCTCCTGCTGCTGGGGGGCAAACCAGGCAGAGAAGGGGTCCTCTCCAAAATCAGCACACAGCCCAGTCAGAACATGTCCTGGAACATGCCAAGGGCAGAACAGGGAACCCCCACAGGGAGAGCAGGACAGGGAACCCCACAAGGAGGCCAAGGGATGTGGAGAGAGTTTTAATTCCACGCTTCCCAACACCTGTATTTCAAGCAGCAAGCCACACTCTGAGTAAAGGGCCTGCAAGACTGACTAGCTCAGGGGCCAAGATGGAAAAGCTGTTTCTCCAGCACCAAAAATTTTAAGTGCTTATTCATCCCTGCTTGTCATCTGTAAGCAAACTACTCCTCCATTCACTCCAGACTGGCAGAATGCAAAGGCGTCGTGCAGGAGCCTTTTACTATGATAAATGATGCTATTTTTGCCGTTGAGCCTCCGGTACCACAGATCCCACATCCTTCACATGCCTCACCCCAGCTCCCTGCGCTCTGCTATTGTGTCTCCCCGAGCCGGAGGTGTTTTCCTGCCGTAGCTTCACCTGCTGAGAGCAGAGCCCTGCCACGTGCCTGCTCCGTGCACAACCGCTCATTTGGAGCACGGGGCAACTCATCCAGAGCCACACATGCACAGCGAGCCCCAGCCCTGTTTGGGCTGCACCCTCCAAGCTTTTGGCACCCGTGGTAACTCGGGAAGAGCTGCCACGGCCAGGCCAGGCAGCACCTGGCACTCTCAGCTCTTCCCACCAGCACCAAGCTTTCCCTGCTGCCAGACAAAACATCTCCCAGCTGCCAGCACGTGGCCGGGCTGGCACAGCCAAGGGCACTCGGCAGAGGTCAGCAGCTCCAAGAAGCCACACAGCAAGGGATGGGATGCTGGGAGTGACCCCTTGTTAGGTGTCACAGCATTTGTCATTCTGCACCCACAGCAGCATCTCGTGAGCCCGGTGCCGAGCGGTGAAACACGCCATGCACTTCCATTCCTTTCCCCAGCATCTAAGGAAGGGCTTGAGCTGAAATTACAAACTGGGGAGCAGGGACAGCACAGCTCAAATGCCTCTGACTGCATCCAAGGCCTGAGCCAGGAGATGTGGAAGCTCCGAGTCAGAAATGTTCTAATTAAAGGATGACCAGTGAAAGTGGCCAGCAGCCTCCACCGGTTTCGGCAGATTTTTCCTCCCTGCATCTTCCCCTGTGCACAAAGGTATCCTTAGTAAGGGAAATGATTAACTGGGAAGAGACAGAGCGGTAAATAACGCGGATCTAAGCAGATAAATCACGCAGAATTTGCCAATAGCCAGAATATATTAACAAACCGAGATGTTATTAACAACTTGCAAATGTGACAAAACCAGTGAAGCTCGCAGACACGATGGAAACACAGGCTTGGTGGGAAACAGTAAGAAAAAATAGTAAAGGAGCCAATACTGAGCATTCTGCCTTTTTCAAAATCTTTGAAAGCTGTTGGTGAGATGGTGTCTTTGGCAGATACAACCTCACCAACAGCGGCTCCTAAACACAACCTACTGCTTCTTATAGCAAAACAAAACCAGCTGAAGATTTTGGGGGTTGAAAACCCACTGATGTTCAAAAGGAATAGACCCACAGTTGTTTCTTGCAAGATGAAAAAGGAGTTTCTAGCGAGACAGAGCTCATCTCCCAGCACAAGTGTGTCTCATACCTCTGCCTGCCCAAGCCACAAATGTTTATGTGCCTAAACCAACTACTGCATCATTATTTCTGAATAAAAACAAGCTCCTTCTGCAGAGCTCTCTGACTTCAGGAGCCTGAAAAGCCAAACGAGACACCACAAGCACAACCTCACCTTCCCTGGGAGGGAGGGCTCATCCCACAGCAAAGCTGAGCTGCTGTGACTACAGAACCCAGCTCTGGGGACTGGTGGCTCCTGAAGGGACTCTCCTGCCTGCCTCTCCTGAAGAAAGCAGCCCCAACAGTGAAATACAAACTGAAATAGGAAGGAAATAATTTTAGAGTCCACATGTTTAGTTTTTGGGTTTGTTTTTTTTTTTGAACACTTCCAGGGATGGTGACTCCAGCCTGTTTCAGTGCTTTACAAGAAAAAAAAAAAATTGACCTCAGGCACAAAGGAAGTCAAAGAGTCCTCAGTGTGGAATGGGCATCCCAGAGAGCTCCCAGAACCAACCCTCACCTCCCTGGGGGGAAACAACCACCCCACGCCCCAGCCTGATCACTGGGGATAGGGGATCTCCAGCCCTCCAGCACCCAGGTCCTGGGGAGAAGGAAAAAACCAAGCACACCCTGAGCTGGCACAGCTTCCCTCAGCAAACTGCAGGTCTGTGTTTACCCCAGCATCACTCAGTGCCCACAGCACGCCATGTGATGCTCTGTTCAGAGGCACGTCAGACACCTGAGATGGGAAAATGAGAATGTGTGTGTGTGTGTGTGTGCGATCAGCAGGCTCCAACACCCTGACCCAACACCAGGCTGTGGAAAAGCCCAGCCCAGCAGGACCCTAAGGAATAAACTCTGGCCAGTTCAGACAGGAGGAGCCTGGACAGGCACACAGCAGCCACACCAGGGCAGCAGGAGCTGCTCTGTGCCCACTGCAGAGCCAAAAAACCACCCTGGCAACAACACCAAGGAAGAGAAAAGCAGGAAAAGCCCACGCAGCCTGCACCCCGACGCAGGCACGGGCAGGCAGCTGCCAGAAAACCCCAGTGACACAACCACTGCTGCCTTTTCCCACAACCTCAACACCTCGTGGCTCCTCCAGCACCGCCCCACGCATTGCAGACCAAGAAATAAACAAACTGATCAGGAAAACACTTCTAAACCTGTACTTTCACTCTCAAGCCTCGGGCTCTAATGGGGGAAAAGGGCAGGGGGGATATTCTCTGCACACAGTCTGTGTTTTGGCCAAAATCCGTAACTCTCTTAGTGAATATTAGTTAATATTTGCAGCTCCAGAGAGGAGGAGGAAGGGCAAGGGAACAAGAGGAGAAATCCTAGAAAATACAGTGTATCATATCCCTGCATGAGGCTGAGAGCAAGCCACGCTCTCCTTTGTGCCAATGCAAGTCACCTTTGAGCAGAGAGTTTTCTCCTCAAAATAGGTGTTTTACTTCTGAAATTTCATCCAAACCCCAATCACATCAAGGCCTCCCAGTGCTGATCCACTGGCATCCACAGGCTGGTTGCTTTTCAAGGGACAGAAGGAATATGTGCAGAAGTTTATAATGGAACTGTTTGGTTTAGAGTGGCTACAGCTGGTTTCTCAAAACCGGCAGAAATAGCTGCCAAGAGTTTTCATCCACAGGTGGGATATCGAGGAACCTTCCCCTGCCCCTCCACCAGCATTTTGTGTTTGTGTTTAGAATAACAATTAAAAAAAAAAAGAAAATATTCTAAATTTTAGAAACATTTCTAAATTACTCCTATTGTCAAATCTGCTCAACTGCTCCATTTAGAGGCAGGGCAGCTGCGGGGGCAGCCTTGCCAGTGGGAGGAGGAAGGTGCTCCAGGAAAGCCCAAACGAGCAGTTTCATCAGGGCACTCTCCACGGAGAAACCTCTGGAGGGAACCAGCAGCTTCCATCCCACTCTCTGACTCAGAAGCTGCCAATGGATGGTCCCAGCCTCTCCAGCAGCTCCCTCACGCTTCCCTGCAAGAATCCCAAGTGCAAAAGGATGACCCACTTTTTCCAGGTTTCTCACCCCCCTCCCCATTTCCAGCAGCATTCAGCAGCCGGTTTGCACAACAGTTGTTCCAGCAAATGGCTTTGCAGAAAGTTTCTTTCATCTGATGGCTGGAACATCTAAAGATCAAGTCCCCTGTTGCCCAATGATTTGGGCAATCACTTCCAAAACATCACGTTCTTTTGTGCAACTGCTATCCACGGTTTCCCCAACAAAAGCAAACACCAGAACTACCAGTAAAAAATAATTTTTTTTTTTTTTTTTAAAAAGGAGTCTGAGCAAGCAGCGTGGAAAGGAGTGATGGGAGGTGAAGCAGTGAAACGAGGGCTGGGAGTCACTGAGCAGAACCCTTGCTCACAGCCACAAAGACACTCCTGTTTCCCCAGTAAATCAGATGCACCCCAAACCATTCTGCTCTAAGTTGCAGAACAATGTCTTTGCAAACAGAGCAGAATTCCAGAAGCTAAGAAGTTAAGGAGGGGTGAGGGGCAGAGGGGCTTGCAGCACGAACTGCAGCAGCTCTGACACCCCAGCCATGCACTCTTGGACTTGACCACCCTGCAGCTGCAGAACTGGCAACCTCTGGCCTACTTGGGGGCATGTTAGAGTCCAACTGTATTTACGCTGACAGAGACAAGCAAAGGCTGTGACGGTTTATTGACGCAAGAGCTATTTTGTGCTCCATGCCAGAAATTAATCAGTGGAGGAGGAGGAATTCTCCTTAAGCGCTTTGGTGAGCTGCTAAAAACAACAGGCTGAGGTCTCCCATGACAAACACCATCGAAAAGAGAGAAAAAAAAAATTAAAAGGACAACTTTCACAGAGCAGCTTCTTTAGCAGGGATCAGCCAGTACCTGAGCAGAACCTGCCCTGCGTTAACTTTCCTTGTGAAAAGAAAATACACGAGAGGATTAAATCAGAGCTTTTCCAAACCTCTGTCAACACGACCTGGTGCTGTGTTTGTTCAGATCAACCTGTCTCAAGTTTAGTTGGGAGAGGTGGAGGTGGTGGTGAAGGTGTAGCGACCCTTCAGGCTGGCTCTACCTGCTGCAATTCCAGATAAAAAGAAGGAAATCAGGGGCAACAGTCCCATCGCCTCCTTGAAAGAGCTACTGCACAGAGCTCCGCTTTGAAGGGAAAAAATAAAAAAGAAAAGAATCTTTATTGCAGGCTGAAGGAATAGCATCAGCCCTACCTGCCAAGAAGACATCACGATAAACCTGTCAAGAGTTACGAGCCTGCAGAACAGGCCTTGCACCTGCTGGAAGGGAAAAAAAAGGAAGGGAAAAAGCTATCTAATGCCAATCAGATTTCAGATTCTTGCTGCTGGCAGGGAAGAGATGCCAGAGCCCTTCTCCTGGGTTTGGTAAGCTGTGAGGATCACATGCTTTCCCCTGGCAGAGGTTCTGTGAGACCACTGGCACCTTAGTTAGAATAAAGAAGGTTCTGGGAAGTTTTATAGATTTTTCCTGAAGTGACAGACATCAAGGATTCAGTGCTTAGATGGACTTGTGGAGTTTGGTGTATGGTCTTTTTCACTGTTTTGGATGATTTTATGACCAGAGAAGAGAGGGTTGGTCTAGTTCAGGCTTTTATGTCTTCCCACAGGAGCAGCTGAAGCATTTTCTAGAGCAGGAGTGAAAAAAAAAAAACGTTTAAAACTGTTTCTCTTTATAGGCAGCATAAAATAAAGGTCACAGTTAACAGAGGGGGTTAAGCCTGTTTGAGTAGAAAGTGCAAGTTTTGAATGCTGAAACAGAGGGGCAAAATACAATTCTCAATGGATTATTTTAACATCACCAGGCTTTAAGGGCCTCCTGCCTGAAGAACTGTCAATTGATCAGAACCAAGGAAACCACCTTTCCAGCAGCAGACAAAAAAAACCACCTGCCCTCAGATCTCTGAGCAAATCACCCACCCGAGGCAGCATTTCCCATCTCCCAGCTGCTCCCGATTTGCCGCGGCGACCGCGCGGCCGAGCACCCGCATTGATCCGGGGCCATTGATCACGGGCTGAAACAAAAAGTCATCACACGGGAGTTCATGGACAGCAGCAGCTGCCAAAGGGAAACTCAAACCCCACAGCACAGCCAGCACAGCCCACGGGAAGGGGGGACGTGCAGGGCCCATGGCCCCTCGCCCCCTGCTCCGTGTGTTTTTGATGCTGCTGGGGTCACACAGCCTCAGCAGCTGCCTTGGAGGACAAAACAGGTACCTGAGGCCAAGGCTGGCAGTTCAAAGCTCCCAAAGCAGACCTTGCTCCCATCACAATTTGCCCCATAAAGCTATTTATGTGGTTTGGCAGCACAATGGCTACAAACAGCGCGAGTACACGGGTTCCAGAATAGCTGAAGGGTCAGGATTGATTTTTTCTTTTTAAAAACAAGTGATTTCTTTGAATTCGGCTGCGATTTCTCCAGCATGCTGATCCCAGCCTTCCCACAGAGCACAGGGGGTTCCCAGCAGTCCCCTCCACTGCAAGCAACTCTACCTTGGTTGGAAGCTTCTCCTGGAGGAGAGGCACTCTGCTTGTTCACGGGCAAGTCAGCAAAAGAAGTTGTTTTTCATCGCTGGGATTGTTCAGCCCTTGGTACAACCAAAATGACAGAAAATAAACCCCCCCAAAAAACCGAAACAACAAATAAAAGTAAAATTTACTCTTATCAACCCCCCCCCCAAAAAAAAAAAAAATCCACATCACACATGAGCAGAGGTTGAGAGGGTGTATTTAGTGGCTGTTGTCACAACCCTACCTGTCCTTCCCCCCTTCCCCAGGTATCCACAGGGAGCTGTGGTCAGGCTCCTGTCTCCCCGGGCTGACCTTGCCCGCCCTTCCCAGCAGAACCTCCTCACGCTTGGCAACTCAAGCTTTCCAAACAATTGTTGCTACATCAAAGTGGAGCAAGGCAGCTACAAACACGGGGAAGGTTAAGTCTGGCCTGTGGATTCCCTGGCAAAGCCTGGGTTCCAAGAAGGACCAGCAGTGCCCCACTGAACCCCAAACACACTCAGGAGCTCCTGGAAACTCCCACAAGCACTGCTTGCCAGCAGGGGCAGCTTTCAGCTGAGACAGGAGGGTCTCAGAAAAGCCCACCTGGAGTTATTCCATATGGAATTCACTTTTCAATAGATGTGAGGTTTAATATTGGCCTCATCCTTCTGAAAGGCTAAAAATCTGCTTCAAAAATCACTTGAGCAACTCAGTCCATCAAGCCAAAGAGTGACAGCAACCCCCAGGGGGAACCCCAAGAGCAAACCAGAGCACTGCAGCTAAAATTTTCCCAGTAACTGATGAAACAACAGGATTTTGGGGTCGGCTATGGAAACAAAACCCACAAAAGACCTGCTGATATATTAATTTTAGTCTTCTTAGAGGAAGAATAAATTGTGTGCCCCATTTCTCAGTGGTTTGACCGCTCCCCCTGGCACCTCAAACCATGCAGGTGTCAAGACCTTTCTTGCTTCATGGCCTGTGTTGGGGGGTACATGGCAAGCTATGGGGAGAAAGGGACTGGCAAAGCCTTTACTGAAGGATGGGGGAATTACCAATTCCACACCTGCTCATTCTCCAGTCAGGCACCTGCTACTCCACGTTCACTCACTCCTGTAAGTAACTGTAAAGGCAGACTCTGCAGATGTCAGAGGATGAGAAAAATACACCAAGAAGAAATGTCACAACAATTGTTTATCCACTCTACGGGTAACAAATTGAATTTGGGGAAGTATGAGACACAGGGCAAACTGGGGTTGGCCAAAAGTGAGAAACAAAAATGTGATAACCTCTTAGAAAAAGGTTCATCTCCTTTCCAAGAGAGAGATGCAAGGTCCCAAGGACTATCTCAAGCATTATTACAGAATCACCTGACTTTAAAGGTACAACCTTTTTTATATCCTTTGCCTAGCCTGTACTTCATTCAAAATAATCCAGAGTTCTCTGCCTCTCATCACAAGTACCTGCTTCTCATCTTTGCACTGCAGGAAACATCACAGGCTAAAAAACTTACTTTAGAAACAGGCTTTTAAAGAATTCCTAAGTGCAAGAACTGCATTTAAAGAAAAAGCAGAAATGAGAGGAATGTACTTGGCAGGGACACTGACCTAGCAGGAACTTCAGCTTGAACCCCAAGTTGAAGCACAAAACAATTCTTCCCTTTTGAGGGTACAATCAAACCCTTGCACAGAAAGTCCCAACTATTTGATGCTCCAGAAAGTGAAAACTTCACAGGTTTAGTGGGAGCAGACTTGAAACTTTCAAGGACCTTAAAATGACACCATCCCTAAAGAAAATCCAGGACAGGCTCAGCTTCCACATGGGTAAGAACAGGAATGAAGGTGGAATAGGCATTCTGTCATGGGCTGGAGAAAGAAAAGTGACTGCAGACATGGCCAGTTCCATCTGCTGGAGCTTTCAACTCTTCTAACCAGTGCCGTTGCTGAGTTTACCCCACAGCCAACCCCAAAATCCCCCCCCAAAACTGGGGGACCAGGTTGCTCAGGAGAACAGCCTCTGAATTCCCAGTCTAGAATTATCCAGTAAAACCAGAGCACCAGGCTGGTAAGGGGAAGCAGGGCTCCCTGGAAGTGTTCCAGGCTGGGATGGACAGGGCTTGGAGCAGCCTGGGATAGTGGAAGGTGTCCCTGCCCATGGATGGAGTGGGCTTTAAGGCCCCTTCCCACCCAAACCATTCCATGACTCTGTGATACACCATGTCCAGATGTTCTTCCACAGCCACCAAGTACCCACCGTGGCCCAGCCCTGCTACAGGAGGGCTGGAGTTTACCCCCACAGTCCTTGTGTTTATCTGAAATGATGCTCTTGCCCCCAGATAACTTCCCCAGACAGCCTCCCTGCTGCCAGAAAGTAGGTCAGTGTCATTTAAAGCCGCCTTGAAATGCATCTCCACAGAAACTTCTTAATCTTTAAAAAGAGAACGCATCAAATATTTATCGGGCGGTGCAAAACGTTGGGAGATGCTCACGGGGAGAGCTCCTCTGTGTGTGCTGCGTGAAATGGCTCTCCATGCCTCACTGAGCCGTGGAGCAGGGCAGGAGAGAGGCTGGGTGCAGATAAAGCCCCGTGCAAAAGTCCTTATCTGCCCAGCAGATCACAGTACGTGACTCCCCGACTCGTTCTCCCGGTGCCATGTGATCCCGGAGCGCTCTGCTTCCTCCGGGAGCTCCCCTCAGCCCTAATGATCCCTGCTGCAGATTTTCCTCTATCAGCCAGGCAGCTCATTCTCAAAACTTCAATATTCCTAATTACCAAACATTCAGCGCTGCAAAATGTAGCTGAAATTTGCATCTCTGCAAGAGTGGCTCTGAAGAAAGGATGGAGCATTTGCATTCAGACTGGTTAATTCCTGCAAGATAACATTTCATAAACAAAATGCTTCATTGAGCATGGAGATTTTCAGCTTTTACAAAGGAAAGTGAACTTTAAACAAATACAAATCAGTTGAGTGATTAACTTTAAGTGTTTTGGTTTTTTAAAACTAATCTTTATGTATAACTAGTATCAGCAGAACAATCTTTACTGATTAAAGAAGCAAACGATAGTGAAACTCAAGCCACTGAAAATTAAGGGGGGAGGTAGAAGGCGACTGCAAGGAATCATTTAAGGTCAGTAAGAGAGCGGAAAAAAACCCTAAAGCATTAAAAAAAAAAACTATAAAGAACCCCCCACACCTAGTCACAACCTAGTCAGCCCAGGTAAGGTGAGCACCACGGGTTATGTAAGGCAAGTTTAAGTTGTGGCCAACATGAACAGGTTAAGGAGTGAAACTAAACACGCTTTCCCCCGCCCCCCTCCCCCCGAGCTTTGTCATAATCCTAAATGTTATCTTAATTAGCCTAATTTTCTTAATTATACTTCGCAGCAACTTGAGCCTTCACAGCACAATTTCAGCGTCTTTTTTTCCAGCTTTGTTCCAGCACTGGAAGAGGCGGCGACTCCTCTGCCAAAAGCCAAAGGCCACGTGACGCCTCCCAGGAAGTTTTCTCCCACCTGGGTATTCTCCTTCTCCAAAAGCTGTTTCTTATTCCCTATGGAATCATACTCCAAAACACAACAAAAGAAGAGGCAGTGCTGGGGGAAGAAGTCACGCTTCCCTTAGTCAACTGAAATCTTCCCCGTATTTTTCCACCTTGTTTGGCGAGAAGCCCTCGGTGCCCAACACTTCTCACAAAAAGCTTCACGGAGTGAAGTGAAAAATCACAAAAGCACAAAAAAAGAACCCAACCCAAACCACTTCCATTCATCTACGCCGCAACAATTTCATGGCACGGCTCCTAAAACATCCCATTAGTGCTGGCCTTGGAGAAGATTAGAGAAGAAAGCTTGAAGCCACTGAAGCAAGGCTTAATAGGCTCTCAAGTTAAGCCAGAGCCTTCCTTTAAACAATGCCCATCATTAGGAATAATTACCTGTAGCTGTATAATCAACATGGCTATGATAACTGACATGAGAAGTCCAGATGTCATCTTTGGCAAGGCTTGAGAAATATTTCTGCCTCCTTATTATACAACTGACTCTTGAAAGAGAAACGAGCACCGGGGGTGAAAAGCCATCACGAAATGCTGCAGAATTCCAGAAATACAACTGGAGTGAGAACCCAGCACCCAGGAAGGGCACGTGGATACCCAACACCATCCTGCCCAGCTGGGTTTTGAGCAGACCACCCTTCTCAGCGCCATTCTAGACAGGGTTGTTAGAAAAACAAAGCTCAAGCTGATTTTTGGATTTACAGAAACGCGGAGCCAAAGCAGCAGAAAGAGGCAGGAGAAACAGGTGTTCAGTGATGAATTATGAAAGGAAGCAAGGCAAACCAGCATCAGGCTTCCAATGCACAACAGCCCAACCAGGAAGGACGTCACCACTTCCCAAACCTCTGGAGAGCTGCTCCTTAAGGAGCCAAGAAATGCCCACGGTTGGGTTTGGACTGCAGGTGGGTGTTTAAGGTGTCCCACCACCCACCACCCACCACGAGAGAAAAGCAGGCGGCCTCTGCTGCCCAGCCTCACTCCTGAGTCATGGAAACACTCAAACAACAATTACCTGTTATCTGAAGAACAGAGCTCCTGAAAAACATCACTTGGCATTTGTGTCTCCAGTAAACACCTACACTCATACAAACACACAAGTTTCTCAACTCCTCATAGCACCAACAAATTTCAAAATCCAAGAGACTGCAACGTTATGGAAGCAGAGGCCATTTATTTTTTTTTCTTTTTGATAATGCTGATGGTTTTAGAGACTCATAAATTCATTCCAGTTGTGAGGAGAGGATTGGGTCTACCCCAATCTGCTGCCCAAAGACTCCAGCACTCCTATTTATTGCAGGATTTCTTCCCCCACAAACAAGCAGTTCCTTAAATCTTAGGAGCTGTTCTCTGGCTTTTAGCACTTCAGCCTTAATTGTTAACCCCAACCTGATTAAACTGAAGTCACAGAGTAATCTCTCAGAGGCAGAGTGAAATAAATCCTTCCACATGCCTTGTTGTTGTTGTTGGATTATTTGCTTCCCAACAGCCAATTCTGTACCATAAACTGAAACAGCCCAAGCACAATTAAAATTCCTCTTACAAAGCTCTGTTTAACACAAAAGTTGCCCCAAACTCCCTAAAAACAAATGTGTGAGGCACCTTTAAGTTGGAAAGCAGGTAACTGAGCAGCTACAGATGCTCCTGACAGACAGAAATGCACAATTTGGTAGTGATGAATCATGCCTCAAATTACAAGACACATTAGGGATAATCCCCCAGACAGCACTGAGGTGCATCAATTGACTTTTGTTCCAGCAAAACTATTCCTTCCTATTAAAAAGTACTTTAAAAGTCCAAGAGTTTTCTTGAATATCAATAAAGGCAGCAGCAGAGCCATGCCCATTCCTTGGAGGTACGCTCCATATCATTTAAGGCTCATCAGCACAGATTTAACAAATTAAACATCTGGTTAATGACTCAGAAAATACCAATTCTCACTGATGCAACGACTAGAAACCCACATTTTAGAGCCACCAGAAACCTGAAAGGGTCAAACTTCCTCGTAACCCTTGGTAACAGCGGCAGCACTTTCCACCTTCACACAGTTTGAGAGGAAGCAGGAAAGGGATGGGGTCTGGCTGATGCTTTCAGCACGACTAAAAGGTGTGTTCATGCAACAAACGGCGTTCTGGGGTCACTGCTGGGACTCCACGTGGCCTTGCCCTTACCTGGGTGGCTTTGGGAGCTCATTGCTGGCAATGTCTAGTCCTTGGGAGAAGGGATTCGAGACAGATCAGTTCCCACAGGAGTGAGAGCAGCTCAGCAGAGCTCCAGTGCTTCACCAATACATAGGAGTGGGAAGTGGGGATTAAATCATGGCCACCTTGTAAAATCCAGGGCACAGTGACATGCTGAGTCGTGCGGGAAGTAATCCAAGAGGGTGGCAGAGTATCTTCCAATGGCTTTTAAAATGGGAACCTGCAATTAAAGAAAAAGATGTCTGCGTTAGCAAATTAAGATTAACAGCCATTTAAATTGTACATTATATAACCTATTTATCCCCAAGATTAAACTACAGTGCTATTTTAGGCATTAAGGGCTGAAGAGAGAGTAATTTTCAGACTTGTAAATGTTACTTTGATTAATAACCATAAAGATGCAGATTAATCCTTAACATTATTAAAAAAAAAAAATTCAAGAAAACAACTTTCCCAACGACACATTCAAGTCTCAGAAACCCAAAATTCCATGTTAATTCTCATCCTCCAACAGCACCATATGAAGCCACTTCAGTCCAACAGCTTCCATATTTTAAAAGCCATATGTATGAGTGGTAACTGTACTTCATGCATCTGTTCCCCAAAGAAGTCTAAAGAAAAATTCCTCAGTGCCAAGAAGTGGTCTTGGAGCAGGAAGGAAAAAAACCCACACAATCAATTCCACTCCCACTCTACCCAAGCCTCCAGCAGATTACTAAGAAGCAGCTCCATACTGCCCCGGGGGGAAAAAAATCCACCATTCCCAACTGTTTTGAAGCTGTGTATTAGAGGGAGGGAGAGAGAACAGCGGGGGAAATGACCCACAGAGTCAGCAACCCCTGGCCCCTGCCCCCCAAATTATGGAAGTCTAGAAGCAGTAGATACCCTGGCTTGGAGAAACCCCACCTGATACCCATGCTGCCCTAACCAGCCACCGTTCCATCAAAAGAACTTGCTCGAGTTCAGTTTTGGGGGGTGTGGTTTTCAGGGTTTTTTTGGCACTATACCAAGTGACATCCAGTATTTCCCATCCTTGGAAGTGTCCTAGGCCAGGTTGGACATTGGGACTTGGAGCAGCCTGGCCCAGTGGAAGGTGTCCCTGCCCATGGAAGGGGATGGAATGGGATGGGCTTTGAGGTTCCTTCCCACCCAAACCATTCTGGGATTCTTGGGCATCCCTGTTTTACAGGCAGGCTGTCTCAGGGATTCTGCTGTGCCACTGGCACAAGCTCTCAGACTGAAGCCAGCTGTGTCCTTTATGCAGAGTATCCCACAGGCACAGGTGACTGCCCCTCTTTGCACCATAAAACCAGCAGGCCAGCCCTCCTGGGTCCCCAGGGGAGCTCCTCCTGCCCGGCCAGGCATCACCCAGCGCTGGGGTGAGGTCACCCTGCTGGCAGCAGCCAGCTCCAGCCCATCCCCACGGATCTAGCTGACTCTGCTCACCCTGAACTACTCTGGCAGCAGATCTCAAGGAGTGGTGCCCTGCAGCAGCGCTGGGGCGGGGGATGGCTGCGATGGGAGCTGCGATGGGGACTGCTCCTGCCTTGCACAAGGAGCATCTGTCCACGGTGTGGCTGTGCCACTTCAGGCAGTGCTGCCTATTCCTAGAAGAGCTCCTAGCAGGCTCGGATTGGAGTGTTCCTTTCCAAGAAGCAAAACCAGGTCTGAGATTTCCAACACCGGCACAGTGACTCAGGATGGGCTTTCTGAGGTTACTGCCCTGATGTGCAGGAAAACGCCCTGGCAGGCACTGCGGAACACAGTCCCTTCCTTGCTGTGCTTCATTAAAAGTCCTCTTTAACAGGCTGTTTCTCTGCAGCCCAAGTGTCTCAGCATCACCACTCTCCAAGTTCCTCTCTGCCCATCTTGCATTCTTAGACACCTGGAACGCGTTCCATGTTAAGCGTCAAATTCGAGAGAAAATCACTTAAATGTCATTTCTAACCCCTGCAGGTCTCTGCCATCCTGAATGTTCAAGATGTTCCAGTCCTATTAATCAGCCCATCCTGTTAAACAGAGCTGGGTCAGCTTAGACCAGGAATTAGCAAGATACTAACATAATTTATTTCCATTAAAACCAGCAGGTACTGTTGTAACATAAGCCATCTCAGCTGCAGACAAGAAGGATTTGGAGTGGAGTTACCAGATCTCTGTGTCCTCATTTTCCCAGCAAAAGAATGAAAATGTGTGAACAGTGGAAAGTTTCCCAAAGAAACTGGACTGAATAAGTAGCACCAACCAAATCCATTCAACAGCACCCATTTATTCCTTCCATTAATCTATTCCTACTTCTGCCCCATCCCTTCAAGTGTCCAAGGCCAGGGGCTTGGAGCAGCCTGGGATAGTGGGCAGCGTCCCTGCCCATGGCAGGGGGTGGAATGAGATGGGTTTTAAGGTCCCTTCCAATCACTCTGTGATTCCATGATTCTCTCCAGGACGCAGCAGTCATGTCCCAAATTACCTCCCTCCAAACTGTAATTATCAGGTAGCCCTTGCACTGATCTCCTTGCAGACCAACGCTGCCAGGTCTCCACCTGCATCAGTTCCTCTGCTGCTCTCTCAAGGAAAACACTCCTTAAATTAAAAGAAGCAAAACGCTGTCTATCCCTCTGTCTTGGATATCGGGAGGTCTAGAGGGTTTTCCAAGAAAATTATCTCGCTTGGAAAAAAAAAAAAAAAAAAAAAGATTAAAAACGAAAACAAACCCGTCTTTGTTTAACTTCTGCTCCAGTGCCTCCCGGGACAAGGACGATCACCTCTGGCCTGAGGAACAGCAAGTCCACCCCGAGCATCATTCCAGAGGCACATTCCCATCCAGCACGGGCAGGGACTGGCTCAGGGCCGCTTGCCCGCTGCCACCCCACACAGAGGAGGAACCTCAGGCCCCGCTGCCTTGGCCAGACGGGTCCCAGCAGGGCTCACCCCTGGCTTTTGGGGGGCCAGGGGCACCTCTGGCTCCACTGTGCTCCAGCCACGAGCAGAGATGGGCACAGACAGCCAGAGCGTGCCATAAGCCCCAGGATCACCTGCTGGCCACGGGAACTGGCCTGGCAGACAGCAAGCAGGGCCACAGGGACCCTGCCAGGCTTGGCACATCCCCAGGCACAGAGCAAAGGAAGGGCTCGCTCGGGAGAGCATCCACGGGCAGGGCAGAGGATGGCACTGCGGGAAGTGCCCAGCAGAACTGCAGGCTCAAACCAGCAGCTTTGTCAAACATTATTTAATCAGGACTGGGGTCATCAAGCTTCCTGCCTTACAAGAGAATTTTCAGAGTCTGGTCACTGCTGGATTTTTAAAAATCTCAGGAGCAGGCGCACAAGGAACCGCTTAATGTGTTTATTTCAGCCTGCTTCTGGCAGGGCACACCTGAGAGCACAGGCTCCTTAAAACCACAGGGGCTGGTGCATCAGCAGCTTCATCACATCCCTGGATCAAAGGGTGGCCACGGTCTGAGAGTGCTGTCACCCCCTTGTCACAGCCCCAAATGAGCCTCTGTTCCTGCAGGACAGGCTGAAGGGCTGCTGCCCCTGCCAAAGCACCTTGCTGCCCTCTGGTTTGGTACCTCAGCAAACCACCAACCCTTGCAAGGCACCTTCCCTGGATTTAAAGTCATTCCGGATCTTCTCTAACCCCAACAGAAACATTTTTTTTTAACTATTTTATTTTTTACATAAGAATCTTACAGTTCTGCCACAAGGATGACTTGTTGATAGGAGGCCTGGAGCAGCTCCCCTACAAAGACAGGCTGAGAAAGCTGGGGCTGTCTAGCCTGGGGAAGAGAAGGTTGTGTGGAGACCTCAAAGCAACATTCCGTTATCCCAAGGGGCTGTGAGGAAGCTGAAGAGGGACTCTGCATCAGGAACTGCAGCGAGGGGACAAGAAATGATGGGTTCAAATTGAAAGAGTGGGAGTTTAGGTATACATGTTTTACTGGCAGGGTGGTGAGGCACTGGCACAGGTTGCTTAGGGAGCTTGTGGATGCATCCCTGGCACTGTTGAAGACCAGGCTAGACAGGGCTTGGAGCAGCCTGGGATAGTGGAAGGTGCAGGGGGGCAGGACAAAATGATCTTTAAGGTCCTTTCCAACCCCTTATGGTTCTGTGATTCTGTGGCAGCACGAACGTTCACCTTTCTCCTCCCAGCCCCTGCCAGATGTGCCTCTGTGCTCTCACAAGCCCAGATGTGCAGCAACCACTAACGACCACAGAACTTTACTCACAGAGCTGATTTTTCACAGCTTTAATTGCTCTTCAGCCCCGATAAGAATCTTGGCCTGAGGCTGGGGCTTCAGAGCTGAGTCAGCCGGGTTTCTCCAGGACCCGGAGCTCTGATGCCCGGGCTCTCTCTGACACAGCAGCAGCACAGCTCCAACGGGAGCCCTTGGAGCCCTCGGTGGAACAGAGGGATGCTAGAAGGCCTTCCACATCCTGGCTCCCCTCTAGCAGCACTCCAGCACCGTGGGGTTTGCTCTCCAAAAGCCATGGAAACACCACCACCACCTTCCAAAAGGCATCGCCGCCGATCCTTGTGCCTGGCACAGATCAATTACAGCCAGGTCATTACTTTCTCCCCCAAAATTACCTCCCTGGCTGCATTTAGAAACAAACAGCTCTGAGTTTACACAAACACACTGACCTGAAGAGAGGCACAGCCTCTCTCAAGAGCTTTATCGATTAAATCTCTCCTTTGACAACAGATCCTGCACTTTAACCAGAGGGGGGGAACGCTGCCTTTGCTTCTCAGGGTTTGTTTATAAAGTACTGCCAATACAGGATCCATACATGAAAAGAGGAGGGAAGGAAGAGGCTTCTTAGAGGTGCCTGGAAACAATTCACTGTGACCACAGGGAGATTTACTGTGTCTTTATTTAGAATGATGGAAGGGCTTGGGCTGGAGGGGACCTCAAAGCCCACCTCATTCCAAACCCTGGACATGGGCAGGGACACCTTCCACTAGGCTAGGCTGCTTGATTTAGAGCAGAGCCAGTGTGAAACAGCCTCCCAAGCTCACCTCCCCTCCGGGGACCACAATTCCCAGCCACCACTTTGCAAGGTGACAAGAACAGTGGCAGCAGTCCCCAGGTCCCCCACAGCCCTGTGACAACATCCCCTCAACTCCTGTTTCTCCAGCAGAATACAGCTTCACTGGATCTGGCCCAGGAGAGCAGGTTTCACAAGCACTGCCCACTGCCCAGAAGTGCTGCTTTTCCTACAGTTCCAGCAATACTCAGACCTCTTCCAGGAAATATGTCTGCAAACCTCAAACGCCATCAAACACCCCCTTCAAAGAGTTTGGAGTCTCTAAGCAGTTTTCTGTCTCTAAACACACACTGTGAGAATAGCAGGTGACACTGTAAAATCTGCTATTAGCTTACTGATCAGCTGTGGCCAGAAGAGCAACTGGATTACCGTGGAATAATGAAAAATAAAAACAAAGCAGCAAATTTGCTATTGTGTTAGCCCAGTTCCTCCAAAATCTCCAAAACTTTTGTGCAGATCTGGACATTTCCCCTCCTTTTCCAAGTACTCGGTGTAAGAGTTTCAAAAGGGCCAGAAAAACACCATCAGAGGTGTGGTACAAATTCCTCATGCAGGTGAAGCAGGTTACAGTAAACCTGCAGCCCAGGCAGAGGCAACCTAAAGATATCACAGTGATGCAGAATCATGATTAACACAGACAAATCACTGATCATTCAGCTTTCCATCTAGTTCTGTTGCAGGTAGAAGTTTTTACCCTCCTTTTGCTGGGTGAGAAGCTGAGTGGACCCAGGGGGAGGGGAAGGGTCCACAATTTGGAAAAAAGTACAATCTGAAGTGTGGTCTCTGCATTACCTGCTCCTCCTTAGCTGTACCGAGAAACTCTGACTTGGGGTGCTGGAGAAAGCAAAAGTTCTCCTGAAATCCCAAAGCAAATGGACAAATTTCTTATGAAAGAGGACAAACACCAAGTGCAGGAGGCAAGGAAACCCATGAGACAAGTGACTGTTTGGCAAGTGTCACCACGTGCATGTCCTGTTGTGAAAGGCCTGCCAAGGTACATCCTCTTGGATGCTGCTGGACAATGTGGCAATCAAGTACTTTTAAAGACCTTAAAAAAACCTTAAAATCTCACCTGGACACCAACCTACAGTCACCAAACCAACTCAGCTCTGTGTTGTCCCATACAGACGTAACAGCCTCATCTCACAAAATACAAGTTTTGCTCTGTAAAACTTTCTCTATATTGCACTGAAATCACATATCAGATCCTTCCAGTTTCCACACCTGCACTCAGTAACTTAAGGGAAATACTGGCAAATGGAAGTGTTGACACAAAACTCAGGAATCCTAATGGAAGGGGGACAGGGAGCACAAGCAGCGTGAGCAGCCTTCACTGCAATCAGAACAGTGTAAGTAACAATTAAACAGGAAACCCAGTCTAGTCCAGCTGTTACCTACAGCTCCTCTCCAAGGCAGCACCAGGTACAAACATGCCCTGGTGAGGAGGATCCTGACTGACCAGTCCAGCCCATCTTTGCCAAAATGCCTTGTTTCCCTGCAGCACCAGTGCCAGAGGTGCCTGCCTTTGAGATCAAAGGCTCAGCACAGCGATTCAAACACACAGAGCACCTCGGAAACACGAGGAATCGGGCCCCCGGTGCATTTGTTTAGCAAATGCTGACATTTCCCCACGAGGCATCACAAGAGGCTCTCTCATGACAGCCCAGAGCCCAATAAACACTGTGCTTCTGCCTCCCCCTGAAACTGCCACTCTCCAGCTCACACACAGGGTGAAGATTTCGCTGCTCACACCAAACACTGTGACCTCGTGACAGGCTCTGCGTGGTGGCAGGGTCAGAGATTCCGTCTCATGTGCTGAAGTCACCGTCAGAAACAAAATGCACAACAGCCACAAATGGCAAGACACTGTTACCTAATTATGAGCTGCTTCATTAACACGGAGCTAGTCCACAGCTACGGAAGGGTGGCAAACCTAGGTGGAAATAATTAATCTAATTACGTGTAACAGAAATTCTCTGCAAAAACAATCAAGGAAAATGCTTTCCATTTCGCATCCTTTTGCTCCTTATTGTCAAGGAACGCTCCACGACTGATTTCCAGGGCACACAGATTCCCTGAGTAAAGCTGCTTTTCCCAGGCTCTTTTCAGTTGTGTCTCCAAGTCAGGTGCTCAGGCTGATCTCTGATGGCAGTGCTGTACTTCACCTCTGGAAATCCAAGCGCTGAGATACCAGCCCAAACTGAAAACACGGTACCTTGGTGGAAGCAAAGACACCCTTTGCCCATTTCTACGTTAAATTAACACGAAGCTGACATTACTGAGCTCACCCCTGGCAGTATTTTCCTCACAAAGTTGCAAACTGAGGAAATCCCTCAGTTATGGTACCTTGCACAGACACTTTTGCAAATCACCACCCTGACCAGCACTTACAGCTGCTCTGCAAACCAAAGGTGCCTCCACAGCCTAGAAAGAAAAATCTTCTGGTGGACACCCAAAACCACCAAAGTTTTGTGCCCCTTCTCCTTCCTTGCTAGGAATATGCAGGAGTATCTACACGATTTCTACTTCCACAGATTTCACAGCAATACCACCAGGCAGATCTCTCATCAGTTTTTAGACCTCGACAAGTATTGATGTTGAAACCACTGCAGGTATCCCAAACACACAGAGAAGCAAAACCACTTTGGGAACAACCAAGTGCCTGAGGAGTGAACCTAAATCCTCCCAACTGCCACCCAAGACTCTCAACAAAAGATCCCCAGCAAATCTGGAAATACCACCTCATGTTCACTCTGTGGGAGCTCCAATTTAAAGTGGCCAACAGCTTGGAAATTATTTTTTTCGGAGTCAAGCAGGAAGAGCTGCAGATTCAGGAAGGCAAGCGACTGTTTGAAACCTGGGACTGTGCAAATCTGCAGGAATACAGAGCCCTCCTTGACTAGCAAGACTCTGGCAGAGGGTCTGAAAGAGCAGGATGCTTCTGAGCTCGATCCAGTTTCTCAGCAAGAGCAGCAAGAACAAGCAGTCTCACAGATGGATCCGCGTGGGAGGGAGAAAGGATAAAAGTCTGCCTCGGGAGCCTGTTCCAGCTGCTACCGGAGCCTCGCAGGAGTCGGCACAAATTGGGCAGAGCTACCTATAAAAATCTACTCTCTTGGCTTTTTCTGAGGCCCTCTTCTTTCCCAATTCCATGTTTTTCCTCCATCCTACTATTTCCACGTTCAAAGGAGTCCAAATCAGATCGCTGAAAGTAGTGCTCGACAGAAGGTAAAGGCAGACTGGGAGTTTATCCCATTTCTTCATCCCTGCCTTGCAGATCACCCTCACTACACAGGAGCAGAAAAATCAAAACTCCTTTTAAGTGCCTGACTGAGAAGTAATTAAAAATAGAATATTTGAGGCCAGGTTGGAAACTGAACCAGTGAGGGGCAGCCCTGCCCGTGGCAGGGGGGTAGAACTAGATGGTCTTTCAGGTCCCTTCTGACACAAACCCTTCTGTAACTCCATATTTCCGTATTATTTTTAGCCAGAATCCCCTCAACAACATTTTCAGTGCTAGGAAGGGGCTGTGTGACTGGCAGATAGGGAGCTCACCTCACTGGCTGAAAGCAGTTCTTTACCTGGGGTTGTTTTTCAGCCCTCAGGTAGGCAAAAGCAGAGAGGAAAACATTTACCTTTTCTCTTCACGTACTTGAGCTGTTCCAGCCACATCTGAACTTCTTGTTCCTTCTGACAAAGAATCAGAATTACTGGTCACTAGCTGTGCCTAACCCATCTGGTCTCCCAGCATAAAATAGCTGAGTACATGTGTCATCAATCACTGTTAATTACTTCATTAACTTGGAAAAAGAATATTGACTTTTTTTAAAGAACAAACATTGTTTAAGGTCAGCCTAGTTCTCCTTTTTTTTTTTTTTTTTCCTAATTGAATGCTATCTGATTACCAAGAGAAAATGATTTGGTCTGAACACTCAAGCAAGCCTGCCACACAACTCGTGCAGCTCTTTTGTCTGGTGAGACATTTCCTCAAGTCTTTTTCTGGAAGGGCCAGTTTGATCCAGAAGCTTCATGCTGCTCTCCCGTGCCCCGTGTTAACCTCGCTGCCATTCCTACCTACTGCCCCCGTGGCTTTGGCAGTCCTGACCTTTGGCATGCTCTGGGAAAGAAACATGCCCCAAGGTCTCCACAAACACGTTGCATCACTGCGGAGCGGACATCCAGCCCTCTGCTGTCGGCCACACAGCAGTGGCACAGACACAGAGCACAGCGCTCTGCACCTTCTCATCTGCAGCACAGCCGCTGCCAGCACATCCAACCAGCCAGGAGAGCCACCCAGCGCCATGCAAAGCTGTCCCTGGACTGGCCCCCTGCTCCAGAGGCTGACTGGGATCACCTCGTGTGCTCACCTCCCTTCCAGGCAGAGGGGTTCCCTCTCCACACCTGCTCACAGAGCCTCCTCCAGCCACTCTCTCTGTTTTTTTTTTTAACTCAGTGTTTATTACATTTTTTCATGCCTCAGTTACTCAAACACTGTCCACCACCAAAAAGCTATTTTGTTTGAGGACATGGGGTGTCACTCCTGTCCCCCAGTGTCCCCTACCTCTGCCCCCCTGACCCGGGCTGTGCTTCCCAAGCCACGCTGCAGGAATGTGTGCAGAGCTCAGGCGAGCACCCTCAGCCCTGGCTGATGGCCAGCTCATCGGGCACGGCACACCCTCACCCACAAAAGCTCTGGGATCCCAGCACAGGCTCCAAAGTTTACATTTCTGCATGTTTTATTCATCCTGTCTGGCACTGAATGCCAGTACTGAAACCAAAACACTGCCCTTCCCACAGCCACCCAAGCAGCCAGACCCCAGTCCCAATGAAGTGCATGGGATCGTGGAATCCCAGAATGGTTTGGGTTGGAAGGGGCCTCAAAGAGCATCTAATCCCAACCCCAACCTGTGGTGCCACCCTGCCATTTCTCCTCTTGAAGGGCCTGTTTTCCTACAGCCAATAAAGATCTTACAGCCTATGAGTGCATTGTGCACTTGTGTACCTTACTCAAAGGATCTTTACCTAAATCCAAGTTTTACACACGACCATGAAGGATAATGCACCAAACAGAAAGCGAGAACTCACAACTTTGCTTTTTAAGTGCAATATAAGTTGCTTTTGTTTGTTGGGGAAACCTGTAATCACTCACAGCATCCCTCTGCTGACAGGACCATCCCTCAGGACACAGGGCAGTCCCGGGCACTCTGCTCAGTCCCCAGCTCCTCTGCCAAAGCTGCTGAGACTCCAAGCCCCAGACTGCTGATAACTGAACAGGCAGGAATCCCCACAGGAAGCTGATATAAATATATGGCTTTGTATTCATGGGGGTTCCACGACTTCCAGATCTAAATCACAACCGACATTTTCCAGCCACATCCATAGCCAGGTTAGAAAACTGAGACAGTCACCACAAACCTGTAGATTCCTCTGTTGTACCCCTCTGAACAGGGTTACATTTTTCATGACCAGCATCTCCTTTTAATGAAAACTAGAATCTTCAGGCAAATACTTCAGTCTTAGAAGCTGACAAGCAAGAAGAGCAAGGAAGGAACAACTGGTACCTCTCAGACTCCAGGTTTCAGGCTGTTTATTATATATTAATCTGATTTATAACACCATAAAAACCAAAGAGGAACAAAACCCTTTAAAGAAGTACCTGCAGGTTACTTTTACAGACAAAGGCCAGCAAACTTTTGGGAACTTGCTTCCCAGGTGTTGCTCCCAACATCACAGTGGTTCTTCAACTCAGTGTGAAGGAAGGGCACCATTTACTTCAGGATTTACATTTTACATGGCCTATTTTGCCTGTTTGCAGAGTGTGAACACAGCAAGGCAAACTGGAATTGTTCTTGGAAACAAGAAAACTGAACTGCAAAGCAGCTGGGGCACCTCAGCAGGTGGGGTCTCACCTGTGTGGGGCAGAATCTCCCCTTCCCTGCTGGTCCCAGCTCTTTGGATGCAGGCCACGATTTGGGGGTTTGGGATTTCTGGGCTGCAGAGTACTCTGCTGAGTCATGTTGAGCTTCTCATCCACCAACACCTCCAAGCCCTTTATGGCTTTTCACACTAAACAGCACAGCCAGAATACTCCTCCCACTAACTCGCTTCTCTTTCAGGGTGGGAATGAAGCAAAGTAATTTACACCTGCTTTTGTCCCTCTTCAGCCTTTTAAAACATCAAAGCCGAACCTTTTATTTGCTTTCCTGGAGCTTGGGATTTTGCACCTTTGCATGCCCCTAGATCTCCTCCTGTAACTTCTGGCTAACAGCTCCAGCTTCCACACGAGGAGGAATTGCTCGGCTTTCAAGATAAACTGCCATTAGTCACCAAAGCTCTGCTCTGCAGGATCTCCTCTCACCTTATCACCTGCTGCTTGGGATACTCTGAAATAAATGAACAGGAAAAAATACAAGGTGAAAACAAAACAAATCCAAAGACTCTGCAGCGTTAATCTGGATCCATCTTGTACCTGACAGGAGGTTATACTGAGGTGGGGTTGGTCTTTTCCCCCCGGGAACGAGTGACAGGACAGGAGGAAACAGCCTCAGGTTGTGCCAGGGGAGGTTAATGTTGGATATTTAGAAATGTTTCTGCATGGAGAGAGTTGTCAGTCCCTGGGCAGTGGTGGAGTCCCCATCCCTAGAGGGATTTAAAAGCCACGTGGATGTGGCACTTGGGGACATGGGTTAGCGGCAGGGCTGGGGGAACTGTTACAGAACTTTCCCAACCTAAATGATTCTGTGTTTCTATGAGCATGATTAATAAGTTACATGATGGCAGAAGGGGAAAAAATGGCCTGGCAGCCAGTGCCTGCAGCCACCTCCAGCCAAGTGCAGCCCCTTCCTGAGGGAAACCACGCACAGCCTCAGCACACTCTGACAGACAAACACCTCCTCGGGACGTCAGGCGGCTCCAAATTTACATTTCAGCACCAGTTTTACATTCAAGCAAAGCGCGGGGCCACTGCAAAGCAAACACGAGTCCATTACCTCAGAGCACTCGGCATGCAAAGCACACTCCAAGGCTGGGGCGGGGGAAGGAGATTGCAGGAATTTTTTCCTGAAATGGAATGGGGAGATAAGATCGAGTGAAAAGGAGCAGAGGCTGCTGACATATCTAGACTCCCAGAAGCCAGTAAATATGCAAATGGACTGCCATTTCTGCCAGTAACACTCAGAACCAACTTTGATTCTGCTAAAATATATCGCATTAAACAAGGGAGATAAGCCCGGCACTGAATCCACGCAGAGCAGCTCCCTTTGACCAAGACAGCTTTACTTCTCACTCCAGGAAATCCTGAACAAAGCTTTCTATTCAAAGAGTCTCCGCTCTGACTATCACAGTGTTTATGAATAACTTTGGCCATTTACCTTTCAGTAGTCTGATTTGCAAGTGCTATTAAAAACTCTACATAAAGCCATAAACCACCCTTGCAAAGCTGCCTCCATGCAGTCCCAGTCACAAACCCTTCCCCAAACCAGGAAAGGGCTTGCTGCCCCAAAGCCACAAACAGCAAATTTCACATGAGATGTCAGAGAGGAGAAAAGAAAGGGTGTATTCAATGTGCGTCCCTGGAGACGGAGATTACAGAGCAAGAACTGAAGTTGATGTGACCTGATAGCAATGATAAACTCTGGAGATGATAAAGGCATTCCCTGGATTTTAATCCATCTGTTGTCCTTGGGGTTTGGACAGACACACCAGGCAGAAATACAGATGCATGACAATATTCAATATAGACGTGATTTGTTTTCACATAAATGAAGTATATGCCTGTGAAATAAACAGATGTATATCCAAACACCAGAGGCAAAGAAAGCATTTCTTATTTTCACTCCATTTTATCTGCCTGTCACCTCTGAATCAGCGAGATGAGCTCAAAGGCCAGGGCTGGCTCTAGTCTGAGATATATATTTTGCACATTGCTAAGGAAGAGCAAAAGCAGCTCTGCCCTGCCATGGCAGGGGCTGAATTCAGCCTCAATAAGTGACTGCATTCAATGAGGCTGTTCCCTAACAGAGGGAAAATACCTGCACCCCTCCTCGACGGCCCTTGGCTGCTCTTCTGAGACTCCAACACGCAGGCAAGAGCATCGAGAACTTCAAGCAACCACCGGCATCAAAAAATCAGCATGTACAGAAGCTAGGGAGACGTAAAAAATAAAACCCAGACCTTTGCAGGCTGAATAAGCCTCCCACGTGCGGCACAATACAACAGGAACAATTTCCCCAGCAATGCCAGGCACTGCAGGGAGATGAAAGCAGGCTCCAGCTCTCCAGGAGCAGGACCTGCAGGCAGCAGGGAGGCCTCAGCAATCCCCAGGAGCAGGAACCCAGCCCCAAACCTGTGGCAAACACAGCAGAGAGCAATCCAACAGGAGGTGGCTGGGGAAGGCTCCCAGTGCTGCAGGAAGGTTATGACAAAGCAGGGAGGAGAAGCAGAGACATGGAGAGGGCTGTGAGGACCAGCTCCAGGAGAGAAGAGCCGAGGGAAGGGGGAATAGCCCAGCAGCTGGGAAATGCAAGCCCAGGGAACACCTGTGCTCACCTGAGCTCAACCCATGTCCCTTCCATCACAGGCAGCCCCAGCACTGCCCTGGCAGGAGAACACCAGGACCTGGCCTGGGTTTGCCTCGGTTTCTAAGCCATACTCGCTGCCTGGCACCAGCATATGCTCAGAATTCCCTTATCCCTATTCTGAGGCTGTCATAATTCCCATTTTTGCTGCCAGTGCTAGGAAGGAGCCTCAGAGCTATATGCTGAGGCCCTGGAATTTAAATATACGATAACACTGTAAATAAAAGGAAACAAATTCCTTAAGGAAAACCTTTTCACATGCCAGATCAGTTCCCAATAGTAACTGCTCAGCTTTGACAAGAGATAAATATTTACAGTCTGAAACAGAGAACACCTTGTGTTGCAATACTGGAACGCAAACCTTGTCAGTCCTGGTATCCTGAAGAGAGGGTTTTGATATTGTAAAGAAAAAAAATTAGAAATAAACCCCCAAGCTGAGCACTTAGAAGCACATACACATTATTGTGCTCATTTACCCCACCAAAACAAAAACCTGAAGGTAGTCGCACAGAGAAATTGTCAAACATGCTGAATCCAGAACAGATTTTCTCAAAAGGAGACCTCATCCCCCAGGGAATGTAGACAGTTTACAGCAAAAGTCTAAATTATTGCCAAGAATATGCTGCCTTTTTTTTTTTTTAATTTATTTATTTAAATATAATCTAAGTTGCTCCTCTTAGACAGTCCTCTAGCAAATGCAGACACTGAAGATTTTTCCTACTGGAGCAAAAAGGCAGCAAGGAGGATCAGATGTCCATATTTCCAGCTCCTTGGATTGGGGCATCCCACACCCCAGTCCCTCGGGAAGAGGGAAGAGAAAGCCCAACAGCTAAAGCCACAGCTATCTCTGAGCTTCCAGCATGACTCCCAACCTCCAGGCCTGATCAGCTCCTTCCAGCTAAGGAAAGAATGTGGGGAATGTCATTCACACTGGCACTGGGGAAGATCGAGGAATGGGAAGTGTGCAGTGGCTGGATGTCCCTGTCCCGGGGAGGGTGATGAGCCTGGTGCCAGGAGATGCTCTCCTTTCTTGCTGGGCTTTGCTGCCCTAAGCACCTCATTAAACACGAGCACGGGGAGGTTTTTTTTGCTGCACCGTCTGTGGAGTCCAAACTCCCAGTTCTGAGAGGACCCGCGCCAGGCCAGCCTGGCTGAGCTGCTACACAGCAGGATTTCATATCTGAGGTGCAATTTTCCTCACCCAACTGCTGTTGGGGCTTTTATGGCCCGCTCCCTTTGAAGTGGAGCAGCGCAGTTGTGCCGGCGGGCCGACGGAAGAGTTCAATGTCTACCTGCCACTCTCAGTTCTTCCCTTACTTCCTCCTCCCCTTCCCAGGGAATTATTCCCCTGGGCAGAACTTTCCTGCCTTGGCCTGGCTGCTGCTCCACCACCCCATCCCTGCAGTCAGCCAAGCCTTATGTTCCGTGCTCAAGTTCTCCGTTTGCTCCCCTGCTTCCAGCATCCCTGCACAGCAGTTTATTTTTAGACCAGCATTTTTAGAGCAAAGCCCAGAAGCAGCACACTTTCACTGCCAAACTGAATTCAGCTGTGACTCTAATTCTGTCAGCTGACAGGAGGACACTTGAGTTTGGTGGCCACACAACACTGGTGTGACTCTGGCTCTCACCCGGGGTCACTGCTGGCCCCTGGGCTCTCCTAGCAGCACACACCACTGGCCCCGGGCTACAAGGGATGGTGACTCTGCCACACCCTGGGCAGCTCCTTCCAAACCTGTCAACCCCTTCAGGGAAGAAATCCCTTCTGATGTCTGCCCTAAATGTCTGGACAGAGACCTGTGCTGGCCCAAGAGAGCCCAGAGCCTCCCTGTTGGGTCCACACGAATGTTTGCAATTTGGGGTCACCACTCACAGCCAGCTCAAGGCAGAGGGGAGATCCCTGCTGGCTTTATCAGGGGCTGGATCAAGCCCTTAACCACCAACACAAACAAGAAGTGCTTCAATATACAAAGTGAAACTCCTGCCCAGTTTTATTATCAGCTTTCTGGGGTGAGAGGTGGTTTTCAAGTTCTAAATACTAATATTTTCCTTCTTTTTACTGTGGCTTGTTGCTTCAGTGCAATCATAGAATAATAGAATCAGATCCAGCAGGTCCAGTCAGATCCACCACCACCTTTTTCTGTTGACAGAACACAACCTAGTAGAGGCAACGGCAGCAACAGACACACAGACACAGCAACTGAGGTGATCAAGAACCTGCAATCTGTGTAAATCCACCCAAAATCTGCAGGGATGGCTCAGAAAATTGCATAGTAAAAGTCTTTTCTCCTCCCAACAGCTTACAGAATGTCCTACCTGAACAAGATTGCAATGACAAGGCCATCTTCGCCAAGGCATAAAGCAGCCAGTGACAGAGCCACACTTTGCCCTGAAATCACATCAAGCCTTTTTGCCCACTGACCCAGAAGTCTCTAGCTTTTCTGCAGGTTCGATAATTTATAACACAAAACCTCAGATTACTTTTCCCTGTCACAAGCTGGTGGTTTTTGCAAAGCTTCAAGCAGGAAGTGCTTTTCCTAACGTTAAATATTTCATTCACTGTTATGATCAGGCCCATCCTCAAAGGCTCCATCCAAGGAACAGGGAGCAGACAAGGCAGCAGGGATGAACAAGGGGATGAAGAAAAGCCTGACAAGGAGAGAAACACAACCCCCAAGGAAGCAGTAGGTACCTACCATGTGCAATCAGAATAAATACTCCTTTCTAGTCCTCTCCCTCCTCCTTTGATCATGCTTCCAGGTCAGTATCTTGTGTGAGGCAGTCCTGACTCAAATGTATCCTTCAGCCTCCACCAGGATCTGACAGCAGGTATCAGTTGGGGAAATGAATAAGTGAAGAACATTTCCTCCCAACCAAAGCACTGCTATTTGACTCAAATATAGGAAATCTGTCTTGGGTAGAAGAAATGCACAACAGAATCCACATGGAGAGTAATTTCTTTTGGGAGATTCACATGCACCAAGCAGTGAGGAAGAACTGAAATGCAAACGCACATCACGGTAGCCAGTGTCTGTCCCGGCCCACTGGAAGGACTGGTCACTCAGCAGGACAGCCAGCACCAGACCCCAACACACCTGACTCTGTGTGGCCTCTTTGCCTTGCCTTTGCTTCCTCTTTGGCACAGAGCAAGGACAAGACACGAAGTTGGAGCGTTCCCCCCACCCAACGCAGCCAGGCCTCCTTGCCCTGCTGGGTAAGAGCAGCAGCAGCCCATGGAGAGCTCGGGTGACCTGTGCAGCAATTCCCACCCACAGCAGGGCTCAGGGGCACACAATCCAGGGGCTGGTTTGCTGACCAACAGCAGAAAGAGCAGTGTCAGACCAGGCTTTCTGCTTTGCACGGGGAGCAGGGATGGGCTGAGCTTTGCAACAGCCCAACAGAGACCCTGCTCACATTCATGGAATAATTAAGGTTGGAAAAGAGCTCTGGGACCATCAAGTCCAACCATTAACTCAGCCAGGTCTGTTTCTCTGCCTGCCCCTGAAGATGCTCCAGCAGCACAAACCTCACTCAAGCAGCACCATCTCCCTGGGAAGGCAGCAGGAAGCTGCACTTCACTGTGTTCTTGCCCCCTCCAGCTTTAAAAAGGTGCCAGCCCCTTTTCGAAAAGGTGTCATCCCCTCCACCAAGACCTCCACAAGAAACATGACCCAGTATCCTCTGAGAATGCCTTGGACGAGTCCCCTCTCCTGACTCACCCACAGCACTGGGGACAGCAGTTTCCTTTTATTGCAAGTCTTTGCTGGCTGGAGAAAAGATTCTCTGCTTGAAGAGATGAGTTCCACACATGCAGAGCTGTAAAACATAACCCAGCCTGCAGGAAAGCTCAGTTTCACCCATGGATTCTTCCTTCAGGACCACCCTGATGGACAGTCTGCACACAGCTCTTCCCTTTCCAATGCTTCCTGGGAATTCCGTGATCTTTGCATCCTTAACTGTCTGCAGCTGGACCCACTGCATCCAAAGTCAAGGCCAACAGCCCATCTTCCATCTCACCCCACTTCCTCCCAAACCAGTGCTCTCAATTACCTGCCCACTTCTCCCTTCTCCCTGCCCTGAGCTCCCAAGGCTAAACTTCACAGACTGTTCCAGTTTGCACAACCCTCGTTGTTATAAAGGTGGGGAAAATGCAATTTTTCTTCACTTTCGTGCATATTATTTGAGCAGAGAAGCAAATCTCACCACTCCACATGCACATGAACCTGCAGCAAAGGGCAGCCCATTTTTCTGGCTCTCTAGAAAACCACCCCTATTGAGGATTTTACCAGAATCCATCACAAACAGTAACAAGAACTAGGTAACTGTAGCTCCCGTGGGGGGGGAAATGTAACCTTCCAAATGCTTAGAAAAACACTCCTTTTCTGAGAATTTCTTGGGAACAGCACAGGCCAGGATTAATTCCTTGTTTCAGCCTCACATTGAGGACCCCTTTTCTTGGAGATAATGTTTTGTCAAGACAATCCCAGAACCAACCCGAGCATTATTTTCCCTGAGCAAACGCAACAGAAGCTGTTGGAGCACATCAGGAAAAGCCAGGCAGGAGAAGGATGTGAAGTGACTGGTGACAGCCCAGTTATGAGTAACTGCTATTCCTCAAAGTGGAGCTAACACAAATTCTATCAGCAAACCAATGCTCTCCCGCACACACGTGACAAATGGAAGTTCATTTTACACGGAACAAGACACAGTGTACTAATGCTCCTAGAATTTAACTGTAATTAAGTCTCGCTGACAGACACCTCATTAAAGCGCCACTTCTCCAGAAAAATTAATAAAGTGACTTATTTCCTACGTGTGAAATATCAGGGTTTTTCACTGCTCATGAAAGATACATGGAGTTCAGTTCAGCTGGATGTCAGTGCTCCCCGGAATGAAGGAGTGACACGCTTAAAAAGACATTTAAAACAACACATTGCTGTGCTGCCAAAACCCAGGCTGAGACACTCAGCCCCTGCACGTTATTTTATCCTGTGATGGCAGAAAATAAAACCCCTAAAATACAAGTCTTCTTCCAGCAGATAGCGACAGATAGACAGACAATAGATAGATAGATGAAATAACTGGCTTGTTATTAAAAAACAAATTAAATTAAAATAACCTAATTTTGGCCAAACTAAAAAAAAAAAAAAAAAAAAAAAAAAAAAAAAAAAAAAAGGGATTCTCGTGACCCAAAGATCCAGTTTTCAAATTGCAACCTTTTGGGGTTTAAATGCTTCTTATGGGAGGAACAGAGCTTCAGCCACTGATGGGGGGGCAGAGGGCTGTGTGTGCCCAGGACCGTGAGCCAGCACACGTTCCTCTGCACTGGGAGATGGCTCTTTGAGGCACATTCTAATCAAACTTCTCTGAGGTAATAGCCAATACAAAAATGAGCTTAAAAAAATGAAGCTGATCAAGATGTGCCCAGTAATGAAAGCCACAGAAAAGGCCTGGATTTTCAGAGGGGAAGGCCAAGCTGTAATTCCTTGCAAAGGGAAAACCACGGAAAGCTTTCCAAGAGATTTTACAGTCTTTTTCTAATTGTTCCCCTTTTCAACATCATTATGCAACCTCCGTGTGCTTTCCTGCTTCTCTATCCCCCTTTATTTCACCCATTCTCCCCCCAACAACTTCTTCTAAATGCTGTGAGGCAGCTCCTTTAAGGCAGCCAGAAATACAGTGCAGATTTTTTTTTTTTCTCCTCCTCCTCCTCCTCGCAGTTTAAACTGCCCAAATCTTTCCGGTGAAGAAGCATTGCCCAAAATCTGCTCGCTATTCAAGCAGCCCTGGCAATGACAAGCAGCACTTCATGAATCATCTGTTATATATTGCCTTATCAACATGGTCCACTGCAGGAGAAAGTAAACGTGGCCCACTTTGGGCTTGTGCATAACACAATCAAAATGCAAGTGGCATTAATTACAGGAGGGCTCTGAGGAGTTCCTTCGTCCAAGGATTCAATATAGGCTATATATATATATATATATATTTATATGTATATATATTTGAGGCAACCTAAATCAAACCAAAATGCTAACAGCCATTTCCTCCCCCACCACACACAGCTTTTACTTTAATATTTTAAAAGACTATTTATCCCTTTTACTCGTTTCCAATATTGCCACATTTCTAATTATTAAAGCAGAGAGCTTTAGTCTTTCTGCTCTTTGTTAGCTTTAGCTATTTGTGGCAAACAATATTTTTACAGGGTTTTTTTCCCCTCTAAGCTCAGCAAGTGAGGGGAAGCTTGCATTGCTCTGGAGCATTGGCATGCTTGGAGAGGCTGGGAGCAAAGATAAATGGAAGGGAGAAGCTACCCATGATGGAAGGGGGCTCAAAACTGAAAAGCAATTGTGAATTCAGTGACAAGGCACATCCCATTGGCTTCTCTGCCCAGTGAAACACACCCCTACAAAAGCATGAACTCAAGGGGTTCCAGCAGGACTCTGATAAAATCTAAACCCAAGCAGACTCAGTAGCAGGATTGAAAAAGATGATGGAAAAGTGAGGGGATAACTGGAAACAAGCTGAAGGTGAACTGGCAGGGCAATGAAATAGAATGTGACGCCACTGAAGAAGCCAGCAAGAAGAATACTTGGCAAATATTTAACAAATGTCATTACCAGTGGCCCAATAACGTGTTCAATTAATATTTCCTTGTGGTTTGGGACAAGCTCTGCCATTTGGAACAGGCCAGCAACAGATCCCACTTAGCAAATAAACTCTTCTGTGGATACTCAACCACGGGTACAAGACAAGTGAAACACAGTCCCAAGAGCTGGGCTTCATATTTTTATATACAAATACACAATGCCAAGGAGTGCACCAACACTTCTTTAGCTGGAGGACACCAGAGAAGCGTTTTAAGCCCAAGATTAAGCTGGCACAGCTGGGCAGTGAGCACTCAGGTTCTCAAACCCTGAAGGGAGCATCAGTTAACCCACACAGACCCAGGGTAACCTTGATAGCACATGGGGCCAGCCTCTTACAGCCACCCTACGAAGGCACAGCCTGGCATACCAGCATGAGGGGAATGCTGGAAGATGAAGGAAAAGTCTCCTGAAATATTTGATTTATCCCATCTTACATATTTATGGGCAAGTTTTAGTTTCAACACTCTGTTAGCAATGTGTTTGGGCACTTCAGGTATAGAAAGAACTTGCAGCTTCCCCTGATTTGAAACCTGCAAATGAACCTTGAGGACAAGTTTCAGGCACTGCAGCAAGTTTCTGGATCACAGATACACCTCAAGCTGGTTTGAAAAGGTCTACTCCCCAGAAAGCACAAAGCATTTGAAAGAGAGATAAGGAGGGCAAACTGAGCTAAACTCATGGGCAATTTTAACCTTTGTTTTGAACAAGTCCTGCTCCTCACTCCTGCAGACCCACAGGGGATTTGAGGTTGAAGACTCAACTCTAGCTCTTCAGCAGTTTATAAACAGGCAGCTCCTGTGCTTCCACCTCTGCCCATGGGAGAAGTAATCCTCCCAAGGAGGGTGGGCAGACCCTGGCACAGGGTGCCCAGAGCAGCTGTGGCTGCCCCTGGATCCCTGGCAGTGCCCAAGGCCAGGCTGGACATTGGGGTTTGGAGCAGCCTGGGACAGTGGAAGGTGTCCCTGCATAGCAGGAGGTGGCACTGGATGAGCTTGAAGGTCCCTCCCAACCCCAACCATTCCACGACTGTATGGCCAGGAGAAAAGCAGGCACTGACCATGGGGGCTGCAGCCACACTGCTCAAGCTGCTGCTCTCCAGGAGTGGGCAAACCACAAGGCTGGCACGTCACAGGCTGGTGCTGAAAGCAGAACAATCTGACAAGTTGGGCAAAGCCTCCACCCAAAACCATCCCTCAGCTAACTCAGGTCCATGGGACTTGCAAACCTTCCCAATCCAGATGCTCCAAGGGCTCAGGAGGCAGTCTAGAGCCCTTAAAGATTTGGGCAAAACATGTTTCTTCAAGACAACCCACTGCCATCTGCACCTACCTAAACATCTCCTATCAGCTCCTGCTACCAGGTAACTTCTTCAGGAGTTCATTGATCTCCAGGTGTCTGTAAACACATCACCACTAGTTTAAGGAAAAACCCTCATTCCTGTATTTACCTTTTCCAGCTGTTACTGCACTGCTGGGTTTTAATCTTTTCTGCTTTAATGGGACGTTGCTTGTGAAACGTAAGCACAGCAGAGAGTTGCATCTTCACCAGCACAAAGACTACACAAGCAACTACTCTTACTGTTTCCATCTACTCTTGGAATGGTTTGGGTGAAAAAGGACCTTAAAGCCCATCCAGTCCCACCCCCCTGCCATGGGCAGGGACACCTTCACCTATCCCAGGTTGCTCCAAGCCCTCTCCAACCTGGCCTTTCTTTATTTTCCTGGTGATTCACCATCAAAAGGCAAGCAAGAAAGTGAAACTAATTTCCACTACGGAGTTCACCTGCATCCCACACCAGGACCTGGGTCTCCTTCACCTGTTTTCTCCCACCCTGGACGCTCCCTGGGCTTCTCAAGAACTTGGTAACTCACACCTGGCAGTTCTCCTCTACTTTAGGATGGCCTGTTTAGGAGGTTTTAGGAGATGGTAGCACACAGACATCTCCTCCCAAGGGAATGCGAGCTTTTCATGCCATACTTGTGCCTTCCTTCCACGCCTCCATCCCGTTGAGCGAATTCTTCTGGTGTTCTGAGCTGATTTTCAAAATGCTTTCTCTAATCTGTCTCCTTTCTTAAAGCTAATCTGTCTCCTGAAGCAAAACAAACAAACAAACAAAAAAAAAACCCCAGGGTGACGAAGTTAAAATTGTGAAGATTTAAAGGTATTTTTTCCCTAAGTTTAGACCACCAAGGGCACAGCTTTAATATCAACACCAGGAATCTGTCAGATGCACATGCTAAGGCATGCCATCCAAGGACAGAGGGAAAAAAGCAGAGAATCCTGGAAAGCTGCATCTTTCACATTTCGCTTCACCCAGAAAAATCTGCAGTCACTAAAACTTACTCTTTCTAACTGGGTGGCATTTTACATTTCCAAATGTAATTGAGTGAGCGTGTTGCCATGGCGACAGCAGGGTTCTGCAATAACTTTGTTGCCTTGTAATTGCTGTATATTTGTATACAAGCAGCTGAGCTTTCTTTAATTCAATGCCCTCAACTCTTCCAGCAAGGCTGCAGAGCGACGGCGGCAGCTTTTTAGGCTGAGAACTCCGAACAGTGGTGCTGGAAACATCAGAAACGATTAAAACTCAGCGCCGCGACCGACCGCATTACACACACATTAAAAAAAAAAAAAACAAAAAACAACAACCCCACCACGAAACCCTGCCAAGAACCAGATTATTATATAAACTTCAGAGCTCCTTAGCTTTTAAAAATGTTGCCGTTACAACAACAACAACCAAGGAAAAAAAAAAAAAAAAAAAGCGCAATTCAGATAATTAACTCCAGGTAGATTTGGCAACGAGCAAAGCACTTTGAGGGCAGGGAATAAATGCAGCACGAGCCCCATTTATTGACAGGGCATAATTCCAGTAAATCAAAACGCCTCGGCCAGGGGATTATTCACTGGCTGTGGCTCCCGAGGCCAAAATACCGCTTGCTCCATCTCCCCGGCCTCCAAGCAGAGCTGTGAGGACAAGAGGATGCAGCTGTGGGAAGGGAGCACGGCACCGAGCTGCCTGGTGGGAAAGGAGCAGGGCAGACATGAGAGAGCCACTGCCTCGCCGCACGCCCCATCCCAGGGTTTTACAAGGCATTTTCACACCCTGAATCCACCCACACCTTCCCGACAACCAGAACCCCGCTCCTTGGGAGCGTTTTCCGAGCTGCAATCCAGCCCGGAATATGAGGCGAGGCTGGAACACGAAATCCGCTCGCACGGGCGTTAGCGGCGAAGAGCCCGACGGATGCAAATCTGCCAAAACAGCCTATTGACAGGCAAAAAAAAAAAAAAATAAAAAAAACAACACCCCAAAACCAGCACCTTCCCCTGCCGCGGAGTGGGCGCGCAACACAATTACGCAAGTGCTTTGAGCGAAGGGCAGGTTCCCTTCCCCTCCAGCCGCTGCCCAGCGCCGAGCACTGACAGCGTCAAATTATTGTTATGTAAATCCATCCGCTCCGCCGAGCTGTCACCGACACCCCGGCGAGCACATCTGGGCCAGCCAGCAACATTTCGGGGCAGCGCCGGGATCCGCGCAGCATCTTCCTTCTTCCCCCTGATAAATCCCTGCAGCAAAAAAACCCACACGCGGCTGCCGGGCAACACCTCCCTCTCTCCGCGCTCCTCCGCCAGCCCCAAAAGCTCGGGCTTTTTTTTTTCTGCTCCGTTTCGCCCGGCGCAAGCCAAGGCTGGAGGTTTGGCGGCGGCACACGTGGTTTATCCCCCCGCGGAGCCCCCCAGCACGGAGTTCTGCAGCCCCCGGGCCTCGGACCTGTCATTGCCACCGCCGGGCTCCCCCGAGAGCGCCGCGCTGCCGAGGGCAGCACCCCCTGCTTTTCTCCTCCCCGGCACAAAAAAAAAAAAAAAAAAAAAAAAAAAAAAGCCATTCCGAGGCTTTTTTTTTTTTTTTTTTTTTTTTTTCAGGAGGAGGAGGTGGGTGCCGCGGGGCCCTCGGCCGAGCCCGGCAGCCGCGGGGAGCGGGGCGAGAGAGGACGCAAACTTTTCCCCAAGTCCCGCGTTATACCCAGGATAAGGACAAGGGAAGGAGGCGCGGGGGGAAGAGGATGGAAGAACCGACCCCGGGCCGCGGCCCGCCCGGCGCCGCAGGGCCCCGCCGCGGGCGTCGCCCCCGCCGCAGGGCCGCGCCCGCCCCGCCGAGCCGCGGGGCCGGGCCCCGGCGCGAAGCTGCCAGCGGCCCGCCGCTCGCTCGCCCCGCCGGTCACTCACCGCTGCCCGCATCGCCTCGCCGAGCCCCGCACGGACCGAGCGCCGCCGCCGCCGGGGGGGACGAGGCGGAGCCGCGGCCGCCCGGGAGGGGCGGGGCGGGCGCGGGGGGGCGGGGCTGCAGGCGGCGGCGGCCCCGCCCGCCCCATTCACAAAAACCCGGGCCCCGCGCGCTGAGTGGGCGGCGGCGCTGCCCGTCACGCCCCCCGCGCCCCGCCCGCCCCGCCCGCCGCGCCCGGACCGATGGCGCGCGGCGGCCCCGCCCCGCCCGGCGCGCCGCCCAATCAGCGCGCGGCCTGGGGCGCCGCGCGGCTCAAATCCGCCCGCCACCGCCGCGCGGGCGCCTTCGATTGGCCGCCTCAGCTGCCCGTCACCGCCCCCTCCCACGGCCGCGGCGCAGCGGCGACCAGCGGCCCCCGGGAGCGGCCCCGCCGCGCCGCGAGCCCGCCGGGCGGGGAGGCGAGCGGCCTTAAAGAGCCCGCGCCGAGGGCAGGCCGGCCGCAGGGGGCGGCGCGGCTCGGCGGCGGCGGAACGCCGCGTACTGACCTGGGCGTCGGGCGAGGCGGGGACGCTGCGCGGCGATGGCTCCCCCGGCGCGGAGCGCGCCACCGACGGACTCAGCCCGTGACGGGTTCCGCCATCTTGGAAATTTTTTTTAGCTGGGGGAGTCACGTGGTGCAACCATTTTTTCCCCGCGGCCAATCAGCGGGCGCGGGTTATTTATAGCCACGCGGGGGGAGGGCGAGGGGGGGGGAAGGGGACCAATCGGGCCCCGCCCCGCGCGCTTCTGGCCACGCCCCGTGGCGCGCGGCCTGTCGCCATGGCGACCGGGGGGCGGGACGGGGGCCGCCATGTTGGCGCCGAGCCCGCGGCCCCGCCGGGATCGGGATCGGGATGGCAGGAGCGGGCTCCTCACCCCCCGCCCCGAGCCCACAGCAGCTGCGATCCGTTCCGTACAGACCGTACTGCCATGAAACGTGGAACTCCGGTGGTTTTCAACCCCCCGGTTTTCCGCAGGCGCGGTCCCGCTCGCACATGGGCCGTTTTGTGTTGCCCGTCAGGTATCGCCCGCAACAGCGAACGGCTGAAGCGAGGGGTGAACGACAGAACGTGGTTCGACACGTTCGCCTGAATTACCGAAAGGAATTAAAGAAATAAAAAGAGATTGTCCAGAATGCTTCCCTCTATCCCCGTTTTCACAGCGTTCAACATTTAATTGGTTTTTCGGCCGTACGTTGAATAGCCCCGTTGGGCTGACACATCTCGTTTCACTCGTGTTCTGTTGATTTGATTCACGCCGTGTCCAAAAACTCCCCCAAGTCCTGCTCCCGGGCATTCCAGATGATGGGAAGGAAAATGCTGCAGCATTGGGTGCAAGGAGGCTCATCCTGTGGGATGCAATCCGATGGGAACATCCCAGCGGCCATGTGTTATTCCTTTACTTCTGTTTCCCAGAGAAGCTGTGGCTGCCCCATCCCTGGAAGTGTCCCAGGCCGGGTTGGATGGGGCTTGGAGCAACCCGGGATAGTGGAAAGGAGATTTCCTGCTAAGCTTCCAAGGAGTTTCTTCCCATCCTTGCCTAAGGCAAGCTGGAACATGACATTCCTTATTTCGGCAGCCATCCCAGCACGCTTCTGGTGGGTTTGATTAATTGGCTCTTGCTAAATTGTTTTTAAAACTTCCAGATTTCCCTTAAAGTAAAAAAAAAAAAAAAAAAGAAAAAAAAAATTAACTCGTGTCGTTCAGCCATCTGGATTTACATAAATTCTGGGACCTGATGGGAATTGCTAACAACTTTGTCCCTCTCTCAAATTCTGCGTATATGTGGTAATATATAAACACTGCTGCTTTTCTCTTTTACCTTTTTGGAGATATTTACCCACCCACGTTTTCGTTTGAAAGGGCTGCCCTTACAAAAATCCTTGACACATTGATTGGACCCTTAAAGCTGTGAGTTTGTTGTTTTGTTTGGTTTTTTTCCCCACATTGTCAACAGGCTCCCAGGAAATGCTCACATTTCCCTGGAACACACAGCTGAGAGCACCACTGGCTTTAAGAACAACCACTTCTGCCTAAAGCCAAAGCCCTTTTTTTGTTGGATTTGCAGCTTCCTTGGGCTCGTGGGCTTGTTTGTTGTTCTTTGGCTGGTGAGGTTTTGCAGGGTTGTTCTGCCCTCTTCACTCGGGGCCAGCTTGTGTGCTGGGATGGATGGATGGATGGATGGATGGATGGATGGATGGATGGATGAACGTGTGCATAAATAACCTCCCGAATTATTTCTGAGTGTCAGGAGACCTGTGGGTGGAAGGGCTTCAGGGCCAGAGGGTTACCAAGGCAGGGCAATATTGGCAACATTTGCTAAGGCAACAGCTCTGCTGCTGGTGGTTGGTGCAGGGCAGGGCTGTGGCAGCCAGGTGAGTGTCTGCCCTTCCCTTGTGATGCCCATTTCTGCTCCAGCCCGGGGTGGGGGGGATTTGGTCCCAAACCCTTTAAATACTGGGTTACAACCAACCCAGCTGCCTTCCTTTTCTGCACTTTTCTGCTGGAGCAGTTTGGAAACAGGAAACGAGAGGAGAGAACTGTGCCCTGGAAGTTGCCATGGGAGTGTAAGTTCTACCTTCAGGTTTTGATTGATGCTGTACCTGTGGCTGTGGGTGTGAGGACGTGTCTCTATTAATACCCAGTCTAGGCTAACCTGTGCATAATGGCAGAAAATTAAACCTTTGTCGTTGTTCCTGGAAATTAGACCTCAGAGATTCACAAGGGAAAGGCTTCTTGCTATATGTTAAATCCAACATATTGGCTATAGCTGTATATAGTCTGTTTTTACTGTATTTGCAGCTGAAAAACTTACTCAGAAGCCAGTTGAAGCAAAAAATAAAAATCTAAAATAAAAACCAACACCCTGGCAGAGCTAATTCATAAAGATTTAAATAAAAAGCAATTACAGAACTTCCCGCCTACCTCCACCTCATCTTTAGCTGAACTCCTTGTTTGTCAGGAATGATTCCATTTTTTATGTTCTCAAGCAGGAAACAGCCATCACAACACTCCAGCTAATTTCCCTCGCTAGTCACAGGGAGCTGGTGAAAGTAAAAGAGGGTGCTTCAGCTTTCCACTCCAATCCTGCCACTCCACAGCCTAGAAAAAAAAAAAAAAATAAAAAAAAAAAAAAAAAAAAAAAAAAGGAGGACAAAGTTAGGAAGAGAGCCAGCAGGAACTTCCTCTGGAGCCCAAACACCAAAGATGTGCTGGTGCCACTTGGTTCCGTGGAGAAAGTAGAGCCCAGACAGAATTTCCAACCTCCTGATGTCTTCCTCTTCTTCCTCCTGATCATTCAGTCTCCATCACTGACCTCCCTTGGTTTTCCTGCCCCACCCACTTGATTTTGGGCAAAATCAAGTCCCTGTCTCCCAGCTGGGGGGGAAAAACGAGCAAGTGAAGTTCAAAGTGGAGGTCACGATGTAAAGTCTGCTTTCTTCTCCATATTTACACATTATTTTTGCTGATGGAGATACATTGGATTATTATGGCAGTCATTTCACAACAACTGAGTACAATAGGCTTTTAAAATTAAACTGCTTGCTGAAGTTTGTTTTCCATATTTTTCTGGATTTCTATAAGCTTCCTATTTATCTATTTATTTAGACCCTTCTGGTCTGTATTCCAAATCCCTGTTCTCCATCTTTCCCACAGTGCACTGGTTTGCTCCTTTTTGCCGTCAAAAGGAAGACCCCATCAAACCCACCTCATTTACAGCACAGCTCTGATGGGACAGGGAATGTTAAATTCACATTGCCCCCTCCTGGGTTTTCCTCCAACATACCTTTTATTGCCGAGTTTTGTTTTGTTTTATGTCTTGGGTTGTGAAGCCAGGGTTTGTATATTCTATTTTCATCTGTTTAAAAGCAGTTGGGGAGATGTTTTTCTTTATCTCTGGTAACTCAAGGGGGAGAGAGGCCTGACACCTTCTGATAATGGGCCATTAGCACCCCCCCAGGCTGTACCTTCCCCCCCAGAGCGGTGCATCTGCATTTCCATCATCCCATTGTGAGATGGATCACATCCCCCTGGCAGTGGAGGGGGGCAGGCAGTTTCTACCTGGATAAAAAACTCAGACACAGGGACACGAGAGCTGCTAGCTTCACCTGATTTCCTGGGAGGAAGACCAGACCTCATCTCACCATCACCAGACCCTCTCCTCCCCATCCCTGGACCCTCTTGTTACAGGATCATCCCTACTTCAACAGAACTGTATCTGCCACTCCAGGAGGACTCACTTTGGGACTGCTTCCAACACCCTGACCCACAAGGTGTCAGGTTGTAGCTCTGACTCTGTCAGGGTTTTCCAAAATTGTTGTTTGTTTGTTTGCTTGGTTGGTTGGGTGTTTTTTGTTTCCTATTACATTTGTATCATTAATATTCTTCGTAAAGAACTGTTATTCCTATCCCCAAAATCTTTGCCTGAGAGCCCCTGATTGCAAAATTATAATTTTTTATAATGTGAGGGATTTGAGGGGTTTACATTCTCCATTCTAGGGGAACCCCAGTTTCCCTGGCAGAAACCTGTCTTTCCAAACCAAGACATTGTCATTGTGGGTTTTTTTTTTAATCCTGGTGAATTTTGCTTCAGCTGGAACTCCTCGTTCTCTCCTTGCCTCACAGCACACTCAGCCAGCACCAGGTGGTTCTCCCCCCACTGCTGAGCCCCCCACGGCCGTGGTTGGCTGCAGGAGTCGCTGCCCAGCTTTGTCTGCACACCCAACACTTCATCAAGTCTGCAGCACTCAGGGCCTTGAAGAGCTGAAACCCTGAAAGCAGCAAGAGCCAGACTCTCAGGAACAAGTCATTGCTGGTGCTTTGGGCAAAATCAAGTCCCTGTCTCCCACCTGGGGGGGGAAAAACCAGCAAGTGAAGTTCAAGGTGGAGGTCACGATGTAAAGTCTGCTTTCTTCTCCATATTTACACTTTATTTTTGCTGATGGAGATACATTGGATTATTATGGCAGTCATTTCACAACGACTGAGTACAACAGGCTTTTAAAATGAAACTGCTTGCTGAAGTTTGTTTTCCGTGTTTTTTTGGATTTCTATAAGCTTCCTATTTATTTAGCAGCTATGCTCTCAACGATGTTATGGAATATCCTGACTTGGAAGGGATCCACAAGGATCATCATTCCTACTGCAGAGAGAAAAATTATTCTGTGCCCATTACAAACCACTGCCCCAAAGTTCTTACAGTGTCATCATCCCTCCAAATTGACCTGAAGAATTAAGAGTATGAAAGAAATCTTTTTCCCCTCAACTGTTTTTGTTGGGGGTCTTTGTGTGTGGGAGGGGTGTTTTTGGTTTTTTGGGGGAGGGTTTGGGTTGGTTTGTTTGTTTGGGTTTTTGTTGTTGTTTTTTTGGTTCAGTCAATTTTAGTAGCACAGTGAGGCTTAAATTTAGATAAAAAGCAGAGATCAGTCTAAAATGAATATGGAATCTTTGTGAAGTTGGGGCTAGAATAACTTGGATGCACTTACTTCATCAGCGCTCATTTTCTGGTTCTTAATGTTAAGAATAAGGGAAATGGGTATCAATTTAATATAGGTACTTTCATCCATGGCAGCTGTTGGGAGAAAAACGTGGGGTGTGTCTCTCTATAGTGGGAACCTTCAAGGAAATATTGATCCATTTTTCTATTCTGTCTCTTTCAACCAGGCAAAACAAAACAAAACAAAAGAAAAAAAGACATTGTCCAGGGTGAAAAACAATTCAAATCTAAATAAATGTATGAAAAATGTGACAAAAATGAAATAGAAATTAAAAAAAAAATTTGCAGCCTGGCCCCTGGGTTTTGGTTTTAAGTGAAGCTCCTGACTTGCAGCTGAATGACGAGTAGGATATTTTTCTACTGAAATATTGATAGTAGATTACACTAAACCACAAACTATCTCCAGAAAGCCCATCATTTCTAATCCTAATGGTGTTTTCTTTCCCTTGGCTGACTACTACATTCATGAGATGATGGCTTTATTCTATCTGGGGGAAAAACTTTTTACCATACAGCTAAATTAACTTGTCAAAAGACTTCAAACTTCGGAAGCTTTTACAGCTCGATTCAAAGCTATTATTCAGGATTGAATGAGAAGGCTGTGGACTGTAAAAGCTGGCAAGAAAAAAATAAAATAAAATAAAAATTTCAGCAGCATTCAGGAGCTGAATGGAGCACTCACTTTTTTGTTCAGGTTGTGTGTGTTTCATTGAGCTGTCTCGGAAAGAGCTGGATTTTCGTATTTTAAGGCAAAATGCTTCTTTCTGCTGCTCTGGAAGCTGTGACCCAGTCCGTGCTCTTTCACACACACTTGGTTATATTTAGTTTGTGCCAACCTAAATAAGTGTCAACCAGCTCTCCAGAAATGTGGGGAGCACAAAAGAGAACGGCCAGCAGCTAAATTGAGGCAGAACGAGAACACAATTAGACTTATTTTTATCCTTTTCTTTGAAAACCAGATCACAGACTATCTTACAGTCAGCTACAGCTTTCTCATGCAAATAAAAACGCCTGGCTTCAGGAGCAGCAACTTTTAGGTTTTGCAGACGAGGAGCAGCTGGCCGAGCTCGTGCTCGGAGCCTTTCCTGTCGCGGATCCAATCTACTTTGGGACAAATGTGGACTAAAAAGCCAAGCTGACAATTGCAGCCCCCGGAAGGGAAGCCAGGGCTCTCAGGAGGTGGCAGGATGGGACCCACCAGGGCCAGCACGGCGAGTGGCCTGCGTTCGCCGTGCTCTCCAAGTGCAGCTGCCCAGGGCTGCTCCACGGGCAATGCTGAGCACAGGAGCAAGCCTGACAGACAGCTTGTCACCAAGGCCTGCAGGGAGGTTCTGCCACCCACCAAGGAGCCACAACTCGCTCTCCTCTTCAGAAAACGAATCAGAGTCCCTGGAACGTTCGTGGAGATGCCCAGAGCTTGCAGCGTACTGAAATTCAGAGCACGTAACCACTGTGTGAGGGATCCAAGTCCACATCTCCCTTCTGCCTGGCAGGGTCCTCCTCCATGGGCAGGGACACCTCCCACTGTCCCAGGCTGCTCCAAGCCCCAGTGTCCAACCTGGCCTTGGGCACTGCCAGGGATGCAGGGGCAGCCACAGCTGCTCTGGGCACCCTGTGCCAGGGCCTCAGAATTTCCTTCTAAATCATCTTCCCATGATCTGAGTTTAGGTGGGTTTTGAGGGAACCAAGGTGTTTCAGAGCTTGCCAGTCCAGAAGGCACTTAATTGCTGCCTTCATAATAGGGTTCCAAGATGATCTCATGGGTTTAAGCACTTGAGACTAAAGTAGCACTGTTAGATGACGTGCGGGGACAAAATTGCATGGACCTTTCAAATTCCCAGTTTTTCCCTCCTCTGTTTGCTGCTCTAAGGGCTGTTTAATCTCATTTCACGTGGGTCACAGCATTTCCTGAATACCAATATCTACTAAAAGGCATCTGTGCTTTGTGTTTGGCAAAACCTCAGTCGACCTCTTTTCCCTTTCCTATGGCAAAACCAAAACCACAGCCAGTTTCTGACTGGAATCCACTAAAGCACTAAAATACCTCAAATTTTCTCTATCTGCTTATCAAGGAGAAAGGAGGTTGTTGGTTTGGGGTTTTTTTTTGTTTTTTTGTTATTTTTTTTCCCCAATGCAAGCTCCTTAAATGTGATATCTCAAAAACTCATGTTCCTTAGGAGCACCTTCACTGAGCTCTTGAAAAGCATCACAGCAGAGCAAGATGTGCCAGCAGAAGTGTCCGGAATAGCCACAGTGGCATGGAAATCACGAGAGGAATGTCTGAGGAGTCTGAAGGGTTAGACTCAGACCCTGTTAAATAGCTGGGTGGGACTCTGGAATCCGGCCCTCACTTGCAGATAGGTTGTTTAAGAGAAATGCAAGAAGTGAGTGCTGGCCCATTAATGATAAAAATAAGGTTTAGAATGTATGAGGATGAGAGGTCAGGGGAGTCAAAAAACCTCTGCAGCCCTTGAAATGTCTGTGTGACTATAAAACACCGGCTGAAAGGAGAGCCACTTCCCTCTTCCAGGATCACTAGGAAAGATCAGGCCTGTAAAAGACCAGGAGGTACCTCTAGCTTTCTTCCACAAGGAAAAAAAAAGAAAGAAAAAAAGGCAGACTTCCCATTCTGCAAAAGAGCAGATCACAGAAACCCCGTGGTGTCCTGGACTAGATGGAAGGACAGGACTGAAAGTGACAGGATGGAAACTCAAGTGGAAAGAGTTGTTTTAAAAAAAGCTGGCAGGCCACGGGGAGCAGCCCAGACCTGGAATGTGAGGAGCTGATACACGGCTCAGTAACACCCAGAGTGCAGAATGAGGGCTGTGCATCCCTCCTTTGGGAAAGGAAGGGTTTCCGTAGGCTCCTCTAGAGGTGGTGTTGCCATGGGATGTGTGTGCAGCATTGCAGTGGGATTGGTTTAGGATCTTCACACTGTGATCTCAGGAGGTGAGGCACGTGGACCTCGATTCATCCTTACCAGGAGCTGCTTATCAGCTGGCCTGTTGCACATGAAAGATGAGTTATCAGCAGAGCCTTTGTCTTGCATCAGGACGAGGGGCAGAACATGTTCTCTCATACACAGAGACCAAGGAGCAGCGATCGTGTGGTGGCTGGTCCAGAACTGGGATGTACTTGTGTGTGACTGGGGAGGGGACAGAAGGTGCTGGGGCTTTTTTTTTTTTTTTTTTTTTTTTCTGCTTCTCTGCTCAAGGGAATCACAGAATCCCAGAATGGTTTGGGTTGGAAGGGACCTTAAAGCTCATCCCATCCCACCCCCTGCCACAGGCAGGAACACCTTCCACTGTCCCAGGTGGCTCCAAGCCCCATCCAGCCTGGCCTTAGGCACTTCCAGGGATCCAGAGGCAGCCACAGCTTCTCTGTACAAGGGCCTCACCATGCTCACAGGGAACAATTTCCTCCTCGTGTCTAATCAAAATCTATCCTACTTCAGTGGGAAGCCATTCCCCCTTGTCCTGGCACTGCAGGCCCTTATCCCAAGTCCCTCTCTTGCTCTCCTGGAGCCTCTTTAGTCTAAAATGGGCTCTGAGCTCTCTCCAGAGCCTTCTCCCTTCTCTCCAGGGTGAACCTTCCAGTCTGTCTCCACAGGAAAGAACTCTTTTTATCACCTTGCTGTTGGTAAAGCCAGACAGCTCTTTCAGGGGAGATTACTTGTTAAATTATCCACAGTGCTGCAGATGCTCAGCTCTTTATTTTGGTCGTATATTTCAAAGAACAGTTTCTCCAGCAAACAGTGCAACAGCTGTGGCTGATAAAACTCCTGGGTGCCATCATTATCCTTTTTCCTGATAGGCTGTCACAGATTTACCATCAAATTTTGGCTTGGAGGCTGGTGCCCTACAGCCAGCCAAAAATAAAATGGATAGCCTTAACACGGCAAAAGAAGAATCCCCGAGGTTGGAAAACTAACAGAACTGAAATTACCAGACCAGAGAAGGAGCTGTGTCCAACAGAGGTACAAGGATATCGTTTGGATGTGGCAGGGATCTGCAGTGATGCGTTCCCCCGTGCTTAGCCATAGGGATCTTGCCACAGGACTGAGGATTTTGGAAGGTGGGCTCCTGTGCCATCATGAAAGAAGAAGTTCTCTGGAGATCTCTTACATATTTCCAAGCTGAGCTCCCAGAGCGTCCATCAGTTTGGGGTATCTCAGTTACTGACTGTCTGCAAATCCATCTCTGAAGTCACACCCCAAAAACCTCTGCTGAGGTTTCTCCTCGAGCAGAAACCAAAGTCAGATCTGGAAACCTCTTCAAAGGCACCCTCAGTCTTTAGCTTGCAACTGTACAGAGCGTGAGGTCACACCTTTGGCAGGACACCTACCTGCAGCTCCTGGAACGTGGAATCATGAAGGTTGGAGCAGAGCTCCTCCAGGACTATCAAATCCAACCCTAAACCCAGCCCTGCCAAGCCCACCACTAACCCACACCTGGACGTTGTTTTAACACTCCCAGGAGCAGCGATCCCACCACTTCCTTGTGGCATCCCTGGCTGCAAGGCAACGTACCCCTGGAAATCAGCTTTCCAAGCCACAAATCCCTCACTCATCCAAGATGCACAGCCCTGGGCATTGGATTTCCTCTGCTGCCTCACGGGGCAAAGCTGGCTCCCACTGCCTGCCTCCCCAGCCCTTCCCAGCAGCAGCCTTCAAGGCTTAATCCCAAAATGGGAGGGCTGTGTCGCTGTCGGACACAAGGGACGAGACACGAGTCCATTCAGAAGGCTGCTGGACTCCTCACAGGAGGGAGCCAGAGGTTTATTGTCCAAACTTATTTTATACCTTTTCACAAAACACCCGCCTTAGAGGTGGGATCCCTGGAACCATTGGTCACTCGTAGAGACCATCACACGAAGTCCCTCCCATGGGAAAGCGTGTGGGAAAACATCTTAGCTTACAAAATAGCCTGACCTTCTTTTAGCAGTTTTGTCCTGGGAGCAGAATTTCCAGAAACCAGAACACGGCAGGCACAAACCATGGCTACAGGGCTGTTCCATGGAGTCAGTGGGCTCTGCGTGCTGGGGCTGGGGGAGAGGATGCCAGCTGAAGTGCTGGTTTGGGGGTGCACACACCTGAGCACCAGGAGCAGGGGCCAGGCCACAGGGAACGACAGGAGCTTCCCCTCACTGCCAGCCTGGATGGGACTGGGACCAGCAGAGAAGTGATCCCTGCTCCTAAGGCATCCCATCTTCCTGGCCTTTAATGAGCCAGCAGGACAGCCCCCTCACTGAACAGCAGTCTTACAGTTGGGTTTAAAGAAGCATTTTTGCTCTTCTGGACTTGAGCCCAAAATCCCGCTTGGAGTAACCTCACATTCACGTCAGCAGAACTACCCCAGCCAAACAGAAAGTTCTTTTTTTTTTATTATTTTTTTTTAATTCCCCCTTAATTAAACTGTTACTCTCTCAAGACAAATGTGAGCATTCTCCTCGTTCTAAACTAAGAAAGATCACAGGTGAATGCTGCCAGTGAAATTAAAAACTGACTGGAGACAGCTTTGCTTTTAGCAGAAAGCACCTTTACTTTTCCTTTTTTTTTCTTTTCTTTTTTTCTTTTTTTTATTTATTTCTTTTTTGTTTGTTTGTTTGTTTGTTTTTGCTGGATGCCTCTTCACCGAGCCAACTGTTGGAACTGAAGTGGGGCAGGTTTTTAGGCTACCAAGTGCAAAAGATGCTTTCTGTCTGCATTCCTCCTTCAGGAGAGATGAAGCAAGCCTAGAGAAATGAGGATGCTGCAGCTCCTCCTGTCACAGAGGGGTGACCCTGCCCAAAACACACCCATTACCCACAGCTGCTCCCTTTGTTCCCAGAGCCACCATGAGCTTTGCTGGCAGAAGCAAACCCTCCCTGTCACTGCTGGGCTGCTTTGCTCATAACCAGGTAGTGGCATTTCCAATGTTATTCATGCCCAGAAAGTCCCAACACCAGAAGAGCAGCCCTGGCTGCCTTGAGGCCACAAAAGAACCATTTAGGTTGTGAAAGACATTTGGGATGGCTGAGTCCAGCTGTCAACCCAGCACCACCACCACCTTCTCCACCAAACCGCATCCACACAGCTGCTGAACATTTCCAGCACTGGTGACTGCCCTGGGCAGCCTGGGCCAACTCTTTGCAACCCTTCCCATGAAGAACCATTCCCTTATATCCAGTCTAAACCTCCCTTGGCACAACTTGAGGCCGTTCCCACTTGTCCTGTCTCTTGTAACCTGACTCCCACCTGGCTGCTCCCTCCTGTCAGGGATTTGTAGAACCTTCGGCTCCCACCAGCCCTTAAAACACCTCTTGTTACAACCCTCAGCAATTTATTTCCATCCTGCCTGGGTGTTTTGCAGAGAAACCCTGGAGAATGACAGAGAACAACTGAGTTAAAAGACTAGAGTGGAATCACCCATCTCCTGCTCATTAACTGACTTCAGATAGTACCAGCTTGCTGGTGTTTTTTCTGCCTCTCTGGCAGGGAATGTTTTATTTGCTTAGTAAAGTTTTCACATGCAATATGTTGTTGCTGTTTTGTTTTGTTCTGAAATCCCTTACCTATATATTTATTACAGACAGATATTATACCCTGGCAGTAAAGAAACACTGCAAAGTGCTAGTTAACTTCTCAGAGCTGCCTGAATAATTCCATAAATACGAGGGGACTGAAATGACAGCAGTAAAGGGATCTGCACATTGAACAATGAATATGAACTGGAGCTCTGCTTTGGATTTGAGGCATGTTGCAGCTAATAGGTATTCAGCTTGTGTGGGCCACTGACATTTAAATAAACACATGTGCAGTCCAAGGGGGTTGGCTGCAGAGCCTCTTGTCAATTGAATCCAGCCCTGGGAACACTCAGAGAGTGCTTCAGGATTGCAGGAATTCCTGGGCTCTAGCCCTCGCTGGGATCTCTCCTGAAACCATAAGATGTCCTCCATGGGGAGGGGGGAGGAGGGACACAATGGGAGTGAGGAGAGGGGGGTGGAAACCACCCCAAAATATGTGGCTTCAAAGAAATGCTGAAAATATTTATAAGAAAAATGCCTGGCGGGCTGCCCGTGGCAGACTGAAGGAGAACTCAGCTCCTCAAGCTGAGATAGCTCAGCAACCTTAACAGCATTCCTACACTGGCTTGGGGAAAAAAAAAATAATCACCTCTAAACAGGGCCATTTTATTTGAATTTGCAGAAGCAGGCCAGAGTGTACTCTGAAAACCCATTCCTGATGGGAGAGGCTCCCAGGCTGCAGCAGGAGGGGTCCTGGGACGACACCACTGTGCAGCTCCTGGAGCCTGCAAAGCCAGCTTTGGTTACAGTGGCATCATCTTTTCTGCAAAGGTAGCCCTAAAAATCAAAAATGATGTTGTTTGGCAGCATCAGAGGCAGGGAGAGGGACAGGGGTACGTGCTGCTCACCCTCAGCACCTCACACCAAAAACTGGAAGGCCACAAAGTGTCTCCAGCGCTTGTTTTGTGTGATTCTCATAAACCTTAAGCATTCACAGGTCAAATGTTCTCCCTCAGTGTTGCAGAAAGCATCATTTCACATCCAGGTGTCACCTTTTCCATCACCAGGGCAATTGAAGGGTGACCCAGGAAAAAGGAGACATCAGCTCTGGGGGCTGGTAGCCTCAGAATGAGGGAAGTGGCCAGTTAAAAAAAAAAAAACAGAATTCCAAAACCCCTCAACAATAAAACAAATGTTTAAAAAATCCAAAGAGGAACTAACTGAGCTACTCAGATCATTGAGTTTAACACCAAGCAAAGCAGTGGAGGCTGTGCAACATTACAGATAATTAGAAAACTGGGATGGAAGAAAACCATTCTTTGGTAGCTGGAATCACGGCTCCTGGGGAATCCTTTGTGGCCACCAATGCATGCAGAAGAGGGACAATTTACTTGGTACCACCTACTCTGGTTCCTCAAAAGCTCCCTCCCCAGGGGCACCTTGGAATTCAATCTCCCCTGGGATTAGAACAAACATTGTCAAGTGAATTCCGAACTGGAAGGGACAGGTAGGAATGAAATGGTGATTTTTCACAGCAGAGGGAATCCCAGTGGAATCCCCAAGCAATTTGGGCTGTGGCATGTGTTGTTCTCAGAGCCTAAAGGATCTGGAGAGAAGGGGTGTTTGGAGCAGTTTGCAGAAGGTTAAGAAAAAAAAACAATAGTGACTTAAAGCAGTAGAAATTAGTGAGAATTTAAAAAAAACAAACTTCAAAAGGACTGTGTGACGTGGCAGTAAAAGAGAGCCCCAGGTGCAGTAGCACAAAACCAGGCTGAGCTCACGAGAGCCTCCCACTGCGGCATCGCCACTGAGCAAAGAGAGAATGCAACGAAACCCTCAGCTCCCTCCCAAACTGTGAGCAAAGGAATGGACAGTGCAAGGAATTCACTGAATTATGGAATGGTTTGGGCTGGAAGGGACCCTAAAATCATCCTGTTCCACCCCCTCCATGGGCAGGGGTCCCAGGCTGCTCCAAGCCCCAGTGTCCAACCTGGCCTGGGACACTGCCAGGGATCCAGGGGCAGCCACAGCTGCTCTGGGCACCCTCTCCCAGGGCTTCCTCACCTTCCCAAGGAACAATTCCTGCCCAAGATCCCATCCAGCCCTGCCCTCTGGCAGTGTAAAGCCATTCCCTGTGTCCTGTCCCTCCAGGCCCTTGGGAATCAGGAGGTGTGTGGTGGTGGCTCCTTTTCACAGCACCACAGCACTTCCACTGCACATTACTGAAATGATGCTGATTAAAAACCCAAAGAAGGCCCTTCTCCCATGCAAAGTGTGGCCTTTGCTTCCATACATGCTTGGGGAAGCCAGAAAAGCAAGCACTCTCCAAAGGCAGTCAGAATAATGGAAAGTAAACCAAACTTAGAAAACATCTAGGAAACAAAAACAGAGGGGGAAGAGCCCAGTTAAAAGAAAAGCTGTGAAGCTGCAGCGTGCCAGGAGCCAGCATAACACCTGTTTCTATTCCATTAAACATCCTCTTTCCCCAGGCACCCCTTCCAGGCAGGGTCAGGGAACAGACACCCCAGGCAGTGTTCCCAGATTAACTCTGGATCCAGCCCTCATCGGGGCAGAAAGGGAAACTGTGACAGGAGGCTGGGAGAGAACATCCAGCCTGTGTCCCTGATGCAGCCAGGGCTTCCCAAACAGCTCCTCCAAACTGAGCTCCCAGAAACACCCTGATGGCAAGAGTGTCTAACATGGATGTAACTTCCAAGCCTTGCTGCTGGGCTAGGGAAAAGGAGCCTTTGGAGAAAGGGGATTATTTTTTTTCCCCACAGTTTTCTCGCTGGAGGATAATCAGGGAGAGAACCTTGTGTGTTAAAGTGTTCTGGAAAAGAGTTTAGACAGATAAAACAAACAACAGAGTCGCTGGAGTCAATTACTTCTCATTTACAGAGTCATTTGTGCCTTGTAAAGGAAATTAAAGATGAAATTATTGAAGTTGTAAGCGGTCACCCTGAGCTTGGGTCTTCCTCCCAAATGTTGCAGTTAAAAAGGGAGGGCACATGGAAGGACAGGGGCACAGCTTTAGAGAATCAGCATCATTCCTGTAAAGGGAGGTTTTGCCCAACCAAACCACTGTGGTTCCATGAGGGAATCGACACCTGGATCAGTTGTTCTGATCTTCCTGGACCACCCAAAACGTTTCCAGTCTTTTTCACTGGGGGCTCTGAGGTGCCAGGGGATCAGAGGTGAGGTCCTTGCCTAAAAAACCTTTTTGGAGCATCACAGCTCCCTGGAGTGAGATCAGATTCTCCCCCCTTGGAGTATAACGTTTGGATTATTTTCTTTCCATGCTGTACCACACAACCCAATTTCTCCATTTTTCTGCAGTGGCCAGAGAGCTGGAATTATCTCAGCTAGGGGAACACTTCCCTCAAGAACTGAAGAGAGCCAAATGCCCCCAAAAGCTCCTTTCAGTCCTGTGAGAAGCTGCTCCATTACCTGCAATATATTTTGGTGATGTACTGCTGCTCCTCAGGTTCTGTTTAAAGAGCTGACTCGTGCTGGGGAGCGTTATGCAGATTTGTTTGCACTCAGCTGAGTTATTGCTAACCAGGAGGCTCTGCTAGGAGTCACAGGACTGTATTTCACTGGGATGGAAAGGTGACAGCATAACACCAACCCCTTTCCCTCTGGTGGGATGATTGCTGTTACCAGGGAGCCCTGGGAGCCCTGCCCACAGGATAAGATGCTGCTGTACACACCACAGGAGCCAAGAAATTAAAAACAAGGCTGTCCACCCTTGAGAGAATTGCTCCTGTCTATCCTCAGCAAGATAGCAAACCAAATTTAATTCAAGTCAGAACTCCCTCACAGAGTGGCTGCCACTGACTGCCTGTGGGAATTCAGGAAATTACGCTGGAACGGAGAAGGGCTTGAGAATTTGGAGAGAAGGACTCAAATCAATCCCTTGTATGGGACTGAGACCAAACCAAGGGGCTGCAAGACTTCAACTTGGCAGGCTGGGAGAGCTGAGGGTGCTCACCTGGAGAAGAGAAGGCTCCAGGAAGACCTCAGAGCCTCTTCCAGGGCCTGAAGGGGCTCCAGGAGAGCTGGAGAGGGACTGGGGACAAGGGATGGAGAGACACGGGGAATGGTTTCCCACTGCCAGAGGGCAGGGCTGGATGGGAGATTGGGCAGGAATTGTTCCCTGTGAGGGTGGGCAGGCCCTGGCACAGGGTGATCAGAGCAGCTGTGGCTGCCCCTGGATCCCTGGCAGTGTCCAAGTCCAGGCTGGAAAATAATCCTCCACTCAGAGCTGCAGCAACTGCAGTTGTTACAGGAGCTCCGAGGCTGAGAAACCTCTTTAGAAGCTGAAAGCTGCAGAGCAGCACTTCCCTCCCAGTTAATTTATTTCCAGCTTTTTTTTTACCTTTTTCTTTTTTTTTTTTTTTTTAGAGGGATTCTCCTGTGATCAGTTATTCCTTGACAGTTCCCCGCTTTTCCATAAGAAACCAGGCTCCTTCAGCAGTCCCAGCTGGCATGGCTGAGGAACAGCCTTTCCCTGGCAAGTTAATTATAGGAGAGGGCTGGGGGCTGCTGAACTCCTTCCTCAGGCAGCCAGCACGGGAGGCTTGGCCACAGAAGTTGGGGAGAACAGAGGGATAAATCAGGAGATCCACGTGGGAGCCTTGTTCTCCCCACTCAGCGGAGCCCCCAGCCCTGACTGTTTTTTACCAGAGCTTCTGGCCACAAAAACCTGTGAACCTTAAAAAAAAAAAAAAATCATTTCTAGGTGGCCCCAACAGCAGAAAATACACACAGCCTGTATGGACCCCGATGTGCCTGGACTTCCCTCTTAAGGATAAAGAGATGAATTTGCTAAGAATTCTATTTACTGCTGAAAACTCCCTCCCTCCCTCCAAAAATTAATTAAAACTGCAGTGAGACACACTGCTGCCTAAAAATATGAGGGGGAAAAGAAAAAAAAAATCCGATTTCATGGCAGCATTTTGGTTTTAGCAGTTCAGCAGTGAATCTGTAGATTGTTCAAACCAGCAGCAATTGATTCTGTTATTACCAGCTACCTGCTGAGAGCTGCCTGTGTTGATGTTTCACTGACAGCAGAACACTTCCTACCCTGTTATTACCTGAAACCACTTGGAAAAATAACACATCCAGGAGGCTGCCATGAAGACATCCTGGAGGTGGGGGCTGCCACTGGTGGTGCTGGCATCTCAGGGTGTGTTTAGGACACCACGTGGGGTTAAACCATCTGTAGTGGTTTAAAACACGTTCAGTCAATCAGGTCACTGGAAGCCACAGCGCCTTCCAGCAGGTAATGGTGTTTTTTTGTAACTAGGTGGAAGAAATGGAGCCTTTATGGACACCCAGATGACACTGGGACTGGGGTTCCCTCCTCTCTGGCCAGCGGGCAGCCAGGAGAAGACAAGCAGGGAGAAGCCAGGTGGGCATCCAGGGAAACCTCCTTGGGTTCCTTGAAGCCAAACTGAGCCCATGTCCTGGGTTATGGAAAACAAAAATGTGTATTCTATGTTCATCTCCTGAAAGCACTGTTCCTCTTTACTCTGGGAGGAGGAGGGCAGGTGCCTTTTGTCAATGGACCAACTGTAGGGCATTGTTTCTTATCTGTTTCACCACTGGTCTTCCCTCCAGGGGGATAGCTGTCTGTTAATGGGCCATTAACACCTCCCCAAACTATACCCTCCCCAAAGCAGTACATCCACATTCCATCATCCCATTGTGAGATGCTCCACCCAGTGGGGGGAGCCAACCATTCCTACCTGGATAAAACTGAGACACAGGAACACAGAAGGCATCCAGCTTCACCCGATTCCTGGAGGAAGACTGGGCCCCTTCTCATCACTACCTGGACCCTTGTTCTACAGGATCATCTCTACTCCACCAGAACCACCTCTGCCACTCCAGGAGGACTCACTTTGGGACTGCTTCCAACACCCTGACCAACAGGGTGTCAGGTTGTAGCTCTGACTCTGTCAGGGTTTTCCAGGATTGTTGTTTGTTTGTTTGCTGGTTTGGTTGGGTGGTTTTGTTTTTCTACTACATTTGTATTGCTAATATTCCTAGTAAAGAACTGTTATTCCTATTCCCAAATCTTTGCCTGAAAGCTCTTGATTGCAAAATTATAATTTGGCAGGGGTGAGGGGTCTACTTTCCCCATTCTAAGGGAAACTCCAGCTTTCCCTGTCAGATACCTGTCTTTCTAAACCAAGACAGCCCACAAAACATCTCCATAGCAGCACAAGAGGGCTGCCCCCAGCCCCATCAGATTCACCATTTACCTGAAGAGTTTCTCACGAGGTGGTTGAGCAGAGGTTGTCTCCACAAGTCCCTGGAGAGGTCCCTGTTCCAGTCGGATCTTCAGGATGCTCTTCTCTCCAAGAGCACACCAGTTGTAGCTGCAAAAACACGCAGTGTTAGCTTAATGGTTGGACTCGGTCCCAGGAGCCTTTTCCAGCCTTAACCATTCTGTGGTTCTACAAAGAGTGGCCTGTGAGGAAGTTTCTGCTCCTCTTTTCCACACCTATAAATTCTGTGGGCTAAAGGACCGGAAAAAAAAAAAAAAAAAGAAAAAGAAAAAAGAAGAGCAGCAGAGAGAGCCCAGCTCCGCAGCACCACAGAATTCCCACAGAAGCTCTTGCTGCAAGAGGGTGAGAGGGTGTGAGCACAGAGCAGACACAGAAACGGATAAAGGCAGGAGAAGGATGGAAAAGCAGGATCTCCCAAAGGGTGAGAAGGGATGCTATTGCCAGGATTTACAGCTGAAGCAGCCAACATGGTAAGAACAGGCTGGAGTGGGCTGCAGGGGTACTGGGCTTTACCTGGCCCGTGGTGGGAAGGGGCTTAGCAAGACAGAAACACTCAAAGTTAATCCTGAATATGCAACAATTCCTTGGAAAATGTTGGCTTTGGGGTAGAATTCCTGCAAATGGAGATCTCTTGCATCACCTGCCCATGATCCAGGGCTGATGGAGAGTGATCCCACCATCCTCCTTAGGCCCCCCTCCCTGTGAACTCAAGGAAAGGAACAAGGACTGATGCCTTTCAAAGGGAAGAGCTGCCCTGGTGAAAGGTGCAGGATCTGAGCCAGAAGCAAAAGATCTCCTGCCTCTCATCCTGCTCCAGGCCCATAACTCTGTAGGACATCAGCTCCCAGCACCACAGGGAGCAGCTTGAGGTCCCACAGGGAAACGATGCACATGCAGGAAGGCAGGAGCAGAAAAAGAATTAAAGAACAAAAAGGAAAACAAACAAACAAACAAACAACCCCAAAAGCAGCAGTACAGTGGTTAATTGTTCTGTGTTTCAGCTACTTTCCCCTCAGGAAAGAGGAATTCCTGAGGCTGGAGAGCACTCCAAGGAGCGGGAGGAAGGCCTGATCCTCTCAGTGCTGTGGGAAGCCTCTGGAGCCCAGGATCTGATTCCAGCTCAGCCCTTCGAAGGCATGGAGGGTCCGAGGCAGGTCCCTGCCCCCTGTTCTGCTTTGGGCGTGGGGCTGCTTTCAGACAGGCAGGAGATGCACAAATCCTGGAGTTCAGCATTCCCTCCCTCCTGTCCCTCAAGTCAGTGGGACCATCACCTGCACCCTGTCCAGCCTGAGCACACCCACATTTCACGGGCAGGATCCCACACTGCCACCCTCAAGGGCCCCAAGCCTGGCATGCCAGTGAGGGAAGGAGGAACCCTCCAGTCTGGGGTACGCTGCTGAGGACCACTACAGCCAAAAAAAATGAGTTATCAAACTCAGCATCTCAAACTGGAACCACCAGGAGCCGTGCAGCAGGTGGAAGCCTCTTTCCCATCCTTCCAGCATCTGCAAGAAGCTGAGGAGAGCCACGAGCCACCTGGAGCAGTCCAGCACGGCTTGGAGTCTGAGCCTGGTGGCACAAGGGACACCAGAGGGACACCAAAGCCATGAGCCAGAGCAGCTAGAAAGGGATGGGGAGAGGAAACAGCTCCAAAAACTGCCTGCCCAGAGCAGCTCCTCTCCCTCCTTCCTCCACCCCCTTCTTTCTGGGGCTGGCAGAGCTGGGTTTATTCATCCCCTCTGCATCGCCGGGCGTGCGTCAGCGGCTGTGCGGGTGTGGGAGGCGCGAGCGTGCCTCAGTCAGATCCCAGCCCCTCCGCTCAACAACACCTCAGGGGGCACGGAGAACAACGGCAGGGGAAATGAATGATCCATCCACTCCAGCCCAGAAGGAAAGGGGGGGGAAAAAAAAACAAAAACAAAAAAAAACACAAAAGCCCACCCCAAAAGCTCCGCGGCAGGAGGTGAGGAAGAAAACAACGCCTAGGGAAAAAAAAAAAAAAAAAAAGGTCAATAAATAAATGAATCTCGTTCTTTGGCACGAGGCTGATAAATCTCAGAATGGTTTGGCTTGGGAGGGGTTTGAAAGCTCATCCCATTGCACCCCCTGCCATGGGGAAGGGACACCTTCCACTATCCCAGGGTGCTCCAAGCTCTGTCCAGCCTGGCCTGGGACACTGACAGGGATGGGGCAACCTGAGCCAGGGCCTCACAGCCTCACAGGGAAGGATTTCTTCCTAAAAAAGAGAATTATTAAGGATGAATGGTTGATGGTGAGGATGCCAGACCAGGGACGCTGAGCACTGGAAAAGGGGGTTGGGCTGCACCAGTCCTAGGGGAAGGTCAGTGCCAGCACACTCCACATGTGTGCCACACAAAAACACACAACCGTGGAACCAGCCACTGACCTTGTGATGAGCATCCCAAAAACGCCAGCGGTTTGCACTGCAGGAGAGGGAATACAGGGAGTAGAGGACAGCAGACATTTCCCGTGGGATGGGGGAGAGGATGCCAGCTCCCACATACACAGGATTCCTTTAGAGCAGGATAGGGGTGACCATGCCTGGACAAGGAGCTTTTACACCTGAGCTGCCTCAAGAGGAGCAGCACAGCCTGGACTGACCCACAACCCCCCACAGCTGGGCAGCCAGGAACGCTGGCAGGAGAGCCCGTTCACCCCGTTATGACGAATTTCCCCAGAATCTGGAGATACCCAGCCACAGGAAAAGCTGTGCTTCAAGAGCAGCACTCAGCAGGGAAGCACAGACCTCGTGGAAGTCCTAAAACCCCTCCACAGCAAGCTTGTGCCAGCGCTGCCCCTCATTGCCCAGCAGCGCCGGCTCCGCAGCCTGGCCCCGCCGTCCCTGCTGGAGCTGGGATGCTGCGGGCTCCAAAGCAGAGCCCCAGCCCAGCCTGGGCAGCAGGCAGAGCCCAAGGCTGGCTCAGGGCTCCCGAGGTGCTGCCAGCCCTCCCAGAGCCATCCACGTGCCGCCGGGCGCTGGCTCCCGTGCCGCGAGGCGCCCGTGCCGCGCGGCCCACGCTCCGGCAGGCAGATGATGTTTTTCTGAATGCATCCCCGTCTCTAATGAGACATTACTCACTAGCTGCGGAATCAAATGGAATAATAGCATCCCTGGGCGTTAGTCATGCTTTAAATGCGTACCTTTCAGAGCAGGAGGGGATTTGATAGGATAATCTTCCAGGAGACACGTAGGAAGCTTTCATTGAGGGACACGGCCCCGTTGGCAAATTACAGCTTGCTGCTCTTCGTGCCGCTGCGCTGAATGATGCTGTCAGGGGGGGGAGCAAACGGGGGGCAGGGGGGGCCCACAACCCCCTGCAGAGCGGTTTGGGGCAAGACAACGGGATTTGGGAGTCCTGCCAGCTCTGGGTGCCACAGTTCTTCCGGCTCCCAGTGCCAGGCCGTGCCTGACCACAGCCACACAAGGGCTTTTTCTTCCCTTTGCCCTGCTCTCCGACTCCGGCATCCTCGGTGGATGTGCTCCCTACCCAAACAAACCCTGTGCTGGCTCGGAAGAGAGCACGGGCTGCTGCAGAAGAATCAACTCATTCTGCACATGTGGAACCAGGCCCCAAACCTCTGGGAGCGAGGAATGCTGCAGCCTCCCGCCGGCACCGCCCCTGGGATGGATGCCTTACCAGAGGAGCCAGGAGTGCTGCAGGGAAGCTGCTTAGGCTGGGAGAAGGCAGACCTGCCCCAAAACCACTTCTGCCTGGGTGACCCCCTGACAAAAAGCAGGAACCAGCCTGCTGGGAAAGCCCAGCATCCAGAGGTCTGCCCTTGGGGGCTTTCCCAGCGGGACAAACGGGCTCAGCACCGCTCTGTTTGGGAGAGCTCACGGCAGGACTCCAGCCCCGTGATGAGCAGCTCGTCCCTCCTTTCTTTACCCACGTTTGGGGCACGCCAAAGCCTGCCAGGCAATCCTCCCCCTGTGCTCCAGGAGATGGAGAGGAAAATGTGGTTCCCAGTCAGAGGCTCTTAACCAATTTCAGCGAGAGAGGAGCAATTTGGCCCAGCGGTGCAGGGACGCTCCTGCCGACCCCGGAGAGGCTCCTCTGAGGGATGAAAAACACAGCAGAGGAGCCCAAAGCCTCCTGCCCCTGTCCTAGGGAAGAGCCCCTCACCCAGAAGTGGGTTTGTCCTTAGTGGCTGCCAGCCTCAGGGGCCACTCAGGCAGCTCTCACCCTTCAGCTGGAGGTTCAGAGGCTCCAGCTCTGTTAGAAAACACAGGCAGCCTTCAGGAGAGCAAAAACTCACCCCATGCCCTTCCCCAGGAGCTTCTTGTATTTAAAAAAAACCCCAAAACAACAGAACCACCCCAACAAAACTACCCAAAAAAACCCCCAAGATAGGGTAGAGAAAAGCAAAAAGGGAAGGGAAAGGGTCACATAAGGATGTTGCAGTTCTCCCAGGGAGGACCAGTTCCTCAGTCACAGGTAAGCGAGCCTGCACACCTGTGTGGCAGGGCATGAGGTTTGGGGGCCTCCCAAAGCCCTAGAAGGGGATAAAAGCCAGCCTGTCCTCACATGGTGGGCCCACAAAAACACACGGTGCACAACTCAGGTCCCTTCTGAACCTCCAGTGGTGCCTCAAGTTGCCCCAAAGAAGCAAAAACTCTCAATTTTCCTGTGGCAGTGCTACACCTGCTGCAACACCAGTGCAAAACTCAAGATATCCCTCTCTCCTTTCCTTTTGCATCCAGGCAGCGAATTAATTTGGAACAGCAGCAGCTAATTGATGCCAGAGAGAATTTAACAGCAGCACTGATGACCCCTGCACACCTCCCTGGTCTCTGCAGGCACACCAGGCCCTGGTCCCTGCTGCGGGAAGCAGGTGGGAGAGCAACAACTTCCCCTTTAAACTAAGCCAGGGTGAAAGCAAAAAATGAGAAAAAAAAAAAAAAAAAAGAGTACCCTGCACGTTTCCAAGCATGAGACTCCCATACAAATGGTCCCCGCAATGTTTAAACCATTTGGGCTCCTTCCTTATGCTGTTTCTAAGTTTGAAGAATGCCTGCTGGGGATGATTAATATTCCTCCTCCTACACTTACCCGTTACTCCTGACAGCAAAAATTAAAACAGGAGCTTCTCTTCATTCAACCCCGGCCCACAGGAACGTGGTTACATGGGGAGAAGCCGCTCATAAAAAAAAAAAAAAAAAAAAAAAAAAAAGAAAAGGGGAGGTGGGGGGGAAGGTTTGTAAATCTGCTGCGTTCACGGGCGGGAGGAGAGGTGTGGCTCTCATTCAGCATCCCCGAGGGGATGAAAGTTCCCTCACCTCCTCCCGGCGGGATGCTCGGCCCCAGAGCTGCTCGGACAGCTTCGGGGCACGGCCGGGATGCCCGCGGGTCTCTGCAGCCCCTCTGGCTCCAGGAGCAGCCGAGGGGACGGGGGAGGGCAGAGAGGAGGAGCTGTCCGAGTTCAGCTCCTTGCTGAGCTGCACGCTTCCCCCCTGGGCTCCGCTCCTCCTGCTCTTCCAAGTCACCTTTCCCCGGCGACTGGAGCCTTCTCCTCGGGCAAAGCCCTGCAGAGGTTTCACACAGGGGGAGAAGCAGGAGGAGAAGCTCGGTGTCCATCAGAGATCAGCCCCGCCCTCCGCATCCACCCCTGGGATGCCGGGGAGACACTCCGCTGGGTGTTTTCCCCGTGATCCAATGTTGGAGTCCAGGGCAGGTGGAAAAGCCCTGGTGCTGCCCTGGGGGCTCCGAGACCCCGGCTGGGAGCCCAGGAAAGCTCTGCCTTTGACCTCAGCCCATGGGAAACACTTCCAACACTCAGAGATGAGCTGAAAGCAACGAAGGTGGGAAAGAAAGGGTAGTTTAGTTTGTCACAGGGTGAAAATTTGTAGTTTTGGGTTCTTAGGATGGAGACAGATGAGAGCAAGATGGAGAATTTTGGGCGGTGTCTCATCTTCTTCTTCCCCTGCTCCATTTTCTGCTGTGACGGTGGCACAGAGACATTGGCAGGATGGTTTGACACAGAGGTTGATAGGTAGTAATTATTGGTACAAAAGGGCAAACATAGCACGTTTTAGGAGCTAATTGGGCTAGAAACCTTTAAGAACCTTGGGATCTTGTGTCCAGGAGGTTTTTTTTTCACCGTGTTTCTGGTGTGTTAAGCCAGGTTTCAGCGGCACGCAGAACTTGGGATAAGAAAGGGAATAAACAGATCTGAGGACCAAAACTGTGAGTCTCATTTATCTTTTTAACCCTGGTACTGGACTTTTGGAGGAAAAAGATCCCCTCACAAGTGGGGACTTCCAAAAGGGAGTTTCCCAGAATCCTGGAATGGTTTGGGGTGGAAGGAGCCTCTGAAGCTCCCCCAGTGACACAGAAGGCTGGCCTGCACCCCACTGATGCAGGAGCAGCTTTGTCCCCCAGGATCTGCTTTTTGTTCGGCATGTGGGGTGGCCCTGACCTGTCACTGCCACAAGGCCTTCATGGGCTCCACCTCAAGGGCGTTCAAAAGCCATCAAAGGCTCCTCAAGGTTGTCCAGCATCCTAAAATTGAGTGTTGCAGGTACCCCCTGCCATGCCCAGAAGGGTTTGTGCTCATCACATGCAGGCAGGGACACCGAGTCAAAGCCCTCAGCTCCCTCTTGAAATGGTTCCCCATCAGTTTGGCCCATTTATTTTTTTGGCAGGGATAGTGGCTTGCCTTTCCTTTGTCCTCCTTGCATGGAGGGCTCGGGAAGTCAATTTTTTCCCCCGTGCCTCACCATGTGGCTTGGCTACAGCAGATCTCCAAATACCAGAGGGCAGGGTCTGGAAAGCTTCGAGGGACGTCGTGCAAGAGACACTTACACAACCCTAATGAGATGAACTTAAAGGAAAAAAAAAAAAAAAATTACAAGAAACCATGTTAATTGCAGCCCTTTCCCTTCAATTAGCTTCCCTCCTTTTAAAAGCAGCAATGAGAGATGAGAAATTCCAGGCAAGCCTAAGAAAACGGGTGCTCCACAGCAGCTGGACGGGGCTTGGAGCACCCTGGGATGGGCTTGGAGCCCCTGCCCATGGAGCTGGGGATGGAGCCGGATGGGCTGTGCCGTCCCTTCCAACCCAAACGACTCCATGGCCCCAGGCGTGCTGCCCTGGGAAGGAGGAGATTCCCCAGGCCCTTCCCCATGCCCTCAGACTCCACAGGTCTTTAACAGATGGAGTTAATCACTCCCTGACACAAAGCACCCTGGCGGGGCGGGCGCAGAGACGGCGAGGAGCAAAGGGCGCTCCTCTCCAACGGGGATGGAGATCAAAACCAAGTCAATTGAGTCTGCCGCTGGTGACATTTGTCTAAGCACAGGAAAATTGGTAGAAGCTGAGGCAAGACGAGTTGTTTGAACTTCGTGGGCAGGATTATTTCCCTTTCTTCTTTCCCTCCCCCCTTCAAAATCAGTTTTTCACGATGCGCTTCAATCCTGTTTCCCTGCGTTACTGGGTAGGTTCAAGGGACATGTGGGACAGATTCCACTCGACAGTTTGTAAACAGCTGACGTGGGAGGGAGAGGGCACTCGAGCTATTGGAATTGTTTTCATTCAAAAAAAAAAAAAAAAATTCGTAAATGAATTCCTCCCCCAACCTGCCTTGCTCCAAAGAGCGCGGAGCCGCGTTCCTCCCCTGCGAGCGGCGCACGCAGACAGATGTGCCTTCTGTTCCCTCGCAAACATCGCTCGCTGCGCAAATGTCAAGGTGCTAATTAGCTGTAGCGGGAGTCAGGCGAGGACAGGGCGGGGAGGAGCTTCCCGAAGGCTCCGCAGCAGCAGCAGCGGCGGCGGGGACCGGGCTGGGAATTCGGGCGGAGGTCTGCGGGATGCCCGAGGAGCAGCAGCCACAGGCTGGCACGCTGATGGGGGACGTGCACGACCCCTCCGTGCTCCTGGTGTGTTCTGTGATTCCCGTGTGTCCCCCTCAGCCCAGGATATTCCGTGATTCCTGTGTGTCTCCCCCAGCCTGGGATATTCCGTGACTCCCGTGTGTCCCCCCCAGCCCGGGATATTCCGTGATTCCCGTGTGTCCCAGCTCGGGATATTCTGTAATTCCCGTGTGTCCCAGCCCAGGATATTCCGTGATTCCCGTGTGTCCCAGCCCGGGATATTCCGTGACTCCCGTGTGTCCCAGCCCGGGATATTCCGTGATTCCCGTATGTCCCAGCCCGGGATATCCCATGATTCCTGTGTGTCCCAGCTCGGGATATTCCGTGATTCCCATGTGTCCCCCCCAGCTCGGGATATTCTGTGATTCCCGTGTGTCCTCCCCAGCCCGGGATATTCCGTGACTCCCGTGTGTCCCAGTTCAGGATATTCTGTGATTCCCTTGTGTTCCCCCCAGCCCGGGATATTCCGTGATTCCTGTGTGTCCCCCCCAGCCCGGGATATTCCGTGATTCCTGTGTGTCCCAGCTCGGGATATTCCGTGATTCCTGTGTGTCCCAGCCCAGGATATTCCGTGATTCCCGTGTGTCCCAGCTCGGGATATTCCGTGATTCCTGTGTGTCCCCCCCAGCCCGGGATATTCCGTGACTCCCGTATGTCCCAGCTCGGGATATTCCGTGATTCCCGTGTGTCCCAGCCCGGGATATTCCGTGATTCCCGTATGTCCCAGCTCGGGATATTCCGTGATTCCCGTGTGTCCCAGCCCGGGATATTCTGTGATTCCCGTGTGTCCCAGCCGGAGCGGAGGTGATGATCTCTGGGTTTGCACCAACCACCGGCCCCTTGCTCTCCAGGGTGGCTCCAACAAACGGGATGTTCCCAGCTCTCCCTGGGGGCAGCCAGAGTTGTTGCATCCATCAATGCACTTCCGTCAATGCTTTCCCGTCCCCACTCGCCCCTCCCCACCTTTTAAACCTCGGGACAGGGGGGTGTCCGAAGCCCCCTTTGCTCAGGCTGTACCTGCCGATCTCAGTGGCAGAGCCATTGGTGGCAGAGCCATTGGTGGCAGAGCCATTGGTGGCAGAGCCATTGGTGGCAGAGCCATTGCCACGCGGCAATCCCGCGGTGAATCCAGCCGGGAAGGCGGAGGGAGGCACGGCCGGGGGTGACCCCAGGGAGCTGCCCCCGGTGCCAGCCCCCGGCCGGAGGGAGGGCAGGAGCTCAGCTCGGGCACAGCCTCCCCCCTGCCACGCCTTTGTTCCCGGCAGCAGGGCCCGAGTGAGCGCCCCGCAGCCCCAGGGATGCTCCAGCTCCTCCCGTTCCCCAGGCTGGTTCTGCTCCCGGGCAGGAATCCCCAACCACAGCCGGAGCACGGCCCCTTCCCACCAGGCACCAGAAGCTCTCCTCTCCCAGACTGGTGGTGATGAGGAGTAATTAAATGTTATTTCTCACTGTTATTGCTTCCCCTGCCTCTGTGAGCAGCTGTCTCCCGGCTCCCTCTCGCATTTGGAGCTTGCTGGAAGCATCCCTGGACTGCCCTTGCTGCTCTCCAAGCAAGCTGCTTCTCCCAAGGACTCCCTTCTGCAGCTCCCTGCAGGAAACAACAGAAAGCGCTGCCTCCTCCACTGACTCATAATCCTTTCCTCAAACATACAGATTGTTTAAACACAAGCAGGGATTTTGTGCCGGGCTTTGGCATGCCAGGGGCTGGAGAGCATTAAAATCCATTCAAATTACCCTCAGCGTGCCCAGGAGCAGAACCACGGAGGAACCAGAGCTCCTGCAGCCCGGGGGTGGAGCCCAGCACCTTCGGGTGGGAAAACACAGCTCAGCCAGCTCCTGGAAGCCAAATCCCAGGTTTGACCTGTAGGGTCACCTCTTGGACACCAAAAAGCCCCCTGTGAGCCTGCTGAGGGCTGGCCCAGGGCTGAGCTTGCCCTTTCCCTCTTCTTGGCCTCCTGGAAGTCTCAAGAAAGCCACATTTCATCCACACCTCTCAGCAGGCAACAGCACAGGGATCCAGGGTCCAGACCCCCAAGAAATAAGCTAATGGGAATAATAATAATAAAAAAAATAAATTAAAAAGCGCTGTGGGATATCCCCAATTACAAGATCCGGGCAAACACCCTCCGAGACACCCAGCAGCAAAACACTCCCCAAACCTCACTCTCCCAGCGAGCCCGTGGATCAGCCCAGCTCCACCTCCCTCCCCAGCAGGTCCCATCTTTCCCAGAGAGTTCTTCCCCTCCTAGGAGCCTAAAAACCCCTACAGGAGTCCTCACCTCTGGCTCCTGCGGCTCCAGGAGCATTAACAGTCCCTGGGCACCACAGAGCAGCCCCCAAAGCCTTGCTGCAGCCCTACCCTTAATTTTAAACCTTTCTTCAACACTTTTTTCCACTGGCACTTGAGTACCGCCTGGGTCAGCAATGATGCGCCTAATTAACCCTTTCCAGGCAGGAGCGAGGTGGGACGTGCTCACCCTCCTGGCTTGGGGTGAGAGGGTTTTTTTTCTCCTGCCCTCCTGTAAATCCATCTCTGCCAACACAGCAGCCCCGCCACGGACCCCAGGACACCAGGCAGTGCTGTCACAGCTGTCACAGAGCACGATTCTCGAGCGAAAGGAAGGAAAAAGCACCCGGGAATCTGCAGCCAGGGCCACGCCGTGCTCGCCATCACTCATCCCCGAGCTGCTCTGCTCCAGCAGCACCAGCTCCGCTCCCTGGGAACTGTACCCGTGGAAAGGGCTCGGCATGAAACCCCCGTCGGGAAAAGGTCTCCTCAGGCTGCTCTCAGCCTGCCTTTATTCCATTCCTGCCCTCCTTCGGTCCCACCCGGCCAGCCCCTCACGGGGAAGTCGCAGCATCCCCTCCCCTAAGAGAGGGGCAGTGCCGGACCCTGTGCTCGCCTTTTCCCCTCCAGCAGGTTTTTCTCGTGATTCCAGCGCTCTCTGAGCCCCCAGGCAGCCGCCCCCCAGCCCATCCCCTGTGTGTCACCAGCCACCCTCCGGCACGGCCATTGTCACCCGGCTCCAACCCAGCATCTTTATTAGCAGGTGCTAAATTGCCGCTCCAGCTGCTGAATGGCAACAATTAACTCAATTAACATCTAAAACAGATGCAATTTTTTTTTTTTTTTGAGGAAACGAACAACATTAATAACAACCAAAAAGGGGGAAAAGCTGCAATTACAAATGTGGAGAGAAAAAAAAAAAAAAAAAAAAAAAGGAAAATAAAGCCCTGCACAGCTTCAGACGGGTGTGAGCTGTTCCCAGTGTCCCCTGGCGAGCTGTCAGAGCACGGCTCTCTCCCGGAGGGCTGGCAGGACGTGCAGCTCGGAATATCCATCCTTCCTGCCGCTGGCTGTGCCAGGGGGATGCAGAACCACCCGAGCTCATCCAGGCACCGGCTCCTCCCGCTGAAAAAGGCGTTTCCTGGCGGGCAGCAGCTGCGAATTAAAGCAGCTCCCTGCCTTGCCCCAGCCCCGGTGACCTTTGTCTGCCGGCAGTGACCTCCTGCCTGAGCCCCGTGCAGGACACAGGGACATCTAATGGCAGCAGCACAGCACTGCCAACGCCGCGCCTTCCAAAATCACCGCGGCGGCAGCGAAAAAAAAAAATTTGGGCGAAACCCGCGAATTCCCACCCCTGCAGCTCCCAGGTGCCGGGAATGGTTGTGGGATGAGATGTCGCTGCCCCGAACGTTCAGGGAAAGGAAGGCTTGTGGCTTCCACAAAGCCTTTATTTTTGTATAATATTTTTTTATTATTATTATTATTGTATTTTGTGTCGCTTCCACAAAGCCTTTGTATGTTGTGCCCTCCTGGCGTGCTTGGGTTAATCACAAAGCAGCTTCTGTGGAACCACAAGGTGCTCTGAGTGGGAAGGGACCTCAGAGCCCATCCCATCCCACCCCCTGTCACAGGCAGGGACACCTCCCACTGTCCCAGGCGGCTCCAAGCCCCAGTGTCCAACCCGGCCTTGGACATTTCCAGGGATCCAGGGGCAGCCACAGCTGCTCTGGGCACCCTGTGCCAGGGCCTGCCCACCCTGCCAGGGAAGGATTTCTCCCCCAGCATCTGCTCCTGGAGCCCTTTTCCCAGCCAGCTGGGCTCCCTGCAAAGCAGGGACAGGACAGGGCAGAGCTGGGCACCCTCTGTGCCCCACAGACAGCAGGGCCAGCAGCAGGCTGAGCCCTAAGTGCTGCTCTCTGCTAGGTTTAATGTTCAGATGAATTTTTAAAGAGCATTTAATTGGCAATCACTCCGCTCTCTCCGTTTCTATGCATCTCCCTGGGCCTTTTCCACAGGCAGAGGAGGAGGAGGAGGAGGAAGATTGGCAAAGGAACTGGATGGGTCTCCCCTCAAAGGCAGAACCTCCCTCTGGGAGGCTGGGGAAGTTCTGTGCTGATCTGGGAGGGATTTGCCCTGATTTTGTGGGTTTTGGAGATGGACTGTTCACGTGCATTTGGGGGAAGGCAAAACCCAGGCTTGGGCTTCCCACGTTCGTTTTCCTTGCATCAGGGAGGAAAATAAAACATTCTGGGACAAGCAAAAGCCTTCCTCTTTTCTATTTCTTGTTCCAGCCAATTCTCAAAACTCTGTAACTACCATTTAGGTCAGGGGCTTCTGAAGAAAGCCAACCCCAAACTCCTGTGGAAAGAGTGGAAGGAGACTTTTCACTCTGTCTGCCAACAGAGCAGGATTTCATCCCAACCATACCTCCCCAGGAAAGGATTCCACTTTGGCTGAGCAGCAGGAGACTTAGCTGAAAATTTGGGGGTCAAGGATACACAAACAAGCTGGATGGGGTTATCCCCAGTGTGTACCTGTCCTGATTTTTGGTGTAGGGAGGATTTCTGGAGTGATGCCCTGGGTCCTGTAGCCCACATCACAGCCAGTGGTTGACAAATCCAACCCACTGCTCACTGCCATCCTCTCCTTTAATTGTTAATTCCCTGTACTTAAGAGGGAAGGCAAACTTGGGGATGAAAACTGTGCAGGGTTTGGTGAGGCAGCACCTTCACCCAGGATTTATCCTGGATGAGGCAGCTGAAAGAGACTCAAGACCTTTCCCAGTGAAGATGGGAGCATCAGCCTTCATTTCATCTTTATTTGGGCTCCTGCTCAGCTTAAGTGTCCTGGGCTGTTTGCAAAGTGCACACCCAGGCTGTGCTCCTGCTGCCTCCTCCATCCCAGGACCTTCAGCAGCATCCCAGGATTCAGGGATGCTCTGCAGCTCATCAGGCAACAACAGAAAAAAACCAAAACCATGTATTGGCACCAATGCTCCAGGTGCTTTGGGTTTGGTTTTTTTTGGGGTTTTTTTTGGGTTTTTTTTTTTCCCCAGTGGCAGTGGGCAGTGACACCTGTGCAGTTATTTATCCCCAGGCAAGGTTTGGGGAGGGCTTTTCCGAGCCACAGGTCCACCCTAATTTTCTTCTGGATAGGGGAGGTGGAGCTTTACACCAAGATTTCCCAGGGCAGGTAAACCCCAGCCCTGCCCAGTTCCTCATCCCACTGGAATATTGGCTAAGGAGGTGCAGGACCCTGCAAGGTAGAAAATGCTGCCTGGTGGGGGCTGAAAAAACCCCAGAAAACATTGGGATTTGAGTTTTCCAGAAGCAGGTGCTGGTGTATAGGGGGGGTGGGGTGTCTCCCTGCTGGCCCTACAGGCAGGGGCTGCAGCAGCATCCCTGGCTTTGCCAGGACACAGGGGATGAGTTCACCCCTGTGGCATCCCAAGCTCATTCAGGCTGCTGGAAAATAAATCAATAACTGGAATGAAGGAGGGAAGTCTTTCTGTCCGGGTGTAAAGCTGACTTTAGGGTCTGATGGGGTCAACCCACCCCAAAACACACAGACCCCTGCCTTTCCCCACCCCAAAAACCTGCTCCCAGCAGAGCCCAGGAGTGCCGAGGAGCTGCTGGGTTAAAATCTGGATAGAACAGCGCTGCCCTTCGGCAGGCAGCCTCCAGCACAGTGGTCTCCACAAGCACACTGACAAAACTCGGGTGCTTTTTCAAGCAATCATGAAGGTTGTGCAGGATAGGAGCCAACTCCCATCTCTTTTAGCATCCACTTACTCTCCACGCCAAAGCTTTTTGGAAACCCTTAGCTGGTAGCTTTGAAGCATTTGGAAAAAAAAAAAATTGGTTTCCCCTCTTCATTGATGTCTGTTTTTTCTGCCAAAACCCACAATTTTTATTTTTTTTTTGCCAAAATAAAAACCCACTAGTGTGTGAAAGCAGAGCTCGTCCCCCAGGGAGGGCAGAGCTAGCAAGTAAAGAGCTGACAGAAATAGAAAAAGCTTCCAGGAAATAATATCTTCAGTGCTGTTTTATCTGCTCCATCATCCTGCAGTCGGGAGAGATTTCACCAGGGTCCAGATGAGCCCAATTAAAGCTCCCTAATTTCCACAGACCCCTCCAGAAAATGTGTGGTGTCACAGAGACCCTGTGGAGGCTGTGCTGGTGCTCACTCCCTGCTCTGGGGAGGGTGACAGCTTTGCTGTGCCCCACACCAGGGTTTATTCCAGGTCCCACCTTGCCCTCAGCAGTGTGGAGGTGCTCAGCAGACCAACAAACACCTGCAAGAAGTTCATCAGCTCTCTGTGGTTCCTTAGGGAGGGGCCTGAGCAGACCTTTCCTGCCAGCTTTGCAGGGCAGGGATGGTAGGATTGGCCCTGTTCAGCTGGAATTTTGGGGGCTGAGGAAGCAAGCACACTATGGACATCCAGCCCTCCAAAGCCCAGCAAGGGCTCACCAAGGTGTTTCCACCAGGGGGGCGGAAGGGAAAAACCCCAAAAGAAATCCCCTTGCACGGAACCAGGGGGCAGAGTCACCTCCTCACTGACTGGAGGACTCCAGGCACCCACAGTCCTGGCTGCCCAGAGGTTTTCTGAGCCCATCCCAGCAGGTCTGAGCTCCCCAGAGGGGACAGAGAGGCAGGGTGCCTCCTGCAAGGCAGAGCTCTGGGAGCTGTTTGCCATCAGCCCCTTCCCAGCGGTAATTCCTGAAACGCAGAGCCGGGCACACCAGGGCTCCAGGGCGAGAAGGGCTGGCTGAAAACCCCAAAACATCTCCAGCCCAACTTACTTGGAGCCCACAGCTTGCTGAGGGCACAGGGGTGACTTTGTGAGAGGGGCTGTGGGGACGCCTGCTGCCCTCCTGCCCCGCCGTGGGTGTGCAGGGGGGTGACACCAGCCTGGGGACATCCCAGGCAGCCCAGCACAACCTTTCCCACAGGGAAACCCAGGGGTGAAGTGTTCCCCTTCCCTCAGCCCCCCGAGGCCAGCTGCTAGCTCAGATTTAGGGAGGTTAGGGTGAGGGGAAACCTCAGGATAGGGACATAAAACCAAAGGAGGCTCTTACCCTGAGATGTGTTCCAAGGTTTATTCCAAGAAGGGGATCCCAGGGCGAAAGAGGCCAACCCCAGAGGGAAAGGGGGTTTTATGCATTTCAGGGTAGGGGGCTGGGGTTACCTATGGCCAAAGGCCACAGGTCAGAGTCAAAGGACAGGTAGGGTTTCACAGGGAGGGGATACCAAAGGGAATACAACCCAGGGGTTTCCAGCTTCTCCCTGAGCAGGGACTGGGGGAAAGGCTGCCTTACAGATGCTGCTGGCCTGATTTCAGAGGGGTCCAGGCTTGCTGCCCTGCCTGGTGCTCAGAGGGGGCTGCCATCAGCCCAGGGGGGCTGCAGCCCCGCTCCAGGGCAGCTCCTCACCCTGGGAGGGGCTCTCTGGGGGTGGGAAGGGGGTGGGCAGCAGCTCGGGCTGGGAAAGTCCTGCTAAGGACACGTGTGCTCTTTTATGGCTCCGAAGGGAACGTTCCTCATTATCTCTCCTCGCAATTTAATTAATCTGCCTTCAGTAATGAACCTTGAAATTTCAATTAAAAACATCATTGCTAATCAGGACAGGATTCAAAGCAGTCAAGGGCTCTCTCGATGGCTTTGCAGTGGCAGGAGGTTTGGGTTGGTGCGCTCGCATCTCCTCCTTTTGGACGCAGAGCCGCCGTGGTTTGCCTCTCCTCTGGCGCCGGGAGGGGCACAGAAAACCAGGGGGCTCCAAAAGAAACCCCCTAAAAAAGGGGGAGCCACTCCAAAAAAAAAAAAACCAGCAGAACTATAACTGGTTACAGCGCTTAGGGGCGAGGCAGGGAGTGCATCAGTGAGGCTGCGTGGTGTTCTTGCAGGCAAGAGCCCACACTTTTATTTTCTGACTCCTTTTGTACATTTTACAAGTTGCCCACCCCAGAGGTGGGACTCTTGGGAACCACTGGTCATTTTCTAGAGACTATCACTGAAGCCCCTCTTCTGGGAACAAATGTGGGAGCTTCAGTGGTTTACAGAAGATGACTTTGTGCATTAACACTGTGCTTGGGAACAGAGTTCCCAAAACCAAAACAAGCAGGCACGAAAGCATGGTAACACAGAACAAATAAATGAGTAGATCTCTGTCCCGGGACATCGGGGGAAGGGAGATGTGCCTCCCCTCTCCCTCAGGCCGCTATCCAGGATGGCAGGAGCCGCGGGATGCAGCGCTGCCCCGGGAATGTCAGAGCAGCCTGACCCGGGCTCCGCAGCCCTCCATCCTCCTCCGGCCCTGCTCACGCCCTGCTTGTCCTGCAGCATCGCTCCCCTGGCTGTAAATCCTGAGGTAACCCAGCCCTGGCTCCAGCAACAACTGGGTCGTGGTCATAAATCCCTGGGGAAAAAAAAAAAACAAACCAGCCAGAGTGAGCAAGGTGGGAAAGGGGAGAAGGAGGAATGAATGCTGTGCACCCCGAGCTTGCCTGTGTTCTTTAGAATAGGAGAGAATAATAAATACATTGGCTGGAAGAGGATAAAACGAGGGTTTTGGGTTTGTTTCAGAGGAAACCTGCAGCTGCAGCAGGGTTGCAGGAGGGTGAGGGAAGCTCAGGGGGCAGGAGGCACAGGAATGCCAAATGTCCTGGCAGTGCAGCCTTCAGAGGGAAGAGCAAAGGAAGGCAAAGCTGGGCTTTTTATCAGCTCCCCCAGCTTTTGGGCTGTAGAACCCCCTAAAGCCTGTCACCGTGCAGTTTAACCCTACCTTTCCCCTATCTCTGACCAACTGGTTCAGTGACAGCTGTCTGTGCTGGGACAGAGAGTCTGGATAAACCCCTGCTCTTCCCTCTTCGGCCTCTTTGGCCTCTGGGACCCCTTTGGGAATAAAGCCTTGGAAATATCCTGAGGTAAGAGTCTCTTTTGAATCTTTTACCCTCTCCCCTGAAATATTTGCCCCCCAAAGCTCCCCAGAAACTGAGCTAGCCCAGCAGCCCAGGGGGGGAGTACTTCAGTTTTCATTGCACTGCAGGTGTGCTGTTTCCCAGATCCCAGGTCCTGTGCAGACTGCAGCCCTCTGCAAATCCCAGCAGGCTGAGTTACCCCTCCCAGGGGGGGCTACCTGTGGGATGATGCTCCCCTGTCCCCAGCACTGCACCAGCCCTAGGCTTTGTGTCCTGAGATCATTTAGACACAACAGGTACTGAACCTATAAACAAAAAGCTTTTTCCACCACATGGTCATGTCACGTGGTGAGGGTTTTGGTGACTGATCTGAATCCCAATCTTTAAATACATATTTTGTACAGAAGTATCCTTAAGAGATTTTTTTTTTTTTTAACTCTCAACAGGTGGGAAGGAGAAACCAAAAACCAATGCAGAAGAGCTACAGATTAAAAAAAAGTTAAGAAGAAAAAGAAACATAAAGAGAATGAGAAGAGGAAGCGTCCAAAAATGTACAGCAAATCCATTCAGACCATCTGCTCAGGACTGGTTTCTGATATTGAGGATCAGGAAGCCAAAGGCATCATAGATGATCATCTTAAGGATTTCAATGGGAACAATACGGATTCCAAGAAGGACTGTGAGTCCAAGATACCAGAGAAGAGTGAGTTTTCCATTTGTTTTGTTAAAGGAGCCACGGGTTCAAAATAAACTCAAAAGGTTGGGCACATTGGAGTTCAAACAGCTGATTCATATTGAGCAGCAGCCTAATAGAGGTGCATCAGTTATCCATGCCTACAGCAATGAACTCCCCCACTTGTCTCCTGTGGAGATGGAGAGATTTGCAGAAGAGTTTGTGGGTCTGGTTTTCTGAGCCCCCAGCTCCCACATGGGAGCACAGACACAGAGCATTCCCTGGAGCCCCTCTGAACCAACAGTTCAGAGCTCTGGACACAGAGAGAGGGTGGAAGCTTGAGCACTGCTCTGTCAAGTGCAGGTGGAAAGCCCCATCAGCCCAGCTGCCTCTCTGAGGCAGATGGAAAAGGGTAAATGGCAATTCTGGGATGAAACACTGCCTGTCCCACGTGCTGTTTCCAAAGCCTGGCCAGGCTGCAGCTGGCATAATTAGATTGAAGGCGCAGAGGTAAAACTCACAGAATAAATCCTTCATCATGGGTTGTTTGCCCAGGACAAAGTGAGAAAGGAAGGAGCTCCAGGAGGCAGCAGCGTTTGTGCTGCATCCCCAAAAGGTGAGGAGGACCTGCAACACAGGCACCATTCCCTGGATATCTGGGATATCCTGCCCGTTCCCTGCCCTGCTCCCTGGGCTCAGGCTGGGCTGGGGAGATGTCCCCTCCATGTGCAATGTGCTCACGTGCCTGGGTGACAAGGGATGGAGAGACAGCACAAGCAGAATGGTTTTATGCTGAAGGGAGGTTAAAGTTGGATTTTGGGAAGAAATCCTCCCCTGGGAGGGTGGGCAGGCCCTGGAGGGTGCCCAGAGCAGCTGTGGCTGCCTCTGGATCCCTGGCAGTGCCCAAGGCCAGGTTGGACATTGGGGGCTTGGAGCAGCATGGGAGAGTGGGAGGTGTCCCTGCCCATGGCAGGGGGTGGGATGGGCTTTGATGTCCCTTCCCACCCAAACCATTCCATGGTGACCAGCACAGTCACACCAGGGCTACAGGGGGAGCAGGTGCCTCCCAAGCATCTCCCCAAAAACCCCAGCAGGCACACACTGAACATGGCTCTGGGGGGGTCAGCCTGTGCAAGGGGGGGCTCTAAGCCCACTTTGGGACCTTTGCAGCTGCTTTGTGCCTTTGGCTGTGGCCCTGTTTCATTTCCCCAGGGGCTGCCCACCCTTTCTGTGAGCCTGGCTGGGCTCAGGGATCAGAGATGTTCCCTGGCACGGAGCGCTGGGGTAATTTTCAGTGGGGCCCACACCCAGGATTATGGCTTTGAAAAAGGAGGAAACACAGGAGCTTGGCTCAAAGGAACACACTAATTACCTGAGCAGGAAAAAAAAAAAAAAAAAAAGAAAAAAAAAGAGAGCCTTTTCTTTCCTGGTAGAAGGCATCTGATAAAAGCCTGAGACCAGTGGTATTTATATTAGCAGATTTTACATCCTCCTTGTGTGTACTTGGACTGTGAGATACAAATCAAAGCAGGGGTTCATTCCAAGAACAGTTTATTTTTATCAGAGGAGTATGTGCTGGCAAACCAGATATTGGTGTGTTGATTCTCTTGGTTAGGTGTGATTTATAATAGTTCCTATTGTTTTATGGTGTGTTTCACTTAATTTATCCGAGTCGTGGGTTTAGGGGGTTTTTTTGTTTTTGTTTTGCTCCATTTAATGTATATTTTCTTAGGGGTGGTTTTGCATTTTAGTGGTTGGCTGCAGCCTTGGAGCACTTTGATGGGAAGGAAGAGCCTGAAACCATGAAAACAAATCCTAAATGGGTTTGCAATCAAACGTCTCCCTCTCCAAATGGATCCGTGCGAGGCGCAGAGCAGAGCAGCCCAGAGTGCTTCCTGGTCTGCCAGTGCTCCCTTCAGCAGGGTTTGGGGAGCAGCTGTGCTCCTGGGAGCAGCCAAAAGCTGATTTCCCTGGAGGTAAAACCACACAATCACAGAATATCCTGGCCTGGGAGGGCCCCACAGGGATCATCAAGCCCGACTCCTGCACATCCCAAGAATCCTCTGGGAACGAGCAGGAAAGGAAGGAAAGGATTGAATTCACAGCACCCAGGTGTGCCCAGCATCCCCTGCAGCTTAGAGCCAGCATCTTTGGGAACCTTTGCAGCAGAATTTCAGGGATTTCAATTCCCTAAGCCTGGGCTCTGCTGGCAGCTCCGTGGCAAGGAGAGCGTGCCCCGTTCGTTAGCTCGGTGCCTGCGGCTGGTTAATTAAAGCAGGGAACGAGAGAGAAGATTAAAAAAAAAAAAAAAAAAAAAAAAGAAACCAAAAACCACCAAAAACCAACGGGAAAAAAAAATCACCTTCTTCAAGATTTATGAGAATATAAACTCGGAGCTGAGATGTTCCTATCACCACCTACGAGGCCCAGGGGACAGCTTTGCCTTAATGTAAAGTCAGAGGAATCCCATCACCAGGCACCCCAGAACCTTTTATCTCTGAATCAAAAAAAAAGAAAGGTAAAATAAACAAATGAGGAAAAGCAAGGCCAAGGAGGGATTTTTTAAAACACAAAAATGGAAACACACAACTCAAAGACTCCATATCCACTCTGGAGCCAAAAGCTCCTGTAAGCTGCTGCAAACTTCCAGTAAAAGCAAGGAGAGCCTTTCCCATTTCGGGTTTCCAGCCCTCCACGGGGAGCCCGCCTGCCCCTCGGAGTGAGCCCCAACTTCACCGTGGAGGAAAGAGCCACATCCATTCCAGTTAAGGTAATCTCCTGCCTCAATAATTGATGGGCTGCTTTCAGGAGAGCTCGCTGAAAGCTTCTGTGCTCGTCTGTCAGCAGCACTGATCAGTGCCCACCTCCAGAACAGAATAAAAATCAGTGAAAGCGTTTTCATTAAACGACAGGGTCAAGCATTGGCTCCTTCCAATCTACAGAAATCACATCTGGCTTATTTACACATTTTTCCTCCCCTACAGGCACCTAGCAGAAGCATAATCCTGAAAAGAAGAGAAAGACCTTGAACTCAAAGCCGTGCTACCTGACAGATACACTCAACTCCAGAGTGCCTTGTGGAGATTGTTCCCAAGGAGTTGTCCTTCCAGGGAGACATCTCCATGGATGGCTTGCATGCCTGCTTCCATACTGTCCCCCCTCTTTACCCTCATTCCACTCTTTACTCACCCTAACTGCCCTAGTGCTGCTGGATGTTATTCCTGGGGAGCCTTGGGTCTGTCGATTAACCTGGCAGAGCCAAAAAAACCACAGCTGGGAGGCTGTGAAATGGCAGAGTTCATGAAGGTCCAGCTACACCAGCTCCAGGCCTGACCCTTTGCTATTCAAAGCCATCCTTTGGTGTGAAAAGGTCAGACTGGGCAGGGCTTGGAGCAGCCTGGCCCAGTGGAAGGTGTCCTTGGGAGGGGATGGAACAAGATGAGCTTTTTTTGTCCCTTCCAACCCAAACCAGTCCAGGGCTCCTTGTTGAGGATGCACCTCTGCTGATGAGGAGGTGCTGGTTTCTCCCCTCCTAGCCCAGACACTCCTCTTTTTGTTTTCTCACCACACCCACCCCTTCTCTTTTCACACACCTTTTCCCATTTTACAAGGAGTTCTGCCTTTCAGCAGGGTTTTGTAATCCTTTATGAGCCTGGGCTGATTTAACAGGATTCTCAGAGGCCACTGAGGGATGGGGACAGGCATCCAGCTGGGAGAGGAAAAAATCCTGTAAAAACAGCTTCTGGCTCTTTGAGAAGCTGGGCTGAGCACCCTCAAGACAGAGGCATGGCCTGACACACCACTGGGGCTCTGGGATCCAGAGGGGTCAGGAGGATCCCAGGTGACAGCCCCAAAGGGTGTTGGTTGTGACATGCAGGCAGCTCCAGAACTCCAGTAGCACAGGCAGAGCAGCCTTTGAAGTTCATGGGAGCTCCTCTGAGATCCTCCCAGGAGGTTTTTCCCCATCCAGACCCATCTCCCAGAGTCCCTGCCCAAGGACAAATGCCATGCTCCTCCCAATCTCCCAGGCTCTGAGATCCTGCTGTCTGCTGGCCCCTGATGTCCCTGCCAAGGTGGGATGTGTGGAAGCAGCATGTTGTGGCACCGGGATAATTGTGCCTAATTACACCAAAAGCCTCCAGGCACCTCTCAGTGTGGCTCTGACTCCGTGTCACACTCGCAGACACTGTACTTTTATTTCAGGCAGCAGAGAATAATCCTGCAGTCAATTACTCCCACTTTCGGCCTTTGTGCACTGCCAGGTATTTCAGACAGCATGAAAGACACTCTTAAAATATTCTGAATGACTGCTCCAGGCTGTTGCGAGCAAGCACTTAATACAATGCACAGGGAAAAAAAAAATAATAAATCTCTCTTTTGACTGGAGGAGTCAGTGGGCTGCATCCATGATGAGGCAGGAGCTGATCCTGCTCGGGCTGGGGAACGAGGGATCAGTGGAACAGCATCCACTGACACTGCACAGTTCAGGGCTACACTGGATCACTCCAGTCACGGTGCTCCTTTCTAATGTCACCTGCAGCAGAGGCAGAAAGAGAGCCAGGAAAGGAGCAAGTAGCTGAGAGGCAGCCAGGGCCGGAGCAGGGAGGTGCAGGACCCTGCTGCCACAGCTCCGGTGAACGCTGGGGTTTGTTTTTCCAGGCAGCTAAAATCACCAACCTCCTCAGCCAGCAAAGGCAGGGAGACACAGGGCCCCACACAGGACAGCAAGGAACAAATGCAGAGGCACAAAGGCTTTCTCAGCAGCAGATGCAGCGTTAGCAGGTTGGTTTGGCACCCCAGCCACGCAGAGACGGCCAGGCCACCGCTGTGCCACCAAACCAAGCCAGGCTGCATCAGCATCCAGGGCTCCCTCCACTGATCCCCACTGCTCCAGCACCTGCTGCAGGTGCCACAGAATGTCCCAAAGCCGGGGTGGGGATGCAGGAGCGGGGGGTTGGTCACACAGCAGCTGCTAAACCTCCCCTTTCAGACCTGACACCTCGTCCTCTCTGCTTGTGATGAGGAGAGGGACCAAACCTGTGGTATCCTGAACCCCAGCCAGGAGCAGGTCTGACCCCAAATTATCCTTCAGCCCCCACCCCCCCAAAGACACAGCAAGAAATTCCAGAAGGTCAGCAGCAAATGAGGTCTTTCCTTTGGAAAGGAGGTGGGAAGTTTCAGAGGCCTTTCAAAGCCAGCAGAAAATGTCTACTTTGAAATGCCTCTTGTCGTCACTTAAAAGAAAATACTGAAGTGTCAGCTCCGTGGCTGGGTGTGCAGATAACCTCTCAGGCCATCAAAACCCTCTGAGTCCCGCTCCAGGATGCTAAAAATAGCTGTGTGCACAATTAGCAGCTTTTGGGGCAATCTACAGAAAATCATAATCCACGACAAATCGATAGGATCAGCTTTCCCAGCGGCAACAGCAGAGGCCAGGGGGAGATCAAAGCAGCAGAGCAGGAGATCTGACCCTGGGAAGGGTGGCAGTGGCATGCCTCTGCTTCCACGGGGTGATCCCAAGGCTGTGGGTGCAGGGCAGCACCTCCCCAGCCGCCTGCACCACCCTGCTGCAGGGGCACATGATTAAAAATCTGATTAAAAATGCATGGCAGGCGCCGTGGCTGAGGCTCCCCAGCCGTGCATTTCGTGTTTAATCCGTGCTGGCTGTTTGGCCAGAGAGGATCTGTTACCTGCCTCTCCAGCTGGCCGCTGCCCCAGAGCTGGGATGGCCCAATCTGACGAGGAGTCTGCTCCTTTCTCACCCCTGCAGCACCCAGGACAGGCAAAACCGACTTCACAAGCCAGAGTTTGCTGCAGCCTTAAAAACAGTTTGGGCACCAAAAGCACCGATGGAGGCTGAATCATAGAAACACAGAATGGTTTGGGTTGGAAGGGACCTTAAAGTCCATCCCATTCCATCCCTGCCATGGCAGGGACACTTCCCACTGTCCCAGGCTGCTCCAAGCCTCAGTGTCCAACCTGGCCTGGGACACTGCCCGGGATCCAGGAGCAGCCACAGCTGCTCTCTCTGGTGATCCCCAGTGCCAGGCAGCTGGGCCTACTAATGCAGTTTCTTTCTGTAGTCATTCCAAGGATGAGCTATGTAGATTTGGCTCAGGAGAGCCTCAGGAATTTATGTGCTTTGAACTCCCTTCACAGCTCTTTCCCTCTTGCATCACCGGGTCATAAACAGGATGGTGCAGGCAGCACTGAGCTGATCTGAGTTTGGAGATCACCAGTGGCAGAGCTGCTCTCAGCTCCTTCCTCCCCCATCTCCTACTGATCCCAGGGATTGCCCCAAACCCCCGGGGGAACTCTCTGCGCATGGGAGAGACCAGTGCAGGCCTGGCCTGTTCTTCCTCTTGAACCTGGGCTGGGACAGGGAGATGGAGCCTCCAGTGTTGCTCAGGAAGGAGAGGGAAGCACTCAGGCAGCTCCTGAGCAGCCTCTGGAGCACGCTGGCTGGCTCTGGGGTGCGTGCTCCAGACCGGAGCGCGTTCCCCGCGCGCCCAGCAAGGACCATGGCAGTGGCAGCAGCGGGAGCAACCATGCCTCCAGGATCCAGATGAGAGGGGACAGAGCTCAGCCTGCTTCCTACTCAGAGAAAGCAGGAAAGCAGGTTTAAAGTCAAAGAGAATTATTCCAGAAATGCCTTCTGCCCCTGTCGAAATGCAACACGAATGAACGACACTCACCCACCGAGATGGCCAAGGTAAAAAAAGGGGCAGTTTATTTACAGACCTCGACATTTATGGAATTCCAACAGTGACCATGGATTGGAGGATGAAAATTTTCCTCTCCAACCACACTGGGCAACCCAACAGCCCATCAACAGTCTCCTCCTTGTGAGAAGAACGTCAACACGAGAGGACAGTAAACGTAAAAGAACAGTTAGGATAACTATAGATTGTTTATGTGAAAATCCGTGAGAAACTCACAAAAAGTAAAACATCAGAAGGCTGAAATGAACTTTAGAAAAACAGAGAAGAACAGGGTGACATCCCCCTGCCTGGAGGGCTGGGACAGGGCTGCCCACTGCCTCAGGCGATTTGGAACCTCGCTGATTGGGCTGTGCAGGAGCTCGCCCTGCCAGCACTTCCCTCCGGGCAGAATTCCCCTTTACAAATGTCACGGAGGGGATTGCTTCCCTGAGAGGTTTCCCGCTGATTTGTGTCGAAATACGACACAAATGAAAGACACTCACAGGCTGAGATGTCCAAGGCAAAAACAGGGGCAGTTTATTTACAGACCTCGACATTTATAGAATTCCAACAGTGACCATGGATTGGAGGAAGAAAATCTTCCTCTCCAACCACACTGGTCGACCCAACAGTCCATCAGTTCTCTCCTCCTCCAGAAAGGAATGCAAAACAATCACTGTTGACATGAAAAGTGCGTGAGAAGCTCCATCACAAAAAGTAAACATCAGAAGGCTGAAACAGAACTTTAGAAAAACTTTAGAAGAACAGGGCAAGAGATCTGACACAGAAAGCCTCACATGTGCTTTTTTGGGAGGGGGGGATGGACACATTTGGCAGTGGAAGCCACTGGGGAATGGTTTGTAGAGGTGAAAGCCCAAAAGCAAGGCAGGAAAGGCCCTGCCTAAGGAACACATCAGGGTGGGATGATTGATTTCCAGGGCAGGCGACGATTCTTCACGTTTCTGTCCCCCAAAAGCCAGAGGGTTTTGCTGTGTCACCTCCGAGCACTTTGAAGGCAGGGGATATTATCAGTGCAAAGCTGCTTTCCAGCAATGATCCACACAGAGCCTGTTGATAATCAGGTGCTTCATTTTGGGTGGAATGATCTCTTCTGGTGCTCCAATCACACCATATTCACCCTTCTCTTTCCACGCCTCTAATCTTCCCACCCTTCCAAAAAAGCCGGTTTCCCTTCAAGCATCTCCATCCCCTTCCACCCAAAAATGTATCAAAAGGCACCTTACCCTGTCCATTTCAAAGGCAGGTTATTATCTCTTTTTCTGTGTTTTTCAGGCCAACAAGAGGAGCTCAGCCTCCTTTCTGGCCTTGGCGTGCACATCCCAGTGGAGCATTTCATGAGAGGAGCGACCTGCAATCCAAGGGAGCAGATGTCTGTTCCCTGGCCAGAAGGAATCACCAGGAGAGACCTGAGCCTTTGAGACTTGGAATAAATTTTCATGCAGAAAATAGAAGACAGAGAAGCTCACAGAGAGCAAAGAGCAGAAAGCTTTTTTTCTGGTGTCGTGATGGGGCACAGCGATGCTGGGCCCTCCAACAGCTTGGCAGGAGATGCTGGGAGGCTCTGGTTGAATGCAGGCTGTGAGGAGGTGTTCAGGTTGGTGATGGAAGGTTGGGAAGTGGAAAATAACTTGTTCCCTAACTTCCCTGAGGTTTGTCTGGTCATGGGATGTCACAAACTTCCCAGTGCTCCGGTGTTCCATGTGTTCCATGCTGGGAGAGGCAGCATGGCAGACAGCTAAGGTCATAACAGGAGGCACCAGGGCTGGGTGATCCTTTTCCTAGACCAGACTTGCTCCAAGGGACCTTTTGGTATTCCCAGAATTTGGTTGCTCACTGTTTAAGCCCCGTGGTGGAGTGACGGTGAGTTTCTCTTAACACAACTTCTCCAAAACATTGGGATAGTGGGCAGGTGGCATTTTGAAAACCACCAGCGTGACTTTGGAGCTGCAATCTGGCTTCCAAGAGCCCTTTAAACAATCAGCATATGGAGAGAGTGGACACAACACTGTAGGCCAGGTCCTGCAGATGTGAAACTTCCCAGTGAGCGACTTGGTGTCCCCTTGCTGAGGGCTGCCAGAGCATTCCAGGCAGTGCCTGCAGTTTATACAGCAGGGAAAAGAAGGATCAAGCTGGGCACGTTCTGGTCCTGTGCTCCTGGATCCCAGAAATGTCCATGACAACACAAGACAAACACAGCAGCAAACAAGTAAACACCTGTGTGCTCTGCTGGGTACTGCACAGAGCAGGGGAAATGTGGATTTTGGGTGGCACTCTTCTCCAGAGGTTCCTGAAACTCAGGGATTTTCCACTGTGGATAGACTGCAGATCTAAGGAGAGTGGGGACAACTGCTGTGGGGTACAAATTCTAAGTGTTCAATCCGGGGAGGAGATTTGCCAGTCTCTATATTCCTCCCATTCATCAGCTTGGAAACATGACCTCTTAAAAGAAAACTTAAAAATGCCATTGCTTCTGCATTAAAAAAAAAGGGGGAGAGGAAAAAAAAAAAAAAAAAAAAAGGTGGGGGGAAGAAGAAAACAAAACCAAAGATAAACCAAACAAAAAACAAATCACAGAACCATTTATTACCATGAGGCATCTCTTCAAAATGTGGGTGTTCAGCACCTGGCAGCCTATTTTCCAAGGATGTACAGCAGCCACAAGGCAGGATTGGCTCCAGAGCCACTCGAAGGGGAGTGTCAGGACCAGGCTGCTCTGAAAAAAAAAGGGAGAAGAGAAAGGAGAAAATGACGGGGGAAGAATGGCAGGGCGTCTAACACTTTGCATCTAATGCCTCCACATGGCTGCAAGTGCCGTGGCAATTTGGCCCCGATAGCACGGATGGAGGGATGTTGCTAACATATTGCTTCCTTGTCAAATGTCTCACTGGTTTTGCAGCCAAGTCTCCTGCCAGCGAGGCCGCAGCAGCGCCTCTCCGCTACTTTCATATGCAAAGAGGTTGTTAACTCAATTGCCAATAAAATTCTAGTGGGTGGAGAGGAGGACATCTGCCTGTCTAGTCCTGTGCTTGCCAACATGGTTCTTTTATTCCTCCAGAAGCCGCGAGCTCCGACTCGAGCTGGTATTTTGACAAGCATTTCTGTTTTCCTGACACAATGGGCAAAGTGGGCACGGATCTCCCGTGCCACTCGGAATATGGTTTTTTTTTTCGGCGCCGTGATCTGCATCCCTCCCCGGCTGCGGCAGCTTGGGCAGCGGGGTTGGGTCTGACATGGGGGATCAGCCGCCTCTCCACATGACCACCGTGCCAGGACAATGTGGGGACCATGCCCTGCAGGGGCCATGGGGCTTGGGAAGCAGGGAGGAGGAGGGATGGGAATGGCGCCGAGGCAAACGGGAGCCGCAGACCTCGCATCGGGCGCCAGGCGATGCTGTTTGTGTCCAGGCCACGGCTTGGGGCTGCTGCAGCCCCAGGGGCCCAACTAAGGCAGGCTGCAGCCCCCTGAGGATGCTCCTCCAGAGAAGAGGGGGCTGACGGGGCATCTGTGCTCTTGGCAGGGTGGCAAATCCGCCCTGGAGCGAACCTGCGGCTGAAAACAGGAGGTCCCCACCGACTGGAGGTCACCAGCAGTGGGGTCGGTGGGCTTTGTCCCCTGGGACTCGTAGTCAGATTCTCCCCGTCCTTTCCAGGCCTAAATTTCCAGGTAATCTCTGCCTCCCTGGCTAAGGATGAGCCGCCCCCTTAGCGACGTGGTTCAACCTTGGCCAGAGGAGGCCGAGCGGCCGCAGGGATTTCTGCGGGAAAGGCTTCGGCACATCAGACTGTGCAGATGGCCAGAGCCAGAGTCTCTCAGGTATCACACAGGGCACAATCAGCTCTCCTCCACCCTCCTCCTCCCCCGGCTCGCCCTGCGTGCCAACCCTGCTGCCAAGCCTCATAAATTATCCCTCAGCTCTCCGAGCAGCGCGCCACGGAGGGTGGGGAGCCACGGTCCAACTGCTCCTGCAGCTGCCCAAGGGCACGGCAGGCACACTGCTGCTCTGCCTGCACCCCCAGAGCCCGACCCCTCCCCTGGGGAGGGGGCACCACCGACCTAAAGGATGGCTCATTTCACGCCTTTTAAACCAGACTGCCTTTAGCACAAAAAGAAAAATAACAGAGAAGTTTCTTGTCTCCCTGGGGAATGGCTGGAGACTGGAGCTGTTTTATTATCTGGGTTGGTTTGACATCCGAGAGGAGAAGATTGTGATCTGAAATCTGCAATGAGAAGGGGGCCGGTCCTTCCCCGCCTTCATAAATAAATGACCAAGGGGAGATTCATGTCACTTTGTTTTCATTTATTGGGCTGAAGGTTCATCTCGAGAACAAAAGATCAGGAATTTATTGTCTTGTTAACTGTCTGGAGGCTTTTAATAAGGTGCTGCGTTACCCTGACCATCTTACCGTTCTGTAATTTGATTATCCAGACGTTCTGGTTCTTAATTGATAATTAATTTGAATAATGTGCAAAGAATTGAATGATGGAAGGGAGAAAGAGAAACAGATGGTTGGTCTATGCAGCTAGAAAACATTTAACGGGGGAAAAACCATTGCATTTGGAGCATAACAATATACTTTGTTCATCTCTGGGAAGAGACAATGGCATATGTTGCGGCTCATGTCTTCAAACTTCTGCCCTGGTGACAGAGAGGAAGGGGAAGATGCTGCAACTGCAGCAGGAAGAGGTGGATGCCCAAATGTGTGAGGACTGGAGAGCTGGCAGATGTGAAATGTGGCATTGCTGTCCCTGGGAAGGAGAGATCTGGGCCATGCCCACGTTTGCTGGACGTGGTGCTGGTGTGGACCATCTCAAATTCCAGCTCTCCTTTAATGTGCCCAGCTGAAGACAGGGAGGTGTAAAGCTGTAGCATCAGGGGCTCTGTCTGGTTGCTGGGATCTGTGCATTTCACGTTCCCAGATTCATTCTTTGCCTCTGAGTATGTTACGAAGAAGATGCAACTCCAGGAAAGGGAGAGCAGGGAAAAGGGCACTGAAATGCCACCATTTTCCTCACCCCCTGCAACACCAGCCCCTACAGCCTCGCTGCCCCTCCCAGCCCCTCATTCCCACCTTCAAAATCCCCACCAACCTCTGGATAGGACGTGGCTGCCGGGGTTCCTGCAGGGGACACCAGTCCCTGCCAAGGCCTGTGCTCAGGAGCTGGTTCCAGCAGGGAGCTGTGGCAGCTGCTCCTGACTCTCTCCCTTCACCCCCTGACATTCCAGGCTCCTGATCAGGTGTTTTTCAAGCCATGGCCTCCAGAACTCTTCCTCCTGGGGTTTCTGGCTATCACATGGCTGAGGCTCCTCCAACTATGAGCTTTATGAAAGCATCTTTTCCTGGAACCTACACCCACTGTTTTTCTTTTTTCTTTTTTTTTTTTTTTTTCCTGAAGGGATGTTACTTAAATGTATTCATTCCTCCTTCAAGGGCAGACTATACTTATGGAGACAGCAGAGAGAGTTATGGCAGAAGGCAATTCAGGTTCCAGGAGGGAAAGAGGAGCAAACAAGCAATGTATTTTCTCCCATCCACCCACGGATGTCAAAGGCCCAAAGCCCTTCCCTCACTGGAAAGGTGAATCAGGAGCCCACGGACACGTTTGCTTTATTCTGTGAACAGTGCCACGCTGGCTCTGGGTCTGAAAGCAGCAAAGCTCTCTGCAGAGTGCTTTTCCCTTCCCTCCTCCAAGCTCAATCCCATTTTGCACGTGGAGGACGTGCAGAACTTATCCCCTCACCCTAATCTCCAAACCAGCAGCCAAACCAGTGCCCAGTGCTCCATCTCTATCCATGTGCTGGGATTTCAAAAGGGGTCCAGCCGAGGTGAGCAGGATGCCCAAGGTCAAACATCAAACACAATCCTTTTTGGTAGGGCCTACAGAAATCACTCCTTCCATTTTTTTTTTTTTTCTGGCTTTCCAACCCCTCCAGTGGAGTAAGGAACCAAAAAAAAAAAAAAAAAAAAAAAAAAAAAAAAAAAAAAAGAACCTGATTAAAGAGGCTCTCATCGATGCAAATGGATTGCAACGGTTTTTAAAGGAGTTAAAATTGCAGCCTGAACTACTTGGCAGAATCTCTGAAATCATTATTCTTTTATTCATAGCAGTAATAAATAATAATAAACCTAAACATCCCAATGGTCCCCACACCTCCTGCATCTCCCTAGCTGCAGATCCCGAACATGAATAATAATTACAGCTTATCAAATCAGCCCATGATTAGAGACAACAGAAAGACATCTCATATTGTTAACTTCCTCGCACAAGAGGGGAAAAAAAAAAATCAGGTCATGGGGGTATTAAAAATTTATATCATAGCATTTGACTTGACTCATCTCTTAAAAAGGAAAAAAAAGCCAGCATGTATTATGTATTTAGGCAATTCCTTTTAAACCCTCTCCCGAATGAGCACAAGACAGGCCAATAACTTGATAGATGGATGGCTCCATCCAGCCCCTGTGCATATTTTATACACACAGGCACGTGCAGGCACTTCCCGGGCACTCACACCTATATAAAACATCATACACACACACTGAGAGTGGTATAAATCTATTTATAGCCCTTAGCTGAAGGCAGATGCAGAGCTAATGTTTAAAAAAGAAAAAAAAAAATCCCTATGCAGAGATAGCATCTTATTTAAATCTGGCAGCCTTGGAAGAACAACTTTTTTGCCAATTTTTTTGTGGAGTCACAGCAACCTCAGCAGAGCTTGGTTCATTAGCTGCCTGATTCCTGTTTGTGTTTGCTGCTTGCCTTGTTTGTATCTCTTTCCTTGGGTCATTTTTCTGGCTTTCCTGGTCCAGAAAATACCTTGACAAGGGAAACAAGCAAGTCCTTGATGCCATGGAGCACAGAGGAAGGAGTGGAATAAATCAAGTCAGGCAAGAGGCTGAATTCTCATCTCATCTCATCTCACCTCATCCCTCAGGAGATCGTGAGATGGAACCAGCTCCTGCTTGGATGATTTTCAGGACCCGCAGTCACCTGCTGGGGCTGCACTTTTGCTTTGGCAGGGGAGCCCTGCAGAGCTGGGGTCCCTGTGGGCAGGACCCATCCCATTGATCCCATCCCATCCCATCCCATCCCATCCCATCGCATCCCATCCCATCCCATTGATCCCATCCCATCCCATCCCATCCCATCCCATCCCATCCCATCCCATCCCATCCCATCCCATCCCATCCCATCCCATCCCATCCCATTGATCCCATCCCATCCCATTGATCCCATCCCATCCCATCCCATTGACCTCATCCCATCCCATCCCATCCCATCCCATTGACCTCATCCCATCCCATCCCATCCCATCCCATCCCATCCCATCCCATCCCATCCATCCCATCCCATTCATCCCATCCCATCCCATTCATCCCATCCCATCCCATCCCATTCATCCCATCCCATCCCATCCCATTCATCCCATCCCATCCCATTGATCCCATCCCATCCCATCCCATTGATCCCATCCCATCCCATCCCATCCCATCCCATCCCATCCCACCCCACCCCACCCCACCCCCTGCCCTGCCAAAGGTGTGCTCGAGCACCTGCCCAGCTCGAGGGGAAAATGAGCAATTTCATTCAAAGCTGCCCAAGGCTGCCTCCACCTCGGTGCCCGCTCCAGCTGATGGAAGAAGCAGCCTCCAAATCTCCCTGGATGCCTCCTGGTTCTTCAGGTCTTGGCTCAGAGTTTTCTCCAGCCCATTACAACTGTCCTAAAACCCAACCAGAATCCTCACACCACTCAGAAAAATCCTTCCACGTGTTTCCGTGCAAAAATTCCCTTTCCATGAGAGACGCGGTTCCGTGTCCAAGGGTGTCAGCACCACATCTCTCCAAAATGCTGCTGCTGGAAATCTTGGAAAGGCAGAGCCCGCAGAGCGCTGCAGCAAATGTCTCTGTACACATGCCCTGGCACCAGCCTGCTCTTTTCAGGAGAGGTCAGCACATTTACATAGATGCTGTAATAGAGCAGCCGCCAAAATCTCCACTAAGATATTTTGAAAGCTTAAAAAAAAAAAAGAAAAATTAACACCCCCCCCCCAACCCTCAAATATATATTTTTTTCAACATCTGCAGTCAATGAAAGGAGAGATGCAAATCTGCTGTCATTTGCATGCAAATTTTTTTACATCAAATCAGTGACAGAATGCACAATAAACACACTTTAAATTGAAATATTCCACGTTCACTTCCTCCTAGCCTTGCCTGCAGCTGGGATTCAATTTTCATGCACGGTTCCACACAGGTGACCGTCCTCCAGTGGCTCTGAAACCAGGAAGAGTGTGGGAAAGATGGAATTACAGAGGCAAAGTAATTGCAACCAGCTCATGACTCAAAACCCAGCTGTCATGAGAGAGAGTAAAGATGAAGGTTCTTCAGAAATAAATGCTGTTGAAAGAGTCTGTATCTGTCTCAAAGCCTAAAGCATCCTTTATGATAATCACTAACATTTTGATCACAGGGAAATATGATAATCGCTCGCCCCGGAGTCCAGGCAATCAGGAATAATGGCAAATATCTCTGTAAGGCTTGTTTGCTCCGGGCTTTGAACAGCTCAGCCTGTGCACGGCGGCGCTGCAGGGGAGGGCAGCGCTCCCCGCCTCACCGCGGGGCTGGGCCGGGCTGGGCAGCTGGGGAAGGGGCTTGGCTTGGGCCACCTGGGAAGAGCAGCGGGGCTGGAACGGAGCTGGGCTCCCCCCAGGGCCCGCAGCCGCCCTTCTGTGCCCCGTGGCCAGCCCGGTTCCAGCTCCAGGCCCGTACATCCCCATTCCCCATCTAGTCCCATCCCCACCCCCAGCCCTGTATCAAGTCCCAGCCCCATCTCCAACCTCGTGTCCATCCCCATTCCCAACCCCATCCATCCCCATCTCCATCTCTCACTCCATCTCTATTCCCATCTCCATCCTCGTGTCCATCCCCATTCCCAACCCCATCCATCCCCATCTCCATCTCTCACTCCATCTCTATTCCCATCTCCATCCTCGTGTCCATCCCCATTCCCAACCCCATCCATCCCCATCTCCATCTTTCACTCCATCTCTATTCCCACCTCCATCCTCATCCCCTTCCCCACCCATACTCAACTCCATTCTCATCCCCATCCATCTCCACCCCTGTGTCCATCCCCAAACTCTTCTCCATCCCCATCCCCATCCCCATCCCCATCCCCATCCCCATCCCCATCCCCATCCCCATCCCCATCCATCTCTATTCCTATCTCCATCCCCATCCCCAACCCCATCCCTCCCCATTCCCATCCCTGCGTCCATCCTCATCCATCCCCATCTCCTTCCTCCACTCCCTCTCCATCCCTGCTGTTTTCAGCAACGTGCTCCAAGCTGTAGCTGGTGCTTCGCTTTTCCTACCAGGAGAAAACCCTTCCTGGTGCCTGCCCAAACCCCTTCCTGCTGTAATTTAAACCCTCTCATTCTTGACAGGTGTGATCAGCTGAATATTTATCTCCAGCAGCTCCCCCCCATCCCCGTGGCAGGGCACATCCATGGAATCCATCCCGCTTCCCCGGGGAGCGCCCATTCCCCGGGAGGGCAAACCAAAGGAGGCGCTGGGAAATCAGCCCTCCCTTGGGATGCCTCGGGTGCTGCTGCTCCCTGGTGCTGTGGGAGGAGGGCAGGTGCCAGGGCTGGTCCCGGACACCTGGCTGGGAGCCTTTGGAAGTGGCCTGGATGTGTCTCGGCCCCTGGGCAGCCGGAGCTGCTCGGCGGCAAAGCTTCACCATGACTCACACGCTGTTAAAAACCACGTTTTCCCCCCAAATCGCTGCAGCCCAGCCAGGCTGCAAAGGCGCTTCAGGCTGGTCTGGGAGACCTCCCTGGGAGTTAAGCACCTCCTGCCTGTGAGGAGTGAGGTGCCTTGTGAAATCCAGCCTCGGGCACTCCTCAGCTCCTCCTGGATCAGCCCGGGCGGGTCACCCGGACACAGGTCAGGGAAGCAGAGCTGCACACACCTTCTGCACCTGGCAAAGCCTCCGGGCACACACCAGAGAAATCCCAGCCGAATTCCCCTCAAAACCCCACTGCTGGTGCCCACTTGTTGAGTCACTGCATGTGTATTTTGACGGGAACTTCTCCAAAATTGCTGGGAAAAAAAAACCAACCCTATAACTGGAGAGGACACTTAGGAACGAGGCAGGGAGTGCATCAATGAGGCTGCGTGGAGCTCTTGCAAGCAAGAGACCCCTCCTTTATTTTCCTGACTCCTTTTGTACATTTTACAGATTGCCCACTCCAGAGGTGGGACCCTTGGGAACCACTGGTGATTTTCCAGAGACCATCACCGAAGCCCCTCCTCTGGGAACAGATGTGGGAGCTTCGGTAGTTTACAGAACATGACCTTGTGCCTCAAGACCGTGCCTGGGAATAGAATTCCCCAAAACCAAAACATGCAGGCACGAGAGCATGGCAACACAACCCAGCCCTGAAAGGGTCCCAAATTTGCCTGATTCCTATTTTTCTGTAAGAGGGAATGTCTAGGATAGAGCGGTGAGGAGTGAAGGAGCATCACCTGCCCCTGTGGGAATGGATGTGCTCTACTGTGCACACGCTATCCAAAGGCCATTTAAAATACAGAATGGCTGAGCTGCTTCTTTTTTCCTTTTTCCTTTTTCTCTCACAAGAAATGAGAAGCCCTGTTTGAGAACCTCCCCCTGTCGCAGTAGAGGGGACACAAGAGAATGACACTCACACACTGAGATGTCCAAGGCAAAAAAGGGGGCAGTTTATTTACAGACCTTAACATTTACAGAATTCCAACGGTGACCGTGGATTGGAGGAAGAAAATTGTCCTCTCCAACCACACTGGTCAACCCAACAGCCCATCAGCATTCTCCTCCTTGTGAGAAGAATGCAAACGTGAAAGGACAGTTACAACAACCATCGGTTGTTTATGTGAAAGCTGTGAGAGACACTCCACTGCAAAAGGTAAACACAGAAGGCTGAAATAGAACTTTAGAAAAAATTTTTAAAATACAGAGGAGAACAGAAAAACACCCCCCTTATCTGGCAGGTTGAGAGGATAATTGGAAACGCCCTGGTAGGGCTGACACATCTGGAGATACAGCGAGAAGCGGCAGGAGCATCTCGGAGACACGCACAGACTTAATAAATGTTGGGGGGGAGAATCTAATCATGGCTTTGCTGTCTCAACAGCTCCTTAGCTGAGGAGAGACACTTATTTTTCACTGGGTGTCCACTGTTGTTTAACCCTGTGAGAGCTCCCACAAAGCACCCGCGCCCCGGAGTGTCCCGAGTCAGCAGCGCGTCTGCCCAAGGTCTCCCCGGCAAACCTCGGCAGCTGCCCCTGGAAAAACCCAGATGCTGCCAGCTGAGGGTCAGCCAGAAAATATTTCCTCCCTGGCTTATGTGCCCAGAGGCTGGAAAAATGCTGTTTGTGGCCATCTTCCACCTTTGCTTGTCAAAAATAAAGCTTGAGCGCTGCTCAGGGCCTTCTGGAAAACCATCAGGGAAGCGCTGGCACCGGGAACTTGGAGGGAAGCAGGCAGTGTCCATCTGGTGCTTCACTCCTGTTTCCATTTCCCCTCACATTTGTTGGGCAAGGCTGAACTCCAGTATCTGGGTGCAAGGACAGGTCCCCACCACAGAGATCCCACGGGACCCTGCGGGCTGAGTCCTTGCTCTGGAGCAGACGTGCCAGCATGGGCAGTTATTCCGGATGAAGCACCATAAAAGCAATTCCAGCTCTATTTCCTTGTGCAGGAGCAGGTTCCCCTGCCCTTTGGCCTCCTGTGGAGTTTACATTTTTATGATAAAAACTTCTTTTAAAAAATGGTTGCACAACCTCAAGCACGGGCCCCTCGGCTGGCTTGGGGATGGCTGTGCTGGTTATTTGTACAGAGGCTGTGGAAAATTCCTGGATGGATGTGTGGAGGATGGACACAGAGCTGCATAGGCTTCCCCACCACTCAAGGAGCCACCCTCCATGATGGATTGAGGTCAGCAATGGGGATATTTTGTCTCAGAGGTCCCCAGTCTGTGCACCATGCAGACTCGTGGTGGGTGTGCTTGCACAGAATCATGGAATCACTGATGTTGGAGAAGGCCTTGAGTCCCACCATGAATGAGCACCACCATGCTCACCAATAAACCATGTCCCCAAGTGCCACATCGACTCCTTTTTTGAACTCCTCCAAGGAATGGTGACTCCGTTCCAGATCCTGCACCATCCCTGGCTGCATCCCCCATGGACAGCAGGGAAGGGCCCAAGCCCAGTGTGGAGAAATCCAAGCAGCTGGAGCAGAGGAAAAGAAAAAAAAAAAATCCTCTCCCCTTTTCCAGGAAAGCGCTTTCCAACCTGACTGCTGTAGTTTTTGTTTATTAAACACAGGTTTGGGGAGGAAATGCCTCGCTGTGGTGACAGGCAGCGTTTCCAAGGTTATCCCGGAGAACAAGGCAAGACAAGAGCCGTTTGTCATCCCCATAATTAGAGAGAGCACGTTGGCAGATTAGCATTGAGCAACATTTACATACTGAGATGTGGCCCTGGCCAAATAAAGGGCTCTCTCTGTCACCTTGCAGCAGGCAGGACTCTGCTCACACTCCTGCATCAGGTCATCAGCTTTCTGGAATTTGCTTTCCCTGCTTCTCCTCGCATCCCAGAGGTAAATTTAAGAACAACCTCCCTCCACCACCTGGGTTTCCTTGGGTTTGCTCAGCACTGGCAGCAGCTCAAATTCCAGACCGGGATGCCTGGCAGGGAGCGAGCATGGGATGGTCACACAGCATTCCCAGCTTCCTCAAACCACCTTCCACGAAATGCTCCACCTCCCCTTCCCTTTACCCCCCTCCCAAAAATCCAACCCTGAGCCCAGCCACTCCCAGCTCCACCACATCCATTTCCCAGGTTCCCAGACTTAACTGTCGAGGCTGCAGACACATTTATTATCTTTTTTTTGCCGTGCCATCTGGCATTTGTGTATCAGAAGAAGATTATATCTATGTCAAACGGGAAAAAATATCTCTCCCTCTAACAGTTGTAGAAGCAAGGGGGAGAAAAAAAAATACATTAAAAAAAAATTAAATCCCGTGGACCATATGGAAGATTTTTTTTTTCTCTCTTAAGTGATCTATCTTGAGCAATTAGGAGGTGTCACAGCAGATCCTGGGCTCACTGGGAGAGGAGCAGGGTGGCAGCATCAGGCTACCTGAGTCACTGCCACCGCCACCACCTGAAATAGCCCGGGAACACGAACTACCCCCTCTCCTCTCCCAAAACGGGGGCAGAGGGGCAAGCGAGAGGAGAGGGAACAAAGCGGGACAGCTTGCAGCACGCCGAGTGAATCAGAGCAATGGCCTTTCTTTGCCTTTCGGGCTTTTATCATCGCGCGTCTTGCGAAAGCAAGAGGTGTGAACCCGCCGTGGAGCAGGGCCAGGTTTGCAGTGCCTGCTCCGTGCCTCCCCGTGCCGGGGAGAGTGGAAAATTACCGGCTTCTCCTCCCAGGGCTGCCACACGGGCCGGGCAGGGCCAAGGAACCAACTGCTGGTATGGCCTGGAGAGCACCCAGAGGAGCCAGCGCATCCTGGAGTGTGTGCCACAGGGACAGGGATGTGCCACAGGGACAGGGATGTGCCACAGGGGACAGGGATGTGCCACAGGGATGTGCCACAGGGGACAGGGATGTGCCACAGGGACAGGGATGTGCCACGGGGACAGGGATGTGCCACCGGGACAGGGATGTGCCACAGGGACAGGGATGTGCCACAGGGACAGGGATGTGCCACAGGGATGTGCCACGGGGACAGGGATGTGCCACAGGGGACAGGGATGTGCCATGGGGACAGGGATGTGCCCACAGGGATGTGCCACGGGGACAGGGATGTGCCACAGGGGACAGGGATGTGCCATGGGGACAGGGATGTGCCCACAGGGATGTGCCACGGGGACAGGGATGTGCCACCGGGACAGGGATGTGCCACAGGGATGTGCCACCGGGACAGGGATGTGCCACAGGGACAGGGATGTGCCACAGGGATGTGCCACCGGGACAGGGATGTGCCACAGGGGACAGGGATGTGCCACAGGGATGTGCCACAGGGACAGGGATGTGCCACGGGGACAGGGATGTGCCACCGGGACAGGGATGTGCCCACAGGGATGTGCCACGGGGACAGGGATGTGCCATGGGGACAGGGATGTGCCACCGGGACAGGGATGTGCCCACAGGGATGTGCCACGGGGACAGGGATGTGCCATGGGGACAGGAATGTGCCACAGGGACAGGGATGTGCCACAGGGATGTGCCACGGGGACAGGGATGTGCCATGGGGACAGGAATGTGCCACAGGGACAGGGATGTGCCACAGGGATGTGCCATGGGGACAGGAATGTGCCACAGGGACAGGGATGTGCCACAGGGATGCACCACAGGGACAGGGGTGTGCCACAGGGACAGGGATGCACCACAGGGACAGGGGTGTGCCACAGGGACAGGGATGTGCCACAGGGGTGTGCCACCGGGACAGGGATGTGCCATGGGGACAGGGATGTGCCACAGGGATGTGCCACAGGGACAGGAATGTGCCACAGGGACAGGGATGTGCCACAGGGACAGGGATGTGCCACAGGGACAGGGATGTGCCCAGGGGACAGAGGTGTGCCATGGGGACAGGGATGTGCCACCGGGACAGGGATGTGCCACCGGGACAGGGATGTGCCACAGGGATGTGCCACGGGGACAGGGATGTGCCATGGGGACAGGAATGTGCCACAGGGACAGGGATGTGCCACAGGGATGTGCCATGGGGACAGGAATGTGCCACAGGGACAGGGATGTGCCACAGGGATGCACCACAGGGACAGGGGTGTGCCACAGGGACAGGGATGCACCACAGGGACAGGGGTGTGCCACAGGGACAGGGATGTGCCACAGGGGTGTGCCACCGGGACAGGGATGTGCCATGGGGACAGGGATGTGCCACAGGGATGTGCCACAGGGATAGGGATGTGCCACAGGGACAGGGGTGTGCCACAGGGACAGGGATGTGCCACAGGGACAGGGATGTGCCACAGGGACAGGGATGTGCCCAGGGGACAGAGGTGTGCCATGGGGACAGGGATGTGCCACCGGGACAGGGATGTGCCACAGGGACAGGGATGTGCCACAGGGATGTGCCACGGGGACAGGGATGTGCCACAGGGATGTGCCACCGGGACAGGGATGTGCCACAGGGACAGGGATGTGCCACAGGGATGTGCCACCGGGACAGGGATGTGCCACAGGGGACAGGGATGTGCCACAGGGATGTGCCACAGGGACAGGGATGTGCCACAGGGATGTGCCATGGGGACAAGGATGTGCCACCGGGACAGGGATGTGCCCAGGGGACCAAAGGTGTGCCCAGGGTGCCTTTGGCTCGGCAGGGTGGGCACAGCCCCTCCTGGTTTGGCAAGGTGTCTCCATGGGCACCTCCTCACCAAGAGCATCTCCCGCTGCATCCTCCAGCTGGCAGAGCACAGGGAGGGGAAGCACAGCCAGCACCACCCAGGAAAAGTCCTGGTGGGAAGGTGGAAGTGCCAGCAGGGGAGATGCAGGTTCCTCCTTTCCCAGGCCGGGGCTGGCAGGGGAGCAGCTCCGGTGGGGAATGGGGCTCCGCCGTTGCCCAGCCTGGAGCAGCGCTGGGAACGCGGCTCCTGCCACGCCCTGGCAGAGCAAGCGGGCTCAGACCCACACCGCACAGGCAGCCCGGCCCCATCCTGCTGGGACACGGGGTAAACAAAGGAAATACCACAAAATCAAACAGCATCGCTGCCCAGGGCACAGCCAGCCCTCTTCCCCTACTCCTCCAGGGAAAGGCTCCTCGCCTCCTCCCCTTTTTCCTCCTTCCACCATTGGTGCTCTTCCCTCTGGGAATCGGTCCGGCCCAGTATTCACTCTACCCCCAGCCCCCCAGAATTCCCCCCGGGTTTGGGCAGTGCCAGCCAGAGCCGTTTGCTCCTTTGCTGTGATTTGGGCCGGCAGATGTTTGCTGCTGTGGTGGCGGGAGGGAGCAAAGCTCCAGCTGCTCTCCCCTCTTCCTGCTGTGAAAGTTTATGCCATTTTATTTTTATAAAATTTTATAATTTTTACCAGTTATTTTTACCAGGAAATCCAGCTGTGGTCAGAGCCCTCCTGGCAGCTGCCCAGCCCATTGGGGTGAGAAGCACCAAAACCCGCTGTTCCAGCACCCCACACCGTGCTGGGCTCCCTGCCGGGTACCCTCCCTCTGCCCCCAACATCCCCCACATCGGCATCCCTGCAGAACCTCCCGTGGGGCAGGGACGTGCCAGGGGCTGCCCCCAGAGCTGCTGTCCCTGCCCATCCCACTGCAAACACCCACGGTGGCATCTCTGCCCTGGGCCAGGTGCCACTGACAACAGCCTGAGTCACCCAGGATGGCTCGTTGGGGCTTGACCGCGTCACCCCGGATTTTGGGGAGAGGTGGGAAGCAGCCAAGGGGCAGAGAAGCAGCTGAACAGCAGCAGGATCATTTAAAGGGCTCCAGCCTCCTCTGCTCTGCCCCAGGAACACAGGAGCCCCACGCTGAAGGGTGCCCAGCCCACCCTGCCCCCTGTGCTTACAAAGGACAGGGGAGCCAGCCAGGTGGGGCAAAAAATTTCCATCAGTGTCTTTTCGTTGTGTAAACACTTTTGGAAGTAAGGAATAAGCATGAAAGTCCTGCTACCAAGCCAAGGTTGGTTATGATCCATCCTGCACCCAGGGAGAGAAGATCCCTGCTGGGGTGCACCCTGTTCAGACTGCTCCCTGTGGCTCTGGGGCTGAGGAAGGGGGGCTGCCAAGTTGGCTTAGCAAAGCTGGTAAGCAAACCCTCAGAAATAACTTGCCAGATAAGTGTCCCAGCAGAAATGTTCCTTGTGGCTTCCTTGTTTAGGCTTCCCCATCCTCCCCAAGGATGCACCTGGAGCCTGCTCCACGCTCCAAACCCCCCTCTTTGGGGTCACTTGGAGAGCTCTCACTGTGGAGAACCGGACACTCATTCCTATCTTGACCTCTCTGTAGAAGCCTCTCCAAACTCACTCATTCCTCTCTTTGGTTACCTTAACCAAGGTTTCCAACATTTCCCATCCCCAGTTTGCTCTGGCAGCCCCAGCAGTGAGTCCCCTGCCCTTCTACACCCAGATTCTCCTTTTCCCATCTGGCCTTTCATTAGAAAAGCCCTCTCCCCTGGAAAATCCCAAGCTCAAAAATCCCTGGCTCCAGCTCCTTCAGAGCTCCTCCAAAGCTGCAGTTTTGGGCAGGAGGTCTCCTTCCCCAGAAGCATCCTTGCTCTGCATTGGAACTCCCCATCCTGCACAGCCAGGAATTGAACCCCAGGCCTGTGAGCCCTTGCCCTGCAGAGCTGCTATTCTGCAGGAAAATAAGGGGATGAGAGAAATGAAGAGGGATGAGGGGAGGATGGATGTCAGCTTGGGAACATCTGAGTGGAAATGAGAGCTGGCAGTCAGCAAGGATCCCAGTTCTTTATCTGTTATCTGTTTTGTTAGATTTTATTTCTGTTCCAGAAAAACTGGGGGGGGGGGGGGGGCATTAGAATAATTTCCACTTCAAAAGTGGGCTGTGATTTTGAAATGAAAATTGAGACTGTCCCATCCCCAAAGGCTGAAGTGGGATGTTTTGACAGACCCTTTTTTGTTTGTTTGTTTGTTTTTGTTTGGTTGGTTTTGTTTTTACCTCTAGGGCCCTTTTGCCTGGAATCAATACATCCCTGCAGCGAGCTCTACATTTGACAGGCAGCAACTTTTCACCAGCTGAACATCCCCTTAAATCTTCATCAGTCCAGGACAAGGCTCAGTGGTGCAGTGTTCCCATTGAGGTCCCTCTGCCCTTGGGGGCCGTTCCCTCCCTCCTCAGCGATTCCTCAGGGAATGTCACCTGGCAATCCCCACAACTCATTAGCACTTAATATGCAGCGAGAGGAGCTGGTACCTACCCCTCCCATCCAAAATAATCTCCCAATGTTTGAAAATAAACGGCAGAAATATGTCCCAGCAGGTGTTACCTCTCCAATGTTGTCTTGTTTGTAGCCAGTCACAAGACAACATTCCCATAACGCCAGAGGTAAGCAGATGGCCCTTATTAATTTACATCGTAAATACAGCTCTAATGTGTACACTGAGAAGCCACTGCTGTGGGAGGCAGCTCTACCTGGCTCACAGGGAACATCAGAGCCCAAACACTTCACCTGCAGTGAGCAGCGGTGCCGTGTCCCTCCTCTGGTTCCCCACGGGAGCTCCCTGCCTTTTTCCAGCAGCGCCGGAGCGGTTCCGCCTCTCCCCACAGCTGTCAGTCGGTTGCCCCCAGGCACCAAACTGGAGAAAATTGCACCCAAAGTTATTAGAGGCAGCAAGACTGCAGGCAGCATCAACACAGCATATGTCCCAAAGTAAACAGATTGCGTGGAACCTTCCTGAGCATGCTGAGGGGCCGCGGTGCCGACAGCGCTCTTCCCGAGTGCCGAGCTGCCGGCGGGAGGGGGACGTGCTCTGGGAAGGAGCTGGGGGCTCCCCCCAGGGCCACAACCTGCAGCTCTGCTGCTGCTGCTGCCTCTCCCAAAGCACTGCTGGAATGGGGAGCTGGAATGGGGAGCTGGAATGGGACGCTCTGGAATGGGGAGCTGGAATAGGATGCTCTGGAATGGGGAGCTGGAATGGGACGCTCTGGAATGGGACATGCAGGAATGGGGAGCTGGAATGGGACGCTCTGGAATGGGGAGCTGGAATGGGATGCTCTGGAACAGGGAGTTGGAATGGGACATGCTGGAATGGGGAGCTGGAATGGGATGCTCTGGAACAGGGAGTTGGAATGGGACATGCTGGAATGGGGAGCTGGAATGGGATGCTCTGGAATGGGACGCTCCAGAATGGGGAGCTGGAATGGGATGCTCTGGAATGGGGAGCTGGAATGGGGAGCTGGAATGGGATGCTCTGGAAAGGGGAGTTGGAATGGGACGTGCTGGAATGGGATGCTCTGGAATGGGGAGCTGGAATGGGACACTCTGGAACAGGGAGTTGGAATGGGACATGCTGGAATGGGGAGCTGGAATGGGATGCTCTGGAATGGGACGTGCTGGAATGGGGAGCTGGAATGGGATGCTCTGGAAAGGGGAGTTGGAATGGGAAGCTATGGAGTGGGACATGCAGGAATGGGGAGCTGGAATGGGACGTGCTGGAATGGGGAGCTGGAATGGGATGTGCTGGAATGGGGAGCTGGAATGCGATGCTCCGGAAAGGGGAGCTGGAATGGGACACTCCAGAATGGGGAGCTGGAAAATCATGGAAGGTGCTCTCCTGGCCAGGCCACCCGGCCCATCCGGGAATGATTGGGGCTGGATGGAGAATTATCAACACAGATGGGTTTGCACTGGAAAAGCTCCATCCCATCTCCCCCTCCCAGCCCGCCCTTCCTCTCCTTTGCAAAGCGACACAGTCGAAAATTGGTGAGTTTTTAATTTTTTCAAGATTTTTTTTTTTTTAAATTCTGGAAAGAGTCACAAGTGAATGGGCAGCAAAGGGAACCCTACATCACCCAGGGATCTAAAAGATATAACTTTTTTTTTTGCTGAAGGTGGTTCTGAGCTGGGGGAAGACCAGCCCACCCTTCTTGCTGTAGACACTGTGGCAACAGAGAAGGAAGGACACCCCAAGGACTGCAGCATATCCTCCATCTCCAGCCTGCCAGGAGCATCCAGCCTGCCTGGAAATCCCTGTCTAATGCAGGGGCTGACCCCAAATCCAGCTGCCACCCATCCTGCTTGGAATTCTTGGAAGTGTTGCTTCAGAGGCCTTGTCCCCAATGTCACCAGTGTTCAGCAATGGCTGTGAGCACTGAGGGTAAAAAACCCAACCAGAGAGCACAGAGGAGGCTGTGATGGGAGGTTCATGGCACAATCTCATCCCTGCAGGGTTTAAAATCCATGTGCCATCAGATCTGAGCAAGGGGAGCCCCACATCTGGGGCAGCACCTGCCCAGTGCCCCCTTCTCCTGCAGCCACCCCAGAGCCCACAGCGAGGGCTGGACACAGGGGAACATCACCCACACTGCAGAGTCTGCACTCGGGAGAGGAAACTCCCTCCAGCTGCCAGCTCTGGCTGATAAGACAATCTCCTTTCATCTCTTATTGCCTCTCACTCCACCCCTTCATTCTTTATTCTCCTTTTGGTTGTTGCACCCAAGGGCCCCGTGCTGCCCCGGCTGCCCTGCGTCAGGCTGACGTCAGGGAGGCAGCCAGGGCCACCATCATGGGGCTTCTTTCACAACCTGCCTGCCCTGGGGACTCTCATTAATCAAGATCTGCAGATAAGGGCCCTGCAGACGCTGCCAGCAGTGCCAAGGGAGCCCACACCGGTTTTTCTCAGAGCAGGAACAGGGTGAGCACGCTGGGAAAGGAGGCTGGAAAGGGCAGGGACAGGGCTGCAGGGGCTCCAGGTGTGTGCACGGTGGCAGCACTGGGCTTGGAGAACCCGCTCCAGTGGAAGGTGTCCCTGTCCATGGCAGGGGAGGGGAATGAGATGAGCTTTAACCTCCCTTCCAACCCAAAACCCTCTCTGATTGCTCCAGGGTTGGCACAGGACCTTCTGCATCCACCCTGGGACAAAAAAATAATGGATTTGGCCACAAACCTCTGGCTTGGGCAGTCCTTCTATTTATCCATCCCATCCTGCTGGCTCAACACTCAGCTGTGGATACTGAGCATCAGCCCCATCAGGAGACATCAGAGGCATCCCACATCCACATGGCAGTGAGAGGAACAAGTCTTCCATTTTTCCCCTCCTCTTGGAGGTCTTTAAAAAAGAAAAGGGAAAAAAAATATATCTTTAAGAGTGTCCCAGCCTCCTTCTCATTCATGCCTGCTACTAGCTGGAAAACAAGGATTACCTTAGCTGCTGGATTTCTCTTGCTCAAGGACAGTGATTTGCAATCACTCCTGGCATGGCTTTGTGCCAAGTGCTGGCCCAGCCCTAGTTTTAGGAAGAGGGCATAAATTTAGGGCTCATTTCGAGCCACAACCCTCATTTGCAGAACGTGACCCCTCCTTCCTGCATAATGAAAATCCATTCCTTGTCTTGGGGGAGTTCATTACAGGCAGAGGAGACCAGCGTGGTTTGCACATGGAAAAGAATTACTACGAGACACTTCTTAAACCATTTTTTTTTAATTGATGTGCTCCCAGTCTCCTGTTTGCTGGTGGGTAATTAAGTCAATTAACAAGCATCTGTTTATTTATTTCCCTCATTGATGGATGTAAGCAGTTTGGGTAGCAGTTTGTAACAAGGGCCTGCTGCAGCTTGCCCGCCGATCCATGAATATTCAGGCAATCGCTGCACTCCATCTACAGGACCTGCTCCTCCACCTCCAGGAACCTGAGAATCAGCTCCAGGGTGGCCAGGGATGGGAGAGACTGTGCCAGCCTGGGGCTGGGCTCCTGCCCTTGGCTGGACAGGGCTTGGAGCAACCTGGTCTGGTGGAAGGTGACCCAGCCCATGGCAAGGGGTGGAACCAGACGGGCTTTAAGGATCCTTCCATCCCAAACCAGCCTGTAATTCCTTGATTCTAAATTCCCTCAGATGCCCTCAAAGTCCTCTTGGGGCTGTTTTTGCCTCCCTCCTGCAGGCCAAGGCTTCAGCATCCTTCAGAAAGCGTTTGAGGGATGGAAAAACAGCACCCGTCTGTGCTGAGCCCACGGGGAGATGCTCAGCTCTAACCCCTCACCCCAAGCACGGCACTCCTCTCCTCCCCACAGCCCTGTGCCTCCCGGAGGGCTGGGGGAGCAGGAGCCACCAGGACAGCCGCAGCTCCCTGGGAGATCATCTACCTTGGGATCATCCACCAAGCCCTGGGGTGTTGTATTCCTTAGGGAATGGTCTTCCCCTCGAAACCCCCCTCAGAGACTGTAACCCTCAGTCCGACCCTACCTTTCCCTTATCTCTAGCCTGTGGCTCTCTGCCAGCTATCCCATCCCAGACAGAGACTAGATAAAAACCCCTGCTCCTCCATCTTCTCCCTCTTTGCCCCTGGGACCCCTTCAAGAATAAAGCCTTGGAAACACCCGGAGGTAAGGAGCCTCTTTTGGATTTCTTCTCCCTATCCCGAAGCCTACCCCCGCAAAGCTCCCCAAAATCTGAGCTAACATTGCGGCCAGGGGGGCAGGAAATGGGGGGTAAAACTTCACTGGGGGTCTCCCCGGGAGCTTTTTGGAGCACCACGGGCACCCCTGTCCCCGTCTCCTTTGCGAAACGCGCCCCAAAGTGCCCAGAGCCAAAGGTTACGGCGACATGGACCAAACAACTCCCAGCGCTGCCTTCAAAGAGTTCTTTAATCACAGGCAGCACAATGAAGGAAGCCTCGGAGCCAGAGAAAAAGGGATGAGGCAGGCTCTGAGCAGAGCATTCATCACGGCGAGAGCAGTTTTGCAGGGGCGCATCTGCTGCTGACTCCTCTCCTGCAGACACACCGGTTTTATTGCCGTGTCAGCAGCGGGGATGTTTCCTCCCTCCCGGAGCCGAAAGCCTGCAGCGCTGCACACGCTTGTTTTCCACCAGCTGGGGAGGGGAAAGGGATGCTCCCGGACCGGGGAATTGCCATCAGCAGCTCGGAGGAGGCTGCACCAAAAGCGGCTGTGGGGCTCCCCCACCCCCTGCCTGCGTGCCTGGGAGAAGGGAGGGCAAGGCTCCTAAAGCATCCTTTCGAAATTCCTCGGGTTTGGCAAATTAATTAGTTGAAATGAGCAATTAGAGCTGGGTTTAGCACTAGCTCTTTGCGGCTCTGCTGGATGGCTGCGCCTTCCCCTCTCCCGTTCCTCAAACCAGAGTTTTGGGGTTTTACAGGAAAAATCATCAGGGTTGGGAGTGAAGTCAGGCAGGGAAGGAAACAGGGATGGCAGCGGTGAGGGAGGGCACAGGTGGGAGGGTCATCTCCAGGGTGCAGGGAGATGGTCAGCCTCGTTTCTCCATGGCACTGGAGACTTGGCCAAATCCTGCTTTTGGACATCTCCAGGGTGGCTGGAGCTGCTCGGCCTCGTTTCAGAGCTCACAGAGATTTGGCATCCACTTTTGAGACACCTCAGAAAAGCCCAACAAGAGTCCCAGGAAAAACACCTCCAATTTACAGCAGAGCAGGAGGGATCCTAATAGCAATAATAACAGTAATGATAATTGGGTGAACGTTTGCTGTAATGAACTGGCTGCAGCCCAAAGCTGCTTAATAGACTCAATTTCCTTGTGACAACTGAGCGAAGGCACTGGAGAAATTCACATCCCATGGCTTTGCTGATAAATCAAAGATCCCTTCAGGGCACTGCAGAGCTGGGAACCTTTCCTCTACCCGTGCTGACCCCAGAGAAGCCACACTCAGTCATTGGTGCCTCATCCCTGGCAGTGTCCCAGGCCAGGCTGGACAGGGCTCAGAGCAACCTGGGATAGCAGGAGGTGTCCCTGCCCATGGCAGGGGGTGGGATGGGATGGACTTTGAGATCCCTGCTCACCCAAACCAGTGTGGGATCCCAATGTTTCACAATAATTACATGCTCTGAGCCCCCCCTTTCATTCTTTTTAGAATCCCTGGAAAATAACTGATGAAGACATTTTCCTGGGCAAATGAAATGATGTGCCTCCCCCCCCCAAGGAAATAAGTTCTATTCTGAACCTTTTCCTTAATCCCACACAATCTGAGAGACAGTTGATTTATAGATTTTGGAGGCTCTCTTTTCTCCCACTGCTGCCAGGAATGAAATGGATGGTGCACACCCAGCCCTGGCTGAGGTTTCAGAGCATATGCTGAGCATTCCCCGTGTCCCCCACGGACAGGGAGGGGAGGATTGCAAACAGTACCTGGGGCTCAGAAGATGGCATGGAGGAGGCAAATCCTGAGCACAGAAAGGGATACTTGATCTGAGTTCCAGGGAGGAGAAGGAAAAAACGTGGATGGTTTTGGGGGCCTTTACAGTCCAGCCCAAATAGGGTCACTCTCACAGTTATTGATTACCTCTGCCTGATATCCTCCTCTCCCCAGCCCTTTACGCGTGGAGCCAACCCAGAGCAGATCCAGCAAGGATGAGACCTCTGGAAAACACAGAGAGAGACAGGGAGAGGGGGTGAGATATCCCATCACTGCATCCCTGCCAGAGCTGCACCCCAGTATTCATCAGGAGAGAAACAAACCTCAACCAACCAACCAAAACAAACAAAAGCCTGCTCCCCCAGAAAAAAAAAACAAAAACAAAAACAAATAATAAAAGAAACCCCAGCTCTCCCTCCACAAAAACCCCAAAACTCTAGCCCCCTCAAAATACAGTGCTCGCAAAGAAACAAAACAAACAAAACAAACAAACAAAAATAAAAACAAACACTCAACCCCCCTAGAAACCCAGCCCTCCCCAAAAAAAACCCAGAAAACCACCAACTCCAAAAAAAAAATCCCCAAAAATATCCCCAAACAAACAAACCCACCCTCAGAAAACCCCGAAACAATGAAACAAAACCCCCAACCCCCCTAAACCCAAAAACCCACCCCAAAATAAAACACAAAAAAACCCAAAAACCCTAGAAGCAAACAAACAAATGCAAAATGAGACCAAACCTCACCCCAAAACCCCCTCAAAAATAAAAAACCTCCTCCAGAAACCACCCTACCCCCCCCCAAAACCCCAGAAAAACCTTCAACACCCCAACAAAACAACAGGTTTTGGTTTGAACATGGAAAACTCTCTGCAGGGAAGGGAGATGCTGCTACCCACATCCATCCTGGGCTTCCCAACAAACTGTCCTGGGACAGCACCTACCCTTGACCAAATCTGTGCGTGTCCAACACCTCCTGGTTTTGTTTTTTTCAGCACAGCACTCCCAGCTGCTGAATAAAACCCTCCCATGGCCATTTCTCAGGGACATCTCATCCTTCCTGGAGCACGGAACCACCCAGGCCTTGCAGGTGTTTGGAGCTGCTGCCCCGTCAGGGAGGAAGGGGCTGCTCCAGGCTCCCATTGAACAGGAACGAGAAATAATCCTCCTGGCATCACCTCATCTGGCCTTGCCTCTGCTCCAGCTGCTCCTGCCTCCCTCCCAGGGGTGCAGCTGCCTTGGAAGAGCTCTGGGTTGGAGGAGGAGAGATTCTGGCATTTGTTCCCCTCGGTGCTCCTCACGCTTTCTGGGGTGGTAAGGTTGCTGACACCGCAGCGAAGGCAAACACCCTTTTCCTGGATCTCCCTGTAGAAGGGACTCAGGGGAGGGTTTGAGGGAGCTAAAACTAAAAAATAAAAATAATTAAACCCCCTAATTAAGCTGGAGGCACCAGCACATCTCATAACAGGGTCCCTGTGATACCTGGGGTTTAGGGTGTGTTAAAAGCCAACAGGGCTACAATCCTACAGGAAACTCATACTGCTGCTTCCTCAGCTCCTGCCACGGCTTTGGGTGAAACTCACATTCCTGTGGGAACAGTGGAGACCTTTGGGACCATCTGGAAATCATGAAATCATGAAATGGTTTAGGTTGGAAAGGATCTTCAGACATCACCTTGTCCCACCCCCTGCCATGGGGAGGGACACCTTCCATTATCCCAGGTGGTCTCAACCCCATCCAAACTGGCCTTGGACACTTCCAAGGATGGGGAGTCCACAGCCTGGACTTGCTCCCTGTTTTCTTGGTGCCCAGAAATTCTCTCACAGAAGATATGGACTTTCCCTTTGACTCAGCACTACCATGGACATTGCTCTCTCAGAGAATTTCCCCAGATATGCTGCTGCTGCAGAAGGTGCTGAGGCTGGACTGGCAAACACACTGAGGGCTGGTACAGGCTGAGCTTGGAAAGGGGAGAGCAGAACCCTCAGCTTTCGGGCTACAACAGACAGAAATCACCCTGATGTCCACGTGCTCCCCAGGAAAAAACAGAACCATGTTGAAAACAGCCAATGTTAGAAGAGAACTTCCAGAACAGCCCTTGCAGTGACTCCAGCAAGGATGGTGGGTGGGAGTATCAGCCTCGAAATGTCCTTCCCAATTAGGTACAGACCTGATGGCCTGAGGGGTATCTGGGATGCCTCCCTGGAGGTTTGGAGATCCCATCTCCTCTTACCTCTACACTTGAGGGGAGGGAGCTCTCAGCACTCCTTCCTTCTCCTCCAGCTGGGAGCAGGTGCTGATGCTTCTCTTCAGTACACTGGGTGCTCCAAGCTGCCTCCTCCACCCTCACGGACGAGCTTTGTGTCTGGCTGCAGCCTCCAGTGCTTCGGGGCTGGATCACAGCACCAGAGAATCCCAGAATCCCAGAATGGTTTGGGTTGGAAGAGACCTTAAATCCCATCTGGTTCCACTGCCCCAGGTGGAGTGTGACACTGCCATGGTCCCTCCTCACACAAGTCCCTGCCAATGGCTGAGGGATGGACCAGCCAGCACTCAGGGAGAAAGGGAAAACCTCCCAGGACTGCAGCCTGCCCCACGGTGCCTGGAGCGGGGCAGCCACACAACAGAGGGATTACAATGAACCCATAAATCAATCTGGGGAAAGCAGGGAGCATAAACACCCTGATGACCCCTGAATACACAGGGAAGTGGATTTACAAGCAGAGGCAGGAACTTCAATAAATACTCATTCCTGGGGAAACTCCGCCTCTGGCACCAGCAGAGCAGAACCAGTGGGATGACCAGAGCCCCGTGGGCACGGAGAAAGGTGGGATACCCACCCACCTGCCTGGCACTGGGGATGTGTCTGATGTGCCTTGGAGCACCCTGGGGTAGTGGAAGGTCTCCCTGCCCACGGCAGGGGATGGAACTGGATGGTCTCTAAAGGCCCTTCCAACCCAAACCTTTCCATGTACAAACCCATGTTTTTGGAGCTGTGCCCACTCCACTGTCCTCCCTCCACCCCGTGCTGGATTTAAATCAAAGCAGCATCTGAAATGATTGCCCTGAGCCTCCCTACCAGCTGCAAGCTACATTTTCTGGGCCACAAACCCCTGACAACCCCCTCCCTGAAGGATGCAAGGCAATCTTCCAATGTGATGTGGCAGCATTTCCTCCCTTTGTTACGGGCAGTACTTCCTCAGGGATGAGCCCCGTATTTATGCCCTCGGCTAGAGGATGCTCCAGCAGGCTCCAGCTCCAGGGGGACAGGCAGCATCTGACTCCATCCTCCACCCTCCTAAATCCCTGACTCTTCAAAATGCCCCAGCCCTCCAAACCAGCCTGCAGGGGAGCAGGTGAACTCCAACCCCCGGTGGCTGCAGAGGCAGCTCTGCCCCTGCAGCTTTCTGCTTGCTTAAGCACCACTGCTGCTATTAAATTCAGAAAAGCAATAACATCCCCAGCAATAGATGCCACTCACGATAGCTCAGGGAGCGGGTAAGGCTCCCAGAAATGTGTTATTTCTGTTCAAAGCCTTGGTCACAGTGACCTCCATAGATACTTTAAACTCAAGCTGGTTTAAATTTGAGTCTTTGTTTGTTTGTTGTTGCACCCACTTTTTAAGGAAACTTTCAGCAATCCTAAGCCCTGCTCGTATCTGCTGTGCTCTGGTTTCTTTCTTCATTTAATGAGGCAAAGACTAGTTAATTAAAAAAAAAGATCTCCATCTCCCAGCTGACAGATTGCCCTTGGCCCAAGCAGCCGTGCTCTTCCACCCCTATCCTTCTCTCTCCTCCCAGGAGATGGAAACCAGCCCTTTGGTGGGATGTGTTGGCACCTTACAGGGATGCAGTAAATAAAGAGAAAGAGAAAAAAAAAGAAAATAAGCAGAGTCAGTTTTCTCCCCACTGAACCCCAAAGCTGGGGAATGCTATTGCTTTGGGATGCAACACAGTCCCACAGCATTCCCACCTGTGTGCATCCCTGCCTGGCCCTGCAGGAGATGGCACCTGCACCTCTCCCGCTGCTCCTGCTGAGGTGTCCATCAGCAGCAGACCATGGAGGCAGCTCCAGGCCCCAAAGCTGCACTAGAAACCTCTGCTTCAGGCTCCTGAGGTGCAGGGAGGAACAAAACTGGGTTGTTTTGTTGTTTTTTTTTTCCTCAAGAGAGGTTCCTTCCTCCCCTCGGATGGCAAGGCCTGATGGGCACAGCCAGCCCCAGGCTGGCTCCTGGAAGGGGCAGAGACCAGAACAGCCAAAGCCAGGCAGGCTGGGCAGCTGGAGAACAGAGGGGCTGGGTAGTTTCATGGAGCCCCACGTGGAAAAGCTCCCCTATCCCTCTCCCCACACTGTTTTCAGTGCAGAAGCTGCAGACACACAGAGCTGCATCCCAAACCCCTCCGTGTAATTACAGATCCACGGTTTCTTCTGAGCTTCCACTTATTTAATCATCCTCTCTCAACCGCCTCTAATGCCCTGAGCTCTGTCAGAGGGCAGAAACACAGCCTTTACATCCAGAAGGACAAGAGTTCCCTGCAACAGCTGCTATATTTAACAGGAAAAATACACTGGGTTGCCATGGCAACCCTGGCTTCTAAAAATAGCCCTGCCATATCCAGCACAGCCGAGAGCACAGGCAGTGCTGACGGAAGCTGCTTTCCCCGAGCGCTGGGGAATGGAAGTAAACTTTTATTCCTCGCTGGAATCGCCACGGAGCAAACCGTGCCAAAAATTAAAAAAAAAAATAAAAAAAAATTAAATAAATCCCACGAACCTCTGCTAATTAAAGCTTGGTGCAAAGGATCACCACTCCCCTGGGCTCAAGGATTGATCCCAGAAGGGCAGCTCCTGGGATCCAAAGGGTGCTTTGGGGACGGGGGGCAGGGCTGAAGGCAGCGGGATGAAGATGGGATGGTAGTGCTGGATGTGGTTGCTTTTCCTGCTGGCACTGGCACGCTGAGGCTCAGAGCAGCCGAGTGCCCACGGCTCTGGCACCAAGGTCACCCCCAGCCAGCAGAGCTGCTGGGGTGAGCCTGGGTTTGGACACCCTCAGGGGGCACCCAGCCTTGCCTTGAGTGCTTCAAGTGACCTGCAGAGAGCCGTGGTGGGGATACACAGCTTTCCAGATGGCCCTCCTCCCCACTTTCCACCAACAAAACCATTTCTCTGGGCATCGGATCAGGAGCCTTCTCCTTCCCCACTGGAACACAGAGCCTGTCCCCAAAAACACACCCCGAGCTCCCTACAGCAAGAGCCAGCTGAGCATTCCCCGAAATCTGATTAGCAAGGCTGAGCAGTCACAGCCTGCTTAGGAGCAGCAGTTGCTTCCCATTGCTCTGCAAGCCTCCAGTCATCTCCCTAATTCTCCTTGACATTTCTTGCTCCGAGGGGAGGCCGTGCCTCTGACAGATCGCAGCCCCCCAGCCCTGGTCCCGTGGGTGGGAGGATGGCAGTGCCCTCCCCAAGCTCTCCCCGAGCAGCCCTGGCTTCCAAGAACCCCTGAGCACGGGGATGGAGGGCTGAGTGCCTGCTTGACTCCTGCTCTGCTCCTGGGAGGAAGGGCTCTTCAAGAGGAAAACACTTCACGTTGTTGTAGCTGTGTGTGAGTGTGTGAGAGTGTTCTTTCTTTGTTTTCCCCCCTCCACTTCAGAAAAAAAACAGATTGCCAGACCTGATGGGAGCCTAGGGCACTCCAGTGCAATATTTCCTCTATTTTGTGGTTGGTCCCAGCAGCCTCAAAGCAGGCTCCAGAGGAGGCCATGAGGATGCTCAGGGAGCCAGGCTGGCAGAGCTGGGGGTGCTGCAGAAGGGAAGGCTCCAGAGAGAGCTCAGAGCCCCTGGCAGGGCCTAAAGGGGCTCCAGGAGAGCTTGAGAGGGATTGGGGACAAGGGATGGAGGGACAGGACACAGGGAATGGCTTCCCACTGCCAGAGGGCAGGGCTGGATGGGAGACTGGGCAGGAATTGTTCCCTGGGAGGGTGGGCAGGCCCTGGCACAGGCTGCCAGAGCAGCTGTGACCAAACATCGGCAGCAGCCGGGGCTCTCCTGGCTCATCTCCCACCCGTGGTGGCCACGGTGGCATTGCCTGCCCTCCCCCAGCTGTGCCTGTGGGTTTGCCAAGGACAGGGGCACGGCACAGGAGGTGCCCCAGCCCCCCGTGAGTGACCCAGAGCTGCACAGGATGGAAACAGCAGTGCAGGGCACTCAGCTGAGAGGTGCCCAGAGGTGCTGCTCTGCAATGAACACCACTCTGCCCCCGTGCCCTCTCCAGGCTGGGGCTGCAGGAGCATCCAGCCCTCCCAGGAGCTGGAGGGAGGGTGCTGGAGCAGGGGAGAGCCCGGGAGCATCGGCACAGGCTGGGCGGAGGGGGGAAGGGCCTAGCTCAAGGTCTTCAGGTTTTGTTTGCTTCATCCCTCTTCATCCTGACCCAGTTCCTGGCCAATCCCAACTGGCCATGAGCTCACTGCAGAGAGGACATAAACACTGGATGTTTCTCTGGCTCCCTCCACCAGCCCTGATGTCCTGCTACAGCTGCTGCTCTGCACCTTCCCCCAGCCTCTGGAAGCAGAGCACACTTGGCCTCCTCTATTTCGTGTCATGCCTGGCCCACTTTTACACCTGCCCTGAATCCCTTTCCCCTCTGCAGTGCCCAGAATGGTGTTTCTGCAGCTGATGGCTGTGTCAGCATCTCAGCAGCACCTCCTGCTCACTGAGGAGGGCAGTGAATCCGTGCCCAAATCAATCCCTGCCTTTGCAGCAGCCTGTGAAAGGACAGGTTTTAGTAGGGAATGAACCCCCAGATGGGCCAGATGGAAAAGGGAGTGGATGAGATTTGCACCAAGTGCCACGGTGTGATGGCAGGGGGTGCAGCTCCCCTGGCAACGCACTGGGAGGATGGAGGGAGGGATGTTTGCTGCTTTCAGAGCAGGGCAGGGAGTTAAGTGCACGGAGCCTGTTGCTGGTAATGGTGTTGGCATTTAGGGCCTCAACTCAGATCATGGGAAGATGATTTAGAAGGAAATTCTTTAGTATAGGGTCAGTGAGGCCCTGGCACAGGGTGCCCAGAGAAGCTGTGGCTGCCCCTGGATCCCTGGAAGTGCCCAAGGCCAGTGGGTTCTCCATGGATTCCTGATGAAACATGTGTCCTGCTGTGATTCTTCTCGTTTTCATCCTGCCAGAAGTGAGGGTGTAGGATCAGGGATGTCAGGAAGGACAGGGCACAAACCTGAGCCAGCTTGGTGGCATGAAAGCAGGAGGCAGGTGAGGATCTGTGATGGGGGGACACCCAGGGATGCAGGATTCTGGCATCTCACCTCCTGTCTCACATCCAGTCCATTGGGACTTGGAGCAGCCTGGGCCAGTGGAAGGTGTCCCTGCCCGTGGAAGGGGGTGGAACTTGATGAATTTAAGGTCCCTTCCACCCCAAACCATTCTGGGATTCTATGAAGTAGATTTCACCAGGGCATCCTCCCCTCCCCAGGAGAGTTTCCACCACTCAGTGAGGCCAGACCAGGTGCAGATGTAAGAGCAGGCTGCGTGTCCAGGCCCAGCCACGCCGTGCTCATGGTCAGGTGGGTGCTTTCCCAAGGAAAGGCAGCTCCTGAGGGCTCTGTCCCAGCCTCAAGCCACTGCCATCACCCACAGGAATGCAACAACCGCCCTGCACAAGCCCACACAGACCAGCAGAGCGCGTGGCCCACGCGTGGGCTGCGCTCTGAAAGTGAAATGTGAGAGAGGTCACAGGAGGTGCTCAAGACTTACAGGGGATGAGGCAGAGCAAACGCAGCAAGATGCTTAATTTTATGTGGATCTGGATGGGTTTACCTCCAAGGTTTGCTGGGAGCCCTGGGAGAAACTTTGCGGGTGGAACGTTCCCAGCCCCAAAAAGAACGAGACACATCCCAGCAGAGCCAGAGCAGCAGCACATGCAGGCAGTGAGTCCAAACTGGAGGTGAGATCCCAGAATCCTGCATCCCTGGGTGTCCCCCCGTCACAGATCCTCACCTCCCTCCTGTTTTCATGCCACCAAGCTGGCTCAGGTTTGTGCCCTGTCCTTGCAGACACCCCTGATCCTACACCCTCACTTCTGGCAGGATGAAAATGAGAAGAATCACAGCAAGACACATGTTACATCAGGAATCCATGGAGAACCCATGTCACAAGCCAAGGGACACCTTGGGTACATTCAATCTGCTGGAAGTATGATTTTTGGCTCTACTGCTGCCCCAGACCATAGAATCCCACACTTCTGGGTTGGGTTGGAAGGGCCTTAAAGCTCATCCCGTTCCACTCCCTTCCACCATCCCAGGCTGCTCCAAGCCCCATCCAAGCTGGCCTTGGGCACTTCCAGGGATCCAGGGGCAGCCAACAGCTGCTCTGGGCACCCTGTGCCAGGGCCTTATGGTGGCTTGTCCAGCCTTTCCTCCAGCAAATCCTGATACAGCCACGCTGAATTGTGTCTCGGGTTTCCTTTCTTTGCTCCAAGTCCAGCTGTGCCTCTCTCCAGGAGCCAGGAATTAGGTACCACAGCCATTCCAAAGTAAATTGCCCTACAATTCCTTTTCCATAGCAAGAGGGTTGTTTTCTTAGGGCAAATCACTTTTATCCTTGAGGAAAGTGTCAGCAGGAGGAATAGCCAGGAAAAACTTGGTTGTGCTGCTACCCTGGAGTTACTATCAGGTGAAAAAAGAGAAGGCCAGTGAGTTTCCCCTCAACAGTTTTTGTGGCTAAGTTCTTTAACTGCCCCTCAGCTCAGCTGAGGATGTCAGAGCTGGGGTTCCCTATAAATACTCTCAGCCTGGGCTGGGGAGAACAAACCCAGAAAGGGCACAGAAACCATGGAGCTGCTCCAGCCAGGGAGAAACGTCTGTAATTAATGCAGTGGGGAAATTACACGTTTATATGGCCCCCCCAAACACAAGAGCAGACATCCATTTCCTGCAGGGCTGTGGATGCCTGCCAGCCCGCAAATAAATCACAAAACCACAAAGCCAACAAGGAGGAAAAGAAAGGGGAATTATCACAGAGGATGCAGCAGTTTTGTACCAGGAAAATCACCAGCGTTCTCCACCAGACATCTATTGTTTATCACTTACATTCCCTGATGCTTCCCACCTTTTTGGGACTGGGATGGGGAGGGATATTCATGCAGAACAACAGAGGTCTCCTTGGATTTTGCAAACTCCAAAGGCCCAGCCAAGGGGTGGCTTGGGAGAGGGACTGACCTGCCCTGGAGGCGTTTGTGGGACCAAACCCAAACAAACCCACAGCAAACCTGATATTAAATAGGCTTTGGCATGGGTGAAAAAATGGAATAAACCCAAAGTTGCCGACTTTCCTCCAGGAAGAGGGTGTCTGGAGGGCAGGGATGGAGCACTCAATGGTCTGGCAGCACCTCCAGAGGGACTGTGTCCAGTGATGCTGGAGATTAAAAATAAGAGAACAGTTTCAGCGAGGACTTGAAGTCCTACTCCCACACATTTTCCCTCCCCTGGCCTGTCCCCGTGGAGGTTTAATGGCCTGGGCTCCCACTTCACAGCACCCTGGGGTCACTGAGAGCTCTCCATTGCCTTCCAGCAGCTGCCTGTGGCTGCAGCACTGGGATCACGACAGCAGCTTTGTAGCTTCCCTCGTGGCCCACGAAGCTGGGCTTAGTCAGCTCTGGGGGACTGGAGGAGGAGGTCCATTAGTGGGGTTCTGCAGGGCAGTTCCTGTTTTCTGCACCACCCAGGGCTTGTGAATGAGCCATGGCTGGGTGCCCTGCTTCCTGGGATTTATTGTGGCTACAGCAACCCTGGCATCAGTATTCCCAAGTGGTTTTTTTTTCTTTTCCACTCCGAGCTGACGCGCTTTAGGGGGCACTCAAAACCATCCTGTGCTGCTCACAGAGAAGCTTCTCCACCACCTCTTTCCCTGCCACAGGAACACTGAATCTCATGGATTGCAAGGGACACTAAAGACCATCCAGTTCAAACTGGACTGGGTTGCTCCCAGCCCCTTCCCACCTGGATGAGGTGGGTTTATCTCCCTTAACCCCCTGGTTTCACTGCCTGGCCACCAAACTTCCACCAGAACCAGAGGTCCCACCACCAGGGGCAGCTGGGACGAAATTCCTCCCCTGTTGCAGGCTTGCCCATCCCAAATCCTGAGCCCTCCTGCTCTTACCCTGAAGTGGGCTAACACAGCTGACACTTAGCAAAGGGAATAGGGCAAAATGCTTCCCTGCACCTCAGGCACTTCAGCTTTTCCCTTCCTTCCTTTGCCTGCTTTAACAAAACAAAACAAACAAAAAAACCCCAACAACAACAACAAAAAAAAAACCACACACACAAAAACAAAAAAACCAACAACAACAAAAAAAAAAAAAAAAAGAGAGAGAGAGAAATTGTATTTATTCACTCACACAACAGTGAAACATTTGTTTAGGAGAAAATCCCACTGATTCCTGGCTGTTATTCCAGAGGCAGGGAGAACAGCAGCCCTTAATGTCTGCCTGTTCCTCAGTGATTTGTGCTTTTGTGCTTTGAGCGACGTTCCCAATTCTGATAAAGGTATTAGTGCATTTCCTGGGCTGAATTATAAATTATGAGATGCAAAGCCCTCTATTTATGCACTTCAGTGCTGAGAACTTACATGCAAAACAAGACACTCAAGCTCTCAAAGTCCCCACAGCAACCCTCTCCACTCTGCACAGACAAAGCACCCAAATTATTTGGCTGTGGTTATGAGGGCCACATTTCAGGGATTAGGGCAGGAATAGACGTCTCCTGGGTGTTTTCACAGCACTTTGCTCGGAGCAGTGGCTCCTGCAGCAATATCTTTGGAGCTGGGTCCAGGGCAAGCTCCCTCTTGAGCTCAGCGTGACCAAATGGCAGACAGGATGAGGACATTCAGGGTAAACACATCTGGAAGTGGCTCTCTAGCTGCAGAGAAATGCTTATTACCACACTTTTCTTAGGGTAAAAATATAGCAAAACTAAAATGCAGCAGGCACAGATTGGAGTTTGCATTTGGGGAAGGAGGGGAGGGAAAAGCTTTCCCCAAAGCAGAGCACACCCAGCATTGCAAACAGCAGATTAATCCTTTTTTATTTGTGTTTCCACTTCCTTATAACCAAAAGAATCGCAGAATCATTAAGCTTGGGAAAGACCTCCAAGACCATCAAGTCTAAGCCTGAATTCAAGAGCACTAAACCATTTCCCTGAGCACCACATCCGCATTTTGAACATTTCCAGGGATGGTGCCTCTGGGCAGCCTGGTCCAACGCCTGACCAACCTTCCAGGGGGGAGATTTGCCCCAGTTTCCACTCTAAACCTCACCATGCACAACCTGGGGCTGTTCCTTCTTGTCCCACCCCTGAGCTCCAGAGCCTTGCCCAGCTCCATTCGCTTCTCAGGATGCTCATCCCAGGGGGAACAACAGGAAAGGGAGCTGCACTACCCCAGAGCAGAGCTTTTCCCCTTCATTTTTTACAAACAGGAAGAAAATAAAAATAAAGAAAAACACCTAGAAAAAAAAAAAAAAAATTGGTTTAGGCTAATCCTAAACTGAAAATTTATATTCCTTAGTTAGACTTCGGAAAACAAAGTTTGCTTGACTCAAAGTGCTTAATTTGACCTAAAAGTTTTTGTTTTGCCTAAAGTTTCTTGGAAACTTAGAAATCAGAAGACTGAACAGTTCATTTAAAAAAAAAAAAAAAAAGGTGGGGGGGAAAAATAAAGCAGTCTCCCCATCAGGGTTTGAGGCAGATGACAGCATTCAGCAGTGATAAAAGAGCAGCAGTCTTGCAGTCGCAGAATATGCCTCAGCTTGCCCGTGTGCCCACAAGGATGCATCAGTTCACGTTGCCAAAACTGCCCTATTTAAAAATAATAACAGTTAAATATTCCCTCAGCCAAAAGGAAAGAGAGGGTGATGCCTGGGCAGGAAATGGAGCCAAGTGTCCTGGCCGGGACTGCAGCAGTGTCCTGAGGAGGGAGGCCAGCTCCCATGTCCTGCTCCTGCCCTGCACCACGAAGTGGCTGCTGTGGCCCCTGGAGCTCGCACTGAGCCCTGCACTGTGCAGCCCTGACCCGGAGGGGAGAGCCAGGACTGGGGTGTTTTTTTCAGGAGAAGCCCCCGTATTCGTGGCTCTGCTTCATCTCCCACGCTGCATTTTGCTTCCAAGCCCTCGCAGCACCTCAGCCATCAGCTCGTGGCTTCCCCAGCGTTGCTTGTCGGTCAGCATTAGTCCGAAATCGCTGTGTGAGTGCGGACATCTGCCTGCAGCCCCAGCTGACAGGAGGAGCTCACTGCGCTCGGCTTGGGGAACATTCAGAAGGGCCTAGAGCCCGTCCCGCATCCATCTCCGTCCTAGGGTGGCTTTGTGATGCTTGTATCCCCAATTGTCTGCTCTGGTTGTGCTGTATATTCAGTTCTGTACCTTTAAAATGGTTCTGGGAGCCAAGGGGGAGAAATTGGCAGCAGTTTTGCAGTTTGTTTTGAGAAAACTGCCTGACTGCCACACGGCCTGGCTGCGGCGTTGGTCTGAGGGACGGACAGCGCTGGGACAGAGATCTCCTGTGCTCTGAGTTAGTTTGAGCTGGCTGAGGCAGAGAAGCTCCCTGGATTGTTTTTTTTTTTTCTTTTCCTTGGGACTGTTTAAATCTGCTCTGGACTGACAAACCCAGAGGAGCAGCGAGGGCTGGCACCTGTGGGGCCTGGAGCTCTGAAGGCAGTGGGGCTGGTGAGAGATGAGTGAGCTGAGCTGCACCCACGGCAAGGACTGTCTCTGTTTGCCATCTCTCTTTTTGAGAGGTTTTATTGTTTCATATTATTCATTCTTTGTGCTTGTGGGCATCTTGTTTGTTAAATAAATCGTTTTTTCCACTTTTCTCTGAGAGGAAGTTTTTCCCGGACTGGCTTGGCGGGAGGGGCTGTTTGGGTTTGCTTTCCAGAGGAACCCCTTTGGAGGTTTCCTCCCAAATTTGCCCTAAACCAGGACAATCTCACACAACCACAGAGCCATTAAACCTGGATGAGACCTCCATCAAGCCCAAAACGGTGTCTTTCCTTGTCTGTTCCTGAGAACTGAAAATTCCCTTCATTTGAGACCTCTCTACCAAGCCCAGAACACTTATTCACCCTCATGAGCAGTTTGCTGGTGCATTTTTCCAGGCCTCCGGTGCTCAGTGCTCTGCAGGGCAGCTCCAGCAGGCTCCAGGAGCAGGCTCTGGGCAATGGAATTTTTGTCTGACACACGGCTTTTGGGGGCAGCTGCCTGAGCTGTCTCTGAGACCATTGCCCTCAATTCCTGCTACTCCTCTCCATTTTCCCAGCCACGATCCGATTCTGGGAGGAATTCCAATTCCCTGCAGCTTCCTCCAGTGCCCAACAAAGCCTCACGAGAACAGCAGTGCTTTTTTTGAGCTGCTACCCTCTGGATCTGAAGGGTACTCCTGAACTTCAGCCTGGATGTTGCTCCTGGCTCCTCTCTGAGGCCTTGGATCCAAGGAAGGCTCTCAGCAGGCTCCCCTCGCTCCGCTGGGGAATTCAGCACTGCGGTATCTTGCATTGCAGATTATTTTTAGGGATGATCCAATCGAGACAGATAAAAATAAGGAACGAGCTGGAGAACCTTTGCTGGAGCTGACTGCGAAATGCTGTGGCTTACCAGAGCCTCGTGGCCAGAGTGGAATTCCTGATCCAAGAGCACATCCCAGAAGAGGTCAAGGGTTCATCCACAGGGCTCCATGGCCCAGTTGTGCTGCCACCAGCACCCAACAGGACAAAAACCAGGGATCACCACAGATGAAGGCAGATACCTGCACACCAAAATACCCAAATCACACCCAAATTTCATTTTGAAGTTGAGGAAACGTCACCCATAGCTGCCAAGGACATCCTAAGCAACAGTGGCCATGCACTGCTGAATCTCACTGAAAGCCTTTCATAAATGATTTTCAGATCTTTGATAAACTCTCTGTGTGGCTCTCAGCTGAAGAGAAGAGCAAAAATCAGTGAGACATCTCCCTGTGGCATATGCCCAGACCCTGGAAAACGTCTGGGGCAAAATTCCAGAGCACAGCAAAGGACAAAAAGAGATTTATTTTTCTTTCACTGATGTGAAGAAACAGGATTTGCTCTCAACTGGTCAGTATTGCCTGGGGAAAGAAAGTGGAAAAAAAAACCTAAAAACCAACACCCCTGAGAGATGACTTGTCTAAACCAGTCACTTAGAGGTATTTATTTTTTTTTAAGAAGGGAATTTTTCCCTTTTTTTTTTTTTTTTTTTGGTCAGGTTGATTATTGCCAACAGTATTCTAGCATCTGCTGTGCCTGCTGACCTACCACATTTACCCTACTTACACTAATTAAACTTTAATTAAACTTACTAGATGTTCATCTAACATCAAAAGTAAGGCAAAGGCTTTGCAAAGCGAAGGTCTTGTTTGGGTTTACATCATTTTATTTATACATTCATAACAAAGGGGAGGGGTTTTAAGTGCAGGTCACTTCTGACCTACTCACCTGACCCTTCCAACACCTGCTCTGCAGTTTTGTTCTGAACCAGCTCCACGAGGACTGGCACTTCCTGGGGTAACAGAGACCTCAAGGGGCTGGCGAGGGTTTTGGGATGCTCCCATGAGCCCAGGCCCCCAGGTACCTCAGGTTTCCTCTCCCGTGCTGCCAATCAGGTCTTATATTTCTGTTTCTTAAAAATAATAATAAAAATAAATAAATGAAACCAGCAAAAGGACCTTCCTGCCAGCCCACCCTGGCAGTGCAGGGTGCAGGCTCTGCTCTGTGCACGCACAGCTGTTTTCCAGTCAGCCTCGCTCAAACAGCTCCGGCCAAGTTTCCTGACAAGTCAGTTTTCCTCGCCTCTCTGCCTCCAAAATAAATTCCCTTACATCCCAGGAAAGGTGCTGCCACCACAGGCTTGGGAAGAGAGGGAGAGGCAGCACCAGGAGTTTGTTTGTAGCACCTGGAGCACGGGTGTCACATCCCCCCTCACCAGCCAGGGCTGCATTAACCAGTGGAGATTAAAACAGATCCCGGAGCTCTCCTCAGCTCAAAAGATTCACAGAATCCTTAAGGCTGGAAAAGACCTCAAAGATCTTTGTGTCCAACTGTTAACCCAGTCCTGCTTTTTCCTGATTTCAGCGGGATCAGCTGGGAAAGCAAAACCCAGCTGCACATGCACAAGGATCAGCAATCGGATTGTTGGCATCCAGGTTTGTCCTCTTGCATGGTTCACTCCGTTCTCACCTTCAGCAAAATGGCTCTGCCTTTGATCCTGGAAAAGCCACTTTTCTAGAGCTATTCCTCTAAAACTGCCTCAGCAGGACTCCCTTCCTTCCTTCCTTCCTTCCTTCCTTCCTTCCTTCCTTCCTTCCTTCCTTCCTTCCTTCCTTCCTTCCTTCCTTCCTTCCTCCCTCCCTCCCTCCCTCCCTCCCTCCCTCCCTTCCTGTCCTTCCCTCCAGCATGAACTTAAAAAATAAGGTTTTTGGAAAAGGATATTTTGGCAACAAACCTTTCAGTTTAGTGCTTGGCAGGCACCAAGCATTTAGGCTTTGAAAAATAAAAATTTCTTCAGAGCTTTGGGGTTTTGCTGTTTTTTTGGCCTTTCTGAATGAAAATGCATGTTGGTGCTGTGAGTGGGGAGGTTCTGACACACACACATACACACACACAAAAAAAAAAACCCTCTCAACACTCATGGATTTCTAGTGAGCTCTACATAAAAAGATCGGATTCTGATCAAGTCCAAATTCCCAGGAGGACAACACGTGGATTCATGGAGTGATTTCCCCTGAATGACAGCTCCCAGGTAGCATTGAAGGGTGTTGGAATCAAGGAATGGTTTGTGTTGGAAAGGACCTTGAAACTCTTCCCATTCCCCCCCTGCCATGGGCAGGGACACCTCCCACTGGACCAGGTTGCTCCAAGCCCTGTCCAACCTGGCCTGGAACACTTCCAGGGATCAGTCTGAGGGTGTCAGGGAATTCATTGTTCCAAACAACAAGCACCTGTTCGTGGTGTTTTGGTTTTGGTTTTGGTGTGTCCAAGGGAAAAATGCTCCTGGTGAGTGTTCTGTGCACAAAGAGGGGCTCCCATTCCCACCCAGTGAGACACCCAGTCCATCAGCAGGGCCCAGCGATGGACACTCTCCGTGCAGGAATGAAATGGGTGCCTGTGGCACACAGCCTGGAGGCAATCCCCTGTTATCCTTTGGCCTGTGGTGTACAGAACAGGGTAACCACCTCTTTAAAACCACCTCCTGCATCTCTCTCAGAAGCCCTGCAAAACCTACAGCGAGCCTCCTTTCCTGGGATCCTGGAATGGCTTTGCTTCCAAACTCATTTGCTCCATGGCATGGAAAAAAAAAATTTTAAAAAAAATGCAAAGCAGAGAGGTAACAAGAGAAACATTGAGGAGCATTTGGCAAATGTGTACTGAACTTCACACAACAAACCCATTAGTTCAGGCGGGCCCCATCTCCATGACAACCAAACAGCACAAAAACAAGGCATTAACACCTAAATTTATTGGGGGGCACGTGCTGAGCTTCTATCACTCCAAGGGTGTATTCCCCTCCAGAGCTCACTGGGGTTCCAAGGAAGAGGGTTCTGGTTTGAATGCCAACATAAACATCAGGGCATCATTCACAGACAGCCGAGCTGGAGAAGCTTTCCTCGTTTTTAATCAGTTTGCAAAACAAACAACAAAACAAAACCGAGGAGAAGAGGCTCTGTGTAGGGGAGTCACCCCATTTCCACTTTGCTTTGCACAATCGGTAAAGGTTTGCAAGTCACAGGTGAGGGAGGAGAAATTATTATCCATCCTGTCCTAACGGCTCTGTGAGGATCTTCATTGGAAGGAGGAATGGGGGGGGTATAAACTGGTTCTCCCAAAATAATTTCCAAGTGCCTTGCCTTTATTTGCAATGGATATTTCGAGCCCTAGGAAAATATGTAACCCAATCTCCACTGTGCCACAGGGCTCCAGGTCGTGCCACAGGCTCTGGGGGAGGAGTGGGGCTATTTGGATCTGTTCACTCCAAGAATACACAAGGGCTTGGGGGCAAAGATGCTGGAAAGCAGCATTTAAATGCTTCCCATTTAAAGCATCCTCCCCTTCCAAGGGCCCTGGGTGAATTCCAGCTGCCCCAAGAGCACAGACCATGCTGGGATGGCTTGGAGAAGATAGCCAGGTGTCAGATCTCTCTCTGCAAGACCGAGTGAGGCAGGAGAACAAAGGATGTGTCTCAGCCCAAGGCACACTTGGAAGCTCTGTTGTGGCTAACAATGCTCTTCACATTTCCCTAAGTGCTCACTGAACTTCCCTTTGCATCTTTGCTCCAGGGTTTAGAACAACCTTCACTAGGAATAAGGATATGGCTTTCTTGGGGTGGATAGTCCTAAAGAACCTCCTCCTGCACACTGTCAGAGAGAGGGAATCTCTGCCCAGAGCAGCTGTGGCTGCCCCTGGATCCATGGAAGGGCACAAGGCCAGGTTGGACACTGGTGCTTGGAGCAGCCTGGGACAGTGGAAGGTGTCCCTGCTCCTGGCAGGGGGTGGCACTGGATGAGCTTTGAGGTCCTTCCCAACCCAAAGCCATTCCCCCTTCCATCATGCACAGCTGTTTCCAGAGAGGCACCTTGTCCTGGGGCTAATTCAGACCTGATCACTGAATATTCTGTGTCTCCACACAATGACAGCCAGGAGAATCCAGGCTACACACTCAGGAGAAGGTGGAGTGAGAGAAGCAGCACGGCACCAGGAGACGATGCCTTAAAAAAAATGTCAGACCCATCTTCTCCTCCAGCATCCCTCAGGTGGAGTCAAAAGAGCACCTCTGCTGCCACCAAGCACGGATTTAGCCCGTCACAGTGCAGCAGGTCTGATGGCAAATTGCTTGGCACCTGATTTCAGCCATGTGACCAGCAAACGCTTGACACAGGGCTTGTGTGTGGTGCACTCACCACGCTGCCAGCAGCAGCAGCACAACCCAGCAGTGACATCCATCCCCCTGCTCCTGAATGCACACTGACAGGATCTCAGCTGACCAGGGCCCTGCCTCCCAAGCCCTTCAGGCAGGTTGCAAGAAAGCAAATTAACAGGTGGAAACCCTGACAATTTGCTTCTGAAACAAGGTCGCTGAGGATCCCACAAGTCCCCGACTGGCTGGCTTGCTATCAGCTCAAAGGTGTTTCAAGAACATTAGCACTGGTGCCAAAAATATATGGGCTCGTCCCTGTGGCAAAACAGCAACAGGGGGAGGAGGAGGATGGGATGTGATAGCAGTGTCTGAACAGGCAGAGGGGTGGGGGAGCAGAGGGGGTTGGGGGATGTTTTTTTGGGGGCCCTCCACCACTGGGAGGAGTGAACAAAAGTGTTTTAAAGTCTCCTGTCAGCCACAACTAACTCTGTCACCATGAGCACCCGATGGTTCACAGTTGGACTCGAGGATCTCAGAGGTCTTTTCCCACCTGAATGATCCCACATTTACCTCTGGCAATAGATCTCAGCAGACAGCAGCAAAGCCAACTGGAAATAAATCTTCAGCATGCCCAGTCCCCTACAAAAGACACTACAAAAATGCTTGCTGACGTCGTGCCCAGCTCACCAGTGGTTTTCCTCTACTGGAAATTTTTTTTTTGCCGTCTCCAGTCTTGCCTCACGGTCTTTTCAAAATGAGAGGCTTTGGGGTTTTACCAGTGAAATCATTGCTGTGGAACAAAATTCAGTAATCAGAACAACATTTAGCAATCAGAACAACATTCAGCAGCTGTAACAAGAACCATACCTGCAAGCTTCAGTACAAACCCAGCTCCAGATGGACCTGGAATAAGATCTCTCATAACCCTCTTTTTACAGCGTTCACCATTTTATTTTTGGATTTGATGTCTAAATTAAGCATTTAGAGGCCTCCACGCTGAGTCTTGGGGCTTTTTCCCCCGAAGTCCTTCTGGCTGACATATCCTTGGGTCGAGGTGGATGCTCTGCTCCTGGTCCCTGTGAGCACAGACCAGCTCTGACTGCTCTTGTCAAACACAGAAGCATTTCTGGGCTCAGGGGCATATGGATTTGAACTGAAGGAGGACAAGGATTAGATGGGATATTGGGAAGGAATCCTTCTCTGTGAGGGTGAGGAGGCCCTGGCAAAGGGTGCCCAGAGCAGCTGTGGCTGTCCCTGGATCCCTGGCAGTGCCCAAGGCCAGGTTGGACACCGGGGCTGGGAGCAGCCTGGGACGGTGGGAGGTGTCCCTGCCCGTGGCAAGGGTTTGGAACAAGATAAGCTTTAGTGTCCCTCCCAACCCAAACCATTCTGTGATCTGACCCCTAAAATTTACACCTCCAGCCCTCCATCCTGATGGGCAAAGCCACCCTGGGACAGCAGCAGGCCCTGGGAAGCAGCTTCTGGTCGCTGCTGCCCTCACTGCCTGCAGAGAGCTGCAGATTGTGCAACAGCTCTGAGAAGCCACCCAGGCCCTGTGGGGCTGGTGCCAGGCCGAGTGCATTGGCCGTGCTGGGAAGAAATGAGTGAAGCACAGCCAGTTTTGTTTGTGTGCTGAGGGCAGAGCAGCGAGGCGCGGTGACACCGCTGCCCTGAGCGCGGCAGATCAACCCGGGCGCAGCCACACGCCACCCAGGGGTGCCCAGATCCAGATCCAGATCCAGAGGCTGCTCCTGCTGCTGGAGCATGTTGGTTTTAGCCCTGCTGCCCAGCCTGCCAGTTCCCAGCAGGAGGGGATGTCAACTGGCTCAACCACGCCTGCCCAGCCCTCCGTCCTCCGCCACGTGCCAGAGCTCTTCTGCTCACACTCGTGCGAGGTCACACTTCCTGGCAGGGAGCTCGGCTCCTTCTCCCCTCTCCCTTCCTCCACGCTCCCGGTGAAATATGAAAACAGCCTGCCACCTGCCATTTGCCTGGCCTGCTTCTCTCTGTCTGCCAAAAATTAGCAACATGCTCCAAAATATAATTGGAAACACTGCACCGCACTGCAGGGGTCCCGTTGCTGTTGCATAGAAAGAGGCTTGACAAAAAGCCAATTTAATTTCTAGATTCCCCGGGCTGCATGTAGCTCCTAAGTGAGGAGGAAGAAAATAAAAAAAAAAAAAAAAATATCCCTTTTATCAGGCCAATTCCTATTAGTAGATTCAGATCTCTCAACAAGCCATGCCGTAGGAATCAGCAAGCTGTCACTGCCAGCAGATTTAGGGCATCATTTCTTGGAACGGGAGTCGTGTGGGAGGTCAAGAGCTAGAAGCCGGCATTCCCAAACTTCAGAGCTGGGAGCTGGGGCATGCAGGGTGGAGCTGGAGGTGGCACAGGATTCGTGAGGGCTGACAGTAACCTCGGGAAGGAAAGTGCCCCACTCCCTCTCCTCGGCAGCAGAACTTGCGCAAGTCCTGGAGGAACCTTGGGCGAGGGATCTGGAGCTGCCTCCCACACCTGGGCACTCAGGGCAGCTCTGACAGCAGAGCACAGCACCACTGATGCTGCCCAGGCTGCAGGCCAGCCCTGCAGAGCCAGCAGTTATCTCCTTTTTGCAGGGGAAGGGCAGGACAGGCAAGCAAGAAAATATAGGGCACCTCGTTCACACCACGCCTTGGCAGAGAGCTGGGCCAGCAGATTTGTGAAACTGAAAAGCAACATTTCACCCCGAAAGAGCTGTTTACGTTGTCAGGGTTGACTTGCCAGGCTTAGGAAAGAGCTGTGCCAAACTGGCTTATTATTATCTCCCTTGCCCAAAATACTCAGGGCCAGCTCCTTTGTTAGGGGATGTCTGCGTCCATGGAGCTGTGCTGAAATCCAGGTGCCCCGGGGACACCTGGACACACAGAGCTCAGCCATGGGGAGCTCAGACAGTCTGCCAGCAACAAAGATGGATATTGGGCAGGAATTGTTCCCTGGGAGGGTGGGCAGGCCCTGGCACAGGGTGCCCAAAGCAGCTGTGGCTGCCCCTGGATCCCTGGAGGTGCCCAAGGCCAGGAGCAACCTGGGATAGGGGAAGGTGTCCCTACCCATGGCAGGGGGTGGAATGGATGAGCTTTAAGGTCCCTTCCAACCCAAACCATTCTGGGATTCTGTGAAATGAATTGCCAGGTTGGAGCTGGAGCCTCACTGACCTCATGTTTCCCCTGGCTCCCTCCTCGACCTTACACCAAGGCACACTCAGGGCATCCAAACAGGAACGATCCTTCCACATCTGCTCTTAGGGAGAGAAGTGCCTAAACCCGAATCACAGCACTATTGACTACCTCCCCAAACCCTCCCTCCCAAGGAAGACACACAGGGATGCCTGGATCAGACACCCTGGGGACACTCAGGTGTGGCTAAAGGTCCAAACTGGGACCATGGAATGCCCCGGGGGATGGAGTCTCCCAGCCCATCAGAATCACAACCTCCTGAGTAGAAGGGACCCACAAGGGTCACGGAGTCCAACCCCTGGCCCTGCACGTGCCCAGAATCCCACCCTGTGCCTGAGAATGTTGTGTTTAAGACTGGGGCTCAGGTACCCAAAGCCCACCACGGATCTGCCACGTGGGACTGTGGGCTGCCCTCATTCCAGCCTCAGAGGGGCAGGGCAAGAGGGAGCCCTGAGGAAAATCCACATTCCTTCTCATCAGGCTGATCACTCAATAGGCTTTAACAGATCAGGGAATGAAGAATTTTGTTTAAGTCTAAATAACTGCTTTGAAACTCTTCAAAATTAGATTTTCTTTTCTCTCTAGCGAGCATGCTATGGAATAAAAAGGGAGACGACCCCACGTTTCCAAAAACTAAAACAGAAAGAAGTCATCACAAGATCCACAGCTGCTCCCCATTTGCAATAAGCTGTTTAAAACAAAATAAACCAATACATTTTGCTCCGAGAAACGCGCATTTGGCGCTGGCAGCTTGCTTCCCTCATTCCTCTATCTCCAAACACTTCGAATGGAAGGAGGGGGAAACCTTGAAGTGATACATGTGTGAGAAGCCTTGAGAACAATAGCTGCTCCCCAGTCGACTCCAGAGCTGTTATTAAACTCAGGGTTCCCATGCTAGAGGAGCACAGCTGGAGCAGCGCCAGCACCAGGCTCTGAGAACACCAGCAGCAGTCAGATTGCCACCTACCAATTCCTGGAAGTTTGCAGCCCAAAGAGCAAAACACCACAGACCCATGTGGGCAGGCTGGTTGGGATGGCAGCATGGAGACCTCCCCTCCAAGAGCAAAATACCAGCAGGCTAATCCTCAGGTCAGGAGGGGCAGGCTCCTGCTGGGAGTCCAACGTCCCCATGGTGTTTTTACATTGAATTTTTGCTCGCAGTGAGGTGCAGTCAGTACAAAGAGGCCACAGCAGGTTTGTCCCACCACGGTGCCTGGAATTAGCAGCTCAGTGCCTGGGTGTGCCAAGCAGGGCAGAGGAGGCTGAGTGTTGCTGCTTGCAACCAGCTCACAGCTCTTGCCCCTCCTGAAAATGAGGGTGCATCCTGCCCTGGGGGTGGCTCTGAGGGTCCCTTCTTCTGGGCTTTGGAAAACGAAGCTTCTCTGGACACCCCCAGCTGCAAGTGTGCAGCTCCTTGCTCCGATTCCCTGGACACAGGGCTGGCCCACAAGAAATGATGCCATGAACAAAACGTTTTCTCTGAGTTTAAAAGCTCAGAGGTGCCTCTGAAGCACTGCCTTCAAATGAAGCCTTCACCATCAGGAGGAATGAGCAGCCCAGTCCACTGTCCAAGAGAGCCTCACCCCAGGGGAGAACTAGAGGTGAGGAAAGAGCTGAGGGAGGACTGAACCATGCTGTTCAAAATCAGATCTTCAGGTACCAAGGACTCAGAGCAGCAGGTGAAGGAAGGTTTCAAAGGCTGCCAGAGACACCCTTGTACCCCTCAGCAGGCTGCACCTCTGTGCCCACATTAATCTCCTTTCTGCAGAGAACACCCAAAGGAGGTGTTTCATGGCATTCACAGCAGACACTACCTGGGTTATGCACCAAATACCTCTCAACTGCCACTGGATCCCAGCCCCTGATTCCCAGAGATCCCTGACAAACTCCCAGCCCTGCATTAAGGACACCAAGCTCAGCAGCAGGATCACTCCATCCAGCACAGCAATGCCCCCACTCCAAGATTTCCCTGAAGGCACACTGCTCTGAGCCACCTCTTCTCCAGCCTGATGTTCCCAGAATGGCTGGGGAAGGGACCTTAAAATCCCAACCCCCTGCCGTGGAGTGGGACACCTCCCACTATTCCAGGTTGCTCCAAACCCCATCCAGCCTGGCCTTGGACACTTCCAGGGATGGGGCAAAGAATAGGGGAAACTTCCCAGAAATTTTCAGGTGTGAGGAAGCATCCAGGTTCCCCACTGAGTGCAGGGATGCTAACACAGGTGTCCAGGAAACCTTTCACCCCAGCTGTTTTGGGATCTTGTGCTGGTCCAACAGAGAGAGCCAGGCTTGGTGTGTGCCACTCCCCTGCTGTTTGTCACGGGCAAGGGGAAGCATCTGAAGTTGAGAGGAGGGACAAAGTGATCTGTCAGCATTCCTGCACAGTGACAAAGGGGAGCTCTGCCCCCCTGCCTCTCCACAGGCTCTTGGAGCCAGTGGTTTGCAAACAGCCTGGTGACAACACACAGGCCATTGGAGCCAAGTGAGAGTTTATTGAGAGAGGGTGAGCAGGAGGTAAGGGCCTGGATCCAGCTGTTGCACCCTTCTGGGGGGACAAGTCAACTGGAGCTTTCAGACCCTCCACAGGGAGACCAGAAACAAACACTCCAATCAAACAGGAGGATCTCGTGTCTCACAAAACCCCTCTCCCTGCCAGCTGTGCTCCAGCCCCACAAGCACATCCCATGCACAAAAGCTCATTGCAGCCTCTGGTCGTTCTAAAGGGGTCACCAGAGACCTGAACTGGCTGAAGCCAAGGCATGAATAATAGAAATCAGCTGCCAGAGCCAGGCTGTAAATCACCTGAGAGCACTGATGGAGCCCAAACAGGAAAATCTTTTAGGTTTTGCTGCTTGGGTAGGATCAAAAACATTTAAAGTGGCAAATGCAACATCCAAAGGGAGCTTCAGGAGAAACCCTTGGCACTGCAAGGAGTTCAGCTCTCTCAGGCAGAAATTCTTCCCTGCAGAGGGTGCTCAGAGCAGCTGTGGCTGTCCCTGGATCCCTGGCAGTGTCCCAGGCCAGGCTGGACATTGGAGCAGCCTGGGACAGTGGAAGGTGTCCCTGCCCATGGCAGGGGGTGGCACTGGATGACCTTTGATGTCCCTTGCAGCCCAAACCATTCTGTGATTCTCTCTTTTGGGTTGGGGTTTGGTTCTGGACAAGGTCTGCAGGCAATGGTCCTCTTGTTCCCACTGCCCCTCTTGTTCCCACTGCCCCTCTTGTTCCCACTGCCCTTGCTGCTGCAGCTGGCACCTGGAGAGGACCCTGTGCCCTCCCTGATGTCCTGTGCAGCACCTGGCACAGGACTGACCTTAAGCCGGAGAACCTTCAGCTTGGAACTGTTCTGGAGACCCTGGGGCAGAGTGCTGCTTCTGCTGATGGAGAAGATGACGTGAAGAGGCTCAGAGCTGACTTTAGGTACCACAGGCACCTGTGCCCTGCCACCCTGACCCTGCTGGAAGGCAAAAATCCCAGCAGCTCTGCTTCCAGCGACAGCAAGAACCTTTTTCATCTGGCATCCCAGCAAAGCTGCTTTCACAGGCAGCCTGGCCAGGCCTTCTGCAACATTTCCCCCAGCCAGGCCTGTCCCCTGCCCTCCCCAGGAAGGAACATTTTGTTCAAGGCTAGCTAATGACCCATTTACATTTGCCCATAAAACGATGTTGGGTTGTTTGTCCCTCCCCTCCCGCCTCTCATCTGCTGCCTGGCCCGCGGAGCCTGTCAGGCCTAATTACGTTGGCTTTTCCATGGAGGGAGTTTTCCCTCTTCCCATGTGTTTTCTGTTCAGGCCATAGCAGAGTTTCAACAGGTTTTTGAAGCTGCTGTTGTTGTTGTTCCTGACAAGAGCTGCTGTTATGAAACGCATCCTCACGGCCCCAGCCGAGGCAGAACCAGCTCCCTCTGACGCAGGAGCAAATTGAGACCATTCGGTCCTGGGAGGGCACTGGACAGCTCATTCCATCTGCAAGGGAGCTGGGAGAAGGGCTGAGCTTCTCCTCCCTCCCCTGCCCTTTCAGAGCACTCATTTATCCCTGCACTGTTCCCCTTCCACTCTTCCCTCTTCCCTAATTCCACCCGCACGTGGAGAACTATAACTGGAGGGGACGTTCAGGAACGAGGCAGGGAGTGCATCAATGAGGCTGCATGGAGCTCTTGCAAGCAAGAGACCCCTCCTTTATTTTCCTGACTCCTTTTGTACATTTACAGATTGCCCACCCCAGAGGTGGGACCCTTGGGAACCACTGGTCATTTTCCAGAGACCATCACCGAAGCCCCTCCTCTGGGAACAGATGTGGGAGCTTCGGTAGTTTACAGAACATGACTTTGTGCCTCAAGACCGTGCCTGGGAATAGAATTCCCCAAAACCAAAACATGCAGGCACGAGCATGGCAACAGAGAACCACCTGCCCCTCCCTGCCAGCAGACACCTGGGACAACCCCTGGGGACACGGGGCCGGCCCTTGCACCCTTTCACCGGGTGGCAGAGCAGCCCAGGCCGAACCCTGGAGGCAGGGAGCTGGTGAAGGAGGTGGGGAGGTGCAGATGGAGCCGAGCCCTGCAGCAGAGCAGCCCGGGCAGGAGCTGCACAGCCCCGCGCAGAGGGGCCTGGGCTGCCCCGCTCGTCTGTCAGGGAGGGGCGGCAGCAGCAGCCGGGGAGGTGGGAGAGCGGCAGCACAGCTGTGCAGCCCTGGGACATCCCCTCCAGGGGCGGATTCTGCCTGCCGGGGGCAGAAGGGATGCTCTGGGGGCAGAAGGGATGCTCCGGGTGAAAGAAATAGAAAGCCCCAGGTTATGCCCTCCCAAGTTGTACTGTTATACTGTTTTGCTGTAAAATTAAAGTTGCACTGTTACTTGCCTGTTTTAAACTGTTCATGTTGAATCTGTACCCCTGAATTTCTGCTTGTTATGTTCCAAGTTTTGTACCCTTTCTCCCTGAATTCTGGGTTTTCCCCTCTCCGTCGAGTAAAGCCCGCCGCCGCTTCCTGCTGTCTCCCTGTTGCCACTTCCTGCCTGCCCGTCGAGCTGGGGACACCGCCCAGTATGGAGATGAGGAACTCCCATGGTGCCTGGCTGCGGCTGGAGGTCCAGTTGGAGCTAGAAAAGCCCCTGGGACAGCGAGCCGACACAGAAACTGGACCTAAGAAGGACAAAACTGTGCGAGGCACATGTCTAGCTACCTGCAGGCAGCAGGTATTTTTTGTTACTTTCTCGCCATGACCTGAAAGGAACTGGAGAGAGGTGACCCCCCTGGAGCACACGAGCCAAAGTGATTCTATGAAAACCCCCGTGAGGAAGGAATCCCGACTCTGCAGCGTCCGAAGCAGATTCGACTGCACCTCCTCCTCCGTGGTGTCTACAGGGAGCAGCGGCGGCGTGCGCAGCCCCTCGAGCCCCCTACCCAGAGCTGATTTCTAATAAAGGCTTTTTCAAAGGAGCTGGTCTCCTGGCCCATTTATAACATGGGGGTGGAAGGGATGCTCCGAGGGCGGTGGAGTGCCAGCTGGAGAGAGGTGACCGCACGGGCTTCGGAAGGTGACAGGGTCAGTCAGCGGAGCTGCCTCGCTGCCCTGGCACAGGGGAGGGCAGCACAGCCTCCCCTCCAGCCCCTGATATCTCGGACACCTCAGGGCACTGAGGCTGCCCCAGAAGAGAGGCTGCTCCCTGCGGGACTCCCTCCCAGCCCGCTCGGGTGACGGTGGCTTTGTCCAGCCCGGGGCACTGCAGAGCTCTGAGCTGCTCCTCCAGACCTGGACACCCCGGGCTGGTGGTGTCCCCGAGGAGCCCCTGCAGCCCACGGGAGTGCAGGCACTGCTCTGCTGAATGAGCAGAGCCTGCTTTACCCCACACACCCTCCTGCAGCCTGAGAGGTGAGGAGCCATCCGCTCAGGGGATGGAGCGGCAGTGCCTTCACAGCTCCTGGCCTTGCCTGGTGATCACCAGTGCAGAGGCTGGGCTGTAAATCATTTTCAGGTGTTAATCCAATTGGTTTTGCCAGGGAAGAAGGGAAATAAGGGAGTACCTATCTTTAAACACTGCATGATGGCTTCAGATTGAAAGGGAGTAACTAAAATTGGATTTTTGGAAGAAATCCTCCCCTGGGAGGGTGGTAAGGCACTGGCACCACCCAGAGCAGCTGTGGCTGCCCCTGGATCCCTCAAAGTGTCCAAGGCCAGGTTGGACACTGGGGCTTGGAGCAGCCTGGGACAGTGGAAGGTGTCCCTGCCATGGCAGGGGTGGAACAAAATGAGCTTTGAAGCCCCTCCCAAGCCAAACCATTCTGTGGTTCCTTGTTTCTACAGCAAAACAGCTCCAGGAGCCCTTCCTTTCCAGGCAGGATCTGGATCTGCCTGTCCCTGCCTCCTGCCAGGGGTGGGAGCAGCTCTCCCTGGACAGAGTTCTCCCAGGATAGCCCAGGAGCACAGCTGCCTTGCTCTCCCTCAGCCAGGAATCCACCCCAGCCTTTCAGTGGAAGGCTCATTAAGGAGGAGGCAGAGTTAATGACAAAGCAATCAGGCTTATCAAGGTCCAGCTCAGGGTTTGGGAGGAAATGCAGCCGCTGGAGCACATGCCAATGTTGTTAATGCCTTTTGGGGCTTCATCTCAGACTGGGTTTGTTTTGGCAGCTGCAGAGCCTGATATGAAAACATGTCCTTGCTGCACAGACTGGTGGAGAGAGCCAAGGCTGCTGAGCAGGGCAGCACAGGGATGCTGCAGTAGCACAGCCTCACCTGGCAGGAATCCACCTGGCTCCAGCCAATCCATTCATACCTATGCAGCAGCTGGGCCCAGGTTTGGGTTGGTTTGGCATCTCCTTGGGGCTGCTCCTGCTGAATCTCCAGCATGGTGGGGTTTAGATGCCACAGGGCTGCGGGGCTGTCATCAAACCATGTCCTGCAGCAGTTTGATGCCTTAGATTTCAGCTTTCACAGTTTCAGATTCTGTGCTGCCTAAGGATGTAGTTTGAGCCTCATATGAAGTGCCAGTAAACTCTCTTCACAGAGCAAGTCGACAAAACACATCTTTTCCTCCTGAGGACCAAGGACAACTTTCAGCCCAAAAAGCACAAAAAAAGGGTGGACTGAAGGGAGGAACAAGAAGGATGGGACCTCACAACCTGAAGCTGTAATTGGACAATTAAACCCCAATATGCAAATGGACCAAAACTGATAAAAATGTAAAATCTCGGGATGGGGCAGCCATTTTGTGTGGCCATTCCTAACCCACCCTGGGTGCAGCCTTGGTCAGGCTCCTGTAATGCCCAGGGTGGGTCCTGGAAGCCTTTTAATAAATATATCTGCTTTATTCTCTAGCTCTGTCCAGCCTCTGTTTCAGGTCAGCCTTCCTAAGGCATCAAGTTCAGCGAGGTGTGATGGGCTGTCCCAGAGCCAAACCTTCCTTGCAGCATCAGGATGGCTTCCTCAGCTTCCTTCCTATCCTTTTTGGACACCCCCAAAACTCAGGAGGGATCAGACAGTTCAAACAATCCCAAGAGCAAAAACTGGGAAGTGAGAGGTCTCTGTCAACCAGTGAGTTTTGCCCCCTCTCCTGGTACTTCTTCCACAAAAAACATGGGTTTGGAGGGCTAAAAAGCAGAACAAACCGGGTTTGTCTCCTAGTTCATGGGCAGTGGGTGGCAATGACTCCTCGATTAATCAGTACAAAGGAGAGATTTGGGCTGCTAAGCAAACCTGAAGCACATTTGCATCCTGCAGGCCAGAAAGGGATGGCTCCAGCCCGTGAGCCGTCAGCGATGGCACCCCAGAGGAACCACCCTCAGCAGGTTAATGGATCACGGGATGTGCAGTGTTCCCCTTCCCTCTGCCCCCTGAGGCCAGCTGCTAGCTCAGAATTTAGGGAGGTTTGGCTGAGGGGATCTTCAGGATAGGGGAGTAAATCCAAAAGAGGCTCTTAACCCTGAGATGTGTTCCAAGGTTTATTCCAAGAAGGGATCTCATGGCCAAAGAGGGAGAACTGGCAGGGAAGGGGGGGTTTTATCCATTTCAGGGTAGGGGGTGGGGTTACCTGTGGCCAAAGGCCATAGGTCAGAGTCAAGGGGCAGGTAGGGTTTCACGGTGAGGGCAATGCCAGAGGGATACAACAGGGATGCTTTGCACTGGAAAGAGCCCAAACCTTCCCTGACGCCACTTGAGGTCATTCCCCCTCCTCCTGTCCCTGTTCCCTGGGAGCAGAGCCCGACTCCCCCTGGCTGTCCCCTCCCGTCAGGGAGCTGTGCAGAGCCACAAGTTCCACCCTGAGCCTCCTTTTCTCCAGGCTGAGCCCCTTCCCCAGCTTGGAGCATCTCGGGGTTTCTCCTATTTCGGCAGCGGGGCTGAGCTCGCACCCACCGAGCTGCCATTGGCCGCTCTCCCCCCACCCTCCCTCCTGCCGCCCCCACTCCATTCCACATTTTTTCGCATTTCTGGGGATTGTTTTTCACCTCCCGGCGCTTTCTGGAGCGCGCCCAACAGAAATAAACGCGGCCCGACCATGGCTGGTGGGGCGAGGGGCAGGGGATTACGCTCGGGGTAAATTTAGCCCCTCAGTGACAGATTTATCTGCCTCTAATCAGGGCCGAGCGTAGTTCGCCAGGTTTGTTTTTGCAGACTGCACTTCCCCAAAGTCAGCGCGCACTCACCTCCCCCTCGCTCCCTCCCCAATTACATAAAGGCTTTTAGTTAAGAGCTAATTTCCTGGAGTGTGTGCCAGCGCTCCCTCCAAGCAAACAAAGCAAAAAAAACCACGCTGAAAAGAGTCCTCGTTTGGCACTGAAGAGGAAGATCACCCTGACAAAAGGTGAGGAAGGAGGCGGCAGAGGGTCTCTCCCCCCTTTCTCCTCCTCCATTTGCGCACGGGAGATCGAGCACAGGCGGGCAGCACAGCACCTTCCCAGCCTGGAAACTCGGGCTTGCTCCGGCAGAAACTCCAACACGCTGGGCAGGAGAGCCTGCAGATCCATCAGCTGCTCCGTCTCCATCCAGGCTGCCTGCCCCCGTCCTTTCCTCAGGCCGCATTCCCCGGCTGGCCCCGAAGCATCGCCTCCTGCGGCAGCGCCGGGCTGCGCTCCCCCGGCCCCTCCCGGGAGCACTCTGGGGGCTGGAGAGGCTCTGTGGGCACCTTCCCTCTGTGGGCTCCTCCTCTGCCTCTGTCCAGGGCCTTGCTTTAACATTCCCCTTTCCTTTCCAGTAATTAAGAACGTTCCTAGCGCACCTGCCAGCCTGGAATGTGTTGTAGTGACCACTTCTTTCCTTCTGTTCCAGCGCAAACAATTGTTTTTACCGAGCTCAGCCTCTTTCCAAGCAATTCAGAGCCACCATGATTTTTGAGAAGGAATTCTGCCCTGGGAGGGTGGGCAGGCCCTGGCACAGGGTGCCCAGAGAAGCTGTGGCTGCCCCTGGATCCCTCAGAGTGTCCAAGGCCAGGTTGGGGTTTGGAGCAGCCTGGGACAGTGGAAGGTGTCCCTGCCCATGGCAAGGGTGGGATGGGATGAACTTTAAGGTCCTTCCCAACCCAAACCATTCTGTGGTTCCTTGTTTCTATGACAAATGAGCTCCAGGAGCCCTTCCTGTTCAGGCAGGGTCTGGATCTGCCTCTCCCTGCCTCCTCCCATGGATGGGAGCAGCTCTCCCTGGACCAAGCTCTCAAAAGATGTCCCCTCACAGCTCCAGCAGCCTGAGACAAACCCCACACATCCCAGGACAAATTTCAGTGGAGTTGTGTTTCCATCACAGTACCACGAACACTTTTCCCCCATTGGGGCAATGAGGATGAGTCTTTCTGTCACCTTGTGGTTAAGTCAGCCCTGGAGCATTGCTGAAGCACCGAGGAGAGAAATCCCCTCTGCTAAGAGAAATTGCAGGAGAGGGAGGCAGCAAGGCAGAGGGGAGAGGTGCAGTGCCGAGTTTTGTGGATTAGCACCGGCTGAGATGGAATCCCGAGCCCCTGACATCACTGATCCCCTTCTCCCCTGCCTGGACACAGCTCCTCTTCTCCAGAGGGTGAGCTGGGAAAATAAATTTCAGTTGCTTTGTTGGTTTGTGGGTTGGTTTTTGTTTTTTTTTTTCCCTTTTCCTTCAGATGAAAATTCCCCTCATTTCCCCTCGAAAGCCAGCACACGTGGGACTATTTTTACCCAGGTTTATTTTTAGCTCCTCTTGCTTCCCTTGCCTCTCACATGGCTGCACGGAGAGGGGAGGGGAGGGGAGGGCTGGCAGCGGCGACAAGGACACGTTCTCCCTCTCCGGCACAGCAGGGCTGGGGGCAAAGCACGGCGGCAGTAATTACAGCACAGCCTCGTTAATCAATCCCTGCAGCCAGCACTGCTGCCCCTGCAGACACCCCCACCCAAACACGCCCCCAGCCCGCTGGCACTGCCCCAATTCCTGCTGTCCCTCTCCCTGCTGGAGCCTCAGCTCGGCCACGGGAAGGGAATCGGGGGCTGGAGCAGCCTGAAAGCCCTGGGAGCTGCAGGGGAGCCAGAGCCTGGCCACAGCCAGCAGCAGGGCAGGGTCTGGGGCACCGCCTGGCCCCTCTGGGACAGATTTCTGTGCCTGGCCCTGCCTCCCAGGTGGGCTGTGGAAAGGGGGGTGGGATGCTCAGGAGCTGCTGTGCCCAGGGTGCTGGCCCAGAGGAGGGTGCAGGGCTCTGGATGTGTTTGGTTGGGATGAGAAACGTGCAAAGGTCTGCCTTTCACCCTTTGGGGGAATTCCAACCCAGCCCAAGCCCCCCCCCCCGGTGGTTTGGTTTTTTTTTTTTTTTTTTTTCCCAGAGGGGAATCCCTGCTGCCCAGGGATTCCAGGGATGCCCAGGGATGACTAACCTGCCCCAAGGCCTGAGGACCTGGAGGGCAAAAGGGAGGCACAGGGGGCTGGATCCTGCTCAGGAGACTCTCCTGTCCCACAGCTGCCTCTCTCTCCCCCTGCCATCACCTTCCAGAGCACCTTCCCAAGGCCTCTGCTGACTTCCAGGGGGAAAAGCACAGCCCCTCCATGGCACCATCCTGGATCAGAGTGTGCCACGGTGCCCAGGGTGCCTGTGCCAGGCTGCAGCAGGCACTGGCAGGTCCCCCGTTGCCATGGCAATGCTGCCAAGGTTCACATCCTGCCCTGAATCCCCTTTTATCCTGTTGCTTTATTCCCCCCCCTCACTCCCCACACCTCAGGAAGGGTCAGGATGCCACTCTGCCGTCAGGGCTGTGGTCACATTGCATGAAGTCCTTACTCAGGAGTAACAGCCTTGCATCTTCTGTCAGCACAGAGAAAAAGCTGGAATCAGAGAGCAGATACTGATAAATCCTCTGCTGTCTCTTCTCATTAGACTTAGTCACAAGGAAAAACCCAAAAGGCCTGAAACCTTTCTGTTAAGTGATAGGGATTTTCTTTTTTTTTTTTTCTTCTGGTCATTATTTTAAAAGAAAAGCTCCCCGTGCAGAGGGGATAGCTGTGGGTGCAGATCCTTGTCAGTGCTGGTCCCTCCCACCCACATGGCCCTGCCCTGGGCTTCCAGCCCATCCCAGTGTCCAGCTCCAGCCACCTGGGCAAGCACCAGCCTCCCTTGGAACATCTCCCTGGGGCCATGGTCCCTCTCCACCCACGTGCTGTTTCATGGAGGGCTGCAAAACCCCTCCAAGATCCTTGAGCCCAACCCCAGCACCTCCAAGGCCACCACTAAACCATGTCCCCAAGTGCCACAGCCACACATCTTTCAAACACTTCCAGGGATGGGGACCCCCCCACTGCCCTGGGCTGCCTGGTCCAAGGCCTGACCACCCCTTTGGTGAAGGAATTTTTCCCTCCTCTCCAATCTAAACCTCCCCTGGCCCAGCCTGAGGCCGTTCCCTCTCCTCCTGTCCCTGTTCCCTGGGAGCAGAGCCCGACCCCCCCTGGCTGTCCCCTCCTGGCAGGGAGCTGTGCAGAGCCACAAGGGCCCCCCTGAGCCTCCTTTTCTCCTGGTGGCCTCCATCCAGCTTCTCCATAGCAACATCCAGACATTCAGTATAGATCCCCAAACTGCCTTTGCTAAATGCCACCTCTCCCCACCACAGAGAGGCATTTCCAGGGAAAATCCAGCTTGATCCCAGCCTGGGGGGGTTCATCCTGCAAGGATGGTACTTCCAGGCTCTCTCCTACACTGACACTGTCTCCTGCACACACAACTCCTCTGAGCCTGTGGTGTGATGGGACAGCAAAGAGAGGCCTAAAAGGGCTCCAGGAGAGCTGGAGAGGGAATCTGGACAAGCCATGGAGGGACAGGACAAGGGGGGGATGGCCTCCCACTGCCAGAGGGCAGGGTTAGATGGGATAATGGGAAGAAATTCCTCCCTGAACTAAACAGAAAGCTCAGCCACTTGGAGCAATCCTTTATCCAAGCACCAAACGCCGTGGAATTGAGGAGCTGGGGCTTGGATTGCCACCCTGCCCTGTTCAGGGTTTTTCCTCCTCAGCATCCTTGATTTCCAGGAGCTGGCACTTGGCTGAGCATGCTGATGAGCTGATGTTGGGACAGGGTTCCAGGAAAAGGCAAATCCATTTATCAAAGGGCTTACAGCTCCCAGTTCAAGCACCAATAAATACCGAACAAAGCAAGGGAATCAGGCTGCAAAGCAGCTTCATAAATAAAAAGCTATTAAATATATATATATATATATATTTATGTATCTGCAGATGTTTGTGCCAACCTCTCTGGAGTCCCAGCCCAGGTCTGAATCCCAGCTGTGACCTGCTGAGCTGACATCCCAGAGGAGGAAGACCCAAGGCACAGGGCAGGCTGCACAGACGTGGGTCAGTGGGAAGGGAAGCGCTGTCTGGCAAAGGAGGGAGCTGCTAATTTATTGAAATGCTTTGGAAAATAATTGCATTTGGAAGCCTTCAGCTGCCCTGGGTTTGTGCCTTCGTGCAGGACTGGAATTTCAAGAGATGGGACATAAAAGGGAGTGGAAAGGCAAAGAGAGCTTTGAAGCTGAGGCAGGGAGCACTGGATCAAACAGAGCAGAATTCCCACACGGGCGAAGCTTTGCGGCTCCCACGGACAAGAACTTAGGGAACAAATCAGCCCTGATTGTTTTCACAGAGGTGGGAAACACCTCCAAACCTGGAAGCACCTTCTGCTCCTTCAGACAGCTCCAGGGACAGGGAACAGATGGAACGTGAAGAAAAGCAAAGGGCAGACAGCAGCCCTGGGAAGGGGCTGAGGAGGGAATGAGCATGGAATGAGCACAATTCCAGCCCTGGCATTCCCAGGTCCTGCTCTGCCAGGGCTTCCCAGGCACTCTCACAGTGCTTGCAGAGGCCAGGACAGAGCATGGATGGGGTCACTGCTCAGAGGGGTTCAGAGGGGCTCAGAGGGGTTCAGAGCCTCCAGTTCCCACTGGTTGGCTTCCCTCCCTGCTCCCAGGGTCTGCTCACTGCCACCATCCCCACCTTCCTCTTGGGCCACCCCTTGGAGGAAGGGCATCACACAAAGCCAGAGCAATGGCCCTGCCTTGGAGGGCTGCTCTGAAAATCAGCACACTGAGGGAAAAGCCTCCTTGGGGTCCTCTGGTGCCCAGTGGCTGGGCCATGCTGGTTCCAGAGCACACAGAGCTCGTATTCAGGCTCTGAACACAACAGGCCATTCAGAGGGACAGTAAATCCAGAAGTGATGAACAAAAAAAAAAAAAAAAAAAAAAAGCATCTTTTCACACAATTTGCCTCCAGGAACTCCGTGTCATAGGGCAGAGACTTGTGGGATCAAACAACTGCTGAGCCAGCCCTGGGTATTGCTATTGTTCAAACCAAAAAAAGAAATGATGTCAAAGATGGGGAAAACTCACTGAGTGTGAGCAGCAGAAATCGCTCAGGCTGTTGAAGGCCCACGCTGGAGAAGACCTCCCAAGGATGAAAACACCTTTGCTGGGAACAGGTCCTTGGGAGCAGCCTGGATGGAGGTTGCAGGGCACCCTGCAGCTTTCCCTGAGGTTCCTGGCACTGGCTGCTGAGCCAATAAAACCCCTTTGCTAGCCACAGTGGCAAGCAGCCTTCTCACCACAAGGATTCCCTCCTTCCAGCCACTCCTGGGAGATTTTCCTTAGCCCTGGCTTGACCCTCCTCTTCATCTCTGCAGCTGCCACGCAAGGGGCTGCATCCACTGCTCATGGAATCATGGAATATGGGTTGGGTTGGAAGGGACCTTAGAACTCAGCTCACCCCACCCCCTGGGATGGGCAGGAACACCTTCCACTGTCCCAGGGTGCTCCAAGCCCCATCCAACCTGCCCTGGAGGCTTCCAGGGATGGAGATTCCACAGCTTCCCTGTGCACAGAGATGTGCCCTGGGAATCTGGAACGCAGCATTCCCAATGCTTCCCTTCTAAACTGCAGAGGATGGGAAAGGTTCAGAGCAGAGGAGGAGCTGCTACAGTACAACATTGCCTCCAAAAGCAAATGTGCCAACAAAAGCCTCCAAACACCTTCACTTACTGAAGTTTCCCCATTAGCACTCACAGCATGTCAATTCTCCCCTTGGGCACCACTGAGGCAGACTGAGAGCACAGCCTGGGAAGGATTTGGGATGCTGTCGGAGCTCTCCTTGCTGCATTGGGCCATTCCAGCACATTCCCAGGCTGAGTGAGGCTTTTGGAGCTGCAGAAATGGGGATGAGAGTGATAACCCAACTCTGCAGCTCAGGTTTTGTTGTGCTTTGGTTTTTTTCTTAAGCTGGTCAGATGAATGCTTTGAGAAGACACTTTAAAGCCATGGCTGCTCTCTCCAGGGAACTATTAGGCTGATTTCCTTTGGCCAGAGCACAGTCCCAGGGTCAGGCTGTCAGCTCCTATTAAGATTTGGACGTGTGTCCCCGAATGGGAAGCACTTGGCTCTATTGCTGCTCATTAGATTGCTTTACGATAAATCTAATCATTAACCCACTCCACTTGGCCCTGCTGGAGGTGATGAGGCTGGTGCTGCAGCCATCCCAGGGGAATCCAAACCAAATGGCCTTCCCAAGAAGAGCAGCTCCATCACCAGGTCTCCCTGTGCCTGGAGTACCAGTGGGATGCACCTCCCCCAGATTTGGGCCCAGGTGGATGGGTTTGGGTGATTAAAGGTGATTAAAGGTGATTAAAGCTTGGCCATGTTGGTCACTGCTTCACGTCTCCTCCTGCAGCCCCAGCAGGGTTGCAGCACCATTCCATGGGCAGCACTGGGAACAGAGGTGAAAGCTTCTCCCCCTTTTTTAAGGCTCATCCATGGATCAGGCTCCTTGTGCCCCCTCCCGAGCCACATCCAGGGGTTGGAACCCCGCTGCAGGTGGTACCCACAGGTCTAACAGGGCTGCTGGGGCCCAGGCTGGGGACCCAGGCTGGTGCCACAGCCAGGTCTGCACCAGTGGCTTTCTCCCTGGAGATTTGGGCTGAAAGTTTGTCTGCTCCTCATGCATCCAGAGCAAGGACTCATCGTCCATCACCATCACCATTTACAGAAACTGAGCAATTCTTCAAACTCCTCTGTGGGCACATGGGTGGGCAGAGAGGTCCAGAGCAGCCACAGTTCCTTCCTCCTCTCCTGAGGGCACCCAAGAGGACAGCCCAGCCCTTCCCCAGGGCACAGGAGCATTCTGAGACCTCTGACCATGGCAGTGGTGCTGCAGCTCCTCAGCTCCTGTGGAATGCTTCCCCTCTCCCTCTGGCTTCACATGCTCATGGATTCATCAAAGGGAATTAAGCTGCCCCTGGCTGAGGCAGCCCAGAGAAGCTGCTGGAGTTCTTCTGCTCTTCCAGAGCAGGATGGCAAGGGCTTGGCAGCATCAGGCCAGGCAGAGCTTCTGCTTGGAGATCTGGCAGCAGCCAGGCCTGGGCTGCACAGGTCCATCTCCATGGATGCTGCTGGAGATGGGAGATGGAAAGGAAACACCAACAAGCATATTCTCCAAGGAATTTAGGGAGCTGGAGCAGGAGGGGTGCTGCTGGGAAATGCAGAGCTGGGTTTTGAGCCGCTCAGGGGCAGCAGTGGCTCCCCAAACCATCAGATCATCAGGGCTTTGCTGAAGGAGGCTGCTGCCTTCTAGCAGCTCAGCTGAATTTCTCTCCCACAAGCTGGCTGAAGTCTCAGGCCCTGGATTAACTTGCCCACCATTGCAATTCAACACAAATGGACGAGACTCACACACTGAGATGTCCAAGGCAAAAAAGGGGCAGTTTATTTACAGACCTCGACATTTATGGAATTCCAACAGTGACTGTGGATTGGAGGATGGAAATTGTCCTCTCCAACCACACTGGTCAACCCAACAGCCCATCAATTCTCTCCTCCTCCAGCAAGGAATGCAAACCAATCATTGTTTACATGAAAAGTGCGTGAGAAACTCCACTTCAAAAAGTAAAACATCAGAAGGCTGAAGGAACTTTAAAAAAAAAACCAGAGCGACAGCCCAGGGTATTTTGGGAAGACCTGGTGATGGCAGCATGCACCCACAGCCTCGGCTGCCCCAGCATCCATCCCAGCAGGGAAGACGCTGCGGGTGGAGCCAGAGGCAGCTTCCCTGTCCCTGGCAGGGCTGATGCCAGCCCAGCACTGCTGCCCGGGGCTGCTCCCAAACCCACACACGGAGCTGCAGCCACAGACAGCAGCAGCGGCCTCCCCGCTCCCTCCCGGCCGCAAGGGCTGCGAGCGCAGTTCAAAGTTCTCCTCGGTACAAAAACGGCCTCGGAGGGTAATTTGTTGCAGCTTGAAAGCAGCTGAAGTTAATTACACAGCAATGAAATATCACACTTTAACATTGCTTCATTCCCCTTCGGCCGGGCTGCCGTGGAGCTCTGCTCCGTTCCGAGATCCCGAGCGCTCTCCCATGCCCAGATGACATCCCAGTGAAACCAGGCTGCGGGATGCACCGCCCTCCCCAGCTCAGGAGAAGGAGGAATGAGACATAGATTTTAAAGAATATAGGATTTTGAAGAAATTAAGATTTTAGTTAGAAATAAGCCTTATGGTTGTCGAAGTTAATTAAGAGCTTTGTAGCTAGCTAAGGAAGACTGGGCTTGAGTTAACTTTTCCCAAATAACTGGTTGCTTGTCAACCTTATGTTTGCTTAGCTGTGCTTGAAACAATAAATAGGGAACCTGATAAATAGGTTTAGGGACACAGGACAATTACAGAGACTCCCCAATCCTGAAACTTATTGAAAGTCACTGTACCTAAGGAAATGGGAATTCTACCAACACCCATTTGTCACTATTTGCATTGAAAAGGTAGAAAGTTCAGAGCGATGAAGAGTCATTTTACTTCCTCATTTTAAACCCACTCCTCTTAAATGAGACCACTATCCCATTCCAAAGGACAAACTATGCATGCTTAATTGCTTCTTTGCTAATTACCATACAAAGCGGGGAATGGGATGTGCCAAGGTTATGAATATGCATTTGTACTTTGGATATTCAACAGTTTTGTAAATAAAATAGCTTTGTGATTTTCTGTAAGGTGCGGTATGCCTTTGGGGAGCTATCCCACACGCTGCCCAGCGCTGCAATAAACACACACTTTCTAACTTTGAACTGTTAGAGAGTTTTTGTCCGTCTCAGTTGGATATTGGTATTAGATCGATATTCCTATTTTTAATAAATCAGGAAGGGAGCACGGGGCTGTCCCGGGGGGCTCCCATCAGGCGCGGTGCTGCATCCCAGCGAGCCCCCAGCGCCGTGCTCCCAGCTCAGCTCCCGTTCTTGCTCCGGTTCCCCCGGCAGGCACAGGGCGCTGCCCCGGGAAGCCCCTGGCTGCGGGCCAGCACTGCCCAGGTGAGCTCCTGACTCACCTGGCGGCTCTTGGGCGAGAGCCGGAGGGCAGGGCAGGTGTCTGCATCCTCTGCAGGCCTGGGAAAGGCTGCTGGGAGCACGGAGAGCCTCGTCCTGCCCGCAGCTCGGGCTGGCTCCGTCAGCAGCCGCATGAGCAGGAGTCCTCCTGCCCCCCGGGACAGCCCCGTGCTCCCTTCCTGATTTATTAAAAATACGAATATCGATCTAATACCGATATCCAACTGAGACGGACAAAAACTCTCTAACAGTTCGAAGTTAGAAAGTGTGTGTTTATTGCAGCGCTGGGCAGCATGTGGGATGGCTCCCCAAAAGCACACCGCACCTTACAGAAAATCACAAAGCTATTTTATTTACAAAACTGTTGAATATCCAAAGTACAAATGCATATTCATATTCATCCCCACAGGGGATGCCGAGTGTCCCTGGTGCCGCTTGGGTGCTTTGTCCCGCTTGGAAATGACACGGGAGAAAGCAACAGGGAAGTGCAGGGCGCACAAAGCACTTGCAAACAGAACCCGGGTAGCCCCGGGCAAGGGACAGAGCTAGCCCAAGCAGAGCCCCAGCCAGCACTGCACCAGAGAGGGCACCTCAAAGCCAGAAGGAGGGCAAGCCCAGCGTCCTTCTTAGTGCCAGCAGCCCAAAGAGAGTGAAAAGCACAGGTCTGAGAGCCCTTGGGCACCGCAGAGGCTGCAGCCCGTTCCTCGGTGCCGTCCTGAGAGCAGCAGGCTGCATTGCCACCTAACGGGATGTGCCGGGAAAGCCCGAGCATCCCGCTGGAGCCCAGCGAGGCCGGGAGCCCGGCGGCTCTGCAGGTGCCCCACGCTCCCTGCACCCGGCCCCGGCCCTGTGACACAAAACCAACGCCGGGGCACAAAGCAGAGGGACCGGAGAGGGGTTTGTGTGCCCGGAGCCGTGCCAGGGAACCCAGCAGTATCACCACCCCCGTCTGTCTGGGCACACCAGGAGAAGGCTTTATTGGCTCTCCAAGTCCTTTTCCCCTGGCTGCCTCCCACAGCCCACAGGAGCTGCTGCAGCAGAGCCCGTGGAACATGAAGCTCCTCGAGGAAGCAGATGCTGTCCAGGTCGTGTTGCCTTCTTGCCAAAATGCCCCGTGCAGGCAGAGACCGAAGGGACAACCGGCTCCACAGGGGCTCCAGAGATGGATCAGGGATGGGAATCAGCGTGGCCAGGAGAAACAGGGGCGCCTGTGCCAGGAAAGCACAGGGGCTGATGCAGCGTGCCAAGCCCACAGCCCTGAGCACAGCCCTCCCCTCCGCTCCTCTCCATCCTGCCTGGAGAGCAACACCTTCCATGGGCACCACGGGGAGCAGCGAGAGCCCCCTCTCCTGAATTACTGCACTGACAAAGCCACAAATGCACTGCCAGGAGGGTCTCTCACCTCCCTGCTCCTGCCTGGAGCACCAGCTCACAACCCAGCCTGTGACCAGGGAGCTCCTGAGACCCTCACCTCCCTGCAGAGTTCTCTCAGCTCACAATGAGCACCTCAGGGAGAAGTCAGAGGGGACTGGAGACTCCTCAGAGCCCCTGGTGCCTTCGGTTTCCCTTCCTCACTCAGGATGCAGTCCCTGCCCACGCCAGCCTGACTTCCAGGACTGCTTCAGCTGCCCACTGAAGGCAACGGGAGCCTGAGTTTTACCCATATCCAAAGATAAAGGTGGAAATAGGTTTCAAGTTCCTCCCTCCTTCAGCCTTGAATCTCTCCTGTAAGCAGAGAAAGCAAATAGAGTCTGTGTCCTGATGGCAAATCCCAGCCCAGTTTCTGACACCCTCACCTTTTGTGACATAAAACAAATCAAATTTGTCTCCCAAAACACCCAGAGGTGAAGGGAACGTCCTGGGAGCTGCCGTGGACCCTGCCAGGGCTGCAGAGGTCACGCCTGTCCTATCTTAGCACCATTTTTTGCTTTTTTTTTTTTTTTTTTTTTTTTTTTTTTTTTTTTTGCATGCATCAACTCCTTTTATACATCAGAAACTCTCCTGGGAGCTTTATATGGAAGCATTTAGTTCCCAAAAAGGAAATCGGCTTCGGCAGTGAGCAGCAATGTCTGGAGCAGCCACCCTCTTGTAGGCAGGAGAAGCAGCAGCAAAGAGCACACCTGTGCATCAGCAGCTGGATAAATCCCGTTTTCCTGCTCTGCAGAGGGGCACATTGCCCCAAGAGCTGATTCCCCAGCCCTGCTCCAGGAGCAGGTGGAGGAGTGAGGAGCAGTGCCTGCCTCTCCCGGAGGGAACTGCAGCGAATTCCAACCCCGGCTGCCTTTGAAGGTGCTCAGCACCGAGCTAATTGAGCCAAAGCTTTCTCAGGCACGGCAAATTGAAGCCTCATTTGTAGCTGCAGTTCTTGCTTGGGAGGGTGGAGAGCACAGCGGGAGTGGTTCCATCAAGATAGCAGCAGCCAGGCTGGGCTCCAGCACCTGCAGAGGAATTCCACGGCAGCGGGAGGCAGCGCGCCGGGCTCGGGCTCGCTGGGAAGGAGAGCTTGGCAGGAACCTGGGCTCTAGGCTGGGAAGCAGAGCAGGTTTGATGGCATCCTGCCACCCGTGGTGCCAGGTGCAAGAGCTCAGCAGGATCACAGGGAGCGATGCCGTCAGGTGGGATCGGTGTTGGCCAACACGGATGGGAGCTCCCAGGGCAGGCACTCCCAAAGGAGCTTTGGCCACTGTCCCACAGCCATGGAATGGTGTGAGCTGGGAGGCACCTGAAAGCTCTGCTCAAATGCAGGGACACCTGCCACTGTCCCAGGCTGCTCCAAGCCCTGTCCAGCCTGGCCCTGGACACTGCCAGGGATCCCGGGGCAGCCACAGCTGCTCTTCAGCCTGGGCCTCACCTCCCTCACGATGTCCTCTCCTGTCACCTTCACATCAAATGCAAGTCAACAGAAGGCCACCCCAAGGAGGAGAGTCCATCCTTTTCCTTGACCTACGGACCTCCTTGTGCTCCAATACCTCCCAGAACACCCTCTGAGGTTCTCCATAAGCACCAAACCTGCACAGGCACGTTTTTAGGGAGCAGCCCACCAGGTGACATCCCATCTCCCCTCTGCTTTGGTTGCTTCCACTCACTTCTGCACAACTGATTCATTTTCCTTTTGTCAACAGCACTGGAAGCCAGCTGGGATTTGTTGTGCACCCAAATTCCACTTGCTCAGCAGGCTCTTTCCAGAGAAGAGATCTGAGGGAGCAGGGATAATATTGAAACCTCGCTGCTGTTGTGCTGCCCGGAGAAGCTGTGGCTGCCACAGCCCTGGAAGTGTTCCAGGCCAGCTTGGAGCAACCTGGGCTAGGGGAAGGTGTCCCTGCCCATGGCAGGGGGTGAGACAGATGGGGTTTAGTGTCCCTTCCAGCCCAATCCCCTTCTGTGGTTCTGTAATTAAAACACCAAAGTTTCACTGGGAAGGAGGAAGAAGAAACTTGCTGGATCTCGTAACTGCAGCCCTGGGCTTCATGTCCCTGCTGAGGAGCCAAATCCTCATGGAGAAGCTGGGCCAGCACAGCTATCCCCACAGCCTGGATGGTCCCAGCCTGCCCCAGCTGAGGGGAAGACATTAATGGAGATCTTGGGATAGCAGAGACAAGCACCAGTCACTCACCTCCTCTCTCCCTTCTCCCCTCCTGTGCAAAGTGAAGCCAAGGGGGAGGTTGTTGCTGAGCTGGAGTGAGCCCAAGGAAAGCTGGTGGTTTTGCCCATTAATGTGACCTTCCCCAGGGAACTGCCCTGGGAAGGCAGGCAGAGCCAAGCAGGGGACATGACAGGCAAGAGGCAAACCCCAGGCAATGGGAACTGGGGATAAGAGGACAGACTGCAGATGGTTTCACACAGGCACCTACGCAGAAGCATGGAGAGGACTTGAGCTGTGTTATCTTCTCCAATCTAAGTAAGAACTGGAGATGGATTCATCCAACTGGCACAGCACAGCCTCCAAACCCCAAATCTTTACAGCTGGTTTGCTAAGAGGATTTTTTTGAGGTGTTGGAGTGGGAAGGAGGGAAGAGAAAAACACAGCTAGCGCTCCTTCCTACAGCAAGGGGAGAGAAAGTTATTTCCCTCACAGATTTAGCTTATAAACAGTTTTAAAGTCGAGTTAAAGCCTGAATAAAATTAAAAAAAAAAAAAGTGTGCTTGAGATGCATGTTGTCATACCACAGGGCTCACCAGCATTGCTTTTCCTGACTGGAATTAGTCTTTTATGTCCAAAGCTCAGCCCTCTGTGATGCTGGAGCGGGTGGGGAAGGCTCCTAAAGCTGCTCTGCACCCCAGTGAACCCCACAGCAGCCTCCCCAGCTCTGCCCACAGCACAAACCCCTCTCCAGATCTGCTGCTGGGCCACACACACTGCCAAGTGAATTCCAGCCCCATGACCAAGAGATGTCAGTGACACCAGGACGGACAACACGTGTACAAACAGAGCTGTCCTCTCCAGGGGGACCCCAAAACCACAGCAGGTGTTCCTTCCAGCCCCACACCCCTCAGAGCTGGCAGACGGTGCTCTGGGCAGGTGGAGGGAGGCTCACAATGCTCGGGATCTCACTGCACTGAGGGAAGCCCTGAGGGATTCAAGCATCCCTTCCCAGAGGACACAGGATCAGAAAGTGTCCCACTGCTCCTTCACCCAGCACCTCACCAGGCCCCCAAAGCTCTCCTTCAGAGACTCTTTTCAAGCTGGTTTTGTTAGGGGAAGGGGCACAAGCAGACTTGGCTGCTTACCTCCAAGGCACTGCCCTGAGTTCTGGAATGCCTGGCAGCACTTCTCAGTGACTGAAGCACTGAGCCCCGTGCTGGAAATGCAGAATTAACTGCAGCCTAAATCTGGACAGTGGTGCTTGAACCAATGCCAAGGTACCTCATCTCTGTGACTAATACCAAATGAATCATTTCTTTAAAAAAACCCCTCCAACTTGGACTTCCAGGGACTTGCAAAAATAATAATTACACTTGTCTTTTATACCCAACAAACATTTGGCTCTATAGTAGAATGAAAGCAAGAAGCTGTGAGCAGAACTGTTGGCAATTATTTTGACCATTTTTTTATAACTTTAAGCAGAGATTTTTGCTGTATGAATTGAGAGCAGTTATTCCCATCTCTCAATGAGCTTCTTATGCCTTGCTGAGGTCCAGTCACGGTGTTGCTTCTAATGAACCTCATAAAACACCACACATGACAGAGCAAGAAATCAACTTTGTGAGAGCCAGGAGGGTACAGGTTTAATTTCTCTTGAATCAGCAGAACAACAATAATCCTGGATAGTAACGTGCCACAGTCTTGAGGAAGAGAAAGTTCAGCTCTGATTTTGAGCCTGCCCCACCCCACACTGACCATCCAACACCCCTAAGCTCCTCAGGGAAAAACAAACCAGAATAAAAGTGGTTTTCCTTCTGGAATCTACTCCCTTCTGCTGGGGCTGGGAAATGATTGAAGCAGTGTTTCCTTGGTGCCACACAGGTGCCCTGAACGTGGTGGCTCCTCTTCCCTCAGGTCCTGTGGTCCATCCTGGCCAGGGCTCCAGCAGGAAGGGATTTCATTTCAGCCAGATCCACTTGTCCCCAACGTCAGCGTTGTAGCCTGGCCTGTACTTGCGCCCAGGGAGCTGAAGAAAGCAGAAAGCTCAGTCACAACTCTGCTCACTCCCCACAGAAAGTTCTGAAGAGCCTCCTGGTACCCCTAGAAGGTGAAATGCTGTTTTTACATTGTAATGGTAAGAGTTACAGGAAAAAACTCAAGTCTCTTGGAAAAGACTGAGCTGAGCAGCTTGAAGGAGGGACTGCAAAAACCACTGTGTCATAATACATGTATGAAAACCAGGCCAATGATCTCAGCACCACATTCCACCTGGATTCATCCAGCTCCTCCCAGCCCGAGTGAGATGGCTCCCCTAACTGTATCATGGAGCTGAGTCTCATTCCAAAATAGGCACACACACACACACACTATTAAATATATGAAATACTTCATGCATGAGATACTGAGTTAATTACCACGTTAAATTAAACCGTTCAAATGAAACTGCAGATTTAGCCTTCCAAGAGCTGAACTTCATTAAAGCAAAAAGCAGTAGCTGCCTGCCTTCATCAGCAAAGCCAGGAACCACTTCTTGATGGAAAAACCCAAAGATTGTTGAAGCCTTTACCCGAATTTCAAGGGTACCCTGGGACCTAAGCAGCAGCCTGTGAGTCTCAGTGCTGCAGCTGCACCTTTTGGAAGGTGCTGACCACAACCCAGCATGCCAGAGAGGGTCAGATCCTGGTTCCAAAAGCAGAATCCATCTCCAGGACAGCCCTTCCTACCTCCAGGAAGGAAAAATAAATGGAACAGAACAGCTCAGAGCTCCAATACTGGACCCACGAAGCGAAGCACCAAAAAAAAAAAAGCTGATGAGTTTGGTGAGAAGGGCTGAAGCCAGCAAAGATGCTGTAATAAAACTCTTCCTTTAAAAACAAGCTATCTGCTGGCAGCCTCTCCAAATAATTAAGCACAGATCATCTGCTCTGTCTCCACACAAACACTGGTTTCACACAAGACCCCAGACTTGTCCTGAGGATTTTTCCTTTCCAAAAAAACATGTAAGAGGATCCTGTTGGGGAGAGCTGCCCCTGCAGAGAGAAGCAAGATGCAGTCTTGATAAAATCTGTACTCAGGCTGCAAAAATGAGCTGTTTAATAAGAGATGAAGCCTGTTGTTTTGAGGGAGGGGAGTTGTGTTTATATTCACTTGAATGCCAAAAAACAAGACCCTTCTTTCCCTAAAAATCAAGATGACAGAAGACCTGACCTCCTCCACCAGACACTCCCCACCCTGCCTTGTCACAAACCATTTGTGATCAGCTCTTCTGAGTTTTTTTTCAATTAATGGCTTGTCTAAACATCAGCAGAAACCACACAGTCCTGTTGAGAGTTCCCCCCACTGAGCAAAGAGGAGATGGGAGATGAAAATAAATGATTGCTATCTCTGCCCCACAGATTTCCAGCAGCGAGCCAGGGAGGACACGAGACCTGCTGTGAGCAGCCTGTGACACAAAAACAGCTCTCCGTGCTCCTCTCCAGGCACCACATAATTGGCCCTTTGATACTTGAAGAGATTCCCAGATAAGCAGATTATTAAAGCAACAGGAGATCTCTGGGAAAATACAGCGGTTTACAGTTTTGTTCCTGGGTACATCTGCCCTCTTGAAAAAGCTACACTATCAACCCCAACAGAATTAAAATTCATTGTCCAAAACAAATTCCCTGGCTGCCTTTGGTTAAAGACATGCAAGACATCAAAGCAAGCATTGTAATAAGTATTCATCCATAACTCCATCATTCACAGTGGGCCTTGGCAAAGGCAGGAGAGTCTGGGGATTTGTTACAGCTAAGCTTTCAAAATAGCCAAAAAAAAAAAAAAATGGAAAAGAGAGGCAGAGTAAACAAGCCCTGTATTACCTGGGAAGCAGGAGGATGGGAATTGATGTTCTGGGCACGAGCTGCACAAGTGACACAGAGCACTTCCCCAAACTGTGCTCTTCAAATCCCACATTCCCCAGCTGTGCCTGCAGTAAAGGAGCTGCACGCTTTGGAACAGGGGAGGGTTCTGCAGAGATGAGTGGCAGGAGCACCAGGGAAGGTGTGGGGATGCAGGGCAAGGGGTGGGATGTGCTGGTTCTGCTTAGGCTGGGGCTCCAAAGTGCACACAGCTGAAATTCCCAGGCTGCTCTTGGCCAGCACAAGGGCAGGGATGGGAATCAGGCTGCTGGGTTTGTCTAGGCTGGACAGCCTGGCTGCAAGAGCTGATGGAAAGGAGATAGGAAAAAGCTCCACAGGACTTGACAGCAGCTGAGACAACAGAGAAGGACTGAATATTCACCTTCTCTAGCAGGACAAGTTCCCTGGAAGTGTCCCAGGCCAGGCTGGAGCACCCTGGGGTAGTGGAAGGTGTCCCTCTCCAAGGCAGGGGGGCTGAGATCAGCTTTAAGGTCCCTTCCAACCCAACCCATGCCATGATTTTATTACAGAGATCCCACCAGGCAGCCCCAAGAGCTCCCCCACATCCCTGCAGCAGGAGGCAAGGCTGAGCTCCTGCCAGGTCACCAAGGACCAGATTTTTCCACTCCGTGGAAACTGAGTGAGAATGAAGCCTTGGCCTGCTGCATGACACTGCACAGAACCCAAAAGCTGGCAGCAAGGATGATTTCCAGAGGGATGGGATAAAATCCCAAAATGAGCTCTACCCAAAGGTAGAGCCAGTTCCAAGGCATCAACCTGCTCAACTCTAAAAGAGCATTAGGAAGAGAGATGAAAACAAGGCCGTCTCATCAGTTAAATTAAGGACCTGCCACAGAAGTGCTGTCAAAAGCATAAACATGATGAAAAGCCCTATAAAGTGGCAGAGGCTGTGGAGGAGCAACAAGCAGCTCCAGCCAGCTGCTTGCTCCAGATCATTCCACACCAGGCACGTGCAGGCCGAGCTCTGGAGAGCTCTGACCACCTGGAAAGGTTGTTGAGGAGCCTGCCTTGTTTCTCAGCCCTTGGGGCACAAACAGAATCACCCCTTTTGCCTTCTATTCCTGCTGCTGCTCTGGGCTGATGGCTGGGCTGCACAGCTCCAGGAGCTCTATAAATAGCCTGTTTGGAGCAGCACTGCTCAAAGAGCACTTAAAAGCAGAGTCATTACTCTGTGAGCTCGGGCTCATTCATCAATACCCCGACCTCATCCTGCAGTGGCTGTTTAGAACAGCCATCACAATAATAACAGTCCCTTCCATCACTGCTGGGAGCAGATGACTGCTCCTTACAGGAGAAATCCTCGCTCCCAAAGGCTTGGCAGTGTTGTAGGCACACAGCTAAAACCTGAGAGAATCCAGGAACGTGGAGCTGCAGAGACTGCCTGGATCCTGGGAGGGTTTGGTTCCTGACTGCTCCTTATTATCCCTTCCTTGATTGTTCTCTACAGCTGCACAAAAGGAGGCTGTAGCCAGGTGGGGTCGAGTCTCTCCTCCCAAGTGACAAGAGGAAAACAGCCTCAAGCTGCATCAGGGGACATTGAAATTGGGTGTTAGAGGAAACATTTCCCATGGGAAGGGCTGCCACCCTTGGCACAGGCTGCCCAGGAGACTCCATCCCTGGAGGGATTGAAAAGCCATGTGGATGTGGCACCTGGGGACAGGGCCTTGGCACTGCTGGGTTTAAGCTGGACTCTGATCCTCTCCAACCCCACTGATCCTGTGCTCCAGAGCAGCAGCCAAAGCAGGGAAGGGGAGGGATTTCCCCCCCAAACACACATCTGAGGTGTGCATGGCTTGGTTCCCAAAGGCCTGGCACAGACAGGTGTTTGTTACAGCCTCGCTCCTGCCATCCCTCACTCAAAATCCTCACTGCTGTTAACATCCATCACAGCCCAAAAAAATGAGAGCACCCAAAAGCTTCATTGAATTGAGGCTAAAACAATTCCAGTTTGCTGGAACTGTTCAAGGATTGCTGTCCTGCCCTTCACTCATTCATTACAAAAACAGACAATAAAAATCCTTTGGAAAGAGAAGTGTCCATAAGAGGATCAGTTATCCACTAGAGAGTGCAGGGAAAAGCCAAAGAACTAATCCAAGCTACACAGCACAGTTAAACACCTCAAACTGACTCTACTTCACAGTGGAAGATCCATGAAGATGTTACCCCTCTATTAAATCATATTCCAATTTATTTTCATTTAACTGCGATCGACCCTGGGGATCACATCCCTCCACAGGTATGGGACTGAGAGAGGTTTGGGGAAGGGGGACGTGGTCCCACATAAAGTGTTTCCTTTCACAGGGACAGACTCTCATAAAGGATTGCTTTAATGCCAGTGAGATTTGACTGTCTTTTGGATTTACAGAGGTACCCCGTGCCTGGGACAGCAGGGGCCACCACCTGAAATAAAACAGACACAACCACCAAACCCAAGATTTGAGACAGTTCCAAGGTCTGTCAGGCTTCTCCCCTACTATTTCTGGGATAGATATCCTTGACACTTTTCAGGGGGAGCAGGGTGGAGAAGCTGCCTGCTCCTGAAGAGGGGCTGCTCTCACCATCAACTCTCCCCATATGGACAGGATTGGTGAGAGCAGAGGAGAAGCAGGAAGGTGGGAAGAGGAGCAGATCCAGGTATCCTTGAGCAACAGCTGTGTCATTCCCAGGTTTTTGTTATTCCTCAGGTTCTTCTGGTCTTACTAATACCTAGCCAGGCAACATTTTGTTATTTTAGAAAGGGCTAAAAATACTTTTGCAGCGATAAAACAGAAAAAAAAAAAAAACCAAACCCATAAATGAAGCCTTTTCTAATTTATTGTGTGTCTGCTTTCATTCCTTCTTGGATTCAACAGCAGACAGGGCTGGGCATTACAGCTGTCAAACACCTCCTTTAAAAGTGAATCAGGAAAGAAGATCTTGATCCTAAAAAGAATGAAAGCTTCATCAAGCCAAGAAAAAAATGGCAGGAGAGAGAAAACAGAAGGTTCCATCAAAGGCAGCAGCTATGGCAACGACTGCAGGCATGGAGAAGGAAAGATATCCTAAGCTCCCTGCTCCTGCAAAGGCAAGAGTTGATCCTGGTGTTGATCCAGACTCTGACTTTCTGAAAGCTCAAGTATTCCTGCCGTAGCTCTTTTAGATTTTATGTGAGGAGCTCCCTGCACTCTGAGCAGAGATGGGGAGCTAAGGGCCCTGCTAACCCTCTGCTTGCCAGCAGCCACCTTCAGCCCCACAGCTGCCAAGAAGGGCCAGGACTGCTCTTGGGCCACCCCAAACCTGGAGAGTCATCCCTTAATGTCCTCCCTTTGGGGCTGGCTGTGATTTCCCATGGCAAACACAAGCTCTCCCAGCACTCTCTGTTGGCTTGTGGGACAGAGCTGACTCGTGCTGCAGGCTCACCTTCCACCACTCAAACCCTGCAACCACCTCCAGCCTGGAGGCACAGCAGACACTGGAGGATTTCCCCTCCTAAGGCTGCATCCTTATGGAGAGGAGTGATGAAAAGCCTGGGAAAAGAGTGTGGGATTCCCTTCCCCTCCATCCTGTTCCCTCTCCTCTGCTTGCAGCTACACGGGGCCCTGCCAGCTACACATTCCCAAGCCCCAGGGCAGGAGGGAGGAGGATGAGGAGCAGGGTACAAAGATGAAGTTTGGCAAGGCAGCTGAGCTGTGCAGCTGCTGGGGAAGGAGCTGGATTGCACCTCACAGCAGCAGCCAGGACTTTGATCTGCTCAAGATTTCCCTGCCTCATGCTCAGCATCCCTATATTCCAAAAGCAGTCTTCCACCAAGGAAAACGAGGAGGGAAATAAAATGAGAGCCTTCTCTTATGTTTCCATGGCACAGGACAAGAAGGAATCTCCTCACACTGGCAGAGGGCAGGGTTAGATGGGATCTTGGGAAGAAATCCTCCCCTGTGAGGGTGGGCAGGCCCTGGCACAGGGTGCCCAGAGCAGCTGTGGCTGCCCCTGGATCCCTGGCAGTGTCCAGGCCAGGCTGGACACTGGGGCTTGGAGCAGCCTGGGATACTGGAAGGTGTCCCTGCACATGGCAGGGGGTGGGAATGAGATGAATTTTAAGGTCCCTTTCAACTCAAAAGCATTCTGTGCTTCTTTGATTCTCTGAATTCCAGCAAACAGCTGCACTTTTATGTACACAGAAAAGCACAGGCACGTCAAAGGAGCCGTTTTTCCCCACTCCAGGAGATGCAGCAGGAGTGTGAAGTACATCAGCACATTATTTAAGTACACTGATTCCATTAAACAGAACCATTTGTTTTCATCTTCACTGCAAACACATCTGCCTAAGTGCTCCAGCTCTCCAGCTTCGCAGGGCGCACACTGAGCTTGGAGCATTTATCCCTGGGGATTGTGTGCACTTGGAAGAAAGGCAGAGAGATACAGCAGTTGTTAAGGGGAGAGGAAAAAAAAGAAAAAAAAAAAAAAAAAAAGGGTAGTCAAGCCTTTACTAGTCTGACAGTTCCTAAAATAATGTTGCTTCCCTGAAGAATGAACGTGCTTATCTCTGATCTACAGAACCTGACTGAAAGGTTGCTCCTCCCTTGCCAGAAAAGCGTCCTTAGAAGTTTCTGAATGCCTGAGCCCAACTGCTGGACCCTGCCAGAGGACTTAATGGTATAAAGAAGGCTGCAGAAAGCCACCTCCTCACACATGAAAAGAGCCCTAACAAGAAATTTAGAAGATGTACATTAAAAAAATAAAAAAGTGAGGTTCGAGTGTTCAGAACTGTATGTGGCCACCTCATTATTTTGTGGAGAAGCACACATACTAAAATCTTGAACTCTGAAGAGCAGTTCCCTCCTCCTCCTTCTTGGTCGCTTCTAACCGAATATTTTGAACAAAACCCAGCTTCTGCCTGGAATTTGTAAATCCCTGAAAACCACCATTAGCTGGGCAGCATGACTTGTGTGCATGGAGCTCTGAAAAGCACAGCAGTTTGCTGCCTATTGGAGAGATCAAGGATTTGTGAGTAGTTACAGGGGGAGAAAAATCCCCTACGCAAATCATTGTATTTATGTGGTAAACATCATTACAGTGACTTTAAAAGCATGCATTTCCCACAAGGAAAAGTTAAACTTCTGTAATTATCCCATAATTAAGCCTCTACCTACAAGTCAGCCTAAACTTTACTTACAAGTGAGCCTAAAGCCTTTACCTTCAAATGCCAAAGTGGCAGCGCTGCTGTGACCATCCCTGCACAGACCTGGGCAAGGCAGGGGCCTGTGATTCCCTCTTCACAGACCCAACAACTTCCCAGCCCACATCTGGCTGTCTGGAAGCTCATCTGCTCCCTGTGCCTGAGCTGGTTGGCCTCTTGCTGGATCACCTCTGCACAGGAGCCTTGCCTGAGAAAAAAAATTCAGCCCTTCATTTGCTAAACAAAGTTGGACGGTAAAAAGAAAAAAACAAAAAAACCAAAAAAAACCCCAGATCTTCAAAGTTTCAGCAGGAAGAATGCAATCCTCAGAACATAAAACAGCAGGTGGGGCTGGCTTTGTGCTTCCCCTTCCAGTAGCTGCTGGAAAACAGGAAAACTCAGCCTCTTTTGCATTGTGCAGCATCCCTGTACGCCCCCCACACCACGGAAGGATTACAAGTACCCAAGCATTCAGAAGGGAGTAAAGGAGGATTAATGCAGCCTGAATGGAACAGAACACTGCCTGAAACCAGCAACTCCTCCCGATTCCAAAGGACATTATCACTTTCCACAGCACTTTCCTGACTCAGGGCCTACAAACAAGGCTGCAGAAGGGAGACTGTATTTTGGCAATGATTTTTTTGCTCAGCTTCAGCTGTCAGCTAACTGGCACGGAGCAGAGCAATCCGAGAGCACAGCTTTCCCTCCCAGGTACCCACATTCCTATTCCTAAGCATCCCTTTGCTACATCTGCAAGGCAAGTCACAAATTTCTCCTGGCAGCCAGCTCCTGGATGAGCCAGGACATTCTCAAGTTTCCTGCCAGCACAAAGAGGGATGTGCTGCTGTATGTATGGCCAGAGGAAGAAAGGCTTTCAGAAGTCTCACCCCTGGCTCTCAGCACACAGCACCGAGGTCACATCTAGCTGTGTGTCAGGCAGCCTCAGCAATTCCCAGCTCCACAGCAAAGGGACATCTCAGCCCCAAAAGAAGCCCTCTCATCTTGGGGAAGAAAGGCCCTGGCAGTGCAGATGGATGCAGCGTGCTGGAGATGAGGCACGCAGCAGATCCTGCTCAAATCTGTGCTGCACAGCACAGGCGGCTCCCGGAGGGAAGGGCTCCAAAAAACCCTCAGCCCCAGCTTGAAGTTTTGGATTTAAGAACGTGACAGCAAGGAGGAAATTCTGAGAGCAATTTCTCGGCCGGACCAGGGAGTTTTCAAACCCATTAGACAGCCTCAGATGCTTTCTGCTGCTTTAACCTTTAGCTTTAGCCCCTTTCACAAGCTGGAAAGGTCACATCTCAAATGAGGCAGAACAGTGGGAACCCAGGAGCCTCTCCACTACACAGCGAGCTGAGGAGGAATAAATTATGTGGAATATTCTCTCTACTCCAGAAGAAAACATTGGTAGCTCAGTTTCCAAACAAGTCCATAAATCTGTAATTTACATTTTAATCTGAGTAAGAGACTGTATACTACCAGGAAAAGAAAAATGATAGTATTGGGATTATGCAAATTATGGTTTCTAACAATTTATATTCTATATTCCTCCCCTTTGTCTTCGGGATTGCTTGGAAAATAATAAGATACAATGGCAAAGATTTCAACCCAATTGGAAAACAGAGGCTCACCTGTAACTTTGTCCACTCAGAATTAATTACCATCATTTCTGCAACTTCTCCAACGAGCTTTTTCCAATACCTGGGCCAGAGGCAAAGCCCTGGGTGGGGAGAGAGGAGCCCATGCCAGGGAACCACTGAGCAGCACCAGGGCAGATCTCTGGGGGCATTGGAAGCTGCTGTCTCCAGCAGCAGCAAGGCAGGAGCTAATTAAAACCCTGTGTGGGAGCCTGCATGAGGTGTACGAGAGCACTGGGCACAACAGGCTTTGGATGCGTGCCCACGTGCAGAAACACTCTATTTAAAGCAACAGCACTTTGGGGAAGCGAGGCAGCATTCATTCCTCCTCAAAAAAAACACACAAAAAACCCACCCCCTCCCTCAGCATTTGATAAGGAGTCGCCATGGGTTTCCAATTTTCTTGTTTGACTTAAGGGATTATTTTAGATTTCAGAGGTCACAGACTCATCAGGGCACAAGAAACAGAAACAAATGAAAACCATTTATCCTTTAGTCCACATCTAAAGATAAAAAAAAAAAAAAAAAAAAAGAAAATCAGCTTATGAAACAAACCATTTGCTTCGTTATTCCTCTTGGGGGGAAGCTAGACTTCAAAAAAGGTGGGGATTTGGGCAAAATGCAGAAGTTCCCGGCAGCAATGGCCAGGAGGGTGATGAGCAGGGTGTCCCCAGCAGTGAGGAGCACCCCAGCTGTGTCCCCAGGCTGTCCCCAGCAGTGAGGAGCACCCAGGCCATGTCCCCAGGCTGTCCCCAGCAGTGAGGAGCACCCAGGCCATGTCCCCAGGCTGTCCCAGCTGTGTCCCCAGGCTGTCCCAGCAGTGAGGAGCACCCAGGCCGTGTCCCCAGGCTGTCCCAGCTGTGTCCCCAGGCTGTCCCCAGCAGTGAGGAGCACCCAGGCCATGTCCCCAGGCTGTCCCAGCAGTGAGGAGCACCCAGGCCATGTCCCCAGGCTGTCCCCAGCAGTGAGGAAGGAGCACCCCAGCTGTGTCCCCAGGCTGTCCCAGCAGTGAGGAGCACCCAGGCCATGTCCCCAGGCTGTCCCAGCTGTGTCCCCAGGCTGTCCCAGCAGTGAGGAGCACCCAGGCCATGTCCCCAGGCTGTCCCAGCTGTGTCCCCAGGCTGTCCCAGCAGTGAGGAGCACCCAGGCCATGTCCCCAGGCTGTCCCAGCTGTGTCCCCAGGCTGTCCCAGCAGTGAGGAGCACCCAGGCCATGTCCCCAGGCTGTCCCAGCTGTGTCCCCAGGCTGTCCCAGCAGTGAGGAGCACCCAGGCCATGTCCCCAGGCTGTCCCAGCTGTGTCCCCAGGCTGTCCCAGCAGTGAGGAGCACCCAGGCCATGTCCCCAGGCTGTCCCAGCTGTGTCCCCAGGCTGTCCCAGCAGTGAGGAGCACCCAGGCCATGTCCCCAGGCTGTCCCAGCAGTGTCCCCAGGCTGTCCCAGCAGTGTCCCCAGGCTGTCCCAGCAGTGAGGAGCACCCAGGCCATGTCCCCAGGCTGTCCCAGGCCATGTCCCCAGGCTGTCCCAGCAATGCCCCAGGCTGTCCCAGCAGCACTCACCCCTCGGTACTCGTAGTAGATCTTGTCGTACTCGGTGCCGCCGATGGTGATCTCGGGGATGAAGCGTGGGACGGACACGGAATCCAGCACTCCAGCCTTGTCCTGCACACTGAGGGGAAAAGGAGCACTCAGGTCACAGCTCGCCCCAGCAACAGCCAAGTATTGCACCCAGAGGGGCTGTGGATGCCCCATCCCTGGAAATGTTCCGAGCCAAGCTGGATGGAGCCTGACCCAGGGAAAGGTGTCCCTGCCCATGGCAGGGGCTGGGACTGCATGGGCTTTAAGGACCCTGCCAAACCCACACCATTCTAGGATTCATCATCATCATTCTATGGCTAAAGAACTACTGTTCTGTTAAATAAAGCTTCCAAAGACTTGGGCTGTTTCCCAAACATTTATCCTTCTCACAAATCTATGTTGTGTTGCCCCTCATCCTTGCCTCCAGTTTTCTCCTGCTCCTCCATTTCCCCTCCCAGATTCTTCCTCCTTGGAGATGCTCTGTCCCTTCCTGGGACCTTCTCCATGAATCCCCTCTGGCTTTTTTGCTTTCTATAAAAGCAGTGTAAAAAACTGTGGTTTTACTGAATGCCACACACTACCTTGCTGCACTCTCAGCCTAAATGGAGCAGTACTGAGACAGTGAGAGGGTTTTTCCCAGCATCCTGCCTGGGAATACCTGCAGTGATGGATCTTGGGATCCACCACCAATCCACTCTGCACAGCACCAGCACTTCAGATATCCCAAATTTAAAATGCCTGAGAAACTGCTAGAAAGCCTCCTGCTGCCTGTGGTTATGCACAGGCCAACAGTGCCACCTGCACGTGGCTGGCAAAAACACATCATCCCCTTCCAGCCAGCACTGCCCAAACCCTAAACCCAGCACCAGACACTCTGCAAACTGGGTTATCTTCAGTGAATTGCCTTTCTCAACAAATACTGGCACACACATCAAGCACATGCCCTGAGCAAAGCAAAACTCACCAACTTCAAGCAATTATTTTTACCCCTAAACCATAAATTTTGGGACCTTTCCTCCCAACAATGAAGAGTTCCAGCAAGTGAACTGGTTTGCTACCATACCCTGATATTCACACTGTGCATTAACCCACTACAGACAGATTTGTAAGGAAATGCAACAATCCAGACAAAGTTCAGATGGGAGAAGGTGAGGATAAATGCCCTTTTCCAAGATCAGGATCAACACCAAAGATGCTTCCTATAAACCACAACATTATTTAGCTTCAACAACATTAAATGTGTATTTCACATGCTGGAAGGCACAAAAAAGGGTCCAGGCACATATAAAGCATAACATCTGTGGTGGGTTAAGTGCCCACTAGAATCATTTACTCTTTTTCTGCTGTGAGATAGGATTGTTAGAAAAAGCAAAGCAGGCTCAAACTTTAAAGGGTATAAAGAAAGCTTGATTAACCTAACTATAAGAGGGAAAAATAATTAATAAGAATCAGAATAAAACCTTCAAAACACTTCCCCTCCCCCCCCCCCCAACTTCCTTCCCTTCTCACTGACAACATATAGAGACAAAACTTGGAACTAAGGTCAGTGTGCCACCTCTAAAAATAGTCTTTCATCAATTCTCTCAGGGAGAGGAGTCTCTTTTGTTATGCCATGGAAACTTCTCCACAAGAAAAACAGATCAGTTGTGGCTTTAATTCTCACAGATAGCAGCTGCCCAGAAATCTGCATTTGTGGAGTCCCTCCCATTTCACACAGCCTTCCCACAGCTGCATTTATGGGCCATGTAAAATCATGAAGTACCATTTGAAAGATGAGCTGTTCAGAAGCAAAGGTTCTCTTCATGTCTCTCTGAAGTCATTTTTATCTCTGGGAACAGAGGTCTTCTTCTCTCCCTGGGGGCAGGTCTTCATCCTCATCCCATCCCTCTCTCTCTGTTCAAGCTTCTCATGAGATCACAGCTCCTTCAACAGTTACTTAATTCAACACAAATGCCTTTGCTCACATCTGTAATTTGAACACTCCTCATCTCCCCATAGATGTTTTCCACAAATTAAAGGGTATTCTGGTAAATCACAGTCCATCACCATGGCCTTACAAAAGGATTTCAGCCTAAGACTAATGCACCTCCTCTTTCTCCTCCCATCTGGGACTTGACTCCTCCTTCACTGACCTCAATGTCTTCATGTTGTCTCTCTACATGTCCTCACTCTGTCCTCTTCTCTCATTTAAGAGAGGATTAGTGCTTTGCAACTTTCATCTGTGCAAAGGGGGAGCTGAGCCAGCTTGTTACCTCTTCCCAGGTCAGACAGAAAGAACTTTCCTGGGGTTTTGTCTGATTTTTAACATGGGTGTTCAGCTTTCTAGTGGTTTAACAAGGTGCCAATATTCAAAACTAGTCACTAACTGGTTTTATGAGGCACAGAGGAAGCTAGTGGCAGCTTCTCAGAGAGGATCCCTTCCTTCCTCCCTTTCCACTACAATTCAATTAATGCAAAACCAGCACAGCATCATACACAGAAACCAGGTTTTGTGGTCACCTGCCCTGCAGTGAATCCATTCCTTCCTTAAGCTCAGCCAACTGGCCATTTGGAGAGGACAACTCCCAGGCACAATTCATTTTACTTAAGGGCCAAATGACAAACCTGCTGCTCCCAAAACTTCTCTGCACAAGAAAATAATGAAAGCTTCATTTAAACCACCATTTTATCCAACCTCTGCGTTCTCTGCACCTTCAGAAATAATTTGGAATGCCAAGCAAAAGCAGACCCAAAGACACCTGCCATGACAATGTCTAACCACAAAACCACAGCCACTTGCCAGGACTAATTCCATGCTCAGCAGGAAGCACTTACAGGCACCTTTTATGTTTCTTCCATTTTCCCTTTCTCTCCCCCAGCAGAAAATTATCATTATTTATTATTTTCTGACACTTTACCAGACCTTCCTGAAGGAGCTCTCAGCATGCAGCACCTTTACCTTTCAGATCAGGTCATATTTGAAAAGGAACTCAGAGCATGTAAGTGACTTTGCACTCCCAAGACTTTAGGAACATCAATTTTTAGCTCATACAACCCTCTTAACTATCTGGTTCTTCCACAGGAATCCCACCTGGAAATACCCTGCAGCAATGGATAACTCATCTCTTCTGCAAAAGCACCTATTACACACTGATTCACATGCTTTATCCAGCACAACTGCACAAGCAGAAGGACCAGTATTGATACATTTCTGCTTCTTTTTACAGGAGGAACTCCTGCTTCCCTCACAGGCAGGACACACACCATTGAACACCAGTCTGATCAACTTTGCCAAAGGTGCAAGGTGGGGTAAGGGCAGGAGACTGGTTAGAAAAAATTAATAAATAAACCAGGAAAAAAAAAAACAAAACAAAACCAACAACAACAACAACAAAAACCACCAACAAAAACCCCACACCAAAAAGAAACCCCACAAAAGCAAACACACAAACAAACAACCAACCACCCCTGAGTTTGCATAGCCTGGGCTGTGATTTCTCAACACCTGATGTTGGCATAGCCACAAAAACCTCAAGTGACAAGAGACACCTAAAAGCATTCACTGGCCTCAAAGCCAACATCACAAAACCCTTCAAAGTAAGTTCTGTGTTGAGAGCTGAAATTAATAAATTAATATTCTTCCTTCTCCCAGAGGGACTCCAATTCCCTTACTTGGCCAGGCAGAACAGGCATGGTGTGGCTAAGGTGAGGCACAGCCACTCCCCTGGTGAGAAAACACTCACCCATCAACACCAAGGACAACAAAAAAAGGATCTTCAAAAAAAAAAGCAGGTCTGCAAGAAAAGGGGAGAAGGTGCAACAACAGCTCTTCAAACCTAGAAAAGCCACTGCAAAGAGGAAATCACAAAAGAAAAAGATGGGGCAGCAAAGCAACAAAAAGATGGGGTGGACAGGGCTTGGAGCAACCTGGGATAGTGGAAGGTGTCCCTGTCCATGGCAAAGGGAGGGATTAGATGGCCTTTAAGGTCCTTTCCAACCCAAATCATTCTGGGATTCCACGACTTTATGATGAAGAGAGAACCAAGGCGCTAAAGAAAATAGTTTATAGTGCCAGAGGTTTTCCAACTAATAGCTCATGAGATTTTTGGAGTCTCCATGACAGGAGCCTCAAAGCCAGGTCCAACACACCTCCTGGCAGCCCCTGTGGTCCTGCTGTCTGCAATCAGACATTTAAAGAGGGACACTTCTTCCCCTGGCTAATCAAGATCAGGCTGGGAAGCAGAGCTGCAGGGTCTCTGTCCCTCCCTCCCAGGTTCTGGAGGAGCTGCAGGGACAGATCCCACGGAGCTGTGCACTCGTCTGATGCAACAAGCACAGCAAGTTCTCCCCACGAGCTGATAAAGGAACACAGGCAAGGTGACACAGCCTGCAGCTCCCCATCCCAAACGGGACTTCCTCTGCACTACCTGTGCACAGACAAATGTCTCTGGGAAGGGCCCAGATGAAAACACACCTGAGACAGTGCAGGGGCAGCAGAGGAGTGAGACACTGAAAAAGCCAGAATGGCTTTTGTTGGACTCGGTACTTGCAGAGGAAGGAAGAAGTGAAGAACATCCTCGGGAAGACCCCTCTAGCTTCCAAGGCACAAACGCAGCCCTTTTTAACCTTTTACCAAGATCCCAGAGCCCCGCTGCCAGGGCAAGGAGAGCACTTAAGGGCAGGCAGGGAGATAAAAGGGACCATTATGCAACTGATTGCCCGTGGGTGCGGCTAACCGGTTTGATTAGCTGGCTAATTTGCATTCATCACTTAGAGGCCCTGCTGGGGTTTCCATGCATCAGACCCTAAACCTGTGCACTACAGAAGTTCTCCTCAGCCCTGCTCACCCATCCCGGTCCCCCAGACATGCTGGGACAAGCTGAGGATGGAAAGGAACAGCAGGGCTGACACGGCCCAAGAGCTGGGAAGTCAGCAAGGGAAGCAACTGCAGATGGAAAAGCAAACAGGGCAGAACTTCCATTGGGTCTTAGGGGAAATGTCCCCACTGGAAGGGGGGGTCAGGCACTGGAACAGGCACTGGTGCAATTATTGCCCCTGCAAGTGTTCCAGAGCCACGTGGGGGTGGCACCTGGGGACATGGGCTGGCGGTGGGCTCGGCAGTGCTGGGGGAATGGTGAACTGCACGCTGGAGAGAAGGCTTTTCCAACCTGAACGATCCTAAACAACTGCTGGAGCCTCCCAGGAACACCCAGGAGAGGGCAGCATGTGCCAGCACATGAGCAAGCACCGGGAACCTGCGGGAAAACCGCTTTCCAAAGGAAAAAATCCACACAGGCACGGGACACCTGCACACTGCACACAGTGGGGACACCACGGGCTCTTTGCTACTCGGGCATTGGAAACAGTGAGAAAAGAATCAACTTTAGGGTTCATGGGCTCACACCTGGGCTGGGCATTGAACCCAATGCTGGATTGCATGGAATTGGATATTCCAATATATATTGGAATATATATTCTCCAGCTCTGCCTGGAGCTGAGGGAAACCTGCCCTGGTATCAGGAGGATGCACTTCAGTTGCCTGATGAAGTGGAGACAGCACCTTGGAGCAATCTGGGGAGGAGTGGATTGTTACAGCTCCAAACATCCCATCCCAGAGACCTTTTCCAAAGGGAAAGAATAAAGCTGAGGTCATGACCAAACCTGCAGCAGGACTCCCTGTGTTTCTGGAGTTACCATGGGGAAAGATCATGTCCAAAAACACACTCATTTTTACAAAGAGGCTCCTCCCAGGCTGCCTGAGACGTTGCCCTGGATTCCCTCCCTCAGAAGGGTGAGGCATGAGCTCAAGATTGGGACAGGACAAAAAAAGAGACAGCCCAACACAAAAAAAGAGATTGAAAAGCAAACCTCAGGAGCTGGGCTCAATGTTCAGAGTGGGTCCCTTCTACACAGGGTATTTTGTGACTGTGGTTTAAATAAGCAGTTCATTGCATTCCAAGGTCTTCAAACAGCCCCACGTTTTTGCCAAAAGAAGAAATCATTTCCTATTTCCTACAGTGACAAGAGCCTTGTGTAGGAGATTCTCTCGCCCTCCTCCAGGGTTCAATGAAAAATTGAGTCCTTAAAGCAATTTATTCCCTTCTAAGACTGTGAAACAGAATTTTCCTACACTGCCTTAACACACTGCTCTAATTGTAAGGTTTCCTTCAACTCCCTCCTACTCACCACAATTAATAGTCCTTTCCACACACCTGCAACAGTGTGGAGCTACAGGCAAACAAGCAACTTACTTCCTCTTTCAAAGCAAGCCTGATTGTGATGATTTTGAGGGTCTAAGTCACCAGATGTTACCCTCCAATTACTACACAAAGAAACCTCATCTTTGATACATAAAATGTACCCAAATCATGACTTGTTGCTCTCAGACACCACCCAACACTGCTCTTCTGCAATCTTCCTTCACTCCTTAATAGAGAAACCATGCAATAGGAGCATTATCTCTGTTTTCAGGAGCACAGAAGAGTAAAATGCAAGAAGTACCACAAAAAGTGCAAAAAAAGTTTAACTTGCTAGTCCAATGCCTGTAACAAAGATATAAACTTAGGGGCAGATACCCAGTTTAAAAATCTGTGTTTCTATTAACCTGTGAGATGACCAGAAAATAATGTAACTCCTCAATTTTGTTTTTAAAAATGTAACTACACTGAAATTTTCACCTGCACATTCAATCTGAAGTTGCAGCAAAATGGGGAGCCTGTCTCACTTCTGGTATGAACAGCCTTGCAAGTGCAGCTATATTCTTTATATATAATCTTTGTATTTTATATAAACAAAACTGACAAATTAAACATGCTGTACTTGCAAAGAATTTTTAAAATCAAATTAAATTGTATTCCAACGAGTCACTTTCCACTGAGTCTGATCTCCTCCAACTGGGCAGACAAGGATCTTTGACAAAAACCACTCAAACCTGTCTGGAGCCTCCTGTCTCATCAATCAGCAGCAAAAATGCCCCACATCTTCCAGTGCCAAGCACCAAAAAGATAACCCCACCTTTAAAAACTCATGGCTTTGACCATTTTCCCTGGGATTTGATGCCAAGAATTGCTCAGTGGCTGGATGACATCACACTTACTAAAGTCTCAGGTGATGGTAAGAAACATCATCTTGCTCCAACCATGGCCCCTTGTCAAACTTCAGGTACTCGATGTCTTCAATTATCTGGAATCAGAAAAGAAAGCTCACTAAGTGGTGGTTTGATCCAAAAATGAAACAATCAAAATAAATCATTTATGAAACAAATGAGAAAGGCTTCACTGCTAAGGCAAATGTCTAGAGACAACACAATCATCTCCCAGTTCTATTTCTGGAGGCTGTGACCCTGCCAGGAGCACTGGGCACACACGTAGGGGGATCTCCTCATCCTGTGCTTGCAGCTTTGGATGGAATAAACTGGGAATGAACTGGCTGAGAGGTGCCTTGCTGCCCAATTCTTACCTGATTGAAGCCCTTCTTCCTTAACCTGCCACGGGGGCTGAAAAGCAAAGAAGGTACAGCCTCACCCCTGAGGAGAATGAGGAGGAAACGGAGGGAAGTCGAAATGTAACTCCTTTCTGTTACAAAAATAAAGTTTGGTGGGTTTTATTCCCAGAGAGGCTCAGTAACAGACTCCCTGAGACGGGCAGGGGAGCAGGTGTGGCATCTGCCTCGGTGCTGTGTGGTTCACATCACTGCTTTTCAGGCTGGGAAACTCAGGAGCTGCAGTCCAAGGGCTCAGGATTTCACCAGCCATCAGGGCCCACCCGTGCATGAAAGGAAAGGCAACACTCAGAGCTCAGAACCCTTCAAACAAGCAATGCCAGCTCAGCAAATCACTCCTTCAGCATCCCCAAACTTATCAATCCTGGGTTTGAGCTTCATTTACAGCCTGGCTCCACCAGAAAACAGATCTTTGCTGCCCCAGGAGGTAATTGCTTATCACACCTGGCTGCCTGGAGCTGAGGGAAACCTGCCATAGTGTCAGGAGCATGCACTTCAGTTGCCTGATGAGGTGGAGACAGCACCTTGGAGCAACCTGGGGAAGAGTGGATTGTTACAGCTCCAAACATTCCTTTCCAGAGACCTTTTCCAAAGGGAAAGAATAAAGCTGAGGTCATGACCAAATTCCTGATGGCACATTGTCAACTCACTGACAGGTGAGCACATGCCAGCAATGAAGTGACAGAATGAGAAACAAAAAAATCCTTTTATTATTTACACTAAATCCACTAATTATTCCCTGCAAACACTAAAGCCCAGCTATTACCACTTAAAAAATGATAACCAAGCGCTATTACAAAGTAGCCTCGACTATAAAGCTCCACTCTTACCAGAATTGTGTTTACATGGTGAGAAAAAAATGGTTTGGACATGACTGAATAAAACACTTTTGAGGCACCAACTGCTGCAACATAACTCCAAGGCAAGAGGAAGAGAGGTGTAAGGAAAGTTAGTTCAAACAGCCATTATTCCTTTGAATTATTTAATTGGCAAGCTGAACAAAGCAATTCCTTCTCCACTCCACAGCAAAGCTGTTGGAAGCTCTCTGCACCTGATAACAGCACTCATCACAGAGTTGCTACAGTGGGCTCACAATATGCTACAGGGGGAAAGGAATCTGCATCCAAATTAGTTTTGCTCACTGTTATCATCATGTCAGAAGATCTCTCTCCCAGCAGCTCCTTAACATCAACTTCTGGCATCAGTTTCCCAACCAGGACAGAAGCAACTTCTTAATTTATAAGGAATGGCCTGGTATCCCCCAGAAATTAGCAGCAAATATCCAAGGCTTTAAAAGAAATTAAACATGCAGCTAACTTTGTATTCCCAGTTTTACCCTCGTGCTAAACCAGTGTGAAACATCCTAATGAAGCTCATTTCAGCACTCATTGCACCTTCAGCCACCACAACCAAAGTTAATTACAACAGGAAACCCCAACTGACCTTTTTAGGACACTTAAAAAAATCATTTCTAAGCTGTGTAGGCGTGCTCTGAGCAAACCAAAAGTTATTAAACCATAAGGCCATAAAAAAAAAAAATCAGCTCCCAAATCCCTAAGCAAAGAGGCTGGAGTGAGCTAATGAATACTGCTGCCTGTCAAGAGGATGCACCTCTCTAAACACACACCTTACAAGCCAAAGCCCTCCTGCCAACTGCTATTTCCAAATTTCTGCTGTCATTCCAAAGGGAAACTGAATCTGAACAGAAAAGGGGGAAAAAACCCAACTGAATTCTTCCAAGCACCAATATCTACCACCAACAATGACAACATCACGGGCTGGATAATCTCACAGGGTTCTTTTCCAACCTTAATCATTCTGTGGCATTGTACTGTGACTTCCAAATAATTATCCTTCCCCCAGTCCAGATTTGTCCAAGCAAATTAAGGACTCCTCTGGTGCATCTGATGACCCTATTTAGAGCGAAGACAAGACTGCTGAGCTCGGGAGGGTCGCTCCTTGAACAATAAGAGCTTTAGACTGACTTTAAACCCTGATTTAAAGGATTAAAATTAAATCTCTAGCAAGGGGGTTTTACCACAAAAAAAAAAACCCAGGGAGGAAACAACCTGCTTTATTCTGAGCACTTGGGAGATGTGTCCAGAGAGAAGGACAAGGAAAAAAACATGCATTTAACCCCCACCCCAACTTTAATTCACCAAGTACCCGTCCTGAAATACCACAGCTCTCAACTCCTACCCCTGCTTCTATGTTGTTATCCAAAAAAAATAACTGTAATTGCTCCAGATTCTCTATATTCACACAACAACCTTATCTTTTTTGTTCATTTCAGCCTAATTCTTGGTACATTTTTTCTGTTTATTAACTGCTGTCACACTGAAGTCCCCAGCCCCTTTTTTGGGTATAAGCCCACACTGGCCCACAGGTCTGCTGGTTATTAATGATAATCTTTATTATCAAGTGCAGGAGCACTCAAAAATCCATCTACAACAGCAAAGGACCCAGAATGTGGCACAAACCCCTGTTCTTATAAAGGGAACCAAAAGGCCTAGAGACAAACAGCAGGGCACCTATGGGAGGGGATGGAGTGTTAATTTTAGGACCAGGGGAAGTCCTTATCAATATTTCTGCTTCACACAGACATATAACCAGAACTTTGAGAGACACCTGAGGCAAAAAAAAAAAAATTAGTCTGATTAAGGGTCACTTAAATATTAAAATGCATGCTCTGAATATGCTAATAAGCTTAATGAGGTACAGACTACCACAGTTTATATATATAAAAACTCAATTCTCTGCCAGGATCATACTGCGAGTATGACATAGAAGCAGAAGGAGTTTGGGCTGGGTATAAGTAGGGTAGAAATTTCACCTCATTAGGATGAAGACCCAAAAAGCCCTTGGATACAGCCCATGGACAATTCTCCTCTCCCTCCTCCCAAGTGGGGATGGCTCCTTGGCAAGCTTCCAGGTAGGATTATTATTATCCAGTTAATATCATATAATTATTATTAACAGAGATCTATCCCTAGAACTGAAATGAGCCCAAAACCTGTCCAGTGTCTCAAAAACCTTGGTGCTCCTTCCCTCAGGGAACAGCAGCTAGAGGGAAAAGTTAATGATGCTGAAGCAAGACTTCTGTTATCCTGCTAGCAACCCCCCATGAAAGTTCACTGAAATAAGAGAAATCTATTCAACTTACTCCCTGAAGAGCAAAACTTACCTTCTCCACATCCTCAGTTTCAGTTGCTGTGTACTGCAGAACTTCACTGCTCTCGCTGCAAAGAGCACAGAAATTGAATTCCCTTGACAAAACTGCTCTACCCATCCTCCCCCCTAGAGCTCCAACAGGAACAGAAACGAAGTCAAAAGGCACAAACACCAAACCAGAACCACTGCAATTTTTTAGATTGCTCCCAGCTGTTGAAATAGAACTCCTGTGGCACCTGTGAGCTGCTTCTTTGCAGGTGGAAAGTTGCTTTTGAAGGCCAAATGGCCTGATACCTACATAACTCCAGTTGAAAAAGATGTTAAAAAACACACATGTGAATTTGTTTTCATTTAGACCTATTACGGCTGCCCAATCTACTTGAAAATTAGTGAAATTTTCAGTCTAAACTAGAACTTCAGTAGACTTTCCTTTTCCCAAGTGCATGACTAGCTGTGAGTCGTTTCAGGAGAAGAAAGCATCCATTCATCATTATTTACTCAGGTTGAGCTAGCTCAAGGAATACAAATGCAGGCAGCAACATGTGTAAGTGTAAAAACATTTTTAAAAGGTAATGTTTTCTGGTTTCAGGACTGGCTTTTTTATCAGCCAGCAGCCTTCAGAGAAGAGACACTTGCAGAGCAGAGCCACAACAGAAGCTCCCACATGAACCTTTCACATGTTCAGCCACATTCAGCAAGAGCTGCTGCCAGCTGGAAAACCTGGAGAGCCCTGGAACAGCTGCCCAATATGGACATTATATGAAACATCACTGAGCAAAGTTTAGGAGCACGGAGAAAAATCCTAGAATTCCAGATGGTTTGGGTGGGACAGGACCTTAAAGCTCATCCTTTTCCACCTCCTGCCATGGGCAGGGACACCTTCCACTATCCCAGGTTTCTCCTAGCCCTGTAGGAACCTGGCCTTGGACACTTCCAGGGATGGGGCAGGCACCTGGAATAAGAGATTCTCCTCAATATCAGCCTGAGGAAGAGGTCAGCCTCCAGCAGAGCCTGACACCGGCAATTGCATTAACAACGCCAGCCAAATCACTTGATCCCATCTCTTGGTTTGACTCTGAAGATTATCAGGGCTTCATTAAGAGAAAACAGCTGCTCAGTGACTCTGCAGATTATCAGAGCTTTCCTTAAGAGAAAACAGCTGCTCAGTGGAAGCAGTGTTGGATAGGAAAGAGAACATGACCAATCTTAAGGCTCTGCTCCAGGAAAAGAGGAAAATCAAACAGAACCCAAACAGTGTCTGTTCCAAATCACCAGGCAGTACCTGCCACGGCACCCAGCTCACAAATCACTACCAATAAAGACATAAAAGGCTGTAGTCACTGTTTCTCATGTTTGCATTTTTCTTAAACTCTTTCCCAGGGATTGGAGTCAGTAAACAAGGTCACTCTATGTAAACTCTCTTGTTTTTCACTTTTCCCTCTTCTGAGGAGGGACTTTGCTTGTTGACCCTTGGTGTGGCCAATGGGTCCAAAGATCCCACCTCTTAGGTGGGCACATTGTAGAAAGGGATAAAAATAAGTTCTGAGAATAAACCAGCCCCCTTTTCAGAGCTTCAGCCTTCTGAATCGTGACTCTGTGTCTCATTTATCATGTCCCACAGCGACAAAAGGCATTCATAACGAGTCAACTAGAAAGGAAGCATCAATTTTAAAGCACAGATCCACTATAAACCACTTCAGGCAGCATCAGGCTGCTCCAGTTAAACAGCAAAAGATAACAGGAGTTTTGCTCTGTAACAAACTGCTTTCCAAGGAAAAAGCAAACTTCAACATGGAAAGAGCTCAGCAGTCAGTAACAACTCTTTTTAGCCTGTTTAGACCAGATTTTAAGCATCCCCAGGAATCAGGGAATCAAACTAGGCAGACTAAGGGGCAACAGCCAGGCAGGAACACAGCTCCCTGCACCACTGCCAGCAAACAAACAGTTAAAGGCAGCTGGGACTTCTGCCTTCATCCCAGACTGGAGCCACCCTGAGGTGCACAGAGCTGGATTCATACACTCCCAGCTCCCCCAGAGCCAGGGGACAGAGACACAGATGAGTGTGACAGGCTGCTGGGAGCCCACCCCTAACAGGGGTGCTGACCATGTATACACAGAGGGCAAGGAGGTGAAATCCCAGCAGGATTTAGGATTTAGCCTCACTGAGCACAAGATGTGTGTGGAACTTGACCTGATCCAGAGAACAGGCAGCAGTTTTCTCCCCACCAGTGGCTGCAGCAGTTTGCCCTCAGGGGGGATGACATTCCCAAGGCTTCCCATTCCCTGCTGGCTGTGGGGACACAGGGGGAGGCCACTGACCACAGGTGACAGCAGCAATGAGTGTCACCTGCATGAGTGACAGGCTCAACATCGAGTTATTCACTTCAGTAGCTGGCACAGCCATCACACTGACCCACCCAGGGAGATGGAGCAAGCAGCAGGGGGACACAGGCAGGCTACAAAACACCTGGGCATCCACTCTGATTCACATCAGCCTCCTGCACACACCAGAACTCACAGAGTTAATTCATCTGGTAGCCTTAGAGAGTTTCCCTTCCAGAATTATGAGGGATCATAGCTCTGCTTTTAGATTTTTAGGACAATTTTAATTTTCCTAGAGCTCTTTCTTAGGAATCGGAAGAGCTGGCAAGCTCTGTTTCATCCCAGGTTCACAGGGCACACACTTTTGCTTCCCAGCTCGAGGAAGCCAGGGGAGCCCAGAGAGAGACAGGACACAGGGAATGGCTTCCCACTGCCAGGGAGCAGGGCTGGATGGGAGATTGGGCAGGAATTGTTCCCTGGGAGGGTGCCCAGAGCAGCTGTGGCTGCCCCTGGATCCCTGGAAGTGTCCAAGGCCAGGTTGGACACTGGGGCTGGGAGTGACCTGGGACAGTGGGAGGTGCCCCTGCCCATGGGACTGGATGAGCTTTAAGGTCCCTCCAACCCAAACCATTCTGGGATTCTGTGGCACCTGAAAAGACTTTCTGAGGAGAGAAAAGCCCTAAAGCTTCCCAAAAAGGCCCGAGAAAAGCTTGTATTGCATCACTCTCTCCTCAGGTTGTGCAAACACACACAGCCATAGCTGCACATCACTCCTGAGCCCACTTTAACCTTCCAACACGGGCATCAGGCTTCTGGGAGGGCAGAGGTGACTACACTCACACAGTTCTGATGCTGTGAATGCAGCACCTCTTCATCAGGGCACAACACTGTACCCTGCAGCACAAGGAGGATTTTTTTTCACATGACTTGTTGATGCTGGCAGAGATTTTAAGGTTGGCACACATTTTTGCTCAAAGACGTAAGAGGCAAAACATTTTGCTTCACTAACCTGATCTCTGGTAGGAAGGTCCCCTTGTAAGCATCCTCAATGCTCTGGAGATAGGAAGGAGACACTTTTTTCTCATATGGCTACAAATAAACAAACAGAAAAAGTTGTGGGATCAACTTTCTTTTCCCACCAGCACAGACTCCAAGGGCTCCACTACCTGCCCAGGCCTCATTCTGGGATAAGCAGTCAAACACCCAAGTGAACCACGTGCACATCAGTGAAAAGTTTCAAAGAATTAAGGCATTTAGAAGGTTTGGAATTCCTTACAGGCCATGAAATATCTAGAGCAGCCCTCAGCTTTCCAAGGACTGATTGATCTCACATTCCATGGAGCTGTAATAGTCACCCAGAAAGCAGAAGACTGAGTCCACCTTCTGCATAAGGAGGCCAAAATTGCACCTATTTCCACCGTTTCAGAGAAGTGCCTGGGCAAACACCCGAAGTACTCTGAACTCCTGTGAAATGTCATGGGGATCATCCCTGCTTGCTTTCCACACAAGTGTACTTGCAATGCCAGACTTTCAAAACACCAGGAATTTCCCTGATCTACCATGCATTCCCCAAACAAGCCCTACAGAGCTCAGCACTGCCACTGACCCAGAAAGTCACAAGCTACACCAGCCATTTCTGTCCGAAAGTTTCAAAAATGCCACTGATCTTCATGCTCACAAGGGCTAAGAACTCATAGGTTCCCTCAATACATGAAGAACTTCTTAACTGATTTTTTTTTTTAATAAATCAAAGCTTTCTTTTAATCTATCTGGTTTTCCAGAGTCAAACTGCATTTCCCATAGCCCTTGAACAAGGCAAGACCAACTTGTTTTCAATCCTCATAACACATCTGCAAACAGTTAGTTACAAGCACTCATCTAAATACCAAAAAGGGGGGGAAAACACCCCAAATTACAAACCTTACTTAGATAGTAATTCCCCAAAAGCACCCTACAGCTTTCCTGAGCCAAGACTAGTTGAATAATGCAGTCACCCAGCAGTGATTTGCTGGATTTCAGGGAGTTAAGTGAACCTGCTGATCCCAGGTGACTCACACATGAACCCCAGCACAGGTGTGAAGAAGCAGTCAACTGGGAAGCAGGAGCCAAGGGGCCCAGCTGGGCTCCTGGCACTCAGGAGTAAGAAATTTATCACCTCCAAGTGCATTGCAGGCAGCACATCACCTGCCCACCACTCCTGAAGTGGCAGCTACAAAGTCTGGTATAAAAATTCACCTGCTCCTAAAACAATTTCTCATTCCACAAATGATAACATGGATGTCAGTCACAAAAGAAGTTGATTTTTGCCTTTTTTTTTTTTTTTTTTAAGCAAGAATACCAGAACACCCACAGAGTCATCACCACCACACAGATCTCACACCTCAGAGGACAAGCAGCTCCTCAGAAGCAGAACTCAGCAGCAAACCCCACAGGACTCACACACAGGGTGTGATCACAGCAGGCATCAGCAGGCAGCACTTGAGAGAGACAAGTAATAATAAAGATAAGAGATAAACAGGCAGCAATCAGAGATCAAATTACCTTGCCTTTCTCTTGAATCTTCTTCTGCACCTCTGGGACAGGCACATCTATGTAAATGACCAAGTGAGGTGGCAGGAACTCGCAAACGCCGAGCTCCTTGATCTCTTTGTAGTGATCAAGGCCTGTGTAAAACACAAATAAATCACATTCCTCACCTCTGTATTTGCAGTCTCTTCTTCTGGGCTCACAGAGCAGGTTTAGGGTACCCAGTTCCTCAAACAGAATTCAGGAAGTTTACAGAATAAACTATCTCCAGAGAAGCTCCATGCACTGAGCTCTAAGAACCTGAACCCAGTTACATCAAAGAGGGACTTTAGTCCTGACTCAGGTTCAGAGGGATCTCAGCTTTCCCCCCACCATTTGGAGACAGCAAGCAGCAGTAGCTCTAATTAAGACGTTTGTTCCCTAAGGATTCCATTAGAATCCAAAGTGGGATTTTGTGTTAAATTGTGGGTTGCTGAGCAGGAGCAGGAAAACACAGGTCATTATAACCAGCTCTCAAAGTCATGCAGCAACTTACAGCAAGTGGTAAAAACCAAATACACACCTCTTAAATCCAACAGCAAAAACAGGAGGCAGTCAAGGAAACAGTTACCTCCACCTCAGGAGCAGCCAAAAGGACAGTTTCACTAGGAACAGGCAGCAACAGCTCAGGAGCTCAGCGCCCATAACCCCAAACCAAATCACTCAGCTTGGGAGCAACGTCCCCAAATCACCTGGTTCAACCACTCTGCTGAGAACTCCACCCACAGCATTCTAGGTATCTCCAGGGGGAAGATCCCAGGTGCTCCAGGCTTTGATTCCCTTCACAGTGAAAAAGGGGTTTTCCTTACAAATGAAACGTGTCTTTCTTTTTATCTTTTGTCTGCTCACTGCTACTGAGACCAGTCTGGCTCCACCCAGCAGCACACGAGCACTGAATATTTAAAGGAATCCCTCCTTTCAAGCACAAATTTTTTTGATCCTATTTTAAAGCAAACTACCAGGCTTCTGAGAGATTATGGCAAAACATAATTCCTCCTGCTGGCAGGAACTCACATCTCTTGTGGACATATCCCTGCTTGAACATGGCATCCAGGAACACAAAGTCGCTGTAGGGAGAGCGCTCCAGCACCACGCCTTGACCTGCAAGGGAGAACAGGCTCCAGATGGGGACAAAAGGAGCTGCCAGGCCCCCTCCAGCCCCAACCACTCCATGATTCCCCAACCTGTGCTGAGCAGGTGCTCCAAGGCGTCGGCGTACTGCAGGACACGGTTCCCAAAGATCCAGGCCTGCATGCGGTACGAGTGCCCGTCGGGAGACTTGGGGTCTGTGTAGAACTTCTCCAGGTTACAGAAGCCATTGAACCTCTCAGGCAGCAGCTTCCCATCCCCTGAGAGCCTGTCCTGGTAGTGGATGTCTGCCTCGGGGAAGTACTTCATCCCTGACAAGGAGAAGAAACCCACAGCAGAAATAAGCTGGGTTGGTTTGCAGCAAACGCCTCTTCAGCTGCTGAACACACAGCTGCTCAAGGAACAGCTCCCAAACAGCCCCAACCCCTCTGCCCATCACAGCAGAGGGCAAGGAACCCAAACTCCCAGCACTGCCCCTGCCCAGGGAGAGCTGAGCTGCTCCAAGCACAGCCACAGGGAAAACCCAAACTCTCTGGGAGCACAGAGAGCGCACCGACACCGCTGGAACTGAAGCTTCACTCACAGCAAATCCCACCGGCCTGAAACACATCCCCAGGCCAAACCTCACCAACATCACCCACAGACCCTCCCTGCTCCCTTCTCTGGGAAGCCAGGGCATTCCTTCAGATGCCCTGGAAGGGCAGGGACCTCAGCAGAAATGTCTAGGAGCTCAGCCACGGAGCTTGGAATCCGTACAGGGGCGTTGGAGACCCTGGCACTGAGCCCAGGAAGACACTGGCTTTGACTTCAGTCCATGGGAGAGAATTCCAAACACTGAGAGAGGAATTGCAAGCCACAAAGGTGTAAAAAAAGAGTCGTGTAGTTTATCACATTTGGGTTTTTAGAATAGGGGTGAATGGGGGCAAGATGGAGGATTCTGGGCAGTGCCCTGAGTTCTTCGTCTCCATCTTCTGCTGTGACGGTGGCACAAAGTAGTGTTAAAAACGACGTTTCACCTTTTTATATTAATTTATAAGTTTAATAAAAATAAAGTAAAATAGAATAAAAATAGGCAATAAGGAGACAAAAAAGGCAGCTTCTCAGCTGAGGGTGCAAAGCAACACACACCCTATTCCAGATTTCTTGGTACTTAAGAATCTTGGTGTTACATATTCAAAAAGAGACTAATGCATATTTAAACATCTGTTTGGTTTTATCAGCTTCAAGGGTCCCCAAGTATTGTAGCTTCTTTATCTGTTCCTGGCATCTGGGTGTCGAGGTAGAAGTCATAGATCTTTCATGGCCATAAAGGTTCATTGCTCTTTATCTTTCACAGGAATGCCAGGGGACTCTTCTGGCTTCTATCTAGTTAGAGGTTACAAAAAAAACACAACCCCCATCTCTACGTTGTTACTGTCAGGAAATATACCTTCACTACAATTTTAAATTCCACAAATAAAAGGAAATACAGTACAACCTCCTTACACTATATGTAAAACATTCGTTTCAGTATTTGCAAAAAGCCAACTCTAAAATGTGCATTTATAACAGGAGCTTCAAGGAGGTGGGGTCAGAGCAGAAATGACCTGTTGAGTACACATTGTAGATACTGGTGTGTAACTGTAAATAACAGATACATAATTAGTGGTATAAGAGATGATGAGCCTCCATCAGAGGAGGAGTCTTCGCCTGATGCCCGAGCTGCAGGGACCTTGGCAGGGCACAGAGCAAATGGAGAGATGAGAAATAATAAACAGAGCAAGCAACCTTGAAAAACGAGAATCTGAAGACTGTTTTGTTCTTGTGGCTGGCTCAGGGCCTCTCAGAGGGCAAAAGGCTCTCAACCACCTGAATCTGGGCAAACAAAATTTCCCCATTTTCCGGCATTTCCCAAGCCAGAGCTGCTACTCTGGTGAACTTCCTCTGCACAAGAGGCACCATTAAACTCTGTCAGCCCTCAGGAAACAGTCAAGAGTGAGACATACCCAGCTTTTCTGCTATTCTCTGGGCCAGCCTGCCCTTCCCAGAAGCCAGATTCCCCTCCACGGTGAAGACTTTGCTGTGCTCTGTGAAATTCTTGCTGGCCTTTTCTCCCAACATGTAGGCCAGCCACCCATACTGCAGGCTCTGCTCAGGGCTGGTGTGGATTCTTGCCTGGATGAAAACAGGTGGAAATCAGCAGGTTTGGAAGGGTTTTTCAGCAGAAAATGCAGCTTTTTCAGACACACACACACACTCTTAACACATCTGATGCAAGGAATTTTTACTCAGTAACCTTAGCTCTGTCATTTCAGCTTAGCAACTGAAGCAGTGGTTAGGCTGGGAAATTGTTCATGAAATTAAAGGCTGAGAAAACAGAAAACATGAAAAAAATTTCAGTCTGAAGGCCAGACACACCCAGAGTTCCCAAGGGAGACCCCACATTAGACTCTTGCTTGCATTTTGTTTGTTGGTGGGCACCTAATAACACTAAACCCACTCTCAGGAGAGTTACAGCTTCATTGCAACACAGCTTAGTGAGCAAAAGCTTGGACCTGGTAACCTTGGATGTCTTTTCCAGCCTTAACCATTCCATAATTCCTAAAATGTGACAAGAAGGACTCCCTAGGCTATGGGGCTGAAGGCAGGGCCTTTCTGAGCCCGACAAACGCTGAGCAAACCTCATCCCGAGGAGCGGCACAGTGACCTCCCTCACACACAGCGGCCTTCATTTCTATCTACGGCTCCTTTCCTCGCAGCACCGCTGCCCACAGCCGCAACTGAAGGTCATTCTCAGGCATTTGCTCCAGTCTGCCTCGCAATTCGCCGCCTCTCCCAGCTCCCTGCTGGGAATGCCCCTTCCCAAGGGACAGCCCGGCCCCGCGGACAGGCACCCCCGGCCTCAGGCTGTCTCTGCTCACCCACCCCCGGCAGGACGGAACCCTGCCCAGCCTTCCCCGCTCACCCCCGGCAGGACGGAGCCCAGCGCGGCGCTTCCCGGCCCGGAGCTCCCCCGCCGGCCCCGGGCGGCCGCGGCCCGGCCGAGCCGGGACACCCACAAGGACATGGCGGTGCCGGACGGAGGGCGGCGGCGCGCGGTGATGACGTCAGGCGGGAGAGGCGGCGCCTCGGGGTGATGAGGGCGCGGGGAAGCCACGCCCCCCTGACGCGCCCCGTAAAAGGCCACGCCCACTGCCCCTGAGGGCTCCGGCGGGAGCAGGGACAGGCGGAGGTGGAACCGGGAACTACCGGGATAGGGAATGGCCCGGGTTAGGGGTGGAGAGCGGGGGGAACCGGGAACGGCCCTGGTTAGGGATGGGAGAGTGGGGGGAACCGGGAACGGCACTGGTTAGGGATGGAGAGCGGGGGGAACCGGGAACTACCGGGATAGGGAACGGCCCGGGTTAGGGATGGGAGAGCGGAGGGAACCGGGAACGGCCCTGGTTAGGGATGGAGAGCGGGGGGAACCGGGAACGGCCCTGGTTAGGGATGGAGAGCGGGGGGAACCGGGAACGGCCCTGGTTAGGGATGGAGAGCGGGGGAAACCGGGAGCTACCGGGATAGGGATGGAGAGCAGAGGGAACCGGGAACCACCGGGATAGGGAGCGGCCCGGTTTAGGGACTAGAGAGGACAGAGAAGCGGCTGTTCAAGGAGCAGGGGGACAGGCAGCAGTCGGAATAAGAACAAGCAGCAGGTGGGACCAGGCACAAGCGGGTTAGGGAGCAGTGGGATAGGGAACGGGAGGGATAAAGGACAGCCGGGTTCGGGAACGGGTGAAATAGGCAGCAGGGGAGACCGGGGAAGAGGAGGAAATAGGGAACAGCCGGATCAGGGAACAGGTGAGATCGGGGTTAGGGAACAAGTGGGACCGGGAGCAAGCAGGACAATGAACAGCCGGGTTAGGGAGCAGATGGGATAAGGGACAGGCTGGTTAGGGAGCAGGCGGGATAAGGGGCAGACAGGATGCCTGCCTTATCCCGCAGGTCCCTGCAGGAGGAAGCCTGGGGTACGTCTCTCTCCAATACATCGAGTTGTCCCAATTCCCTCTGCACCCTGCTCCGGGTGCTTGACCGACATCTCCAAGCTTTTAGGCTCGGAACACGTGCAGTAACCCCAACCTTTATTAAAAGAAAAACCCCACTTGTTAAATTGCTGGGTCTGGGAAGGTCACAACCAAACGTTTTACACGTTTGCCATCAGAGTGACATCGGCTCTGCTGACCTGGCACATTTGTGACACCATTAGCGGCCTCTCTGCCCCCTAGCAAGAAGCAATCAAGTTGCATTTCAGGGATTTATCCCTGGAATTTGCAAACAGCTTGAAAAACCCAACCAGACAACCCACAAAGGACAGGTCGGGGTTTTCTTACCATCTCTGTCTGCAGCCAGACCCGTTGGATGCTCCAGGGATGGGCCAACCTGTGCCAGGGCCTCACCACAGCACCTGGAGCTGGCTTTGGGGAGAAGAGCAAAAGCTTTGGGCAACATTAACTCAGGGAAAGGCAAAGTGAGAGGGAACAGGCTGGCTTTTCCTTAAGGGGCATCAGCAAGGATGTCAGGCTCTGGAATGATGGCCCATGGACACGGTGTTTGCCGGGATCCCGTGTCCCCGTGGACAGCTGCCCACAGACACGGCATTTCCCACCATCCAACGTTCCCAGAGGATGGTGGCCCACGGATAAGCTTCCCAGGATTCAGCGTCACCTGTCTGTAGGGTGATGATCTAGAGTCATGGTGTTTTGGGCCCTTGGGAAGCTGGGGAAAGTGGCTTGTGGACATGGTGTTTTCCAGGATTTGGAGAGTGTTGCTGTAGTCATGACACAATGAAGAGACCTCAAAGCGGTCTCAAGTAGCAACTGTTTCTGTTATACACTTCCCAATTGTTTACCCTTCTTCTATCCCAGCTATTGGCCACAGTAAATCAACATAACACCATTGGTGAGACCTAACAGTAACTTCTAAAAATACATCCAGCTGCAAACTTCTTATCTTCCTTCTGTTCTCTTCTTCTCTTGGTCTCCTCAGTAACAGCTTTAAAAAAGGCTCCTTATCTCCTTGCTTCTCAGCTTCTTCTTTTCTCTCAGCTTTCTTCAGCTAACCAGGCCCACTGGTAGCTCCTTCTACAGGAAAACACAATCCTCCAGTTCCCTGAGGGTTGTGGCCTAGGTGTGTGGTGTTTCCTAGGATTTGGTGTCCCCTTCTGAGCCCCCCTGGGGCATTCCCAAGACTGGGGCCTCACCTGGGGACAGCGATCCAAGCACACAGGGGTTCCCCAGGAGTTGGTGTGGGCTCTGCAGGGTGTCCCAGGGACTCGGTGCTCCCCAGGATTTGGTGTGGGCTCTGCAGGGTGTCCCATGGACTCGGTGTTCCCCAGGAGTTGGTGTGGGCTCTGCAGGGTGTCCCACGGGCACGGTGTTCCCAAGGATTTGGTGTGGGCTCTGCAGGGTGTCCCACGGGCACAGTGTTCCCAAGGATTTGCTGTGGGCTCTGCAGGGTGTCCCACGGACTCGGTGTTCCCCAGGATTTGGTGTGGGCTCTGCAGGGTGTCCCTCGGGCACGGTGTTCCCCAGGAGTTGCTGTGGGCTCTGCAGGGTGTCCTGCACTCATGGTGTTCCCCAGGATTTGGTGTGGGCTCTGCAGGGTGTCCCACGGGCACGGTGTTCCCCAGGAGTTGGTGTGGGCTCTGCAGGGTGTCCCACGGGCACGGTGTTCCCCAGGAGTTGGTGTCCCCAAGGGCGTGGCCTGTGCCGGTGTCCCGGAGCCCCGCCCCGGGCGCGGTGCCGTCGCTGCGGTGGGCGCTGGTGCTGCCGCCGCTGCCGCCGCCGCTGCCCGGGGATGTACGCCGGCAGGAAGAGGAAGAAACCCGTGCCCAAGAGGTGGGTGCAGCGAGGGGGCTCCCTCCGTGCCTGGGGCCGGGCAGGGCGAGCGAAATCCCGGCTGGGGCTGGGGAAGTGCCTGGGGGAGCCGAGCCGGGGGAGCGAAAGGGAGCTCGGCGCGCTTGGGTTCCTCGGTTTTTTTCATCGGGGTGAGTTGGAGCTAACGCTGTGTGGGAGAACAAGACATCCCAAAGATGCTTTTCCTGCGTGCCGCCGAGGAAGCTCGCCGGAGAGTTTGAGCTGCTCAGCAGTGATTTCTGGGCTGGGGCTGTGTTTAGGTGCCCGCTTAAATCAATTAGTAAATACCAAAACATCTCGATTCCTTCATTATTCGTTACTGCGCTGCTCAGTAGCTGGTGCATGACGTCCCCGGTGTTCCGTGCCTCCCTCATGCCTTCCCCAGCTCCCGCGTCCCAGCAGCCTGTGGAACCTCAGCTTTTCCAGGTGTGTAGGAACTAAAGGTGGATATATATTTATGGCAGGCTGTGGGGGAGGACATGGACGAGCTGAGGGCAAGCCTGGGATGAAGGAGGGAGCATCACCACTTTAAACCTGTGGAGAGGTGACCCTGAGCCTCTCCTGGTATTCACTTGGGAGCCTCGTTGTGTAATTAGGAAGGATGGTTGTTTTGCCACAAACCTGTCTTCTGTTCCTCTCGGAGTGGTGATTCCAGCCCTCTGGCATGCCAGCCTGAGGGTTTGGGCTGGGTTCTGTGTGGCTCAGGGTGTGGGAGGAGGTGTCTCTTTGGAGCAGAAGGGTCCTCGTTCCCTGGTTCTGCAAGGAACCATTCCCCATTTGGGAATGGGAAGAGATTCTTTTTCTGTGTGACGGGTCAAGATCTTGGAGCGGGACCCTGCTGGGAGAGGCCAGGCAGAGCAGGGCTGGTGGCAGCGGGATGTGCAGCCAGCCAAAGGGGGCGGGGAGGATGGGCTGAGGGGCTTCTCCAGCCCTTTTGCACTTTGCTCAGGGCTTTTTACTTACTAAAAAAAACAAACTCCTATTAATAAGAATTAGAAGACAATAGGTGAGCTCAGGCAAATTCCACTGCCGGGAGTAATCTCCCTTGGTACTTGCTAGCTAGCAGAAGAGCTGCACTTCCTCCCGGGTCCCCGTTCAGAGAGCAGCTGGGGATAAACAAACCCCAGCAGCAGCACAGCCGCTGCCCCGCTGCGAGCTGAGCTTTCCCTCGGCACAGGGGCCACCAGCTTCACCCTGCACCCCATGGCACAGTGTGCTTCATAACCCCTGGGCCAAAGGGAAGGGAATTTCAACAGGTTTGAAATGTCCAGGGCAAGCTTCACTGTTTCTGTGAGGCGTTTTCCTGGCTGGCATCCCCCCCCCCTCCCAAGGCTGGCCATGGAGCAGCCTGGGTGCTGCAACTGGGACAGAGGTGTTGGGGTGTTGTCCTTGGGGTGACTTGCTGCTGGCTGTGTCGCCCTGTGTGCCTCAGGCAGAGGATTTTCAGTGTTTGGCCAGGCTATCCCAGCAGTTCTGTTGTACCTCAGTGTCTCACCCACTGCCGTGCTCATCTCCAGACTCATTTTCTCTTCCGGCTGTTTGGGGCTGGATTTGGATGGTGAGTGGCCAGAAGATTTTAAAGGATATCTGAGGAATCTCAGGTGAATTTTTTTCATCCCTTTTTTTTTTTTTTTTCTTTTTAAATCAGAGGAAAAGTATTTTAATTTTTCTCCTTCCTGGTTGTGTGACTGATTTCAAAAGTGTTTAAGCTTTGTAAAAGCCCTGGTGCCAGCATGTTCTACCCAGCTTGTGTGGGCTAGTTTAGAGCTGGGTTGTGCCAGACTCTCTGAGAGAGGGGATATCCCCTCCTGATGCTGCTCTTACAACCCAGCAGGCTTGAGCTTTCCTGGGGAAATGCTGCAATTTTCCAGTCAGCCTTAAAAGACCCCTCCATCTCTCTCTAAGCTGTAAATTCAACAGGCACCTCAGTGCATTGCATTTAATGCTCATTTCCTCTGGTGTCACACATGCGAGCTGCCCTGCCAGATGAGATTGGAGAGTGGTGGTAGAGGAGAGAGCTTAAATTGCTGCTAAATACTGGCAGATCCTGTTATCCAAAGCTCCTTCCTGAAGCAAGGATTCCTGCAGAGAGGGAGTTTGTGGTTAGACAAATTACATCAAACCCAATGAGATGCATGGTAGGGAATGCAGCCAAGTGAGGTACAGAGCTGGGGGAACTGAAGGGTTTGTCTTCAAGCTAGGAAATTCAGATTGGCATTAAAAAGTGAAGGACACAGGGTGACATCAAAGCTCCGTTAAAGTTATTTAAGTGAGCTCTTACTGCTGTGCTGGGATTTTGGCTGAGGTGGGTGAAATAACTGCAGCTCACAGAGATGGGACCCTGTGTAGGCTTCAGGCAGCTCTCCTGGACACTGTTCCTTCTGCAGGGTTGCCCCCAGGGCCTAAGTTTGGCATCAAATGCTGGTTTAATTTGGAAATGCCCATCTGAAAGGGTCAGAAGTCAAAATATTGGAAGAAAACAAAACTTTTTACATCAATTTTTAAGAGAGTCTCTTTTCAAAGTGCAGTTCCCTAAACCACCCTATGAGATACCCCTTTAGGTCACAGAATCCCAGAATGGTTTGGGTTGGATGGGACCTTAAAGCTCATCTCATTCTGCCCCATCCCTGGATGTGTTCAAGGCCAGGCTGGACAGGGCTTGGAGCAACCTGGGGTAGTGGAAGGTATCCCTGCCCATAGCAGGGAGTGGAACAAGATGGGCTTTAAGGTCTCTTCCAACCCAAACCAGCCTGAGGTTCTGTGATTTCTGAGAGGAGCAGGGGCTGTGTGGAGAAATCTTAACCACTGCACTCTTGTGGCTGCACCAAAGCCAGTGCTGGGTTTGTGTAGTCACTGTTTCTCATGTTTGCATTTTTCTTAAACTCTTTCCCAGGGATTGAAGCAGTAAACAAGGTCACTCTCTGTAAACTATCTTGTTTTTCACTTTTCCCTCTTCTGAGGAGGGACTTTGCTTGTTGACCCTTGGTGTGGCCAATGAGTCCAGAGATCCCACCTCTTAGGTGAGCACATTGTAAAAAGGTATAAAAATAGGTTCTGAGAATAAACCAGCCCCCTTTTCAGAGCATCAACCTTCTAAACCACGACTCCGTGTCTCATTGATCGTGTCCCACAACAACAGGTTTGGAAAGGGCCAGCTGGGCAATCCCAGTCTGATTAACCTCTCCTCTGCCTCTTCCAGCCCCAAAGCTCCCCCTGCCGAGGGTGTGAAGTCCAACCCCTCCAAGCGGCACCGGGAGCGGCTGAACCAGGAGCTGAGCAAGCTGACGGGGCTGCTGCCCTTCCCCGAGGATGTGCGCTCCAGGCTGGACAAACTCTCCATCCTCCGCCTGGCCGTGGGCTACCTGAAGGTGAAGAGCTACCTGATGGGTGAGTGTCCCTGCTCACTGGGAGGGGGGGAAAAGCCCCTGGGATCAATCCCAACTGTGTCCCACCCCAAGCTGTGGGATGGGAAGTTGTGTTTCCTGAAGGGAGCGTGATGGTGAGTTGTGGGAGCCAGCCCTTGGATGTTGGTACTAGCAGGGAAGTGTCACCATGGGTGGAGGGAGCAGCGTGGGGGCCTGCCCACCAGCTGAGACCTCCTGCAAAGTTCTCCCATCTCATTAGCAGCCATCCTTTATGTCTAGAACCCCTCCTGTGTTGCACTTCCACCACCCCGTGGAGAAGATGAGAGAGACACAAATGAACGACACTCACATGCTGAGATGTCCAAGGCAAAAAAACCCAAAAAGGGCAGTTTATTTACAGATCTCGACATTTATGGAATTCCAACAGTGACCATGGATGGGAGGATGGAAATTGTCCTCTCCAACCACACTGGTCAACCCAACAGCCCATCAATTCTCTCCTCCTCCAGAAAGGAATGCAAAACAATCATTGTTTACATGAAAAGTGTGTGAGAAGCTCCATTACAAAAAGTAAACATCAGAAGGCTGAAAGAACTTTAGAAAAACTTTAGAAGAACAGGGCGACACAACAGTGTGTCTTGTTGACCAGCAACATTGCCCTCATCTAACTGGAATGGCAATTTAAAATTAAATCAATTAAATAACTGAACATTCATAATATAATATATCTTACATGTTCCCTTTTATTGTATTTTGTATTCTGTATTTCCTTATTTATTCCTTATTCGGTATTTTTATATTTATTCCTTACTCCTTCTTCCTCCACCCCAATTCTTCTTCAACCTTTTATTATTATTACAGTTAGAGTATGTTTAATAAATTATAATTTTATGTGTGGTGCAGAGCCTGCCTGGGGGGAGTCACCACATTCCCAGGAGTCACCAGCACGTGCAGATGGGGACGTGTTCCCTCTCCAGTGACTTGGGCCTGATGGAATGGGTGGGTGATGGACACTGGGGAAGGCAGAGCATGTGGGGCAGGAAGGCAGCAGCAGCTTTTTATATTTAGAGCCTCCTATTGTGTCTTCTCCCCACTGCAGACTGGATAAACTTGGCCTTTCCCTCATGCTCACTCCTCTGGGCTCTCCCAGGGCTCTCTCCAGCTGGGACGCTGGGCTCCAGGGGGAGGCTCCTGTGCCAAACTCTCCAGATGGGACCTGTGCCTCCGAGCAGGACCTGGTTCCCCCTGGATGTGCTCAACATGTGCTTCCCAGCGTGAGAGCTGCTCTGGAAAAGCATTTGGCATTGCAGGGGTTCTGGAGCCCCGTTCTGCCAGACCAATTATTCCCATCTGGCCACTTGCCTGTGATTGCCAGCTCCTTCCCCTTGCTCTGCCCTGAAGTTCATCTTGTTTGACTTCAGATCATCCCAGATTCATCAGGGTTGGCCTGGGTCTCAGGAGTGGCTGAGGAAGACCCGTGCCAGCTGCAGGTCACAGCAGCCTGTGCTGCTGCTGTGTCCTGTTGGGCATTTTGGGGGGGACATGGTGGCACCCCTTGTGCTCTGCTCAGCTCAGGTTTGCTGTCCTGTGCTCCGTGAAGGCTGCTCTCCTGCAGCAGGAGAGCTGTGGCATCACCTGGTGAACATCCCCATCCTCTCCCCATCCACAGCCCAAGCCCTGCCTTATCTCCAGGCAGGAGAGAGATGCATGTTTTGGTAGAGTGCTAATTGCCTTATCTCCAGACAGTTGAGAGACCAGTTGCACTGTGGGCTCAGGGTGATGCCCCGAGGCTCTTTTTTTCCCTTGTGCTGCATTTCTCTAGCCCTAGAGGGGAGCTTCCCGGTGTTCCCTGCATCTTATCTGGCTGCTAACACCAGGAGAAATCCAAGAGGCTTCCAGCCTTCTCCATCTTCTCTGGTATTTCTGAGGTGTGGGTACTGTGTGCCTCTGGCTTGGGAACAGACCTGTTTAATGGGGGGTAGGAAGCCAGGCATCAGGGGCTGGGGCAGTGTTTGGGGTTGGACAGAGCAGAGGACAACCACGGTGGGTTTGGGTGCTGGTATCAGTGCCTGCTACACAGTGGATACAGGGAAAGGGACTTGTTATCTGCCTGGGATCTTGGTTTCCATTGCAGGGTACCGACTCACTGCATCATCCTTTGAATCTGCTTTGCTTTTAAATGTTCTTCTCTATGCTTCAACAAGAAACCAGAGTAATTAGTAGTTCACTGGAAATGCCGAGCTTTGGGCCTAGAGAGGGAAGCTCTTGCACATCTGTAACTCCTCTGTGCCCTGGGGGAAAAGCTGCAGGTGTTGCACAGCTCTCTGCTGCCTGGCATCTCTGTCTTCCCCGTGCAAAATCAGGGGGCTCAGGGCTTGGTCTCCCCAAGCTTTGCCCATCAGGCCCAGGCTGTGAGCAGCGCTGGGTGGGAGTGACAGCTCTGGTGCTATCACAGCCTGCCTTAGAGGCACTTTAAAGGCTTTGTCAGTCACTGAACCTCACTGCCAGACTTGTGCTGAGCTCTGTCTGCAAACCAATTTGCAGTGGTTGCTACTTGGACCTGTGTCTGACAGTCTCCCAGACAAATCTGGAGTGACTTTGCTGATCCCTGTCTCTTTGAGAGCAAGTGCCCAAGGAGAAAGGCTTGTGTCTGTGTTGCCGACTGCCACGGGGCTCTGGGCTCTCTGGGGAGACAGGGGCCCCACTTGCTGCAAAGAGGGAGATCTCATGAAAGCTTGGATGTGTTTTAGTGCTGAGTGCCTTGGAAAACCTCCAGCTAGCTGGAGAGCTGTGCTGGGGTTCATTTCCGAGTTCCCGTAACAAAGGAAGCAGATGTTGGGGTTGCAGATGTGTCCCTGCCAAGGGTGAGCAAGAAAATGGGGTTTAAAATGCTCTCTGAGGTGGAGAGGGTGGGATTAGGGAACGTGCTGCCGTGCCTTCTTCCAGGACACCAGGCAGGGAGGTCTGCAAGAGAGAGGATCACAGAGTCCCAGACTGGTTTGGGTTGGAAGGAAATTCATCCAGTGCCACCCCCTGCCGTGGGCAGGAACACCTCCCACTGTCTCAGGGTGCTCCAAGCCCTGTCCAACCTGGCCTGGAACTCTTCCAGGGATGGGGCACCCACAGCTGTTCTGATAATCTGTGCCAGGGCTCCACCACCCTCACAGGGAAGAATTCCTTCCCAACATCCAGCCTAACCCAATCTCTTTCAGAGCCTATGGAAAGCCCCGTTGTGTGGTGTGGGACCACAGTCTGGAGTCTGGCAAAGCTTGAGATACCTAACAGCTCCTAGCAAACAGTGAACCATGGGCTCCCTCCCCATCCAGCTGACCTGGCTGGAGCAGGGACATCCAGCTGACTCCTGGCTTAGGAGGTGTCCTCAGGTCCTTTCCCACCTCTGGTGCTGGTCTCACCAGTTCCCTCCCCAGTGCTCTGCTGCAGGGCAGCTGGCAGCAGCTCTCCCTGGGTAATCTCGCTGCAATCAGCACTAAATTAGCTTTTTTATTCATCTCCTTGTTTGTTTTTACCTTGGGCCAGAACTGCAGGGGTCTGGGCCAGAAGTCACTGGGGCAATGAGAGGAGTCAAGCTCAAATCTGTCCCTGGGCAAGATCCTGCAGGACTGTGTGGGATGAAGGTTTGCAGTGGCAGATTGGAGAGGCTGGCATGGACTTGGGGATGCCAGCGCTCCCCAGGGTATTTCTGTGCTCCTTGGGAAACACTGACTGACTTTTCCTGATAATTTATAGTCTGTGAGTTTGGCATTGGTCTGTTCCACTTGGATGGCACGAGCCTGCTCTGCTTGGCACTATGCCTTTGTTAAACAGCTGAGGCAAAGGTTGGTGCTAATTTGACAGGGTTTGGGATCAGATCCAAGAGGACAATGGCTGTGTGTGTCTTGGTGCTGCTGGAAGAGCTGGAAGCTCCTGGTTTTTGGATGCCAGGCACCTCTGGAGCCTCTTCAAAGAGAAGTGTTCACCGTGGGTGCAGCTTGTCAGCTCCCCCCAGTGTAACCCAGTCTGTGAGGGCAGATCTGGCTCTGGGCTTGTTACCAATAACCTTTTATTTACAGCTCCAAATCCATGCCAGAGGCACGGCATGTGTTTTAGCCTCCATGGCTGCCTCACCATGTTTTTCTTTGGGAATGTGATGGGCAAAAGGTGAAGAGATTAGATGACTTTGCTCCTTTTTCCTTCTTTCTCCTGCTGGAAGTTTTTCCTCCATTGCAGGGTTTAGGAACCTCCTTGCAGAGGCAAGGAAGCCAACCCATGATTTATTGATGCTGGAAACTCTACTGGTCCTGTCTGGCATCCTCCCTGGCTGAGTGAAAGCCCAGCAGTCTTTGGGGTTCTCACTAGCAGCAGGAAACCTGCAGTGCTCTGGCTGGTGTTGGGGTTCAGGGCAGAGCTGGATTTCCCCCTCCTGTCTTAAAAATTACACACAGCCTCTGTCCCAGCACTTTGAAAATGTAAGTGATCACCACACTGCTCCAGACTTACCTGGTGGCTGCAGATGGCTTTTGCTGTGGTCTTTTTAATAGAATTACGGAATCATTAAGCTTGGAAAAGACCTCTACAAGATCATCAAGTCCAACCATTAACCCAGCACTGCCAAGCCCACCACTAACCCCTGTCCCTAAGCACCACATCCACATTTTAATTCCCATTAATTGTCCCAGCATGTACTGCAGGAGATGGGAAAAATGGGACACAAACAGCAAAAGTGCATTGTTGTTGTAACTTTTACCCAGTTACTTCTGTTGCTGTGGGGGTATTATAACTTGGATACACGTTGGACCTGTTTCCTTTCATCCCATTAATTTGTGGTCTCAGCTGCTTTGTGTGGGAGTCTCAACTGCTCCATTAGAAGGAGTGTGTTCAGTGGGATGAATTAGCCAGCTTTTAATACAGCTCATCACCTGCTTTGTCCTGCCTGGCAGCCAGTGGGGGTCTCTTCCTCCTGCCAGCCACTGTTTCCAGTCCATCTTAGCCTTTGGGCCCTTGCAGACCTGGCTTCAGCAGGCTGAGGGATCCATGGCTCCAGGTGGGATTCCAGAGGGTGGCATCTCCCCATCTTGTTCTCAAGCAAGGGGGATGTTTCAGGAGTGATCCCTCCCTCCCTCCCTCCCATGAGGCTTCCCATGCTGTAAATGGGTCAGGATATGATTAAAATGTTGGGGTTTCCTTTCCAAGTCAAAAAGTGACTAGGAATAGCCTCTGTACCCCTGGTGGTTTCATGGGCCTGGAGTCCTCTACCTGGAAATGCTTGGTGTCTCTTGGGATCGCTCCCAATCCCAATGGTTCTTGGCAGTTTGAGTGAGGATGAGTGCAGAGACCTGTTTGGAGGAGGAGAGGCACAGGAACACCCTGGCCCCTGGCTGTGGATGCTGAGGGCTGGGTGTGAGCACCAGCTGCTCCACACCAGCAGTACTTTTGTGGCAGACATGTCTTTGAGTTTCCTTCCCTCTCTCCGTGCTCCAGACCTTCTCCCTAGGTCAGGTGTGTCCCATGGGAGACAGATTCTGGAGGATTTTTGAGCTCAGCTGTGCAGAAATGGACTGCTCTGTGTTTGAGAGAAGGGGAAGTGAGCACCTTTGGAGGGAGATTAAAAGGCCCTTGCTAAGATCAGTGGGAGAGGTGAAAAAATTTTGCTGGAAAGCACAAAATAGGTATTTCCTGCTGGATTCTGAAAGCCCAGCAGCTGTCCCCAGCTTTCCCTGCAGATGCTGCTGGTGGACACTGGGAGAGAGCTGGAGGCCAGATGCTCTCAGCATCTGACCTGATCCTAAAATAAAAGTTCTATGCCCTTTTGGAGCTTTATTTTGGAAGAATTTTTTCTTTTTTTAAATCCCCTGCCAGCCTGCCTCATTTCAATGCTTTAGAGAGGAGCCAGCCCTTCAAAAGAAATCAAATTTTAAACGAGAATCCATGTTTCATTTTGAAGCTGTTACGCTCCACGAAGTGCAAATTGAAGCCATGTGGTTCAGATGAGATATTTTTCCTTTGGGATCACACAGCAACCATGTGAGGAAGCCTTTTGTTTGGTGTGTCCCTGTTGAATCTCATCTTTCCCAGAGGTCTCACATCCCCTGAGGAGGCTGGTCTGGCAGCACAGGATGGAAAAGATCAGAAGCTGTGGCTGATGGAGAAGGTGGAGATGCTGCCTGAGCATCTCCAAGGAGTGCTGAAGGTTTTGGGGAGGAAGAAGTATTCCACTCTACCAGCATCTGCTCCAGAGCACCCTCTCCAGTGCTATTTGTGTCGCCTTATGCCAGACCTACAGCTGATTACCCTAATCCTACTGTATCCATGCCCTGGCTGCTGACACCCACAAGGGTGGGTGCTTGTTGGCACTCATGCTCCAGGTGTAAATACATCCCAGGGGACGCTTTGACTCCAAATTTGTTTTGAATTCAAACATGCCAACCCATCAGGGGAAATGCTTTTGCATGTTGATGGTTTGCTGCAGAGCAAAATGTCCCAGATCAGCAGTTGCACGGGAGAATTCTTTACATTCCAAATTGTTTTGGCTTTGAGCTTGGTGTTACCAGGGAAGAAACCAAACAAACCTTCAAATCATTTCAGTAGTGAAGTGAGAGCTTCTGCCATGGAGAAAATTAAATGTATGGTCAGATGTGGGATGAATTGAGGCTCTTCCTCATTCCCAGAACTCAGAGGATCTTCTCTGTTTGGATCCAGCACCATCTGACACCCAGGGCTGAGATGGGGCAGGCAGTGCTCTCTGCTGGGGTGTGAATTACACAGGATGTGTGAGCTCTGTCAGACCTGAGCTCTGGGAGCTGCAGGAGGTGGTGGCAGAAGAGGGGTGGTTCCTACACGGGAGCTGCTTTGAGCTGTGATTTTATTTTTTTTTTGTGAGCTGGCACAAAAACATGCCTTGAAAATCATCCTTTTGCTGGTGGCTGAGCTTGGATTAAGTTTTTCCAGTGATAATCAGCAGATAAAGGACCACGCTGGGGAGGTCCCTGGGAGCCTCTGTTCCTGTTCCCTGCACAACCAGTTCTGTGTAAGTCCCACAAAGGTCCCACAAGCAGGGCAGCAGGAGGTTTCATGCCTGCTGCACCCAGGGGTGTTGCCTTGAAGGCATCCAGTGCTGAAGCATGAGGCAGCTCCTGAATCAGCCTGGGGAGGTCATGGCAGCGAGTCCTGGGAGCCGAGAGCTCTCAGGTGTCACCAGGAGTGCCATGGCCACCAGCTCTTGATCTGCTTCCAAGCAGCCAAAGGTGGAAGGGAGAGAACAAATATGGGTGCTTTGATGGCATTTCAGGTGCTTTGGGAAGGTTTGCCTGTGTCTTTCTTCAAACCTGAAGGGACAGCAGAGCAGACCGAGCACCCCAGTTGGGTGGCTGGAAGCCAACTCCAGCTCTGCCAGGTTCTAACCAGAAGCCTCCTGGCTTTGTTGGGTGGTGTTTTCCAGCCTGGGCAGCCCAGAAGCTCCCCTCTGTCCTTTGCATCTCTGCCTCACACCCTGGCAGGAGTGAGGTTTCCCAGAAATGGGATCAAGCAGAGGAAAGAATCTCTTGGAGAAAGCCTCGGGCAAGCTGGGCATGGCTCTGTAAGTGGGGGCTCTGTGCCAGTTCCCACTGATGGTCTCACCTTCCTCCATGGGCATCCAGTAGCTGCATGAGCAGCCCTGGGGTGGGGAGGAGGAGGGAGAGGCTCCTGGCTTGCCCCTTCCACACTGATTTCTTGCCTTTTCACTTGCAGCTACCACTCCAAAGGATGGCAACTGCGTGGATCAGCCCAGGGCCCCAGGAGGGGACAGATGGATGGAGCCACAGGTTGACAGGGAGCTGTTTCCTGAGGGGGAGCTGCTGCTCCAGGTATTGTGCTGTGGTTTGGTCATTTGGGCAGCCCCAAGCAGCTCAGGAGCTTGTGGTCCCATCTGTGGAGTGAGAGGAGACCCTGCCTTGCCCAGAGCTCCTTCGCTGTGATTCCTGCAGACACTGGGGACAGAGACCAGTGACACTGCCTGGCTGGGATGGGTCCCGATCCTCATTCCCACCATTTCCCCTCATCCCACTGCAATTTGCTGCCCCTTTGATTATATTAAATCTCGTGGACACAAGCTCCATCCTAACTGTCCTGGTTTGGGAAGACGGGTGTCTGATAAGGAAGGCAGGAACCTCCCTTGAAGATGTAAACCCCCTCCCTCCAAATTATTATAATTTTGAAATTAAGGGGCTCTCAGGCAAAGATATGGGAATAGGAGTAACAGTTCTTTACTAGGAAACTTAAAATGAAAATGTAGTAGTACAAAAAAACCGAACAAAAAGAAAACCCTGACTGTCAGAATACAACCTGACACCCTGTTGGTCAGGGTGTTGGTAGCAGTCCAGTCAAGTCCTCCTGCAGTGACAGATGTGGTTCTGTTAAAGCAATGATGCTGTAGAAGGGTGTAGTTTCCCTCTGAAGGTCCAGTGGTGGTGAGATGGGTCTGGTCTTCCTCTGGGAATCCAGTGCAAACAGGCTGTCCTGGTGTTCTGAATCCCAGGTTTTATCCAGGCAGGAATGCTGGGCTCCTCCCCCTGGGTGGAGCCTCTCCCAATGGGATGATGGAATTGTATCAGCCATGCAGTGAGCCTCGATGGCTTATTAACAGAAGATATCCCCCAGAGGGAGGATGGGTCATGGAAGAGATGAAGAAAACTGCCCCAGCTGGTTTTAACAGATGGTAATAGAATATCTGCTTCTGGTTACATCTTGCATTGCAACCTAAGACACCAACTAAGAGGTTCAGGGATGTCATATGGTGGTGTAAGAACTGATCCCTGAGTAGTTCCCAAGGTGCTGGGTTGGTTCATGATCTTTAGCAAAGGTCAAGAGGAGAATGTTGAGAGCTGTGGGACAAAACATCCACCAGGACCTCCTTGCCCTTCCTGGGGCATTGTGTGAGCTCTGTAGGGATGAGTTCACAACCTGCCTGGGATGGGAAAAGCCCAGCTTCAGTTTGTAGGTTGTAGGGGAGAAAATAAGAGCAGCTGGATGTTGGAAAACAGTGGTGGACAAAACCAGTGGGAAGTGAGAGCTTTTCTTTGTAGAAGGACCATGTGTGTCTCATGAAACAGCTGCCAGTGAAGCTCGGAGCGTGAGGAGCTGGTGAATCAGCCTCCCACAATGCTGCTGGTTTGGGCTGCCATCTATAAATGTGAGCTGGAAAGGCCTGGCATGGAAAGGTCACATGGAAAGGTTGACTGCTGAACAAGCATCTGGGCACCTCAGCTGAGGAACATGCTGCTCCCTGGGGCTGCAGGGCAAGTCGGTGCCAGACCTTCGATCGTTCCATGTTCTTGGCATCTCCTGTGCCTGGGCTTTCACAGAATCCCAGAATGGTTTGAGGGGGAAGGGACCTTAAAGCTCATCTTGTGATGATGGGCAGGGACACCTTCCACTATCCCAGGCTGCTCCAAGCCCCACCCAAGCTGCCTTTGGACACTTCCAAGGATCCAGGGGCAGCCACAGCTTCTCTGGCACCCTGTGCCAGGGCTTCCCCACCCTCACAGGGAAGGATTCCTTCCCAATATCCCATCTAACCCTGCCCTCTGGCAGCATGAAGCCCCCTTGTCCTGTCCCTCCCTGCCTTCTCCAGCTCTCTTGTAGGCTTTCTGGGCCTTCAGGCCTCCCACCTCTCCAAACACCAGCAGATGGATGCTTGTCTCTCCTTAAGCCTGACTTTGGTCGCTTCAGCCCTGCTCCTGCAGAGCCCTCCAGGCAGCAGGCAGTGTGAGCAGATCCTCAGCAGGAGCCTCCATGTGGGATTTTGGCCAGGCAGTGACTCCTGGGAGCTCAGTGTGACTTTTGGCAGTGAATCCTGGACCACACTTGGTCCCCCACGGTCCCAGCTGTGTGCGAGTGTGACGGTCACGGAGGAGCAGCTGGATAGCAGAAGAGAGCCCTTGGCTGCCCCAGCCCCAGCATGGAGCTGCTCCTCAGCACTCCTCAGGGCTTTGGGCTCGGACCATATGATGGCAATTTGTTGAGCCACCAGAGCGTTGGCAGGCTGGGGTTGTTGAAGGCATCTGGAGAGCTTATGAGGTGTCACTGTGACAGAAATCCCCCTGCTGAGCTGTCTGCTGGCTTTTATTCCTTCCCACAAAGATCATTTTAAGCATACACTGTGATCTGCAGAAAAAGTAACTCAGGGTCCCTCTGGGGGCCGTAGCACACAAAGGGAAGGGACTGGTCCCTCAGCAAGCTGGATCTGCATGCTGGGTTTCCATTTAGGGTGTTCTTTCCCTAATTTCTCTCCTTCTATTCACTAATAAATTAAACATATCACAGTCAAGAGCAGGGGGCATGAGTTACTACCTAGTGCAGTGCTTTGCTTTTGGGGGAAATCAGCCTGAAATGGTCACCAGAATCATAGAATATCCAGAGCTGGAAGGACCCACAAGGATTATCGTGTCCAAAGCAGAGCCCCAGAAGAGTGTAGCTATTCCCAGCTGGAGAGGAGGAAACTAGCCCCAGGTCCTCCATGAAACCTGTCCTTAGCTGGTCTCTTCTAATGCAGGAGCTGCCCTGCAGTGAGAGGGGGTTCCTTAGGGGGTTTGGAGAAAGTGGTTGGTTCAGCTTGGATCATTGCTTGTGCTGGGAACAAAAAACTCCACAGAACTGTGTCTTGCAAGTGCTGTCCTTCTTTGTGGGGCTCCTTGTTGAGGAAGAAGGCCCCTTCCTGTCCCTGGATGCTGAAGAAACAGCTGGGGGATTTCAGCATTCAGCAGCTGGGTTGAAGCTGAGGAGAATAACTTTGGACTGAACTTTTGCTTTCAGGCACTCAATGGATTTGTCATTGCCGTGACTGGAGACGGCTACATCTTCTACATCTCCCCTACTGTGCAGGACTACCTGGGCTTCCACCAGGTGAGCACCCTGTTTTCCTGGCTGGAAACAGATGCATGCAGTCCCGGTGTGGGAAGGAGGGGCAGATGGGGAGCAAAGCTTCCCAAAGGGCAGCAGCTCCTGTGGCAGGGGAAGGAGCTGGAGTTTGCCTGTTCTTTACACTGACTCCCTGCACCTTTAGTGCCCAGGAAGGGAAAGCTTCTGCTGTGTCCTCCTCCTGACACCTCTGCCAGGCTGTCCAGGAGCAGACACTGTTCTCTTGTGTCACTGCAGTCAGATCTCATCTACCAGAGCGTCTATGAGCTGATCCACGCGGACGACAGGGCCGCCTTCCGCCGCCAGCTGCACAGGAGCCCGCTGCACGCTGCTGACAGTGAGTGCCAGGGTGATCCCTGCGGGCCTTCACTCCAGCAGCTCCGAGCCATCAGCTCAGGGTGTGCAGGGCAGCTTGGAAAGCTTCCTTTTCTCTTTGCTTTTCCAGCCTTTCCCCCTGAGCAGCTGCTGCTGGCCGGATGCAGCAGCATGTCCAGCCAGCAGCACCTCGGTGCTGAGAAGCAATCCTTCGTGGAGAGAAGCTTCACCTGCCGCTTCCGCTGCCTGCTGGATAACTCCTCGGGATTCCTGGTAATGCTGGGACACTGCTCTGCTCCTCCTGTACCTGCAGGGTGTTCCCCCAGAGCCACTTGTGTCCCACAGGGATGAGAGCACAGCCACTTCCCACCACCCTGTTTGCTTCACACCCACGTTTTCTAATCCCTGTAAGGCCTTGAATTTCCATGGGCGCCTGAAGTTCCTTCTCGGACAGCAAAAATCAGCAGCAGACAAGTCCCCAGTTGCTCTCTTTGCCATTGCCACACTCCTCCAGCCTCTCTCCATCCTGGAGCTCCAGACCAAGACGCTGATCTTCCAGACAAAGCACAAGCTGGACTTCACTCCCATGGCCTGTGATTCCCGGTAAGGCGTCTCTCACTTTTCCCCATGGCAAAATCCCTGGTTCTGGACAGAAAACTGGAGCGGGTGGGGACAAGGAACACCTGACCCAGGTCCCATGGCCTGATGCTTTTGTCCCTCTGCTGCAGGCCCCCAGTAACACGGGGAGCAGGTTAACAGGGCACCGGCATTTCTTGTCTGCTGTGGTTTGTGTGGTTTGTGGAACAGGGGATGCAGCGTTGCTCCGAAGTGGGGGTCTGGCCAGTGGCATGCAACTGTGGGGGATGCATCCCTGGTGTCACTGCGTCCCTTTGCTGTTTCCAGGGGCAAGGTTGTGCTGGGATACACGGAGGTGGAGCTGTGCAGGAGGGGGTCTGGATACCAGTTTGTGCACGCGGCCGACATGATGCACTGCGCGGAGCACCACGTGAGAAGTGAGTGCTGGGGGGCTGCCTGGGGGGCTGTTTGTGGGATCCCTCAAGGCTCTGGCCTGGCTGTACTATTGCTCCTTGGTGCTGTCTGTCCCGGAGCTGGAGTAGCTTTGATAAAGGCTCTTCCTCCTGGATGAGCTCGGGGAGCTGCCAGAGAGACAGCCTCCTGCATCACGGCTACGGGGTGACACTCACCCTCGTGGCATCCCGTGTGTGTCATTTGTCTGCCTGCATGGAGGAACTCTGTCTGTGGCACTTCTCTTGTGTCCCTGCCGCAGTGATGAAGACGGGGGACAGCGGGCTGACGGTGTTCCGGCTGCTGACCAAGAGGGGCGGCTGGGTGTGGGTGCAGGCCAACGCGCGCCTGGTCTACAAAGGGGACAGGCCCGACTGCATCATTGCCCGCCAGCGAGCCCTCTCGTGAGTATTGCTGGCCCCCTTCAGCTGCTCTGGGCCTGGGGGGCTGCCCAAGGCAAGCAGAGGCCATGAGGGTGGAGGGAAGAGTACTTGGGGTTGGCACTTTGCAGCATTTGTCCTCCTGTACTGTGGGTGAAACGGCTCTGAGGAGGTGGCTGTGGACATGCTCCTGCCTGGGAGCAGCAGCCCTTCCCTGAGCCATGCAGACCTCCCCACAGGCTCCCCAGAGCCCTCTTGCAGGCAGCCCAATCCAGCCCCCTTTTCCTCTAGAAAAGCCAGGGCAGGGTTGGGAGTTCCCCCCTTGCTGTCAGAAGGGTGGTTTTGCCTGGCCTGGAGGAGCTGCTCCTGCTGTTTCCATCCTTTTTTGCCTCCACACTGAAGGAATGAAGAAGGGGAGGAACATCTCCGGAAGAGAAATCTGCAGCTGCCTTTCAGCTTTGCCACAGGGGAAGCAGTCTTGTATGGGAATGACCTTCCTGGGTTCTTGGACTCCTTCCAAGCCAAGGAGGAGTCACAGGTGCAAGCAAACTCCAACTCAGAGCGGCGCTTGGTAAAACCCAACTCTCTCCTTGGAGCCATGATGAAGCAGGATGCGTCCATATACAATTCCCACGCTGATAACGTGCCTCAGTTCTCCCTGCCAGGTTCCATCCCTGAGCCTGGTGGGCTGAGACAGAACGAGGACGTCAGCAGAGCCAAGGAGGACAGTGACTCCCTCCTGGTGGTCATCGAAACCCTCTTTGAGAAGAGCGAGGTGGATGGAAACATCTGCCAGAGCCTCAGTGTGGACAGCACCGAGCTGCAGCACTGGGAGGACGCTCTGCTCAGCCTGGGGGCAGAGGAGCAGCTGCCAGCTCAGGGGCTTGGCACCAAGGTGACATCCTGCGTGGAGCAGACACTCCTCGGGGAGGGTGCTGGGAAGAGCCAGGACTTCCCGCACTGCCATGAGGAGGACAGTGCTGTGGCTCACTCCCAGCGCTGCTGGGCAGCTGGTTCAGCCTTCCCAGCCCCAGCACAGCCACGGGCAGTGGGCACATGGGGAGGCCAGGGGGCTGTGGGCTCTGTAGCCTCCCTTACCTCTGAGGGCAGCTCTGCCCAGCCAGAGCAGCAGGTCTTGTTTAGCCTGGCCGGGCCGGTGGCAGAGACCGTGCTGGGTGTCCCCCTCTCCAGCAGCAAATCCTCTGCAGCACTTCAGCTGGCAAATCAAGCCTTTAAGGCAGAACCTCCCCCCTCTGCTCCTGTAGGTAACACTGTTCCTACTGCTCAGAGCCAGCCCGGGTGCCAGCTGGTGGGCTCCAGCTGCCCACCCCCGTGTCACTCAAACACCTTGGTGACTCTGTGGCACAATGTCCCCCTCCAGGCAAACCCAGGCAATTGCCCATCGGAGGCTTGGCTGGCCATAGCTCCAAAACAGGAGTCCCAAACTCTGCCAGGTGGCAGCCCTGAGAGCCCCCCCAGGCTGTGGTTGCCAGCCCCTTCCCAATCAGTTCCTTGCCCTGCCCAGGGCTTGCATGAGTCCTTGTTCTCCGAGGGTGGGAACCTCTGTGGTGTGGAGGCTGCACCCTTAGGAGCCAGGCAGCTGCCAGGGCATGACAGCTTCCCCAGACAACCTCTGGTAGCCCATGCAGAGGCCAGCTTTTCCTGGGAAGGGGAGCAGGCAGTGCTCCCAGAGGACAAGTGGTTCTCAGAGCTGTGGCTCCCGCAGGCTGGGGCAGCTCCTCAGAGGAGCCATGGGGCAGGGCCAGTGCCCCACAGCACAGATCCCAGCACCCACCAGATGGACTGCGTTGTGCTGCCCGAGTGCCAGTATGGAAACAGCCTCTTTAGGCGTGAGAGCAGCTTTCTGAGGCATGCTGCTAAGGTGCCCCTTCCCCAGCAGCCAGGTGCTTTGCCTTGCCCTGCTGAGAACCACCCAGGAGCACCCTGCTCCTCACCGGGCTTGGATTCAAGGTGCTCAGCAGCTCTCCCTGTGAAGGTGGGTGCAGGAGAACGCCCGTGCTCCGGGCAGGGCCCTGACTGCCCATCAGTTCCGTTCTCAGCTGGGCAGCCCCCCTGTGCCTGTGAGATCCAGCTCAAGGTGAGGTATGAGGGCTGCAGGACCTGAGGGGTGTCCGGCTCCTGTGGAGGGAGCAAGGGGTCTGCCAGGGGTGCAGCCACACCGTCCTTTGTGGGCAGCCTGGTTTGGAGCTCACTGAAGCAGGAGCGCTGTCTTGGAAAGCCAGCAGCAGCTCTGAGCTCTTCTCATACCTGCCAGTGGTATAACCCGTGCTCCCTGCTCTCTCAGGATTTTGTCTTCCAGTGCTGTCAGGCAGTCTTAAGATGAAATGGTTTGGACTTTTTGTCCCGTGAGAAGTCTTTCAGGGAGATGCAGCTGTGCCACTGGGGAGGCTTAGGGGCTCCTGAGGTGCAAGGAAGGACAGTGCTTGCTGGCACCTCTGTGTGCTTTGGGCAGCCTCTTGCAGATGGAGCTGCTGCCTCACAGGCAGGTAGCACTGAACTGCTGTTTCTCAACAAAATAGCATGGTCTCCTCATCCCCTGTGTTGGGCCACTCTCGTCATGTTGCTGTTTGTCCCTGCATCATCTCTGCCTGCCTGAGCCTCTTTTCCTCCTGTGCTCTCCATCTCCCCCAGAGACCACCCAAATCCTATGGAAAAGGTGTTACCAAGCACTTCAAGAAGCTCAGCAGCATTGAAGGGTCTCGGTGGGAGGTGGAGTTGGTGGAAGTGGAGGCACCAGGCACCTTGGGGGTTTGGGCTCTCCAGCAGCCTTCCAGGGGAATGTGGGGGAGGCACCCACAATGGGTACCAGGCCACTGTCACCTTTCTGGGATGCAGGGTGGGGAGGGTCTAGCCAAGCTCCCCTTGGGTTTGTCACTGGCTTGTCCTCGCCTTCCTCTCCTCTGCTCCACAGTACCATGGGACAGAGGAACAGTGGGGGTTCCCCTGATGGAAAGGCAGGGAGGGATGCAGCAACCACTGGCTGCTTCTCCAGACCCACTTGGTGCCCCTCAAACCATTGTCCTGCAGCCCACACCATCACTTTGTTGAATTCTCCTCCTTTTCTATATATGTAACCTAAGATGGGAATGGTTTTTTCCCCACCATGGAGCAAAGTCCTGCAGATCCATCAGGGAAATCCACAAAAAAACCCAAACCCAAAACCAAAAACAACAACAACAACAAAAACAAACAAACAAACAACAAAAAAAAACAACCACACCCCCCCCCCAAAAAAAAAAAAAAAAAAAAAACAAAAAACAACCACACACAGCCCCCAATGACTGGGGAGGCTGAGGATGATTTGAGACCACACTGGCTTGCAGCATTGGGACAGGGAGATCAGAGTGCTTGGGGACATGCACACCTTCCCCTCATGCAGCCATCACCCTGAGCATCACAGCTGCCTTGCACACCAGTGATAAGCATTTTCTGAGCAAGTTAAATCAGGTCATTAGCACAGGGCCAGCAGCAAGCCCACATGTCCTGGTGTGAAGTGGCCTCATCTCCCTTGGCTCTCTTCCTTCATGCCCAGCTTTGGGAAAGATCAAGCTCCTGTCTGCAGGCTGGGAGCAGAGCAGTGCCAAAACTTCCCAGACCACTCTAAAGTGGCTTTGAGGAGCACCTAGGATGGGGCAACAGTTGTTGACTGGCCATGACCCAGATCCAAAAAGCAGCAGGATGGACTCTGCTCACCAGCCTCCGTTGTTCTGGCACCTGTGAGACAGTGCTGGGCTGTGCCAGGGGCTCCCGGTGCTGCAAGAGAGGGGCCTTGGGGTGGGGGCACTGCTGCTGGGGGCTGTGACAGATCCCCCCCTGTGCTCTGTCACTGGTGGCTGATCTCTCTGTACCTCGTGGCTGTGCAGATAAAGTCTGTTCTGTCTCATTTTCCGCTCCGTGATTCCTTTGTGCTGCTGGTGGCAGCCGGAAGGTGCTGAGGAGAAAAGAGCTGTCCAGAGCCTCACCCCTGTGTTTGGTGATGTATTAAAAGGCGATTTGCTTTGTATGGTGCTGATGTTTGTTTTGACCTGAAACCGTGTCTCTCCATTTCCTCCTTGACTGAGCAAGTGCTGGGAAGAGCCTGGCCCTGGTGCCGGCTGTGTGACACCCTCCTTGTCACTGTCCCCAGCTACTGTGGGCACACACGGCAGCAGAGGCGTGACAGTGTCCCCCCTTTAAACCCCCAAACTGCCCTGTGGGGCTGTGGGACTCACAGGAAGGGCTATGCTCGGAATTGACACACGTGGTTGTTAATATTCGACTATTAAAAATTCTTACAGAGACGCCTCTGCCCAAAATAAGGTGTGAGCGACACCGTATGCCAATAGTATGGATTTCTATTTAGGAGTAAACTGAGAGGGAAGAGATAGGAGGGTGGAGAGAAAGTGACAGAGAAAGACTGTGCAGGAAAAAATACCGCTCCTTTGTAGATTTCAGTGATGTTCCCTTGGTCCTCTTCAAGTCCTCTCGGTATCCTGCCGAGGTGGGTGATTGCAGACTGCATCCATCGAGCGGTGAAGGGAAAGAGTCCAACAAACCATGGGCTTTCTGTTCTGCTGAGGCTACCTGGAAACATCCCCTGTACCTCCCCTGGGGCGGGGAGCTTCACCCTGGATAATACTGTGGATCACGGGACACCTGGGGACCCTTGACACCTTCTGAGATGTTGCAGCTGCCTTCAAGTGAGCATAGTTGAATTGATTATGGCGAGATGGGTACCTTCAGTTTATGTGTGAATGTCGCGGGAACAGAGTTTTCCCAGCTGAGCCATTACGCGAGGGTGGACACTGGCATGAGACAGACTTACTCCACATGGCAGGATTTGCCTCGTACCAGCCTCTTCCCTTACCTGCAAGCCCTTCTGCAGGCGGCAGGCCGCTCTGTGCTTTGCCCTGGCAGAGCACCAGGTGCATTGCTGGAGCCATTAGCACCCCCGGTGCAGTCCCCACCTCCCCACCAACACCCTCACATCCCCACCCACCTACCCCTCCCTCCCTCCCTGCTCACCCCTCCTCACAGCCCTGTCACATCCCAAATCCCCCTTCAGCCCCCCTCCCATTTCTCATCATCCCCTACTCCTTCCACTCGCCTTTCACACCCCAAACCCCCTCCAGCACCTTTAACCCCCTCCATCCCTCCCACCCACCCACCAGCCAGCCCTTCTCTCCGTCAGCTCCCACTCCCCTTCAGCCCTAAATCCCTGCTCAGCTCCGCATCCATCAATCCCCCGCCGCCCCAAATCCCCGTCCACCCCCCGTCTCCCCCTCGCCGGGGGCGGGCCGTTCCCCTTCCCGCTCTCGCTGCTCTCCCTGAGGGAGCGGCGCTCGGCCGCTGCCGGCCCGGCCATGTACGCGGGGCGCAGGCGGAGGAAGCCGGTGCCGCGGGCGTGAGTGAGGGCTGAGGGGGCCGGGGCAGGGCTGAGGGGGCCGGGGCAGGGCTGAGGGGAGCTCCCGTTCCCCGGTAACGCGGCTGTGCCCGGCAGGACGCGGCCGGGCCCGGCCGAAGGCGGCGGCGGCGGCGGTAGTGGTGGCTCCAACCCGTCCAAGCGGCACCGGGAGCGGCTGAACCGGGAGCTGGAGCGGCTGGCGGGGCTGCTGCCCTTCCCGCCCGACGTGGTGGCCGGGCTGGACAAGCTGTCGGTGCTCCGCCTCAGCGCCGGCTTCCTGCGCGCCAGGAGCTTCTTCGGCGGTAAGGGACGATCCCGGCGCTTGCCCCTGCCCGCAATTCCTGCCTGGAATTGTGCGCTGTCCCCCCTCCTCCCTCGCCGCTGCAGCCTCCTGGCAGCTGGGTCACCTCCTCGGCGATTCTTTTTCCCCTCCCTCTCCAAAATACTCCGTGGGTTTGTTTTCCTCCACAGTGTTTTTCACTTAGAATTTTTAGTGAGTTGGGGTTTTTTTTCTTTTTTTTTTTTTTTCTTTTCTTTTTCTTCCCCGGAGTTTTTACGGGGTTTCCCCTCACCAAAAACTTGTTTTCTTTCCCTCTCAGAACCGTGCGCTTTTTATCCTCCCTAGAATTTTTTGGGGTTCCCTCCCCAACTTTCAGGAATTTCAGGAATCGATTCCTCCCCGAATTTTGTGGGATTTCCCCCCCCATTGTGTTTCCCTCCTGGAATTTTGACGGGTTTTCCCGCACTTGAATTGTATGGGTTTTCCGCCCTCGAATGTTTGTGCCTCTAACAGCGTCGATTTTTTTGTTTGTTCGGGTTTGGTTTTTTTTCCTCGAAATTGATTCCTTCCTTCCGCCTCGAATTTTGTGGGATTTCCCTCTCCCTCTCGAATTTTGCCGTTGGTTTGGTTTTTTTATCCCCTCGAATTTTGGGTTCGGTTTCTCCCCCACCCGCTCCCCCTTGGATTTGGGGGCTCCTTCCCAAAAAGGAAGGAGCTAATTTTTTTCTTCTTTTCCACCTCAAATTCTGATGGGTTTTACCCCCTCGAATTTGCTGTCTTTCCTGTCTTTGTGCCTCTGGAATTTTGTTTCCCTCTCTCCCCCCCCGAATACTTTGTTCTTTACCTGCCCTAGAATTTCACCTTTTCACCCCTCACAATTTTGGGTTCTTTCCCCTAGAATTGCTTTTCCCCCTTTTCGAGCCCGCATTTCCTCGCTGTGCTGTCTCCGGCTGCCGGGCTGGGCTCCCACTGCCGTGGGATCCGAGGGATCTGGAGGGATGAGGTTGATTTTCCTTGTGGATTCCGCTGAAGTAGAAAATTCCGCTTTGTGCGGGAGGGTGAGGCAGAGCCTTGTGCATCCCGGCTGGGGGGTTTCCCCATGGAAGTGACATTTTTTTCCCTCTGTTACCATAGACTGGCTGTGCCGGCAGCGAGCGGTAATTCCGTGCGGTGCACTTGCAGTTTATCGGGGAGCCTTTTATGTTTGGGAATCTTTTCTTTTTGGGAAGTGTTCTGCCGCGCTGTATTTGGGATTAAGAGGAGCCCTCGGGAGGGCATTGAGGCATCCCTGGATTTTCCCAGTGGAGTAGCAGTAGCTCGAAGATGCTGCGTTTTCAGGCCACAGAAACACCACAATTTCACACCGAATATATTCACTGTGGGGTTTTTTTTGGTTTGTTTGTTTTTGGTTTGTTTGTTTTTCCTTTTCCGCTCTCTTTTAACCCCGCTTAAAGGATTGGGTGAGCTGGGAAAGGAATGGCCTGGGAGAGTTTTTTGCCTGGCTGCACCAGGTCGTCAAGAGATTTACTGTTCTGAGATTGTCTCGTTTGTTTTGGGTGTCTTTTTCCTCCCTGTCATTCCATCTACTTTAATTCCATGGCACCGATTTCCCCGTTTGTCCGAGGCTGTGGGACAGCTTTGTGGCAGGGAAGGAGGAAAGCTTCAGCCCTTTCAGATGCAAGTAGCTGATTGCAGACATAGCTGAGTCGTTCCTGATGCTTAATAACAAAAAAGAACCCTGAAATGGAACTCTGGGCAAGCTTATCAACAAAATAATTGATTTTAAGTGACTTTATTTATTTTTCTGCCTATCCACGCTGCTTGAGCAGTCCCAGAAAGAGGATGGAGGGAAAGCAAGGACAAAACCTGGGATGTGCTGCCAGGGATTGTGAGGAGGAACAGCTGGAGCAGGTCTCAGGTGTTGCCCATGATTGCTGACAGCAATTCACCCAGCAGGTTTATGCCAGGATAAATAAATAATTGTTGAGTTATTAATTATTAATTGGTTTTCACGTTGCTTCACCATCTCTGTTTACGCGTGGCCGATACACGGGGAAGTTTGTAGGGGCTTAAAGGTCTTTGATTTTTGTAAGGATGCATTTTTTTCCTGGGCACATGAGGGTTTTTATTCTTTATCTAGCCTGAAGGGAAGCTGTCCCTGCTGCCTCTCTGCCTGCGTGGGGGCACCACCAAAGGCCTGCAGTTCAGTAGCAGGAGTCAGAGGATTTAAGGCTGCTCAGTGTTGTGTTGTTTAATCTTTGGAGTGGTTGAAGAGATCATCAAGCTCTGCCTTTGCTGAGGAGGGTTATTTACCCAGGCAAACCCTTCCTCAGGCTGCTGTGCTGGGTTGGTGGCTTCCTGCAGGGCTTTGGGAAGAGCAAAGGACAGGAGCATCCTGTGTGTGTGTTTGTGGACTGATTCCACTCCGTTTTCTCCACTCAAATCTCTCCAGTTTAGCAATGCAGGAAGCAGCTCAGTGCCCTGCAGGAAGGTGTGTTCAGCAGCACTGGGGGAGGAGGGATCTCAGCCAAGATCTCCTCCTGATCCATGGCAGAGGCTCCCTTTGTGACGGGGTACCACTGTCCTCTGTGAGATTCCCAGGTGCCTTTCCCTTCCCCCAGTGCCTGACTTTGCAATCCCAAGTTCACTCAAGTGCTTCCTTACCAGGAAAGAGGTGAGCATAGGAGTGGAGCAGGATCACGGGAGGGATGCAAACATTGGGAGAGGTGTCCTGCCAGGGAGCAGGAAATTTGCTGTTCTGAGCAGGATATCCAGCCCATCCAACATCCATCCTGCTGGAGAAGCAGCACCAACCAGAACCCAGCACCAGGACCAGGAGGGCCAAAAGGAGCTGAGGTTGGGCTTCCAAGCTGAAGGTCCTATCCAAACATCAGTGCCAGCTGATTTAAAGGCTTGTACCCTTCCCATCCAGGTCTGTTCCCCTACAACAGTCCCCCCAGATGGCTTATTTCTCATCCTCCTTGGTAAACTGTTGCTGTTGGACACGAAAGAAAGACACGGACTTGTGATTCAGAAGGCTGATGCTCTAAAAAGGGGCTGGTTTATTCTCAGAACTTATTTTTATCCCTTTCTACAACGTGCCCACCTAAGAGGTGGGATCCTTTGAACCATTGGTCACACCAAGGGTCAACAAGCAAAGTCCCTCCTTAGGAGAGAAATGTGAAAAACGAGAGAGTTTAGAAAACATGCCCTTGTTTACCAGTTTTGGTCCCTGGGAAAGAACTTCAGAAAACCCAAACATGACAGGCAGTGACTACAGTAAACAAATACTTTTAATTCTCCTTGACTACCCTGACCTTCCTCCCTGCTCTGCTGGGAGGCTCTTTCAGCTCATGGGGTTGGGTTGAGGTGGCTCTGTGCTGCAGGGCACCTCCCTGTCCCCTAGCACAGTGTGTCACACCAGCTGGGTGCCAGCAGCTTATCCCAGTGGTGCCTGGCAGGGCTGCCCCCCTCTAATCCCTCCCTGTTCCCCTGGGATACTGGGAGGGGAGGGGAGGTCCCTGCCTCTTCCACCTCCCTCACCTTCTGAAAAGGGGCAGAAGGAAGGATGCTCCAGGGGAAGGTTTGCTGTTTTGCTCTGCGTGAGGGTTTCTTATCAAAAAAAAGAAGATGCCTCAAAGGCACCTTGTTGTGTGGCTGTCAGGTGCCATCTGTGTGCCTTGGGCCACTTAAACTCCTGGTGGGAGGTCAACTGGCAGATGTCACAACAGCCAAGGGCTCATTTTGGAGAAGTGTTTCTCACAGTTTGCTCCTGCAGCGTGCTGGGAAGTTCATCCGAGCTGTGCCTCCCATCCTACAGCAAGCCTGGCCCTTCTGGTGTGTGAGTGTAGCACTCACTTGCCCCTGGAGGCCAGCTGGATGTCCCCTCTGCCTGTCACAGACCTGTGCCTGATGGTCAGTGATTGACCTGTGGGATTTCTCTTGATGCTCTGAATCAAGTCCAGGGTTTATGAGCTGTAGGAAAATGTCAGTCCTTGGTGCCAGGAGCTGCATGTTTGAACCCCACAGCAGTGGGCTGACCCTGCCTTGAAGTGGGACTCCTCGGAGATGGAGATGCACCTCTGCCTGTGTGCAGCATCCTGCCTGGTTCTCTGGGCAGCTCAGGGGCATCACTGGCTGGGAGGAGAGGGGAAAATACCCTGGCACGTGTTGTGGCCCTAGAAACTTCTGGCTCCAGAGGGGCTTGTTGGCTGCAAAAGTCTGTGGATCTGTGACTGTGACCATGGATCAGAGAGTTGTTCTGGGCTCTGTGTGGGTTTGAGCTCTGCGTAGGTCTGTTCCATACAGAAGCTTAAGGTCATGTTTCCAAAACTTAAGCAGATTTTCTCTCCCCTGTGTCTTTAAAAAATAACACTCATGTGGAATTTTGGGGCTTGGGGATTTTCCCAGAGTCCTCTTAAAATCGTTGTTGGCTGCTGTAGGATCGATGTGCAGCCTCAGGGCTGAGCCTCACCCTTTGAACTCTGATATGAACCCAGATTGTTGTTGCTGGAGCTGTGGTGGCCCAGAAAAGTGCCTCAGCTGCAGTAGGTCAGGCTGGAAAAGTCCTTTTAATTACATAATTATTGCAGACTCTCTAACTGTGCCCCTGAAACCTCTGCTTAGGGATGAGGGCTCGAGATGGGGTTTATGGGACTAACGTTGCCCATCCTTTCATTTGTGTGCCCTCTCCCTCCTCCTGAGCTGTTTGTCAGGCACTGCAGAGAGCTGTAGCAGCCAGGCCTAAGGGTTGGTTTAAGAAGAACAAAGCCTGGTCCTGTGATCACCGTGTGCTCTTAAATGCCTAGGTAATGAGCTGACCCCTGAGGAGCAATTTAAGGTGGAGAGGTCTTGTGACTTCCCTTAGGCAGGCAGTTTTCCTGCTGTTGCTGTGCTTTCCTTGCCAAGTGCTTTTCCCTGACTCGGGAAGGCAGCTGGTGGTGGGAAGCTGTTGGGACTCCTGGGGGCTGCCTGCTCTGCTACCTGTGAGCAGCTGGGCCTTCTCAGGGCCCCTGCAAAGGCAGGCAGGGGAGCAGGGCTGGGAACAAACTCCAGGCTGAGGCTTTGGGCTGGGATAATCCTTCCTGCTCTAGTGGAAGGTGTCCCACAGCAGGAGAGTGGAACCAAGTGGTGTTTAAGGGCCCTTCCAACCCAAACCATTCTATGATGAATGCTAAAGCTCCTGAGGGAGGAGCAGTGGGAGAGGGAGGGTTCAAACAGTTGGTGATGCTGCAGGAAGAGGGAAAATCTGGCAGGTCCTTGTCATCTTTGTCCTCATTTAAACTCCTGCACGTGCTTCTCCCGTCGAGACCCAAGTGACACAACCAAAAGCTGCATGTAGTCCAGGCCTCCTTGCTTCTGAAAGTGCAGTGAGGTCTTTTAAGAGGCCATCCATTATTAACCACCAGTGTTCTTGGAAAGCCAGGTAGCCACATCATTCAGGCAGGGTTAAATAATTCATTTGTTTAATGAAATTTTTTGCCAGCAGGGAGCTCTGGCAGGTACAAAGTTAAGTAAAACCATGGTATCCATTATGAATTAACAAACAGGAAGCATTTGCCAGTGGCTGGAAAATGGGCTTTGAGCAGCACTGATGGGAACCCAACTGATGGTTCTGCAAGGCAGGGAGAAGATGGCTCTATGGCCTGGTGTCAGCAAATCTGTGCCCACTTCCCTCACCACTTACATGATGTTTTCTAAATTTACAATATTTTCTCTCTTACTAGCAGTAAAAGGTAGGTAAAAAACAATGTTGAGGGATTATTTGATGTGAGGGGATGTACCGAGCAACAGAGCTGCAGGTCCCTCTGCCAGTGAGAAAGGAGAAGCTGGAGAAGCGGGTGGGAAAGGGAGATCTGGAGATCCACTTGTGGGAGTAGAGACTTCACCATGAGGTAAGACCAGCGCTCTTCAGGGCCTTGGCGTAAATGACAGACAGAGAGAAGTGGATAAAAGGCAGTTTTGTTAAGAAATCAATCAATCAATCCTGCTGGTGTGTTTGGCAGAAGGCTTGTAGGGAGCACCATTACCAAAATCCTTCTCTTTCCCATCTCTACAACCTGCTCAGACTGACAGTTGTCATGCAGATGGCCCAGCCCTCTCCAGCAGCTCCTAAGGAGTCAGGAAGCAGTTTGGTTTCCTTCTCCTTCATCAACACCTGGAGCAGGTTTGGGATCGAGTTGTTTAGTTTTTCCCCTTTGCAGTCAGTGGCTGATGGAAACCGTGCTCCCACCAGCTTTTGCTGTGTGGAGGGAAGGGGGCTGGGAGAAACCCTCTCTAAGATGTTAATTCCTGCTTGGTGGTGCAGAGCTTTCCCAGGTCTACAAAGCCCTGGCAGGTTCAGGAGTTCACTGGCAAACCTGGTAGGCAACAAGGCGTTCCTGCAGCACCACGTGAAACAGATTCCCAGGCTGGGAAGCACCTGGAGATGGAGGGAGGAAACCCACCCCTGGTGGTCCCTCCTGCTCTCCTGGTGACAGCACAGGGCCAGCAGAGAGCTGGTGAGCACCGTGGGGGAGGATGGCCACGGGCAGGGAGCACCCTCCTCCTGTGGGGAGGCAGGTGTGGGCAGGGAGCTCATTCCCCAGAGATGGGAGAGATTTTCTTCCTCTCAGCTAAAAGGCGTTTTGTGGCCAAATAGCCTGCAGGGCCTGGCAGGAGCTGTTCCTTGGAAGAAATAGCAGTAAAGTTGTGAAAGCCTCACTGCTTTCAAATGACCAGCTTCTGTCTCCTCACCTTTCTCCCTCCAGCAACAAAGGTGAGACGCTGGTGACCAGAGGGAGGGAGCCCAGGAAAAGCCAGTTCTCTCCTTTTTATTCTCTTTTTTTTTTTTTTTTTTTTTCTGCAAGTGCCTGTCCCCAGTTAGGCAGCGAGGGCAAAGGCTGAGCTTGGCCTTGCTGCCCCAGGTGGAGGGGCGTGCTGTGCCCGGGGTGTGTCCCACCTTGCACCCAGCCCCGCGCGGGATGCACGCAGCAGGGACCATGTGGCCGCTCCCCGGCTCCTTCTGCTCCGTCAGCCTGATGTGCTGTGACAGTTCTGCTGAATTGCTGACCCCAGGGGCTGCACAGGGCTATTTATGGACACACAAAGCCGGGGGACACCGGGCAGGACGCCAGGCTGGTGTGGCCACAGCCAGGAGCCCGGCCTCTTTGGGGATCCTTGGGTGACTCAGGCAGAAAAGGCGCTGCTTGGTGAAGCTCCTGTGGAAACCTCCGTGGGAATTCTGGTTTATCCCTCACACCCCGGGGGCTGGATCCTGTTTGGTGGCAGACATCCATTAATGTGTCTCCTCTGGCCCCACAGCCCAGGTGCTGATAGCAAAGCCTGTTTGTAAGCAGTGGTTGGGATCAAGATTTCCATTTGCAGGGCTGATATCAAACCATTAAACCAGAGCCCTGAGCAGGGGCCAGCACCTTTAGCTGCTCTCCTGTCAGTCAGGTTTATGTTTGTCTCTCACCTCCAGCACATTGGGCTGGGAGCTCAGGGAGCAGGACTGGAGACCTTGAATAATTCATAGCTCCTGCATTTTGCTCCCAGCAATCAGAAAAGCGAGTTGTTGGAAGGGCACTGGCACAAACCTGCTCTTTGTCCCCAAAGCCTGACTCTGGAACATCCACCTTTGCAGCATCTGAGATCCTTCAGGATCCTCCATCGTGCAGATGGAGGAGCTGAGTTTCAGCAGCTGCTTTGGCAAAGCACAGGGAGCACAGAGCCTGGCTTTGTTCATGTGCTGGTGGCTGTTGCTTTCTGACTCGCTGTCCAGTTGCTCCCAGAGTCTACTTGATACTCCCATCGCCTCTGAGCCTGGCAGCCCTGCAGTCCAGGAGCTGGGAAAGGCAGATCCGTGAGAGCTCTTGCTCCCTCTGTGTGGTGGCAGGCCACAGTGGTGCTGCAGCTGGTGTTTCACACCTTTCCTCCTGGATCCCAGTGGGAGCAGCTGGTTTACCAGCAGCCAAACCTCCTCTGTCCTCGTGGTGCTGGCAAGAGGCTTCCCAGCTTTCCTGTGAGCTCCTCTGTGCTCTAGACAGACCTGTCGTACACAGGCTTGTTGTCATCTCATCCTTTAATTGTCATCCACATCAAAATATCCCCAGGAGTTGTCCTCTTGGGGAGTAGAGAACAAAATTTACAGGCACATCCTGCAGTCCAGCTGAGTGACAGATTCCCTCATGCGTGTGGATCGTGCATCGACCACTGTTAGATCTCGGGTGTCTGTGTCTGCATCCGTGTGCTTTCCGTGTTGTTTTTCTCCCACTGTGAGCTGTGGCTTGCCTTAATTTGGTTGAGTAAACCCACTGTGCTGCTGAGCTGTAACGAGACATCATTGACCCAGCTGTATCCTTCAAAATGGCACGTTCCTCATCCTGGGCTTTGCTGCAGTGCCCCCTGTGTAGGGCAGACTGCTGCTGCTGCTGGCCAGCAGCTGTCAGGTGGTCAGGAAGGCCATGGTGTGGCCACAAGGCCAGGGCAGTGACTGTCCCCTGTGCTGGGCATTGCTGGGGCAATGAATCCCGTGTTCAATCCCTTGAATCCCATGTTCAATCCCTTGAATCCCGTGTTCAATCCCTTGAATCCCGTGTTCAGTTTTGGCCCCTCACAGCAAGGGGTGCTGGAGCATGTCCAGTGAAGGGAACAGGGCTGGGGAAGGCTCTGGAGCACAAATCTGATGAGGAACAGCTGAGGGAGCTGGGAAAGGAGGTCAGCCTGGAGAAAAAGAGGCTCCCTGAGAGGAGGGGGCTTGGCTCTGCTGCTGGGGACCAAGGGATGGGAGAAGAGGAAATGGCCTCAAGTTATGCCGGGGCAGGTTTAGTTTGGGTATTGGGAAAAAATTTCCTCATAAAAGAAGTCAGGCATTAGACCAGGCTTCCCAGGGCAGTGATGGATTCACTGTCCTGGGAAGTGTTCAGAAGCCCTGTGGCAGTAGGAGACATGGTTTGGTGGTGGTCATGGCAGTGCTGAGGGATGGTTGGGCTCTGTGATCTTTCTGCGACTTCAGCAATTCCAGAATTCTATGGTTCTGATGCCTACCTGCTTTAAGGATCCCTGGCTTTAACTGCTTTTTACTTGTAGGTTGTTAAAAGGGAGCAAAAGGAGTGGGGGAGAAAAAAAAAAACCCAGACTGAAACAGTTGAGGGTGTTTGAGGGGTGGGGAAGCATCCTGTTAAAATCAGCTCTTGTGAGGGGCGAAGCAAAGGGCTGTGGCTGCATGGTGGCTCCCCTTGCACTGTCCAGCTTTGCAGCATCCCAGCTGTTGTGGCAGTGTGTCCCTGCAGCACTGATGTCCCTTCCCTTTCCTTGGTGCAGTTGCTCTGAAGAATCCTGCTGCCAGAGAAGCCCAGAGGGATGGAGCCTGTGGCACCGGACCAGCTCCAGCCTCGGCAGCAGTTCCAGAGGGTGAGCTGCTTCTACAGGTTAGTGCTCCTCACAAATACTTTCATGGGACCTTCCCTCTTCCAGCTCCTTGGAGTTTTACCCCAAAACCAGGCTGTTCTGTTGCTGATGGCAGGTGATTTGTGATTTCATGTGGTGTAACTCACTGGACAAAGGCTTAAGACCTCCAAAGGTCCCTGGGGCAGAAATTGTGTTTCTTCTTCCCTGCTTTTCCCATTATTCCTGGAGAAAATTGCCATCTGTGAATAGCCCACATTTAGGGAACGTCTTGCTGGGTTTCTGAGCATGGTGATTCATCTTTTCTGCTTCTCTGCCCTCATGTGTAAATGTGCCAGGGGTGTAACATGGGAAGCAAACTGAGCAGGGTGTTTGAGTTCTGTTTTCAGCATGGGCACACTGAGCCTGACTCGAGAATATTGTCCAAATGCTGGTGAAAACAGAGAAGAGAATGTCCTGGGAGTGTCCTCCCCTGATGATGAGGAAGTAATGTGTGACACTGAGCACACGGATAGATGTGGATGGGCCTTGTGCTCATTCCTTAAACACAGGGTAGGTGGGTGTGTCCCAGGAGCTCTGTTCTTCCCAAGTGGTCTCCTTTGGGGATGCTGGAGACAAGGCTGGTGATGCTGCAGCTGCCATGAGTTATTCAGAAGTGCCAGGAGGTCACCTTTTGCCCCCAAACTTTGCACAGAGAGTGAGGAGAGGCCAGGCTCTGGCAGCATGAGGTCCTGCAAGGACACAGGTCTGCTGTCCCCAACCTGGCAGCAGGCACAGGCTGTGGCAGTGTCCCCTGCCTGCCTGGCTGTCCTCCAGCACGGGCTGAGCCTGCTGGGCAGCCCCAGCTCCCGGCCAAACGCTCACTCAGCACGAAGTGTAATTACTGTCCTGCCTGGGAGCTGAGGATCTCTGTGTCTGCTGGGAGAGGGGCTAAGGCCAGCCTGGTTATTAACCAGAAACCTGAGGGGTTTCCCTCGGGATGTAACAAAACTGCTCAGCAGGGCTTGCTGGGGGTTGATGTCCTGCTCACCAGCTCCTCCCACAGTTGGGTACCACCCTTTTAGAGGTACCAAACTGGGTCTGAAAAGCTGGTTCAGCTCTCTCAGTGTCTATCTGTGTGACCCTGGATGTGGCAGGAGCTCAGAATCTGTCTCTGTGCCCCTAAGGAAACATTCTTCCATACTTCAACCTGGTCTGTCACCTCTGATGGCCAAACATTCCTTGTCTCTTGGTCTGCTCTGATTTTTCCCCTTTCTTCTCCTGAGGCTCCTCAAAGGGTTAAAGTGCATTTGGCAGCACTAATTAACCTCTGCAGCAGATTCCCACACACTGAGATCAACCCCAGTAAATAGAGAGAGCGTTTGTGCCTGGAATAAAGGGAAGGAGTGGGGGGAGAAACTCTGGCCTGGACAATGAAACAGGAGTTGGCAGCAACAATAGCTGGACTTGGCTGGGACTACATGCCAGGCCCTAATTAATGCTGATGTCTGTACATTATGAAGTGGGGGAAGCAGGCCAGGCCTGGCTGCTGCGGCTTCCCTGCCAAGTTAGTGGTGCAGGATGGTTTTGGCTCTGAAAAGCCACAGGGCCCACACTGCAGGAGCCCTGCCTTCCAGAGAGCTCCTGCTTTGTGCTGTGTCCCCTTGTCCCCAAGGGGGTTGCCCTTAGGGAGGAGTGGCCATGTGGTGGTGTCAGGGCAGTGAAAACCCTTCAGCTTCTGGGAGGATCAACCAATGATTTTCATGGGATTCGACTGCCTTTGCTCTTGGGCAGCCCCAGGGGCTTGCAGGTGTCTGCTGGGTGACTCGGGATTTTCAGGGCTGGGGACTCTGAGCCACAGAGTGAAGTCTGCCCTGAGCTGGGCTCAGGGAGTACTGCTGTGGGGCTGCCCTCAGCCCTGGCAGGGGGGTGACAAGGTCTCCAAAGCACTGGGCTCTGTGCCACAGAGGCTTGCAAGGCTGGGTGCTGTGCCTGCAGCCCTTCAGGGTGCACCCCTGGATCCTGCCAGTGCCTGTGTCAGCAATGTTCTGCCTGTGGACTCCTGCCTGCTGCCAGAGAGCAGGGGTGGAAAGCCAGGGCTCCAAACTGGTAGGGAAGCTCTTCTGCCCCTTCTAGTCTTCTCCAGGTGTAAAGGATGCTGTCAGCCAGCACCCTGGTCCCTTCTCATGTGTCTTGTCCTGCCAGCTGCGGGGTTTTTAGCTCAGGAAAAACATCCAAATTACTTGCCAAATTTATTAGGCTGGTAGCAATGAGCCCCTCTTGAGTAAGACAGAGGCTCTGATCAGCTCAGCCCATTCCTGCCAGGAAGCCCAGTGCTCCCTTGAATATTGACTTTGCAATCCTGGAGCTTGAGAAGTGGATGGAAGGGCCAGTGAACTGTGAAATGTCTAAGTGTGCAACATTAAAAATGCAATGGAAACTTCAGATTGATGGCTGCATTTGCTCTTCTCTGTGGGGAGGGCTTGGGGCTTCAAACCCACACGGGCAGGGCAGCTTTGAGTATTTATTTTGTGGAAACAGAGCACAGCATTCAGCCCTAAGGGGTGTGGGTTGTGCATGAACCAGGTAATGCTCCAGAGGAAGTGATCTTGGAGGTGATGATCATAGAGGGATTCTCCAACCTAAACAATTCTGCGATGTATTGGCAGAAAGGAAAAGGTGCTCTGGGGTCATCCAGGGATTCTGTGGTTTCCCCTGAGCTCAGGTACCAGACTCAGCCTGAATTCCCTGCTGCTTTGAAAGAAATTGGCTTTTCAGAAATCAGATTGGTTTTGCTGGAATTTCAAATCCAAACCCTTACGTTTTAGCTTTTGTCTTTTCCATTTCTGCTTGTTAAGGCCCTTTCAACACTGGCCACTTTGAGGAGGGAGCAGGCAGCAGGGATAACACCTTCCTTGGCCTTGCTCCTTGCCCATGGACAGTCCAGGCACACCGTGACCCTTCTCCAGGCCACTCCTCTGGAACCTGGGATGGCCACACACAGCTGCCCAGGCCCTCAAGGCTGTTGGAAAAGCTCATTTCCACCAGTTCCTGGTGGTGTCCACCTTCATCTTGCAAGCAGTTCAGCTGTTTTTATCTGCTCCCTGCACAGGATGAGGATAAATGTCCAAAGCTGAGTGTTGCAGTCGACATGGACGCTGCACTCGCACTCGAGGTGCTTCATTAGAATCATCAGAAGGCTTTAAGCATCAGCACCTTGATATTCCAAAGTCTCCCATACCTTTCCTCTCTGTCTTCCAAGAGCAGCTCCACACAGCTCTGGCTCTCTTCTTCAGCTCTGGTTCTAGCATGGCCACCTAACCCTGTCTGTCCTACGTACAGCAGCTCACCTTTTCTGACCCTTGCACCACCTCCTGTCCCTGGGTCTTCACAGCACAGCCAGCAGACTCCAACTGACTTTAACTACCAGTTAACTCAAGGCTGTTTCTACTCTAGGATAATTAACACAGCTGTAACACATCGGAGGGGAGACTGCCTTCAGCAGCATCTCCTTTTGTCTCCCCACAGCTGAGTCTGAGTGAATGCTCCCAGGATGGAAGCACAGCTTTCCATCAGTCTGGATTGGGATATTCTCAGGCAGATGTATGGAAGAGCTGTGTGAACTGGGAGAGGCCATCTGTGGCAGCCCAGCTGCCTGCTGGCCAGGCTTTGGGTGACCAGTGTCCTGCTGGAAAAGCGAGGTGACGGTGGCCTGTGCCTGCTGCTCTCTCTCCTGCAGGCTCTCAATGGCTTCGTGCTGGTGGTGACGTCGGAAGGGCTGATATTTTACTCCTCGCATACAATCCAGGACTACCTAGGATTCCATCAGGTTGGTGGGGCTCTGACTTGTGGAGAGTCAGTTTTTCTTGGTGCTGCAGAGTAGCCCCAAGTTCCCTGCAGGGAGGAGGCTCTGCAGGGATCACAGAGTCTCAGGGAGCTGTTTGGGGCTTTTCCTTGGTCTGGGGAATTTGGATCCCATATTGCCAGACGTGGTCACTGGTAGGTGACAAGGGACTCCATCAGCCCCATAGATACTTTGCAGCAGCCTTTGATGTGCCTTCATGGTGTTCATGGCTGTGATGAGATGTCCTTGCCCAGTTTTCCTGGGGCACCCACTCAAATCCTGGTAAATCCCACAGGGCTCCAGCACTTTGGGCACCCAGGTGACCTGGAGGGCACTAGATCAGATTTACAGGGAGGTGGGACTTACCTGCTGTCCTTCAGCTACTGTGGTTTGGTGTCACTCACACACAGTGGGATGTCCCCAACACCTGGGGTAGATGAGACCTGTCCACCTGGGCACAGGGACCAAGTCCCAGGGTGTTGTTCTCTTGGGAATAGTCTAGGGATGGAGCGGCCTTGCTGCTGCTTTGTTCCCAAATCCATGTTTTCACCTCATTTCTTAAGTCAGCACTAGAATTTTGAGTTGTGAGGATGTCAAAGGGAGGCTGTGTTGGCTCTTAGGCTTCTGGGTGGGGAGGAAGTCAGGCCCAACATGGCAAGGGGTCCTTAAAGTCAGATGTGCTGTCTGTTCCCACCAACATCAGTTCTGGGGGAAAGTTTCCCACCTCGTTTAGCCAGGGACCCATTTGAGCCCCAGGGGAACTGGGTAAGACAGAACCAGCTGTGGCTGTGATGGGCTGTTCCCCGGTGGGATGTGAAAACTGGGGACACTGGGGACAGCAGGCTGCAGAGCTCACAGGTGGCATGTCCCCTCTAGACAGACGTCATGCACCAGAGCGTCTTCGAGCTGATCCACACCGAGGACCAGCCGGAGTTCAGGCGCAACCTCCGCTGGGCCCTGGACCCACCGCGCGCTCCCGAGGGTGAGCCTTCTCCAGCAGGTAAGGGCAGGCTGCTGTCCTGGCTGGCACCAGGTGTGTGGCTCCCCAGGGACGCTGGGAGCCCAGCTGGCTGCCACCACTTGCACCATGAACCCTTCATCCAAAGGTTGTGGCCTTCCCCCAGTTTCTGCTGCTGTGCTCTGCAAACTGCTGCAGTGCCCAGGGCTGGGGATCTCCAGCCCTCCCTGGGGTGAATCCTTGCTCGATCCTCTCTCAGTCCCTCTCTTCCACAGCGGGCAAGAGTCTTGACTCTTCTGCTGTCATCTGCAAGCCAGATCAGCTGCCCCCAGAAAACTCCTCCTTCCTGGAGAGGAGCTTTGTCTGCCGCTTTCGCTGCCTCCTGGATAATTCCTCCGGCTTCCTGGTGAGTACAGACCCTCCCCAGCAGGAGAGGGGCAGGCTGTCTTGGTTTGGAATATGGACACAGGCTCACCACAGAGGTTCATACCACCGCTGAAACCACCCCCTGGAAATATCCCATGCTCCTTGCTGCCATATGCAGTGCCTGACTGTCTCAGCAAAAGGCTTTCCCTGTTTTTCGTAGGTTTGGCCTGTACCTACAGCCTCCCCCTGTGAGTTTTGTTCCTCTCCTCTCAGAAGTGCTGAATCTTGAACAAAAGTGCTTTTCTTCCCCATGTTTTGCTTGGTTTTTCTGTTAAAAGCATGTCTTAAGATCAAGTAGATGTGGTCATCCCTCCTCCTCTCTGCACTGCAGAGCACAGGGTGCCCAGAGAAGCTGTGGCTGCTCCTGGATCCCTGGAAATGTCCAAGGCCAGATTGGACGGGGCTTGGAGAAACCTGGGATAGTGGAAGGTGTCCTAGTCCATGGCAGGAGGATTGGAACGAGATGATCCTTAAGGTCATTCCAATCCCAGACCATGCTGTGATTCAGTGATTCTATTTACACCAACTCTGCAGAGAGATGTCTTGCTTTCCATGCAGCTCTCTTCCTTCTCACTTTTCTGCATGACACTGAACTTTTCTTCCTAGGCTTTAAACCTTCAAGGCAGGCTGAAATTCCTTCATGGGCAGAACAAAAGATCTGAGGATGGCTCTGTACTGCCCCCGCAGCTCGCTCTGTTCGCCATCTCCACACCCCTGCAGCCCCCGTCCATCCTGCAGATCCGAACCAAGAGCATGATCTTCAGGACTAAGCACAAGCTGGACTTCACCCCCTTGGCGTGTGATGCCAAGTGAGCAGCAGAGCTCCCAGTGCTCCGTTCCTGACATCCCGCCCCAGCCCTGCCTCTGAGCTGGGTGTGCTCTCTGCCTCTCACAGGGGGAAGATCGTCCTGGGCTACACCGAGGCGGAGCTGCGGATGTGTGGCACCGGGTACCAGTTTGTCCACGCTGCTGACATGCTGTACTGTGCCGAGAACCACGTCAGGAGTAAGAGTCCCCTCCCTGGTCACCTGTGCTGATGGGCGGGCTGGGACTGGGGCAGCTCTCTTGGCCGCTCCGTTAAACCCAGCGGCTCTTTCCCCACAGGACGCTTTGCTGTGCTGCTCCTGTCACTGCAGGGAGCTCGGGGTGGAGTGGAGGGGGGAGTGGAGTGTTCACCTGCACGGTGTCCCCTGTGCCTGCCAGCCGTCCAGCTGGAAGGGGCAGCGTGCCAGGGTGACAGCCCTGGTGCTTCCTCCCGGCAGTGATGAAGACGGGGGAGAGCGGGCTGACGGTGTTCCGGCTGCTGACCAAGGACAACCGCTGGAAGTGGGTGCAAGCCAACGCGCGCCTGGTCTACAAGAACGGCAAACCCGAGTACATCGTGGTCACACAGAGACCCCTCGTGTACGTGCCGGGGCTGGCACGGGCACAGCCTGGCGTTTTTCCCTGCCTCTGGGGTGTCCTGAGCAGGGCGGGATGTTGGATTTGTCCTTGCTGCCTGCGCCTTTTGAAGGAGCAGCTGTGGGCTTCTGTGCTTGGTGCTGTTCAGCCACATCCCTGTCTGCACCTCAGCTGGGGCGATGCTGCAGATGTTTGGGGGTTTTTTTTTGTGTGTGTGTGAATGCATGCTGGCTGTAGCAAAGGGGCTTTGGCTTGCAGGGATCACAGCTGCCCGTTGCAGAAGCACTTGTGGGGTGGGTTTGTGCACGTATCAGCCACAGCGTGCTCTTCTTGCCCTGCAGAGATGAAGAAGGAGGAGAGCACCTTCGGAAGCGGTCCATGCATCTTCCCTTTACCTTTGCTACAGGAGAGGCACTTCTATACCAAAGTGCCCACCCTCTCCCAGGCTTCCCTGACCTTTTCCAGAGTAAAGGGAAAGCCAGCAAGTCCAAGAAGCCCTCCTGCAGCCATGTGGGGCGCTCCCAGAAGAACGGCGTTGACCCCCGGTCTCTGCTGGGCGCTGTGACGGAACAGGACAAGGCAGCGTTCGCCTCGCACCCAGCTCCCACCCAGAACCCTTCCTTCAGCAGCACTTTCCAGCTCGGGGCTGTGTCCTTGCCAGGTGCAGGAGGGGATGCCTGGAGTATGGGCACAGGTCCCGTTTCTTCAAGGGGCAGCAGCCTCCAAGAGAAGCTGCTGGATTCGCAGCAGGAGAACCCTCTCTTGGCCACCATCGACTCGCTCCCAGTTAAGAGTCACGAGAGCTGTTCCAATGAGCTCTTAAGTGCTTTGGAGGGCCTGGGCTTGAGTGCTGAGGACCTGGAGCTCCTGCTGCTGGATGAGAAAATGGTGATGGTCAGTATGGACCCAGGGCAGTCCCCGTCTCCGAACAACAGCTTGGCCAGCAACCAGATTCTCTCCTACGTCCCCAGCCGTCCAGTGTATGAGCATGAGGGAGGGCAGCAGGTCTGTCCCCTGCCAGGCACGCCCCCCAGCCCACAGGGAGGCACTGCTCCATGCCACACGGGGAACAAGGACTCGAGGTGCCACCTGGCACAGCCTGCGGGGCAGCCCAGCACTGCCCTGGGCCAGCCCCCCATCCTGCTGTGGGAGCAGCCCCTTGGTGCTGGGCCAGGGCTGCTCCCGGAGCTGGCTGAGCAGGAAGAGCTGTCCAGTGGCTCCCAGTGGGGACCAGCTGAGGAGGAGACTGTGCTCCACTTCCTCCAGCCAGCACAGGGCACCCCGTGGGACAGGGCCCCCAGCTCAGCCCCGGGAGCCCCCGGCCTGCAGGAGCCACTCGGGGCCCAGCAGCTGCAGGAAGACTTCCCAGCTGTGCAGCCCCTCCAAGAGGATGCCCACCAGTCCTTCTCCCTGCCCAGCCAGTGCCAGGACCGTGTGGCACTGCCTGGCCGGCGGAAACACCATCACTTGCTGATGAATGGGGTGTGTGGCACCAGCCCCAGCTCCTCTCCACACCCCAGCCCATGGCAGGACTATGTTTGCCCACCCTTGGCGTCTCCAGCTCAGCCTGGCATTTATGGCCTCAGCCAAGATGTGGTCTCCCAGCCCCAGGGCTGTTTGGGCCCCGGGCCTGGTGTTCCCCTACAGCACTTTAACCTGAATGGATCATGCAGCATGGAAGCTGCTGTCACTGGGGACTCCTGGGAAGAGATGGCTCCATACCCCAGTGGTTTTCCCCCTTCCTACCAGCTTATTCCTGAGAAGCAGCTGAGCCCTGTTCCCTCTGTGGCCCAGCACCCTTTCCCAAGCTCAGCTGCAGGGCACTTTGGGAGCAGTGGCAGCCCTCTGGAGACGCTGAATCCCTGCGGGGGACACGCCTCTGCGCTGAGCCAGGAGGGCAGGCACAGGGTAAGGGCCTTGCTCTGCGCTGGGGCTGAGTGTTCTCTGTGCTGGGAATCTGCCCAGGCTGTGCTCATAACCCCTGCAAAGTGCCTCACCAGTCTTTTCTCTCTCTCTCTCTCCCCTAGCCCTGCAGCAGCTGTGGTTTGCCCAGCTCTCCCATGGGACTGCCCCAAGACTGCCCAGTGCTGGGGGGAAACCTGGCACTGCCCTGCCAGCCTCAGCTGCCAGATCCCCCTCATGCCTCCAGAGGGGACTTCTGTCTCTAGGAGAGACAGGAATGGATAAAGCAGGACTGTTCCCTGGGGAAGGAGCTACCTTCAAGCTGCAGATAACAAACCTTCCCCACTGCTGTGCACATCCTGCTGGTGCTATTGATATTGCTTTGGCTGACACGGGGGTTTTTGCCCTTTTCTTAACTTCCCACCATCCTGCTCCCAGTGCTGTTCCTGTGCCAGTGTCCCTGGCCTGGGGGGGGACAGCAGCAGGGCTGGAGGACAGATTCCCCAGGATGCTGGGGCAAGCTGAGCTGTGCTTGCAGGTCAGCCCACGAGTGCCACCAAAGCTTTGTGTTTACATGCAGGATCTAGCATGGACAGTAGCCTCATGAAAGCCTGTCCTAAAGAAAGAGACAGAAGACCTTTTCACCTCTGGTATTAAACTTCCTGCCATCCCAGCCAGGCACCTGTGGCTGTGGCCATGTTGTACAGATACTGCTTGTTTATAGGGAAAATGAGCCCTGTGTGGTGTTCTTGTGTTGCTCTGGTCCTTCCCCACCCTGGATTTCCCTGTGTTCCAGGTTTCCCTGTGTCCCAGGTGTTCCCAGTGTTTGGGATCCAGGTTAGAGCTCCTGTAGCAGACACCCTGGGCTTTGCTGTACTGTACAAGACATGCCCAGATTGGCTGCTAAACTGGTTTTCTCTGGGTGCTGGCCTCTCAGGTACCCTCAGATTTCAAGTCTCAAATTTTTTAGTTAAAAACCAGAAGTTTCAGTAAGATGAAGAAAACAACACTACTTTATTGTAAGTACTGAGAGAGTGATACCTTCCCACAGGAAAAAACCCCACAGCCCATATGTGTGTATATAATATGAGTTGACAGGTTTATTTTTGTGCCACTCCATTGGAAGGATAAAACAACTTCTTACCATCCCAAAGCAGCATCCTGTGGAATGGGATGAAGAGGTTGTTTAAAAGATCAGGAACACAGTGACCCTTTAAGAAACCTGACAAAGCTCATACCTCCTCCTGCTTGCCTAGCTTTGGATTCATGTGAATGCTTATTGGTTTTGTTTCAATAAATGGTTTTGGAGCTCCTCCCTGATGTTTCCCTTGCTGGTTGTGTCTCTTCCCAATCCGTAGCATGTCAGGGTCTGCTGGCTGCAGCATTGGAGCCCAGGCCTTGCCACTGGTGACCTGGGACGCAATGGGTTGGGTTGGAAGGGATCCTAAGGAGCACTTGGAGCCTTTGGGATGTACACAGTCCATCTGCCAGCTCTTTCTGTGGATGTTTAAAAGGAACTGGGAAATCTGAAGGAGAAGGGTGAGTGTATAAAAAAAAAAGTATAATATTTATATATTATAATAAAATATGTATTATACGTATATGAAGTTGCATGTAGATATATTAAGATATAAAGTGTGTGTATTTATAAAGTGTCTATATTATAGTTTCTAGTATGTAATAGGAAACGTCTTTTAAGGCAAATGAGCTGATTCTTTTCCCCTGCACTCTTGTTTTCAACCTGGAACTTAGGAAAAAAACAGGTTTGTTTTCTCTGAATGCTGAATTTTCCAGCATTCCCACCCCTACCTGGCACCTGCTGCTCCTTAGCAAAACCAGGCTGTTTTGTAACGTTACTGAATTTTGAGGGCAGTATGCTGGGAGCATTTGATCTTCTATAGTTTCTGTGCCTTACTCTGCTTTTTCCTCCCTGTTCCTTCAGAGAAGTTGACTCTGGGCAGCACCACCTGCACTGAGGGGGATGGAGGGATGGCCCCAGGGCATCCCTGGGCTGCAGCTTGGTGGCTTCCAGCTGAGTCCCAGGTGCTGAGCACAACCTGACCACTGCCAGACTTCCTCCTTGAGCCAGGTACTGGATGCGTGGGCAACCGTTCCCTGACCAGCTGCCCTGATGGGTTTCTCCTCTCCCTTGCCACTCGTCTCCACAGCACCACGAGCTTCCCTGCAGTCCAGGTGACCTCGGGGAGGCTGCAACCCTGCTGGCTGTGTCACCAGGGCTCTGTGTTTTAGCAAGCCCAGCGTGGCTTTGTCCAGCGCTGTGTCTGTGGGGCCTGTGGAGCACAAGCCGTGGTTTCTGTGGAGGGAGGTGCCCTCTGCTCCCAAAGCAGGCCAGCACATCCATAATTCATGCCCCCCCTCACACCAGCTGCTGCCTGTCCTCCCCTGGGCCTCGTGGCATTGATTCTTCACACACCAAGCTGGCCCAGGCAGCCTGGCTGGAGAAAGAACTTCCTGCTGCAGCAAGAGGTGCTGTTCATCACCGCAGCATCTGCAGCCTGCCCTGAGCTGTGGTGGTAGCAAAGGGGAGCTGAGCAGCTGTGCTGTTGTGCTCTGGTTTGCACAGCTGGAGAGAGCACGGTCCCATGGGGCACGTTGATCCCCGAGAGCTGGATGAGGCCAAGGAAGGGGTGAGGAAAGAGTTTGGAGAGGTACAGAACCAGAGAATATCCTGAGTTGGAAGGATCGCTGATGTCCTGGCCCTGCACAGGACAGCTCCAAGAATCCCATGGTGTGCTTGGGTTTGGGGATGTTTGCATAGCTGTAGGCTCAGCTCCGTGCAGGAAAGGGCTGGAAGAGCTGTGGTGCCCCTTGCAGCACGGTTAGATGGAGGGGCAGGAGGAGGAGAGCAGGGGGCATTTATTGTTTGCCTCTTTTCCCTTTTCCCTCCCTGCCTGCTGTTTCCGCAATGCCAGCCAGGACAAGGACCTCTGAGACACAGCCTGCAGCAGAAGGGGGCTCCTGTCAAGCCATCTGGGAGAGGTGTGATTAAATATAAAGGACCCAATAATTGATTGCCAATTAGATAAGCCTTTATTAAAGCGAGGAGCCGAAGCGAGCAGCGCTGGGAAAGCCGGAGAGCACAAGTCTCAGCTCGTGCTCCACCCACAGCTTTTGGAGGGGTTTTTTTGTAGTTTCCCATTTTTATAACTTTTTGGTTTACACACACCCCTTGGTCCCTCCCCAGTCCATGTTTTCCCATATTTGGTCATAGCTGAGTCTTCCAATTCCAGGAGTCTGGGGTCTCCTGCCCTCTCAGGGTGGTCGGTGGATGAAGTCTCTCCTCTTCCTCGCAGCACGTCCCTGGGGACTTTCCAGTGTGGTCACCATGGTTTCACCAAATCTCCCGTTTTCTCTCTTTCCTCCTGTCTTATGATACAAAGTTACATTACATTATCCTGCACCAAGGCCGAGCTCTTTCTAATGCCTTTACTTCTGTGGTTTCTGCAACCGGCAATTATTGCTGAATAGCTTTTACGTATTTACAATTTCTGCAGTTTGCTTAATAGCCCCTACATATTTATAATTATTAACTATAACACTTAGCACAAATTACCTAAATCATTCATTTCATCCATAACAGGTGATGCCTGATCCTGGCTGCATCCGTGAGGCTGAAAGTGCCGGTCCCTAGCTGGCATCACGGAGGCCAGGAGATCTCCCTGGGCCCCAGGGCAGCAGAGAGCAAGATAAATATTTCTCCAGAAGCTCAGCCTGGTGTTTGCCCACACCACCTTCGTGCACCATCCATTATAGATGTGGGCAGGAGCCCTGGGCAGTAGAGCAGAACATGCTGTGATGGCTCCTGCATTAAATAGAGATGAAGGAGCACGTGGGGAAGTGGTGTTTGTTCACACCCAGCCCGTGTCCTGTTTGCTGGCTGCTGCTCGGTGCCAGAGCCGTGCTGAGCTGCTGCTGTGAGCCAGAGGGGAGCCATGGAATGGTGCTGCAGCCTGCCTGGGGATACCTGGGGACAGCAGGGGTAGAGTTAGCCAGTGTGTTCCTGGAGAACAGCTGAGACACATTTCACCTCACTTTAAATAATTTTAAAAACCAATTTGGACAAAGTATAAAGTCTCTTAATAGGGGGGCACTTCAAAACATCACTATTGGAACTCCCACTGCAGAGGAGAGTGGCCAGCAATCTACACAACCTTCTGTGCCCACGGATACAACAGACTTCAGATAGCAGCCGTCTGCCGGAAAAGATACATTTGTGTATCTCTTTGATAGGTCCAAAGACTTTCCCAGCCTGGCTGGAAAGATCTAAAGAATGATGGAGCACATCAGCTATCACATCCTGGGGTGAAGGACCAGCACATGGCTAGCAGGTACTTTGGAATAATGGCATTGGTGGTGTCATCATCATCATCAGATACTGTCATCGTTATTTTCTGGACCTAGGAGAGTTTGGTATGAATGGGCCAAAACTTTCTGTATTTTTTGACAAAATGTGTGTGCCTCAAAAAATAATCTCAAATCTGATGTGAAATCTCAGAATGGTTGAGGTTGGAACCTTAAAGCCATGGGCAGGGACACCTTCCACTGTCCCAGGTTTCTCCAAGTCCCAGTGTCCAACCTGGCCTTGGACACTTCCAGGGACCCAGGGGCAGCCACAGCTGCTCTGGGCACCCTGTGCCAGGGCCTGCCCACCCTCCCAGGGAGGATTTCTTCCCAGTATCTCAACTCTCCCTGTCCTCTGTCAGTGGGAAGCCATTCCCCCTCGTCCTATAACTCCAGGCCCTTGTCCAAAGTCCCTCTCCAGCTCTCCTGGAGCCCTTTTAAACACTGGAAGGCTCTAAAAGAAATGTTTTTAACTCCCATTTACATATTTTACACTGAAACTTGGTTCAGTTTCTTCGATGGGTTTAGAAATGTTTATGTTTCATATTCCTTACCTTCTGCTGACATCTCCCTGCCCCTTCTCCTGACAGGGAGGCACAGGGGGGCTGTTGCTGTGCAGCTGTGAGGACGCCTGCCCTTGCTAACAGATGTACCATTGTTATTGTATTGCTGACCTCTCCCACGTGTCTCTCCACTGAGCAGAGGAGCGTTCCAGGGCTGTTTGGTGTCATGGTGTCCCATCTCTGCTTTAAATTTCACCATCCTTCCCAGTCCTTAATTCCCCTTTTCCTGGCCAGCTGTGGCTGCTAAACCCTCAAGTGGTTGCTAAACCCTCAGATTCATCCAGGAAGATTTCCAAGCTGAACAGGTGGATCAAGTGTCACATCTACCTTGCTCAGTGCTCTGTACTGGTGCTGGGTTTCAGCCCCAGCTGTTGCAGCCATCTCTGGCGGGTTTGGCTCTCCAGAGGAGGAAATGTCGTTTTCAAGCTTGCCCAAGAACAGTTTGCACCTCTGAGCTTGCTGCCTCCTCACAGGATGCTTCATGCCAGAAACCCCCTTGGCTTGAATTTGAAATATATTCAGTATTAAAAATCCCAGCTCAGGCTGCTGGTGGCCTGGCCACACAAGGGGAAGGGAACCCTCGAGGGAGGAGAAAACCCATTTGCACCTTGGCCCTCTACACTGTCAATAGCTGGGATTACTCTGCAGAGAGCAGAGCTTGGCAGCAAAGGATCAGACAAACGAGCAATGGGAGTTCTACACACAAAGTGGAGGAGGTCAGGGGTGGATTGAGCCATGGAGAAGGGCCTTTGGGGGCTGCCTGCAGAGCAGCCCCTGGGAGACAGGGGAAGCTCAACCTTCTCTTTCCCCTCCACAGGGCTGAAGTTCCTGCAGGGAAAGAGGCTTTGAAGAAACATGGAAGGGAGGCCAGGCAAGGCTGTGGCAAGCTGGGAGAGGAACCGGCCAAGCATTATCCGTGCTGGCTGAGCTCCCGTGGAGGTAATCTCATAGTTATTTTAGTCTCCAGCTGGGGTGCAGCTCTGATCCCAGCTTTTGCAATATCCTGCCAAGCCCAGGCTCCAAATCTGCCCTTGCTGGCTCTGAGCAAGGCGGGACCACTTGGTGAGAACCTGCCAGCATTAATCGATGGGAAAGACCTTTACACCGCTCCCTTTTTGTGCCTTGCTGTCCATTTTGGGGCTCCTGGCAAGGGGCTTTAAACCTTGGGCTTGGTTGTTTGGCTTGGGGTTTTTTCCCTCCTTCCATAATACTCAGATTTAAAGACAAAACTTTTGGGTCTTTTGGACCATTTGGGTCTACGTCTCTTCTGCTGAGGAGTTCCTTGCTCCCTAAAGCCATCCCTTGGGAGCTCTCTCTCCTGGGAGATGCTTGGTTTGGGTCTGTGTCCTGGAAATACATGAGAAGGCTGTAGAGAAGCTCAAATCTGAGCTCCTCCCTGTTCATCAGCAGGGCTGGCTGCTCCTCCAGCAGTATTTTTGTACTTTCCTTAGGTCTGGAGTAAGTTACAAGGATCATATCTCCTGGGCACACTGGCTGCTTGCTCTGAGGGGCTTCAAACTCCCTGAAAAGCTCAGCAGTTCTCCTCAAGCAGCAAGGCTGGGTTGAATCAGATGCTTCTGGTCTTCTTACCCACAAGGATTTGAACCCTTGCCTGGTTTCAGCTGGAGAGTTCTTTGCTTTGGTGGGTTCTCAGGGCTGGATCAACAGACATTCTCTGGAGTTTGGTTTCCTTCTTTGTTTTCAGGACGGAAAGGGAAAATCCAGTTGGTTTGGGGGAAAAGGGAGGATGGAAAGGCCTCTGTTATAAAGCAAGCTTTGCTTTCCTAGCCAGGTTGTTTTAGGAAGTCTCCACATGTCTTGAAATAGATTAAGTGTGGCTCCAGGGGCCATTGCAGAGAGTGAGCACTGTAAAAATGCAGATTTCAGGGAAAGCCTTATGCACTGTGACAATTTAAAGTACCCCCAAAGGGCGTTCACTCAGGCAGAAACACACTTTATTTGGAGCACATTATGAATGAGACAGGGGAACAATTTTTTTGCTGGAGATGGGCAGAGGATCAATTAAGCAGAGCAGAGGGCACAGGGCAAGTCAATTTGCAGAAGGGCAAAACACAGAGGAGGTGGCTGTGTCCTGTCTGGCTTCCAGGGTGTTCTCTGGAAACTGGGATGGAGCTGAGGAGCCCGAGTGCCTGTGGCATCCTGGAGGAGGAGATTTGCCTGCCCTGAGGAAGAGGCTCGGTCTGGTGTGTTGTGGGCACTCTTCCAGAGGTGTTGAGTATCCCCTTGGCTGTGGTCTTCCTCCTGGTTGGGGGCATTTCCCAGTGTGTTGGGACAGTTGCTGGAACTCAGCTGTGCTGCTCCAGGATCAGCTCTCCAGGTGCTAACAGCTCACTTGGCTGCATGGAAATACTGGGAAACCAAACCCTGAGCATTTTTGGAGACAGGAAAAGGAATGATGCCAAGTGCATTTGTGGGTTGGGGGGTCAAAGGGAAGGGCTGGCTGCCTTGGAATTGAACTGATCTTTTTGAAGGGAAGGCACTTTGCTTAGGTAGAAGGCAAAGTGCTCAGAACTACAAAACGTTACTGGATGCCAAAGCCAAATTTTTTAAATGGGAAAAGGAGATATTTCAAAGAATAAAGAAGTTTTTTTTTCCCAGAGCCTATCTGAAAGTGGCTGCAGGAAAAAAGCAAGATGGAAGTCTTAAAATTCCTTGGGCGTGCATGTTTTTGTGCTCCATGGGATGTTCATGAGTCGGTATCACAACCATGAGAACCACATATGTCCTTCTGAACTTCAAATGTCATGACCTCAAAGCATATCCTTAATGACCAAAAGCATCCTTCTGAATTTTGAGAAGCCGTGAATCCCACTGAGTGCTCAGAAGTTAACTGGAATATGAGAAGAGAAAATCATTCCCTGTCCAGTGGGTGGTGGGCAACCTCAAATGGCCATGGCACTCTTTGTGGACACAGTTTAGTGGCAGGCTTGGCAGTGCTGGGGGAGTGGTTGTGCTCAAGGACCTCAGAGGGCTTTTCCAGCCTTAGTGATTCCCTGATTCTGTGATTCTACTGCCATCCTGTGTCACTTGGTGCAGGCCCTGTAACAAGCACAGCCATTCTGCTGCTCCTTATCTTCAAGGACCTGTCCAGAGGGAACTGAGGGTTTCATTCAACACAAAAAGCCCTCAGTTTCTCCCTGTGACACCAGCCCCTAGTAAGAAACTGCTCATAACTCTGGGCAAGACAGTGGGATTCTTGTAAAAGGACAGCTCTTCCTACTCCCTGTGAGTCCAGGTCCCTGTGTATAGATCCTTCCATCGATGGAAACATAACCATCAGGTTATGCTTTGTTGTGTGCTTGCTTTGGCCACGCTGAGATCTCAGTCCCTAAAATCCCTGCTGTCTCCCTCAGTGGCTGAGTATGCCCAGTCCCAGGAACTGTCCCACACGTTTCCTCTCCATCCTGGCCCCTGTGTGGTTGGAAGCAGCGACCCACAGGCTTCAGGTGGAATCACAGGGAGCAGCACAGCAGCTTGGAGCAGCCCTCCCTTTGGGAGCCACCCGGCTAATGAGCTGTGACACGGGCAACTCCTCCTGCCTGCAGTAAAGCCTGGGCAAGGGGCTGCCAGAGGCAATTCCAGACTCTGGGCTTTGTGGCTAACCTTGTCAGCAGGCTGGTTGTTCTGCTTGTTTGGCTTTTGTCACGGTGTGTCCTGACAGCAGCCACGCCAGACACTTCCCTGCGAGGGAAATGGATGTGCCTCACCACCCTCGCAGCAAAGAATCTCTTCCTAATACCTGATCCAAACCTGCCCTCTGTCACTTGGGAGAGCTGCTTGGATTTTGTGGGAATGAGGAGTTTTGGTGCGTTTGAACCAAAAAAAAAAAAAAAAAGGCATTTCTGGGGATGGCCAGGTGCATTCTGTCTTTGCCTTATCCCAGATGATCTCCAAGGTCTGTTCCAACCCCAGCCATTCCATGATTCTGAGGTCCCTTTAGCAGGGAAAATTCTGATTTGTAGCCAACACTTAGCTCTCTGTGTTTGGAAGATGTGCATATTATACACAAGACTGGCAGGGCTAGCCAACATTTTCCTTTAAAAAAAACCAAAAAACATGCAGAGGGGAAACTGGGTTTAAAATGCAATGAATGTTCATTTGAATGTTTGTTGTTTCCAGGAAAAATGCTGGCATTTTTTTGTGAAACACCCATTTAAAACGTGCTTTGTATTGCAAAGGGAACCAGTTTGGGTTTCTATGAAGAATTAGGTATTTATTTATGATATCTTCTAAATCCTGTGTCCTAAACACGGTATTTTCCCAAGCTGCAGTCAAAGTCCTTTATGGGGTTTTAATCCTCTGTAGCTGCAGAAGTGTTTTTTTCTCCCACCTCACATAAGGTGCCAAAGCTCTTCCTGTGATTCCCTTGTACTGTTTCCTGGAGTTCATTTTGTACTAGATGTGTTTGAAATCCCCAGGAATGCATCATTCCCACCCTAGCAGGCAGACCTGGGTCCCAGGGATTTATAGCAGACACCATAAATAAAGCAGACACTGTAAAGCAGAGCTCTCTGGCTTTCTGGGGCTGGGGTGTCAGCAGGTTGGTGCCTGCAGGAAGGTCACTCTCCTGTGTTCCAGTGGAGGCAGGAGCCATGGGCTGCCCATGGTGTACCCACATAATCTCTCATACTCCATTAAATATGTGCAGGGGTCTAAGAGACTGGCACAAGACCTTGATACTATCTGTATTTTCCCCATGAGCTTTTCCCCTGAGGCAAAGCTCCCTCAGCCCCCAGAGGGAGCTGCCATTTCCCTGGGAGTGCAGTCAGATCTCCAGGGTTAAATGCCACTCGTGTGGCTTGGCCTGAAAATCTTACCAAAGGCATCACCTTCGCTGTGGGGGGCTGCTAATTGATTTGATAGCACCTACCCCTCTGTTTGGAAATAGCCAAATCCTCCCTCATGTTGCTCTACACTTCCCAGAGCAACACCAGAGGAAAAACAGAGGGTGAAGGAAAGCTTAGTAGGTGTTTAGAAAACTCACCCCCAGCCACATTCCCTTGGCTGAGTGAGAGCACAGCATTCCCAGCACATGGCTCAGTCACTGGAGATCCAGGGCTGAGCTTCAGCAGCTGGGGCTGAGTAGAAATCCCAGTGGAGGGGCTGGCCAGGGCCACCAAGGTTTATTAGTGCCCTCAGCACCCTGATAGGGATGGGGAGAGACTCCTTGACAGCAGTTTTGGGATTAGCAGCTCCCTGACTGGAAGCATTAGGTGAGGAGGGAGGATTGTGAGGTGAGATATGAACTGGTTTTTTCCACAGGGGACAAGGAGGAACCGGCGAGTTTGGATGTTCAACCCAAATCACTTCACTGGAGAAGTTGCTTCTGCTTTTCCAAAAATACACCCTTGAAAAGCTTTCCAAGTTGGGCAGCTGAGAACAAAGCCCCCCAGAGCCACCAGTTGCTTTGGAAAGCTGGGACCATAGTGGGAAATGCTGCACTCACCCGGCGAGTCACGCTGGGCGGTAAAAGATGCTCCCTGGAGCTGCTGTCTGTGCATGGTCCTATGTGCTCAGATGTCTTTCCTTAGTTACTCTTGCATTGCCCTTATGACTGTTGCTATTAATTACTGAAAAATGAAAGAGCCTGATAACATCTGGACAGAGAGGCAAAGGAGAGCTCCAAGCTGCATGAAGTCCTTCTCCCTTCTCTTGTGTAAAGACTAGGTGGCCTTTTCCAAGCTTCTGTGTCTTCCTTACGTCTGTAGCTGAGGAAAACCTTAAAAAGTGAATATAAGAGAAGACAGTACATGGCCCTCTTGGAAAGAAGGGAACCATTCATAGCATCTCCCTCTGATTTGATGTGACAGCAGAGCACTCTAAGCACTGTCTCAGGAAACAAAGTATAGGCAAAATGTCTGCTTCCATCTCCCGCAGCCCATCCCCTGCAGCTACAGCTGAGATCCGCCTGCTATTCACTGACTGTGTCATGTCTGGCAGAAGGGTCTGTTCTCAGGCGTCTAAGACAGTGGAAATGAACTTCAGTAATGGCTCAAAAAGTGAAAACGGCTCTTCTGCCTGCTCATTTCAGGCTGGCAAGTCAAGAGAAAGCCATTGTGGCCAACTCTGCTGAAGCCTTTTGCCAAACCCATTTGGCATCCCGGCTGGTGTGGATGCCTCTTTGTGCACGTGCTGCTGTTCCTGTGCCCACTGTGGTGCTGTTTCTGTGGGGTGAGAGCTGCTTGGGCAGCAGGGACTCGGCAGCCCTGCTGGAGGAGACGTGGCTGCCCTCCCCATGGTGGCAGCAGCTCTGCGGGCCCAGAGCTCTGTGTCAGGGGACCTCGGACACAGCACCGTGCCCTGGGCAGCCATGAGAGCCTGGGCTGGCTTCCAGCCCTGCCTCTGCCTGCTGCCCCTTATTGGCACCAATACCCAGTGGCCGTGCCCTGGCAGCGTCCCCCTGCCCTCCATGTCCCCAGCCAGCCCAGCCTGGGCACCTCAGCAGAGTTCCCACCCTCCTGGTGTGGTGGTGTCCTGACCTTGAGGGCCTCTGCTGCAGGTCTGGGAGACACTCTGGGAAAGCGCCAGAGGAGGCCCATGGCAGGAACAGGGTGGCTGCCTGGGGGCTGCTTATGGCCTCTGACACCCAGTTCCTCAGGGCTTCCCACCAGCCCGGCCTGCCAGGGGCCTCCTGTGTCCTTGGAGCCTCCTGCCACCCACTCCCTCACACATCCCCCTGGTGCCTTCCCACTGCCTTGTCCTGTCAGGGCCTCCGCAGCCCCTCATCCCTTCATGTCCTCCCACGGCCCCGTCCCCTCAGGGTCTGGCCTGGCCAACCTGCCCGGCAGCAGCAGCGCAGCCCCACAGGAGCTGCAGAGGTACCTGCTCAAGAGGCACCTCAGAGCCCTCAGCAATCCAGCTGGGAACACACGGGCAGGAGGACACAGATTGCAGTTCCTGGCTGGCACAGGGGTTGTGGCTGTCCCCAGGCACGGGTCTGGCAGGGATCCCTGCAGCTCCGGGCCCTGCCCACCCGCTCTGTCGGCAGCGCAAAGGTCTCAGCAGAACCACCAAAGGCCAAGGGGCTTCTGTCCATTTTCCCTGCAAGACTGCACGCCTGGGCACCTTGCTGAGCACAAGCACCCTTTTCCCCCTCTTCCCCTATGCCCTGCATACCCTGGGGAGCAAAAGAAAGATCCTGGACCTCTGTGCATGACAACAGTGATTTCCTATTTCCATGCTGAGATGAGGTCTTCCCTGCAGGCTCTGGTGGCCTGAGCAGACAGAGCTCCTGGGACTACTCCTTCGTAGACTTCCAAAGAGGACGCTTCCTACCCCCCACCCTTCTACAACAAGTCTTGCACCTTCTAAAACCTGGAGAATACGGAGCTCTGTGTACAGCTCTTAAGAGTTGCAGGGTTTGAAGTGCCAAGCTCGAGATGGCAGGGCTGATGTCATCATTTAGGTCCTGAAGGGCTGAAACACAGGAACAGAGCCACGGTCAGATCCCGGAGCTGCAGGGACCCGAGGAGAGCCCCTGAGCCAGGGCCATCCCATCCCCCTCTTGCCGTGGCCAGGAGGGAGCAGGGACCAACGGGATCAGCCCACAGCTGCTGGACACGAATCCCCGACGTGTCCCTGAAACCTCTGTGTGCTCGGCCCACGCCAGCCCTGGTCCGCACAGGGAGCAGAGCCCTCCGCAGCCAGGCCAGGGTTTTCAGCTCCCCAACGCCAGCCCCCGGCTGACAGCCCGCTGCCCTCACTCACCTTTGTAGAGCTGCTCGAGCTCTTCCGGCTGCCTCCTCAAGTACCGCCCTGCGATCCCTGGGAACACAGAGCCTGTCATGGACCCTGGCCCAGATCCTGCTGTGGCAGAACAGGGAGGGAGCCCGGGCTGGTGGCTCACCGATGAACCTGATGGCCGTCTCACGTAGGGGCTCCTGTGGGTGCTGCAGGTACGGCAGGGCCCGGTGCAGGTGCTCGGCCGCTCGGCTCTTGTCCTCTGCCAGCTGGAGAGAGCGGCAGGAGGGAAGGGTTGGCGCGGCCTCAGCCCCTCGGCCGGGCTCTCGCTGTGCCCAGCCCCGGCCTCCCCTGCCCGCACAGCCCTGGGGCCCGGCCAGCAGCCGCTGGCGCCGGGCTCCCTCTGGAGGGGGCAGAGAGCCGGGTGCTGCCCGGGGAGCCGCTTTGCCGCCCCGCCCTGCAGCCCCGCCGGGCCGGGGCTCCATCGGCTCCTGGCTCGGGGCCACAGGAGCCTGGAGAAGAGACCTCGCAGCCCAGGGAAGGGAGCAGCGTGTGGGGCGCAGGCTGGCGCCCCTGGGTGCAGCACTGGGCAGGGTCACAGCTGCCAGCCCCACGCACTGAGCACTGTGGTCAGGGGGTTTCTCCCGGCTGAGGTTTGGCTTCCCAGGCCGTCCTTACCAGGCACTCGCCAAACCTCCATGTTTGCTCCTTCTTCACCAGCTGCTTCAGACGCCTCCTCCTCAGGAACTTGGTTGCGCAAAGCAGCGTTTCCCGAGAGGCCTGCGGAGCAGCAGAGACACGGAGATGGCCCCACAGTTGAAGGCACAGGACGCCCGTCCCTGTGCCAAGGCCTGCAGGAGGCTGCAGCCCGTGAGGCACCAGAGCAGGAGGCGGCTGAGCAGGGGGACACAGCAGCAGCCCAGGAGTCCTCACCTCTGCCACACGCTGGTTCTCGTCATGATAGTGGAAGAACAGTGGGAGGAGATTCTTGCTCACGTGTTTCTTCAGGGGCTTTTTTCCCGTGTCCACTACCAGCTCCATCACCGCTCGGAAGAGGCGAATGGAGAGCAGCTGCACATGGCTGTTGTTCTGTTGGAAAGGAAGAGGAAAAGAACGAGCAATGGTTTCTCCAGGCCCACCTGGGCACAGGCCTGAAAATCCACCATGAAAACCCTGCACCAAGGGTCTGGGCAGCACCCAGTGGCCGTGGCTTGGGGCACAGAGCCTTACGTGGTCAAAGAGTGGCTGGAGTGCCTCAGCCAACCTCAGGGCAGTGGGGCTGGATATTAGGGTGGCTCTGTCCTGGAGCTCATTCAGGAATACAGAGAGGATCAATGCAGCCGCCTCTCCATCTGCATCCTGCAGTAGGCCCATGAGGCTCTGTGTCAGACTCCGGATACCTTCGGCCTGTGTGGGACACAGTGCTGCACTGTGAAACCATGAACTGTAGAATCATAGCATATCCTGAGTTAGAAGGGCCTCCCAAGGATCATCCAGTCCAACCCCCTGGCCCTGTACAGACACCCCAACTATCCCAGAGAGCATTGTCCAAACACTTCTTGAGCTCTGGCAGCCTTGGGGCTTTGACCATTCCCTGGGCAGCCTGTTCAGTGCCCCAGTACCCTCTGGGGGAAGAACCTTTGTCTAATACCCAACCTAGACCTCTGCAGACACAGCTCCAGCTGTTCCCTTGAGTACAGTCACTGAGCAGAGGTTGGAGGTGCCCTTCCACCTCCCTTCCAAGGAAGCTGCAGATAGCAATGAGATCTCCCCTCATTCTCCTTCAGGCAGAACAAGTCAAGTGCCTTCAGCCACTCCTCCTATGGCTTCCCCTCTAGGTCCTTCACTATTTTCATATCCTCCTTTGGACAATCTCTAATAGTTTCGTGGATTTTGTACATTAAGGTGCCCAAAATTGCACACAGCACTTGAGGAGAGGCCACACCAGCCCAGAGCAGAGCAGTACATTCCCATCCTTTGCCCGGGTGGTGATGCTGTGCCTGATGCATCCCAGACATCCCTTCTGGCTGCCAGGGCACTGCTGACTCCTACTTGCCATCACAGGATCCCCACAGGACCCTTTCCACAGCGCAGCTCTCTGGTCTCTCATTCCTCGCTCTAGACACACAGCCAGGCTGCCCATGCCAGGTGCAGTGTCTGTCACCTGCCCTTGTTGGACTTCATGTGGTTGGTGATTGCTCAGCCCTCAAATTTGTCTCTGCAGGACCCCTGCCCTTGAGGGAGTCAACAGCACATCCCAGCATACTATCATCAGCAAACTTATTTAGTGTTTCTTCAAGGGCTGTGTCCAAGCCATTTATGAATGGTTGCACCACCAATGCCACTCTGGAGCTGCAAGCCCACCTTGCTGCCACAGGGCCCAGAGGCCAAAGGCCTGTCCCAAAGCACTTGGGCAGCTGAACCCGGGGGTAGGAGAGCTGGGAGCAGCTGCCTCAACTCCTGAAATCCAGCCAGCCCATGGGGCTGTTTTCCCCAGCCCCACGCTGTCCAAACAGCTTCAGCCACTGCGCTCTTCTCACCACAGAGGGATCTTTGCTGAGAACCACGAGGCCTCTGAGTGCCATGCGACGCTTTTCCCTCGATTTGCTCTTCAGGAACCTTGAAATGATCTCCAGGGCACTGTCACTCCATTCCCTCATACCCAGGCACTCGAGGACCTGAAAGGCACAGGGCAGTGACAGAGGGCCCGGCCTGCAGGAGCCCAGAACCGCACAGGGCCGGGCCCAGGCAGCAGCAGCACAGGGCGTGGGCACTGTCCCAGGCAGCTGTGGCTCCGAGAGGGCAGAGAGCTGGGAGGCAGCTCAGCCTTCAGGCTCACCTCCACAAGGAACGCCAGGGCGGGCAGATCCCAGCGTGGCTCCTGTGTGCTGAGCAGCCCCAGCAGGCGGAGTGCAATGCAGGAAGACAAGGGGTTCAAGGTATGGCACATCTCCCTGGAAAGCAGAAAAAGGCACCAAGACCCTGAGCCAGCAGGGGCAAAGCTGCCCCAGGACTGACTTCCACAGTTCTCGTCTTTTCCCACTGCCGTTCTGCCAGGGGACCCGGGCCCTTTGGGAGGCGGCTGCTCTTGGGCACCCTCCTCTCCCAGCCTTCTCCAAACTTGCTCTTAACAAGGCCCTCTGGCCCACAACCACGGGAGCTGTGTGGGGCACCCTGAGCACAGGGCAGAAATGCCAGAGGCAGTGGGGAGAAGGGGGTCTCACCTGGCCAGCAGAGCCACGGCGTAGTGGTGGGTGTGAGCACAGAGCAGCGTGTCCCAGCCACGCTTGCGCTCCATGGCCAGCAGTAAATCCAGACACCGCAGGTGGCGGAGCAGTGCCCTCACAGTCTGCACTGCAAACCTGTGTGCAGAGCAAAGCCCAGGTCACGCTGACAGCGCTGGCTCCTGCCCTGGGGACGTGGGAGAAATGGGATGGAGCACCTGTTGATGCTGGTGCGAAGGCTGAGTTGCTCCTGGCATTCCTTCCAGAAGGTATTGACCTGCTCTGGCACATCCAAAGTGCTGACAAAAACTTGGAAGAGCAGAGCCACAAGGAGGCGGGGAGAATGTTCCATAAATGGTGCTGGGCACCAGGGCAGGCGGAGAATCTCCCAAACCACCCTGGTTGCCTGCAAAGGACAGCACTCAGTGCCAAGGAGTCCGTGTGGCAGGGCCCGAGCGTGGCAGGGAGGCAGAGGGGAAGCACAAGGCCTGGTGGCCCTGAAGCTGCCCCCAGGCCAGGCTTCAGCCCAGTGCCTGAGGCAGGGAGATGCAGTGGGGGAAGGAGGATGGAGAGCTGCTGGAAAGGCGGCCTTGGGGTGAGCAGAGGCCAGTTCCAGAAACTCACAGCCAGGGCAAAGACTCTCTTTCTGTCTCCATCTGAGGTAGACACTCTGTGCAGTGGCCAGTCCTCCAGCACACAGAGCAGTGCTGGCAGCACCTTGTCCAGTGCCATTCCTGATGAGGCTATGGTCCTCCACATGATTGTAGCAGCTCTGTGGGACCAGAGCTCTGTATCACGGGGGTCTCAGCCACAGCACCATGGCCTGGGCAGCTGTGGGGGCCCCGGTGACAGAGCCCTGGTGCCCTGAGTGGCAGGGAAGGAGCATTGGCAGCAGGCTGGGCGGCTGACATGCCATGGCTGGGAAACAGAGGGCCTGGTGGCTCCTGGACCTCCCATCTGTCTGTCAGACCTACACAGTCTGGACTAAAGGCCAGTGAGCCCTGAGGGCACAAGGAAGGTGGCTCCTGTACCTGTCACATGCTGGGGCACAGCGGAGGAGGGTGACTGCCACGTCAGTGGGGTGTGCCTCAGTCAGCCTCAGGATGTCCATGAGCAGCCTGTTGTCTGGGGGTGCCTTGGATGCAAGTTGCTGGTGCATGTTCCTCACAAAGTCCGGCACCTGGAGGAGGCACAGGGAGAGCCAGGGAGCTGCCAGAACAGCAACTTGCCCAGCTTCCTCTGAGAAGTGCTTCCCTTCCCACCACACTCTAACAGCTTCAAAGGCTGAGGGGGCCCAGCAGACCCAGCTTGAGGAGCCACACAGTTCCTCGGGGGGGATCCAGCCCTGGCTGCAGGCTGCTTACTTCATTTGGATAGGAAACAACTCTCTCCCCAAAAAAATCCAGGTTGGGAGCAGAAGCCTTTGTGTTTGCCATGCTCTGAGTGGCTGTGATGTTGGCCATGTGGTCAGTGCGATGTCAGGGTTTGCCTCCTCCTTCTTCTCCAGGCCATGCTGCAAGGTCTCTCCCTTCTCCTGCTGAGGTCTGTCCCTAAGGGCATGGAAAAAAAAAATAAATATTAAAGCATGGGGAAAAGGAACAAGTTACCTGCACAGGAGCTCTCTGTAGCACCACCCTGTCCCATTGCTTCCTCTGGACACTGTGGGCACCAGCAGCTGCACTGTGATGTGTCACAAAGGGCCCAGTGACACAGGCCCACAGTGTCCACCATCACAAAGGGCCCTCAAGTGCCCTGGGGCCTCCCCCAGCCCAGCCAACCTGCCCTGCTGTGGGGCAGCTCTGAGGGAGCTCTACAGGAAGAAAAGACATGCTGATGTCTCCTGACCCACTGGGACACACGACTGGAGCAGACAGTTCTTACCCTCCATAACCATTGGAGGACATATGGGAGCCCCCAAATCAGAGTGTTCTGCCTTAACAGATCCCAAAGGGTGATGATCCTGCACCAAGCAATGAGAAGGATCCACTGCCTCTGAGGTTGCCCACAGGCCAACCCATCTTGGTGTTGTGCCTATGACCTAGGCAGATCTAGTGTTGGTTATTACTGCCTGCTCGTTTGCCCTTATTGTTGGTTGAGATCTCTCTTTGTCTCTTTCTCCTGTAGGATGGAAAGCTTGTATGGAGGTTGCAGTCTGACCCTTTGGGACAAAACGAAAACCCTGAAGGAGAAGAGGAGACTGAGGGGAGACCTCAACGAGTCTGCATCCTCTTCTTGTGGGGAGCAGTGGAGGGCCAGCTTCCATCTCTGCTCTCCCTGACCAGAGACAGCACCCAAGGGAATGCCTGGAGCTGTGCCAAGGGAGGTCGAGGCTGGAGATCAGGGAAAAGTTCTTGCCCCAGAGGGTGCTGGGGCACTGCACAGGCTCCCTGGGGAATGGGCACAACCCCCAGGCTGCCAGAGCTCCAGGAGTGTTTGGACAATGCTCTCAGGCACAGGGTGGGATTGCTGGAGTGTCTCTGCAGAGCCATCCTCAAAACAAAGCATCCCCACAATCCCCATTCCTTCGGATGAACATGATCTCTCCATCAATAAACTCATATTCATGGCCACTGCCTCTCCAGGAACAGACCCCGGCTTTTCAGTCTTATTAAAATTCACAGAAAGTTTTGCTATGAATATTTTTTCCCCTCCTTTTAAATCACGACCGGGCACTTCCCGCTGTGCCTCAGTGCTGGCTCCAGGTGAGCACCGGCGACACTGCAGGTGCAGCTCCTTAGTGCTCGGGCAGCAGCGTCATGGTCCGCTGGGAAAATCTCCTGTTTTACTGCTTAGGCTGGCTTTCAAACAAGCGGGGCGTCCTCTGGATCCAGCCCCGACTCCAGGCTGTGCAAACGTGGCTGTCTGTGTGACAGCGTCCCTGGAAAGCTTGTCCTTGGAGATGGCCACAAACCTTCACCCGGCCGGGAGCCGCCGTCTGTGTCCTGCCCATGTGCTGGAAGATCGGCAGAGGGCAGGGCAATCCCACCGAAGGATGGATGAGGACAATTCCCAGGATCCGATGTCCCACTGCAGTGCCGTGGGTGGCACACGCGATGAAGAGGAGGCCAGGGTGCTCAGTCACCGGGGGAGAGGAGGACCCTCTGCAGGGTCCCTGGCAGAAAATAGACAGAGTGCCAGTGAAAGTGCTCTTGGAGGTGCCAGAGTTCTTTCTCACAGCATCCTTTGGGAGACAGGGAGCAGGTTGTCTACCACAGCAGTGTGAGGTCCACCCAGGCAGCAGCAGCTGAGATGAGCTACCTGTTGCACAGGTGCAAGGTCCGTCTGGACACAGGGGCATCCATAAACACACACACACTCCCAGAGCTCAGCCAGGACTGAGCTCACGTGCCTGGGGCTGTCACTGAAGGATGTGTGGCTGGGGATCCCAGGTGAGGCCAGGAGACCCTTTAGTGCCCTCAGGGACCCAGCACTTGAGGTGGCCCTAGGCTTGAGAGGGGAGCAATGAGTGCCTCGAGGGCACAGCTCTGCTGGAGGCTGAGGGGGCTGTATGGTGCTGGTCCATGAGCCCATCCCCATGGCCAGCTTCCTGCAACCTTACCCTGTGTGGACAGGACTTCACAGATCTTTTGGGGGTGACCTGCTGGTTCTGAAAAGGGGGAAGAGCTGGGCCTGTGTTTGCAAAGAGGTTTTGCCAGAGCCCAGAGTACCCCCAATGCTTGGTACACTTGCTTCTGTGAAATCCCAGGAGCACCTGGGTCACTGAGCTTTGGAAAGGGTCATTGGCTGCCCAAGGCTGACTTGCTCGTGCTCTCCTGGGTGCTTGGCTTTCAGGGGTCCTTGGCACTTGGAATGTGAATGTGCACAGAGGGGTCTCATCCCCTGGAGATGCTCTGTGCCCTTCCCAGCAGATGGGCAGCAGAGAAAAGCCCCAACTTTCCTACCCATGAGTTGTAGCCAGAGAAATGAAGCAGATGGGTGTCCAGCTGTGCTGCCGGGCTGATGTGCCAGAAAGCCAATTTCTGCCTGGGGCTGGGGGCCAGGCAGGGGTGAGGGAGCTGCACCTTCTGCAGAGGCCTTGGGGAGGGGGAGTGGAAGGCAGAAAACCTGTGAATCCACAGCCCAGATCAGCAGCCTCCTTCCTGCAGTGACAGCCATGCTCATATACAGCAGGAAGTGTGGAGAAGTGATTGGAGATGAAAAAAAATCACAGGAGACAACTCCCCAGCCCTGTGGAGCACATCGGGAGCAGAGAGGTGCCCACTGCCCAGCAAGGCACCGTGAGGGGAGCACAGGGAGCTGCAAACCCACGCCTGTGTCTTCTACCTGCTGCATTTGGGGAGAGTTGTGACACCTTAAGTTCTCTCTGGGACAGAACCAGCCCTTTCCCTGGGATACCCAACCTCAGCATGAGAGGGGAGTGGAGAGAGAGGGCCCCTTCCTCCCCACCTCCAGCAGACATCAAGGGCAAAAGTGGAAACGAACAGAAAGCCTCCAGGGGCCAAATTTGCACCTTGTTTTGCTGCTGGGGGCTGAGGGTGGGAATTTGGCAGCTCTCCTCCTTTGGAAAGGGTCCAGCTGCCTAAGGAGAGAAATTCCTTGCATAGCTTTGCTGTGAAGAAAGTGCTGACCTGTTTGGGGGCGTTTGCTGAGCAAGTGAAGACGAGCCAAAGGCAGCTTGTAAGTGCTGGGAGAAAATGGCAGTTTGCTCCTGAGCGGGGTTAGGCAGCAGGTCAGGGTCTGGGGGAAGCAGTGCCTGGGGACAGTGGCTGTGTGTGCCATAAGGGAGCCCACGAGGTGGCCTGGTGCTCCCTGGCTTCACACACCTCCAGGGAGATGGTCTGACTGCAGCACACAGAGGCTGCTGGTGCCACGCCACGTCAGCATCAGAGGTGACCTGGCAGCTACATCCAGACACTGGTGCCCAGGGAGACCCCACCATTCCCAGGGGTGAGACCACGGGGACACCTGGAGATCTGGAATGTCAGGGTGGCGATGAGACAGCGGGTCAGGGAGGGGCCGCTTAGCTGTGGTTTGACTCGGAGCACATCTTGGGGTGCAAGGGACACCCACTGGTCACTGCGGTGTCAGAGGGGGTTTAAACCAGCAGCAGGTGGTTGGGGGAGAGGGCATGGTGGGACTGAGGTGGGAAATGCACCTGGAATTCACTTCTGGAAGTGCCAGCAGGAAAACAAACAGTCTAACTGCAAGAAGTATGGGAGGCAAATCCGACCTCCTGCAGCGCCAGGAGAGCAGCCAGTGCGTGACTGAAAGAGCATTGATGTAGATTAGATATAAGGCAGCATTTTTTTAGGATGAGGGTGGTGGAAACACTGGCACAGCTTGCCCAGGGAGGTGGTGGATGCTCCATCCCTGGGAACATTCAAAGTCAGGATGGATGGGGCTCTGAGCAATCTGGTCTAGTGAAAGAGGTCCCTGCCCATGAGATGGTGTTTAAATGTCCCTTCCAACCCAAACCATTCTGGAATTCTGGAATTCCATTATTCCATGTCCCTTTGACACCTAAACCAGTGGATTTTAGGGGAGGCTGTAATAAGGGGACACTTCAACTTGCAGACTGGATTGAAGTGTCGGGTGATAAGACATAAGGATAAAACTTTTGAATGCGGTACATGGTGCCATAGCCCCTGGAACAGTCTGAGAAGCACCAGGAAAAGGTGCTACTCTGGATCTGCTCTGAAAATGAGGAAATGTGTAAAAAAAACCAAAAAAAATCCCGAAAAACAACAAACCAGGCCAATCCCAGACCAAAAAAAAAAAAAAAAAAGGTCTGCGTAAAATTGTGGAGCAAAGAGCTAACAGGGCAATCCTGTGAAGCCCTCACACAACTGATGGGAAGGAAAGGGGAGTACAAGGAGAAGTGATGCAGAAGGAGTAGAAAGTCTCCCAGAAGAACAGGAAAGTGGAAAAAACACATCAGGAAAGTGAAAAAACACATCAGACAGAAATACAGAAGCAAGATGACTAGGAGCAAGCTGGAGGCTTGTCCTGCTAAGTGTGCTCAAACCTGTGATGACCAGCTCAGCCAGTCTTCTGCAGGGACTGGGAGGTGGGAAGGGTGCACAGGGAAGACATGGACACAGTGACAGGGCTTTCTCCTGGGGGCATTCACACTCCCACGCATTTTTTTTTCCCTCAAGGTGGGAAAGGCTCTTAAATTGGAATAGAAATCCTGGTGGGGTTATTATCCTGGAGAGAAAAGTTAAATGTCCTGGACAGTTTGGAAGTGACCAACACCAGGATGGGGACATTGGTGGTCGGCAGGAGCATGGTCAGGCCCTGTCCTAGGGGAGTATGAGGATCCTCAAGCGTGGATCCTCACAGGAGCAATCCTTCTTGGGGTCATCCCCTCTCCCCAGAAGGGAGCCTGTGCATTCTGGCACAGGGAACTGGGGCAGAACCTTGGGGTATCCAGCTGCTGAGCAGCCTGGAGCAGTCCAGTCCTCAGTGGGGAGCTGGGAATTTCCTTTTCCCAGGGAGGAAACAGCTCCTATTTTGAGTCTTGCCAGAGCAAAGGACATTGATTTCTTTTTTTTCTCTTCTTTTTTTTCTCCAGATGAGTCAAAATTGACCATTCCTTTGCAGAAGGGATGCCAAGTGCAGCCTGGGAAAGAAGAGGTGACAGCCTCAGGGGTGCTGGGACAATCCCCAAGGAAGCAGCAGGAACATGCCAGGATCTTCCATTCTGGGGCTGTGTCTTGGGTTATGGAACCAAAAATGTGTATTCTATTTCATTTGTTGAAAGCAGTTGGGGAGATGTTTTTCTTTACCTCTTGTAACTCTGGGGAGAAGGGGGGCAGATGCCTTTTGATAATGGGCCAACGGTTAAACCAGGTGGGGCAGTGTTTCTTATCTCTTTCACCTCCTGTCTCCCACCAGGGGATATCTGCTGCTAATGGGCCATGAAGGCTCACCAAGGACAGGACACATTCCATCATTCCATTGGGAGATGCTCCACCCAGTGGGGGGAGCCAACCATTCCCACCTGGATAAAAACTGAGACTCAGGAACACCAGGGATCTGGTTCCACTGGATTCCCCGAGGAAGACTGGACGCTTCTCACCATCACTGGGCCCTTTTCTCTCAGGATCATCTCTGCCCCAACAGAACCACATCTGCCACTCCAGGAGGTCTTACTTTTGGACTGTTCCAAACACCCTGACCAACAGTGTGTCAGGTTGTAGCTCTGACTCTGTCAGGGTTTCTAGGATTGTTGTTTGTTTGCTTGCTTGATTTTTTGTACTATTACGTTTGTATTTTTTTTATATTCTGAGTAAAGAACTGTTATTCCTATTCCCTTATCTTTGCCTGAAAGCCCCTAATTGCAAAATTATAATAATTTGGAGAGGGGGGGTTTACATTCTCCATTCCAAAGGGAGTTTTAACTTTCCCTGGCTTTCCAAACCAAGACAGGCTGTTTCCTCTGTGTTACCTGCACACAGGGAAAGCCCAGGTGTGTTCCACCATCCACAGCATCTCCAGGGCGCTGCTGCTCCCTCATGCAGCCACCACCCTGCACTGCAGCCTGTGTCCTGTCCACATCCAGTTCCCTGGGAGGCCAGGGACAGCCACTGTCAGCGCTGTGCCTGCCAAGGTGACAGGGATGCTTTCAAGGCTGTCCCCCAAGTGACAGCCTGGGCTCAGCCCCGTTACTTCTTCCTGGAGCTCTTTGTCTTGCCTGGCTGGATTTCAGAGCTCTCCCTTGAGCAAGCACCTGTCTGGCCATGCAGGAAGGAGGAGGAGCATGCTCTTTTTCTCCACTTAAAAATGATCTGCTTTTCAAGTGGTCCCTCTGGAAGGGCTGCTGAGGGGAAGCAGGAATCCAGATGTGTTTCCTTGCTTTGTGGCTGCTGGCCCCAGCTCATACCCAAGCAGGGAAGGCAATCAGTGATGAATTGAATTGAATTGAATTGAATTGAATTGAATTGAATTGAATTGAATTGAATTGAGCTGCACTTGGGGCAGAAAACAGGAAGGTGGCAGGGGCACAGTCCATGGAAAGGAGGGAGATCCTGGCAAACCCATCCCAGCCAGGACTTAGAGGCTCTTGCTGGCCCTTGCTGGCCATAGGAGGGATGTGGAGGGGCTGGAGCTGGCAGCCAGGGTGTTCTAGTGTGGGAGGAGAAGGACTCCTCCCTTGCATGAGCAATTCAGGCATCACAGAAGGTTTTGGGAGTTCTCCCAACCTTCAGGAGTTTGGCAGAGGTGAGGAACAGCTCTTGTTCCCAGCCAACCCCTGCCCTGAAGAGGGATGGGGCTTTTGGGCAGGGTGTGCAGTGGGGTGGGGCAAAGGGGTGGTGTCTCCACCCTCTCCTCAGAGGCTTTGAGGGGACCAAACCTGCACCCCGCACCTGGGGCGTGGATGCCCCGATTTCTGAGGTGGCTGCAGAGCTCTGCCCTCCTCTTGCAGTGCTGGCCGTGCCTGCGGGGCGGGAAGGGAAGGGAAGCAAGTGCCATTTCCCACAGCCAGCTGAGAGGCAGGGACCCGAGGGCAAGCCGCTGGGATGAGGCATGCGAGAAGCATCCGCCGCGTCCCCTTTCCCATGGAATGCTTCTCCCGCTCCTTTCTCTGATGTGTGCTGAAGTATTGGTTTTCCTCTGGAGTGGATGAGTCACGGAGAAAGTCGGGAGGGAGGGAGGGAGCGGGGGCTGCCCGGACATCCCAGGTGTCCTGTCCGCTGGGAAGGCTGTGTGGGAGGGAGCAGGCACTGCCCAGGGGTGCGGGCAGAGGGCAGGGAAGGTGCGTGTGAACTGGGCAGCTGGGGCTGGCTCTGTCCCTCCAGACACCGCACGGGGCTCCCCAGTTCTGGGAAAGGAAGGGGGGGGTCCCTCCTTTGGTCCTCCTGACCCTTCCCCGGAGAGGAGGTCACTGTGCGTAGGGGTGAGCTCCCAGCTGTCCCTCTGCTCTGCGAGTGGCTGTGCCTCTGCCGAGCTCTCGCTTGCCCTTCTCTCTCGGCAATTTCATTGACGATGTCCAGCTTGGGAGTGCGCCAGGCCAGCTCTGCACGGCAGGGTTCCGCCGGATGGGAGCTCTCCGAGCAGCGGCTGCGGGATGCGGCCAGAGTTGGGATGCCCTGCCCAGCAGCTCTGTGTAGGGCTGTGGGCTGTGCCTGCCCTGCCCCTGCTGTGCCAGGTGGGGATGGCGTGGTGGTTCCCCACTCATCCCCCTGCTGACCCTCAGCGATCTGTGCTCTCCTGTCCCACCCTCTTCTCATCCATGGCCGAGGTGTGGGTGGGCTCCAGATCCCGCAGCTTTTCTGCTGCCAGCAAGGGCTCCGGCAGCCCCTGGAATGCTTCGTGCCCTCTGCAGCCCCCCTGCTCAGGCTGCCGGGGCCGGGCGTGGTGCTGCCCCACTCCCAGCCTCGGCAACCCGGCCTGGCTGAGCTCATCCCCCGCCTACACGGGCAGGTAAGGTGCTCCGGACTCAGCCAAGCCCTTGTGCCTGCCAGCTCTCCTCACTGCGGGATGATCTGGATTTCCAATTGTTCCCACTCCCTGCCTGTGCTGCCTGGGTCCTTCCCAAACGCCCACCCTTGTGGCTGTGCATGCTTCACCTCTGTAAAGGAGGGATGGTTTTCACGGCTTCCCTGGCCACATCCTCGCCGGAGGTGTCAGCTGAAGGTGTGGCGTGATGCTGCCCTGTCCTGAGGGTCCTGGCAGCTCCCGGGCCATCGGCAGACACAGACTTCTGAGCCCAAGCAACAGATGTGGCAGCAAGATGCAAACCCAGCTGCTCGGAGTGGTCCCGAGCGCTCACACCCGGAGGCTGCCCCGGGAGGAGGTGGCTTTAGCAGGGACAAATGGCACATCAAAGTGGCAGCACCAGCCGCAGCCTCCCCTTGGGGATCGGCCCAGACTGGACAGCCTCTCCTGTCGGTGGTTTTCCACTCCCTCTTCAGCCTTTGTTTTTCTGCAGGGACACTCGCCAAACACTGCTTTCTTGTCCTTTAGTGCCCCCCTGACACAATCCCTGTGTCCCCCAGCGCTCCCCAGCCTCCTCACTCGGAGTGCTGCCAGCCGGGCCAAGCAGCTCCGAGGAGCCTCCGAGGGCAGCCGTGCACAGGGCCCGTTCTGGGGCCCTGGGGACAGCTCTGGGTGGCACCCCCGCCGCTCCCACGGCTCCCGGGTCACGGCTCCTCGGGCGCCTGGGGGCCGGGAGGGGGACAAGGGCCCTGGCCGTGCCTGCCAGCCCCGGAGCCACTGCCAGGGACGCGCCTGGGCCACAGCAGACGGAGTTTTTCCAACCCCTCCTCTCTGCCCGAAGGAGGGAAAGCAGGCCAGTGTCCCGCAGGGTTGCCAGGGTGACATTTTTTGGCGGCCGTGCTGTCGCGGCCGCGGAGCCGGCGGGGGCCGTGCGCTGGGAGCCGGGACAGCCCCTCTGTCCCCCTCTGTCCCCGCACCGGGGTGCCCCTGCCCGCGGCCACCCAGCAGCGTGGGACCACCGGCCGCGGGATGCAGGTGGGAGCCAGGGCAGGGCTGGGGGGACAGCGGCGATGACAAATGCCAAAGCTGTGCTGGAGCCGGGAGCCCGCGGGGCGGGAGAGCCTTTTTGGCCGGGGCTTGGGAAGTCTGGGCTGCGGAGCTGCAGAGCCACCATCGGAGCACCGCTGGTTTCGATTTGGTCGGCTTTCGAAAGAGCTGCCTCCGCTGGCAGCGTGGGTGTCCCCCCTCCCAGGGCGGGCAGTGTTTGTTTGCTTGGGAAAAGATGAGCCTCATTCTCTGTCCTCCGTGGCTCTCTCGGACTTTAAAGCTCAGCAGGAGGAGGTTTTACGATGGGAAACTGCCCTGGTGTCAGGCAGGCTTTGCATGGAGGTCTGCTGCTGGGGGGAACCACGGCCCCGCTGTGGCAGTGGGGGCAGCAGCAGGGCTGAGACACGGGCGAGGCGGGAGGGGATGCGCTCAGACCGCTGCAGCCGGGTCAGGCAGAGCCCGGAGGTGCGGCGAGGAGGACGTGTGGGATGTCATCCAGCCCCGTGCTCACCTGCAGCAGCGACAGCATCGCCGTGCTCCGTGTGTGGGAAGGTCCGGGCAGGCGGGCAGTGTAGCCCCGGGTGATCGCACCTCCCTGCGCTGATAACATTGGAAGGGCCAGAATTCCCCCATGGAGCCAAGGCCGCTTTCCCAGGGCTCTCCCACCGCACCGGAGCACTTATCCACCCGCTGTGATCCAGCCCATATAAAGCCAGGTCACTCTGAACAGGCCTCTGCTATCAGACAGGATCCTTTTCCATTTTCAAGGAGGGTTTTTTTTTCGTTTGGTTGTTGGATTTTTTTTTTTTTCCCAAGCACCATCCTTGCCCCAGGACTCTCCTCCCCCTTGCTTCACGCAGTCCAGGCCCTGCAGCCCATCCACCCCTCCAAAATACCTTGGCGGAAGGGCAGCCCGGTTGATTGGGGGCTGCCACGTGTTGCCTTTTGTGCGGCTCAGGTACTCCAACCTCTACCTGGAGGGAAGGAATCCAGCTGCGGGAGAAGAAAGGGCTGGTAAATCACTCAGCATCCAGCTGGGAAAGCATCAATTTAAGAGCCCTGACCACGTGAAAACGTTCTGCAGCCAAACAAGAGGCAGCTTCGGTGTGTGTCCATGGCCCCCGGGCCGGGGTTGTGCCGAGGGGCTGCCTGCCTTTGGCGCCCTTGAAAGATTTACGGCCAAAATCGGGAGAGCGCTGGCGTGCCCCTGTGCGAGCGCAGAGCCGAGCAGCTGGATGTCATGGTTTATCCTGCTAGATCCAAACCCTGCCTTAGACTAAACACGCCTCTGCCATCATTAGTGAATCACTTCTACATCCCCTCGAAGCTTCCAGGGCTTGGATTTCAGAAGCTTTTTTGCTGCCGCGGGGCACTGAAATGCTGCGGAAGACAAAGCAAGGTGTGGCAGCAGGTTTTGTGGGGATTATCCCGCTGGGATAATCCTGAGGCTGGAGGAAGATGAAAGCCGGGGTATGGGGAGGAGTGAAAGTGGGCAGCAGCCCCAGCTTTAACCCTTTTCCCGGCTCCAGGGTGAGGTGCTGGCACTGCTGCCCTGGCTCTGGCATTGCAGCCCGGGGAGGGCTGGGCTGGGTTCAGGGCACCGTGAAGTTCCCGAGCCCCACGCACACGGCCAGGGCGAGCGGAGGGCCAGGAAAGGAGAAGGAGCAGCGGGTCCCAGGCTGGGAGCGCCCAGCCCTGCTCCGTGCCCCGGGGCTCGTGTCGGTGCTGGCAGAGGGAACGAGCTCAGCTCGCTGATTCACTCCCTCCTTCAAGACCAGACCTGGCCTGCGAGCCGAAGCCCAGGGCTTGGTGGGGCAGGAGGTGCCAGGGCAGGTCCTGCGGGCCCTGCGTGCCCTTTGGGGGTGAGGGTGCTCCCCGACGCCCCGGGCAGAGGCGGGATGCTCCTCGGGGTGGGATGTTCCGTGCGAGGGATGCTCCTCGGGGAGCAGAGCTGTGCCTCTCCCGCTCCCCCATCCCCGGGGAGCGTCCTCGACCCCCTCCCCGCCTGCAGGAGCCCGACGGCCGTGAGGGCCGCGGGGGCTGGGGGCGGCCCCGGCTCACCCGCCCGGGGCGGGCCGGCCCTGCCGCCCCTCCCCTCCCCTCCCCGCCCCCCGGCCGTGCCGAGCCCGCCGCTCCGAGCCGAGCCGAGCCGAGCTGAGCTGAGCCGAGCCGCGCTGCCGGCAGCCAGCGGGCACCATGCGCACGGGGTGAGCGCCGGGCTGCGGGGGCTCCGGGCTCCTGGAGCCGCCGGGGATGGACGGGGGGGGGCACAGGTAGTGCGGGAAGCACGGAGCCGCCGTGGGAAGGCGGCGCCGGAGGCACCGGGACCCTAGGACAGGACGAGGGAGGGAGGAACGAGGACTCTGGAGGTCCTCGGTGTAACCGTGGCGGGATCCCGGTAGCGCGGGGACACCGGGGAAGGCTGGCACCGGGAGCGGGAAGCCGGCGGGGTGGCGCGGGAAGCGCGGTGCCCCGGGACACGAGCGGCTGGGGGGTACCGGGATCTTGGAGGATACCGGCGGGGCTGCGGGTCCCCGCTGCGACCGCCGGAGGATCTCGGCGTGGGGCTGGGGGTCGGGGGGCGCCCCGCCTTCGGCAGGAGGGTGGGTGACCGCGCTCTCCCCTTCCCTTCCCGCAGGTGCCCCCCGCCGCGGCTGCTGTTCGGGCTCTTTGTCCTGCTGGTCCCCGAGGCTTCCCAGGAGCCGGGTAACGTGCAGGGGATGCTGCGGGACGCTGGGGAGGGGGCTGCCTGCCGCCGTGCCCAGGGTCCCATACCTCCTCCCTGTCCTGAGCCCCCCCCATCCCCTGGGAGGCTCTCCTCAGCAGGAATGGGGGGCTGGAGCCTCCCCTCGTGCCTAATGCTGCCCCCAGCCGTGATTCCCGAAGCTGGGAGCGATCCCTTCAATGGCCACATTCCTCGTGGCTGCCGAGCCCGGGAGTCCCGTGTGCTCCATCCCATCAGCGGCCGGGGATGCTGGGGGAATCCCTGGCTGCAGTTCCCTGGGCGGAGAGCGGTTTGCCAGCCCCGCGCTGGCTGTGGGACGGGAGGGCTGGCGTTGCCCCGGGCTGGCCGTGCTCCGTGTGTTCGCGGCTTCTCCACCAGCCCTCCCTGCGGCTGCAGCGTCCCTGGAAGTGTTCTGAGCGCTCGGGAACCTCGAGCGTGTGCCCTGGGGATGTAACACCTCCCACACCCTTCTGGGCTTTTCCCTGCCTTCGGGGCTCCCGGTAGCATCCCACTTCTCAAGCTGCTGCTGCTGCTGCTGCGCCGGGAGAGGGGAATTCAGTGCTGACTCAGCTCTCCGGCCCTTCTTTCCCCACGAGGCACACGAGCCGGTTCTCCCACTGCCTGTGCTTCTGGTGAACTTTACCTCCCCGACAGGGAAGCTTCCTGCCGGCTGCCAGGCGGGATGAAAGCCCTCCTCCCCCTGCAGCCCGGCTCTGGATGCGTGCCCAGCGCCCGGAGGCGGGAACAGCCACGGCTGACACTGGGAGCGCCCGCTTGGATCCCAGGAGCCCCAACTGCCTCTGACAACCCCCAAACCAGGATAGAGTGGATTTTCTCTGAGCTAGGGGTCTGGCTGTCTTTGGCTTGTGCCAGCATGGGGTGCAGCATCCCTCGTGTCCCTCTCTGCTGTCCCAGGCTGGGCACAACGTTTCTGTCAGTGGCATCCCCAGGTACAGGCAGGCTGGAGGTCAGCCCTGAAATTCAGTGGATGATTTACTGGAGCAAGGCTTTGTGTCCTCTAGGAACAGCTCTGGCACTGCTCTGTGGGCAGCGGGGTCAGCTGGGGGCCGGCTGGGGCAGCGGGGATGCCCAGCACTCCCAGAGCACGGCTGGGAACACTGGGAGCAGCTCTCCCAGTGCCCCAGGCTGCCTTCGTGCTGCTGCTTCCCCGTGGCGTGGGTGCTTCCCTGGGGACGGCGGGAACAAAGCTCCCCTTGGAGATCTGCAGAGCTGGGAACGTGGTTCCCATGTGAAATCCTGAACCGGCTATTTTAGGTCCCTGGAGACCGTCCAGTGTGGCCAAACCCAGCTGGAGGGCCTTTCACAGCGGGCACTCAGGGGTAGCTGTGCCCTTCCCATCCTCTCTCCACCAGCATCCCTGGGCACTCAGGGCTGGCCAGGACCCTCTGCTGAGCTGCAGGTGCATCCCCCCAGCTTGGAGCAGCCAGGCTGGGGGGCCCCAGAGGGTTCCCAGAGGGGCTGGGTGCCGGGGCAGCGTGGCCGGCGCCGGTCACCGCTGGCAGGGAGGTGCCCGTCTCACCCAGCTGACTTGGCCGGCTCCCAAAGGCAGGCTGCAGATCGGGTTTTAAAGGAATTCAGCTGGGTTGGTGTGGCCTTTTTTTTTTTTTTTTTCTTTTTTCCTTCTTTTCTTTTTTTTTCTTCTTCTTTTTCTCCCCCTTCCCTTGGTTCAATGTCCAAGGACTGCAGGGCCTGTTCTGCAAGCCTGCCTTTGTGGTGGCTCCTGGGGAATGTTTGCTCCCAAGGCTGTCCTGGCATAGAGATAACCTTTCTGTTTATCTGCCTGCCTTGCAAATTTGGGGGCTTAGCTACCCCAAGCTGGGCTGGCTTCTTGTCACTTGGATCTCTGGGATCCCTCAGGAAGGGCACGTAGCCATGAGGAATAGTGTGGGGATGCTGCCTCGGGTCTGGTCTGGAGAGCGTGGGGGAATCACAAGTTGGGCTATGAGTGACCCCAAGCATGGGCTGGGTCAGGTGCTGGGGCAATCCCCATTCCCAGGGGGGCAATGCCAGCTCCAGGACCTGTGCCAGGTCCCTGGGTAGGGGCGATCAGCTGGCCAGGCCACTCCAGTCTGGTGGTAGAAGCACCCAAGCATTGGAACAGACTGCCCCGGGAAGGGATGGAATCGCCATCCCTGGAAGTGTTTGAAAAATGTGTAGATGTGGCTCCTGGGGACATGGTTTAATGGTGGAACCACTAGTGGTTGGATCTGATGATCTTGGAGGTCTTTTCCAACTGTCACGCTTCCATGATGGTTACCTTCTCTCACACTGAATTTCTGTGCATCAGTTTGGGGCTGGGAGGAGCCCCCAAAGCAGCCCCAGCTCTCTGCTGTGCTGCTGCTGCTGAGGGTGCAGGCAGCACCTGGGAATTCAGGCTGCTTTCTCCTGCTGTTAAGGACAGGCTGGAGCTGCAGGTGGAGAGGCTCATTCCTGATAATTTCCATCCCCAGTGGGCCGTGGGTCCTGCTGGCTGGGATTTCTCACGAGCACAAAGTGCTGTGCAAAGTGATTTATTTACAGCCTGTGACACAACTGCTCTGCAGTCAGCTCTGGGGGGGTTGACAGGTGATCAGAGATTTCTTAGCATTATTTTAGGAATTTCTTCAAAGGACATGGGGGGATTGGCTGTGGGCAGCACCCAGCATCGTGGGCTTGGCTCTGGCAGGGTGAGCACCTCTCGGCTCTGACAGCCTCGTTTGACTGCCCAGGTTCCCAGCAGGGGCTGGGAGAACTGGGGAGGATGCTGTGCTCCAGAATCTTCTCAGGCTCCTCACCTCCTTATCAGCTCCCAGGACTGCTGTTTTTAAAACCTTATCTGGGCCGTGGGAGCTGCTGGGGAGGGGGAGCTGCCCCAGGCTGGAAGGAGCTGAGGCTGAAGGCGTCTCCATGCAGCACCTCTGGGCTCTGGTCCATCACCCCGGCAGGTGGATCCCATCCCTCCTGCTGTCCCAAGGAGGTTGCAACAGGGATGAAGTGGCTGTGCTTGGATGGTGCTTCAGGGCTGAAAATGAGGTTTCAAAAGGAACTGAGCATTCCTGCAGGGTGGCTGTGCTCCCTGGCAGGAGCTTGCTTCCATTGAAGCACACGACTTTTCCAAGCCCTAATCCTAATTTTTCCGTTGCTTCTCCGGCTCTTGTACCAGAACTTGGTCCATCCCTAAGCATCCATTCTCCCAGAGCTCTTGCCTTGATTTGAGGTTTCCATGTGGTGCCTGCTGGCCCAGCATGGTTGTGAGTGCCTGGGAGCTCCCTCCCCACTGCTGCGTGTCCCTGGAGGGATGGAGAGCTGAGCTGCTCCTGCCTGTGGCCGCTGGAGAACCCTGCCCATGCACTCCCATACTCTGGAGAACCAGGGGTTTTTTTTTGTTTTTTTTTTTTGCTCTGAAGAGCAACCTCTCAGTGACACTTCTCCCTATTTATTTTGGCCTGCAGCTGGGCTAACCTCTCCTTCTTCCAGTGTTTATGGCGACAAAACTTGGGTGCTGTTAAACAGCAGATCTGAGCCCTTGGAGAAAACATTTTTCAATCCTGCTTCAAGCGTCATCGCCTGGCTTAAAAAATCCCTGAGCAGGAAAAACTGTGCTGCTGGGAAACTGCCTTTGCTCTTGGAGGGGAGGGATGTCACCACTTCTTTATAAGGAGCAGGAACATGTGGAGCAGGGGGCCAGGACTCGTCCAAGGCTGCAGCCTCTGATAAAAAAGAGGGAGAGGGACTTTTTACATGAGCCTGGAGTGACAGGGCAAAGGTAAATGGCTTCACACTGACAGAGAGAAATAAATGCTGGATGGGATACTGGGAAGGAATTCTTCCCAGCGAGGCCCTGGCACAGGGTGCCCAGGGGAGCTGTGGCTGTCCCTGGATCCTTGGAAGTGTCCCAGGCTAGGTTGGATGATCTTGGAGCAGCCTGGGATAGTGGAAGGTGTCCCTGCCCATGGCGGGGGGTGGAACAAGGAGAGGTTTAGTGTCCCTTCCAACTCAGCCCATACTCTGTGACAGGGACACCTCATCTCTCCTGCACTGCTCTGGCCTGTCAGGACGGTTGGGGATGATACCCTAAGCCCTGGAACAGCAACCCCAGCAAGTGCTGGGATTTTTTTTTCCCAAACTCTTGATAGTTACCAAGAAAAGAATTATTTCTGGCATTTCAGTAGAGAGTTCAAAGTGCTGAAGGAGACATCTGGGATTAAGTATCAGTGTATATCAGCAGCCCAGAGGTTTGGGATTAATAAAACATTCTGAAGATTCTTCTGGTGTGTCTGATGACATTTGGGAAAGTGTTGGAGAGAAATCCTTTCCAAGAGCGTGCTGCATCTTTCTGACTGAGTGTGCAGCCTGGAGGCAATGTCTGGGATGTCAGGAAGAAATTCTTCCCTCTGAAGGTGTCGTGGCACTGGTACAGGCTGATGAGAGAAGCTGTGGCTGCCTCATTCCTGGAAATGTTCAAGGCCAGGTTGGACAGGGCTTGGAGCAGCCTGGGACAGTGCAAGGTGTCCCTGCCCATGGCAGGGGGTGGCACTGGATGGGCTTTAAGGTCCCTTTCCACCCAAATCACTCTGTGAGGTTCCCTGATGGATGGGCTCCAGCTCACCCCAGGTCCCAATCTCCTCCCTGCCAGCTGTGCTCTCCCTGGCTCTCCTGTCCTCCAGCCACATCCCTCAGCCTTTGGGCAGCAACATTTGAGGAGCAGCGGTGCTGCTGCCTTGGGGAGGACCTGCCCTCTCCTGCTGATGGGTGGCAGGTGGTGCAGGAGAGACCTGCAATGATTTCAGCTGGTGCTAATTCCCCTTAAATCCCTGGGACTGGGAACAAGTCCCTGACTTTGTGGGCAGAGGAAGGCACGTGGTAGCAGGGTGTGTGGCTTCTAGTGTTGGCCTTGGTCAGCCTGGGGGGCTCCTTGCCAAAGATAGCATCGAAGCACAAGGAGCTGAAGAGGGTCAGGAAATGGTTTGGAAATTTGTACAGCTAACAGGGGCTCTGGCACTGCCTGAATGTGGATTGGGAGCTACTGGGAGAGACAGAGGGAGAGCTGGAGCAGGCTCGAGGTCAAAAAGCCTCCAGGTGTGAGTGTGGTTAATCAGCCCTCTGGGGGGGAAGGGGTGGTTCCCACCGGCCAAAGGTGGGTGGCTTTGACCTCCTAAGGAGTGCTGGGATGGAGCAGGACACTGACAGCCCCTGGGCTGTGGCCTGGGGCTCCTCAGGGCCAAGGCTCCAGAGGCTTGCTCTGCTCGTGGTTCTGACCAGCAGTGGCCCCAGCACTGGGGCTTCCTCAGCAAGGAACATCTGGTCAGGAACATCCTGTGTCTTTAAAAGGTTGCTTTTGTGGAATTTTTATTGCCTTTTTTTTTTTTCTTTTTTTTTTTTTTTTTTTTTTTTTTTGGCATCGCTTCCCACCCCTTTTCTAAGATGGAAATTGGTCGTTAGTGGATTTTATTGCAGTTTTATTTTATTCCCAAGCTCAGCCTGCTGGTTTCCTCCTCCCCTGGGGACTGCAGGATCTGGCTATTCCCCTGACCCTGTCCCCAGGTTGTGGGAGGCTGCTCAAACAGCCCAGGGTGGGAATAGCAGCTGGGACACCTGGAGCCCAGCATCACCATCCCCATGCTCTTCCTGCTGTCGTCACTGGCATAAATCTCCAACAGCCCAATGCTCCTTGATGCTATCTCTGAGCTTAGAATTCTTAAGTTAGCCACCTGCCTTCCCTCTGGGAAACACACCAATCAAACCAATTTATTCTTTTCCACCCTCCTCGTTAGTCTGTCGCTTAATTGAGTTGGAGATTGTTGACTTTTGGATAACAGCAACTTTTTGGTAACCTCCAGATAAACTTGTGGTGCTCACTTGTGGCTCGGTGGGAAGGCATCTGTATGGCTTAGTCCTTCCCATGGGGTCCCAAAATACTTTCCAGAGGGGCCAGGACCCTCATCCTGGGTGCCCAGGACGTGTGGGTGACATGGAGCCCCTGGACACCTCGTGTGACCCTGTCAGTGATGCTGGGTTCCAAAAGTGGAGAAGTGCTCTGTCCTGCTGAGAGCTGGGGCTCAGGGGGGCACTGATGGGTGGGAGTGGATGGAGTAGAAACCTGCAATGATTCCAGGTGGCACTGAGTCCCCTTGGATATCAGGGAGTGAGAGAAAGTCCCAGCCTCTGGCACTGGGGATGGAGGGAGGCGTGTGGCAGCAGCAGGCCTGTGATTTTTGGCTTTTACTGTAGAGTCTTTGAATGGTTTGGCTTGGAAGGGACTCAAAGCCCATTTGTTCCAGCCCCTGCCACGGGCAGGGACACCTCCCACTGTCCCAGGTAGCTCAGACTTCCAGGATTGGATTAACCAATCTGCAGCTGCTCTGGGCACATCTCTTTGCTGGGGAGATGGTGGGGGCTGTGTGGGGCTCCTGGCATCCCCCCTGCCTCTCTGTGGTACTCAGTGGGCTCTTGGTCAGAGTCCAATCCCAGCAGGGTTCTCCCAGTGCTGGGCTGGATGGAGGTAGCAGTTCCCTCCCAGCTAGGATGCCATGGGGTGCTGAGCCTGGCTCCCTCTGGATGGGATGGGATGGGATGGGATGGGATGGGAATCCTCACCCATCCTTCAAGGCCGGGCTGCCAGCCCCTGGCTGATGCTGCTCTTCCCCACCCCTCTCCTTGGGCTCAGCCGAAAGAGTTAAGGAAGGCACCGGAGAGGGGCCCCGGAGGCAACCGCTGGGGGCAATAATCTCCCTTCGGCTCTTTTTTTCTTTTCCCCTGCTAATTGCGGAGTTGACATCGTCCCCTCTGGTGAAAGGCTCTTTTGTCAGCCGAGTTGCTGGGCAGAGCCCGGGCTTGGCAGCAGGTTGGGAGCCCCGGGCCCGGCTCCTGCACATCCCTCTGGGCAGCAGGTGACTCTTTCAGCGACAGCCACCTCCCTCCCTCCTTGGCTCCCATCTGAAACGAACCCAAACGCCTCAACAGCGACCGAACCCCCTCCTTTTAGCCAACGGGGGCTTGATTTTCGGCCGGTTCCACCTCGGCAGCAGCGGGAAAGGTCAGCCCGTCTAGACTCTAATCCGACAAGTGTTGTATTTCTTCGCCCCTGGGTGTCCTAGCAACGGGATTAACCCGCGGTGCGGGGCGGACAGCGGCGGCATCGCGCTCCATCCCGGCCCGCTGCTCCGGATGTGCGGCTCCGCATGGCCGGGCAGCCCCCGGGCTGGACTGGGCTGGGCCGGGCCGGGCTGGGCTGGGCCGGGCCGGGCTGGGCTGGGCTGGGCTGGGCCGGGCTGAGCTGGGCTGGGCTGAGCTCCAGCCCCGCTCCCTGCGCCTGCCCCGGCCTCCGCCGGCAGCTCCTGCTGCCAAACACCAGCCCAGCGGCGGGGGAATTGAGGATGCTGCTGGTACTGGCGGGTGTTTGATCCACCCCAGGGATGGGCTCAGCCGCTGCTGGAGAGCTTTTGCCCCGAGAAGGACAGCAGGCCTTGGTTTGGGGAGCACGCTGGGGTGGGGTGCTGCACTCCAGCACCGTGGGACAGCCTGTGTGGCTGGAAATCTGCCTCTCACAGTGGGAATGGGCATCCCAGCGCATCACCCCGGTGCTCTGATCTCCCTCCCAGAACATCCCTTGCCTCGCAGTGCCCTGGTCTCCCACTCCATGCCCTGTATCCCAGCCCCTGGCTCTCCCGGGACATCCCTCCCTCCTTTCCATCTGTGCAGGGGTGGCTGTTAACCCCTGACATCCCTCTGGCCACCGGGTCAGCCTCGGTGGCAGCAACACCAGTAAAAACACATCTGTTTGGGTCGGGAGCAAAAACATTCCCCATGTCCTTAATTCAGCTCTTTCACCTTTTTACCTGGCTGCTGCTGCTGCTGCTGCTGCTGCTGCTGCTGCTGCTGCTCAATCTCCTGGTGGCTCCCCTTTGCCTCCAGGTGTTTCTGGTGGAGCCTCCCTGCCCGTGTGCAGCCGGTGCCAGAGCTCAGCACCCAAGCATCCCATGGGTTCCCAAAAATTTGCATTTTGACCGTGGGTTCCCAGAGGGTGCCGTGCGCCAGGAGCCCCCCACATCCCTGGCACAGCTGCCTGATAACACTGATTTCAATCTTTGTCAGCCTTTCCTCTGCTTTCTGGGCACTCTCCTGCCCTCTTTCCTCGGGGAGTGCCCAGCCAGGGTTTCTCTCACAAGCCGTGCAAGCTTTGCTCTTCCCCCCATCACGCTGAGCTCTGATGGGTGGGATGCAAAGGAGCCAAAGGGGGTTTGAAGGGCTTTAATTTTTAATTTTTTTTTTTTGGGTGGGGGGGCGGGGGGTTTAATCCTTGCTGCCACGATGGAGAAGAGCCAGGAGCTGGCTCCCAGCTCAGCCCCAGGAGCTGCTGCAGGCTCCAGCATCCTCCAAAGCAGGGTGCTGGTGGCAGGGCAGGGCTCTCTCCCAGCTGCTGGAGCCTCAGCTGCTCCTGCAAGAGGCCACAGGCTCTAATGAGGAGCTGGTGAGGCTGCAGGCCTGGGAGAAGGGGGAGCTCATTCCCTCAAATCCCAGCTGGGTGCTCTGCAGACAGGCTGCAGCTCGCCCGGAGTCCCGGAGCGCAGCTCCTGCCTACATGGGATTTATTTTTTTATTTATTTTTTTTTTCCCCCTGCAGCTGGAGCGGGTTAAGTGGGGTTTTAGAAGCGTTTTCTTTTCTCCTGGGTGCTTAAAACAACAATAAATGAAATCCCAGCCCGGCGTGTGACGCTGCGAGGAGAGGGAGATGTTGCTCTGCTGATTTATGGGGATTTTTGGTGTGGTTTTTTTTTTTTTTTTTTTAACTTTACAGGTCACTGCTAGCATTTGTGGAATTGGCTTTGCTGCAGGAAAAACTGGTTTCCAGCTCTCCCGTTAGGAAGAAACTTCTGCCATCGTGTAACTGAAATGCAGGGGAAAATAAAATAGCAATAAAAACGTAGATGTCAGAGGAGCTGGTGCTCATAGTCCTTTGGAGGCTCTGGGTGTCCTCTGCCTTGTTCTGACCTTGGCTATGCTGCTTGCATCCTGTGGCAAGGAAAAAAAAAAAAAAAAAAAAAGGCTCTTTTTGCACTTTTTCTGGGCTTTCTGGCTCCTGCAGCAGCCTGCAAAAGCAGAAAAAAAAAATCTACATTTTGACCATGGGAATGTTTTAATCCATCCTGAGGCAGTTTCCAGAGCTTTTTTATCACCTTATCTGAGCTGGGGCTGGCACCAGGATGAACTCCTGTTAGGCAGGGAATGTTGGGACTCTGACTCCTCCATCCCATAAATGAAAAATGATGGATTTGACTCACCCCCATCCTCTTGCAGTAGGACAGCATCAGACTGCAGGATCTCATCCTGGGGCTTCCAGCTCCCCAGAACTTTTGATTAGGGAAGGGAAACTCTGCTTCCGTAGGATTATTTTGGGGGGTGGTGGGTTGTGTTCCTTTTTTACTTTGGTTTGGTTTGCTTTTTTGTGTTGTTTTTGTGTGTGTGTGTTTTGTTTGTTTTGTTTTGTTTCCAGAAAGGATTCACTCCTTAGACTTGGATGTTTGGGAGGTGAACATTTTTTTCATTTGGGATGGAGATGGGGGAAAAGACCCCCCCACCCCCACCCCCCGATTTTTGGGGCACTCGAACCAAAAGCGTGGCCATCAGGAACAAAACCATCCCAAAGCCCAGAATCTCAGGTTTGGGTTGGATGGGGCATTAAAGCCCAGCCAGTGCCACCCCCTGCCATGGCAGGGACACCTCCCACTGTCCCAGGCTGCTCCAAGTCCCAATGTCCAACCTGGCCTTGGGCACTGCCAGGGATCCAGGGGCAGCCACAGCTGCTCTGGGCACCCTGTGCCAGGGCCTGCCCACCCTCACAGGGAACAATTCCTGCCCAAGATCCCACCCAGCCCTGCCCTCTGGCACTGGGAGCCATTCCCTGTGTCCTGTCCCTCCATCCCTTGTCCCCAGTCCCTCTCCAGCTCTCCTGGAGCCCCTTAAGGCCCTGCCAGGGGCTCTGGGGTCTCCTTCTCCAGCAATGCTCCAACCCCACCTGGGCACGGTGTAGGTGAGCCTGCTTCAGCGGGGTTTGGGTTTGCCGAGCTCCAGAGGTGCCTTCCCAGCCCCAGCCCTCCGGGAGCCCGGGAATGACGTCCCCACCAGGCTGCCCAGCCTTCCCAGCCCGCCCCCCCTTTGAACCCTCTGGTATGTGAATTTTTGCTGGTGTCAGAGGGTCGGCGGCTGCAAAATCCCTCCCGGTTAAGGGGTGGGAATACCAGTGTGTGCAGCTTGGGATAATTACCAGTTGTCAGCAAAACAATAGTGGCATTGTAGGGCAGGAGCAAAGGGAAAGGGCCCCTGTCTTGAGCGTAATGTTACTTTTCTATTTACGTTGCCATAGTCTTTGCTGAGAAATGGCCCTATTCTCTCTAATCCTCCCCTTCAGGCATGCCTGCTGGGCTTTTTTTGTGTGGTTTGGGTTTTTTTTTTTTAACCCCTTGTCATCCCAGGAAACAGCTTGTGGGTCCCCATCTCGGTGGCGGGCGCGGTGCTGCAGGGATGCCCTTGGCCCGTGGCACTGTGCCCGTGGGCTGGGCAGCTTTGCTTTGGGATGCTGAAACCCGGCTGTGGCATCATCCCTGTGCTCAGGAGGGGCCAAACCTGATCTGGAATCTTCATCTTCACGCAAGCAGGGACACAATTTACACCCCTCCTTGTTCTTGGCACCTGCCCTGTTACAGGTGGTGAACCTCAGCGCACTAAAGCTGTTTATTGACGTCGTGTTTTGCTTTAAAACCAAGTGACTCGTATGAAAAGGGAATAATTGGTCAAATACTGGCTCTGGTTATCGGTTGGAAAGGGATGATGAGGTTCTGGCCTCCTCCAGCTCCTGCTGGCTCTCCCCAGCACTTGCACGGAGCATCAAAGGATCACCCACCTGCCTGACCCTTTTACTATCCATCTCCGAGGCTGTTTGGACTTCCTCAAAAGATCTAAATCTTCCTGCTTAAGTGCTTGTGGGGACATGGCAGGGAGAGGGGGATTTCAGCCTTGGCTGAGGTCGGGTTGTCATCGCTCCGCTCGGTCCCAAGGCTGATGGATGTCTCGCTGTGGCGCTGGGGTGTGCGCAGCCAGGGTGGGGTTCAAGGCCCAGGTGACGCTTTCCCCGTTCCAGTGGCCCCTCATCCAGGCTGTTCACGACCCCAGAGGGGCCCTGCTGGGCGCCCCTCCCCGTCCAGGCCCCAGTTTGGGGGCCCACGAGGAGCGCGGTGCCCCGCAGACAGCGCGGGAGGGGACGCGATGGGATGTGACAGCAAAGCACCACGGCCAAGGTCGGCTGCCTGCTGCAGAGGAAGCTTTGGAAGGAGCCAAAACTTTGGAAATGCTGCCAAAGTCAGCGGCACAGGCCGACTATTGTCTGAGGAGTGCAGAGGGGTGGAAGGACCCCGGAGCGGACGCGGAGTCTTATTACGAGCACAGCCAGGGGCTTCCAAGGCAAACAAAGTCCCCTGCGCTGCAGGAGGGCAGCGCTGACAGGAGCCAGGCTGGTTGGAGGAGCTGGAGGTTGCAGCTGAAATCCCCAAACAAACCCCCTCCCCGCTCCTGGATCCCCTTTCCCCTGTCCATTCCCTAAGAGAACAGCGTTCCTGGCCACCTGGCCCCGCAGCAAGCGCACCAGCTTGGGTTCCGCTTGCTGCACGCTGCTCTGAGGCTGAGGTTAATGACCTGCAGGCTGCTTCTCCTCCCTGAAAACGTCTGGCAAGGCTCTCCACGAGCTGTGGCAGCCGCCTCCTGCAGCAGCACGGAGCAGCTGGCACCCAGCACCCCTGGCTGGGATGGATGCTGTGCCGTGGGCTGGAGGCTGTGATGCTCCGTCGGGGCTTCAGGTACGGCATCTCTTGGTAGCTCTTCTGCTTGGTCAGTTGGGATTTTTTTAAGCTGTGTCGGTATTTTCTTCGCCTCTGAAGTCCTGGAAAACAGCTGGGAATAGGCAACTTCCAGTTTTTGTCGTGCAGGCTTCAGAGTCGGTGCCGGGTTGCCTGCCAGCCGTGCTTCGTGGCTCCGTCGCTTTGGAGGGTTAAAATCCTGGCATGGTTGCTCGACATCGTTGGCTTGGAAAGTTTTGTTTGAGCTCTGGGGACATGTACCCCGCCTGGCTGCCTTGTCCTCCTCTGATTTTCCGCTTGGGATGGCATCGAGTCTGATCATAAACCCTCCAACCCGTCCCTCATCTCCCCTCATCCTGCTACACAGCATCTGTCCACAGCGCTGGCCGGCGTGCATTGATCTCCCTGAATTCCCAGGGAAAGAAGTGCCTGGGGATGGGAATGGGAATGCACCTCCTCCCTGTCCCTCAGGGAGACAGCAACCAACCCCCCTCCACCGACTGCCTGTCCCACGGGTGGGCACGGTGCTGCTGGAGCCCCTCCGTGCCCAGGCAGGAATGCCAGGACCTCGATTGAAATCTGGGGCTTCCCGGGCTGAGCCAGAACCTTGGTGGTGGGGGGTGAGGAGCGGAGTCTTCCCCTGTCCAGGGAGCGATTAGTCGGCAAGGTGATTTATTAACGAGGAGGAGGATGATCCAGGGGGTCGAATTCCTTCCCTCGCCTTGCCTTCCCTGCCTTATCTGCGGGCTGTCGGCTGGCCCCGGGGGAGGTGAGTGATTGGAAGCAGAGATACGGCTCCGGTGGAGGCAGGCTGAGGGGGGACTGGGGGCTACAGCTGACCCCGAGCTCACCTTGTGTTTCGTACACCTCCCTTGGGTTCGGCTGTGCCCAAATATTGATGGTCCCTCTCCACCATCCACTCTCCCCAGGAAACCTCATGGGGTGGCCAGAATCACTCCAGGCCCGATTCTCTGCTGCCTTGTCCGTGCGGGTGGGGCAGAGGGGGACACCAGCAGCTCTGGGCTGTGCCTTCTCCAGCCCCGCTCAGGTCAGGAGCAGGAGGAGGATGCAGGGGTTTGGGTACGGCTGCCCTCCTTCCCCTGCCGGGGCTATTCCATGGCTCCCCCAGGCAGTGTGACATTTTCACGGTTTATCTTATCGAGGAGTTTGCCGGGAGGATGTTTCTGGCTCTCCATGAGTAAATGTTTAGGAACGCTGCGGTCTCAGGGGGCTCCCTGGTGTCGCACAGCCAGAGGCAGGGGGGGAAGCACTGTCCCGGAGGCAGAGCCTGGCAGAGTGGCACCTGTGTCATTTTGGGGGGCTGTGCTGGCTGCTGTCACTCCTGTGCATCCTTGTCTCCAGCCTGCCCTCCCCCTGGCTGTGTGCCCACCCACGGGCTGCGTGCCCTGCCTCTCTCCAGGGACTGTCCCGGCGGGGGGAGATCAGCGCCTCGGGATGTGGCAACATCCTCAGCTCTCCAGGAGGGCCTTTCAACTGCTGTTTGGAGACTTTTAGATGGGGATTAGAATCCCAAATGGCAATAGGATTTATAGATACCATCTGCTGCTGACAGTCCCTGATTTTTTCTGCTCAGTCCGAGAGTGCTCCCGCCTCTGGCTCTCTGGCTGTGCTGATGTCAGAGTTCCCTTCCCTTCCCTTCCCTTCCCTTCCCTTCCCTTCCCTTCCCTTCCCTTCCCTTCCCTTCCCTTCCCTTCCCTTCCCTTCCCTTCCCTTCCCTTCCCTTCCCTCCCCTTCCCTCCCCTTCCCTCCCCTTCCCGGAGCTCTCCAGGCGGGGTCCAGCCGAGTGGGGTCTCCTGAGGAAGCGTCGGCGCTCTGCTCAGCCTGCGGCTCCCTCTGCTGTCCGTCCATCCCTCTGCCTGTCCGTCCATCTGCCCGGCTCTTGCTGCGGAATCCTCGGGCTGTGCAGGAGGAATTGCTGAGCTGGGCTGGGGCAGGCTCCCTGTCCTCTCCCAAAATCCTGCAGGGAGGGCAACCCCGGAGAGAAACATCGGTGTGCTTTGCCCAGGGATGAAAGGCAGCATGCTGAAGGACAGGCTCTTTTTCCCTACTTTTTATCTATTTTTCACTCTTTTCTCCCCTTTCCCCTGCCTCTTTTCCCCCTCATTTTCTCTTTTCAGTTTCCTTTCTTCTCCTTTTTTCCTCTTTTTGTCCTTTTTTCTTCCATCTCTTTTTCCCTTTCTCTTCCCCTCCCCTTCTCCCTCTTGCCTTGTCACCTCTGTTTTTCTTCTTCTCTCCTCCCTCTTCTCTTTTTTCTGTTCTTTTCTTTGTTCTTCCCCCCCCCTCTTTTTTCCTTTCTTTTGTCCCTTCTCCCCTCTTTGCTCTCTCCTTCTCTCTCCTTTCCTACTCTCATTTTCCATTTCTTCCACTTCCCCCCCACTTTCCTCCACTTCCCAATCTTTCCTTGGCTTCCCCAATCTTTTTTCTCTTTTCTCCTTTCCCTCCTCTCTCATTTTCCCCTCCTCTTCTTCTCACTCTCTTTCCCCCCATCCTCTTCCCCCAATCTCATTTCTTCCCTTCTCCACTCTCTTCCCTCACCTCTATTTTTTTTTTTCCTCTCTTTTCCCTTTTTTCCCCCCCTTTTCTCCCCACCTCTTTATTCTTCTGGCCCAGGACTGAGCCCTCAGTGCCTTCTTAGGGCAGCCCAATCCCCCTTTTCCTGAGGAACCCTGCCAGACAGTTTTGGGAAGATGCAGCCAGCCTCTCTGGGAGGGAACTGGGGCCAGAGGGCGAGGTTATGGCAAGCTGGCAGCAGCATCTCACCGACTGTGCAGAGTGCTTTTTGGGAGCCTTTAGGCTGGAGGAGGCTGAAACAAGGGGGTTTCCCTGCTCTGCCAGCAAGCCAGCTGCCATGGCTTCTCCCTGGGGGAATTCTTCCCCAGAATATTTCACCAGCTGCCGCCTTCCCAGTCAGTGGCAGAGCTTGTTGCACTGGGCCAAGATGCTCCAGTGCCACCTGTGCCACACCTAACTTGGAAATCCCCTTTTTTGGGGTGGGATTTGGAAGGAGCCCTGGCTGCCAGCAAGGATGTGTGCAGTGAAACGAGGATCATTGCCTTCACGAGGGTGTCCCACGGGACTGCTGCTGCTGCACTCCGCTGCCATGAGCTGCCTAATCCCAGCAGAAGGGAGAAGCGGGAATTTCTCTGGCTGGCCGTCCTGTCTGCACACGCTCGGGGTCCCCCAGCAGGGTGCTGCTGCCCAAATGCTCCTGGCAAACACCAGGCAGCTCATGGGGGGCATGTGATGCTCCCCACCCTGGGAGCTGCATGGCTCAGGGGCTGCGGGAACACCAAGGTTTTCTGTCCTGCCAGTGGGAATGGAAGCAGCAGTCACTGAGCTGGGCTGTGCTGCTGTCAGAGTTTCCTTTCCTTTCCTTTCCTTTCCTTTCCTTTCCTTTCCTTTCCTTTCCTTTCCTTTCCTTTCCTTTCCTTTCCTTTCCTTTCCTTTCCTTTCCTTTCCTTTCCTTTCCTTTCCTTTCCTTTCCTTTCCTTTCCTTTCCTTTCCTTTCCTTTCCTTTCCTTTCCTTTCCTTTCCTTTCCTTTCCTTTCCTTTCCTTTCCTTTCCTTTCCTTTCCTTTCCTTCCTTCCAGCATGAATTTAAAAAATAAGGTTTTTGGAAAAGGATATTTTATCAACAAACCTTTCAGTTTAGTGCTTGACAGGCACCTTCCTTCCTCCCTTTCCCTTTCCCTTTCCCTTTCCCTTTCCCTTTCCCTTTCCCTTTCCCTTTTCCCTTTTCCCTTTTCCCTTTTCCTTTTCCCTTTTCCCTTTCCCTTTCCCTTTTCCCTTTCCCTTTCCCTTTCCCTTTCCCTTTCCCTTTCCCTTTCCCTTTCCCTTTCCCTTTCCCTTTCCCTTTCCCTTTCCCTTTTCCCTTTCCCTTTTCCCTTTTCCCTTTTCCCTTTTCCCTTTTCCCTTTTCCCTTTTCCCTTTTCCCTTTTCCCTTTCCCTTTCCCTTTCGCTTTCCTTTTCCCTTTCCCTTCCCCTTCCTTTCCCTCCCTCCCCTCTGGGATGTGCCAAGGAGTCCTGGTGCCACCGCACCCTGGCCCCAGGGCAGCCGAGCCCGCCAGGACAAGCCAGAGAGAGCTGGCACACACCTGGCTCCTTCCCCAGGCTGCTGGCAGTGCGGGAGCTCCGGGAGGGGCCCTATGGAAGCTCTGCCATCCCCTGTCCCCTGCGGGGCTGGTGGGGGCTGTTCCACATCGGTCACGGGCTGGGAGGAGAGCTGCTGGCAGCAGCAGCAGGCAGCTCCCACTTGCCAGGGGAAAACTCGCCCGTTCCACTCCCAAAGTAGCGTGGGAAGGGGGGCATGAAGCGAAATGGACATCTGAGCATTGGTCTCGGTGATTTTCCTGGGTGGTTTTGGGCTGGAGCATCAGCGGCGGCGTGTGGAGGTCTCCACTCTGTAGGATCGTGGCACGCTGCGACTTTCCTGGTCACACAGCCAAGGGACGCCAAAATTATCACCTCCCCGTCGAAACCCTGTCTTCAGGGACACTTCTGGAGGCGTGGAGGTGACTTGCCTGGGGTCACCATGGCAGTGCAGGCCCTGGGGATGCTCCATCTCTGCTTGGCCAGCCCTAGGAATGAGGGCCACCGTCCCCAGGGCTGGATAAGTGGATTTGGGGGTAACGTTTTTAAGCCAAGCCAAAGAACAATTGAAATTTTTGGGGGTGTGGGAGAGTGCCAGCCTTGCCCAGGGGAGATTTTCACCCTGGGCTCCAGGAAAACTTGTGATTGGGAAACTTGTGATTGCTCAGACCCGGCTTCGAGGCGTTGCTGGCGCATGATGCTTGGGGGGAGCAGGAAAGCTGCAGTGCCCCCCTGGCCATCCTGCAACAGCCCTGTAACCCAGCTGGGGAAGCAGCTTTAAACACTTGGCTTTGGGGACTCGTTGTGTTTCCTGGTGGAAATATTGGAAATGTTTCCTGGGATTTGTTTCCCTCCTCGTTCAGTTTTGCTCTGAGATTTTCACCTTTTCCCGAGGCTTGCAGTGGGCTGTCCCACCAAAGCTGAAGACCGTGTGCCATGCACGACCCCACCACGGACAGCTCTGGATGCTGGTGATTTAACCGGAGCCACCGAGCAGGGAGAGAGGATTTAGGATTTTTTCTGGGCAGGAAGGAGTTAAACAGCCGGCGGCAGCAGCTGCTGGGACAGGCAGTAGGGTGCGTCTGAAGGCTGGCTTGGCTCCCGGAGGTTTTGGGGGGCTCAGGTGGGTCCCCTGGCAGGCGCAGGGGTCCCGAGGGGCCGTGCCGGCAGCGGGAGGCTGGCGCTGGGGAGAGGAGGGCTTGGCACGGCCGGCCACTCCTCCCCCTGCTCCGCTCCGGTTTGAAGGGTCGAGCGCCGGAGCCTGGGAGGAGAGAGCGATGTGAGCGCTCCGAGAGTGCCGCTGCCCTCCTCGCCTTCCCGCAGCCTCCCCGCTCCGCTCTCGGCAGCAACAACGCGGCTCCTTTCTCCCTTTCCAATGGCCCCACCTCGCCTGGGGTTTCTCCTCCTCCTCCTGGCTTGCTGCTTCTCCTGCTCTGAAACACAGCTCCTGGACGGGGTTTGGGACGGCAGGAAGAGCGCTGGAAGCCCAGCAGCACCCGGCGAGGGAATCCTGGCGTCGGAGCCGCCAACCTCAGAGGCAGCCCCGGCTCCCAGCGCGTCCCCGGGGACGTGGGGTGGCGAGGTGGCCGGGAATGTCACCAGCCCAGATCCTGCTAGAGCAGCACCTCTGGGTGAGGGAACCGCAGGAAAAACCACGGAGCAGTGGGACAGGAATGCCACGGGGCTGCTGGAGGGCAGGGCATGGCCGAGCATCGCTCCTCCCCACGGCGACTCACCTGCCCCGGGACAGCAGGCGGCCAGCAGCTCCACCGACCACCCCCAGCCCCGGGGGACAGCCACCCACAAGGACCCCCAGCTCCTGGGGTCGGGGAATACTGAGGACCCTCAGCTCCTGGGGACAGGGAGCACTGAGCACCTGCAGTTCCTGAGGATGAGGACCACCAAAAACCCCCAGTTCCTGGGGTCAGTGACCTCCAAGGATACACAGCTCCTGGGGTCAGGGACTGCTGAGGACCTGCAGCTGCTGGGGTCAGGGACCACTGAGAACCCACAGGTCCTGAGGACGGGGACCACTGAGGACCCCCAGCTGCTGGGGTCAGGGACTACTGAGGACCTACAGCTGCTGGGGTCAGGGACCACTGAGGACCCACAGCTCCTGAGGATGGGGACCACTGAGGACCCCCAGCTGCTGGGGTCAGGGACTGCTGAGGACCCACAGCTCCTGAGGATGGGGACCACTGAGGACCCCCAGCTGCTGGGGTCAGGGACTGCTGAGGACCCACAGCTCCTGAGGATGGGGACCACTGAGGACCCCCAGCTGCTGGGGTCAGGGACTGCTGAGGACCCACAGCTCCTGAGGATGGGGACCACTGAGGACCCACAGCTGCTGGAGTCAGGGACTACTGAGGACCCCCAGCTGCTGGGGTCAGGGACTGCTGAGGACCCCCAGCTGCTGGGGTCAGGGACTGCTGAGGACCTGCAACGGCTGAGGTTGGGCACCACTGAGGACCCACAACTCCTGAGGACATGGACCACAGAAGACCCACAGCTCCCAGGCATGGGGACCACTGAGAATCTGCAGCTCCTGGCGATGAGGAACACCGAGGACACACAGCTCCTGAGGACAGTGACCCCTGAGGACCCAGAACTCCTGGGGAGCACTGAGAACCCACAGCTCCTGTGGACAGTGACCCCTGAGGACCCAGAGCTCCTGGGGAGCACTGAGAACCCAGAGCTGCTGTGGACAGTGACCCCTGAGGACCCAGAGCTCCTGGGGAGCACTGAGAACCCACAGCTCCTGAGGACAGTGACCACCAAGAACCCAGAGTTCCTGGGGACAGAAGCTCCTACAGCAATGGAGACACAGGTGTCCTTGCAGAGGCCAGCGGGTGCCCAGCCAGGTAGAGCCCCTTTTCCTTTCCCACCAGGTGACAGGAGCCCCGAGCAGGCGGTACCGTTCCAGAACCCCTCGGCACCACCTCCCCATCACCTCCACGGAGCACCACCGAACCCACGGCACGGCACCAGCCACCCGGGGCTGGCTCTGGCCAGCAGGAAGGGGAACCAGAGCCCGCCTTGGCCTGACCAGAGGGTGGATGAGGGTGTGGATCCTCCTGCTGCCGATCACTCCGTCCCTCTGGAGTTCAATTTGTTAGCTGCTACCCTGCGGCTCTACGGGAGCAGCGGCGGGGCCTCTTTCTTTCCAGGACTGACGCCGGCGGCCGGCCGCTGCCAGCCCATCCCCAGCCGCCTGCCCTTCTGCAGCCTGCTGGGCACCAGCCACGTCCGATTGCCAAACTACCTCCGGCACGGCGGCGAGGAGGAAATTCGGGCGGCTTTGCATGAGTGGGAGGGGCTGCTTGAGTCGCGGTGCCATCGCTACCTGGAGTGGTTCCTCTGCTTGCTGCTGCTCCCCGGCTGTAGCCCCGCGGTGCCCATAACCCCCCCGCCGTGCCAGGGCTTCTGCGAGGCCGTCAGGGACCTGTGCTGGACTCACTTGGCCGGCGGGCGCCTGCCTCTGCCTTGCCATGCTCTCCCTGAGGAGGATGACGGGGTTTCTTGTGTCTTTGTTAATGCTTCTGCAGGTAACGTGCCTGGGTGGCATCCCCGTGTTGTGGCTCCCTTGCCCAGGCTCCCCCGGGCGCTGGGGGATGCTTCTGCCTTGTGGCCCTTGTGGGACGCTGCCCAATCCAGAATTGCTTCCCACCCAGCCTTGGCTTTTCCAAACAGAACTAGCAGGGTTTGGCTCCCCACCCAAGGCGCAGCATTGCTCCTGGTGAACCACAGTGGCCAGCACGGGGGATGCTCCCCTCCCCAAGCTCATCGTGCTGGCGTTCAGGGCCAGTTTCCAGGTGCCACAGGGCTTTGGAATGCCCATCCTGGCTGGGATCAGAGCACTCGGAGAGCTGGCAGCTCCCCACAGGAACAGGGCAAGGACCCCAGGACCACGCAGCCACAGCACCGTGGTGGCGAGCGGGTTTCAAGGTGACCCTCAGCCCTGCCCGCACGCTCCCCTCTCCCGGAGCAGCCCTTTGGGGTTAATGATTCACCCGATGGCGGCTAATGTTTGATCCTCACCGCCTGGAAAAGTGGGAGAGGTTGCTTCACCCCCAGCTTCATCCTTCCGTGCCTGTGACCTTCCAGGGACCCAGACAGACGGGGCAGGGGGGTGAGAGACGGCAGCGGGGGGTGGGGGGTGACTCGCTCTCGGAGAAATGCAGTTGGGATGAAAGCTGGAGCTCCCCCCGGCCCCGCCCCGCCTGCTAAAGCCTCTGAATGAGGCTGTGTTCCCGTGCCGACCCATCCCTCCCTCGGGGGATGGCCGGGAGATGCCAAGGAGGAATGCTGAGACTGGGGGCTGGCAAGCCAGGGTCGCACGGAGTCCCCTCGGCCTCAAAGAAGCTCTGTTCCTAGGGGGATGCACTGGGAGCATGGGGATGCTTGCAGAGGAGGTGCATTCCCTTCTGGGACTGCACGGTGGTTGTTTGGATGGGCAGTGTCGGGAATGAGTGGGGGATGTGGGGGCTGTGGTGCCCCCCATGGAGTGACTCGATGTGCTGCTGTGTGCTGGGGGTGCCCTGAGCCCCATGCTGGCAGCCAGGAAGGTCATGGCAGGCTGGGAAGGTGGCTTGGAGCATCCTGGGGACACTTCCAATGGCAGAATCACTGCGTCCAGAGACATCCCCCATGGGATCCAGCCATCCCGTGCCGGCACCACACCCACTGCGGCCCCCACCGCCTCTCCCTGTTCTGTGGTGGGTGCTGCAGTCATTGGGCTCTGGATACCCTTTGGCAAAAGCAGGCATGGCCTGAAAGCTCTGGGGATGAGAAGGGGCACTCGCTTGGCTTTTGTAGGGGAACAGACATTTGAAGGGCTCTCCCCTTGCCCCTCTGCTCCCCAGTCCCCATCCAGCCTCTGTCACGCAGGAAAAAAAGTCCATTTGCTTTGGGAAGTGCCAGCACCCAGCTCCCACCCCGGCCTGGGGGCGAGTGGCATGTTTGAGGAGGAGGGAGACTCCCAGAGCCAGCTCCAAGGGGAGAAGGGTTGCAAATTGCCCTGCTAACAAAAGCCTCTTTCAGCGTGTCCCCGTCATCCTGGGCCCTGGGGGGCACACAATGACTTCTCTGCAGGAATTGCAGCACTGGCTCTTACACCCCTGTGGACCCCCCTGGAGGAAGCTCTGGTTTCCTTTTTCCTTAAAGCTGCTGTGGCTTTGGCTTCCTCCAACCCCAGATAAACACAATCCCTGCATCCTGGCATTTGCAGCTGGAAAAAGCTTGTGAGGTGCTGAGCACGGGATGACTCAGGGGTGGGTGACAGGCTGGGACTCTGGGGGAACCCCACTCACTCACCCCATCAGTTTTGGTCTAGGCCTGTGCACATCTGGGAGGGAAAGGCTGCTGGATCCAGAGGTTCTCCTCTAAGCAGACTGGGGGGATGCCCCATGGGGAAACCTGGTCCCAGTACAGAGCAGATGAAGGGGCTAGAACTGGTGGAAGACTGGGAAGGAGATTTTTCTCCCAGCCAGGTGCTCAGTTTTGGGGTGCCAAGGTTGGGAGGGACTGGGGGCTTGGGGAGCAGGGTGGACATGGAGCAGTTTCAGAGCCAGAGTTACGGAGGATCGGCGTGTCTGGCTCTGACAGAGCAAAAATTTGCCCCCACCTTTAGCTGGTGGCACTTTATATGTCCCCACTGCTGGGTCTCAGTCATGGGGCTGGTGCTGGCATTGGGGCTTGGCAGCAGGGGAGCCTGGGAATGCTCCATGTCCCTCAGGCTTTGGAAGAGGCACCCAGGTTTTCATCACCATCCCAAGAGACATGTTTTTCTTTTGGGTTGGGCAAGGCTGAGCTGATTTCTTCTTTTTCTTGTCTTCTATTTTTTTTTTTTTTTAAGAGCTCTGGAGGACAATGCCTGGCTCCAGAGCTGGGTGGAGGTTCCTGGCTGATCCTCCTGGGTTCAGCCCAGGATACCTCAGGATACACCTCTGATTCCCCCCACTCCCCGCTGCTCACATGAAAATCAGGGATGGAGCTGGGGACCCTGAATTGTGCCAGCTCCCGCTCCTGGCTCAGGATGGGGCCAAAGCTCAGCGCTGAGCATCCCTTCCCAGTGCAGATCCCCCAGCTGCTCTGGAGCTGTGCAGTTGGCTTTGCTCCCTCCCAGGAAAGGAGAGGTTAAAAAGCCTCTCCTTTGGAGCTGGCAGCGGCCCCGAGCGGTTGACATAGGAGAGGAGGAATCCAGCGCCCGGTGTGTGGGCGATGAGGATGTGCCGGCTGCCAGAACAACGGGAGCTGGCCGAGGCAGCGCTGGCTCGCCCTGACCAGATGTTCAGCTGCGCCGGCTCGCAGAGAGGTCTCCAGCAGAACTTCCCCAGTTCCTTCATTCTCAATAGGAGTTGGGAAATGAGTCGACCTCCAAATTGAGAGCATCTGGGAAGCTGAGCTGGCTGGAGCTGCGTTCCCAGGGTGTTGCGAGGGGATGGCTCTGATTTATTCCCAGCTGGTGTGACCGTAGGGTTTTGTCCCAGGATGGAAGCGAGGGGTCACTGTGATCCTGGAATGAGTATGGATGCAACGTGCTTCCCTGGGGCTCCATGGTGGCTCAGCATCCTGGTGCTCCAGCAGCATCTCCCTGCCAGGGGCAAGACCCCTTTGGTTTTATCCCATCTCAGGGAATCTGAGCGACCTGGTCCAGTGGAGCGTGTCCTTGCTCGTGGCAGGGGGCTTGGAACGAGATGGTCTTTAAAGTCCCTTCCCACCCAAGTCACGCCGTGATTCTGTGATGTCCCGGCTATGGCTGGAGGGCCAGCAGCTGGGAATGGGGGGCAGATTGGGAGACACATCCGAATGATGCGGTGGGAGTGGCTCAAGGTCACTGCCTTGGCCAACGCACAGATCTTGGGGTGGGTGAGTGAAGGGAGCCACTGAAGAACAGCGTATTTGGGAGGCAGAGGCGGGGGTGTCCTTGCTGAGTGACCATCCTTGCCTGGCTGGTTGAGACCATCCCCTGTCCTTCCTCCTTGCAGAGAGCCTGAGTGCCGAGGTCAGCCTGCTGGAGCTGATCGGGGACCCGCCGACGGAGGAGATCCACAGAATTTATGGCCCCGACAACAACCCCGGCTACGTCTTCGGTCCCAACGCCAACACGGGCCAGGTGGCTCGGTACCACCTGCCCAGCCCTTTCTACCGGGACTTCTCGCTGCTCTTCCACATCCAGCCCACCACGCCCCGGGCCGGCGTGCTCTTCGCCGTCACCGACTCCTCGCAGAGCATCATCTACGTGGGCGTCAAGCTCTCGGAGCTGCGGGCGGGCCAGCAGCAGATCATCTTCTACTACACGGAGCCGGGCTCGCCCAGCTCCTACCCGGCCGCCACCTTCACCGTGCCCACCCTGCTCAACCAGTGGACGCGCTTCGCCATCAGCGTGGAGGAGGAGGAGGTTGTCCTCTACCTGGACTGCGAGGAGCACGAGCGCGTCCGCTTCGAGCGCTCCCCGGATGAGATGGAGCTGGAAGAGGGCTCCGGGCTCTTTGTTGCTCAGGCTGGAGGGGCTGACCCGGATAAATACCAGGTAAGGGTTTGGGGTCACCTCAAGGAGTGTCTCCCAGAAGCCTGGAGAGGTGTGGATCTGGAGAGGTGCCCAGAGGACAACCAGCTCCATCCGTGTCCCTTGGGAAGGGGACACCTGAGATGGAGGGGAAGGTGGCTTGAGGTGCCACTGATTTATTGTCTTGGGGCTCACTGAGGCAAAGCTCTCAAGCTGGGCTGGCGGGAGGAGATGGGGTTGCCGTGCAGCTCCCACCATTGCCTTTTCCAAGCAAACACATGGAGCCTCTTCAGATCTCCCCATTCCTAAAAATACCCAGCTCCTTTGGTGGAGAAGCTGGTTTGGCTGGGAAAATGTCTCTCTTACATGGAAAAAATGCTCGGGCTGGAGCATATCTTTGCTGGCTGATGTTGGGCGGTATCTTCAGGAAGACTTTGGAGAGTGAGGAAGGATGTGATAGCTCAGCCCGTGCTTTGAGCAGGACTCGTGTTCCAGATAAGGGTTGTGGAAAGTGTGGGGAAAATGCCCAGCTGACATGGAAATCCCCTGCAGGACTTGAGAAGAGGAATGTTCAGGTTTATCCTGGGCTGAGCAGGATTTGCCCAGCAACAGAGGCTCTGCTGAGGGGAGCGATGTTTTCCCTGTGCAGTTCTGCAAAGCACGTTTCTGAGCTTAAACATCATCCTGACTGTACTGCCACACTCCCCCTGAAATGGCTTTGGGCAGGGAAAGCTCCCTCAGGAAAGGGTTATTCATTGATGGGCCACAAACTGGTTTGCACTGGGATTCGGGTTGGTCCCTTGAAAAGCAGCTCTTTGCTCTTGAAGAGCAATTTCTTTGCTCTTGATCGTGCTGGGAGGGCCAGGCTACGGCTGTGGAGTAGCTCCTCTCCCCAGCTGGAAGGGTTTGGCACCATATGGAAGGCACAGCCACAGCCTGGAGCAGAGCAGACCCTTTTAGCAGGTGATGCTCCCAGGCTTGCCAACCCCCCACCCCACTGCCCGCCCCCGGTTTTCCCGTGGGGAATAGCTGGCCATGGAGGGAAGGAGGCCTTGGCTGGGTGAGAAGGGAGCAGCATCTGACTGCCTCGTGGTGTTTCCATCGCTGTCCAGCCCTGCCTCGCGTTATCTGAAACTAACGGGGCATCACGCGGATTAAAGCCTGGCCCTGGGTCAAGCCTCAGGATGAACTCCTTGGGAGGCAGCTGGAGGGGTGTCCTGGCACCTCTGCTCCTTCCTGAGCTGCCTTTGTGGCTGTGGCAGGAAACCTGGAGGGACAAAGCCTGCAGGTGACGCAGGAGCCCCCGGGGCAGCAGCTCTCGAGGGGGCAAATGGGGTCTCAGCTGGGGTGTGGCAGGAGGGTTTGTTTGCAGCTGGGTGTGGCACCTGGGGACATGGTTTAGAGGGGGACCTGGCAGCGCTGTGCTAATGGTTGGACTCGATGGTCCTAGAGGGCTTTTCCAGCCTTAACGATTCCATGATTCTGCGGATTCACTGGAAGGTCTGTGGTACTGCTGCTCTCTTTATCAGAGCAAAGGGGCTGCAGAGGGCCCCGATCGCCATCCCTCGTGGGGTGCCTCGCTTCAGGCCTTGGAACTGGCTTGTTTCCCGTGCCTCTGGAAAGCCCCAGGTTTCAACCTTGTAGCCCCTGCCCAGCACCACCAGCGTGGCTTGACAAGCCATGTGCCAGAGCTGGCACCACAGGGGCTGAGCAGGGGCAGTGGCCAGACACCCAGCAGAGCCTTTACAGGGCTGTAAAAGCTTTTGGCTGTGCTCCTTGGTTTTCCTCTCCCGAGGGCGCCCTGGCCACAGCCGACTGCCCTGCCCCACACAAGGACAGCTGGCAGGTTCTGCAGCCCACATGTGGTATTTCCTGGGATAAGCTGCACTTTCTTACTATTTATTTGTGTTTTGCAAGCACCGCGTGCGTCCAGGCCGCTTGTTTATACAGGAAACCACCACAAATCACTTCCTAAGGATGCTGCCTCCAGGCAAACCCCCATAGCATCCCAGCCTCAGCAGGAGAGGGCGTGTGGGTACCAGCCTGAGCCCCACAGATCCCACTGCAAGGGGGGTCACCCAGCACATCCCAGAGCCCAGGCTGGGTCCCTGCTGCTGGGTGGGACACAGGGATGCTGTTGGGATGGGAGTCTGCCAGGCTGGGCTGCTGCCCATCTGTCTGATCCCAGTGGGGAGGAGCAGGGCACCACACTGGGAAGCAAGCTCAGAGAAAGGAGGTACCTCCCCCTTGGTGTCTCTTCTTTGGGCAAGACACCTAAAATAATATTTGGGCTGGCCTGAAAGCACAGCGCGCCACGTCTGGGCAAGGAAAGGCAATGGGCTTAGCAAAACAAGGATCAGGGGCAGTCGCAGCTCAGCCAGGCTGACTCTGACACAATACAAATGGATTATAAGTAGATTGAGTTATAGAATAAATATATAGTTTATCCATAATTAAAAAATGACATCAATTCCTCTCACAAGCAAACGCCCCCAGCTGGGTGGTGGTGACAGCAGATCGCATCCACGCTTTTTCTCCCACTCGAGGACGTGGTGGCCGAGTGGCACGGCAGGTCAGGTCACAGCAGGATGGCTTGCCCCTGTCCCCCACCCACCCTGGAGTCTGTGCTCTCCTTCCAGGGGGTGATTGCAGACTTGAAGCTGCGAGGGGACCCGCGGGCGGCCGAGCGGCAGTGCGAGGAGGAGGAGGATGACGCGGAGGTGAGCGCGGGCAGCGCGGCCGGGGCGAGCTCGGGGCCGCCCCCTCCCTGCCCCCAGCTCAGCCCTCACCCCTTCTCCACGGGCAAACACAGGTCTCCGGGGATTTTGGCAGCGGGATGGAAGGTGGACAGCAGCCCTCGGGCAAGGTCGAGGTGAGTTGCTGCCCGCAGGTTGCACTCAGGGCGGGACCCCAAAATTCTAGTGGTGAGAAAGGCTGAGTGCCCTGCATGGCCGAGGTCATGGGATGCTCGATGGTGTCCCAGCAGCTGTCCCTTATGGGAAGGTGCTGGGAGGTGAACACTCCCTCCCTGCTGGCACAGGGTGTCCCAGGGCTGGTGGATGCTGTGCCCGTGACCTCTCCCCCCGTGGCGGGGGGCAGTGGCCCGAGGCGTGGCGGGGGCTCCCCCCAGCAAGCTGAGAGGACCAGGGCGGAGGAGACGCTGCGGGTCTCCACGGGAGGTAATTCCAGCTGCTTCCCTCATCCCCAGGGTGTACAAGTGGTGTGGCCATCCCCAGTCACGACTGGGTCCTTTTCGTTTCCCACAGGCACCGGCCGGAAAGGCGAAAAGGGGGAAAAGGGGGAACGTGGCTTGAAGGGGGACTCAGGGACTGGTGGTGTCGTAGGGCCAGGCACTGTCAAGGGCCAAAAGGTGGGTGAGAGCTGTCCCTGGGGGCTCGAGGGTGCCGGTGACATGTATGTGTTTGACTCACACTTCTCTCTGTCTCTGATCCTCAGGGGGAGAAAGGAGACCTGGGCATCAAGGTGAGCATCGCTGGGGGAGCTGGCACAGAGCTGTGCCCTTCCCGGGCTGCCTCTTCAGGGACCTGCCACCCATCCCTGTCTCCCTTCCCTCCCCAGGGCAGTGCTGGATTTGGCTACCCTGGCTCTAAGGGGCAAAAAGGAGAACCAGGTGACCCTGGACCCCCTGGGACCCTCTCTCGGCACGCTGATGGCTCAGCGGTGGAGCAGGTCACCGGCCCCCCAGGGCCACCGGGGAAGGACGGATTCCCTGGCAGGGATGGAGAGCCTGTGAGTCAATTCCAGCCCCCACAGGGTGTCCTCTGTCCCCCCACCCTCCCCAGCTGCACACTGACCTGTCCCCTCTCTGTCATCCCTAGGGAGATCCCGGCGAGGACGGCAAGCCCGTAAGTGGGGTGGCGGGGGTGGCAGGGTGAGGGGGGACAGCCACCCCCTTGCCTTGCCACCTGCTGAGCCCCCACTGCTCCCCTTTGCAGGGTGAAATGGGGCCCCCGGGGTTCCCCGGGATGCCGGGGGAGCCGGGCCTGAAGGGGGAGAAGGTGAGTGCCAGTGTTGGGGGGCAGAGCCCCCTCTTCCTCTCACCCCTCGCATCATCTACCTTGCAGTGATCATGACAGATTTCTTGATACTTTAATACATATCAGGAGATTGATGGATTATTTTGATGTAGTATTTTGATCTGTCAGATCTACCAGACAGAGGATACGTACTGCAAGGAAAAATGTTTCTTTCCTTGGTAATTTTGTATTTGTATGCATTTCCTGTTGTGTTTGGGGTGGCTTTAATTTTTTCTTTATTCCAGCTACACATAAATAGTCCACTATTACTACACTATAGTACACATAATAGATGTCCACTATGGCATCTTGAAATGCATAACAGATATTTGAACCAAACATCTCTCCTGAACTGTGCTGGAAACTAACCAGGCCATTTATTCTGTTAGACATGGGACAAAAGATGACAGCTGCAGGTTTTGGGGCAGTTGGCTTTTTTTCTTCAATCTTTTAATTTGCGTAGCAGAAAAGATTGATCCCCCAAACCTCCCTCTCTCCTTTGTGCCAGGGTGACCCTGGCATGGGGCCGAGGGGACCCCCTGGACCACCCGGCCCTCCGGGACCGCCGGGACCCTCCTCCAAGAACGACAAGCTGGTGGGTGCCCCCTGGGACACGGGGATTTGAGGGATGGGGGGGGTCCATCAAGCCACAGAGGTGCAGCTACCAGCCCCTGGGTGAGCCCCAGTGCCACCAGGTGCCCTGACATCCCCCTTGTGCTTCTCCCCCAGACCTTCATCGACATGGAGGGCTCTGGCTTCGGCGGCGACCTGGAGAGCCTGCGGGTGAGTGGGGCTGAGTGCCTGTCCTGCCAGCTGGGAGCGGGGAGACACCCTCAACCATGGCCCCCACATCTCTTCCAGGGTCCACGAGGGCCACCTGGTCCCCCAGGGCCACCTGGCGTGCCCGGTTTGCCAGGGGAGCCAGGACGGTTTGGGATGAACCGCACGGACCTGCCGGGACCGCCGGGGCTGCCGGGCAGGGACGGGATCCCCGGGCCCCCAGGGCCAGCGGTAGGTCTGTGGGGTGGCCAAGGGCACCCACCCTGTGGTGGTGGGGGGCCCAGTGCCCACTAGCCCTGCAGGGCTTTCCTGTGCTGGAACCAACTCCTGGGATCTTACAGGGTCCTCAGGGTCCTCCAGGAAGAGACGGGGAGGCTGGGCAGCCGGGGCCCAAAGGAGAGCGGGTGAGTGTCCCCTGTGCCATGTGCCCCAGGAGCATGTCACAGCTGTCCCACGGGGCAGCTGGCACCCTTGGCACATCTCTGGGAGGCCCCAGTTCCTGGGCTGGGGAGCACCATTCTACTCCTGCCTGGAGCTGGGCAGCTTCTTCAAATCCCCTTCTGCCTCCTCCCTCCCAGGGCGACGTGGGTGACCTCGGCCTCCCTGGCCTACCAGGACCCAAGGTACTGTGCCTGGGGTGGGGTTTTTTGGGATTTTGCCTGGGGAGCCACCTTGCACAGGGATGGGGAGGGGGGGTGCTGCTGTTTGTTCCTCCCAGATCAGTGCCACAGCTCAGAGGTGCGTGGAGCTGCTGAGCCCACAGAGGATGCTCAGCGGGCTCCTACCACCCTGCCCTGGCTTTGCTCCAGGCACTGCCACATCAGGAAGTGGGCAGGAAAACCAAGTGGAGTGTTTCAAGACACAGAGGAGAGCTTTCTGGGGGGATGCCTGCACCCCACTGGAAAACACCCCTTCCTCTGTACATCATTCTCTCCTGCCTGTTTGCTCCAGCTTCTTTCCACCCTGCATCCCCCAGGGTGGAAATAAACGCTTGCTGGGAGCCCCTTAGAGCTGGGATGCTTCTGCCCCTTGGTTTGACCATCCACTGCAGCTTGAGGTGGAGGCAAAACCCTCGAAACTTAAAGTTTCTCAACCTTAACTCTAACTTTCTGCGCTTCTGCAGCACCCAGAGGGCAGACGGGGTGGCAGCGGGTGTCAGGTCCAATCCTGTTGCTTCCAGACCCATTGCAATCCCAGGAATGCCTGCCAGCATTCCTTTACGGCGCTGAGCTCTGCTGCAGCGCTGGAGCCAGCCCCCGCCTGCGAGAACATTCCCATTCACGGTTTTAGACGAGCCTCTGGTGGCCACTGTGGACATTGCATGGGGAGCTGGTGGGATGAAGGGTGGGCAATGCCCCCTCCCACAAAGCCCCTAAGATAGGGGGGCATCAGGATGAGCATCCATGTCCTGTCCCAGAGGGGATTTGTAGGGGATGCTCTGCCTCCTGTTTGCGGGCTCCAGGCAGCGGCCACTGCCACCTTCCATCTGTCCCCTTCTTGTCCCCTCTGCAGGGCAGCAAAGGAGAAACGGGACCAGCAGGACCCCCAGGAGAAATGGGCTTAGCTGGCCTTCCCGGGCCCATGGGACCCCAAGGGCAGCCAGGGCCCCCAGGCCCCCCAGGACCACCAGGGCCAGGCTACGAGGCTGGATTTGTGAGTGGTCACTGCACTGGTGGGGTGGGATGGGATGGGCTGGAGCCAGGGACTGACACAGCTCAGCCCCTTCTCCCTGCATGTAGGGTGACATGGAGGGCTCGGGGCTTTCGTTCACCCCTGGACCACCTGGACCTGTAGGACCACAGGTAGGGCTGTTCCTGCCCTTTCCCTCCTCTCCACCCTGGGCTCCCTGGGGTATTCCCTGCCATCGTGTCCCCTGCCACCCCCCAAAGTGCTCATGGTGCCCTCATTGCTTGCAGGGTGTGCCGGGACTGCCGGGGGTGAAGGTGAGGAACCCTTCCAACCTGCTCCTGGCTCCATCCATGTAGGATGCCTGCCAGCAGCCTCTAGGGATGCCTTTGACGCCTCTTTCCTTGCAGGGAGAGGTCGGCAGCCCCGGACAGCCTGGCTTGCCGGGACCAAAGGTAGGAGCCCTGGGAGATTGGGATGGCTTTGTGCCAGCATCTGGGTGTGCAGGGCAGCGGGCAGGACCCCTGTGCTCCCCCACCTGAGGCTGCATCCTGCCCTTTCCCACTCCCATTGCAGGGAGATGCTGGCATGCCTGGCGTGGATGGCCGCCCTGGCCTGGAGGGCTTTCCTGGACCACAGGTAGGAGCCTCAGCCTCCCAGCTCCAGAAGATCCCCCCCAACTCCAGGCAGGGCACCCTTGATTGCAGCAGCTCCATCCCCCAGCAGCCAAAACTCCCCGTCCCTGCTGGGGGACCCAGCTCACCGTGGGCCAGGGGTGCCCACGCTCTTTAGGATCCTGTCCCCCACCACCTTGCTGCACCTGGGCACCACCTCCACCCAAAACCTGGCTCGTTGCCTGCAGCTGGAGGCAGAGGTGGGGTTGCCTGAAGGAATTTTTTGAGCCAGAGGTGGGAGGGGGTCTGCACTTGTGAGCCAGAGTCTGTCTCCATGTGGTGCTCACTCCCTCCTGCTCCTCTTTCCAGGGACCCAAAGGTGACAAAGGCAGCACTGGTGAGAAGGTAGGTGCCACCAGGCTGGGGGTGGGGACCAGCCACTGGTGGCCCTGGGCTGATACCTTGTGTCTTCCAGGGAGAGCGAGGCCAAGATGGAGTTGGGCTGCCTGGCCCCCCTGGCCCACCTGGTCCCCCTGGACAGGTCATCACTGTCTCCAGTGAAGATGTAAGTGGTGGCACCTGGCTTCAGCACAGGGCAGGAGAAGGGGTATTCCAGCAGCCATCATGAGGGAAACCTCGCCAGCAGCTCAGGGGGAAAACATCATTTTGTCTCTTTTTGCAGAAGTCCTTGGTGGCTTTTCCTGGTCCAGAGGTAGGTGCCCTCCTGCCACCTGTGTCTACCCCTCAGCAGTGCCAGGAGGGCACCTTGTTTTTGGAAAGGGGGGGTTTGCTCTTAGGAGCATCTCTGCTTCTCTCTGCAGGGCAGACCAGGCCATGCTGGCTTCCCGGTGAGTCGGTGACACATCTGGGGACCACAAGGTGGCCCTGGTGACAGCTGTGGTTGCCAGTCCTGCTGCAAAGCTGTGCTTTGCTGCAGAGTGGTGGTGATGGAGGGGGACTTTGGGGCTTGCCTTTGGTGGGCTGGGAATGACGTGGGCTCTGTGTCCTTCCTGCAGGGTCCGGTGGGACCAAAAGGAGACCGGGGGTCAACTGGTCCCCAGGGTGTCCCAGGGTTGAAGGTAACTGCTCCAGGCCACCTGCACCCCATGGGGTGGTCACATCCCTGGTTCCCCGCTCTACCTGGCCACCAGGTGACATCAGCCCTGTCACAGGAGGGAGCCTGATCCCTCCATGTCCCCTCCCACCTCCTCTGCTCTTGCAGGGGGAGAAGGGGGAGCCCGGAGTCATCATCAGCCCTGATGGGACTGTGGTCACTGCCAAGGTGAAAGGAGAAAAGGTGGGTTCCTGGCAGGAATGGGGGGCACATCCCCACGGGGACAGGTGCCAGGTGGTGTCAGTGGTGATGGCCTTTCCCTCTCCATTGTCTGCAGGGGGAGCCGGGGCTGCGGGGCCCGATGGGACCATCGGTAAGTCACCATCACCATCCCCCTCCTCCTCGTGTCCCGCGGGGCGGGATGGGAATGATCCTCAGCAGAGGGCGTGCCCCCATGCTGAGCACCTTCATCCTCATCTTCTCTCCCTCGCAGGGGCCCCCGGGACGAGCAGGGACCAAGGGAGAGATCGGCTTTCCGGGCAGACCCGTAAGACCTGCTCCCGGTTTGTTTGTGTCCATCACCTCCCCGTGTCTGCGCGTCCTGCACCCGCTGAGCCCCGTGCCCTGCCGTGTCCCCGAGGGGTGGGGCGCTGCCGGGGTGCCACAGGCGACTCTGGAGCACCAGGTGTGACACCAGGGGCTGGCAGGGGGACGGGGACGAGGCTGATGGTGCTGCTCACCCGCAGGGACGTCCCGGCATGAACGGGCTGAAGGGCGAGAAGGGTGACCCTGCGGATGTGCTGGGCTCACGGGTGAGCACTGCTGTGACCCCCCCTGCTGCTGGGGGGGAGGGCACACAGCCTGAGGGTCTCCCCAAGGACCCCGGCCCCATAGGCAAAGGGCACGTCTCCTTCTCTCAGGGGCTGGTTGTCCCACTCCACGATGGGGACTGTCCGCTTTGCAGGACCCTAACAAAACTTCTCGCCCCCCACAGGGTCCCCCAGGACCCCCAGGACCCCCTGGGCCACCTGGGCCACCTGGCAGCATAGTCTACAACAACGGCAATGTGAGTATCACCGAGGTCACCATGATGGACGTGCTGGTGACTTGGCCCCCAGTGTCCCCTCCCTGCCTGGAGGGCACTGAGGATGCTCTGCTCACATCCTGGCTGGGGCTGGCATGTGGGACTGTCACCAGCATGAGGGGGGGTCTGCGAGGATGCTGCTGTCTCTGCAGCCACTTCCTTTGCATCTCCACAGACCTTCAGCGACCCCAGCCATCCAGCATTCCCTGGTAAGGGGGTGTCCCTCTCCCAGCCCCCTCTGGGCAATCTGGGGAACCTCAGCAAAGCAGAGCTGGGGGGAAACCCCCTCCCTCCATTCCAGCTGCAGCTCTGAGATGGCATCTCTGCTGCTGCCCACAGGTTTCCATCAGTTCCCAGGACAAAAGGGTGAGAAAGGTGACACCGGACCCCCAGGACCCCCAGGACCCCCAGGTAGGTGACTGGTCCCTGCTGGCAGAGGCAGGCAGGGGGTGGCTGGCTCATGCCCCTCCCGGCTCCTCTCCCCTCCTCTCTCTCTCTCTCCACAGGCCAGTTCCCCTATGATCGGAGTCACTTTGGCACCAGCCTGTGGGTAAGCCCTTTGCACGCTGGCAGCTGCAGCCCAGCATAGTTTGGGGTAGCCAGTGTGCCCCAGCTGCTCACCCTAAGGCTGTGCCATCCCACAGGGTGACAAGGGGGATGCAGGTCCCAAGGGTGAGAAGGGTGAGCCAGGCAGCACCCCACTCTACGGTCCTGGAGTCTCTGGACTTCCAGGGCCTCCAGGGCCCCAGGGATACCCTGGGCTGCCGGTGAGTACCTCATGGGGTGGGGAGTGAAGGGGGGCGCAGTGGGGGCGGCATCCCTGGGGGTTTTGCTCCAACAGATGTTCTCTCACATTGCCTAGGGTCCCAAAGGGGACAGTATTGTTGGGCCACCGGGGCCTCCAGGACCTCAGGGTCCCCCTGGTGTGGGGTACGAGGGGCGGCAGGGCCCCCCTGGGCCTCCTGGTCCGCCCGGGCCACCCTCCTTCCCAGGTCCCCACAGACAAGGTGAGTACCTGCTCTACTGCATCCCTCCCTGCACCTGCAGCATCCCTGCTTGTATCCCATGCATCCCTGCCTGCAGCCCTGCCTCCCTCCCCGTGCCTCACATCTCTCCATCCCCCACAGCTGTCAGCATCCCTGGACCCCCGGGACCACCAGGACCCCCCGGACCACCAGGCACTAGCGGGATGTCCTTGGGGGTGAGTTGGGGCTCCGGGCAGGGCTTGCCCGTGGTGCAGGCGGGCGATCCCTGAGCCCTTCCCTGGGCTGTGCCCGCAGCTCCGGGCCATGCCCACCTACCAGGCGATGCTGAGCGCCGCGCAGGAGCTGCCCGAGGGCAGCCTCGTCTTCCTGAGCAACCGGCAGGAGCTCTACGTCCGCCTGCGCGGGGGCTTCCGCAGGGTGCTGGTGAGTGGGGGGGCCGGGGGGCACTGCCCGGCCTGAGGGGAGCGCGGGCGGCACCGCCCTGGGTGATGCTCGGGGTCCCCCCACCCATGTGCGAGGAGGAGGAGAGGGGGGCAGCTGGGATCTGATGTGCCATGCCCTTGCAGCTGGAGGAGCACAACCTGATCCCCAGTTCGGCTCTGGTGAGTCCTCTGCTCCCCATGCACATCCTCACCCCTATCCTCCTTCCCAATCCCGTCCCTATACTCCATCCTCACCTATCCTCATCCCATCCCCAACCATCTCCATGCCCAACCATCTCTATCCATCAACGATCGACTTCATCCCCTTCTCTGTTCATCCCCTTCTCCATTCATCCCCAACCGTATCAATCCCCATCCCCAACCATCTCTATCCCCATCTGCATCTTCATCCAACCACATCCATCTCCACGACCATCTTCATCCAACCACAACCATCTCCATCCATCCCCAACATTCTCCATCTCCATCCAACCACAACCATCTCCACACCCATCTTCATCCAACCACAACCATCTCCATCCATCCCCAACATTCTCCATCTCCATCCAACCACAACCATCTCCACACCCATCTTCATCCAACCACAACCATCTCCATGCCCGTCTTCATCCAACCACAACCATCTCCACGACCATCTTCCTCCAACCACAACCATCTCCATCCATCCCCAACATTCTCCATCTCCATCCCCACCCCCACCTGGGACACCACGTCCCCCCTTCATGCCTTGTCCCCCTTCCCAGGACAACGAGGTGTACGACAAGCCACCCACCCTCCATTACGCCGGCCCCCAGCCCCGCGGGCCCCTGCACCCGCTCCGCAACCACGTCCCCCCGGCCACCGCCCGTCCCTGGCGTGGGGATGAGGTGGTGGCCAACCAGCACCGCCTGCCCGAGCAGCCCCTGCTGCACCACCAGCAGGAGCTCATCAATGGCTACTACATCCACCGCCGGCCAGATCCCGCCCCCGTGGCCGCGCACGTGCACCAGGACTTCCAGCCTGCTGTGAGTGCCACATGCTGGCTGAGGGGAGCTGATGGTGGTGGCCAAGGACGCCTCCCTCAAGCTCCCATTGTCCCCTCTTGGCAGCTTCACCTGGTGGCCCTGAACGCCCCGCTGAGCGGCGGCATGCGCGGCATCCGGGGCGCCGATTTCCAGTGCTTCCAGGAAGCCCGGCAGGTGGGGCTGGCCGGCACCTTCCGAGCCTTCCTGTCCTCGCGCCTGCAGGACCTCTACAGCATCGTGCGCAGGGCCGACCGCGCCGCCGTCCCCATCGTCAACCTCCGGGTATGTGTGTCCCCGTCCCCTTCCTGGCGCTCTCTGAGCTCTGAGGGATCGCAGAGTAGGATCTGCACGACCATCTTCCTCCAGCCACAACCATCTCCATCCATCCCCAACATTCTCCATCTCCATCCAACCACAACCATCTCCACACCCATCTTCATCCAACCACAACCATCTCCACACCCATCTCCATCCAACCACAACCATCTCCACACCCATCTCCATCCAACCACAACCATCTCCATCCATCCCCAACATTCTCCATCTCCATCCCCACCCCCACCTCCATTACGGTTGGAAAAGATCTCTTTAAGGTCGTCGAGTCCAACTGTTAACCCAGCACTGCCAAGGTCTGGGACGCAGGGCATAGCAAAGCCCCCATCCATCATGAAGCATCCCCTTCCCAGAGGATGCTGGGGCTTGGAGCTTCCGGGGTGCTCTTGGGGTGCAGGCAGGGCTAAACCTCCTCCTCCTCCGTTTTCCCACCCTTCCCACCAGGATGAAGTGCTCTTCAATAACTGGGAAGCCCTTTTCACGGGCACCGGAGCCCCGCTGCGAGCCGGCGCCCGCATCCTCTCCTTCGACGGCCGGGATGTCCTGCGGGACGCAGGATGGTGAGTGCAGAACTGAGCCATGGGGAAATGGGGTTTGGGGCACGGCGGGGCAGCAGCAGCAGCAGCAGCCCCTCACCTTTCACCCTTCCAGGCCACAGAAGAGCGTCTGGCACGGCTCGGATGCCAAGGGCCGGCGCCTGCCCGAGAGCTACTGCGAGACGTGGCGGACAGAGGAGCGCGCGGTCACCGGCCAGGCCTCCTCCCTGGCCTCTGGAAAACTGCTGGAGCAGGCGGCCAGCAGCTGTCAGCACGCCTTCATCGTCCTCTGCATCGAGAACAGCTTCATGACCGCCACCAAAAAGTGACACCTGCCCTGGCGCCCCCTGGGTACCCCCACGTCCCCAGGGAGGGTCGGGCCAGCCTGCACCCCGGCACCCCTGGGCCCCTCAGCCCGCTCCACGCGCCCGCTCTGGCCCTGCAGGGTTCTCCTTCTCCCGCAGACCTGAAGCCAAAGAGTATTGCCATGGCCCCTGCCCTGGGTCGGCAGGGGCTCAGGTCCCACCCGGGGCAGGGCAGCCATGGGCTGGTGGCCTTCCTCCTCCTCTTCTAACTCCTAATATTTAACCACTTCAGCTTATTCCCCTCCCTGCTCAGATGCTCTTTTTGGGGTGGCAGGGTGGGAGGATGCTCAGCAGGAAGAATTCAGTGCTGCCATGCAGGCTGTCCCCCACAAAACGCTTGGGGGGGCCTCTCTCACCAGCCCCCCAGCCCTGCGCTGTCCTCACCAGGAGCTTGGGGTTGGACACAAATCCCTGCTGCTGAGGCCATGGGGTCTTCTCCAGCCAAGACCCCAGCATCCCACCCAAGGGACTGTCCCGTGGTGATGCTGGGGCTCTCCCAGACGGTCTTCATCCTCCCCAGGTAAGGACCATCCCATCACCATCCTCATCTCCACCTCCCAGTCAGCAGAGCCCTGGTGGGGAGTCTGGTCTTCCCCATCCCATCCACGCACCCTGGGGACCCCCAGCTGTGCCCCCACAGCCTGGGTACAGCCACAGCTAGCCCAGCACAGGTCCTGGGGTGACAGGGTGGCCCCGAGGCGTGGCCAGCTGCGCCCTTGGCACGTGTTTCCCTGTGTGTGTGCGTGTTGAGCACGTGTGGTACCGAGGGCAGGCACTGCCATCCCCCCTCCCCATGCCACCTTTGCTGGGCTCGGACGGCGAAGGCGCAGCAAAGCTGGTCGAAATTGGTGTGGGCAAATCCAAGGTGCTAAAAAAAAAAAACCAAAAAAAAAAAGAAGAAAAAAGAGAAATTTGTAACTAGCTTTTTTTTTTGTTTTGTTATTGTATGGAAATTATTACCATAAAAGCTGTGCGAGTCACACGGTCTCTATTTCTTACAGTCTACTGTATTTTGTGTAATTAATGCAATTTAAAGCCTGTGGATCTTTATATTATTTTTTTTTGTCATCGGTTGTGTCCTATAAACCATTTTCTAAAGGCACTGAATAAAGAAACATCCTCTTGTAGCCTGGCTCCGTGCCATGATGGAGATGCAGCGGGATGGGGTCCCCACCCGTACCCCCGCATGGCACCATGGCAACGTGTGTGGGGACAGGGAAGGGGCACAGCCCCCTCCTCGGGGAGCAGAACACGTGTCCCAGGGGTTACACCCTCGACAGAACAGCACCCAGGACCAGCAGTGGGACAGGACGCCGAGCACCTGGTGACGATGACAACGCTCACGGCCACAGTGTTGCCAGCGCTCAGGCTCGCAGGGTGCCCGCCTCCGGGCTTTTCTCCTGGGCTGGAATCTCTGCTGGGGGCTGGCACGGCTCCTTGGCCAGGGCCAGCTCCACCGGCTGCCTGTGGTGGCTGTGCTTGACACCCACTCGGATGGCCGCCAGCAGGTAGACCACGGCCAGCAGTGTGAAGTAGCCAAAATACACATAAAACTGCAAAAGAGGACAGAGGTGAGAGCAGCACTTGGAGCCCTCCCTTCCTCCCGCACCCTTCAGGGACCACCTCCATCCTAGGTGTCCCCACATCCCTACCTGGGGATGCACAGATAAGCCCAAGCCCCTCTTGTCGGCCACGATGACGGTGACGATGGTCTTCAGCACGGTGGCAAAGAAGGTGTTGACGCCGAAGACCAGAGCACAGAGCTCTTTGGAGAGGGAGGTAGCAATCTGGAATCTGGGAAAAACGGAGCACTGGTGAACCCCTGGCATCGACCCAGCTGCCAGGGTCGGAGCAGGTCCCCAGGAGCCCCACGTACATGGCAATGGGCACCAGGAACTGGTGGGAGCCACGGAAGAGGATGTAGGCAGCATAGCACAGCCAGATGTTGGTGGTGGAGTTCATGAGCAGGAGCAATCCTGCCTGGAATGCCGTCACCACTCCAATCACCAGCTCTGACCACAGCGTCCAGCGGATCTTCAGGTAGCCAGCAGCGAAGGAGGCGATGGCTCCTGGGGAGGGACGAAGGATGCTGTGAGCACCTCAAGGATCCCCTGCCCAACCTAGGCTGGGACCCAGCCCCAGCGACCACCACATCATCCCCAATGCCAAACCACCAAAAATTCTGTAAGGACCACCACACCCAAGGGGTGCAGCAGCAGGACAGCGGTGACCCCCTGCCTCTCTGGCATCCCCAGCCCCTCCCACAGGAGGCAGCAGGACATGAGCATCCCCCTACAGCCCCAGTGCCCCCATGCCAGGTGAGTTACCCAGCAGCGTGGAGGCAGCGTCCACGCCCCCATTGTACACCCGGCGGTTGTCGGTGGCGGGAGAGATCTCGTTCCAGAGGATGTGTGCGTAGTACAGCATCAGGTAGTACCCAGCCGAGTTGAAGACCCACCAGAGGGACCAGAGGCGGAGCTGGGGCTGCCTGGCCAGCGCTCCCAGCTCCCGCAGCATACGGCACAGCACCATGTCCCGCCAGCCCCCTGTCCCCCCGCTGCTCTCCCCCCCGGCCATCCTGTCCAGCTCAGAGGGGACGGCGGCGTCGCCGGCCACCTTGGGCCGGTTGAAGAAGAGGCTGCGCTGCGGCCGCTCGAGGAAGAGGGTGAGGATGAGGCCGAAGCTGACGAAGCCCAAGGAGACGTAGTTGAGGGTGAGGAAGGGGACGCCGCCCAAGGTGACGCAGAGCTGGCCCAGCACAGAGCTGGTGAAGACCCCCAGGAGCACGGCGGAGCGGGAATAACTGGCCATCCGCTGGTAGCGGGACGGGGCGACCAGGGAGAAGATGTAGGAGGAGTAGGCGATGCGGGCAGCCATGGTGATGCCGTAGAAGAACTCCATCAGCTGCATGGCCAGGACGGAGGTGCCCAGCACCAGCAGCAGCCAGATGGAGATGTGGCTCAGGCTCTGCAGCACCAGCACGGGCTTGTAGCGCAGGTAGTCCGTCAGCAGGAAGATGGGCACCAGCACGGCCATGTAGGAGTAGGACAGCACCGGCGTGATCACATTGGTCACCTGCCGCAGGGCAAGGAGGGGCTGAGCGCCAGGCACATCCCTGGGGACACCCCCTAACCTGCGGACTGTGTGGGCACTGGCTGCTGGCCCCCCTGGCAGCACCTCCTCGGGGAGGAATGTGACCAGCAGCGCGCTCGGCTGGGGGTCTGGCTAAGCCTCGGCCCCTTCCCGTGCCGGGAACGCAGTGTTCCCACCGGCGCAGCGGCCGGTTGGGATCGGGGCCAGCATCCCTTGGTTGGGAGACGATGACATCGTGGCCCCACCTCGTCTAACCCCATTGTTGCCAGCGGGCTGGCAGCGCACCGTGCCGTCGTGGAGAAGTCTCCCCAGTGGGGTGGGGTGTGGCTTCTCCCAGCCCAGCACCCTCCCACCATCCCACAGGCTGCTAAGGTGCGCAGGGGTCCCCAAAATCAGCTGCCAGCCTAGGCACAAGGTTTTATGCCAGGGCAAGTTGAGCCTGGGACTCAGGGGACAGGCTGACCTCACAGCCAAGTGAGACAGGGCCCCACAGCACACCGCCTCCCCTGCCCAGAAAGCACCACCACGAGTCACCACACACCGCCATGCCCAGGATGTGACACCCCTGTGCACCCCAGAAGCACGGAGGAATGCTCTGGGCAGCCCCAGGATGGTGACCATAACCATAAAGGGAGAAACCAGGGGCGGGGGAGACCAGGTGCCCACAGCTCACCTCTGCCTTGGTGAAGTTCTTGTCGGCCCCCAGCAGATAGGGGGTGATAAAGCTCTCCCCGGGCCGGATCTGTGTCATGAAGCCATAGAAGCAGAGGTAGAAGACTTGTAGCTTCCAGCGCTGGTCTGGCACCGCCTCCGACGCCGGCTTTTTGGCACCATCGCTCTTGGGCATGGCTCTGCAGCAGGACAGCGGCATTATCCCGGGAGCCATCAGCTACACAGGCTCTGCTGGACCCCGCAGCCCCTCTCTGTCCGCAGGCGCTCTCGGACGCATGGAAAACCAGGGCGCTGCAGTTGCTGTGGAAAAAGCAGCGTTTGGCACATGCTCAAAATTCCTCCAGGATCGCAAGGCAAATAAATACCGCTACCTTCTCCCCAGGAGATGTTCTGGGAAGAAGAAAAGCAGCCGTGCCTCTCGCTGTGCAGGAGCAGGGGAGGGTCACTTGGGCGGCGTTCATACATCACGTGCATCCGGAGCCTGGATGCATGGAGCATCTGGAGCCACAGCAGGGCATCCTCAGCTCCCATCACCTCCTCTTCCTCCCCTTTAAGACTCAGTGGGGCTTTGCCGCTTCCTGGAGCAACGCTTCCCTCTGAACTGCAGAGGCAGAGGGATGCAGACTCCCTGCACCGGGGATGCTCCGCAGGGGATGGCACAGGAATGTGCTGGCTGTGGAAATGAGTTAATGTGCACAGCAGGCACGGGGCCACCCGTGTTACTCAGTAGCTGGGTGGCTAACAGGGCCTCAGGCAAGCGGCTGCCCCTTGGCTCTTCCTGGTGGGACACAATGCCCAGCCTGGGGGGAGAATGCAAAATGCCACGAGATTCACGTCCAGAGGGGGATTAAAAGCTCAGATCCTGGGGTTTGGCTGCAGGAAAGCTGGCAGTGCCAGGAGACCTGATTAACGGTCACAGGATGAGGGCAGGGACAGGAGAAGGCCTGGACTGGGTGTCCTCCCAGCACACCCCACTCCCACAAGAAGTCAGCAAGGTGACTTTCAGGCCATAAAATTCCACGTAGGCCAATACACGCCACCGGAGCAAGGTCTAGAAACCCGATTACCCTGATAACCACAGAACAACTAATCACAGTCATTAAAAAGCAAGTTCATGGTCCCAGTCTGTGTCCCACTGGAACCTGCATGGTGAAATTGGAGGATAATCCCCCCCTAGTGCTGGATAACACAGGACAAACGGGGATACAAGCCAGTACCAGTGGAGGCAGAGGAAAGCTGGTGGTGACCTAAACCTACAGGAAGCTGAGTGCCCATTTGCCCCAGTGAGGACCCACTGCTCCAGCAGCATTCCCATGGGATTTCAGCACTGGTGCCTGAGTATCACCAGAATACTTGTGTGCCAGAGCTCACGGCTGGGCAAACACCTGCTGAACAGATCCCTGGGGAGCAAGGCAGGCGCTCGCTCACTCACCGCCCAGCGAGCCTGTCCGGCGCTCTCTGGAGCACTGGCTGTGGCAGGAAGGGCAAGGGGCAAGGGCTAACCCCCACCAAACACCGACCCCAGCACCGTGCCAGGGACACTGCCAGCTACAAATGCCTGAACTCTGCCCCACCGCCTTCTTGTCCCCAGGCTGGGCTGTGGATGTCACCTGCAGCATGTGCCATGTGTACCATGACCCTGTGGGACGTCTGCCTCCCTCTGCTCCTCCATTTCCTGCCATGTCCATCCAGGAGGGATACACACATGCATCCCTGGCCCACAGGAAACCATCCACACTAAATCCAGGATGCAGCTCCACGAAGCTGCTCCATTCCCAGGAGCAGTGGCTCCCAACTCCCAGCATGCGTGTCCCCACACACAGAGGGACTCCAGACCAGAGCCCATCTGGCCGCACCCAATTCCCCTTCTCCAGAACATCCACGGAGCTGCTCTGCTCGAGGTGAGTGGGCACGAGCCGCAGGGAATGCTCCATCCTTCATCCCTGGTACAAGCCAGGGAGTAGAGGGAAGATGGAGAGGGACAAGAGAGAGGGAGGGAGAGCGAGCAGAGCCGGTCCGTTATCACCGTGTGAACCTGTTTATCACCAGGTTATCGGGGTGTGACCTTGACATGGATCACTGCCACGCCACACACCGCTGTCAGCCCGGCGTCACGGCGGACACGGGTGGCCGGGCTCAGGCTCAGCTCCCCGCAGAGCCACGGCCACCGTGGTCCGGAGGTCGGGGGGACGCTCTCCCCCCCAGCCGCCTGTCGGTGACATACAAGTGACACCGCCGAGGCACCGTGTGTTTTGTGGGGAGCTGCCACGCCGAATGGGGAGCGCGAGTCCCTGGGGCACCTCCCCTTTAAAAAAAGGGCTGGGGAGCGACTGAAAATACACCCGTGGGTGCTTCCCGCCGCTCAGCACCGAGGGATGGGCGCTGCGGGGCGGTGCGGGCTGCGCTCTGGCAGAGGAGGGTCTTGGGGGGGACGCGGCACCTGCTCACCTTGACAACAGGGGCAGGGGGGGGAAACAACACAACACACCACCTGGCACCGGGGGGAAAGAACACACCACCTGGCACCGGGGGGAAAGAACACACCACCTGGGACCGGGGGGAAAGAACACACCACCTGGCACCGGGGGGAAAGAACACACCACCTGGCACCGGGGAGAAACAGCACTGCCGGCATCCCAGGGACCCCGCCGGCCGACACCCGCACCCCGCCCTCCGTACCTGGTGGGCGGCGGGCATGGGCGCTGCGGGCCGGGGCAAGGTCGGGCAAGGATCCGGGGCTCCCCGCTCGCTGCCAGCCGAGCCCGACCCGCGGCGAGCCCGGGACAGCGGCAGCAGCAGCAGCAGGAGGAGGAGGAGGATGCGGCGGCACCTCGGGAAATGTAGTCGCGCCCCACGTGCGGGCGGTGCGGGCACTAGAAACCCCAGAGTGCAGCGGGCGGGAGGAAGGGGAGGAGGAGGAGGAGGAACGGGAACAGGAACAGGAACAGGAATCGCCCGGCCACCCGTGAGACGGAGCTGCGCCAGCCCCTGTGTGCCGCGTCCTGAGAGAAATCCCCGTCCGACAGCATCGGCAGGGCGGGAAGGAGCCGCCTTTCCCACTGCCCTCAGCCCACTTTCCCACTGCCCCCAGCCCACTTTCCCCCTGTCCTCAGCCCACTTTCCCCCTGCCCCCAGCCCACTTCCCCACTGCCCTCAGCCACCTTTCCCCCTGCCCCCAGCCCACTTTCCCCCTGTCCTCGCCCATCTGCCGTGGCCTGCGGGCCCCTGGGGACCGCTGCCTCCGCCGTGGCTCCCTCCGCTGATGTACGATAGCCACGGCTGCTTAGATTTATTTCTGCACCCTGTTTGTTTCCCGGGGGGAGGGGGGTGGGGGATTTGTTCCAGTTCTGCGCTGTGCCGCATCCCAGAGGGTCCCCAGCAGTTCGTCCCGGTGTGCTCCAAGGAGAGCTCCCGAAACTCTTCATCCCCCTACCACCCCCAGCCGGGCAGGCAGCCCCCGAGAGGTGTTTATGGGGTGAGTCCGGCCGTCAGGACCAGGAGGGGCTGAAGCACGGCCCTGCGCTTCCCCCGGAGGGAAGAGCATCCCTGGAGGAGGTGGAGCCCCCCGAGAATCGGGCCCCGGAGCTGGCGCCCCATCTCCCGGGAGATGACGCATCTTCCCAGCGCATCTTCTCTCCCCGCCTTTCCTCCCCCTTTCCCAGCGCTCACCCTGCCAGAAGCAAATGCAAGCTGACAGGGCTCGGCTATTCCGCTGAAATATTTATCTGTTCCCGCCTGGAAGTGCGGCAGCAGGATTCCAGACGGCCGGGGACTGTCACACGCACCCGCCCCACCCAAGCCAGCCTGTAGGGTCCAGGCAGCCCTGGATATTCCCACCCAGAGGCTTCCAGCCCTGCTGAGCCCCCCCGGGTGGTCCTGGGGAGGGTGGCCAGACCACAGCAGACGTGTCCGCCAGCTCCCTGTTCCCTCCCTCGGGCAGGTGGGATCTGTCTGTCCATCCCTCACGGCCAGGCTGGTGGCAGGGTCTGGGGGCAGGAGCTCCGCAGGGCGTGGGTGCGGGGCGATGCTGGGCACCCGAACAATGCCAGCACCCTGGGGCAGTGTCACCCTGAGGCAGTGTCACCCTGGGCAGTGTCACCCTGAGGCAGTGTCACCCTGGGGCAGTGTCACCCTGGACAGTGTCACCCTGGGCAGTGTCACCCTGGGGCAGTGTCACCCTGGGCAGTGTCACCCTGGGCAGTTTCACTCTGAGGCAGTGTCACCCTGGGGCAGTGTCACCCTGGTGCAGTGTCACCCTGAGGCAGTGTCACCCTGGGGCAGTGTCACCCTGGGGCAGTGTCACCCTGGGCAGTTTCACCCTGGGGCAGTGTCACCCTGGGCAGTGTCACCCTGGGCAGTTTCACCCTGGGCAGTGTCACCCTGGGGCAGTTTCACCCTGGGGCAGTGTCACCCTGGACAATGTCACCCTGGCAGTGTCACCCTGGGGCAGTGTCACCCTGGGCAGTGTCACCTCGGAGTGCCCCCAGGGAGCACAGGGCAGGGCAGGGACTGGCTGGGGACAGAGCGCGTTTAGGGGCAGGAGCAGGGGCTGTCCTCGGGCCAGGGCAGTGAAGGGGCGGGGGCAGGAGCAGGGAACGGAGCAGGGGGAAAAGCAGGAGCAGGGGCAGGAGAGGGGCAGGCACAGGGCTGCAGCAGGGGCTGTACCAGGGAGAGGGCATGGAGGGGCCGGGGCAGGGGCTAGAGGAGGAGTTGGGGCAGGGGAGGAGCAGGTGTAGAGACAGCACCGGGGGCAGGGACTGGGTCTGGGACGGGAAGGGACGGGGCAGGAAGTCGGGGGGCTGGGCAGAGCCGGGGGGGTGGCGGGCAGTGCCGGGCGCTCCCGCTCGGCTCCGGCTGCCGCCGCCCCTGAGTCAGCCCTGCCGCTCCCCCGCCCTGCCCCGGCCGGCCCTCCCTCCGTCCCTCCGTCCGTCCGGACACAGGTAGGGCTCTGCCTTCTCTGGGGAGTGTGTTCTGGGCGTGGGGGGCCCGGGACGGCGCTCCCGGTCCCGCAGGCACCCGGAGCGGGGATGGAGGGTCCCGGTGCGGGGACGCGGATGGGTGTGGTGGGATGGACGTCGGGGCGAGGCGGCTCCCGGTGCGGCATCGCTCCGGGGAGCGGAGGGCGTGCACCCACCGACCCTGTCGCCGTGTCCCCCCTGTCCCCAGGAGGTGCCCCTGTGTGCTGCCACCTTCCCGGCTGGGCGGCTCTGCGAGGCTGCTGGGAGTTCTCTGTCCCTGGCTCCCAGCCTTGGGAGGCTCCCGGGCTCTGCTGAAACAATCCCAAAGTGCTGTCCCCGCTTGGGGATAAGTAGGGGGCTCCAAGGGGGGCGGCTCTCCGGCCGCCCCCCCCCCCCCCGCCCACTCATCACTGCAGGGAGAAGTGTGCGTGGGGATGGGTGACGGCGGGGATGCTGCATGGTTTTGGGTGGGAACATCCCGAGGGTTCCCACAGTGTGTTTCTGAGCCCTGGCTGCTGGTTTTTGGGTGCCAGCACCCATGGGGGTCTCACGAGTGCCAGGCTGGTGGTCATTTATGAGCCCGTGCTCCAGGTGTGGTGGTCACCAAGCGGTTCAAATGCAGCCTCAGCATCAGTGCTGGGGGGGAGAAAAGGGCTCCCAGGCCTCCAAACTTCCCCTGTAGCTGGGTAGATATCTCCTGGGAGCCCATTTCCCCAGGCAAGACTTTTCTGTCCTTCCTCCAAAATCAGAATCATCACAGAGTCACAGAACGTTTTGGGTTGGAAGGGACCTTAGAGACCCTCTAATTTTAACCCCCTGCCAGAGGCAGGGCTGCCACCCACTCGGTCACTGAGCTGGTTCCTCAGCATCTGCCTTAAGGGAGCAGTGGGTGCCCTGCACGGGGGCTGCTCCCCACTGGAGCCACCACCTCTCCTCACATGGAGCGGGCTCAGGAGGGTGAATTCAGCTCTGGCTCCTGGGGCAGCGTTTGTTGCCCAGCTCCTTTCAGCAGGTCCTCCCAGGATCTGCAAGGGAGCGTCGCTGCGGAGCATCCCCAGCCCATGCGGAGGCTGCATGGCCCCCGGGAATGGCTGCAGGGATTGCCCCCAGCGCTGCAGGCAGCCAGGGCAGCCTGGGGCCGTGCTGCCCCTGCTGCTGGGGGTCTGGGGGAGTGCCCACTGCCGTGGTGCAGATGGGGTGTGCCAGGCTTTCCAGGCCTGGATGGTTCCTGCTGCCCGTCCTTGGGGGAGCCGGGAGCGTTGGCGCGTCCTGAGGGAGCGGCCGGTCCTGGTGGGAGGTACAGGACCCTGCACCTGGGGTCTGGGGTCTGGGGTCTGGGGTGGGCTGGCAGGGCCACAGGGATGCCCCCAGGGTGGAGGGGACCCTCAGCAGCCCCTGCTGTAGACTGTAAGATAGCAAAGTGGGGACAGAGAACCCCGTGGAAGGTGAGGAAGCTGCTGAAAATCTCAAAATGACTGAATCCATGCTTTCAAGGAGCATTTCTATAGCGGCCTGTGGGAGGATGTGGGAGGGAAATCCCTGTCTGAGCTCGCTTTAAATGCCCTGGGCAGGTCTGTGCAGATACCAAAATGCTGCCAGACTGCTGGGGTGGGTTGAGTGATGCTGGGATCCATGGGGCTGTGGCAGGAGCCAAGGTTAGTGAGTACCAGTACAACCCCCCAGCACCTTTCCCTCCTCTTTTTGAAGGCCCCAGGAGAGGCTGGGCTTGTTTTGAGGCCCTGTACAGCAAGGCTGTGGTGCTGCAGCCACTCCTGGGTGGACCTTTCACTCCCAGCCCTGGGCAAGGAGCATCATCCTCCATCCCCTTGCCCTGTCCCAGCTCAGTGATGTTCGTGTCCATTGATTCATGGTTTGAAGCTCCCATCTTTCCATGCTGCAGGAGTAGGTCCAATGTCATCAGGTTGGCAGGAAAGCTGGGTGTTGGCACCTCTGCCTGCCTGCAGGGAGGAAAACCTCCTTTTGGTACAGAAATTCCCACCTGTCCCCAAGGGGCTGTTTTCTGTCAAGGAGGGGCAGGATTCTCCAGCAGGCTAGTTCCCTCTGTTTTGGGGAAAGCCCATCAAGTCTTGGCACACCAAACAATGAGGATCCCATCGGATCTGCAGATGTTTGGTGGGTTCCTAAATGAAACAAGGACTCAGGAGTGCAGGAATCAGCAGTCTTGTCCCCAAAAGAGCGAAATAAAGAGCTTTAAATTTCCCACCTTATTTTTCTGAGTTGTGTTTTTCCTTTGGTGGACCACAAACGTTCTGTTTGCTGGGCAGGCTTTGTGGTGGGACATGTGGAAGAGAAATGCCGTTCCCCATTTGAGGGGCCTGTGTTTCCAACCCCATGAGGTGTGGCAGCAGCCCATCACTGGGGTCTCGTGGCATGTCCCCCTCCCTGCCCTTGCTAGGGCAGTGTTGGCTTCGTGCCCACCAACCTGGTGGGTGCACACAGAGGGAAAATCCAGCACTGAGCAGAGGAGGAGAAAGGATCTGCATGGGAGGGCAGCCAGCCAGCTGCTGCCAGGAAAGGGTTAATCCTGGAGCTCCAGCTCTGGTATCCTATTGCTGGCTACTTTGGGTAAAAGCTTTTTTGGCTCTGTTTCAAGGGCATCAGGCTGGAGGCTGACTCATGCATCCCTGCCACCAAGGAGCAAACCCTCTTGTCCCTACTTTCCCAGCCCAAGGTGATGATTTCCTGAAAATCCAAGTGCCCCAGAGGCCTCTGACTGTGCCTTAGAGGACTCTGGTCAGCTGGGCTGGGAAAAGCTGCATCTAGGACTTGCTTCTCCTGGGGGAATTGTGGTGGTGACATCTCTGGCATGGGTTCAATCACTTGTGTGGGTGTCCCCAAGGTGGGGGGACACGTTGTTCGGAGGATGCTTGTGCCCCATAACTGACTCTCATCCCTTTATTCCACAGGGAAGGAGCCAGCCATTCCAGCTGCAGCTCCACCCTCCCAGATGTGCCTCCACATTGTGCCACACCTGCGTCCTGTTCCAGAGGTGAGGGGGCAGGGATGGCCCCACCACGGGCCTGGGGCTGTCCAGGGGACCCTTGGGGTGATGGTGACATGTTCCCCCCTGGCACAGGTCACACAGGCTGGTGGCCATTCCAGGCTGGACACTGCTGTGGCCGTGGGGTCACAGCTGTAGGTGTGGGGACGTCATGGCTGTGGGCACCACCGTGGGGTGGCCCCCTGTTGTCCAGGTGATCATCTGTGGTGAGGCCCCTGCTGCCCATTGTGCTCTGAAAAGGATAAAAAGGAGGGGGTTTGGTGATGGCAGTGGGCCAGGGCAGCCAGGGAACATGGCCTTGTGTGCAGGCAGAAAAGGGAGGGCCTGGACAAGGTTTTGAGGTTTCAAGGTGGAGTCGTTTCATACCAGGCAGCCTGATGCATCTCTGGAGTGACCCTGCTGGGGGCTCAGAGACCTCCAGAGATGCTCACTTGCTCTCCAAGCTCTCCAGGCTTTCACGTGCCTCCAAGCTTTCCTTAAAATATGGAAACAATTCCCTATTTAAAGGCTTTTTTTTGGACTAATAATGTGAAGGCAGGGCATGGTGAGATGAGCCCAGGGTATCTGGGAAATGAAGCCCTTCCCTGGGACAGTGTGATTCCATGTCCGTGGTGGTTTCCTCTGTGACTCAGTTTCCCCACCTGGAAAGCAGTTGTGGTTTTTTTGGTTTTTTTTGTGTGTTTTTTTTTTTTTTTTTTTTTTTTTCTGGGGTTCCCTCAGGGAAATTTTGGGATTTTCCCCAAATCTCCCCTCCAGGGCCTGGGGATGGATTAGTGAGGGACTGGAAACTGCCTGTTTTGACTGCATAGCTTGAATGGCCATGGTCCCCAGGGACACACCCATGGCTCACCCTCTGCCCCATTCCCTTGGGCGTGCAGTGGCACCCAGAGAGGTGGCACTGATGCTGTGGCACACTGGTGGGTGTCACACCTCATCAGGACTTGCCTGAGCTCTGCTGGCCATCCACAGCCCTGCATGCAAGGTGCAGGGTGCAATCCAAACCCGGATGTCACACGTCCCATTTCCATCCTCTCCCTGGGCTACAGCCTCCTCCTTCCGAGCCTTTCTGAGTGCTCTCGTGCCCGTCCTCATCAGCTCTCCTGCCTTGGAGTTTTCTGAGTGGGGCTGACGATATCTGGCCAGACATTTGTCCCTTGCAAGCACGCAGGAGGAGTTTACCAGCCCTCAGGCGAGGGAAGAGGGGATGCAAGAAAGGAAGGAGGAGAGGACAAAAAACACAGCCCAGAAGAATGAAGGGTGGCACGAAATTTGCTGACCTTCTCACTTTCCGTGGCCTCTGGAGAGGAAGGAGAATGAGTTGGAGAGGGTTGGCTGCTTGTGGATGGCCCCAGGAGCAGGACCAGGCTGTGTGTCCTTGGGCTGACCTCTGGTTTGGGGTCTTTGGGGCAGAAACACCTTTCTGGAGGACATGGGGTGAGCGTGGCTGGGGGTGATGTCCGTGGTGGGACCTGCTGTGGGGCTTTGACATCGTTCCCAGTCCTTCTGGGGATGTCTGTGTTTTGGGGAGAGCGTTTTGGGGAGATCCCATCCTCTGGATCTGGACTAACCCACTCCAGTGGGTGGGACCTAATCCTCCTCCAGCTGTGAGGAAGGACCAGGGATTCCACTGTGGGCTCATCCCAGTGGCTGCCCCTCCAGCTTCCCACACCCACCAAGGACCTCTCAGTCTTGAAGAAGCCTCAGTCCTTCGTGGCTGGGGAGCATTTTGGAGGTTTTAGGAGCTCAGCAAGATGTGGTTTTCCCCACAGAGATGCCAGCTGCCATGTCTCCCTGCACAGGGCAGGAAAGGCTTAGCTGGCTGTGACCTAAATGTCTGCTTGTCCCCAAACTGGGTCTGACCAGGTACCCAAACTCCTGGTGCCTCTTCTGCCCTCAGGGGTGCTGTGATCCCTCTGGGTATGCTGGGTGCTGCTGGCTTTGCCAGAGGAGGGAGAAAAAGGTGGAATGTTCAGCTTCCCCCCCTTGCCAGCCCCTTTGTCCTCGGGGAGATTAGTCCCTTCCCAGGCTTACAGGGGGGATTTGTGGCTGCTCCATCTGCTTGAGCCCAGCAGGTCAGCGGGTGCCAGGGAGGAGCAGCCTGAGCCCAGCTGCTCTGTGCACTCCCAGGCATCCCAGGGAAAGGTCTACAGCCTTCTTTTGGGCCTTCCTGGCTGTATTTGTTGGAAAGGAGCAAAAATCCCCAGAGCCAGGCAGGTGAAAGTCATGCTTGTAATGGGGTTTAGACCCGAGACTGTTGATGGAGCTGTGGAGTAATGTCAGTGTTTTTAAGCTGCTTTTTGGGCTGGCAGAAAGCCTTGAGGATGCTCCAGGATCTCCCCTTTGAGCCAGGTTAGTTGCAGGGAGACGATTTTCTTGTAAATCCTTTGGGAAAGCAGGCAGGCAGGTGGGGAGAAGAGCATCTCCCTGTGGGATCTGGGGTGGGGTACGAGGCTGTTTGCTGGCTCACAAGTACTTTTAGAGCCAGGTTTTCCTGAGAGAAGATGGGGAGGCGATAGGGGCGATGCAGGCCTCCCCCTTCTCCTGCTCCATCGCTCCTGTCTCGTCACCCGTGGAAGGTGGTGGGTAGGGAAGAGGCTGGAGGTGGGGTGAGTTAGGAGAGAGCTTGTGACAAGTGGGCTTAGGGAGGCTGGATTTATGGGCACTGACAGAACTAGGTTTGTGGAAGCGTGGGGGGGCTGCTGGGTGACACTGGAGCTTTGCTGAGTGCCACCCTGCTCCCGGGATGTGGGGACCAGGGGACACAAGGAGCCTTTGCCCGTGCCCAGATCCCAGCCTAGAGCAGCTCTGGCGTGCTGCTGGACCCAGGAACGTGCTGCCTGCCGTGCTGCTGCCTTTTCCTGGGATATGGGGCCACATGGGACCCTGCCAGACCCACGCCCTGCCCCCAAGCTTCCAGAAAGCACCAGTTTCCCTTCTGAGGTGGCAGAAAATCACAAACAGGGGAGATTTGGGCAGCGTGGATGAGCTGCTGAGATGCCAGCCCCGCGGCCAGCCAGGTCACCCACCCCTGCAGAGCCCGGGGGTGACCCCAGCCCCACCCCGCCGCTGTTCTCCTTCCCCCGCTCTTTGCTCAGGAGCACCGATGGAGGCTGCCAGGTGCCAGCCCTGAAATCTTTCAACTTCCCCTCTTCTCCGCAAATGGACAATGTCTCCGCTCATTAGGTACCCGCCCAGGGGGCAGATGTCAGCTCCGCTCATGGCTTTTCTCAGCTCATCCCTGCCCAGGCTCCTGACGGCTCCGCGGCGCTCGGCTCCCATCACATCAGCGGCTCTGGCCCTGGGGCTGCCCCTCTGCCAGCCCAGCGGCACCCACCCTCCCACCGCCACCCCGGGCTGCCTGCCTCCCCCTCCTCACCAGCAGGGCTTGTAAGGATTTTTGGTTAAAAGGCTGGAAAAATCACAGGCACCGGTGACACGGTGTGCGCGCGGAGCTGGGATTGGTTTTCCTGGGAGGAGAAGGCAGCTCTGAAGGCTGCCCTTTGAGGCTGATGCATCCCGACAGCTTGTTCACTGGGACATTAAAATCGTTGCCTCTGTCTGCGTGGAGCACCCGGGGGGGGGGGGTGATGGGAACACAGGTCGGGGGAGGATCCCTCTCTCCCTGCGCGGGAGCCCCGGAACAAAGCGGATCCCGGCAGCGCCGGCTCTGCTGCAGCCCCCGCGCAGGGAATTCCCTCCAGCACAAAGGGGGCTGGCAGCCTGGGGGGCAGTGCAGGTGGAGCCATCTCACTGACATTCCTGTCTGTGGGGCGTGCTGCAGATCAGGGTTTGGCGGTGTGAGAACATCCCCATCCCATCCCCATCCCTATCCATCCCCATCCCATCCCATCCCATCCCATCCCATCCCATCCCATCCCATCCCATCCCATCCCCATCCCATCCCATCCTATCCCATCCCATCCCATCCCCATCCCATCCCCATCTCCATCCCATCCCCATCCATCCCCATCCCATCCCATCCTATCCCATCCTATCCCCATCCATCCCCATCCCATCCCATCCCCATCCCATCCCATCCCATCCCATCCCATCCCATCCCATCCCATCCCCATCCCATCCCATCCCATCCCATTCCATCCCATCCCATGCCATCCCCATCCCATCCCCATCCCATCCCATCCCATCCCATCCCATCCCATCCCCATCCCATCCCATCCCATCCCATCCCCATCCCATCCCATCCCATCCCATCCCTCACCACTGCACAGCTTGTCTTCCAAAAGCCGTTGAATTTTCCCTGGAGGGTCACAGCAAAGCTGTAGGACCTATCCACGCTCTCCGTGCTCTCTGCAGAGCTTGGACCTCACACAGGTGCCCCAGGGTCCCAGACATCCCAAGGAAGGTTCCTGATGGTCACAGACAGCCAGGGAGTCACCAGTGAGGGGAAGCTGAAGTCCTGGGTTTGCAGGAGAGGCAGGGTGGGTGCAGGCTTTGGTACTTTTGGGAAAGGGGAATGGTACAGGGTAGGGGCTGTGATATTTGGGGTGGTAGGATAGGGCATCCTGCCCTGCCTGAGCAAAAGCAAGGAGTTTTCACAGCCCTGTGGGACCAGGCATGGGAACTGCTCCCACAGGGAAGCAACACCAGCTCACCTGGGAGGCTGGGCACAAGCAGGGAGCCACCCTCAGCTCCTTCCCCTTGGCGTCCTGCTGGTGCCTCCTCTCTGGACCAGGTTTGTCCAGGTTTGTCCAACGTGTTTCCTCAACATTCCCATTGCAGACTGAAGTTTGAGCCCCCTGGAATGAGGTGGCCAAGGGCCCCGTGGGGCCATCAAGCCATGGGTGCTGCCCAGCCCCTGGGTCCCTGTGGCCCCACTGGGATGAGTTAAGGACAGTGACATGCTGCAGTCTCCAGAGGCTGATCTTTGGGATTGGCCACATCAATGCCTGGGAATTCATTGCACCCTCAGGTGCCTCTCTGTGGGAACAATAGGTGGGATTTTGTCGCTGTGGGACACAAAGAAGGAGACGTGGACTCGTTCAGAAGGCTGTTGGACTCCCAGGAGGGAGCCAGAGGTTTATTGTCCAAACCTATTTTATACCTTTTTAAAAAACACCCACCTTAGAGGTGGGATCCCTGGAACCATTGGTCACTCATAGAGACCATCACACAAAGTCCCTCCCATGAGAAAGCGTGTGGAAAACATCTTAAGTTTACAAATAGCATCACCTTGCTTAGCAATTCTGTCCTGGGAGCAGAATTGCCAAAAACCAAAACATGGCAAGCACAAACTGTGGCAACAGGATTTTGCTGGGGTCTGGACACTCTGCTGCTCAGAAATGACTCCTTCAGCATGCTGAGTGCTCATTGTGAACATTCCTGACCAAATTTCCTGATGGGATGCAGTCCATGAGAGCAAGCTGGCCATGCAGGGCTGGAGCCATTCTCTCCACTGCCACGATCAGGAGCTGGAAAGCTTTTGGTGGGAGAAGCTTACTGGTGCCTCTCCTGACACCAGTGCATGCTTCCCTGGAGAGAACAACCGGGAAAAAAATTTATTTGTCTCCTTTGCTTGTACTGTCAGGGCAGCCTCGAGGTGCAGGGGCTTTGGCTGTGCTGAAGAGAGGATTGGGGAGATGAAGGTGAGGGTGACAGTCCCCCAGCAGCCCAAATGTTGCTTGTCCACCTCATGATGCCTTTTAAGACAACTCCTGAGTGCCTTGGACTGGTCAGTGATGAGGAAGGAACCACTGTGGTGTGATGTGGCAGGTGCTGGGTGGCTGTGCCCGGCAGAATCTTCTGGAAGCAGCCCCACTGGAGCTGTCAGAGGGTGCTTAAAGCAGCCAGGAGGTCCTTTGCAGTGCTGAGGTTTCTGCCTGGAGGCTGCTTTGGGGTTGCTTGAGGTTCACTCTTACCTGAGCTGGAGCTGAGGTTGTCCCACATGGGACACACAGGTGATGCTGTTAAAGACTACAACAACACAGATCTTGATTTTAGAAAGCTGAAAATGACTTTGCTTATTTTTGGCAAAATTTTTATACTGTTTTACAGAGAATAACTCAATTGGTGAAACAAAGACAAACCTTTTCAATCACATGGGTCAAACCAGAGGGACATCAAGAAGTCCCTCCTAGGGAAAGGAATGTAAGCAAAGTTACAGTTAGAAAAACATGTCTCTTGTTTACAGGAAACTCTCTGGGAAAAGAGTTTCAGGAAACTAAAACATCACAGGCACGAACCAGGGCTACACACAGGCATGGGTGTACCTGGGGGTGACCTGCACCCTGATGGCAGAGAGCACCTCCTGGGTGTGCCTGCTACAGGAGCACGGGGCCATGGCTGGGGTCTCACCTGCAGCTTCGTGGTGGGAGGGGTGGGACATAACAAGGAGCAGAGCTGCAGAGAGATGGACCCATTTTTGATTGAGAAGACTGCTAACAAGTTCCTTAGTGCTGTGTTCCCTGGATGCTAAGCTTTGCCTTGGGGTAAACTCAAACCTAGGACCTGGAAGATGGGTGCAAGTTCTCTTCCCCATGAACCTGTGGGGTGTGGGTTGATGATTTCTGCTCACACTGGCTCTGGGAAGGACTGGGGTTTCCTTGCAACCCCTTGTCCTTCCAGCATACCTGAATCCTTGCCTGAGCTCCCTTTTCATGGGTGTGTTGATGAGACTGGTGCTGTGATGAGGATTTTCCCTTCTTACTGTCAGCCCTGGAGTCAGTGACCAGCAATTGGTACTGACTGGAATAAAACAATCCCCAAGGACTCCTCTGGCGTGCCCCTGGGCTTCCCCTGTTCCCTGTGTTGCCCTTGGCCATGGCAGCAGGGCTGGGATGATGCTCTGTGGATTCCAAGTGTGTGTGGGGGGGTGCTGCCTGGGCTCCTCAGGGTGCTGAGATGTGCTGTCTTCCAGATCCTTCCCTGCCTCCTGCACTGCTGACCAGCAGCTCCACGGGATCCCCAGCCTGTCCCTGCGGGTCCTCCAACGGTGAGTCACACTTTGGGGTTTCCATTCTTTCCAGTTTTTTGGCTTTGGCCAGAGCCCATGGGACTGGATGTTGCACTTGCAGCAGTTAGTGGGATTTAGAATTTATCTGACTTGTGAGGGCTCAGTGGAGGGCAGGGAAGTCCCTCAGAGTCCATCCTGGGACCTGTGCTACTTGCAGGTGACACCAGCTGGGGATGTAGCCACTACCTTGGAGGACATGGAGAGAACTACTGAGAGAAAAAAACATGAATTCTGAGCCCAGCTGGTTGCTGAGAGAGGCTGTGGGTGCTCCATCCTTGGAGTCTCCAGCCCCTCAAGGAATAAAGCCCCGGGCAACCTGCGCAGACCTTAGTGCTGATGCTGCTGTGAGCATCAGCAGGGCTGAAGACTCACCCCAGGAGGTCTCTTGGGCTTCCCTGCCACTGACAGGCTCCTTCCCAGGGCAGGGCAGTGCCCAGCTCACTGGGGATGGGCACGGAGGTTGCTGAGTCACCCAGAAGAGGAAGGTTTTCCCTGTTAACACACAAGGTGCCCCAGCACACTAAGAGCAGCACCAAGTCCAAGCACGGGGTCTGCAGCTCACCCACCCTGCTGCCCAGGGAATATTTTGGGCAGTGGAGAGATTTTTCCTGCCCTCTGGCACTGGCTTTATTAGCGGCTGAGGCTGCTCCATTGATTGTATTGACGGGATAGTGCATGCCCCAGTTAACTGATGGGGAGCAGCAGCAGAAATCCAGCTGGCACCCGGCACCCATGGCGCTGGAACGTGCTGGAGTCTTTCCACCACCACTGGATTTCTGCAGGAAGCAGGCCCCTGGCTGCACAGCTGGGCACGAGCACAGGCAGGTGACCACCGAGGAGCACTGCTGGGCTGTGGTCGCCAGGGAGTCTCTCTGGCATCCCAGGGAATCCCCTCCTCCACGGGATGATTTCCCCTGGTTGGTGGATGCTGCGGGTCTGCCCAAACCTGTTTGCAGTGTAGAGGAAAATAAAAGTTCTGCTTGCCTGCCCCAAACACAGCCTGGAGGTGATGCTCTTGATCGTTCTCCCCCGACCCCCCAAGCCAGCCTGTGTTTTATTTCTCTCTGAAGTTCACATGAAGCAGCTTTGGTCTTTCCTCTGTGCAGTGCCTTAACCTCTGCCATGTCCTGGTCTGCAGGCTCGTGCCGTGGACTGCTGGGCTCCCCCCGCGCTCAGCATGCCCTTTTCTGGTGCAGCCAGACCCTCCCAGGAATCACTCTGGAGCTTGAGGCCATCCTGTAGGGTAAGGTAAGGTCCTTTCCAAGTCATACAGTCCCAGAAGGGTTCGGATTGGAAGGGGCCTTAAAGCTCATCTTGTTCCACGGGGACACCTTCCATCCTGGCCGTGGGGGTCCCCATCCAACCTGGCCAAGGGATGGGGCAGCCACACCTCCTCTGGCAAATCCTGGGAGGAGGGCCCTTTGCAGGTCCCTTAGGCTGTGAAACACCTGCAGGGAGGCTGATGGGGCCTCTCTCCTGCCTCCCTGCAGGCTTCCCGTGCCTCCCTCGCCGCCTGTTTTCCGCCACACTGGCCATTCCATTAAAACCAGCTAAGCTGGGAAGTGCAGAGACGGGGGTGATTTTCATCAGCCACTCTGCTTTTGTGACTAAAATAGATCAGGAGTGGCCCCAGGCCATCGTGTTGTCCCAGGCATTGACTGGCACGAATGGATGGCGGGGCAACATTTTCCATTAGTGGAGAGGAGGATGCACATCTCCCAGGGACGAGACAGCTCCATAAAGCAGAAATGTTGTAGCAGCAGACAAAGCCATTTCTCTTTTCTCCCATTCCTTTTATGAGTGTCGTTTATCCCTGTTTTCTGCATGGAAAACGTTGGGAGAGGCCAGCCAGAGGAAACAGCCTGCACCTGCAACGCGAGGGTGTGTTTTTTTGTATAGGGGGATGGAGGTTTCCCAGAGGAGCTGCAGGTGACCCAGAAGGGTACAACAAGGATAGGTCTTGCCAGAAAAACTGGTTTATCTTGCCAGAAAAACTGAGTAGGTTGGTCCGTGGCCTCTGGTGATGTGGTGGGTACTGGTTATGTCTGGTCTGAGGTTTCTGCCATCACCTGTCCAGCAAGAGTGTTTTATTCTCTGGCTTTAGTGAATGCCCTTTCCTGCAGTATAAGGCTAAATTTGGCTGAACTTCACATCTCATGGCTCCCATCTCCCTCTGGGAAGGTCTCTGAAATAATTTTTCTGCCTTCTCATGCTCCCTGTCCACCGTCCCATCCCATCCCATCCCATCCCATCCCATCCCATCCCATCCCATCCCATCCTATCCCTTCTGCCAGGTCTGTGTCCCAGCCCCTCTCCCGCATCCACGGGAGGGAGAGGAGCCTGGTGCCTGTCTCTGTCCCAGCCCTCCCCAAGGCTGTGGGATTCCATCCTTGGAACTCAAGGCTGAGCCTGTGTGTGTGGGGCCGTGACATTTTTATAGAAAAACCACAGCAGGGAGAGGCACCTGGAAGAGCACAAGGTGGCATTCTGGGCATTGTCTTGTGCAGGGCCAGGAGTTGGACTCGATGATCCTTGTGGATTCCTTCCAGCTCAGGATATTTGGGGATTTTACACTGGAAAAGCTGCTGCTCCGTCTCCCATCCAGGTTGAGTGAGTGATCACTGCTGGTGCTGGAAGATGGAGATTGTAGGGGGTTAGCAATGTGTTCAGGTGGGAATGCTGACTCTGGAGAGATACCATGGGGTGGGAACTGCCCATTCCAGCAAGGCAAACCACTGTGACACGAGGCTGCAGGGCGGTGATGGGGACGTGCCTGCCAGTGCCGAGCCATTCCCCAGTTTGACCCTTCTGCTCAATCTGAACTTGAAGGTGAATGAGCAGAGCTCACCCATTGATCCAAAAGGGGCTGATGAGCGCCGTGCCCTGCGGAGAGCTCGGCCCCCAGTGCCAGCTCCTTCTCTCCCCCCTTTTGTTCCTGCCTCCCCTTCACGCCTTTCCAAAGCCATCAGTCAGAGCGCAGCACCCCGGGCACCCCGCTGACCTTGCTGGGGGCCAGGGGGACGACATATAGGTTCCTGTGGAGAGCTGTCCCGCTGTCTGGTGGGCTTCTCCCCGCTGCCACTGCCTCCTCTGCGCTGCTGGTAAGCCTGGCATCCGCCTGCCATCGGCTGGGGGGGTGTGGGGAGGCACGGGACGAGGCGGAGGGGTTGGTGCCCGTCGTGCCAGGAGCCGCATTTTCCCCGGGCAGTGACGTGATCTCCACGTTTAAGGGCTCTGGTGGCTTCACGTGGGCAAAATGCAACTCGAAGGGCTCTTCGTCTTTAGCTGAAATGCCATACAGAGTGGCAAAGTGTACTTTTTTTGCCTGTTGGTAATTTGATTTCCAACCTGATTTGAGGTTGGAGACTTAGAACTTGTCATGGCTGATAGGTGAAAAGGTCGGGTTTTGGGGGAGAAGAGGATGGTGTGCCTTCGCTTTGTGTCTTCTCTACTTTAGCAACAGATTTTTTTTTTTTTCCTGCAGCTGAAAATAACAAACCATTTTAATCTAAGTATTGCTAGTTCAGATCTTTTAATCCAGCTTGCCTCCCATCAGCACAGCGGCCTGAAATGATTTATCCGCCTGCCTCTCTATTATATAATTATTGGGAAGATTACTGGGGAGCCAGCTTTAGCTCTGCTGGGGAAGGAGGAGGAGGGGGCTGGAAGGTGGGGCAGGGGCTTGTGGAATCACAGAATCATGGAATGCTTTGGGGTTGGAAGGGACCTTGAAGCTCATCTCCCCCTGCCGTGGGCAGGGACACTTTCCATGGTCCCAGGGTGCTCAGGTTTCTTCTCTGTGGCCATCAGAAGACGTGGGAGGGGCAAGCAGCCAGCTGGGTGCTTTGGGCTGTGGCCGTGGTTTGCATTGGAAAATTTTAGTGGGGAAAGTTTCTTCCTCAGTGTGTGTTTGTTGGAATTGAGTGCCCCATGATCTGGCTGGAGTGTGACCCTCCAAGCCAGAGAGGCTTTGGGTGAAACCTTGCACTTTTTTACACTGTTTGGGGCCTTTTCTGGCTTTGCTTGTGGTTTTGGGAACAGCATGGTAAGACAGTCTGGCCTTGGGAAGAGTCTGGAATTAGGGGCTGTGCTCCTCACGCTTCCCATCCCTGTGCAGAGCTGTGGAAGGGGAACATCTGCAAGGAAGAACCAAGGTTTGGAATGTGGTGGTGATACCAGGAAGGGCTGGAGGTGGCCATGGCTGTTTCACCAAGCTCAGCTGTCCTCCAAGGAGCCGTAGGTGCCACCCCTGGATAAGAAGGGCTTGAGCCCTTGGGTGATGGGGTGGCTGGGGACAGCTGCTCTGCAGAACTGACATCCAAGGGCAGATGGCCAAAATAGATTTGGCCAGAGCTTTCAGGTGAACAGGTATATCCCTGGCACACAAAGATGGCACAGCTGAGGCTTGGCACAGCCAAGTGGAGATTTGAGTTGCCAGAAAAAATGCAGATTCCAACTGGCGCAACCAATGGGCTTGAGCTTTGATGGGCAAAACATTAGGATGTCTGGGGGCTCCAAAAATTCCTTTTTCCTTCCCCAAACTGAATGCCCAGACACCAAAGGGCTGGTGCCTGTGCTGGCTACCGATGGAAGGACAGGAGGTGCTTGTGGACCACGGCCAGCTGGGATGTTGGTAGCTCAGAGCTGGGACAAGGGGACACCCCCAGCACCAGTCAAAGTCAGATACTTGGAGCAGTGGCTCCATGATACTTGGACCCTTGCTCCACAGGGTGTCAGGGACTTTTTTGGGGTTCCCCAGAGCTGTGCTGCATTTTGGGCTGGGTGAGTGTCTGTGGGGGGACACTGAAACACCCTTTGGGCCTGGCGTGGCCATGGGCTGGTGGGAGCAGGTGGTGCCCACTCAGAGTGTGCCACGCTCCCTCCACTGCTCTTGGTCCAGCTTCCCTGAAAGCTGTTCCAGCAGCCTCCAGGGGAGGAGACTGTCATCTCTTGGAGCAGTTGTGCATCAGCCAGGAGGGCAGCAGAGGATGGGAACAGCTGAGGACGGGTCAGGAGCAACGCCGGGGCACGAGATCATCTGGTTTGGGTGATGGAGCAGTTGTAACACATCCCCTTCCCGCAGGGAGCCAGCTGAACTCTGGGACAGGCAGGCAGGGCTTCAGCCTGGTCTTCCCCACCGTGCCACTGCCTCTGAGATGGGGGGTTTAGCACAGCCCTCCTGTCCCTCCTGGAGGCTCTGGCCCCACACTGGACGGGCAGGCATCCTTTAAAACGTGCCCAAATTTCCCCCTGCACACGGGTGGCGCAGCAGAGCTCATCTCCTGCTGAGATCCTTTCTCCCTTGGTGTTGGAAGCGTTGGCTGGTTCGCCCTCATTGCCTGGAGGCATCCAGATTTGCTCAGTGGCCTTTTTTAAAAAAAAAATTAATAAATAAATAAATAAATAAATAAATAAATAAATCCAAGCCCATGAAAAGACAGGAACATCAGCAGTGGGTGCATCCCTCTTGCCAGCAAAACCCAGGGATTTGGGAGAAAATAGGTCACGTGCTCTTCATCCCGTGCCACGTGGTGGATCTCCCAGGGCCAATGAGGTTGGGAGCCCTTCTGCGCCGAACGGCGGAATAAGAAAAAAAAAAAAAAACCCTGGGATTTTTTTTTTTTTTTCCTCCCCCCCCCGTAGCATTTTTCATCCTTTCCAAACGTGAAAAGGCTGGCCATCTGTCTGGATCCCCCTCCCGCCAAAGCGGCACGGAAGCGGCTCTTTGGGAAAGGTAAGGAGATTTAAGAGACCGTCCTGGTGGAAGACCACCGGCCGCGGGCAACTTTTCACACCGCTGTAAGTCAGGGAAGGATCCTGGAATGAGCCAGGTCCCGGGACCAGGTGTGGGCTGGAAGAGCTTTGAATGCTTAGGAGCAGTTTTTAGAGGGAATCTCTCATGGAGGAGATTTAAGTCTGTGGCAACGTGAGGCGGGATTATGGGAGACATCGGCATGCAAGCAACGGGATTCCCTTAAGTTAGCGGCTGCTCCCCAAGTCTCTCCTGGGAGAAATCCCCAAAATATTGTTGGGTAATCATTTTGCCAAGTATCTTTCTGTTTTTGCAAAAAAAACCCCAGAATTTGCAAAAAACTTGGCCAAAAGAATATCTTCTGCAAGTTAAATTTGACAAACCTTGCTGCGGGTTTGTTTTGCAAGGTCGCCGTTCTCGGAGCGCGTGCTTTGTTTCAGTTAAATTCCATTTCACCCATGCCCAGCAGCCAGTGCCAAAGGTTGCCTCTCTGGGTAGGGAAGCATCCGTCTCTTCCTTAACCAGAATATCCAGCTGTTCCTAAATTCCGTGATTCACAGCTCAGGCTTTGGACGGTGTCATTTGTGTGTGCGCTTGGGTGGGAATGGCACAAATGGAATTTGCCTTCGAGAAACGGGCACTAAAATAACGGGGATGTTAATTGTGTCTTAGTGTGGCGACACAATAAAACCCCCAACATTGATTCATTTCATTTTTACCTCCCGTTATTTCGTTTGGTTCGGTTTTAAATATTTCTATTTTTTAGTTCCAGTATATTTCCAAATTTTTAATATTTTTATTTTGAATTCCATTCTAGTTCCAGTATTTTTTTAAAAAAATATTTCTAATCCCATTTCTCATCCATTAATTTTTAATGCTATAAATATTATTTAATTCCATCCTATTTCCATTCAGTTTTTTTTTTTCCTTTTGCCGGGAAAATTTTATTTGGAGAGAGGATTCTCTTTTATTATGATGCTCGCTTTGTTTTCTGTTTGCCCTCAGATACCAATTTTCCTCAGGGTGTCAAAATTCTTCCTGATACCATCATGTTTCTGTTGCCTTTTCCTTGGTTTCATCATTGCTTTATAAGTAGAAAAGTGAAATATTAGTGGCAAATGTTGTAGAGGACTTAAAAGCTGTTGAAATCAACCCCAAATTATCATCTCCGTACTCCAAAGGAAAAATATTCTCAGATATGTTTGTTTTTCTCATAATCTGACTTTTCCTCAGAAAATGCAATTTGAATGTGAACCATCTTAAAAAAATATGATTTTATTAATTGGAAGTCACGTCCCACTTAAAAATAAACCAGGAACAGTGGCTCAAGGACATTGTGTTTAAGTTTCCATAAAATGATTGACCTTTGTTTTGACAGATGCAAGGGCAGATGCTGGGCTGCATTTTGATACAGAAACCCAACCCTGAATTAAAAAAAAACCAAAAAAACAAAACAAACAAACAAACAAAAAAAAACCAAACCAGACATTCTTTCCTAATAGCTGGGGTTTTGCTCTTAATACAGAATTCCAGAATAGCTCGGTAATATTTCCAAAGCTCTTAATCTCAGACTTCCCCCCTTTTTTTTTTAGGGATTCGTTTAAATAAATACTTTCAGCATGCTCAGACACAAAAGCAGATTTTTCTCCTTGGGAAACAACTGCAGGAAATGTTCTTTTAGTCTTGCTGAATTAAGAGGGCGTTTATTCCTCCAAGGAAAAATGGTCGTTTTGAGTTGGGAACAAAAGGCTGCTGGTCAAGGCGGAGGGGAAAAATCTCTTCGGAGGAGCCTCCAACATTATTTGAACGCCTTCAGAATGGCACTGGAGAAGCTGTGGGAATGTAGGGTGGGATGAGGGAAGAGGAACGCTCTTGGGATCGCTGGCGGATGGAGCAAATCCCTCCGTGGTGGCCAGCTCCCTTTTGGGGTGGACCAGGCTGCACTGGGACCTGCTCACCCCCCAGCTGGGGGGATACTCCCCTGGGTACCAGCCAGCTTTGGTGGTCCCAGGATTGCTTTTCCCAGGGGATCAATGGTTTTTTCCAAGCTCCCTCTTGGAAAACGGGTGTTTGCTGTGGAGCAGGCGGAGAGGGCACCTTGCCGGCGGCGTGGCTCTTGGTGGCAGGGGTGGGGGACACGCCTGGCACACGGGGATGAGCTCGATCCCGGTGGTGATGAAGCCCTGGGAGCCCTGGGAGCCCTGGCTCTGGCTGTGGGTGCCTTTGGAAAGCAGGGGATGGTCCCCAAACCCGCAAGGGTGGCACCCCTGCCCTCGAGCCCCCCGGTCTTGCAGCAGGAGGGTGGGTGGCAGCCCCCACGACGTGAGTCTGCTGGTTCTCTGCAGCTGCTTTGTGGCCAGCTGAGCTGGAGAGGGAATTTGAAGGCTTCCCCAGTCGCTGAGGGCTGGCTCCATCCGCTGAGCTTTTTCCCAGCTTCCCGCTGAGCGCATCCATCCCGGTGCTGTGATCGCACACACAGACACACACACACAGAGGGATCTGGTATAATTTATTTATTTTATTTGGGGGTTGCCAGGTGAGCTGGCAGCAGGCAGTGGGTGCACCCTGCTGCCACCAAACCCCCTCCACTCCATGGATGCAGCTTTGGGGCTGGATGCCACCCACGGCAGAGGCAGGCTGTGGTGTCGGTGGCGCATCCGCCAGGGATTTTGACAGAGACCCAGAGCCCTGCAGGGATGCAGCCACTGCGGTGGCTGTGCCCTCGCTGCCAGGCCCGCGTTTGGGGACAGGGGCGGCAGTCGTGACCCTGTCTCGGGCAGCCCCGGTTCCCAGTGGAGCCGATTCATCCCTTCCCTGGCTGGGGTTTGGCTCAGCGCTGAGACCTGAGGTTACAGAGGACCTACCACGGGGAAAAGGGGAGAGGAGAGGCGGCTTCTCCTTGATTGTAATCGGGGTTGAGGTTTAGCTGAAGTGAAAACAGATCGGGAGTGACAGTTTTGGAGCCTGCTGTCAGGGTCTGAGCGCAGCGCGCTGGCGATCCACCCCCGGATGCCGAGGGCCCCGTCCTCCCCCTCGCCCGCCGGAGCGGGGAGAGCCAGCACCGCGGGATGGGGACAGCGCGGCACGGCCACCGCAGCCACGGCACACACCGCCCTGCAGCCCCTTCCTCTCGGCTGGGGACACGGCCCTGTGGTGGCCATCGGTGTGGGATCCCCCCGCTCCCACACCTCCTTGGAGGTAGCAAAGGAGGGATGGGGTCAGTCTGCATCCTGACCCATCCCCTCGGGGCACTGGGTCGCTTCTCCATGAGTCCAAGGGTCTCTCTTCCCATGACTCTGATCAGTCTCCCATTCCCAAAGAGCATCTTATGGCCAGGGTGAAAGTCATGGGTTTGGGATTGTGGACAAAGAGCTCTGGATCCAACCAGGGCTGATGGGACCAGGGTGGTTGTGACTCCCCCCTGTCACCTTTGCTTGTTGCCCGTGTGTTTTCTGTTCTGTGCCTCATCTGTCCCTTACATCCCCAGCGTGGAAGCTGGGGGGAGTGGGAAGACCTGTTTCCCCACTCCTGGATCAGGAGGGGCGAGGACCTGCCCCAGGTGCTTTGAGAAGTTGGGTGGCATTCATGAGAGCAGCCCCAGCCCCCCAAGCTTCTGTCCAGCAGCACCTGGACAGGCCCCTCCAGGGCAGCTCATGTGCTCCAAACCTCATCCCTGTTTCCAGGGATTAGAGGAATGGAGATGGGATGAGATGAAGCAGTAGATTGCTTTGCTCTCGGGATGAAGGGATTTGTGGACTGCCCCCAGATCAGTGGATTGAAAATGGAGGGAAGTAGATTGAAAATGGAGGAAATTATTGGGATGATGCTGCCTGTGGGATTAAAGCCAGGGCAGCTGGCAGGCTCTGGAGGAGGAGGGGAATGAGGGGTGTCGTGGGATGGCTGCTGCTGGGCACTGGAGAGAGATGCTCCTGGTTGCATCCTCATCTCTTTTGGGGGATGCCCTGGAAGGTGGGTGCTTTCTGCTTTCCCGGGTCCATGGAGGGGTTCTCCTCTCAGCTGTCCCCCCAGCTGCAAAGACGTTTGGGATGTGCCTGGAGCTTTTTGCAGTGCTGTGCCTCTCATTTTGAGAATGTTGGAGAACAAGCTGCTTGCCTCTGGACATCCACACACCTCCTTGTGGTCTCTCCTTCTTTGCAAGCATCCAGCATGGGTCTGTGGCCATGAGCGTCCTTTCTGGGGTGTCCTTTGGGTTTCCCTGAAAAATGGCATCTCAAATCTGGCACTTAGGGGGCTGATATTTGGCTGTCTCATCCCTTGAGGTGTGTTTCCAGCTGCGCTGGCTCCTTTGGGGCAAGGTATGGGTCCTTTGGGGCTGATGCACAACCCTGGCAGAGCATCCCTGGGGTATCTCCTGCTGCAAGGTGGCACCTCCTGGCTTCCATTCCTCGGCCTTTGGCTGGGAGGAGAAAAAACCCTGAATTGGGTGCATTTGGCTCGGTGCCAAGGTTGTAAGTGTGGTTGCCTAACAGAGATGAGCTCTACTTGCCAATAGGTGAATATTTGGAAGATTTAAAGAAGGGTAACTGGCAGCCTGGCGTGGCTGTGGGGAAGCTCTTTTCCTCAGTGCAGCTTAAGCCCATCACTCCAGGCCTTCCCACGTCTCTGCCCCGCTGTGCCACAGAGCCTTGGCTCCTCCAGCCCTTCCCTGTGGGGCTGTGTTTGCTGGCCCCAGGGGTCTGCAGTTGCTCTCTGCTGCCTGGATCTCCTTTGAGGAGCCACTTCACCCTTCCTGGTTTCCTTCTGCTGATCCTGCAAGTCAGCTCCTCACTCCCAGCCGCTTTCAGGTGGATGGGGAGCGTTTCCTCTTGTTCCTGTGCACTTAATTGCACACCACTGAGCTCGGTACTTTGCCTTGCAGAATTCCATCTTATTTCCAAGCTCATTCTGGCTTCTTGCTCTGCTCGCCAGGAGCTTCCCCCACCTGGGTTGGCACCTGACATTTTAACAGGAGTGTCCCTGTGTTGTATCCCTCTGGGGAGATTTACCCCAGAGGGAGCCCCAAAGCTGTAACTGTGTCCCTACCTTCCCCTGCTATCTCTGACCAATTGGCCCAGTGCCAGTTATCTATCCTGGAACAGAGGGGCTACATAAACCCCTGTTCTTCCTGGTTCGTCCTCTTTGCCTCTTTGCCTCTTTGCCTCTTTGCCTCTTTGCCTCTTTGCCTCGTGCTCTTCTACCTCCTTGGCTCTTTCTTGCCCCTGGAACCCCTGCAAGAATAAAGCCTTGGAACAATCCTAGGTAAGGAGCCTCTTTGGGTCTCTTCCCCTTTCCTGATATAATCCTAGCCCAAAGCCCTCTAGAATCTGAGTTAGCAATCGGGGTATAGGCTGAGGGCGGAGGGACAGGGATAAAATATCATCCCTGATCGATGTTTTGGGGGTTTTTAAAGCATTTCCCAGTGGTTTCACCCACCCCAGCTCCCTGCACACCCCAGAGTCACTGGGCTCGGGCACTGCTGGCGGTGCCTCCCGAGCCCCGCCGGGGATGCGTGAGGAAGCGTGGCACCGAGGCCAGTGTGGCTTTCCTGCTCTCTGCAGTGCCAGGCGGTGACGTGGGAGCTTTGGGATTCTTTCCCCTGGCTCAGCCTCTGCAGCAGAACCCGCCCCACGCTGCAGTGCCGAGCCCCGCGGCAGGGCCCCGGCTGGGGGGGCAGTGCGGTGCTGCTGGCTCTGCCTCCCTCACAGCCAATGCTTGCTGCCTGCTGGACCACCAGCAGCTCCACTGGATGCTCCCAGCCTCTCCAAAATAATGGCTTGGGCGTGGAGGGGTGATATTTTAATCCCTGTCCCACCGCCCTCTGCCTATGCCCCAACTGCTAGCTCAGATTCTAGAGGGCTTTGGGCTAGGATTATATCAGGAAAGGGGAAGAGACCCAAAGAGGCTCCTTACCTAGGATTGTTCCAAGGCTTTATTCTTGAAGGGATTCCAGGGGCAAGAGAGAGCCAAGGAGGTAAAAGAGCACGAGGTAAAAGAGAACGAACAAGGAAGAGCAGGGGTTTATGTAGACCCTCTGTCCCAGGATAGATAACTGGCACTGGGCCAATTGGTCAGAGATAGCAGGGGAAGGTAGGGTCACATCACACAGTTACAGCTTTGAGGCTCCTTCTGGGGTAAACGTCCCCAGAGGGATACAACAGAGGGGCAGCCGGTATTTCAGGAAAAAAGACCTGTGATGGATTCTTTTTATCTATCCTTTAATCTGCTGGCAGATTAAAGTTGATGTTCATTATCCCAAGAAATGGTATTTCCTTGGCTCTCGGGAGCTTGCTAAAGGCTCACAGGCACCCAGCAGTGCTTCTGGTCACTGCTGCACAGCCAGCTGCAAAGAGCATTGGCTTTCATCACCTCGTAGGGGAAAGTTTCTGTTGCACTTAGGCAGTGTGACATTCACTGAAAATACTGTTTTCATTGGCAGGTTGTTCCAGAAGTAACTAACAGAGTGCTTCGGAAGTGGCTGAATTACAGCACGACGTTCCCATCCCCTCCCTGCTCACCCCAACCTTCCAAAATCAGCTTTAATTAAACAGATTAAATGAGGGCCCATTATTCTTCTAATAACTCTTAATAATTCTAATAACCTTGTTGAGGTTGTTAAAGAGGTTTAAGCCACTGGTTTTGCTCAGGGTCCCACAATCAAAAAGCCCTGAAACCAGCCCAAACAAGGTTTTTCTGGCTTTCCTAAGGACATCTAATTTCCTGCTGCTACCACATTGCATTTCCCTCACTCGTCTGTGTCTGACCTCTGCTTGCAACACTGCAGCAGCTCGTGTGAGTGCATTGGGAATTCTGCATGCTGTAGGTCTCTGCAGATACATCTCTCAGGTGCCTGAATTAACGCAAACCTCAAGGTTTTGTCTCCCACAAAATGTATCAGGGCACAGAGATAGGTACTCTCATCCTGCTGTCCTGTTCCAGGCAGGGAAATGATAGTCCAGGCCATCATCCTAGGGAGGCTGGCAGAGAAAAGTTGCAGTTTCATCCACTGATCTTCACACAAGATTGTGACAGTGGCACTGCCACCACAACAAAACGAGTCGTTCTCCCTGGACTGAGCTTGCTTTGGTGGAGACTAATGCCTGAGCCCATAAGTGGATAAAGGAGAAAACCAGGAAATCAGCTGGAAATTTTCTGGAGGAGAGGGCAGGTGTTTGGCTAGGATGTGGCTGAGCCCACTGCAGTGTGACTGTGCTGGAGTTCTGCGTCACCCTATCAGCGCAGACGTTCAGAACCAGGGGAAATGGCCTCAGGATGTGCCACAGGAGGTTTAGATTGGAGCTCAGGAAAAAAAAATTTCTTCATGGAAAGGGTGGTCAGGCACTGGCACAGGCTGTCCAGAGCAGTGGTGGAGTCCCCATCCCTGCAACTGTTAATGAGGCACGTGGATGTGGCACTGGGGACAGGGTTCAGTGGCTGACTTTGACAGTGCTGGGGAAACAGTTGGACCCGGTCTTTTCCAACCTAAATGATTCTGTGAGGCTATGATCTCAGCTGGAGGGGAGCAGGGAAATGGGAGCAGGTGAGTGAGAAAGAAGCCTCCAGAGATGCCTGCTGTGAGGGCCAGAGCAGGACATTTGTCTCCTGTGCTGCTTGGAGTGATCACAGGCAGGGGAGAGGCGGGAACATCCCGCTGGCTGACGAACTAGGAGGGCGCAGGGCATCTTTTTTGGTTAGAGATACCTGAAATATTTCCACTGAAGCTGGAGAGTAGAGAGGAGGAAAGGTCGCCAGAATGACTACAGCTGTGGAAAGTGGCAGCAGATGGAATTGCAGCTTTGTTCCCAACTGGCATTTGGTGTCTCTCGTGTAGATGGTGCTACTGCCTCCCACAGCCTCGTCTCCCGACAGCCAAAGCTTAACGGTGGTTGATGCATTCCCTGTGGTCTAAGGGAATGCTTGGCTTTGGGTTTCTGCCTGGTTTTTCCCCTCCTTCCATCCCCATCTTGACCTGGCCAGACTGTGCTGTCATCCTAATCCCGAGCTGGCTGCGTTGCCGAGCTTCCCAGGCACTGAAACACCACGCGGGAAATCGCTGGATTAGGTCTTAATGGCAGGATCAAGTCAGCAGGAGATGAGTGGGGAGAAAGCTTCTGCTTACACAGGTGGGCGGGCAGTCCTCCTCAAGAGAATGGGCTAGAAAGCCTAAAATGTCAGGAAAAGCTCCTCTTTCCTGGCCCCTCTGGCTTTTCTCCGCTTTTAACACATCCGTCGTTTTCCAAGGGTCAGGAAACCCTGCTCTGAGTTTCGTGAAGATGGTATGGAGAGGTCAGAGGAAAGGAAGTGTTTAAACATTTCCTCCCTTGCAGGGGAAAGTGCTGTCCTGAGTGGAGGACGTGCTGTCCCAGATGTTAATTCCCGGCACTAAATTCTGCCACCCCCGTTGGAAATCCTGGCTGTGGGACGTCGCAGTGTGCTGGGGGATGCTGAGGGTTTGTGGCTGTCTTCAGCACCTGTGCTGGTGGGGCTCCTGGAGCACCAGAGAGCCTGGGAAGTGTGGTGGATGTTTTCCAGGGTGGCATTACCACTGAGCAACCGAGATGTTCCAGGGTGGGGTTTTGGGGGTGGTCCTTCAGGGAGGTGCCACAGCGGGGATTGCACAGATCAGGGCCCTGCCCACCCTGCTCTTTACCTGCACGGCTCACCAAGGGCTCTCGGTCAGCAGGGCTCTGAGGTGCTGGATTTTATCAGCCTGCAATGACCAGGAGAAGCTGTGGCTGCCCCTGGAAGTGTCCAAGGCCAGGTTGGACCGGGCTTGGAGCAACCTGGTCTAGTGGAAGGTGTCCCTGCACATGGCAGGGGGTGGAATGAGATGAGCATTAAGTTCCCTCCCAACCCGAACCATTTTGTGATTCTGTGATATGCCTGCAAGAAAGTGGGATTTTTCTTGCAGGCCCTGTGATGGGTGGGGTGGGGGGGTGATGGAGACTTTCTCCCTTGCCTTTGCTTGGTGGTGCCTGTGAACTTTCCACCCAAACCTTTCAGGGAGGGGGTGAGTTATGGCTGCTGGAGCATCTTTGCACAGGGTTGTACTCTCTGTTTTTGGACAGCTTGAACAAAACACTGCCATACCCCTCAAAAATAACTGCAGGAAGCAAAGGCTTGCTCACATGGGGCTCATGCACCCAGTGAGCCCTAGGAGTGCATGGCAGGAGGAAGAGAAGGACATGGGCTGGCTTCACAAGCACAGAGCCAGCAATGTCGCCCAGCCCCTGCAGGGATTTGGGCTCTGCTCAAGCTCAGCTGAGCCCCCTGGCATCAGGGATAGCATCTCTAATAGGATATCAGAGGCACAATTCCCTGGATCCCAGCATCTGCTTTTCCAGCTCCTAGGAAGGAGGAAGCCAGGCTGGAGACCAATGTCCAGCCCAGAGCTCCATTTCCCTCCTCCTGTTCCACTTCGTGCGCCTCCTCCCGTGTGGGAGATGATGGTGTTATTAAATTAATTCAATACACAGTGTTCAGATTTCCCCTAACTGGAAGGGAATTACTGGAATTTTAGGGATGTGTTGGTATTTGTGAGGTATCAACAAGCATAAACACAAGAGCTGAGGCAATTGCTCCAGCCTCTGAAAAATGGGAAAAGAGAAAAATTGGAGTGCGTACATTTGCATGTGGGGAAGAGGAGTCTTCCTGCTGTTCTGGGCTTTCATTTTCATTCCTATTCCTTGGTCACCGATTCCTGAGTTGCTTTCTCAGACATAGGGGATCCCTGATAGGTTAAGGAAATTCCCCAGAATTTAGTATGTTTGAACCGAGGAAGAACCGGGTTGCTCTGAGAACTGATGATGACTCCTGCAGGCACTCTTGCAAAGGCAGCCTCAATTGACAGCTGCCTTTTTTTATTGTGGAATGGCATCATCCTTTGGAAGGGCGTTTTCCAGCTTTGGGGCAGATCTCCCCTTGCTGTGGTGCAAAAACTTCTGGCTGCTCCCCGTGCATGGAAAGAGGATGCTCCAGTCCTCCAGCTGTGGTTGCCCAGGTGTGATGCTTGGCAGAGCCTGGCTTGGCTCACTGTGCAGCTTTCCTTTTGGGGCCAAGCTTGGCACTCCTGTCTCCTAACTCCATGTCTTTGACCTCTGTGGGGCTGCACCTGCCTCACACGGGGCTGGAGCTGGGCTCTGTGTCTCCTCTGTCCATTGGGCTGGGTGTAATGGTGTCCTCAGGGCTTTCAAGTGGGTGCACAAAGGAGCCATTTCAAAGCTGTGGTGAACAGGGCACAGCAAGGTGGTGGAGAGGAAGGGGCCAAGATGGTTCTCTCTCCGGGCAGGGAATGCTCTGAAATGCTCCAAATGGCATTCTGGGGGGTAATTTTCCCCAGCCCTTTGTCCGTGAAGAATAAGGCTGTTGGGGGAGGCCTGTGCCCAGAGTAAATGCTTCGTCCCTATTGTTGCCATGCCTTCCATTGAGCTCCTGAGCCCCCTCTAAAACACTTACCTTTCACCAGTATGATTAAGAAAAGGCCAATGTAGCTTTCCCGCTCGCTGGAGCGTGAAGCGTGTTTAATTTAATAATGCTGATAAATCTTCAAGCCAGGAGCATTTGGCTAACACATGACCCACTTTTTCAATCAATTGGAAGCATTTACATAACGGCCTGATGCAGGGTTCCTCCTGTGGAGCTGGGGATGGCAAACACCCTCCCTGCCCACAGGACCAGGAGGAATGGCTTTGGACTGAAAGACAGGAGGATTAGATGAGATTTTAGGAAGGAATTCTTCCCCTGTGAAGGTGGGGAGGCCCTGGCACAGGGTGCCCAGAGAAGCTGTGGTCGCCCCTGGAAGTGTCCGAGGCCAAGCTGGACATTGGGACTCGGAGCCACCTCAGACAGTGGAGGGGTCCCGTGGCAGGGGGGTGGAATGGCATATCTTAAGTTCCCTTCCAACCCAAACCATTCCATGATTCTGTGATGCCTCTGGAGTTTGTCTCCTGGAACATTGTGAGCACTGGAAGTGCTGACCTCCACCTATCAGCTTATTGACCCTTTCTGGCACTGACTCCCAGGCACAGCCAGTTACTCTTTTCCTTCATTGTTCACCTCACAGTGGGCTCAATCTTGAAAATTCCTCATCTTGCCTTGTTCTGTTACAGTCTCTCAGCCCATTCCCATTGCTTTAGTCTCCAATGTCATCACCTTTTTCCTTGGAAATATTCTCCTTCTCCCCACTGTTAAAAGCAACTTTTGGCTTGACATAGAACCAGAGAGAGGCAGCCTGGCTTGGATTGGAAAGAACCCTAAAGCTCCTCTCATTTCACCCCCTGCCACGGGCAGGGACACCTTCCACTATCCCAGGTTGCTCCAAGCCCAGTCCAGTGTCAGGGATGGGGAGTCCACAACCTCTCTGAGCAACCTGTGCCAGTGAACCTGTTTTGGCATTCAGCACATTTCATTTCTTATCCTCCTTGTGACGATTCCATCCTTTTTTTTTCATTTCTAACATGCAGCAGCCTCAAGCCCTGCGTTTGCACGTAGGTCATAAGCAGCCTCACTCCCAGTGAGCCAGTGTCCTTTAGCTTTAGGGAATTCTATCTCCCTGTGCACCACGTGGGTTTATCCATTTTGGGTTTCATAATAACCTCTGGGAAGAGGTTTTGCATCAAGCCCATCTCCCAGCCGTGGTCTGTGCTCTGCTGCTGTTTATTCATCCCGACTTGCATTAGAGCAGCACTTGAGTCCTTGTTTATCTCCCGCTTCTTTTTGCTCACGTAAGTCCCTGTCTGAGCAAAGGGCCAGATGCTTGTGAGCAGGATGAAAAAAATCTCCCATCTGATACAGACTGAGGGATTAAATAAGATGAGGGAGAATCGCTCTGTATCTCTCAGCATTGCACGTAGAGGGATACTGGCACCTCCCTCTGGGATAGGACGGCTCTCCCTGTGCAGTGGACATTTCATATGCCACGTCCTCATGCAGAGATGCTCCTAAACAGGCATCAGGAATGAAAAATGAAGGATCAGGAATGAAAAATGAAGGATTTTTTGTCATTCTGTGGTTTTTATTTCTTTCCACCCCCCCCCATGCCTTCAAAACATCAGTGGCCCCTCGAGAGGGCAGAGGAGGAGAGAGAGAGAGAATGGAGAAGGCAAACAGCATGGTTTTGTTTGATATGTGTGACATGAACAGCTGGAGGTGGCGTGGTCCACGGTCTGCCCAGCTGGGGAGCTCTCATGTCAGGATGTGTGACAACCAGGATGCCACTTCTGTCCTTCCCATTCAGCGCTCCTGGGGTCAGACAGACAATTCCTGGTCACTGAATAAGTGCCTGGTGGTTTTCTGTATGCTGGAAACGATGAACTTTGGTTTGCTGGGTGGGTGCTGTGGGCCTTTTAAAGCCCCACTGCAGCCACTGGCCCTTGGCCAGGCCGCTCAGCTGATGCCCTGGTCCAGAGTTGTTTTTTGGCTGCTCTGTGGAGTCTGCCCCATCCCAAGGAAGCTGTTCTGAGAGCAAGCCTCCCCTGTTGTGTCCCCAGGTGATCCAGCCAAGGTGCTGCCTGTGCCTGTCCCAGCTAACCTGCGTCTCCCTGGTAGGAAATGGAGTCCAAGGTCTCCGAAGGCGGCCTCAACGTCACCCTCACCATCCGGCTGCTGATGCATGGCAAGGTAAGGGGCTCCCACAGCAGGACTGTCCTCACAGCTCCCTCTCCCACCTGCCCAGCCCCACACACAGCTCTGTCCAGCTGTCCCAGACTGGGAATAGCTGTCCTGCCAGTGGGGAGGGTGGCATGGTGCTCCTGCTCCCTCTCCTTCCTGCCCCTCAACCCTGTTCCTCTGCTGAGGACAGTGTCCACCAGGTCTTTACTTCATTATGGGGCTGGGCTGGATTCTCATCACGTTTTCTAACACTAGTTCCTCTGTTTTTGACTTTTTCTCTGTGTAGGAAGTTGGAAGCATCATTGGGAAGGTGAGGATGCCTTTTAATGTACCTTTGTTGCTGTTCCTGCACCTGTGGTGTGGTAGATGCCATAGTCACCTCTTCCCTGTGATGTCCTGAAAAGTGTGGGGTGCCTGAGCTAGTTGCTGCATTTGTGAGCCAGAAATTAGGAGAAGCCCACAGAGGGGTCAAAGACCATTCCCCCTAAAAACCCCACAAACCACCAGACTGTTCCCAGCTGCTTCACTGGGTGGTGGCCGGGAGTTTACGGTCATGTTGCTCTGGTGTTTTCATCAAATAACTTCATTAAGAGATACTAAAAATGTCACACAGATACATTTAAATTATATTTTAGGTAAACCTATAGCTCCTTTCTCTGAGGCCAGAGGATTCCATTTACCTTGTGCAGAAAAGCTTCCTGAGTTGCTCTGGTGTTTCCACAGCGGTTTGGAAAGTCCTGGCTATACAGGATTAGGGTTTTTTGGGGTGGTTTTAAAAGAAAAGTTTATGGCAGCAAAGATTTGCAACATGAACAGGTTGTTCCTGTGGGCATGTGCCCTCTTTTTTTTTCCATCAGCATGTCCAAGTCTGGGAAGATTCACAGTTGTGAATTTGTATATATGGATATTTGATGATTCAGATGCTCAGCTCTTCAGCTGACCATCACGTGGGGATGCAGGGCCAGGCAGCACAGCTCCTGTAGCTTTTGGCTACACATTGCCTTGTATTAGGGAGATGCACTTTGGCTAGGATTGTTTCAAAGGTAGAAGTCTTGAATTTTCAGTAATGGCTTGGCTTTCTCTCTTGTTTCAGAAAGGAGAGACTGTGAAGAAGATGCGTGAGGAGGTGAGCAGCCTGCTCTGTGGATGACTTGTAGGGGAAAGGGAGTGCAGAGCGGCCAGAGCTGCACATTGCTCTGTGCGATGTGTGCAGTAATCCCCAAGGTCAGGACAAGCAAGCCAGCTGTCCCCAGAGCTCTTTGGACCAGTTTTCTTCCTTCACACTCAAACTCCTGTCACGTTTTCACGTTACAGAGTCAAGTATTTAATGAAACATTGAAGTTAAGTCACTTGTAAGATGCTTTGAGTTTGTTTGTGCCTGCAGCTCCCAGGGAGGTGTCAGGGCAGTGAGCAAAACTCTTCACAGGCAATGACCCCATGGGCTGGTCTTGCCTCCATCCCATGGGTTTCCTTTACATGGGAAATTATTTCTGAGGGTTGGGATCTGAAGTCACTGCAGAGGAAGGGTGGGAGTTTGGACGGTTAGATGGAATGCTGTGAGGCTGGCACAGGTATCAGGCTGAGAGAGGACCCGACCCCATTTGCTTGGCTGTGGCTATTCCAGGACTCCTCTTCTCTTTCCAGAGCGGGGCAAGGATCAACATCTCGGAGGGGAACTGCCCTGAGCGGATTGTGACCATCACTGGCCCCACTGATGCCATCTTCAAGGCTTTTGCCATGATCGCCTACAAATTTGAGGAGGTGAGAAATGTGAGTCAGCCCATGGCTGGGGACAGCAGTGCTTGGTTGGATTTGCCTGACTGGGACATGGCCTCAGCACAGAACCTTGCACACATCTCTGATTAGGGTGGGTCTGGAGCACAAGTCTGATGGGGAGCGGCTGAGGGAGCTGGGGGACTCAGCCTGGAGAAAAGGAGGCTCAGGGGGGACCTTCTCCCTCTCTACAATTGCTTGGAAGGAGGGTGTGGCCGTTTAAGGGTTGGTCTCTTCTCCCAGGTAACAAGTGACAGGACCAGAGGAAGTGACCTTGGGTATGGGTTGGTCAGGCCTTGGAACAAGGCTGCCCAGGGCAGGGGTGGTCACCATCCCTGGAAGTGTTCAAGAGGGAACACTTCAGTCACCTGACCACAAGAGGTGTGCATGTGGCACCTGGGTGGCTCTGCTCAGGTGTGCCAAGGGCTGATGTGCTGTGCTTTTCCCTCCCAAGGACATCACCAACTCCATGAGCAACAGCACCGCCACCAGCAAACCCCCAGTGACACTGCGGCTGGTGGTGCCAGCCAGCCAGTGCGGCTCCCTCATCGGCAAGGGGGGCTCCAAGATCAAGGAAATCCGAGAGGTAAGGCAGATCCCCTTCCGTCATCACCCCTCGGGGCAGCTCCTCGCAGCTGATCTGCTGCCAAGGGGGAGCTGGCTTGGAAAAGGGGATCCCTGTCCTGTGTCCTGCATCACGCTGCTTCCTGGGCCGGTCTGGCTGATGTGGGAGCAGCATCCCAGGGGGATGGGCCCTCGGGAGGCACTGGCATCGGAGCTGGAGCTGGGTGAAGGCATTCAGCCGTGGGATTTCTCCTTCCTCTCTCCTTCTGTCTCCAGTCCACAGGTGCTCAGGTGCAGGTGGCGGGGGACATGCTGCCCAACTCCACGGAGCGGGCAGTGACCATCTCGGGGACGCCCGACGCCATCATCCAGTGCGTCAAACAGATCTGTGTGGTGATGCTGGAGGTACAGTCTGTAACAAAGGGGGTAAAGTACATACAGAACAAACACCCAGCCGGCCCCACCGGAGCGCTGGCAGCTGTGGAGCGTGTGTCTCTCGTCCCCTTCTCCACGCCTTGTCGGACCACTCTCATCTCCTGGTACCTCCACTGGAAACACACCCCGTGTCTTCTCCCCACATTGTCCCTAGTTTGTAGAGCCCCACACTGGAAGCCTGTCTGGTCAGGTGCCCCAAAGGAGGTGGTTTGTGTCAGAGCAGAGGGTGGCTTCAGGGCAGAGGGGTGCCAGCCAGCTGGGACAGCCTGGCCTGGTGTCCCAGCAGCATCCAGGGTGCTGTGAGAAGGAGGTGGGGGCTGCAGCCACTGCTCCAAGCACCTGGTCTCTGCCTCACAAGGACCACAGCCAGGAGGAGGAGGCCAGAGCATCCCCTGCACTGGGGAAGCTGGAGCTGGGAGCACAAGGCTGTGTTCCAGTGTGGCACGGTGGGAATGGTAGCGAGGAGGGCTGGTGGAGAGCAGGGATGTAGGGCACATGGAGGTATGTCCAAGATGCCCTTTTCTGCGACAAATGCTGACAAGCAGAGCTGGAAGATCTCTGCCATGGAGAGATGCTACTGTACCATTGGCTGGAGATGACCTCAGCCACATGCCCCACATCCACAGCTGCCACCTCAGATGGGAGAAGCTCCAGGAGGAAAGCCCCTGGGACACAGGATGGTGACACAGGATGGTGACACATTCCACTCCCGGTGCATCCCAGAGACAGACAAAGCAGGGACCCATGTAAGGCCCCTCTGCCGAGCTGCACAGCCCTTTCACAGCAGGAAGGAGCACGTTTCCCACTGGAAAAGCTTCAGAAGGGGATGGCCAGGCTTGGTGAAAGTGAAGCAAAGCCAAATGGAAGCATCTTCAGCTTGGCAGTAGGACATCTCAGGAGGGATAGCCAGGAGCCACATTACCCATCCCTGCTGGTTGTGATGCTGAGGCAGCTGCACTGCTGCCAGAGGAAATTTAGGCACCCGATGACTCCAGGTCACAGGCTGCAGCAGAGATGAGCCTGAGGTGGTGCTTGCCAGGTGTGTTAAAAAGTCTTTCTCACAAAGCACGATGTGCTGCTCCTCCACAGCTCAGCCACGGGAAAGAGAAAACCCCACAAGTCTTCTTGCAGTCTGAAATCTGGAATGTGCCCTGGCTTTAATGACTCACAGAGATGTTCCATATCACCTTTCAGTCTTAAACAGATAATCCTGGCTCTTCCCCTCCAAGATTTGTAATG